>OY735873.1:10000000-12509500 GCA_963506565.1 Tachystola acroxantha
TTAGGTAGAAAAACAAAAGCGATACAAACAAAAAACAATGTCACTACGTGAAACTTGATACCACTAACCATTTATAAAGAGAAGTTATGCTTCGTATGTTTTCAAATATAACCGTGAGACTAAAACTAAGTAAAATCTAAAACATTACTTACGTGTAATTTTCGCACTGCGTGCGCTTGCACCCTCGCCGGCTCTATGGAACTCACTGCGCGGGGCGGCATGCGTACCCGTCCCCCGCCCGCTTCATTCACCGGTCACTCCGTTGTTTAACGGACATTTAGTTTCGGAGATAGGCATGGTGGACCTTTTTACCCGCGGACCTTTTAGCCCCGCCCTACCCTACTTCCTCGTTTTTGTTTCATAGTGTAAGATCCCATTCAGAATATCGAGGCGTTTCGATGTAAACAAGGTTTAAGGTAGGCGAAGGTTCGTGCCATTAGTTAGGTAGTGTTCTTGCAAATTGCCTGTTTGAAAAGGTTAACTTAGTGTATTGCATTCGTTTAACAGTTTGTTGTATGAAGAGAACAGTGAAGGGCGTCTTTTTGTATCTACTTACTTGACATTTTCTACATGGTCATAACACTTAAGGTACTTATGTGGTCTGTCAATATTATTTTAATCTAAGCACTCATCCTACCAGACTCTACCTAGAGCAACGAATTATATGTCTAGGATAGGTAGTTTAGATTAAAAACACTGTTGATATAGATACCCATGTACGGTGGAAAATAGAGAAAGGCGTACAGGAGAGTTTTTAAGGTTGAGATTTTCTCAAAAAATACTTATACTTGACCTATTGCAAAAATTCTTTCACTGTTATATAGATAAAAGTTAAAACTATGTAACTATAATTGTATAATAATTGTTAAATTCGGTCCAGTAGTTTTTAAGAAAATCTCATCCTTATTGAGGCCCCCCTGTATACTTATCTCTGTCTTCGACTGTACCTACCTGTGAAAGTTAAGCCCACGTATAGTAAATATCAAGTAGATACACAGGCGCCCATTTCACTGTTCCCTTCATACAAAAAAAATGTTAAACGAATGCAAATGCACCATTGAAAAGAAAGACTTGTTCGTTTCCATTATCATAATTATTATCCGAGAAAATTGGCATTAATGTAACTATGAATCATCCTTTCATAACTTTGCCATGTTGTGATTATTACTGATTACCTAAGACTAGTTATGTCACCCTCTAATGACCATAATGAGTGATTAACGCATGTATTGTGCGACAATGAACGGATGTAACCTTAGGCCATAGGCCACAGGTGTGCCCTTAGTCTAATTATCTAAACCTACTTAAGGTTTAGATAATTACTCAGAAACAATTACCGTTAAGGTAGATGGACTTCGTCGTAGCTATCTCTAAATAGTTTTTACATTAACGCGATAAAGTTCTCTAAGTATAGGCTAATGTAACAGATATTGTACCGTATGGTACCCATTTCCCTGGATGTTATAGGTAACTAGGTAAAGAAATCATAGGCATTTTAAATCCCAGCCTTAATATTATACAGATAAGTTTGTATATTTAAATGATTATTTGGCGTCTATACCTATATATTATATTGTAATGAACACGTCTAAAGGTGGTGGTAATGGAATAACACATAGCTACATAGCTTTATTTTTTACATTAATAATATATTATATATGGATCAAGGACTGTCTGTGTCCTAGTGTCTGTGGGAAAACAGGAAAACTATTTACTTGGTTGAAAAATGCCCATTGTCGAATATACGATCATGTAAACCTATCCGAGATCTTTCAAAGTAGGGTACTCCGTCTGTAGTATTCGGCGGTAGTCGGTTTGGAGGTCAAATAGATGTTTTGTTAACCCAAGAAAGTAATATTTACCCAGTTAGTATTTTTATTACATTTACAAATAATATTTCTGTGCCTAAGAGAGTCGCTAAAATCACAAATGTGCTACTAACGAGTTTCATAAATATAATAAAAACCGTTATCTGGTTGAAATCTCACAGTGGGTCAACGATCATCCATAAATCATTGAAGGCAAGAAGGGTTGGTACAAGAAATAATATTTTGATGGTAGCGTGTGAAGGTGTCAGTAATAGAGTGGCTCTACTATAGATTCTAGATGTTCGTAGAGATGAAAACTGTTAAATAGTAGCTTAATTTGCGGAGCCACACATATCTATGGCGAAATTCAGCGAAAATCCTAAAACAACCGCTTAACTTTAACTCGCGTTTATCGCTAAGAGAGCTTTTACTGACAGCGATACATTTTGAGTTTTGTAAGATGTTTATTTTGCACTACTTCCTATTCTCCCTCTACGTTCCAAACAAACAGTCTGCCTGTAAATATCAATGTATGTATATATCAATTTTGACAGTCGTAAGGGCGAGCTCACACTACGCTAGAGCACAAAATTGTCTCTAAATCTGGGTCTGTTATTCATAAACGTGATTTAAAGTTACGCCACCATTTAGGCTCACTGTCCCTTTCTATCTTAACCTTTTCTAACGAAGTGTGAAAGGGACAGGAACACGATTTAAGAGAAGTGAGGTTTAACTAGGTTTATAAATAACAGAATTGGTCTTTAGAACTAACTACCAAACTGTTCTCATGTGTCGTGAAGTAATGTGTTTAGATAGGTACGTTCCGTACACGTGCGCTGGAGTTGATCGAATGTACGAGACGAGTAGCCTACGATACGACCGCTCCAAGGGGGGCCAAGCAAATTGGGAATGTCCGCTCTCTCTAATCAAATCGGTCACTTACCTACTACGTGGTTAGAGTAACCGAGATTCATAAATGCAGCGCAAAGGTCTATTTACTCGCCTTAAAATTATTATAGATACAGGTAAATAAGTATTCGGAAATACTTATGTGACAGCAGTTAATTATTAGACTTTAATATTTATAGCTGTTTTTTGTCCTTAAGCCTCTTTATATCCAGCTAGCCTTGGTTTCTTGAATCTGTTAGTAATGTAATAAATTAATTTAATGATAATGTTGACGTAACCAAGTGTTCCATAGAGTACCTACCAAAGGTGTATCTAATAATAAATGAGTAAGTAAGTATTAAGTAATACTTATTTAGTGTAATAAAAATGTATTCTTAGGATAATTATGAATTTGCTTACAGCCGACAGCAGATAAAGTGTAAGACTTTGGACCATTCTTATTACCTGCATCGTAAGAGTTGAAATCGTACTGCATGTGTTACCAGTGAACTACTTTTGTCCGTATCAACAAAAACATCAACAATGTAAAGGTATGTTTTGCAGTTCCTTGGAGAGAATCGCAATTAATACCCTACCAACTGCAATGTATAGCTCAAACCTAATAACATGACAAATAAAGATGTCTGGCCATGTGTAACGACATTCCTCGGAGTCTGATGCCTTGACTGAAAATTAACAAAAATTGTGGTCTGCGGCGTTACGCAACCGTTCACGCGCGAATGAGATTGGGGCCGGCCGGCGGGCGGCGGCGGCGGGGCGACGCGGGCGCAAAGCACTTGGCAAAACCGCGAATTTTTCTACCACACAGCTACGACCATGAAGGAAAAATTTCGCCGCGCTCTATGGAGAGAGCCTAAAGTATATTTTGTACGGGGCAGGAGGGTTAGCATCAACGATTTTTATTAGCGCTCAAGCCCTGGTAAGTAAATTTTTTGCCGGAAAATGTCGTTGGTGCAGACTTTGACAAGACTTTAGTGATAATAAAAATTGTTGATGCTCGCCCACGCTCGTCTTCGCCCTTGTTGTCACTCTCTCATACGTCAGAAAGAGACATTTATGTTTTTATAAGTTCGATTTTTATTGAAAATTCAAACAATGGAAAAACAAATGAGTGGCAGCCAAGCCTAAAATCACGCAAGAGCGAAGTCTGCGATGTAAATATAGCTTACTCCTATAGGCCACTCCTTGCTCCAGGCTACGACACTGTTTCGCCATTTAATTCGCGGTTGTTTACATGTCGTTTAGCTGAATAGTACCTAAGTGTGATTCTGAAGTGGCCGCCAAATCTAAGCCTAAATCTAAAGTAAACTGTGTGTAGCAATTCTGCTGTGAGTTTTTCTAATTCTAAAGCAGTGTCATCCTTTTCGTATGTAGTTACAGTGTTTTAGTTAGGTAGACAGAATTGCGCAAAACATTAGGTAGGTACATCAGCTTATAATAAATATATAATTATTAAAAGCATAATAATGGATTCCTTCAATACAGCCTGTACAAATACTCAAGAGCTAGAAAATATGTAATCAATTAAGTAGCCTTAGTTTCGAAACTTGACTAAATCTTTTCTAATGCGCGTGAGTGCATTTCATTGCATCGCACGGCTAAATTGACGCAGAAGCCGCGTGCGCATCAGAGCATACAATAACGATCATGTACAGACTTTAATAACTACCTTTGCAAAATGAGTCAGTTAAAATACCACAGAACAATGTTTTAAAAAAGAAAATCGAAATAAATAATGATCACTTTATACCGACAACAAGCATACGTCAAATGGGCCAGCTGAGACGGTAAGACACCGGTTTGGATCCTATGTAACTTCAGAAGAGTTGCGCTACTTACCACTGAGTGTTCGTAATTAATAGCTAGGTATACAGGAATCAGTCTGAACAACTTTGGTTCTATCGTTTGTTTTGTTTTGTTTATAAATACACCTTTACGGCTTTCTTACTCTAAGTTATAATACATATAAATATACATTTAGCATTGTACGAGTATCATATGTATTATATTATGATAATAATAATAAAGGTCTGTCATTTAGTGCAATCAGATACGCTCAGAGACGGGTCGCGCTAGGTGCATCACATATCTCTTCAAATTAAAGTTCTCTAAGGGGCCTCTGCGCGTTGGACCTATGTCTCCGTGCAAGCCTTTCAAAGGACCGGGTTTTCTTAAACCCGTGAAACCTAGAGAGATACATAATAATAAAATCTTTATTGTAAACAGTTACATATCCATACTGTGTGAAGCCCTGGCGCCTAAGCTAGTTAATAAAAACTGTGTTTTAGGCACCAGTGTCTTCCCCAGTCTTATTTTAGCTATTACATTGTTATTATTGTTTCGTCAAACAAATGTATGTAATTATTTGCATCATCATCAGTCTATTTTTATGTCTCAACTGCTCCGGCACAGACCACCCTTAATATCGAGGGAGGCAATTAATTTCATATTGCATAGTAAAAAGTAAGAGTTTAACACTAAACCAGTATAATCTACAGCACATCAACCTAAATAGAACCATTGCAATCTAGGCCGTATTACCACGGCTTACAGTGCCCGTGCGTAACACTTGACTGCACCTATGAACGTCGGTGGTTGAATTATAGGCAGCCGATAGCAATATAACCGCAGCGCCGCCGTGAGTCGATTCACCGCGAGAAAGGCGATCTTGTTTCTATTTCTTCACAGCAAGCATCCGCAGTAAGCACCAGGCTATTGACATCTATAGTAAGGATATGCCCCATTAACAATTTAATAATGCACCATAAAAAGCCCAATGGGACCTTAAGGTCTACGAAAGCTGGAGTTCTTCCATATGTTCGCAAAATGCCAATTAGTGTCGTAATTACGTAGGTACAAGATGGTAAAAAGGGTTAAAAAGGGTTCTAAAATATATCTTTTTGCAGTTACGAATAAGTACCTATTTAAAGTAAAATCTGAGAGATGATGTTATTGTACTATTACTGTGATGAAATATATTGATTGACTACGGCAAGCTTTCAATTGTAGATTTGTATATTAAATATCCTGTTGTATAAATCAATGCCACCAGGATTTTCCTTAATAACTTTCACTATACCTGCAAGTGTGCGCTTGCGCCGCTTCGAACGTTGCAACAGAAAACGTATTCATTCTCGCAAGAATTATGATAATATTGGGAGGATAACCCAAAACGTTACGCAAATGATTTGCGAATTTGACGTAATTCTTTTCCATGTAATTCTCATTCTATGTTACATCGTTCTTTCTCTATCCGGCTCGAAGGACCAAAACAAAATTTTAAGAAATTACAATATGTTGCCAATAGTAATTAAATAATATTTGTTTGTTGAGAATAAGAAGTTAAAAAACGTCTTAATTGTCATGGAGAGAACATTTATAAAAAGTTTATATTTAAATTATCTTGTTTTACACTTGATGTGCTGCCGATTGTACTGCGAGAAGTAGGTATGAATGTTTGGTAACTCTCGAGCACTTTACGTGGCAGTAATATGGGTTGCTTTGCAATGGTTTGGTGTACTGTGGACTGTAAATTTCACTAGTTAAGTGTGGTACCGACGTAACTAAGTGTGATTATTTCCATTAAAGCACTTACATCAATGAAGGTCATATAGTGCGTGCGAGGTCTTTAAAATTGTACCAGTTTATTGTAATTGAATTCGAGCTCGCAACTATTAATTATTAAACTAAAACCGGTAGAGCTAATTATTGCATTTTATGCGTGAGATACTTTAATTGAGAAGTAGTTTAGTAGCAAGCAATGCTGTGTGCTGGTATTTGAACGTGTTGACTATTGAATTGATACCATTTTATATTTTATTATACGCATTATTATGATATCTAATAATATTTTTTTAGATCACAGACAGCATATGAAGATAATTGTTAACATCCCGGGTATTACAGAATTTAGGTACTTATAATAAATTTTCGTCCAAACTTGACACTTTTTGGGGACCTCAAAAATTGGAGTCTAGCACCCGTCTTGGAAAATGACGATCCTGTTTCTGTGCAATACTGTGGACATAACCAATATCTACTTATAGGTACGAGTAGGTATAACGGGTCGAAATAACAAGTCAAGATTTCGAAATAAACTACATATTTCGTAAACACAAGAAATAACAATTTAGTTACCGCCATTGTATTTTTATAACGACAATATAATAATAAAAATATTTTAGAGTGGCTGTTTACATCTTTGACGTTGACGATGAAGCAATCTCTACAAATAATACATTGTGATTGTGAATTTTGGACATTGTAAAATTCACAACTCTTTCGTATCTAGGTATCATTTCGATATAAGTAGATTTGTTTCGAAAACTAAATTGAAAACTTTAACTTAGGTACACGAAGACAAAGAAAGGTGTATAGGAGAGTTTTTAAGGTTGAGATTTTCTCAAAAACTACTTGACCTATTGCAAAAATTCTTTCACTGTTTGATAGATAAAAGTTAAAACTATGTAACTGTAAAAGAATTATTAAATTTGATCCAGTAGTTTTTGAGAAAATCTCAACCTTATCCCCCTATATACTTATCTCTGTCTTCGACTGTACGTAATGTTAAAATAAGAAAAATAGTAAAAAAGTCGTTTTTTACAATAAATTCTATATCCAAGCTTGAGAAAGTACATGCAAAAACAATTGAAAGAAATGTCACGTTGTGAGATGATGAATAACCAGCTCCTGGGATGAGCAAACCGGAAGAAGGTCATAAGCGGGATAACTAAATAATCGACGCGACTTCACTTCCACGTCATTCGGCACTCGCTCGGTACAATAAGGACTTCGTCGAACTTCCATAGACTTTAGAATCTGGAGAGTCACCAACTGGACCTGAAATTACTATGTACTCATCTTATAAACAAATTGGTTAGCGGGTATAATGAAAAAAAACACCAGTACCTACCTATGTACTTATTTTAATACATACGTACTGAGTTACTTTTTAATAATAATGATTACTATAGTATTTCTACTATGTATTTTAAATGGCGTTGTCCCAAGGATAGAGCCTACATAATATTAAAAAGAGCTGCAATCTGTGAAAGTATATCGAGGTATTTCACAAGTGTGAAATGAAATATTTTTTTAAGAAATTACACGAAATGTGAATCTATGATCGCAATTGTAAAATTAACCACAAGTTTCATTTTTAAGGGACCATTTTGCAAAAAAAAAGGGAATGGAGCATCCCTTCACTACCTGACTTCACTATCTGGTGGTTGGGATATCAAAAAAAATTAGGATTTATAGCTTCTGTGTGTCCGGGATGCAATATAAATTTTATTAAATGTACTTACTCTTGTAACATCTAAACTCTGTGCCATCACATCACGTTCATGCAATAATGACCATTTTGCATGGAATTGAAAATATGACTGGATGACATATATGTTATAGAAGATTACCATAAATAATATAACTTGAGATTCACACGAAAATAAGAATTAAATAAGAGACAGAGAGAAAACGATGCAAGTCAATATTATGCCATGAAACTATTAGCAATTTCATGGCGTCCTAAGTAACTTAAGTACTTATTATGATTAACAATCGTCAATATCAAAAATCAAGAGTGTCTGTCATTATTTATAGTCTCTCGAGTTAAAAAAAAACAATCAGTCTAACCTAACAGCGTGCGTATACCTTTTTTTAAGAAACAGGTAAATTAAAAAAATCCCTGTGAGCAATCGCGAAGGTAACGGTTGCGTTCCAAAGATTGATCGTCAAGTTTTTCTTCGTCACTAACTGTAGAGGCATTCTATACTTGTATGGATCTTATTAAGAACGGGATCCAGTTTCGCTCTAGTTTCTTTCTAGGCCTTTATTGAATGAATTGAACATAATGTAACACCCCTAATGACCTTCGTATGGCTAGTAGAATATTATAAATAATTATTATGACACAGTCGAGCTGCAGTAAACAGTAAAAAATCACTAAATTATTAATTTTAAATATTAATATGTAGGTACAGGTGTACTATTCGCTGACCGAAATAATATTCCTTTCCAAAACTAAGAAAACAAAATGGTCTTCTTCTTTTATTTTGTTTGACTATAAATAATTCGTGTTTCCAAATTATAATTAACAATCTATCATAAAAAGATTCAAATAAACACTAATTAGTAATTGTAGTGCCGCTTTTTATTATCACGTCTATTCTGGCGAGAGTTAACACAATAGCAAGTTAAGAAGTTCAAACAACGATAAAACGGTGTCCATAAGGTCATTAATTTGTATCCAGATTATTTTAAGAATTTGTATTATCTTACGATATTCGAACGATCGGACATTTTCCAACATATTCGAAATAATGTCTGTTGGCTCTACATTTACAGTTTGCATAACAAACAATACAAAATCATAGAATATGTAACCAATATTTCAGTAGGTCGATATTTACAAATTCGCTCTGGGGACAGAAAAATACTGTAACATAATACTGGAGCATTTTATAGGAAGTGTAGTGAGTGATTCCCAAAAAATTGCACAAATTAGAAGTAAGTAGGTACCTAGGTACAGTCGACAGCAGATCAATGGTAACACTTGCAGTATGATTTCAAGTCTTACGACGCAAATAATAAGAGCTGTCAAAAGTTAAAAGTGTTACCATTGATCTGCTGTCGACTGTACATAAGATAAACCTAAACTTAAATGGGCCGTTGGCGCGTTTTATATACACCAATTATTATTACATGGGTACTCTTTTCTTCTCTATTGAATACTTAATACTTTAAGCTACAACAATTTTTTAAGGCAATATATCACAAGTTTGATCACACCCTAACGCTTATTATCTAGATTTATCTAATGTGGGAGTGTCGACCCTGCGAGCTGCGCCAGCGCACCAAATGTTAGATGTAATCCTGTCATTATGATTATGGCCGACCCGGACGGGATCCTTGTCTCCAGGCAGTTCCAACAAGTAGCAAGGTCAAGATTCATTGGAATTTGCAATAAAATTAGTGCAATTGTTAGATGACGTCATGGATCAGTCAGTGCATTGCTATTACCAAACATGGGATTTAAGGAAAAGGATCGAGGTTTTTTTTTCTATTTTTGGATTTTTGATGTCTGTTTAGTAATTCATGCATATAATTTCTTTATAATAAAGGACGGCAAACCGGCAGAAGATCACCTAATGGTAAGGGCCGTCGCCTAAAGACTGAGGACTGAATATTCTTTTTTAGGAGAAAGGGATGCCTATACCTTTCTCATAATATGCATTTAGTTATATTTTTTTTTAGACAAGCGAAAGATCTACCAACCATGTATATAAAATTACAAATAAAACCTGTAACGATTTGCTTATAGAAATGTAACTTATTGTACTTAGGTACAGTAGCAAAAGTTATAAAATTGATCGTTTTTTTATGGCCATCCTTGGCCTCATCGTCACTTACCCACCATCAGGTGAGATAAGGTCAAATTCGGATTTAGTGTTAAAAAATTAGGTTAGGTACTTTTTGACCCTCGGAAAATAACCATAGAGCGACGTAGGTAGCAGAGGTATATTAGATTAGAAAACTTAAATTGTGACACAGACAACTAATTAACCGTAAAAACCTTGGAAATCTTAATTACGATTGAGAAATTATTACGAACATGTAATTTAATTTTAAAAAGTTATTTATTTCAGGATACGTAGATAGATGTAGACATAATTTTTTCTATCGCAATCAATCCAGCAGAAAAGTTTTGAAATAAAAATAACTTAACGCGTGTTAATTTAGAACAAGATTTGCTTTGCTTGAAGCACATCAATTTATGTTGTGTGAAGTAACTAGTCCACTTGCTTACCTTGTTCGGAGCAAGTGATGCCACAGTCTATACTTTAAACAGTATCTCAACTTAACGGATCCTCTGTCCTTGAGTTAGAAAAGTCATATTTATGCGTGGCTGGATACGCGAATTAAATAGGTAATACGCGTAGCGCTTATATAGTAAATTTACTGAGCGCTTTAAAATATCATTGATGATGCACAAGATATGCGTATGCCTACCACAGCAGTTAGTCTCTCTCTATATATCCAGAGTAAAAATATGTACATTTTGGTAACATATTGTAGGGAACCGAGCAAAGAATATTATAGGCATCCATTGTTATTACAAAGCTAAGTCTCTCAAATACAATGTAAGGTGTTTCTAAGTATGTTATATGGGATGTCATCAGAAGCATCTCTGTTTTGATTGTAATCCAAAGAAATGTACGTACATACATACGACTTGCAGTTGTTAATAATCTACCGAATCTCCACTACTAGTTGACACAAGTTCTACATAATTATTATCATTATGACCGATGACCGCTATGAAAGTGTGCTTACTGCTTGCGACGAAGTGTACTGGTTCTAACGTTGAATGTGGATCACTGAGCATCGAGTTCTCGGGTCGTACTCGCCAATCATTTCACTCGGTTCAACTAGACGCACTTTGAATATAGCACGTAATCTTAATTATATAAGTAGATAAGTAAATAACAAACAAAAACTTTGCTTCCGTTGATTTGATAGGCCGTGCGTGATGTATGAGGGCACTTAACTTATGTACCTGGTCTACCTATTTATGTATATGGAAATAGGACTTAGAATTAAGGATCCTTAGTCTGATCTTTAATTAAAATCCTAATTAAAGTACGCCCAGTTCTAATGTAATTTTGATATGATCAATATTAAGTTATATATGAATAGGTAGAATGGTTTTGCACGGATGTTAAATTCTCGTAATGCACCGCTCGACTGAACTGATTATGATGATCATGATATACCTACCTACTTAGGTGTAGGTATAAGTATTGTGTTGTCTATTAAAATTTTGTATTTATGAATTAAGCCCACACTGATATCAATAGGGAGGAAGTAGAGAACAAAAGACAGTGTCAGATTGCAATCTGGATATGCACTTGATCACGCTCCGACCATGGCGGGTTTGTTTCAAACCTATTGAACTCATCAGAGATTGATACAAACACATGTTACGGTAAATGTCTGTCTTTCTGTTTATGTCGGTCGGCCCGGAACTGACATTTACCTAAAAGTGAGTTTCGGGATAAGTCGGTCAGGTGCGGTATTGGCACCAAATCGGATATGATTCTCATATAAATAAAATTCACCAGGTTTAAAAATACTGTCATTTTCTTTTACCAAAGTTATGAAAGAGGCAGCAGCTTATAAGCAGCGTGTAAGTAAGCAACTTTGAAGGTTTATTTATCTCAACGGATGGATAGTTCCATGAGGATATGTAGGTAACAGGTAACTGTAGAATCGAACCGAAATTTACAAATACAAATAAAACAAAATAAATCACTGTACTTTCCAAACAAGATTGATGGCCTCAGGTGAGTGTAATGGATCGTACAATATCAGAATACGTAGAATTCTTCATAGCTCAACAATGCAACGGGACTACAAAAAACTACGACAAAGTTCATAGACTCCTCTCACGTTTCATAAAGGATTTAGGGCCCTCGCAGCGGGAAGCAAGCGGTCCTTATCTCGAGCCGTTTCGACCATGTTTCAACAGTGGAGGCGGGCGGAGTGGGGTTGGCTGGCCACTACGTGCTCTACCACGACTGCCGCAAGCCGCGCACGCGCATACTGTGCCGCGCCATTCGAAATTTAAAACGACAGTTCAACATTTAAAATGTGTCCGAGATCAGTGATCAGGTGAACAACGATAGTGAGTGGTTGAAAATAAAATAACGAAGTGTGTTTGGAACGTGCTGTTTTGTGAAGGATTCTCGATTTTAGTGAAGGAACATCCCTTTAGGAATTCAAGGTAATTTTCGGCGATTTGTTACTCTATTTTCCTGTGAGTGTACCTGTTAGTAGTACCTGATTGCTGCAACGCTGCGGCGACTTATTGCAAAGTGCAGTTTCGTTTCGCAGGTACCTAATTACAACACACGTCTTTAGAATGTCCGGCATAGCATAGATCGACTTTCACACAGATTTATTGCAGTATAATATTCAAATTGCGTTAAAAGTTTATTTGATTTTATGGGAAAAATGACTTTCGGATTATTCTTCAAACTATTATCATAAAATAATCTGTTTTCTTCGTAGAAAGTTTAGAAACCGTATTGAAAGTTGAACCGAAGTTATTGAAACTTTTGAATTTTAATGAAGGCTTAACTAGGGAATACTAATCTAGAGCTGTTAATTTTTATTTTATTACATATATATTACAAACTCGCAGTCCATGGTATATCTTCGTATTTTCAGGGGTTGACTGGATAATAGAAACTTAAAAATTAAGATGGATAGAATAAAATACAAAAAATACTAATAATTTAAAAAGCGAACTGTTCTTAAAATCTGGACGCGGTGTTACCAATTTTGATATTTATTTATTTAGAAATAGGTACTGTTTTAATTCAGTTTTATATTACACTAATATAAGCATCTGGCATTTATTTCGAATGGTGTTACACTAAGTTGAGTCCTTTTCAACATAAATATGGTTAAGCTTCGGCGCTATTGGTTGACAGCTAATGCCTTAATTTTGCACTACTTAAAATTTGTAATGCCTCATTAAATAAACGAATTAATTAATCTACATAATTTAAAATCAGGTTTACGAACATTATAAATAGATATGAGTATGAACCCTTAGAGATGTATAGACACCATAAATCCACTCATGCTATGCTTGTAGTCAATCATGCAAATCAGTTTGACTTCATGTCGTAGTGATTCAATCAAATCTATGAATAGACGAGCTGGGTATAAGTTTCTTCGTACCAAAGCACCTCAATCAATTGGAATACTTTAAACTCTGTTTTCTTATTGTCTACGCCCCGTAAGGATTCAAGTTGTACAGTCGACAGCAGATCAATGGTAACACTTGGTGATTTCAAGTCTTACGACGCAAATAATAAGAACTGTCAAAAGTAAAAAAAATGTTACCATTCATCTGCTGTGTTAACATTGATGTTCTGTTGTTTATACTATCAGTCAGTACAATTGTTGCTCCAATTTGATATTTAGTAGGTACCTAAGGTATACCTTTAATCGAAAAATGAGGATACAAGTAAAATTATTGAGATAAATAAATTGATCTTTTATCTTCATTTGGCCAGCAGTTAAAATTAATGTGCAAGTTCCTTCGTACCAAAAATCCCTAATTTAAACTAGCGAGACTGCTTTATGATCAAATGACAACGGCATCATATTTACTGAAATTGACCCATTTTGTTTTTTGGTTAACATCGGATATAGGCTGACTGACATAAACCGAGACCTAACATTTACTGTAACAACGACAAAGTGTGGACAAAATATTATTAAAAGTACTTATAGCTTATATTGGAAAATATTTCATAAATATGACGATAATAATCGTGCATTTCTTTTGTCTTTCTTTTCGGCCAGCTTCCAGCTAATTCCTGGGCTGAGAATACCAAGGAGGTTTTAGGGGACGGTTCTAACGGGCAGAGTCTTGTATGGTGATTGATTTAACATTTGTTCACTGAAACAAAAGACCATCAACAATTTACCCTATGCCTAATAAATCTCCTTGGTTTACCCAAAGTACATGACGGACCGTATCAAACTGAAAGTCACAATAGACATCCTTTCTGCTTCATCATTCCAGTTTAATTGGATAGTCTGTCTGCAATGGAATGAAGTAGGTACCTATATAAATTAGGTTTCCTTACAATCTAGTTATTTCTAAATAACTGACAAAAATAATATCGCAAAGCCAGATACTAAATCAAGTGTAGGGGTGAGAGTTATACCTAAGTATATGACGTAATAGATTATCTATCCTTAGACACACAACTATTTAGAATTAAATTAAAATAGCTGGCAGGATCGCCTATTGGCAGAAGCTATTGACAGAAGCCATATAAGCTAATAAAAAAAATATATACGTATTTTTTTTGCAACAGGCAAAGGCATCTAAAGCGTCACACACATCCTGATCGGTGTCGAGCCTAGTTCTCATTTATCGTTACGGAAACGCAGTACAGGCTTGGTGCAAACATACACTAGCGTCACATCCTACATACCCTTATTAGCTCAAACTAAAATTCGAAAATAAAGCTTACCACCAGGCCGGAGGCGTGAAAAATGCAAGGTACTTTTATTAAAGAAGTTTCTTGGAAAATCTTTAGTTCTGAATAGTTCATAGTTTATTCATCCTTAACAAAATGCATTGTATTGGACATAAAAATATGAGTACCTACGGAAGCTTATACATATCTTATATATAATCCCTTAAATGCACAATGATTAGAAATGAGCATGATTAGAAGTCGATGGTGTAATGTCAAATGCAAGCAACGTGTGTTATGCACGACTCTAGCTAGATAGAGTCTTGAGTCACGTATCTATTCAGTTCCCGCATCTTTTTTACTAATCAATCTGGACTGGACTACTCAATCTTTAACCAATCTTCTTGAAATATAGAACTATAATTAATTATAATTTATTTTCATGCGAATCATGCCCATAATGCCATGTCACACGAATATCGCATGTTGCGCCGTTTTATTCCAGTGCATATGTTTATTAGATCGTCGCAGTGAAAGTAGGTGAGGCCTGCGCAAGAGTGGGAATGGGAGCGATTCGCGACCACGGCAACTGCCTATGATTGCTTTAATCTTATGGCCACGGCTCGCAACTTTTATGAACAGAGCTAACATTTGAGTCGAGGCTAACGAGCTATCTGCAATAATCTGCATGAGATTACGGTAATTGTTGGTATTCGAGAATAACTTATTACCCACCTATAGTCACTGGCCACTGCAATATTTCATACCACTTTTTGACAGTCTATGTATGGTTTCAATTCTACGTGATTAATTGTAATTTAATTATAATATAATAATCAGTAAGAAATATTATATTAGGACAATTATCGGATAAAATATCTATGGCACAAAATTGCTCTCTCATTGCCATTTTAAGTTCATGAAAAATAGAAGAAATGACCTCATCGGTAAATACCGAGAGGGGGCAAGCAGTTTTAAAGGTATTTTACATCATTAGGTCAAAATACATATATATAAGTATACAAAATTTTGAGTGACTACCAACTGATTTTGAAAGACACTTTCTAAGTGTCAAAGTAGGTGGTTAATCTACGCCAAACTCGAAAAACGTTTGGCTTCAGTGTTGCGAAATGTCTACTTAAGATAAGTTTTTCTCAAAACCTTATAGATATGCTCATCTCTATGCTCTTGCTCTCGAATGCTAAAGACGGATTATCTTGAACTAATAATAAATTCTCAAAACCTTTAGAAAGTGGCAGTTTAAAATCGAAGGTCAGCAGATGTGTTAAAGGACTTTTAAACCGTCACAAAAAATTGTCATGTGAAATGAAAACGTTGGGGAGGTAAAGGTAAACAAAGACGTGTCGTGTCGGCCGGAGTGAGCAGGTAGGCCACAGGTTGGTTATCCGTGCCTACCGTGACTCGAACAATAAATTGGCGCTTTGTGACTCTACAATAGCGTCCCTTAGACGTAGACTATTATGTCACGACTCTACGAATACGGCTTTGTTTGATTCGATATTTCTATAATAAGTCTTTTTTTACGTACTGCATGCGTATTTTTAGTGTGGGGAAAATATATAGTGCCAGCTCTACAATCAATCCATACATACAAACCCTTACATCCAAATTAATGGAAGACGGACCAATCAGCGTAAGAATGATAACTCATTTGAAGCCTTCCATAATTACATATTAACGATTACTTGCCATAAAGTACATGCCTTCGCATATGATAATAAGATATTATAATAATGAGTAAATTATATCCCGTTTTATCAAACTTATAATGCAGATGTTACTGATTGTCTGTCCTTGGGCTCTATAAAATTAACTCTAAATCTACGGTGGTGGTGTGGTAGCAAAAAATCTTCCCCACGGATTTTTACCGCGTGGTGGCCTGTTAAGTGTTAACCAGACGGTCATACCTCATTTTGATTCTGGTAACAATAAAACTATCTATCACTACCAACTTTATGTATGCTATACTTATTACAATTGATGGGGAAACTTCTGTGAAATCTTGTAATGTCTGGATTTTCACGAATGTGATTGCGAACACGTGCGAAGGTGATCATTGCTATTAAGCTCTACAAAACCGCCCATAATGCATTACTCATACATCAATGGAACAATACATCCCATTAGAATCCAGGACACGTATGTTTGCATAATTGTGACGTACCTTCTATATAAATCAATGTAGAAGTCTACCAATGGATTTATTTCGAAAACTGCCCGCTTGCTGATCGATCAAGGTTACAAAATGCGAGAGTGGTCGCCACCTAATGCCTTATTAAACTACCTTTAGAGGTTTTTTTGTTAATTATAGCTGCAACGCGTGTTTTTATTACTACATGCAAGTCACGAAATTGGGGCAGTAGACACGGTGTTTTTATTGAAAGCCAAAAATAGGCCTCGATAAAGCATATACCCAATAGAGTTAGGTCATATTTTCATTAAATAGGTACTTTTATATCCTAGCTCGTAATCGAGTAGGTAGACGTATTTTACATATTTTCGCTCCATATAGGTACTTAGTACCTACATATAAGACGATTGCATTTAGTTTGGTTTATCTTGTATAATGAATGCTGAATCGATTTTTAAATCGAATTTCTAAAATATGCAGACCTTAGATTGTTCTATTTTTTCAGCAGCACATAATAATACCACTCTATACAATCTAATTCTTTTATTTTCAGTGAAATGGGTAACTATCTATCATATCGTCACATAATCCGATCTATATAGGTACCCAACAAATTGACTGCACTACAGAATCTCAAAATACGAAATCGTGAATTACTCTGCGTCGAAAGTTAATAAGTTCGATTTACATTAGTTAGAATGTATGCAATGATGAATTACTTGATTTCGAATGTTAACCATTGCATTGACACAGGCTGTTAAGTTAATGCATGACGTGACCTCCTTGAAATATCCGTGCATCTCTGCATTTACGCTTAAATTAATTTTGACTGTATAATAAAATATGATGATGACCCGGTGGACATTCTGAATTATTTCCGCAATATTTAAAATTCATAGAGCGCTGTAAATTAAATTTATTTCCGGTTTATGCATGGTAATTACAACATTATCACATTGATGCATTCTTCGATTGAAGGCAAACTAGAGGATCTTAAGAATAGTGTACATGTGGCAGCTTAATCGAAACACCGTTCATGATCATGATTCATGCATGAATGACATTTCGTCAACAATTTGTGGCGATTCCAGAATGCGCACGTTAAATTAAGGCTATGGACTCATTAGCCAAATAGTTTGCGGGCTGACTATTTGCCTCCTATATATTTTAGATGGAGCGGTCATACAATGCGTCAACTGTTTGTGTTAAGTCAGCCGCAAACTGTTTGCCTGATAGGGCTACAGCCGTAATCATCGCCACATGAGGTTGCCCGCTCTCTCATACGCGATTGTAGCGTAAGTAGTGACGCACAACGCCACGGTACGGCGCCGCGCCGTGACGATGTGCGCTGGCCCTTAGAGGTGGTAGAGGCAGTAGTTTATAATAGGTTTACCTAAAATGCAATGAAATGAAATGAGTTTATTTGCTCGAAACACGGTATAAAAGATGGCAGTTGTAAACATTGTACGTACATTGTACGTACAATTGTTACCTTATTGGATTTGGCAGTCACACACGAAATAATCACTCCTAATAATTATCTTCATATATCTTGGGGTATTACGACCCCAATCTATCTTATAAGATACAATGAAATAAAAACTATAGTCTTTTCGGATTATATGGTTAAACCCGTGGCTGTCACAATCACGTTGTCATATGTATACCACCCTTTATTTTATTTATAGCAGTTAATTAATCGGCTACTACCTACCTACCGCAGCACCATACAATATCTACGTAGAACTTCTTGGCGGAAGCTTACGTTTATTAAGTAGGAAGTGATTGTGACGCAGATAAATACTTATAGTTATATTTTTACGGAGTTTCTTGACCTCCGAAGGATAACCCCTTTCCATTGACGTCGGTTAGTCAGCAAAGAAAAGCGCTATGACGAATGCAGGTTTTTACGTCTATAAAATGTTTATAGGGAGGTAATTATGACTCTATGGTAGCACCATTTGCGCCAAAAGATAATCCGATTGTTTAATGAAGACGTAAGGGCTAAACAAGGTTTCCCTGTACTGTAGGTTCAGTTTTAAACCCGCATTAAATTACAAAAAAATCTATGACCCTTGGTAAATCGTGCGGTGCTATAACAATTTGAAATACATAGGTTGGAGTCTAACCTATTTCAAATTGTTAGATTCTAATGAAACGAAAAGTATAGAGTACCTAGGTAGAGTCATTATAGGGACCTGTGGGAGCTCACGCCTGACGCTGCCCAATGGCTGCAGCAACTGGATGTCGACGTCTGACAACTGTCCGGATGGACAGTGATCTTTTTATGTTTATTTTTTATTTTCCTACTGCATCCTTGCGCCATACGCTTAAATAAAATAAATTATAGTGTAGATTTTCTCAAAAGAAATCGTCCGATATTAAAAATTCTTTTACATTGCATAGTTTGTACGGTGGAACACAGAGAAAGGTGTACAGGAGAGTTTTTAGGGTTGAGATTTTCTCAAAAACTGACATATTGCAAAAATTCTTTCACTGTTTTATAGATAAAAGTTATACTGAAAAATAATTATTAAATTCGGTCCAGTAGTTTTTGAGAAAATCTCAACCTTATTGACCCCCTGTATACTTATCTCTGTCTTCGACTGTACTATAAGCTATCTACTAGTGAAATAATTTTTACAATCGGTCAAGTACTCTTGAGAAATTTTCAACCTTCATTTAGCCCTAACCTTATTGTCTTTGACTGTACGGTGGAGCACAGAGAAAGGTGTACAGGAGAGTTTTTAAGGTTGGGATTTTCTCAAAAACTACTTGACCTATTGCAAAAATTATTTCACTGTTTGATAGACAAAAGTTAAACCTATGTAACTGTAAAAGAATTATTAAATTCGGTCCAGTAGTTTTTGAGAAAATCTCAACCTTATTGAGGCCGCCTGTATACTTATCTCTGTCTTCGACTGTACCTTCATTAGAGCGTTTCATTCACATTTAAAATATAATACAGGCATAATAATGTTTTATAGAAATGTTCACAATACGACATTGTATCGACGAACATGTCCCAATTTCACGGTCACTTACTCCGAGTCGCAGATCTGCGCGATTGCCACGCGATGCCGCGACCGATGGCAGATCTAATTTAGATAGCACGCTCCAATGTTCCGCAAAACATGACAGCAATAAAGCCTGAAAACAATATTATGGGGAACAATGCTCTGAAAAACAATGTAAAGAGAAGATACCTACGGTCAACGTATTCATATATATTAACTTATTACTTATACAAAGGTCTTTTAAGGTATTTCTGTCTCTACACCAAGCGTGCTATATTAAATCTAAGGAAACAAATTTTGCGTAACAATGCCTAGTTAAGAAAAACAAATAATTTACAGGGTGGCCTTGAATTCATACCTACCTAGATTGGAAACAGGGAAAATTATACAGAGGGCGTCATTAAGGTTGAATTTTACTCAAAAACTACTTGTTCGATTGTATAAATAAAAAAATCTTTAGTAGATAATGTTACATACTATGTAACTCTACAGCACATATTTCTCTAGTCAGTGTTCGACCGTACCGTATAATGCAAGGTAGGCCACATAAGACGTAGTATGGAACAGTAAGTACATAAAGTTAATATGTAGAGGTAGTGACACACCGAAGTTAATGTTTGTCCTCAGAGCTGTATCCGTCAACGGCGATACCCTGTCATTTCCCGGAGTGTGCCCGGATGTTGCGAAGCCGAACTTAGTCCTAAAGACTGACGCAAGTTGTGCAGGTAGAGTTCCACACTTGTGTTGTGGAGGTTACGACTGGCTCGTAGCTATAAATGACTTGATTTTGACAGTTGCTAAACTAAACCACCGGTTTTTATGACGAAAACTAGGGTTCGATCTCCATGGTTTTATACGAGGAGTATATATTTTCTTTGGACAGTAAGCAGATTTCTGTCAGGGACGTTTCCAACAATTGTTTTCTGTTTCTCTCTATTTTATATTTTAATATACATTTGGGAAAAACTATAGCCTTATAATTGTATAGGCACTCGCAGATTTAACACCAGGAATATCCTTAAATCGTAGCTATTTAAGTCAATCGGCGATTAGCAAAACACCGCAAAAATAATACTTACCTTTCTCTATTTATAGATCTTGGAAGTGCGTGTTCGCGTTTGTTTTCGGATAAGTACCCTTTTTATCGAAGTAAACTAGGTGGCTCAAACAATATTCTAGAGAAATTTACAGCTACCACTATATTTTAATGTTGCTCTATCTAACAATACCATACAGTAGGTAGGTATCTAATTAATTTGCAGAACTTAAATCAATTAAGACCAATTAGCAAAATGTAACTACCGTACGTAACATTATCAGTCATACCACGACCAGAGTAATATTTTATTTAATTTCGGCCTATGAACGTAAGGCCATTGAAGTGAACGGTTGGTTCACCAGTTTCCGGAATAATTACGTGAATGAATTTAGCAAACCAAATTGCTATTGCTCAATATCAGTGATTCGTTAATCTAGAAAAACTATCTGAAAAACTGTATGAAAATAAAACTCTAAGTAAACCGGAACATCTTACTTCGCAACTTGATAAATAAACACCATGAATCGAGCTCTTAGATGTTTCAAAATTCATGAAATAATATGCTACTGACATTGCTATAAAGTTCACGCTCTTCTTCAACAGGACACGGTGACTTCAGATCTGGTCGACGAAATCTTTGTCTTAGGGACAGAATGTCGAGAGTTAGAGTGCTGGTGGTGACGATAATTTTTCTCTGTCTATTTAATATTTGGATAGATAATGTGTGATATGATAATACCATTGCATGAAGTTTGAAAATACTTACGAGTGTTTAGCAAATATTGACCTCCAATAAGTCTCCTCTCTCCTGATATTTAGACAATTAAAGCTCTAGTAAACCCCTGTATTCCAATGCTTTGACGAGCACCAGTATCTAGATCAATAATAAAGCAAATCCGCTTACGACGAATCTGACAAGCCTCACTTAACATCAATGATACGAAAAAACTGTGTCACACATGTGACATAAGATCTGCAGCTCCACATTCCACAGAAACCCCGATTACCAATGCTAGCGCACCTTGATTAGCAGAATTATTACGCTTGGTATGCTTCACAGTAACGTCTTATAACCTAACGATACTTAATTCAAATTGTTTAAGTACGTAAGTGAACGATTAGCGATCAAATGGTCTGTTCTTTGGTTACGTCACGATTGCAGCATCGTTGGTGACCAGAACCGCCCACTTTGCTATTGCGACAACCACACTACATTACCGTCCTTGATAGAATCTTCCTGGATAAATTAGACCCCAAATCGTTAGGTGCGCTATGCGAAGAGCCCTTGAAATCAATGCGTGCATGCAACGGTACCTGTCTATAAAGATTAGGTTATGTAACAATTAGATGTAGGTGAAAACACAATTGTGTATATGCAAAACAATGCGGTAAAAAAAAATACAGTGATGTTGTAATAATATCAATCAGAGTTTCGCTAAAACGAGAATGTATGGCAAGCGAAGGCAAGATGAACGTATATTTTGGAAATAACTAATTTGAAAAATGATTATGGAAGTAGGTAACAAAAATTTAGATGAATCAATTTGTTGATTCGAGTTCACTGGTGAATCATCATGTTTGGGAGACGACTGGCAAAGACATTCCCATCCCTTTGGATATCATCTTTATAATACGTGTAGTAAGTGAATGGAAAAGGTGACGGATGACGGTGACGGCTAAAATATAAAATAGTTATATATCAAGAGGAAATACACAGTAAAACGCAACGGTGTGGTGTAACACTATCGCAAGTATATTGCAGCAATCTGCCGGCACACATAATCGAGAAGCGTAAGGTTCTACAATTTACACATACACATAGCATTATTAAAGAAAAGCTGATTCTCTTTCTCCAGTTGATAGCTTCGGAAAAAGTACTGATATTAGGATGGTACATTAAAGAACGTGATAAGTACACGTTCATGGACAGTGGCGGCATATGCCGTACTTTGAGTGTTCGGAAAATGACAGTACGGCGTATGACGTATATTTTGATGCATTTAAAAAGACACAACGGCATCTCCCGCGGCGTTCGTAGGCGGTTTTCTTTGTGGAGCGGTCCCACTGTCATTCCGCGTAGAAAATAGGTATGTGTACTGTCAAAATAAAGGTTGTAGGTACATTTTTGTCGGTCTTGACACGCACACACCCAGAATCCCCCACGGCTATGACAGTAGTTGAGAATTTTCACTGTCATTTCGTAATTTCTACTGTCCATGAACGTGGTTAAATGATATCTAGGTATGCAGTACTATTTCAAGTCTTATAGCATTGATAATAAGAACGTACAAAGTCCAAACAGTTGATGTGTTTTAGACTGCACCTATCCAATCAATGGTGACCACACCTACGGCTACTTTCAATAATTAGAGTTTAATTACCTAATAATTGCACAGCACGGTGCAAACGCATACTTAGGTACGATTTTATTCGCAGCGGGTTTAAACGTGCCTCCTTCACGCTTCGTCTGTTCTTCGTTCTTCACAAAGCGGGTTGCGTGCGCTGGTCGTAGGTCAAGTCTGGTCAAGACCGAGAACCGCTTTCACTGGCGCATGCGCAAATGCAAATCATTTGGCTTCCACCTGCTGTATACTGTCGCTTATTGTTCCGTGAGCTCGCACGAGCGTACCATTATCTCATCTGGAAATATGATCGTAACTCGTAACAGAGAGGCATAAAAAAGCTCTGTCACATCATGTGTGATGCAATATGACTTTTATCTAAGCACCTATGACTAGGTAGCTGTTAGGTATCCGTTGTTAGACATGGCTTCGTTCGCGTAGAATTAAATGGTAAAACCATGAAAAATACATAAATTTTTGTAGTAAAATAAAGCATCTAGTCTAACCCGTAAACTAACTCACGACCGGTAATATCAAAGGCATCGTTGTATCACACCGAATTACGACTAAGTTCTGTTAATTTAGTTGTCGACATAAGTATGTTATTCGGTCATTCCTATAGCTACGTGTTCAATATTGTTAATTGTAATTTTTATTGGGCTTCTGGCGATGAGAAATGGGATGGGAGAATTTCCATTTATTATTACCATAGAATATTATTATTACCTTACACAATGGTAAATTGTAGGTTACATACAAGGTGTCATTATAAAAGAAGTTCCATTCAATTTTACCCCACGGGATGTTACAAGAACGTTTTTCCAAAGCTATTTGACAAGTGCTTTGGATATTTGAAGTCAATTTGACAATCGGAAGTAGAGAACTACCCTGATCAAATTGCTAACCCTGTCAGTCTGATGCTTTCGACCTAATATCGGCTTCTAACATTTGCAATCTCTGTTGAATATTCAATAGCAAAATACACGTACATCTCTGAAGTTTCGTAAGAAAGATCTCCGATCCATCATACGAATAATTGCATTCAGTGAAGTTTGTGATGTATTTATTGCACCGAAGTGAGGGTAGAAAGCGTCTCGCGCATGTTCCAGTGATGTGACACGCGCGGGCGCAATACCAACATGCAACGGCATACGATCCTCCTCGGCACAATTAGAAATAATTGTATGTACCTACTACGTAAACTTCTGGAATAAATAAATCACAATCTCTTTATTGTATTGGGACATAACTGAATCCATAATTCCATCTGCCACGAAATTGACACTTCTCAACTCATCGTCTCTCGGACTCATCCCTCCGCGTATTGCAGAAAAACTGCATTTAGCGCCGCCCGCTTTTCGCCTACGCCATGGCATGGTGGATGGCTAACCTCTTCGTCATTTTTAGAGTACTTTAGATTTACTTGTTCTCAGGCCGGTGCCAGACATGTGAGCATCTATGCAAAGTTTTAACTACTATTGAAAGCTTCGTACAGAATCAATAACTACGACATTATAAAAAGCCGTCAATGAACATCGAATTTGAGCATATTTGGCAAACCTTTGCGCACATGTCTGGCGGGGTCATAGTGGTCCCACGAGTACCTACGGGTGTAGGTACCTCGTCACTACAGACAATCGAACCATGTATAGGCAAACGCCAGGACTGTTGTTTCTCATTCCCTATCTTCTCACGTCTGTTCGGACGAAAATAAAAATGGCATCAATCAACTCGCTGTACGATAAATCTAAAATTCGAATTGGTCTAAACCTCCATAATAATGATCCATTGCCCTGCATTAGAATGACACACAATTAGTGCTCCGGAAGTAGCATCAGTTAAGGAAAGCCCAATCGAGCCTCGAGCCTGCCTTGAGGTGTTCTTATGTGCCCGATTTGCCTTAACCCAGCACGATATAGCCTTTGTTATGACCTTAGACAATGTTAGGAGTCTTTTACTTTAGTTTCATTGAGGTTATAGTTTGAATTAACAATTCTTGAGCATTCTCCTCAAAATTAATCTTCATTTGTGAATGGTGTATAATTATGTACTCGTATGCCTAAATTGATCGAGAGTTATCTATATTTAAATTTAACTCTTTACAATAAATTCATCACAAGTGTGATTTTTTGCAAATATAAATAAATAAATTAACACTGACAAGTTTTATTTGTAGGTATGGCCTTGGCTTTCGCTTCTACCTATAGTTACTATCACTTTATAAGCTGTAGTGCTGCAGCATTCGTTAACCAGAATCAGGTACACATTAATATGCCCTACACGTATGTAGAGCAATGTTGACTATCATTATGTATTATATTTTATTTATGTACTATTTTATATTTCTGTCTTTTTAAATCGAAGAAACATCGTAAATAGGCACTGCCGACAGCTGTAAGTGTAACACTTTGGACCGTTATTATTATCTGCATCGTAAGAGTTGAAATCGTACTGCAAGTGTTACCATTGATCTTCTGTTGTCTGTACCTATGTGGAGCTACTCGTATTTACCATTTTTATCATGATGACCGGTAAAGTTAAAAGGAATATGGTGAGTGAGGCATGAGACCATGTTGGCAAGCTACTTCGAATATAATACTTGTCAGTAATACTGAGTCCCTAGCATTAGCACTAAAGCCTGATGCGTCTGGGCTTTTGTCGTCTTGTATCATCTTTTGCGAGTAGAGCCCCGCTCTAGGCAAGGCTTTTTTGGAAGGGTGTACTGACTTCGTTGGGACTGATAATTAAAACTGTAGACTGTATTACAAACTCAGTATATTTAATTTCAAAATATATAACGTGGAGGCACAGCCACTGATCAAACGTTAGTTCAAATACTGAAGGCAGGCATTGAAGGTTGAAGGTCATCTTGACAGTTACTTTTTAACTTGACAAATTGAATGCGTTTACAAAGACGCTTCCAAAAAGCTTAGTTTAAAAATATTGTAAATTAGGTAATTAAGTAACAATGAAGTAATGTAATGGATTATTTAACACTTATCATTTTGGTAACTTTTTTAACTTCTTCTTTTCTTTTTAGTCGTTGGCACTAGATACTTCGAAAATTAAATGTTAATGTTAACTTAAAATTAGAAAACACGATATAATCACGACTTGAAGAAATGATCGAGTCATACCGAATATGTGAAGTGAAGCCATTGCAACTGCGTGGTGGATAATTCCAAGGTTATGTAAGGTACTTACTTACCTACTTATTTGCGATTACTTTACTTGCCATAAAATGTAGGAGCTTACGTCATGCAGAATATCTTAAAGGACTTATTAGGATATGTTTATTACAACCTAGTATACACGGGAAAAAAATATTTTTGGATCAAGATAAAAAAATCAATGATAAAATGAAAATTTAACTATACAATTGTGGCGATTCCAGTGTGTGGCTCGCTCTAGAAATCTTCTTGATAAGGGACTTAAATTAAGCCTAGAAGCCTCTGCCTATATCACGATATCATTGTTCAACCATGTAAAAGTTTGCCTTACAAAGTGGTGAAAACGGATATTCAAAAATAATGGCGCCCAAATTATGTACACCTACATAATTGCAATATACGACTTGAATTTGAAAAATGTAAGTTATGTGGATACTTACCTAAATATAGCTATTCTATAAAATAGGAAACATGGGTTATCTTGATCAACGATTTTTTATCCGTGTGTGGGTTTGCTTATACTTACGGAAAAGATAAGTTTCCAACAAATAGCTAAATATAACATTTAGTAACTTGCGGCTTCTCTTAATAAGGTTAGCTAAACCGCATAATAACTTGACATGGGTATTATAGTCTTTTGTGAGTAGGCTGAGGTAAATGCAGTTAAAATGGGGGATTAAGTAAGGATTTGCTTAAATTGCTTGCGGTGACACAAACAGCAGTAAAGAGTAATTACCTAAGTACTTAAATTACTTAGGTACTGTTAGTTAGGTTTTTATGGGTTTCTAGGTCATTCTAGATCTAATCATGTTGCGCAAGGTAAAGATAATGACAGATCTCCATCTAAGAGTATGATATACGCACGCCATACGATATTAGATAGACCCTAAAGGCTCTGTCGCAAAATGACACGTTCGCAAAATCTCCACCATGCGCAAAATGGGTTCTCATATTAAGTCAATTTAACAAAATATCAAAAAAAAAATCGTTTATTTATTTTGTGTAAATCGAGCCCACAATCAATTGACAATGCCAGATTCTGGCCCACCATCAACCGCAAGTTGTACAAGATAACGAATAAATGTAAAAATATCTCCGTTTTTTATTAAAATTATTGGTTTAAAATAAAGTTTTGTACAAGTTGCGATTCGAAAAAAACAGCTTAATTAAGAATTCAGAAAATAGTAAGAAATCGAAGCGATTTATTCATTGTTTTTGTTATTCTTCTATAGGAGTTGCGAGAGCAGTAGAAAATTATACTGATTATGATTATGCATTATGAAACCTGTTATAAGTCCCCAACAAAATGATAAGTACAGCTTAAATGGTCACGTAGTTTTGTAGGCGGGGCAAAGCTCCATTGAAATGTGGCAATGTATTTTGTAAATCATGGCCCAGTCAACGTCCAAACAAACTTTTTAAATTTTTTTTTAGTAGTTTTACTGCTTGAAAACCACATAACATATACAAGGAGAAAAGGGAAATTTTTACGAAAGGGACATTTTGCCATAGACATTATGAGAAAGGGACGTTTTGCGCATGGTGGACAGTTTGAGAATTTTGCGACTGAGCCCTTTAAAATAGTCTAAGTCTATTACTACTCTAGTCTCTCTTTTTCTTACGAGCACAGAAAGACAGTTCATGGCTATGATCAAATAATAATATATTTTTTTCCTACGGTAACTATGTCAGGCACCTATTACCTATGAATTGTAATACAGCACAGCACACCTATATCGTGTTTCTTATCATTGCGTGACGCTAATTACAACCACTTAGATATTACCTATTAAGACTAAAATTACACTAATTATTTGTATTTTTATATTAGCAGGTAGGTATAACCATTGAGTAATAGGTAGGTAGGTACGGGTAGAACTGCCACCAGTCATATACCACTTACAACTCTTAACAAGCTTATAATTAGGTATGCAACTTTAGTATTTATTCTTAATATAGTTTTCCTAAATAGTAATCATTAAATGTTCTTTGTGACTTTATATTATAATTATACCTATTGTTTGTAACCGAGCTATAAAAGTATCTTTTTTATCTGCGTCGCCATTCCATTTCCATTCGCATTGTGTGCAGAAATATGTTTATTTTCAATAAATTCCTATATGTAAACGACTCCAAATCTATAGGTATACGGTATACCTAAGTAGAGATGCAAGTTTAGGCAGTAAAGTGTGCCTCGGTAGATATATCTCGTAGGCATCTCAAATACGAAGTAGATAGGTATATACCTAGGTTACTGTTACATCACTCTACAATTACGTAACCATGGACGTTAGTTACACTTTTCAAAATTACATTGTTCAATAATTTAATTGTATAATTTACTAGATAACCTATTCATAAATACTTACACTATTATAATATAATAACTAATAGGCAGGTAACCATACATATTTAATAATACCTATGTAGATAAAATAATCTAGGTAGGTACCTATCTAATATGATATGACCAAACAGCTGTACCTATATACCTAGGTTTTATACCTAACCATAGTAAATAAATAAATTACTTTGAAATTTATTTAACTGCTAGGTTTGCTTGACCTAAATGATTTATTATCTATGTAAGTGCGAGTAAATATGTAAGATACCCATTATAATTTTATAATTAACAACACATTCAACACATATTTATTTTAAGTTAGTACATATATCTAGGTATCTAGCCTACGTAAGTATGTATCTATGTGTCCAATTTCGACCAATCCTTATATGTACAATTTATGCAATTGTATATCCTCTCTACTACGACAATTTACACCAAAACAAATTGATGCTGATTTATGCTGTTTTTTTTTAGGATCTTTTTAGGATCAAAAGTCTATCTGACCGACTGAGGTTAGAGGACTTGAAATGTCAGTTAGTATATTAGAAATATTAAGACTCGTTGTACGCAATATCGATATCGCAATTTTCAAACAATTCAGGTATACTTAATATAGATACTTACGTAACTATACATTGTTCCGTGAAACAGTCTGATTTCTAGGAGATCTAGTATCTCTTCTCATCTCACCATTTCTAACAATTAATAGACATCAGCTACCCCTATTATTATACAACACCTATCTATACCTAGGTTGAACAATATAGTTCTGCAAGGTTCTGCCAATCATTATTTGGCGCGTGCCGTCATTCCGTGCAATGTCGATGACCGTCGTCGGACCGTATTTGCTTTCACAGATTCTTGCTAGCTTGCCATGTGACAACATACAGTAACTAACGGTAACGCTTTTGTCTATTATAGACCAAAACAACAATCTTATTCTATTATTTTGCTTGAATAACGAACACTCTACTACCAATGAATGCTAATTTACTGATAGTACCGTACGTAGTGACAGAATTGATCATTTTCTATTTCTGCACATAACAAAACTGCAGTGAACAAAATGAGAACGACATGATGATCGGTGACCGTACCTACAGGTTTTGATTTAAACAACATTGTAATAAATATAAATGTGAACGTGATCTAGGTTTACTTATAGTACTCGTATCGTAGCGTTATACCATTTTAATCCGTGCTACAATTTAAAAGGGTCAAAGTTTTTTCCTCTAGTCTTGGCAGTTTCTCGCTGGGAAACTTAAATGAACCAATTACCTTGTCTAACTTCTTTTAAAGGTAAATACAAAAGTCTTACACGGTCGTATGATATCTTAGTTCAATCTGTGTTTTATAAGATGATTTTTCCTCTTATCTCTTGCAAACAGTAGGTACGTAACATTAATGAAAAACCTATTATATTTAAAAGGGTGTACGATTTTATAGTCCATACGAGATACATGAAATCGAAGACCATAAAATTAAAGAATTAAATATACTTTTCCTATTTAACTTACAATGAGTGTGATTCTACCGTGACCGCAAAATGTAATCCAAAACCTAGATACCTACATTAAGCGCAACTGTCACAGTCGAGTCAGTGGCGCTTAGCGACGATTACATTTAGCGTCCACGATTTGGAATCGCCACAATTGTGTACCTAAAAACCCAATGAATAAGTTACAGGTTTAGGAATATACAGTGAAAGGAAACACTCAAACGGTCAAGGAGGTCTGCGCTGCTGCTAACGTACCGTTCAACATGCTCAGTATGGAATTATCTCTATAAATCAATTGCACTATAAAATAACGAACACCTTTATTAACCGATTTATACATTGAAATCCTACCAACAAAATAAACCGCGACTAGTTTGTGAATTCCGGTCTTATGAGCGTTATCACAATATGGCTTTAGCAGAGTCCCAATATTCTTATGATAAATGATTATTCTTAAATCAAGAATAAATTCTTAATTAAATAAAATTCTTCTTCATCCAATGAAATAATTTTCCTCATACGCGAAACTAAGTCTTCATCTAAGCATTCTATTTTTCCGTGTCGTAAGTATGTGTCTCGGAGCACAGTTGCGAGACGGTGAGAAAGTGATCGCATACTGCTTAAGTTAAGCAACGCTAAACGAGGTCCGAATCAGGATGGGTGACAATTCCTACTAGTACGGTGGAACACATAGAAAGGTGTACAGGAGAGTTTTTAAGGTTGAGATTTTCTCAAAAACTACTTGACCTACTGCAAAAATTATTTCACTGTTTGATAGATAAAAGTTAAAACTATGTAATTGTAAAATAATCATTAAATTCGGCCCAGTAGTTTTTGAGAAAATCTCAACCTTATTGAGGTCCCCTGTATACTTATCTCTGTCTTCGTGTGTACTTACAGATGTACTAGTAGGAATTGGCACAGGCCAAGGATAGCACGGCAGTCGGTGCCAATTCGGCAGTAGTTTATAGGCCACCTGCCATGGTGGGCATGGAACTCATTCGGCAATGAAAAACTTTCTACAACTTTGATTCCCTGTACAGGACGTGTTTTTGATCAATGATGACTCAGGGGATTTTAGTCTAAATCATAATTGAAATTTAAAAAAATCTCTGATCATTTTCTCTTCAAATTATCGCAGCCCATGGGCGCTGTCATTTTAGGTAACTACCTACTGCTACTTACATCGTGGGTGCAAAAAATACATATAATAATCGTCTCTTAAAATCGATCCTCTAGCTAAAGACCGATATAGGCTAGAGATATAGGTACATTAGTCCGAAAAATAAAGCATTTTGATCCGTTTTACGATTAAAACAAACGTAGAGCTTGGTAAAGTACAGAAACCGGCTTGCTTTTTGTACAGGTAGGGACTAGGGTAGGATTCGATAAATACTCTAGTAATTCATGTCTGTCTAGTCTACTAGCGGAGTTGAGGTAGGTTCAGTGTTAATTAACAGTTTAACGACTAATAATGTACTAGGAAGTAAGACCCATTGAAAGGTGAATAAACTTTAATGTCTCTCTCACATTAAGTAGAGGTACCAGTTAAATGCAGGTAGGTACTGACAACAGCAGACACTTGCAGCACGATTTTAATTCTTATGACGCAGATAATAAGAAGGGTCAATGTCCAAAGTGTTACACTTAATCTGATTTTACCTGAACGAGTATTAACGTTACAAGTAGGTATCTCGTCAAGTCTTAACCCTCGACGCAAAAGAGGAGTGTTATATTAAAAGAGTTTGAGACATAAGTGTGTATGCCTGTAACATCGAAAAAACCACAAACTGATAACTAGAACTTTATTTACTTATGTAAGGCAGGTACTAACATAGCGAACAAAAGTCAACCGAAGTATTTTTGCCTAATTTTATCACGTTTCATGTGAGTTTTCACATTCAGTGTAAAGTTAAAGTAATATTGTGCCTCTTGCTCTTGCCCTTATTCAGTCAATCATCCCTTCAAAGCCTACTTTGCTAGTATAACAAGTGGCTAACCTCGAACACACTTTGCACTTGTTGGCCTTCCGTGCGTTTCACTTTTACACGCAATTTGCACAAACTTTATAATCAGCTTTGGGCCCACCAAATATCACTACCAGTTTAAGGTGAATATTTCGTAACGGGGTCAGACTAGCTAAGCCCTTTATGGACTTGATAACATAACTACATTCAAACTAACCGTGACTAAAGGTAATTAGTTGGTTTTGCTTGAAATAATTAAGAAAACCTCGTAACGTAGGTAATACTTCATGGAAATATTTTATCGTTGGTAAATTACTCATTTGTTGTAGGTAATAAAGCAGACTTAGGTTTAAATTTATTTAAAAGAACGATGTCTATATCGATAATTGTCTCAAATCGTCGAGTTTAATATTTTTACCCGACTGCCGTAAGGTGGGAGATGTTTTCGGGTATAGGTTCCTTTATCAACTTCGTGCATAGAGATTTTGATGTAGGTATGAGGTATCGATCGTTAGATCCGTCTCGAACACAGGATACGTCAGTAGTATCACCCTATTTAAGTATTTTAACGTTCCTAGTATTGGAGTACCTACAGAACTTCCCTTACATCGAGCCTTGGTCCTCAAAAATATTTTTCATTGTTCTCAGGGATGTAGATTGTCTTACCATGTTTTCCTTCAACGTTTTTGAGAGCAAACAGTAATTCAGATATACATTTTATGAAAAAAAATGTCGTTTTCTTTTTGTATCTAAGTTATATTATCTATTGTATTTCCTTCTGTTACAGATGGGCTGTAGACTGACACTGGTCGACGACATCCTAAACAAATCCTTCTACAAACTCGGACTAATCGTCGGCAGGCAGCCAGGATACTTCATCATCATACCAGTGCTGCTAACTCTGCTGATGATAACCGGCTACCAACGAATTCACTATGAGATGGACCCTGAGTATCTGTTCTCACCTGTCAGTGGACAAGGAAAGCTGGAGAGGAGGATAGTGGAAGATAATTTCAAAGTTAACTACTCACATAGGTTTAATGTCGGAAGAATAACTAGAGCAGGTATGTAAAAGTATTACTCGCACATTCTCACTCACACTCTATGTCGTGGTGCAACATTGAATTAATTTGTCCATTATTACGAAAAAGAATGTTATCCTATCCGGCAAAGCTTAAATTGATAGTCATTTTTATGTACATACAATTAAGACACCTGCTTTAAGTCTTTACACACAAAACCAATCACTGCAGGTCTGCAAGTAGATCTACTCTAGTGTCGACTGTGACCATTCGTTTGGTTTACGATAACAAAATCCCTAAGAAGAACCAGACGCACTAAATTTTGAATAGACTCCAGTCTATGTGACATCTTCATTACCTAAATGCAGATATGCAATTCTATTTCTGTCCGGAAACATATTATCTCACAGTATTTTATAGTTAACAAAATGAATCAGATGTTAAAAGCTCAGCAAGTGTAGATAATGATGTCCGTTCGTAATAGCCTACTAAAATCTACATTGTTTTCACGAACCTAAAACTTTATTTTCAGGCAGATTCGGTCGAGTAATTATCGTAGCGAAAGATAACAAGACCAATATTCTACGAACGGAAGTGTGGAAGGAGCTACGAGAGCTCGATGACTTGGTTCAGAACATCACCGTGCATCTTCCTTCGGGGGAGAGGTTCACTTACAAGGAGGAGTGCGCGAGATGGGAGGGGCAGTGCTTCATCAACGACATATTAAATCTTGATAAGATTATCGGTGAGGTAAGATACAATTTTGCATACAAAATAATCTGTTCGGAATAAATGTTTGCTCATACCCCTATACGAGCAAAAAGTTTTCATACTTTCCAATTTTCACTATTGTATATCACTGGCGGTTATCTATTCTTAATTTAAAAAAAAATGTCTAAAGAGTTTACGTGCGTTTACGTCTAAATAAATCTTTTTGCTATTTCACGGCGCTGCTGGCCGTTGGCTTTTGATAAAATTGAAATAAAAGCCATTAAATAAATATTTTTTCTTATTTGTACTTAATGGCTTTTAAAATATCATTTTTTGGCGTACCTAGTGGTCATGAACGAAGGAGTTTTAAAGTGAACTATCTAACTTATTTTTGGGTTAATTCCTCTGTCGGTGAAAAATTCAATAGGTTTAAGTAGGTAAATACGAGTCCACATTTTTCAGTGATTATTTAATAGCATGATATAAATGAAAATGAGATTAGCATATCTAGTTAACTAAGAAGAATCTCGAAGTCGTATAGTAGACACTTTTAGTTATCTGTTAGGGAAGTCGGTTTTGACTTATCATATCCTCACGTCGTCGTCGTATATCCTACCTACCTATATTTTCCAACGGACTAAACGAAGAGATGGGTGTACAATAGAATGAATTTTTGTGTGTCAAGTAAAACGACAGAACATCACAAGCGTGTCGGTTACATATTTACAAAGCCTGCTTTCATTTTCTTTGAACTTTCTACTCGGAAACAAAGCTTTATTAAATTATAAAATAAGTACGTAGGTATAGCTACCTACACTTACGACGAATTTCATACGACCTATTGTTTTACTGAGAACTTACTCAATTTTTTTACAATACAATGTTGTATGTAGGTACTTAGATACAATTACAATCATTTCGTTTTTACGCTAACGCGCGTAATACTTAAGTACTTACATTTTTATTTTGTGCGAGCAGCTTAACCCCTATTTTTTAAATGAAATTAAATAAACACAGTAGTGCTAAGTATGTATCTATACCTGTATTTATAAGTAAGATTTTTATGTTTATCGTCTTGCCGCAACGTCGCTGTAGGACCACGATGTATAAATTCGGCACTCCACAAGCCTTCGCATATCGAATCCAGAAGGCATTGTCTGAGTCAAGGCAAGGAACCATTCAATGAATCATCGTGATGACAATAAGCTCTTGTAAACAATAGATAGTTTATTATTTACTTTGACCGCAGTACAGACCACAAGGAAATGCCGTTGATTATTTTAAAAACGGATAAGTTTATTTTGATTTTAATCTGAAACTAACCAGTCACCACCACACCTGTGTGTAACCTATCTATACCTACCTACTGACATACGTATATCTACCTACTAATAAATGTATTTCCAATGCTAGGATAGTAGTCATCCATCATTTATATTCATAACATAATTAGCGGTGGTTAACACACTATGCTCCTACGTAGGAACATGACCACCTTTATTACGAATAAGTACATAACTTAAAAATACGAAGAAGATACTCCTATTTATATTTTCGTCATCTGATGAGAATAATAGACCGCATTCATACAGTTAGGATTTCCATAGGTAGTTTGGAATAGGTTGACATTCAATATGTAGAGACGACTCTCCTCATGTTGTACTTGGAAGGCTGATTCCCCTAAAATGAGACGCATGTAGTACCTATACTTGCATAGCCCAAAACATTTTTTTTCTCGCAGGTGGAGCGCGGCGAACTAAACCTGACCTTCCCGATAATGTTTAACCCGGTTACATGGGAGGCTCATGCGTTTCCTGTATTCTTCGGCGGGTCCAAGGTCGTGGACGATACTATAGTGTCCGTCCCGGCAGTCCAGCTCGTTTGGTTCGTGAGAACCGACACCAAATTACAGCAGCAACGGTGAGAAATTATTTAGTTTTGTAATTAACTGTGTAACTCTTGTGGAAAATCTAGTTCAATGTGTCATTCCGTTTGCTTTGTGTGTCGTACATTAAAAATAACGTTAATTTTTTTGTGAATTAAACTCTATGAGTTATCTCTACATTTAATAGAGCAATAAATGTCCGGCAGTAATTTATTTCGTGCCTGTTTTTTTAATTCATGAACGATTAAAAAAGTATACCATAGATTAGGAACTTACTCATAAAGTAACAATTATAAACTTCGTGCAATATCTTTCGTCTTATTACACGGAGGAAACCAGTAAAAAATGGTTATAATACAAACGAGCCAACATAGCACGCAACACGAGGAAACCATGATTATAGTTGTACCTACTAATGATCATGTTTTCAAAGGAAGCTGCGGATTTCTATAGAGTCGTATGCTGAGGCATTTGCGCTTATGCTCTTTCTGGTTCACTTGACTTTTTATGGCTCGCTTAGAATTTCAATGGCTGTGCACTCGCATAAACAAGCGACGCTAACTTAGATAATAGGCATCGATCTTGACACGGTTTGGGAAACCGTTTCGAATACTAAGCACTGCGTAATATTGGACAGTCAGAACACAAATAAGATTGCATTTGATACTTAAACTAATTGTAGGTCACGAGGTTGAGAATTGGACGATAAAGAAGAATTAATTTGTAAATTACAGGGGTGCAGCGTGGGAAGACGCATTCTTGGAGGAGGTTGGAGTGGCAGAAGACACAGGCCGATTCAAGCACATTTCAATTGCTCGATTCGCCTCACGAACCCTCGACCACGAACTAGAAAAGAACACCAGAACAGTCATACCTTTCTTCAGTTCCACCTTCATTCTAATGGGCATCTTCTCGGTGGTTACTTGCATGATGGCAGATTGGGTGCGATCAAAGCCCTGGCTGGGACTGCTCGGAAATATCTCAGCTGTTATGGCCACCGCTGCGGCGTTCGGATGTGCGATCTACCTAGGCATCTCTTTCATTGGCATCAATTTAGCTGCTCCGTTCTTGATGATTGGTAAATATGGCGTTTAAGCACTTTTATTTATAAAACATGATAAGCATTAGACTCCGATTCCATCTACGCAAGAAAGTCTACCCTTGATGTGTTTTCGATTGTTTAATACTCTTCCCAATAACTAACATTGTCGTTTTATTATTTTTCCACAGGCATTGGCATCGACGACACGTTTGTAATGCTGGCTGCGTGGCGGCGTACATCGCCGAAGCTCTCAGTTCCGGATCGGATGGCCAAAATGCTGTCAGAAGCGGCTGTCTCCATTACGATAACTTCGGTCACTGACATGTTGTCGTTCTTCATCGGCATCTTTTCGCCGTTCCCTTCGGTGCAGATCTTTTGCATGTATTCTGGTAAGATGACTACATATGAAAGTATTAGCCAAACAGGGACTTGTCCCATAATAACAAAAGATAAATCCGGTATTCAAAAATCGCTCAAAAAAACCTTAATCATTCGTTTATAAGTCACCTCCTGATTTCTTTCTTTCTTCACCTTTCCATCAGGAAAGGTGAAGAAAGAAATTCGTATTTATCCATATTTCGTTCTGCATAAAAGTTTCGAATGTTTCGGAGATGAGGTCACCTATTGAAAGTTATAAAACAAGCAATTTGCGGTATTTCTCTGGCAATTTACAGGTTTGGCAGTCTGCTTCACTTTTGTATGGCACTTGACGTTCTTCGCTGGCTGCGTAGCCATTTCCGGATACCGCGAGAAGCAGAACCGACACACCATCACGATGCTCAAAGTTCTGCCGGAGTCTCGAGCGAGAAAAGGTAATTTGAATTAAATCTACGCACAAGGAAACTGTCCCCATACGGCAGCCAGTAACAGAAATGGAATTATTGTAATTATTTAAATGATATTTAGTTTGCGGAAATAATTTGGCACAACAGGATTTCCGTGAATATAGGTAGGACCTTACGTCACATTTCATTACAGTACAAAAATATAATCTACTATAGTGATTGGGTTTGTAATGTACCTACCTAAATATAATGATACTGTAACTCAACATAGTACCTACTAGATAGGCAACTTCTACAACTGTTGCCGGAATAAAACAGTGCAAGAAACTATAATTAGAACGTTAACTAGTTATACTACAAACGTCGATCCACTATTCCACACATATTCCAAAGGACTAACTACTTATTTTATTTGCAGAAGAAAAATCATGGATGTACCGGATATTCTGCACTGGAGGCATAGACCAAGCGGACCCAGACAATCCTATCGATAATAAGGAACACTGCATTATGGGATTCTTCCGCCACACCATGGCAGACATATTGAACAATAACGCAGTAAAGGTCCTTGTCATAGCGGTCTTCTTAGTATACCTGGCTGGAGCTGGATATGGCGTGACCAATCTGAAGGAAGGGTTGGAGAGAAGGAAACTGTCTAAAATAGATTCGTACTCTGTTGAGTTCTTCGATCGTGAAGACCTTTATTACAGAGAGTTCCCGTATAGAATTCAGGTAAATTAACGTAGCAATAATTCAATTATTGAAATACGAAGTGTATTTCCACCTCAAGACGGCAAATGACGTCACAGTATTTGAATCAATTGAACGACTGAAGCCTTTGCAAAAGATCAACGTTTGCAGGAAGTTTGAGCAATGCATCATTCTTATTATAAGTATTAAATATTTTCTTGCTCATTTTTAAAGTTCTTAGGTTGCCGGTTGCAAGTGCAAGCTAAGAATGGAATGCTTCATCAAGTCCAATTAATTAATTTTGCTTTTCCGCAGGTGGTGATAAATGGCATGTATAATTACTCAGATCCGAAAATACAAGATGAAGTGGAAACTCTAACACAGAGACTAGAAAATACTTCATACATATCGAATTCATTGTATACTGAATCCTGGCTGCGAACATTCGTCAATTATGTATCGAGAAATAACGATTATTTGAATGTTACTATTGATAATGAAACCGAATTTATCAAAAATTTAAAAGAAGTAAGTAGCTACCCATACCCATTCAACATTGACCACTTTAAAGCCTGTCGTACAATACGTCCTAATACTTATTCTTTACAGTTGTGGCTGTTCCCAGCAAATCCTTTCTCGCTGGATGTGAAATTCAACGAAGCCGGAGATCAAATCTTAGCATCAAGGTTCTTGATACAAGCTATTAATATTAGCGGCACGAATCACGAGAAAGAAATGGTTAAAGCCCTTAGAAAAGTGGTTGCTGAATCTCCATTAAACGCATCCGTCTTCCATCCATACTTCGTATTTTTTGATCAGGTACCTACCTCTTTACCTCTAGAAGAATAAAAACTTATCATTAACAAATGTAACCAATTTCATATCTACAACTAAAACTTATATTACGTTATTGTTTCTATTTCAGTTCGAACTCGTAAAGCCAACATCACTCCAGAATCTCTGTTACGGTGCACTCATGATGATGATAACTTCGTTCATATTTATCCCGAACATTTTGTGTTCGTTGTGGGTGGCCTTCAGCATCATATCTATAGAGGTCGGCGTCGTCGGTTATATGGCCCTCTGGGACATAAACCTCGACTCCATATCGATGATCAACCTCATAATGTGCATTGGTTTCTCCGTCGACTTCACCGCCCACATCTGCTACGCCTACATGGCGTCTAAAGCGAAAACACCCGATGAAAGAGTCAGCGAATGTCTGTACTCGCTGGGACTGCCTATAGTTCAAGGGTCGTTTAGTACAATCCTGGGTGTAGTAGCGCTGCTCTTAGCTGACAGTTATATATTCTCTGTATTCTTTAAAATGGTATTCATGGTCATATTTTTCGGAGCGATGCACGGCCTCTTTCTCCTACCCGTTCTCCTGTCGTTATTCGGGCCCGGATCGTGCACTAAGAAACAAGAAGACTTCAAAATGTCTAACGTCGAAAAATGCTTCCCGCATCCGTACTGTATTCCGCATCCCCAGCTAGTATTGAACGATCAAATATTCAACGGTAAGACTTTAAACCCTAATGGTGTTTATAAAATTTATGGTGACGACAAAGACCTCGGGATTGGCACGTCAGGAGAAGACACCAGCGAGAGCAGTTCAAATCAGTCGCAACGACGTCAAATTGGTGACGAAGAGAACGGCAGAAAAAAGTACGAGGATGGGTGGAAAAGATCCAGCTACTGTCAAAGCTCAAGTCAGTTTCAACCGTCAGGAGAGTTAGATCTTTATGGGCATGACTTGGAAAGGACATGGCAAAGACAGCGTTATGAGGACAACCGTCGCGTGTTTGATAATTGCAGAAAACCTACAGGAGCTCGGGATGACGAGAGGGTAGCAAAGCGGAAGACCAGTGATACGAGCCCTCGCCGAGAGGGCACCTACAGGGTGATGCGAGCGCACTCCCACCACAATCTGCACAGGCCAAGAGCTCCACGACGCTCCAACTCACACCACAACCTTGAACATTTAGATTACGTCGCAGAAATGCGATTTCCCTGACAAATGTAACACAAACCTCTCTATAAATCATTAGTATCGTAAATCATTGTGCTCAAATGGACCAAAGTATTATACCCTCGTCTTTAAGGTGGTATTTAAAAAGTCAAGGGAACTTTTATGTTGACTTGCAATAGTGTGTTTATCGGGTTTAGTATTAATTACTTTCTATTAGAATTACTTATAAAAAATATTGCATGTCTAAAGTTGAGCCACGCCACGAGATATGTAACCTATGTATAGTCATGCTAACATATTTACGTAGGTATGTATACCTATGTGAGTGTCTTTAAACTTAGGGTTAGTTGATAATGTATGGAATCCGAAAACCTCGAATGCCTTCTCAACGGAAAGGTAGTATTTCAGTATTTGAAGTTTTCCTGAGTCCAACACTTTCATGAAATAACTAGTTAAGAGGGGCCGAGAACCAATAATGCCTTATACAAGCTATTATCGCAACGTATTGTAAAAAATCTAGGTATTTAGCACACAATTTATTATTTTGTAGAAACTAGATTGTTATTAAATTACCTCTAGGTACAACTTTCAATGGCTAATATTGATCGAGATTCAACATGTATTGCGATAATAGCTTTTGTGACGTCACCGGCCACTCCGACAGCTCTAATGACGCACACCACAAACTGTTTGCTAATTTATTTATGTAAGTTAGTATAAATGATGTAGAATAGACAAATTATTAAAGCCAAATAACAAATATACCAGCTGGGTCCTAGACGTTAAATGATCATGATCCGTATCTGTACTATAGGTAGGATGAGCTGGCGACATAAATATCACTCCATTTTATATAAAAAAACGTTTGATTTAGCTTTATTTTGACGTGTTTCTGGTCTAAGGACGATATTCAAAGACAGTTTTGAGCAAGAGCTTAACGTGAGTTCGCTCTTACAGCTATCAAACGTCTATATACGGACTATTTAACGTTTGTAAAAGTGAGCTCACGCTAAGCCTGCGCTCAATCGCTCTGTCTATAAATCTCCGAAGTTCTATTTATCTAAGTAATCGTTTTCATTTATACAGAGGTACTTGCATTGCGTCGTTTCTTTATAGTTTATTAACACTTGCTAAAGTGAAGTAATGTATCGCGTTTATTTGTCAAAAATATTATGTTGTGACATTCATAGGTACATATTGATCATATGCCTAGCTAGGGTTTCTTGTATAATGGTACTGGGCCATGTATTTGGGCTACTGAAATCTTACTGGATCATTTGCCATTATATAGTAATTATCAGACTATAACATGTCCTTTTGTGTCCTTTATGACGCCAAAATAACCCAGTTTAAAAAAATTTAAGCTGAAATTGGAGTAAGTAAAATAATGTTTTTAAAATACCTACATAATTTATTATAGCAAAACTAGTTCCTAAATATATGCTAAAATCAATTCAGTTTCAAATGCTATTACAAACACAACTAATTCTTATAACAAAGAATATAATGTTGGGGAAATATAACAACAGGTACTTATTTCGAAAAGGCACTGTAAGGATGGAACCCACACGTTCCGACTATCGTGTCTACTCAGCATGTCATGTATTAAAAATAAACATGAATAATCAAACGATAAATCTTAATTTTAAGAAACTCGCTAAGCATTAGCCAAACAAAAAGTTTAAACATAAGTTTTACAAATTAAATTAATGTTAGATTGATTATAACGCCTAATAACAAATCTTGATTTGGCAATCTAATTCACTAGCTACATGTATAATTATTAGAGTAATCCAAAATAAGTTTTGCAGTTTAATTTGTCCGTCAGAGTATGATTAAGAATTATTATGAATGAATAGTGTGATGTGATATAATACGATAACTCCGGGGTAGGTAGATAAAATTAGCTTATAGAAATGCGTGTATATAAATGTGGTTTTACATAGAAATTAATCATTTAGGATTCTTTTGTTTTATAAATAAAGCTTTAATGTTACCTGTCTAGATAGAATTGATGTAAATATTAGTTATAATAAATAATGTATCTTGCTGCCATTAATATAAAATCCCCCTCTGCTGTACCTACTCAAACATTTTACTATGGGCAATAACAATTTACATCTAATGATTTATTCTACTTATATACAAATTTGTAGAAAAACTTTCAGTGAAAATACTTTGGATTGCATTTGTTTTGATAATAGCACTCAACCATAATTTTAAATTCTTGGTATGTCATACAAATATAACATACATTTGTGATCCGTACGCGGTCACTAATTATGACTGAATATTGTAAATAGTATGTATACTTGTTTTATAGTAAAATAGTTTTGATAAAAAAATGTGTATCTTTTATTTTGACCCATCGCATTGGTCACAAACTTATGCAATGCGAGTCGAATAAGACTTGTGTACGTGACAGTCATATTCACATTAGTTCACGGGTGTCAAATACAATAACGTATACTTACCACATAAAAAACGTAATTTCAACAACTAATTGAACAACGACTAATTGAACACAAACTTATCATTTTAATAACGTCAAGCAGGCCTACCATATTTAGCAAGAAAGCCAACTTGAAATTCAATAATCAATAACGATTTCTAATTCTACAAGTATCCTACTGCTAAAAGTACCTACTAACTAAATGCTGTTAAAATGTCGTCTTACATAAAAGTTGATTTATTTATCAACACGCACAATCACAGTAAAATCAAAATTTACAAAATGTAAAATTATTATAAATCTGTGAGTCTAGACAGCTTTGTCGTGTATTTTATGTAATAATTGGCTGCAAAATAAAATCAAGTCTTTGGAGTCGAAACTCTTACACATATAGTTTTGCAAAAATAATAACCTCTTGGATCCACTGTCTTCATTCGATGGATTAAGCGCACTTTGTTTATCTAATACTCGATTAAGTATATCTGTTGAATTGGAAGCAGTTATTTTCGCAGTAAGCAAGTCGGCAGAAGCTTCGAACGACATGTTTTTCGCAATCTGCTTTATTGAGGATTCATCCAACTGTTCTCGAAGTTCTTCAATGAAGTCAAATCTCTGAAAAATATTGCAATTTGTTAAAAAAATATAACTCAATAGGTACGTCAAAGATTTTTTTTCAGATAATAATGCTAACCTCCGACAAACACGATGTTACAATAGCTTGTGTAGATTTATTGCCAGATTCTTCTGTTTGTACACTGCTATGAGCAGTTGGTACGGTATCAGTCTGTGTGTGGCCTAACGCCACTTGGATTCGAACAGTCTGCATTTCTTTATCTATTGCTACAACTCCTTCTGTCTGCATTTCCACGCTGGTTCTTTGAATCTCAGGTAATATTGTTATTGGTTTATTCATATTAGGCTCAGCTATTTTGACACTTTGATTGTCTTGTGTCTTAATTCTCTTGGAAGCGTAGTCTGTCAATACCTTTTTAGCAACCTTGACTTTAGGTGCCTTTATTGATAGCCTATTCACTTCAAGTTCTGTCATCTTAGCCAAGTCTGCAATAGTTTCAACCTTTCCTTTCAATACCATTATAAATAAATCCTTCATAGCAACTGATGAAAGTTCGCCAGCAATATTAGCTATAGGGTCGCCGCAATCGAGAAGATCTGAGCATATAGGATCAGTGTCATTTAGCTCGCTAGTTTTTACAATCTCCACTGAGGGAGTTTGCTCCATAGAGCTTACTTCAGTATCGTCAACGACGGCAATAGTTGGTTCTTCGGTAAAACTTGCAACTGTTCTGGTTAGTGCTGTGTTCAGTTTAAATACATTGTCTAATCTTTTTGGTGACTTCATAGTAGTATGAGCGCGAATTTGTTTTTCCAATCTCTTGAGCGCCGAGCTCTGTGGCGAGCGTAAACCGCCTGGTTCGAGGTACTTTTGCACAGCTATTGTTGTAGATACTGGTGGATCGTGGAAGCTGACTCTTTTCCTCTGAAAAGAAGTACAACATTATGAATTGTACTGTAATAAATCAAAATAGCCACCTCTATACAAATTGATAAAGCAAATAAAGTAAACAACAATCAATTAAATATAATAATAATAATTAAGCTAAGTAATTAGTAGATTTTCTTACTTTACTTGCTGGCGAAATCGTAACTTCATCTGCGATTTCAGCGAGTTTTCTCTTCAGTATGGGACCAGATGGACTGCAGTCTTCAGTAGGCAGAGACCTCTTAAATTTAAGAAAATTTTCACTGTCTTCGTTTTTATCTGTGTTGACATTGTTTTCGGCTAAGGAGTTGTACAATATTTTTAAATTTCTTCTTACTGGGGTAGTCAATAGACTGTTCTTTTTAATTTCTTCCGTTTCAGCAGGTCTCTCGGAATTTATTGTTATCTGCAATTTATCCGGAGCGCAGAGACCTAACAATTGGGCGGCACGGCCGGTAGGGCGCACTGAATTTCTGTTCTTTTTCAGGGATAACAATGAGCTAGGACTAGTATTACTCACAATAATTTCTGTACGAGGTGGTGACATATCTCTTTTACCCGGCGATACTTTATCCTCTGTAAATACTTCAGGGGAATCACATTTATCAAAAGGCTCACCGTTACTCTGAACAGGAGATGTCAGCTTTATCACGACATAATCACTACTAGTCTCTGGAGAAGGCGATTTCTTCTCCCTAAGAGGACTCATGGCCTTTATTGGCGAAATTTCGATTGTATCATTTAAAAAATCATTCTTTCTTTGAGCGTCATTCTTCAATGGAGAACAAGTACCACTTGATTCTGGATTTACCACCACAGATATGTCTATTGTAGTTTTGTCTTTCTTTAAATTGTCAGATGGAGTTTCATGGGAACACTTTTCTCCCGTGATCTGTATTGTTTCTACTAATTTTACAGTATTTATGGGTTGAGTGTCTGCTTCAGCTGTTAACTGTGTGGCCAGATCGGCGAAAGAATCATCAGTGTTAATCACAACCACCGTTTCTGGTTCATTGATACCAATGACATCACTAGAACTTTCCGTCTCCATTGGTTCAGTATCCATATTTTCAGTTAAATTAATTTCGGACGTTTCTTCCATGGTTTTATTTTTAGGTAATTCAATATCTTCCTTATTCTCTTGATCCATAGGCATCGTATCACTCAATGAAATAATTTCGCTGTTAAAATCGTCTAGTAACAATTGTGTATCAGTAATCTGTTTATTTTTCACGATTTCCGCAATACTATCCTGTAGTATAAAGATAGGGACCTTCTTTAAACCGTGTTTTGCAGATTTCATAGATATAGCAGTCATTGTTGAATCTTGAGAACTCTCTATCACATCTTCTGATTGCGGAAGGTCTTCTAAACAATTTGAGAGATTTTCTTGTGATTCACTTACGGTTATTGATTTCGTACTACTACTGCTGCTACTACTACTATCATCACAAGATTTTCGTTTTTCTTTATTTTTTTTATCAACTTTATCAGCACTTTTTAATTCTAATTTAGCTTTATTTAGTTTTTCTACTAAACTCTTCCTTTTAAGGCTACCCACAGGACTAAGATTTTTTCTAGTCACTCGTTTTTCAGATCGTGCTTGTAGTAATGGATGACCTTCAACTGTGTCAATCAATAATTGTTTTTCAATCCGAGATCTTTTCTTTTTCGCCGATTTCTGTTTATTTATTTCTTCACTTACGCGTTTTGGCGTTGATGTGTCGCTAATTACCGTTTTATTATTGCCAGCTTTTGGAGTTGTGATTTCATCACTAATCCGAGTTCCTTTTTCCTCACCTAAAAGCATTTTCTCTGCAATCTTTGTGATATTATTCATTTTTGTATCAGACTTTTGAATAGGAAGTGCAGTGTCGTCTCTATTGGTGTCATTATTTTGTATCTTATTTTCTTCTTGTGGTTTCGAAACGTCATGAATGGGATCGGAAGTTTCACTTAAGTTGTCGAATGATTTTTTTTGATTGTCGCTGTTAGCAATGGAAGTATTACCCTCAGCCTCTGAACTGTTTTCAACTGTACTCATTATTACTACTGTCTGCTTTTCTTGAAGAGGATTATTCAGCTCTTCATTAGGCGGCTGTGAATTATTTTTTAAACCAACAGTTTCAATGTTAGGTTTTGAGTTATTCAACTGAGAAACATCCGAATTTAAAATGGGAGTTTGATTCCCGCAATGTCGGCGACGATTTGAATCCTTCTCAGACCGAGGATTTTTATTGACAATACTTTCACAAACTTCTATTTCGTTGCATTTTTTACTAACTCGAGGCGATTTTTCAGATGTTGAAAGTGAGTGATCTGCAACTCCAGTGTTCATTTTTGTTATCATAGTATCAGGTGCATCTATAGCAAGCAGTGTTTCCTTATTGGTGTTATTATTTTGCTTTTTAACAGTGTCTTCTTGGGGAAAGATAGTTTCATTATCACAATTCTGAGCATTATCGTTTCCATTGTTTACTTGTTTTTCATTGTTAATTATTAAATGATCTTCGGTGGAATTGACGTCTTCAGGTCCAAAAATCTTGTCTTCTTTATTCATTTTTATATATTTATCTTTAAGAGATTTACAGGAGTCTTCAGTAAGCGGCTGTGATTGAGAATCATTTTGAGAACGTCGTGTTTTTTTTTTGACAAGCATTTCAGAATCATTAAATTTTTTGGGCTTTTTAATAAGCCGAGATGGCCTCTCACAAGTTATTTTCGGTGGAGCTGAGTTTATTACATTTTTAGTAGTTTTTGTCTTTGTCACCGGTGTTTTCGGAACATTTCCGGTAATTGATTTCTTCAAGTCTATTGATATAAGTCTATCGTCATTATGTAAATTAGATTTTTCCATCAAATTTCTCACATTCATAAACACTCTGTCTTTCAAAGCCATGCGAGGTGACTTTGTTCCTTTAACAGCAAGTGTTTGTTGTTCAGAAGTTGTTGTATGTTCAGTATTTGAACTCGTTTTCTCATTGGCGATGTTGTCTGATAATATGTTCTTCATTATACTTGGTACAACATCACTACTAGGTATGTTTTTAAGTATGATAGATACATCTTGTTTGGAAGCTTTACTTGTTGATTTGCTGTTACTACTAGTCGTTGTTGTGTCTTGCGAATCAGTCTTCCAAGCGGTTAGTTTGAACTCATCTTGAGATTGCGACAAATCCTGATACAAAGCCGGGATATCTTCTCTTTTCCTTTTAAATTTTTCCTTTTGATTCTCTGTTAATTTCTTGGGATTGAATTTCCAATTTGATTTAACCACTACAAACTCTTCGCCATTTTCGACCACAGTGTTCACTATACTGGCTTCCTTTTTATTTGATTTCTTACACAATCCTGTAATAGTCGGTGTCGTAAAATTATTTTTAACGTCATCCTGTTGCACTTTATTTGTTTCAGTACTGTCAATTTTCTTATCACTTTTATTGTTCTCGAAACCGTCGATAGTAGGTTTGATTTTAGTAGATATTTCACTATCGACGTCCTTATTAGATGATATACATGCTTTTAGAATTGACATAATGCTGTTCTGCTCTGAGGAATCTTTGTTTACATGCGGCAAGCGTGCAATTAACTCTTCCACTACTAATACTATTAAATCAACAGAGTATCCTTCAACTTGAAGGCATTTGAGTAGATTCTTGATAAAAACTTGTATGTCGCTTCTCTGTAAAAAGATTATTTATTATCATCAAGTGAATATTACCAATGACAATATTATTCAATTTAAAAAAAATAGGGCAAATATGCAGCGAGCTTAGTATTATCAATTTCGCTGCAAATATGACGGAATGATGGAACTGACAGCAAATGGACACAACACTGGGCTTTCATGATGGACCTTTTCAATCAATGCAACTATTCTGGTTATTGCCCGTGGACCACCTCAGTAGTTCAACTGGAAAATATTTTTGCCCGTAGACCACCCGGGAAATTTTTCTTACCATGGTCCACCACCTGTGTTGAAGTTTTTAATTACCTACTTATTTATAAGTGGTTGACGTGTTTCTTGTATTATAGGATCTCCAGACTTGGGAATCGAACCTTTAATGCTTGCGCATCAGTCTTGTGAGATTTCCAATATTTATTCAATACATTGGGCTAATGTGACTTTAAATCTTCGTGAGGGCAGAGTGGGTCGCGGGAATCTTCCTTTGCTGGATGTGCCAATTACTAGTACCAAATACAGGAAAAACGCATTCTTATTACGTAGTGGTGATAGTTACAATAAGATGTATGCAAATCATAAACTGAATCTATACGACACGAGCGCAGCGACCGTGAGACGCATCATGGCGCAGGACTTCTTTAACGACAGTTGTCATTAAAGTATTTTTTATATTTATATAAAAAATTTAACATAAGTACCTATTTAAGTCATTTTTATTTTTTTAAATCTTGAGACACATCTTGCTATCTATAGGTGGAGATTTGTAATTAGCTTCTAGACATTATTAAGTAACCTAAAGTTATTGTAGCTGTAAATCTTCCATAAAATAAATAAATAAATAAAATAAATTGCATTATTGCTAAACGTTCAGCTCACTCTTGAAACATGGCATTATGAGTGACCTGACCATGGCAGTTTCGTTTAGGTTTAGATTTGGCTGCCACGACAGAATCACAGCTTAAGAATATAATTAGATTTAACTGTAATTAAGTAGTTGGGGTTACAAATACTTACACCATCATTAATTTTCAACGCTTGGTCAAGCAAATTTAAAACGATTTTGACAGCCTGCAGGGTATTCAGGGCAAGTGGCGAATTGAAGTTATCTGCTATTTTGTTTAGCATCAGAACTAGTGTGTCCACCAGTACAGGAAATGATTTCTCAATACTTTGGTAATCGTCTACCTTTCTTAAGATATTCACCAACAATTCCGATTCACACACAACATCTGAAAGTATAAAATACACATTTTAGTTGTATTAGACAATGATTCAATGATCTAGTGTAACGTTTATTAAAGGCAACATCATATTACTAAAGAATCATCAAATATCTATCAAAGTAACTTGCTAAACCCAAGTTGCCCCTTTAAAAATAAACAATGTCCAATATTGTTACAAACTTATTCAGACTTAAAAATAAGATTCGTTTGCAAACATTGAATGACAATAATAAAACCATTGCATTGTCACTATAATAAAGAGATTATGAATAAAAAAAATGCAAGTTAAATATAAAGGTACTGAAGGTAAATGCAATGATTTTATTAATGAAGTCAATTATGTCTCACTGTTTTTACAATGAACATTAGATTGTCACTATTGCCATCAAGATTACAGTAAGCGGGTCTTGGGTCGAGTCTGAAGCTAAGATACAATTGATAGAATTATTATTGCATGCCTTTTCTAATCATTTGTTGCCTTACATTTGAAGCGATTCCAGAATGCAAACGCTATGAGCGGGACGTCTCGCTTAGCGGCGGCTAAGAGAGACGTCCCGCTCGCTCTTGCGCGATGTAGCATATGAACGACAGTGACAGTTGCATTTAGATTAAGGATTTGACTTAGTGGACGCTACAGCATTTGCTACATTGTATAGGTAAGCTTAATAGATATCACCTTATCGATCATGGATGCACTCATCTCTAGATACGATACGAATTTAACGAAAGTGGGCGAATATGGTGTATAATAATATAACGACCTTCAGCCACACATTCGAGGGTTGCATTTACAAACGCAAACAAAACTTCTAATACAAATTAACTTTGCGATGCTGGAAAATAAATACCCAACATCCTAAATTGCTGAATAATGATTGCAATTACTTACTGTTTTCCGTTATTAGTTTGTACTTAATCAATGCGAGAACAGCGCATAACAGGAAGTTTGAAGATGAATTCATAACATTATTTTGTTCTGACAATGTTTCGAAGATACTGACGTCCACAGCATTGTCCTTGTATTTAGTATGTACTAGGTTGTACAATGTAAACCAGCTGTACCATGCCACCGTGGATTTATCCTGGAGAAAAGAGTACATATTATATAAATAACAACAACTGTAGTATTGTATTATAATAAACAATGTTCGTATTTTAAAGAAACTTACAGTAGAATATATGCTTATGGCGCTTAGAGGCCATATCAATAAGTGCCTCAAGATCGTTGGGCAGATATCATGCTTTGATTCACATATGCACTCAACCAGTGCCGTCCACATCAACAGTGTAGTATCTTTGGCAGGCAATTCATCGAAGAGCCATTCTAAGATTTCGTTAGATCTCGCAGAGTCCTCCAGAATAAAATTTGCTACTGGCTTCATTTTGTCTACTAATTCTCTAGCATCGTTGCTGAAATGTTACAAAGTATTTTTTATGTTAATAACTATTTTCAGCTCTGTTAGTATTGCTTCGGTTTTGTCCAACCACTGCAATATGCACGAGTAAGTCCTAATAAATTGATATATCATCATCTAATAAGGGTCAATCGATCGATACAGACTGGCTATAGCCGTGTCTCCTCCACCGAGCGCACGCCTCGGGTGAGCGTTACGTCAGCATTTTTTTTTCGCCTTGCGAGGTAAGGCTATCCGAAGCGTGCGTTCGGTGGAGACACGCCTAATAGCGACGATAGTAGCAGTAAAATGGACATCACTGCTTCTTAACCACGTCAAAAAGCAGTCAGCAGCCGTGCAGCTGTCAATTACGAGATTTTCGTACTATTCAGTTAGTAGCTCAAACATACACATAAAAAAGGCTCCAGATTTAAAAAAAAATGTGTTTTCGGGTTCGGTCGTTCTCCAGTTTCTAGAAGTGGAGAAAGGCTCTGAAATACTATACACTGAATGAATGCATATTTCATACCTTTTGTAAAAGTTGTCCATGGAGGGGTGAACCAATGCACTAACAACCGTATGTATGGGGCCTTTGCCTTCGCATTTCAATTTGAGAATATTTTTTAATTTCCCTTCTTTCTCAAAAAATGAAGTAATCAAAACATTGATGACTAGGTCGGCAGCCTTTTCATTCCTTGCAAATTCCTGTAATATAATAGAAAATCAATTTGTTCTATTACGTACTTGGAAATATTTAAGATACATAAATCAAATTTTGTCCAATAACTGACCACTTTGATCATACCAGTATAGATGGAAGAACCCTATTTGAAATGGAAATTTACAAGTGGGCTTGTGGTATTAGAAACATGATTGTTCTACTTTCCTGCCTTATATTCTCGTTTATCCTTGACAATCTTGAGATCCAATGGTAAAAATATTTACCAAAATAAATCCTTGTTAAGTTATGTTTTACTCCCTTTATTAATGTGCTTTGCGATTTCATCCGTATTAACAAAATTAAACTGTTATAGAATATGTTCGTACTTACTAACTAAAGTGGTGGTTTAACATTTTGTTGTGTTGTCTTTTGTTTTACAACCCACAACCAGAGTACAAGATTATTTTTTGGACTGTACAACAGCTCTCTGTGTTGCTCCCATGACCAACTGGACATTGGCAGAGTTCTTCAGAGAGGCGCCATAAAACAATAAAGAAGAAAAAGAAGGATAGGTCATGTAAGTATATTTACCTTCTGTAACTGTGGAAATATTAGTAATAACTCCAGTATTAGATCTTTCTTGAGACTATTTCCTGGCAATTCATCAATAGTCGTTAAAAATGCCTTCCATACACAAGATACTTGCTGCTTTGGTACTTCAGCACAGCCACTGACTTCAACTGCTATGTTGATCGAAGTTCTTATAGAGTGTATCCAGTCCTTCCAATATTCCACCAGTGTCTGCACATTGAATAGTTTGCTGTTCATTTTGGGCAGAGTCACACAGCCTTCACAGTCAACATGGCCTGCTATTTCGACTAGTGCTTGCAGACATTCTCTTTTCACATTAGAATTATATTCCACAGGTGTCGCTATTGGTATCCCATTAGCCTGTATCTTACCAAAGCAAAAATGTAGAAACGGAATCAGGACCAATTCAATAAAATTGTCCATTTTACTGTGAAATTGCCTCATTAGGTGCCACCATGTGTTCAATTTAGCCAATGAAGTTTCTTCCACTTTGGCATTGAAGGACTTCAGCGGTACAATGAGTAACTTCATTCTTTTATTAACTTGCGATTCATTTATCTCAGTTGAGAAGTTATCAATCAACACATTCCAACATTCGAATGCTTGACATCTGATTTCTGGCCTCAATTTGAATGCAGTCTCGACTATAGGTAGTAATGTGTTTATGGGACTACGAGATGACACTGTAGCTTTAGTGATTTGATCCTTCAATAGCTTGATGAAAATTATCCATAAACGGCACCAGACATCTTTCTCAGCCATCAAAAGTTTCATTATAATGGCTGGATATCTGAAAAACAGGTATGATTATAGCACATTTGTGGCATTTACAGATTGCATACGATAAAATGTAATCTTGGCTTAGTGAGGAGACTCACTCTTACTCGATCTAGCATATGAGTGAGGTTTAGATTAGTCGACCATGAAAGAATCACACCTAGTTACAAATTATACCTATTATAAAATAACGAAATTTTTTTTAAACTTCTTTTCTTGGCGCAATCTATCACAGGGAGATTCAGCTGCACTTTATGAATTTGTGTATGGGCTTGCGCAGCACGAGTCCAGTGACTAGTCCGCTGTTGAGTTTCGCAGTAAATCTTATGGACCTTTCCTCTTCAATCTCTTTAAGAATGAAAATTTATAACCACCAATTGATTTTAAAAAGAACCTAGCTTACTTTTGGGAATTACTGAGACCCTCCAAAATTACTCTCCAGTTGTGATTTTTTTCATAGTTAATGGGAACAAGTGCGTCAGTAAGTAACTCGAGCGTTTCAATATGTTCAGTAAAATCTTCTTTTGCTATCTTTGTAACTGCAATTGTGTTTGGTATAACTTTAGAAAACCATAGCCATAGTCCTTCTTTCACAAATTCTTCTTTACTATCTGCTGGCAATATTTTTAACAATTTGCCAAGGAACTTGAACAATAACACATCTATATTCTTCATCGGCTGAAAAAAAACATCATTTAGAAATAAGATAAACAATTGAGATGATACTTAAATAATTATCCATGGGTAGGTATATCATTTTGTAAAGATGAAACTAGGTATTTTAAAATGATAGCATTCCCCAGTTTCGAGAACCCAATAGTAATCAATGGTAATTTTACTAGTGTACCGTTAATTGTATATTGAATATTATAAAATTATCTACTTTGATTGTTATTATGGCAATTTTTATGGTATACAGTACAATAAAGCCAATGTGATTTACCTATATAAAAGGGATAAAATATACAATAAATACTAAAGACCTACCGGTGGCTTCTTTTCCACATCAACTGGTGTCTGGGTGTAGATATCGATTATTTGTATAACTGCTGCCTTGTGAGATGTTGCCAAAGCAACCAGAATATCATCAGGGAAAAACAGCAGTGTCTCGAAACACAGCACCGGCAATGCGTCTAAACTTTTAATTTGTGAAATTGACTTCATGGTGTTTGTTATAGCTAAAGCTGAAGGTAATAGATCTGGCACCGGTGAGTAGCCCTCCAGCTGGAAAAATAATAATGAGAGTACTAAGTTAGATTACTTTCCAGCACATCAATTATAATTTGATTTATTGTTTATTTATTTCATTCACAATACATCTTCCTTCCACTTCCCAATTTTAAATTGTATGTATGTACCTAAAAATAAATGATTGGAAAGATAATAATGTATGTGATGTTGCTTTTAAGAAACTTATTATAAAATTAAAATATCAAAGAATAAATAATATAAATGATTTTTTTTTTTTAAATAAAGAATAAAATCTTGTGTTATAAGTTCAAAGTTTGTAATGGTGAAAAATGCAGATGTCGGCACAGTGCATAATCCTTATTTATTATGTGAATTTGAGAGGCTAATTCTTAGCCAAGTCAAGTTGACCAATTCCGCAATGCCAGATGACCTTACAGTAGGTACCTACTTATTTCATTTTAATTAAATTGTCATTATTACCTTCAGTTTTAAGATAAGTGAGATAACAGTTAAGGCACTGGCAATATATTGAACATCTTTTTCCATGTCTCGGACACATATTGCTAACAATTTATCTATCTGTTTAGGGGAAATTCTCTCTCCTTTCTCCAATGCCTTGTGTACTTCTTGATAATTGTGACATTTTGATAAGTATGTGTTCAAAGTATCTCCTAACCGATCCACAATGGTTTCCAGTTTGGTTGATTTTGTTGACATTTCTGAAATAAATTCATATAAGTACCTAAGTAAAAGCTTTTGAGAATACATTTAAAATTGTACAATGAGCACCATGCGCTTTTTGATACTACTGGGGGCCAAATATAGTGCAGTAAATTTTTGTATATTTATTTAACATATTAAGAAAGTAAACTTAATGTAAAGATATATTTATATAACTCACTGTGAAGTAGGCACTACATTTTAACTGATATTTAATAAATAAGTAATAAAAACGCATTTTAGATAAAGTCTAAAATAGACGAGTGAACGCCGCTGGCCGTCGTGTCGGCCACTTCCTTCAATAGATGGCTCGATCTGTCTGACTGATCTCGAATCTTATGCTTAGCCCCATATATATCATCCAGTCATATTTTACTTAACTAGGGGGCATTCGGACAATAGTTTAAACAAGTAGATGTAATGTAAACAATGGGAAGAACAAACTAAAATAATATGTCCGTCCACGCCATGCTAAACGTCGGCATCGGCACAGTTTCATGTTGAATTTTATGCACAATTTCGTCAGTTTGCACGGTTTTATTATTGCACATACGTTTAAAATAATTAAAAGATCACCTGAATATTATTCGTCGAGTACTCTCCTTCGAAATAACATTGAAAAATAGATTTCCTACACCACGAAATGAAAGAAAATAAATCTCAGCATTGGCAATTTGATGATTGACGACGCGATTGACCGATTGACATTATATTGCGCGGAATTCTGGCGCGAAGACTGACTTTTTTATTGTAAATGTAAATCTCGCAACAGGCATAAAGCAAAGGGATTTAGGGGGCATACTGCCACAGTTTATGTTTTAGTTTTATTTCGTGGTCTGCCTTTCCTCATCCAGAGTAGTTACTAAAAAGCAACCCTAGAATTGGACGAAGGAGCTCAGCCAGTCTATCTTTACTCCTGAGTATATTTATTTATTTTAAAATACTACTTATCTATGAATGCATTGCATTGTTTCTATTGGCCACGCATCTAAAAGTAGTTTGTTCAAAATCCTCACACGGCTGCAGTTAATTTTGGATAGGTACTGCCTATACAATATTTTCGTATGAAGTAACCCAGCACCTACAATTTACTTACATATTTATTAAGCGCACTCGTTTGTTTCGTCATAGGTTTAGTAAGGGTTTTGTAGTGGGACTCTTCGATCTAGCTCGAAACTGCAGATCTCGCATAGGTACCTTATTATTCGATAGTTCCATCGAACACATTGATTCGATATATTTTTTTAATGTGACATTAAACTAATACATAACAACCACTAATATTAAAATTATACCTACAATAATTTAGCATCTACTGTATCGTTCCCGCGATTTTTAAAAGTCCCAGCCATAAGGACAAGAGCTATTATCTTAGGTACACTTTGGCATAGATAGGTAAGTAAGTGGTTCTAGCTAGGGATACATATCACAGAACACTATACCATGACGGACATACTTGTCTTCAGAGACCCACCCGGTGGGTCTGTTTGGTGGAGCCCTGATGAAGACATGCCTGTAGGTACTTTTATATGTGACCGCGTGGCCCTAGCGACTGCAAGGTCGCGTCGCCGAAATATCGGGAGCTCCGTCCACAGAACACTATTACACACTAGTACAAACTTTAAGCATTACCGATTACCGTGCGTAATAACAGTGGTGTCAAATGTATCCAGATATTGCAACCTGTTAAATAAGTTGCCACCTGCAAATGCAACTAAGTATTACTAGTTATAGTTAGACGCTTTTAGTGCAATATAAATAATTACAGAGCGCAGTATCTTTAACGCCGTTTAATAAAATAGTGTGGCTGCTCACAAACCGTTTTTTGTTTAATTAACCAACTCGCTTTCAAAGCTTGCGTGTGAAGTAAACCCCACTGTGCGAACATTTCTCTGCATCTTCTCGACTGCTCGTCGTCTCGGTTCGGCTTCGGCGCGGCAGGCATGCGCTTGCTTCACTTATTTGAAGGCAGGTGCCGCGGTGTGCGCTCGCGCATGTATATTATTTACTACCCGCCAATTGCAACGTTCGCTTGTCGTATATCTACGCGTTCCGTGCCAAGAATAACAATTAGTATTTCCAGCCAAAGCATATAAATTACACAGAAGACCATAAGTGGAAAGGACGTGTATACGTGCAGTAATGGTTATGTGGCCAAACAATTTTATGACCGTTGCTTCAGTGCGCGAAATATAGGAGTGACGACTTGTGTTTTAAATAGTGATGCCGGGCCAAGCAGGCAGCCCGTACTGGGCAGCTGTGGATTTCGACAGCGAAGGGGACGACGACCAGCTCTCACCGCCGCCCAACCATCGTGTGTACTTGGATCCCTGGGATAATGAGGCGTACGGCCTCGTACAGGCGGATGCTAATGAATCCAGCCAAGGAGAAAACTTCAACTCTTTCGTCGGCGAGCCAGTCAGTGCTAGTTTTTACTACGTCCCGACCAAAAACTATGACTCTGGAGAAGAGCCTCCGCCATCGAGGAGGAAGATTACTCCTGAGGAAGTAACTGCAGCCGAATATTCGATGTATGGAAGAAAGTTATCCAGAGCTATCGTTCCTGACTTTCCTCCTGAAATGGCAATTTACACCGAACGACCAACGCGTGAGTTATTACCTAATATCTACTAAGATATAATTTTTGTATATTACTCTACCCTACTCTACCTGTAAGTTCTACTTTGACTCTATGGTTAACATATAGCCGAACTCTGGAAGAGATCGCTTTGAGTGATAAAGCGGTCTTTCAGACCTAAAGATTTTTCTGTATACATTACATGTACCTATCTATACTAATAAGTATACCTACTTAAAAATAGTTTAATCTGTCTATCTATTCAACTGTCAGATCTCCTGCAATGGTACCTACTTGAAGATGAATTTCCCATTTTCAGGAGATCGCAGAAGGTCGATGTACATCGAAGAACCTATCTATGCACCACATCCCCGTCTGTACGAGCCTCTATATGGTCATATCCCACCACCGCCCCCAGGGTACCTACCACCACCTCCCAGGTCGCGCATGTCTCTACAGCACCACCCAGAGTACATAATGGCAGCTCTAGGCTACGGCGCAAAGCACAGACGACATTCCAGGTGACAGAAATTAACTCAATTGTGACCTAAGGCTTCATACTTTCTTACGCTTTATTTGTAATTACTCGAGTTATTTGATATAGAGAAAGTCTGAAAGCAAAACTTGCATTTACAATGGGAATGATTGTACTTAGGTGTAGGAAAAACATTTCATAACGTCGGAGGGGTACCTGAGTTCATCAAGTTAAAAAATATTACGCGAGGCGATCGCTACACTTGAGTTAACTAGAAGTGCTACCTACTCGAATTATACTCATTTACTTCAAGATCTCATCGGTTTGAAGCGCAGGCGCAGCCGCAACAAAACACGCAGTTTCCCGCTAATGAGACGAATAATAATAGACATCGCCTACACGGTAACCACCTGTGGTAAATTTCTAACGCTTATCGTGGCATAATGATAGACTGATGGTGCAACCTGCAGGTACCTGCGATCAAGACGACTTGCACTCTCGTCGTCGTCGTGATAAAATTTAACTAAATCAACCAATAGTTATAGTATTGTAAAAAAATCTAAAAATTAGGTAAGGGAACTGTCCCAATAACCGTCACTTTTTGAACTTTTCACTTTTGATTTTGTAGCCACGGCCGTAGTATAAGACCCACAAGGAATGAAATGGTGCATAGATATAAACAATTTATTTAAATTTTATTTAATTAAATAATGTTTATTTAATTTTAAGATTAAATAAGTTATTTTTAGACTTATATGAAATAATACCCCTTTGCCCGGTATCCGGCATGTCCTTGTACAGATATCCGACATACCCATGTCCCAATAGCCGTCATATATATATATAGTTTTTGTGTAGGTAATGTATGACGTATATATATGATTAATCAAAGTGCTATAGTGTAAATGGAACACCTGATTGGACAAGCTTTATGTTTTCGACATTTCGACATTTCTCAAATATATAAACCAAAATAGTCAAAATATTCATTGTTGCTGTTCCAGCCAGTATATATAATTCAGGTCATTATGCCTATAATTACTAATGCACCCAAAGATGTTTTAAAAATCCCAAAGATGTTTTTTTTCTCTAACCTCAAAAAGTGAACAGTGTTAGAATTTGTGTATTGTATTAAATTAATTAAATAATTAGTTTATGTGTCTAAATTACGCCAAAAACACGTTATTTAGTGAAATTGTGCATTATAATAGTGGACAAGTGTTATCTCGCAAAAACTCCGACATTACATAGTGTAAAATCCAATTGACTTTTTTTTACGAAAAATTAACGACTTTTTGTGGCAAACTTGTTTCCAAAATGAAGTGCGATAATGATCATAGCGATGAAAATTTGATACAGTGCGATGGTTGTAAACGGAACGTATGTCTTAGTTGCAGCAACCTAACAAGCAGCGAGGCTCGTGTCATGGGGTTGAAATCCAAACGCACCCTCATATTTCTATGTTCGCCTTGCCGCGAGGCCTTATTTCAAGTGCCTAAACTGATCCAAGCATATGATTGTGTACGTGAGGAATTGGACGACGGATTTCTGCACCAGTGACTCATGCAGTTTCTACTGCTACTCCGGCCACTTCCTTAGACACTAACAATATATCGGAGGAGATGGCGGAGCGTGATCGCAGAGCAAATAACGTGATCCTTGTTGGTCTCCCTGTAATGGATACGGGTGACACAGCTATTTAAGGGCCCACTGATGAGGCCACTGTCAGAAGGATCCTGGTGGAGATTACGAGTGAACAGATATCTTCTGACAAACTGGTGAAAGTGTTGCGACTTGGTAAACGAGACAACAGTAAACCGCGCCACATGAAGGTGATGCTCAAGTCACGGCATGATGCAGTGAAGGTCCTTAAAAACAAGAATAGAGCCATGGAGGTAAGAGTGTATGATGACAATACACCGATGCAGCGGGACGAGCTAAAGGAGCTGATGTAACGTCTCCAGCTACGTACCGAGAGTGGTGAGTTAGATCTCACTATTAAGTATGTCAGGGGTGTGCCGAAGATAATCAAACAAAAAAACTATTTGACCCCAACAACCCCTACACTGACCTTACCTTCCTATACACCAACTTATGCTCGCTGTCATTAAAATTCGACTTATTTCTTTTATATGTAAACACCAACAAGCCATCCATTATAATTGTCACGGAGACCTGGCTGAACAGCAGGGACAGAAAACAGCACATTTGCCATACCTGATTATACTATATTTAGACAAGACCGGAAACATCGACCTAAGTCGCAGGGTGGCAAAACGCGTGGTGGCGGTGTTGCCATATATGTCAGAGACCGTGTCAACCCATTATTGCAAGAACTCATAAGAAGTATGACTGTATGTGATCTTACGGAAGCCTTGTTTTTGGATATTCAATATGACTCTCACCATTTCCTTGTTGTTGGGGTCTATCGACCCGATGATAGGGAACCAGATATATGGAAACGACGTGACTCTAAATTATTGGCTAAGCTGCTTCGGCGAACAATGTGATAGTTATCGCTGGTGACTTCAACTACTCCGACATCCTATGGCCTCAAGACATCGAACAGGACCTCAAGGGACCCGAGGAACTGTTTAAGAACATGTTTCTCAACAGTAATCTTCATCAATTGGTCTCCCAGCCGACACGTTTCCGCACAGGCAACACTCCATCCTTGCTCGATCTGATCATGACAAACGATGAAAACTTAATCACTGGAATATATTATAAACCACCTATAGGAAAGATTGATCATTGCGTACTAGAGTTCAGCATCCAATTTCTGATACAAAGAGTCCACAGTCAGCCTAAACTTAAAAGATATTACCATTACATTGACTTTGACAACTACATGGAGGAACTGGAGAAGGATCTCGAAATCTTGGAATCTACTACTGACGTGGAGCGTTTTTGGAGACAGCTAAAAACCATAGTGGATACAAACACAGACTGAGACGCTCCGCTTAAAAAAGTGAAGAAGAAGGAAGGTAATAATAAACCCTGAATCAATGACAATATATTGAAACTTGTATCTGAGAAGGGAATACTTTGGGATGTTTATATTGGCACAAAGGATGACGAGGACTACCAGCGCTATAGAACCGCCAGCAATCATTGTGTGGCAGAAAGCAGAAGGAGAAGACTGTATGAAGCAAAACTACTGGATAACGGACAAAAACCCTTCTATTCCCATCTGCGAAGGTGCATGTCATCCAAAGTGAGCATTCCACCTGCAATGAGGAACCATAATGGCGACCTAGTTACAGACCCCAACGACATAGCGGAAATCTTCGCGCAGGAGTTTCAGAAAGCCTATTGTCGTGAACCAGATGTGACCATATGCTAACAAGTGACTACATTAGCCCGTGTGGAGCACTCGATCTGTGACATAAACTTTACACCCAAGGATGTTGAGAAAGTTTTAAAAGGACTCGACACAAGCTCTGCTCCTGGACCTCACAACATTCCCAGCGTTATTCTAAAAAACTGCAGCAAAACACTTGTACCTGTTCTCACTGAGCTTATGAGGGTGTCTTTTGAGGTCGGACATGTCCCACTTGACAGGAAACATGCTGTAGTTACACCTGTGTACAAATCCGGTGATAAAACCCTGCCAAGTTTAGGCCAATCAGCTTGACAAGTATTGTGGGTAAGGTGATGGAGAGACTAATATGCAATAAACTGAAGAATTTCCACAACAGAGAAAATGTTATATCCAGCAGAATGGCTTTGTCGAGAAGGGATCCACAATAATGAACTTACTGTCATGTGTGCACCCGTGGACTATGGACGTGGACCGTGGCAACCCGGTTGACGTTATTTACCTCGATTTTGATTTTGCTTTCGACAAAGTCCCGCATCAGCGCCTGCTTATAAAATTGGAGCATTTTGGCATTCGAGGTCGGCCTTTAGACTGGGTAAAGAGTTACCTGTTGGGAAGAACCTTCCAGGCCAGGATCGGTTACTCCTTGTCCCACAAGAGGGACGTCCTGAGTGGAGTTCCCTAAGGATCTGTTTTAGCCCCCACACTTTTTGGAATTTTCATCACGGACCTCATTGCGCTGATAGACTCACAATCTGCATTTTTTGCTGACGATGGGAAATTCTTTGGCAACCCACTCTTAGTGTCTGGACAACTACAGAGCGATCTAAACAAGCTCCAGGAATGGACGAAGCAGTGGCTAGTCAAGCTGAACATATCGAAATGTGTTGCATCTAGGTAGTAGAAATCCTGGCGTGGTATACACCATTGATGACACTGATATAAACACTGTGGAATCCCAAAAGGACCTTGGAGTTGTGGTTTCAAAAAATCTAAAATGGGGAGAACACATTAATGGCATTGTCAAGAAGGCTAATTCATTTATGTATGTTATAAGGAGATCCTTTCAATATATTACATCCGAGGTTCTTGTCAAAATCTACTAAACATACATTAGGCCTCTTCTGGAATATGGATTTCAAATATGGAACCCATTTTATAAAGGACATCTGATCTACCTACTACCTACTTGAGAGCGTGCAAAGAAAGGCAACAAAGATTCCATATATTAAATTGCCCAAAAAATCCTATGAAGAGAGGCCTAAAATCCTAGGTATTCAAACCCTGGCAGAACGTCGACTCAGAGGTGATCTAATTGAGACATATAAAATTCTCACGTACAAATATAACCTCCTAGATGTCCACCGTTTCTTTGAGACTAAAGACATACGTCCATTGCGAGGACACCATATGAAAATCTATCGCACTATCGCCAATACCAAAATCGCTCATCACTTCTTAAGTAACAGAGTTGTCCACGCACGGAACAAACTGTCTGATGATGTAGTATCTGCACCATCAGTGAACTCTTTTAAAAATCGCCTCGACATGTGGTTAAAATCAAACATTATATAAATAAGCAATATGTGTAGTGAATCATATGAACATTAGACAACATAGACTGAACTTACCAACACTGTGATATAGACACACCAGCATTGTGCTGCCTGTCTATCAAATGAATAACAAAATGCACAAAAACGTCCTAAACCATAAGAAAACACATCATAATGTTTGGGACGTTTTTTGTGCATTTAGGGATGTTTTGTGTTTTGGGAAGTTAAAAAATATTATTTTACGGGTACTGGTGTGAAAAGTAAGCAATATCTCTATAGTTATCTATATATCATATAGATGACGGGTACTGGTACATTTTGCTGTTTGGTTGAACCAATAGCCGTCAACGAATTTAAAACGTTATTATTTAATTAATTAAAACAAATAGGCATCAAATCAAATTACAAAATGATATTAATATTAATAAAGTTTCATTTTAAACATCAACACTTACAAATAAGTAAATACATGAGCCAGCGTTGAAAAAAAACCGTAGTCAGTAAAAACAGCAGTTTAGTAATCGAACTTCGTAACTTTTTTACAAAAACGTGAACACAAACTATAAAGTGATATTATATTATGTTATTTGATGTTTTATTGTATTTTTGCCAGTTAATTAGCAGCAAAACAGTATTTATTTTCATAATATTGCAGAGAAAACGAAATAAACTACCATTTTCGTGAGATATAGGTAATTTAAGTTGACTTGACGGGCATACGTACATTGACGGCTATATGTACACTTACCTTACCTACCTAATAACATAGGTAGGTAGTAATAACATAATTAAAAGGAGGTACTTAAACCGTGTTTAATTGAACAAACGTTTCGTTAGCTTTTGTTAGATGCAAAGTAAAGATTAGTTTACATGTCAAACGTTATTAGAAAGAAAAAATTCAATGCAACATTCCTTTCCCATCACAAAAGCAAGTGACGTTAACTTCCACGGAAAACATTAACGGCAAAAACACTCAATGCTACTCGGTACTGTGCAAGTATAAGCAACTGTGTAGGTACCTAGTGTACCTGTTCTACCTAAGTACCCTGTCTGTATTAAAATAATAACGATGCCTTGTGTGTTGTGCATCGTGTGAACGCGCACTAGTTTTTTGCTTCCTACAAATGAAAGTTGCACCTGTGAGAATCTAGCTCGATACTTGTTTGCAGAGAAACTTGTTCATAGCATTGACCCCAGAGAATGACCGCATCTTTGCATAATCACTCACGTTCTCGTCTAATCCGCGATGACAAAAAGTGACGTGATACCGATACCTCAGTATTTACATCTGAAAAATAGAAAGCATGAATATTCTTTTTTTTTTACAAATTAACTAGTCCCATAACCTTCAATATTTAACAAGATCGTAAATATATTCAGATGTATAAACTTAGGTACCTACAGTCGACAGCAGATCAATGGTAACACTTGAAGTACGATTTCAAGTCTTACGACGCAGATAATAAGAACTGTCAAAAATAAAAAAGTGATACCATTGATCTGCTGTCGACTTTACCTACCTAAGGAGAAGATTTTGTGTGAGTTTGAGTTCTTATAGTCGATTCACCAAAAACTGAGGCAAATACCTAGGTATAGAAAAATGGAATATGATGAAGATTGAATGAAGTGTGTGACATGCAGACTGTATCTATGAGCAGATAGTAGTAAGTAAAGTGGTTTCAATATTGTAATATTACGTTGTGAGGTAGGCACCTAGGTACTTAGTCATTTACCTATATCAGAATTGCTATATAGCAGAATATACATTTGCAAGTAGGTACCTAATAGCGCACCTTACATATCTAATCCTACTAGGATACAAGAATATTAACTAGGTAGTTGATTTTCAACAAGGACGTCAGAATAGGATAGGTAGGGTAAAGAAGGGTATTGCCGGTCAGCTAAGCAAAATAAAACATTAATTAGTGAAAAATCAAACTTTTACTAAATAAGTATTAGGAAAACATAACTTCAAGTATTATTCTAAGATAATCACAAACAATGAGATCACTATTGTTATAAAAAATGGCACAATAAACATTTAAAGTAAATATGCCTTTGACTGCCATTACCCGACATAGCTGGCAATGCCGGTCAGGAGGATGACAATACCGGTCAGGCTTTTAACGACACATATCGCACACGTAGCCTTCGGGGGACTTATAACCCGAGCATTCAGCATGAGCCCAAAGTCCACACTGAATCCGGCCATAATCGTTACATAGTATACACATCTATTCTCAGATTTCATCTCAGCTCCATTTCACCATCAATCCTTGGCTTCTATTCCGAGGTCTCGACATCCTAAAATTAAAAATAATATGAATATACATGGACACAATATAAAAAATTCAAAAGCGACGAATATGAACAGAAATTATTTTTACACGTCTAAATAATGTCATCTACCTACTTGTATAGACTTGCGGGTAATGCCGGTCAGCTTGACCGGCATTGGCCATCTGCGTACTTTGGAGGTTAATAATAATTTAAGAAAAAAACTTGTCGCAAATTGCTTGAAATATACAAGTAAAAGGATAGTTAGATAACTGATATACAAAAATTATTACCGACAATAAATGAAAAATATATATAATGATACTCACCTCTTATGTTGTGCGGCCGAAAAATTATAAGAAAATGGCGCGAAACAAGTACACTTATCATTCTCAGTGGCGCGTGGCAGGACCTGAGCGGAGGTCGGTGCGTCGAGGTGGGGAACGATCACGCCACCCTCTTTGTATGTGTCAGTGCGCGTAAACGAAGTATTTCGTAAGATATTTTGGTGACCGGTATTGTCACCTGACCGGGAATACCCGCCCGTACCCTACCTAATTTCTCTGAACACCCAGATATTAAGGAATACCGGAAACATAAGGTAAATTCTGAGATAAAAGATAATAATTGCTCCGGTAACACCCACTTTCTAGTCACGTATTACGTGAACGCAGCTTAGGAGCATAATATTTTGCGGATTGGTAGAAAGTCACTCTGGCCATGCTCTTCATAGCTATCATAACGTCTGCGAATCAGTGCGAGGTAAAGTCGCAACGTAGGAAACAGTTCGATTGTTATCTAATCCACACCGTGATCGGCTATTGACACGGATGAGGAACTATAAGCATTGCGAATACGTGTGGAAAATATATTGCAAAGTTGTGTATGTACCTGATGTATGTTCGCCCTCATATGCGAACTGCTAGGATATTACTTAGTTCTAGGGCATTTCCTAGAGCGATGGTTCCTGCAACTCACAGATATCATTCATTTTTTCTAAACTACAGCGGAGTTAGAATTTTCTCTGAGTTAGATGAAGACTAAATACCTACATTTTCATTTCATAAATAATTTACTACTTACATAAAAAGCACGAAGGCAGTTAAAAGTATACAGGAGGCCTCAATACGGTTGAGATTTTCTCAAAAACTACTGGACCGAATTTAATCATTCTTGCAATAAAGTCGTAATTCTGGAGATAATCTCAAAAACTCTCCTGTACACTTTTCTCCGGTACCTAGCTGAGTATTACTTTTTGTTGCAAGGTTGACGGATGCCTACGAACAATATGCCTACGAGAGCCTCGCCCCGGATTACGAGGACTGGGCGCGTCCGTTCCCGAAGACCGCCCCGGACAACTTCCACCTGTCCAGATACGGGCACCTGCAGATCGACTACTCCTGCAGCTGGAACTCACTTGACAGACTCATTCGAAATCAATGAAATTGATGACGTTATGGATATTTATTTAGACAATCGAAAAATCAGGTAATCGGAGTAGTAATAGTTTATTGTGCCTTACAAAGGTACACACGTAATATTCATGTAGATACGAATACTTATTACTTAGATAAGTACCTTGTAACTATATTTTCTAATATCTACGTACTTACCTACTAGATTTGATTTTCAGAAAAACTAGGACGATCCAAGCTATATTGTGACTAACTCGTTCATTTAATTATTATCAAGTAAGTACTTATAATCTAACTACCCTTCCTTCTACTATAAGTATAAGTTTAAGTGCTATGATCGATAACTAATATTGGCCAAAGAGAATAAATGGTTTTTCGTTTAATATTGAACTCGTTTATTTTATAGCTCAAAAACTGTCTGTAGGACTTAGATTATTAATTATTTATTACCTAAGATTATTAATTATTATTAATTTAATGCGGCCAGTGCGCTGGACGATGACGTGCCTATAGGTAGATCATTATTTCTTATATTTGTTTTTAAGATTTTAGATTTTATTGTATATTTAACTTAAATATATTAAAACACTATTTAAAGTAACCAAAAAGAATTATAGCATATTGGTTAAGTACCTACCTAAGTGAGCCTCTAATTTAACTCAAGGAAAGTGAAACTAAAACTAATCAAGGTAAATCATCTTATCGTAATGGAAAAAAATATCTAATATATGTAGACAGTTAGGTAGTCATTTTTATTAAATTACACTTATTAAATAATAATAATAATAATAATAAAGTTTATTCACCAAAAAATTAAACTACTTAGACAGTTTACAGCAGCTTAGATGGTTACTTAAAAATATATATTTATTGCGCATAACATCTGGTCCTAAACTAGGATATAAAATCCTGTATCTTAGGAGCCAGCTCTCAACCCTTAAATTATTTCTGAGTTAGATTAATTAGTCTGTCTTGTGTTTATTATAAATAAGAGTCTAAGGTAAGGTTAAAAGTGAAGAAAATAATGACACTTCTACATACTTATATCTAAAAGTAATGGTTACTATTATAGCATGATGTTGGTAATCTTAGTCAGATAACACTTTCTAGTTGCCCCCACAAGAATTCCATTTAGATAGCCTATAATTTGTATTTATTATCTTACAGACATTGCTTATAGTGCGGTTAACTTTCAGACATCCTACCAATTCTATTAAAATCGAGAAATGAACACCTATTCAAAACACTAACAATCACCAGTTTCGAAATTATTTCCTGAAGATAAATGTCTGAAACTTAAGTACCTAGGTACTTAGAAGAATATAGTTTTGGATTGAATAACAAATAAATGTGACCCAGTGACAAGAAGTGTTATATTAATATTAAAAATGAAATACCAAATATATCAATTGCAATAAACTTACATATACGACAGCCCAAATCAAGTGTCTTATTTTGTAAACAAATATGATCGTCTAATTACCTGTTGTGATGTAAAACTGAAGGAACTGATTGATTGAATTTGTTCATCATTCTGAAAATAAAGTGATCCGATCTAACAATGTATAAATAACTATGCAATAATCACAGAAACACAGGACGACGTGACTGATTGGTATCCCAGATATGGAAAGCGCAACAGAGGACGTCAACAAACGAGATGGGAAGATGACCTGAAACTCGCGGTTGGACACAACTGGAGAAGGGTAGCACGAGACAGATCCCAGTGGAAAATGTTGGAGGAGGCCTATGCCAAGAGGCACACTGAACTACGGGACATACTGTGACAAAGCCCTCAAAAATACTATTTTATGTAGTTCAGAATAAAAGGCTTATTATTATTATAAGAACAGCTTAAAATGTTAGTAGGGTTTGGATAGTTTTGGTTTACAAAATAAGACACTTGACTTGGGCTTCGGTATAGGTATATGTTTGTATTTGTAACAATAAATAAAGCAATCCACGTTACAGAGAAATTACTTGCAAGTTTCAAACGCCGAATGTAGGTCATGATGTAACTTATGAATAGTCATGTAATGATTTTCATAATCACATTCTTATAATAACTGTGTACGATATTAGATAAGGCCAAATTAAAACTACCTAATTGCTTTTTCATTCAAAAAGGTATTATTTTACCAATGTGTACTGCTCCGTCTGATGCAACATTTTTATTAGATAGGAAGTATTGATAATTTAATTTACCGTAAAACTATGAATCTGATATACTTAACTATCTAAATTAAGTACTTATACGTTTTAAAGTTAAAACAAGTAAGTATAAGTACCTACTTAAGTATACAAATATGAACAAGCAATAGTAAGATAATTTATATAAGTAGGTAAGTAAGAGTGAGAGTTTTAGTAATGAATGGGAATGACCAATGAAATACATGCTCAACATTAAATTATATGCCTTTAATATCAAACAAATGCTAATGACTAAGGCAATTAAACGAAATACTAGCGACACCTAAACAAGTTTTTAAAAATAGATCTACGACCAAGCAATAAATTAGAAATCGTGCAGGTCTTTCTCGCTATACAGCTTCCTTTTCTTGGTTATGTTAAACTGTCCTTTCTTCGGAGTATTTTTGGGCACATTTGGAGTTTTGTCGGAATACATTACTTGCAATGTGTTCGATGGTCGAGGAGTCTTGATCTGGTTAGTTATTAGTTTAGGCTTAGGGGTTTCGAGAACAGGGTCCATGTCAACGGAACAATCTGCATATAGGTTTCTGCTCGCAGAATAAGGCCGTTCAACTTGACTTTCATACTGAGACGCGTAAGAACTCTGCGCCAAGTACTGTTTGAATTGGCTCTGTTTAAGTTTCTCCTCTAATTCCTCCAATCGCTGTAAAATGTAGTCTTAACGTATTAAATGACAAGTGAAAGTGGAAGCGACTCGAAACGAATGGCAATTAAGGACTACACTTTGTTTAGAATTTGTAATGGGAATAGTTGGCGTTTAGGCGTTCATTTGACGTGAGACCATGATAATGGACAATACAAGATTGTTCAGAATTTCTATTGTCTTCAACTCCTACTAAAACTTAAATACCTACTTGCTTGTCTAAATAAGCATCAACAATAGCATCTAATGTAGTTAGTATATACGAAGGTATATTGCATGTATGATTGCAATTAACATAATTACTTAATCAGTGGATTTAGTATGCGTGTTAAAAAATACCTTGTTAGATTTTCTCTTTCTGAAAACATTAATATTATTCTCGGAAATACGAGTAGCATAGATAATGGATGTAACATCGAAAACAAAATAAATATTCTGGGGGTATAATCGGTAAATAACAGAGACGGACATATTAATTTATATTTTTCTAAATTTTGCACCTAACCTACTCGATTTACGATATTTTAAACCCAAAACATTTTTTTTAGATTGAATTAAATTCTACATCCAATTACTTACCCCTGGTCCAGGATTGATCGATGACTAGAAATCAAGTTTATTTCAAAAAGTATGCCAGGCTCCAATACAATAATACCATAACTCCTTCAATCAAAATTGGCTCCGAAGTTAGTGAAGTTAAAAGTTGTATGCTCTTACCCGACGGTAAGCGTCGATGTTCGCGTCAGTATGGGCGGCCTGCCGAGACAACTGATCCTGGAGTTGACCAACCTGCGCAGCTCCTCGTTGTATCTTCTCTTCGTATTCCAAAACTACTACATTCATCTGCAAATTCACGATAAGTATATAGTAACACCAAGGATCCTGGCGTAACATTGTAAGGGAATGCTAGCTCTCAAAGAGTTATCACAAACTTCCATGACCTGTCAAGTGTCAACCATGAGATCCTTGGCCCGTAGTGGATCCAATTGGAACCATAAAAGTAAGCACTTGTAATATATTATCTGCATCTATACTATAAGTATACCTTCTCTGAGTTTTCGATTAAAATATAGAAATAAATCCAAGTATCATACACAAATTGATCTGCTGATCGGTATATCTTTTTCATGGAAAAGTAAGGTAAGAACAAAAGCTCAGTTACCCAGATATCGAGCATGGCGAATTGCCATGCATTATTAAAGTAGGTAACCGAAAGGAAAAACCCTATTCCTTAGACCTTGTATGCATTTGTATACAGGGATATAACTATGAGATTATAAGTATTGCAATTTGAACCTTATCCTTGTGCTCTGTCTCCATGTCCTTGATCTTGCTACGCAGCTCCTCGATGACGCAGGTGAACTGCGCTATCTGCGAGTCCGACTCATGTTGCACTTGTTGAACTGTAAGATCCTCATGATTTTAAGTAGGTATCCTAACTAATTGGTTTGCTGAGTATTTTTATGATTTATTGTCGAGTCTATAGAATGTAGTCACGGCCGCTACCGCAGAGGCCACCATGCAGCGCAAATATTCAGGACCCATAGTGGAGACGTGTCATATTTGAGTCTTTTGGTTTGGTTTTGGTATAAGTTAATACGTTAACAGATATATATACCTATTCCGCTAAGATATTGACCCCGGCAACCACGACGAACCAGCATAACTGGTCACGATTCGATTAGATTCAGTTCGATCCAAATATCGTGGCAGAATTGGAGGGCGACAGCGGTCACAGCGTTTCAACAAAGGGATATTCTGGATGGATGTGTTTCACCTACTCCTACCGCAACGCATTATAAGCCGTTTGTTGTACAGAGAGGCAATGCGGAGTGCCCCCAGAAGGTCGATGCTTTCTGGGGGCACTCCTATTGCGATGAACTAATGAACTCGTCCGCTGGGGGCTAGCTTTATGTAAGCACCTTGCACCTACCTAATTGAACGAACTGCAAGATATGATAGACCTAATGAAATGGATAGAGGCAATACCAACTTTTTCTTTCATTAGCCACACTAATTTCCTCGATCTGACGCTCATGAGCAATGCTTAATTCGGAGACATTTTCGTTGTGTCTTTGTAAAATATTTTCTTTGTCCTGAAGCACAAAAGTAAAAACAGCTGCGAGTACTTACATCGTATTATGTTTGCACGAGTGTGTGAGGTTGATCATTGAATTACAGATAAAACTAACAACTTATACTACTGATTTTGAATCAAGATTTATTTGTTACTAAAACAAAATGGATAAAATACCTAAGTATATCCTAATCAAGACTGTATTAATGTGTAGGTAGTGAATGAGTCCTAACTCCTAGGTACATCATAAAAGACATGAAGCCATTTGGCTACAGGAAGCCACAAAGGAACCAGAACACAGTCTCGAACAAAATTAACGTCTTATAAGTAGGTAAGTACCTACTTACCAATAATTTTGCATAGGGGTTATATTCTGATAACAAAAAATCGACAGTAGGACAATTCTTTACCTTATCCGCGGCAGCTAAAACGGCGTCTTTCATAACGATCTCGTCCTTCAGTTTCTTCACGTCTCTCTTCAGGTAGACGAGTTGCGACACAGTCTCCTGGAGGTTGCCGACCATTTCGCGTGACGTCAGCAGGTGGTAGCGATGGGACTTCTCAAGTTCCCGCGTCTCCTTTAGTTCCACCTCCAGTTTAGAGTTAATTTCGCGCATTTTCTTACATTCTTCCCTTTCGTTCAGGTAATCCTGCACACATTATTAAATTTATTTAAATTTGACAAACAATTTACTTACTTTCTTAATGTTTTTGATAACGACGGATTATATTAACACAATGCAAGTTCCTAAGCATATCGACATTAGTAATAAATAAGAATGCTTAACTTAATTACCATACCTACTCGTAGGTACAGTCGACAGCAGATCAATGGTAACACTTTGAACTTTGGACCATTCTAATTATTTGCGTCGCAAGACTTGAATCGTACTGCAAGAATTACCATTGATCTGCTGTCGACTGTACCAGCTTACCTCAGATCAGTCTTATTTACCTTCTTGATCTGAGTAGCTTACCATTTAATCTAATAGGTAATCTGACCAAATAATAATTATAAAGGTAAAAAGACTAAGTAAATTGTAGCGATTCCACAGCGAGTCATCCCGCTCGCTCGCTCTTACATTACATACACGATACAGCATAATTATGTAGTTGGGGTTTCGGCGGTTACGATAAAACATCACCTAATTACTTACTAACAAAAATATTATTTGAAGTGTAAACGATGTGCATACTTACTATTTTGCATTTTGATAAGCTGTTCAATATGTTTTGAAAACGGTTGCTGAGAATGTTTGATTCTGTTTCTTGTTTTGCATCCATACTTTACCAGATTTATTTATTTATTCATATATAATTTGCACCTTAACAGCTATACACAGGTTTTTAATAAACATACATTATGATATACTTACGGTCTAATTAAAGCGTAGATACTTAGATAGATAATTTAAATCACAATAACAAAAATTACGAAGATTTAAAAACTTTTGAACAGTTTTAAACACTTTCCCGTCTGAATTTTTTTTTAAATTCTTTCAGAAGTAAAGGCAAAGCCAACTAGGGCATACAGCCTGGTCTGATGTTAATAGAATGTCTGGAAATCTGGATTCTTATAAATACATACATATATACGAAGATAGCCTAACCTAAACCTACGCACAACCATCCCAAACCCCTAAACGAAATAACTCAACGATCCACGCAATTATCGAGTTATGCAAGGAATCCTTGCTAAGAGCATAAAACTTCACAAACACGACTTCTTTCGAGCACTCCAATTAATAGAAACGTTCGCGAACATCTCCTGATTAACTTAACGCGATATAACTAAATACCACGGAAACTATTTAATTAGAATTTTCACAAGTAGCGTTTCGCTCGCTTTTCAATGAATCTTTCCCGCCTTAACCTAAGATTGTTTTTTTAAATCTTGCAAATGGCAAGGCAAGTGTTATTAGTTATTAGACCATACATCCTCATCTGATGTATGAAATTCACATGAATATATGCTTCAAAGATAAAATATAAATAATAAATTAAATACAAAAAAATTTCAGACACGATCCCGGCTAATGATAAATCTCAAATCATACATCAATTCAACTTACTATCACCTAACATTAAAATTCTCAGTAACGAATCATTGCATCTATTAGGCGCCCCTATTCTTAGCGAGTCAAATCCTCCATTTATCAGAGAACAGGCTTCAAAATTTAACGACTATTCAGAACGTTTATTAAAAATTAGCAGTCACATGGCATACCACATAATCCGCTATTGTTTGTTTGTTCCCAAATTTACGTACGTATTAAGATGTTGCCCATTTTGGAAATTCGAAAATCTTTTGGCCACTTTAGATAATGAAATTAAAAAATGTTTGACAAATATTCTAAATTCTCCCATAGACGACCGTGCCTGGACACAAGCCTCACTTCCGGTACGTTTTGGAGGCTTGGGCATTCGTAAGATCGCGAGTGTTGCTCTACCGGCGTTTCTATCATCCAGCCATAGTACACAAATTCTTATACAAAAAATTCTAGATTCTTCATTGGGCTCAGTTCAGGTGCAGTATTTGTTGGATGCTAGAAACGCCTGGTCGTTAGCCTGCCCGAGCAGCGACCTCCCGGACGACCCAAGGCAACAAAAGCAATGGGACGAGCCGCTCTGCAAGCTTACATTACAACACCTGCTGAATACAGGTGTCAGCTCTGCAGATCGCGCTCGTCTCTTAGCTGTCTCAGAACGGGAGTCGGGATTCTGGCTTCAGGCCCTTCCATCGTCTTTCATTGGTACGTTTATTGATAATGTATCTTTTTCTCTGGCCGCCAGTCTGCGATTAGGTTGTAACTTAAATGAGCCACATCGCTGCTCATGTGGGAACGACGTCGGTCGCCTTGGACACCATGGTCTTTCCTGCCAGCGCAGTGCTGGCCGCCTGTCCCGTCATGCCGCCCTCAATGACGTCATCCGGAGGGCCTTTGCCACCGTCAATGTGCCGGCCATTTTGGAGCCGAACGGTATTGCACGTGACGATGGCAAGAGGCCCGACGGGATGACACTCATACCGTGGAAGCATGGGAGGACGCTAGTGTGGGATGCTACCTGTGTCGACACACTGGCTCCCTCCCATGTGCAGTTCACGAGCAGGGCGGCGGGGGCGGCGGCCGGCGCCGCGGAAGGTCTCATCATCATCATCATCAGCCCGTATCAGTCCACTGCTGGACGTAGGCCTCTCCCAAAGCGCGCCAATCAACCCTACTCTCGGCCCTCTGCATCCAGTCCCTGCCAGCCATTTTGCGAAGGTCATCCCTCCATCTGGTCGGGGGGCGTCCCACACTACGTTTACCCGTTCGTGGCCTCCATTCGAGAACTCGTCTACCCCATCGGTTATCGGTTCTACGACAGATGTGACCAGCCCACTGCCACTTCAGTTTACTGATTCTATGAGCAATGTCAACCACTTTTGTCACGGAAGGTCTCAAGCGGCGCAAATATGCGGCTCTCAGCGAGAGCTACATATTTGCACCGTTTGGTGTAGAGACCATGGGGCCATGGGGACCAGAGGCGTGGCGACTATTCAAGGAACTGTCGTCGCGCCTAATTGACTCGTCGGGTGACCAAAGGGCTGGCGCTTACCTCGGCCAGCGTATATCGTTGGCTATACAACGAGGTAACGTCGCCAGCCTTTTGGGCACTCTCCCAAAGAGTAGCGATCTTTCGTCAATTTTTTATTTATAAGTATTTTTATTATTATTATTGTTCGTATTAGTTTGTTGTAAGTAAAGTACTTAATAGTAATAAAAAATCATGAAAATAACAGTATTATCCCACACCTTTAAACAAAAAAATTCTACCAACCATTTTGTTATGAGCTGTCCTCAGAGCCATAAAACTTATTAAAAAGTTAAGAATTGACATTTTTTTTTTGACAGAGGCGAAGTGAGTGACAGACAGAATGATTGATTTGATCATTTGACGGCGGGTGGATGGATTGAGTTGATTGATAGATTTGTAATCACATGGTTGCATGGTTTTGTTTCGTTTCCTTTCCAAAATAACCTAATTTCTCTATTACCCAGTTAGTTTTTGTTTTATGATTTTGTATCAGTGGATTTGTTTGTAATTAGTGGCGAAAATAAGTAATTATCGATAGCACCATGGCCACAGCTTACGGCGTACATTTAGGCAATAGTTCGGCCTGCTTGGCTACATTTTCCAACGGAGCTTTGTCTGTGATAGCCAACGATGCTGGCGACAGGGTGACACCGGCTGTGATCGCCTTGAATGGCACTGAATGGGAGATTGGACTGCCAGCCAAGTCTGGACAACCAAACGCCAAATCCATCATAACGCACAACAAACGCCTTATGAACTCCGACTTTTCTGAAGAAGACCTCAGTTACGTCGAATCATCGTCATCATGTCGTATCCAAAACGACGACAAATTGGTATATGAGTTTGAAACCAGCGAAACAACACTTTATTCTAACCCAGACAATATTGCAACGAAGATTTACGCCAAGTTATTTACTATTGCTAGTCACTCAATGGGAAGTGATGGTGATTTAAAATTAGTTCTTGCTGCACCATTACATTGGTCAACTTCTAGCCGAGATAGGCTCGTAAAATGTGCAGAGCTGGCAGGATTCGAAGTTTTGCAGGTTATAAGTGAACCAGCGGCTGCCTTGTTAGCCTATAACATAGAAGAGATTCCTGAAGATATAAATGTTCTAGTATACAGATTGGGAGGCTCTACTTGTGATGTCTCTGTTGTTAAAGTATCTGGAGGTTTCATCACTGTTGAAAAGAATATTGTCCGTTCAGACTTAGGAGGACAATGCCTCACTAAGGACTTAGCTGATTATATTGCACAGGAATTCAGACAGAAATGGAAACTAGACCCCCAGGAGAGCCGCAGAGCTATGGCCAAGCTTATGCGCCATGCAGATAACTGTAAACATGTTCTGTCAACACTAAACTCTTCACATGTCTTTATAGAATCTTTGCTTGATGGTGTGGACTGGAGTCAAAATGTTTCTCGTGCAAGATTCGAGAATATTATCTCTTCAAAAATATCAGCATACATTGATCCTGCTCAAAAAGTAATTGAAGGTTTTGATGGTAAAATCAGCAAGATAGTACTCTGTGGTGGAAGTATGAAAATACCGAAGTTACAGTCAGCTATTGGTAGTCTCCTGCCTGAAGCTGAAGTGCTCTCTGGAATCAATCCAGATGAAGTGATTGCTATGGGCTGTGCTAAAGAAGCAGGCATGCTACTGGACATACCTGAACTGGGTCTAAATGACCTAAATACAGAGGTGGAATTTTTAGCAAAAGATATTTACTTGAAGTTTTTGGACCAGACCATACAACTATTCAAGGAAGGTACACCACCATTTTCTCAAAACAATTGCAGTGTGGAAGCAGGAACAGATTTGAAGGATATAAGTTTTACATTACATGATGATCCTGAAGGTGAACAATTTGCATCCGAGAGATTTAATATTGAACACTTGGCTAAGCCATTTACAGTGAAAGCTACATTACAGCAATCAAAAATATTGTTGCAAGTTGAATAAATATTATTGAACAATAAATATTTTAAAAAAAATTGTCATTAATTCCTTTTAGCTTTCCTTTTGCCTTGGTTTGGTTTGGTTTAAGTACTCTTCAACGAATTATGGTTTTTGTCCAAGGGCAGTGCGACTGTCTAATCCAACGGTATACACTATTTCTCGGATGGCAATGACGTAGTCTAGTTGCTGAACCACCGATTATAATTTTATTATAACCATCTTTTGAGGTGTATTATTGCGATAAATCTTAAGCTTGCTGTTCGCCATAAAAAGTTATTATCGTCCCTTTCTAATTTAAGGTTTTTTGAAAGTGAGAACGTCTACTGGAAGTGAGGTTAAACTAGGTTTATGGCCTTAGTCTTAAACTATGGCTTATACAACCGAGTAACTTTATTATTTATTTTATTAATGGACTCGACAGTTCGTCATTTGCCAATGTCATGTTACAGAAAATTCAATGTATAATAATAATATATCATCTCCCTCCAGAGGAGTCGCAGTATAGCGTCTTCACCCTGTGTAGCCGCGCCTTCTTGTCTTCCCCCAGAGGAGACGCCGCGCCGCGCGTAGCGTCATCACTCTAGGACGAAGCAGCTCGACAGTCACGTTCACTCCCGAGCTTGTAGCGGGACTCTTGGTAAAAGCTTGAAACTTCAGACCTTGCTCAAATTATCCAATGAATTCACCACACTGTCATTCGGGAACATATTTTGATTAATTTAACGTGATACTAAACCTCAGAGATTATTTCTCTGAGTATTAAACACAAAATAACCACTGTACACATTAAAATAAAAACTATCAAATATTTTTGCAACCGTCGCGTCGTTTACCGCCATTTTCAAGAGAACCCCGAGTAACTTTCAAACTGCGGACAGCGAAGAAAGAAAGAAGACATTATTTTATTCTGAAGAATTAGATCTGGCTGTACGGTCTTAGTAAGCTTTGTCTTTAAATTTGGAAAAAAAATTGCATGTTTTTAATGTTTTTATTTTTGCCAATAATTCAAATGATAATAAGTTAATCAGAATTAGAAATATAAAACCAAAGATTACTATGAGTTAAAACTTACCAAATCGTATTACACAATGAAAATACATCCCGCCAATATTATCTTGGTATTTCTTTGCCGCACCTATACTTACACCACGAGTGCTATAAAACCCGATGATGTCCGTAATTATTTGGGGACTCGTACGCCTTACAGGTTTAAATATAACAGAGATGACTCCAAGATCAAATTCCCAAGTAAGTACCTAATGAACTATAATGTAAGTACTTACCTAATATATTTCCCGTAATGAAAATTACACACAATTTTCAAAGTCAGATTGGCTGTTATGGCTCGTTTTTGTGATCTGATAATCAGTTATTAGTTAATAAAGAAGCCTCCGTACACTAAACTCCTTCTCTTAAGCGCCAGTTATTATACCTAACTGCATTTTTAGAAATTCATAAAACAACTATGGCACACTCATCATATTGACCACACTATGATACCTATAGGTCCTACTACTACTGTGGGTCTAGATAATCACAAACACGAAGAGTAGTGTGAGGGGATCACTGGCACTGCCAAGTGTGTCTGATGTGCATCATTTGTTTTCTAGATTGCAAAGACACCAAAATTTGGATGATAGTGCGGCATGGGACAAGATTGCCAAGTGCTAAAGATATCTTGGGTATGAATAATACCCTCTACAATCTCAAATTCGAAATTTTGATGGCACATAGCCTTGGAAAAGGTAACTAATTTCATACAATTTTGACCTGTTCATGGTTAATTGCTATAATGATTTTGCAATGGTAATTGATAACTTAATAGAGGTCGTAGTTTTGTGGCTATATCACCTGATCAGCTGTGTACGGTTGAATGCTCCATAATGTGTAACACTTTGGACTTTGCACCATCTTAAAGCATAGATACCTAGATAATAATTTAATAATCTACTTTACACCATACAAATTGGAATTGTTAGATACTTCAAGTGCTACTATTGATATGCTATCAATTGTACCAATGAGTTCTTGGTTTGTTTCTCGGAAACTACCTAATACAATCACTTTTGTTTATTATAAGTAGGTGAATTAAATGTAGAGCAACTACAAAGTTTTAAAGACTGGACCAGTGACATAACCTTAGAAGATGCTAAGATGTTAACAAGAGAGGGACAGGACGAGATGGTTCTGCTCGCCGAACGAATGATGAAGAGGTTTCCCAATGCAATACAAAATAAATACAATAATGAAACTTTTTATGTAAGTTTGTCAACACACTCTTTGCTTTTAAATTGCAGCTTGATGATTGCTGAGGCACATCCGTATCTGATTGGAGGACTTATAACAGTTCTTTTGAATCATATAGGCTATGACATGGGTAGCTTCAAAACATACGAGCTATGACTCATAGCACTTATTACATACGTACATAGCAGGTCATTCAAATCTTGCAGATAGGTACGGTCGAAAACAGAAAGGTGTACAGTCGATCTTTTAAAGATGAGATTTTCTCAAAAGCTACTTGACCTATTGCAATAATTATTTCACTGTTAGATAGATAAAAGTTAAAACTATGTAACTGTAGAAGAATTATTAAAATTGGCCTTCATTTTAATTAAACTATTAAGCTCAATCTTATTGAGGCCTCCTGTATACTTATCTCTCTTGGTACAACTTTATTATTATTATGTTTCAGTTCCGATACACAGCCACAGAGAGAGCTCAACAGAGTGCTTTATACTTCACAAGAGGTTTATTTGACAAGAGAAACTCCCAGAATGTTATATTTGCCCCAGCGACTCGTGTTGATCCACTTTTACGAGTATGTATACTTCCGTGGACTTAATTATTCATATTCCTTCATTATTATGGGTCAATTCCAATGGCGATGTGAGCAGATGTAACTCACTGAAATGCCTACAAAGTATTTAGATGTATGCATATTGTCCCTTTGCATTCCTATCAATTTTGTGTTAACTTAAACACGAAGAGAATAATAATTTTATCAGAGTTTGAATTACGCATTATCCATGCTCGGTGAATAAATTAGAACACGATGAAAAAATTCTTGCCGTGGGCAGGACTTGAACCTGCGACCTTTTCATTCCGTGACACGCTCTTGCCAACTGAGCCACCACAGGCCACGCCACGCCCACCGAAAATCTGACAATGACAAGGTCGCAGGTTCAAGTCCTGCCCACGGCAAGAATTTTTTCATCATGTTCTAATTTTATCAGACTTAAAATGATGACACAAACAAAACAAAAATTACTCACTGATTCACTCAAAGATTGCTTACCGATGAGCCTGATGAAAGTATGATGCTCCCACTTCACTTGGCTATTCGCTATTGGATGTTTGTCTTATTTGTTGACGTACATACAAATAAGACGAATATTTTGTCAAGCATACCAACCACACATGGCAATTATGACAAATAGGCAAATACGAATAGCAAAGTGAAGTGCCACTATGATAAAACTTAAATCTGTATTCTTAGCTTCTCCTACACTGAGTTGCAATTTTTCAGTTTTACAAACACTGTGACAAGTGGCAAAAGCAAGTTAAGAGAAATCCTGACACGTACGAAGAGCAAACATTGTTTGGCAAAAGCCGTGAAATGAATTACACACTGGAGTCAATATCTAAAAGATTGGGTCTCACTAAAATTCTTAGTTTAGGTTTGTAATGCATCACTTTACCTGTTGCACAGCTTGCTTTGCTATTTGCTACATTATAATTCTGTTGATGTGTACCATATGTGTTTCTAAACCAATTAAAATAAATCTTAACATTAGTTATAGGCTTTTTAACCATAAGATACAAGTATTATAACAATAAAACTTATAGGTTTGTTCATAATTGTTCATAATTTCATACTTATAATTAGATCATTCCATATGTGTATGCAACCAGTGTCTACCCCAAAGGCTTACCGTCTAATACTGTTATTCATAAACCTAGTTTAACCTCACTTCCTTTAAATCGTGTTGCTATCCCTTTCACACTTCCTTAATAAAAGTTAAGATGAAAGGGACAGGGTGGCTAAACATTAAATCACTTTAAATCACGTTAATGAATAACAACCTAAGTGTTAGAGCATTAAGTGTGAATACATAATTTTAAATGTATACTACTATAGTTCTTCATTTTAATAATTCATAATTTCATTAGCTTTGTAAAATGTAATTAGATAAGTTAGAATCCTAGTTTAAAAAAGTAACATAATTTTATATTATACAAAGTGTAACGTAAAAGGTATTTATAGTAATAAGTAGGTACCTAAATTGTCGATATCTTAAACCAGTCGTTCAACTTTTTGAAATAAAAAGTTACACTTTTGTTCTGAGCCTGAAAACCTACTTTAGTACGTATATACTTATATGATATAACGCCTCACCATGGAGCTACATAACAACTGACATTGCTGTAATACAAACTTGATTGTCTTATTTTCAGATGAGGTGAATCTCATGTACAAGATATGCGGCTTCGAGACTTCATGGAATAAGCACCAGATATCGCCTTGGTGCTATGCTTTCGACAGAGAAAGCGCTGAGGTTAGTTTTAATATTCTAACATCGCATCATATTCGTATCACAAACGCGCATTTCTTAAACTTGGGACAGGAGACAAACATATCTAAACCGAGGCCTAATTCAAGTGTCTTTATTTTGTAAACAAAAACTACCCTACCCTACTAACATTTTAAGCTGTTCTTTGACTATTGAATAGTTATTTTCACATTATTATATCGGATCACTTTATTTTCACAATGATTCACGTGTATGTTCCTATTACAGTGTTCATGAACAGGTTCAATCAATCAGTTCATTTATTGTTACACCACAACAGGTAATTAGACGATCATATTTGTTTACAAAATAGGACACTTTATTTGGGTTGCGGTATACTTAAATAAGAACATACACGCACATTCGACTCAGCTCGAAATGCATACATAAAGGCTGTTATTCATAAACGTGATTTAAAGCTACGCCACCGTTTAGGCCTCCTGTCCCTTTCTATCTTAACCTTTTTTAACGAAGTGTGAAAGGGATAGCAACACGATTTAAGGGTAGTGATGTTTAACTAGGTTTATGAATAATAGCATAAGAGTTCCAGAACCGAGTGGGAATCTAATCCGGAATTTACCGAATTTGTATAATATTTTGTGATGTGTATGTAGTCTCTACTTTCACATCTTTCACAACCTTCTTATTGACGTGTATCTACCTAATGTTATTTCAAATAAATACCTACTTGTAGTGTGTGTGTATTTCCTTCAGTACAGTTTTACGAAACAATTTTCCGTTTCAGAGACTCGAGTACTTCCACGACCTCAAACACTATTGGATGGACGGCTATGGACATGCCCTGACTTACCGGCAAGCCTGCATGTGTATTAAGAATATGTTTGAAAATTTTAGGTAAGTTTGATCTCAAGCTTAACTATTAAATTACATCATTCAACTTAGATTAAGCTCCTGAACTAAACGATCGATAGTAGAGTAGAAGATATGTCTTTTGGATGGTATATGAGGTCCCATTTAAATATCGAGCCAGACTGGATAGACCTGCTTCAGATGTGAATAGGGCCTGGCCTGGTTTTCAAGAAAACGTAAAGATGGTTCGTCTACTCGGGTTTCTTTGAAGGGGTCTGCTGACAATTCCTCAATCGTCATTGTTGGGGCACATACCTTCCCTTAGCTTTAGCTAGGGCCAGGATCCACCACACGGATCTAAAGCGGGTTGGTGGATTACGCCTGCCTTGGTTTTTCATTGATCCTCACGATATTTTCCTTCACTATTTTGAGAGCATTCGGTAAATGTACGTAAATTATCGTTCGACAAACAACAACAGGAAAACTCAATTGTACGGACAACAGCAGATCAATGGTAACACTTGCAGTACGAATTCAGCTCTTATGACGCAGATAATAATAACGGTCCAAAGTGTTACACTTAATCTGCTGTTAGCTGTACAGGGCCGACCTGAGGATCGAACCCGGGACTTGCAAGAGTCCTAACCACAGCGCTACCTAACTCTCTTAGGGATGTTAGTTTTATATGTACTTACTTTATTTATTAAGGTACAATATAAAATAAAAAGAAACATTCAATTTAAAAAAAAAAACCTAATCTAAACTATTTAAAAAAAAATTAGGTGAAGGAATAGTACCCAAGACACTGGCAGCGTTACCTCGCTGGATCGCTATGCTAATCCGTTGCGCGAGGTAGCTGCCAGCTCTTGGGTCACCAGTGGCATCTACTACTCGTTTGCTAACCTCTTTATATAATGACCAAGCGCCGGGACCCCACGGGCCGAGGGTCTCGACACCAAAAGCAACAAAGTTGTAAAGGGTGTCGAGACCCCTGTATTTTAGAGCTTTACTTTTTAAGTTTTATATTATCATTATTTTCTTTTAATTTCAGCCACAACGGCGGCACAAACGCAACATTCCTGTTTGCCCACTCAGGCACCTTACTTAAGATCCTAGCGCACCTCCAACTCTACAAGCCAGACTCTCCGTTACGAGGGAATGCCATACAGAAGGACAGGCCCTGGAGAGCATCCAATATAGACTGCTTCGCGTCTAACTTGGCTTTCGTGTTATTCAAGTGAGTAAACAAAATTACAATGCCAGATTCTGCCCCACCATCAACCGCAAGTTGTACAAGATAACGAATAAATGTATATAAAATTATTGGCTTAAAATAAAGTTTTGTACAAGTTGCGATTCGAAAAAAACAGCTTAATTAAGAATTCAGAAAATAGTAAGAAATCGAAGCGATTTATTCATTGTTTTTGGTATTTCTCTATAGGAGTTGCGAGAGTAGTAGAAAATGATACTGATTATGATTATGCGATATGAAACCTGTAATAAGCCCCCAACAAAATGCGTACAGCTTAAATGGTCACGTAGTTTTGTGGCAATGTCTTTTAGATTCTTATTTTCTTTATAAAGTCTGGATTCAAGTATGAGCAGCGATACTTGATTCCACATGGCATTTTTACCTCTGTAATGGCACCTGCCACCCAGAGCCTTATAAAAAGTCATTGATTTTTGGGGATCTGTACCTCAAAGCATTCTAGCAGCAACGTCGTCCTAAAATCAATACTTTTTCAGACACCGGGTTGCATGATCGTCACTTGCCATTACCAATATTGAAAAAAAATGAAGTCACCCTGGAGATTCGAATTTTTTGGTCCATTTGATACATAGGTATGCCATGCGAACGAAAATGTTAGCATGGCATACCTATCTACATGCAAAAATATTAAATCATAGAATTTAAGACGCTATATGGTTGTCAAAAGCAAGAGTGAGACACAAGATGCCTCGCAGCGGCGGAGTGAAGAGCACGGCGCAGTGCCTCGATATTCGTATTTTTATGAATTTTGGCAGGGGAATAAAAATACGCCAACAAAAATCAGATTTTTTTAAACAAGCTCTCGTATTTGTAGTAGCCTACATTTTGATATATATTTTGTATGAATAACTATTTCGGTTTAGATATAATTTTCATTAAAAGACATGAAATGTTTACGATTTTTTTCTATCGAGCGAAGTTTGTCCAATCGTGTATCGGTATTCATCAGTCCCTAAATAGACATCCCAAGTATGCTATATTTTATTCAGATGTTTAATTTTAGTAGTTAGTACCGTAGCCTTGATAGAAAACCTGTAAATCCGCGCAAACGAAGCCTTAAATTGCATATAGGTATGACATGTCATGCAAAACTAAAAAAATCATCATTTCATAATTAGCAGTCGTTGTTTTTATTTTGTAATAATTATCAATTACTTATCTCTTGAATTTCCTTGCAATTAGGTGTAAAGACGAGGACTACGTGTTGACTCTTCACCAAGAAAGGATCATCAAACTGCCGATGTGTGACGCAGAGCTGTGCCCATTGCGACTTCTGAAGGAGTACTTTCACGATTCGATCTACAATTGCAATTTTACGGACATGTGCAGTCTGAGCGAACCCGAGGAAATGATAATGCGATGAATTATTGTATTGCAAGTGTTTGGTATGTCAATTGTATACGCTTATTGTTTTATTTTTGATTGACAATAAATCTAACAAGTAATAGTTCAGTGTTTTAGTTAAATAATTCCTGTGTATCGGAATCATACCTTTTGAAGTCAGTTTAGGTACAGTCGATAGCTCATCAACCTACTCAAAACCATTGTAATCTACAGCGTATTAACGGCAGATAAAGTGCCACGGTATTACACTTGATATGCTGTACAGTATACACAAGTACAGACCACAGAATATTTAATAGTCCTGCCTGTACATTGCATCTGTTCGATATTTAGCTCTATATTCGTAGGTAATTAAAAACTACAAAAACATAGTTTACGCAAAGTGTCAAACCAAATGAAAATTTATCGTAGCGTAGATATTTTAAATAAGAAGCCACAGCTCCGAATCCTTGGAAACTTCAATGTAAGAATGTATGTATGGGAAGAATTCACACACACAAGCTGTAGGAACTTATCCGGACGCTTCGTCGTGCTAGCGCTTCCTTCCTTCCTGGTGGACAATCGAACTACAACCGTATCCTCATTCATTTACCGCCAATTGTTGCTAATTCCCATTGCCTAATTATTTATTTTGTTTTAGTTAACAATCACCTACTTTAATTATCTAGTAGGTACTTATATCGGTCAGCTTTCAATACGTGGTGATTTTTGTGCTGACCTATAAATTGTCGCATTGCTGAGCAAGAACTCGTATAGGTATTCAACGTACGTAGAAGTAAACTCATTGCGTAAACTTCTGTCTATGAGGAATAACAATTCCAGTTGGATATTTGTTAGATCTATTTTTAGGCTAGGTCCCCACGCGCGGCTGGCTAGGCATTCACTTCGTTAACTCCTCCCCCAGTCTCACAGGGATTTCAGCCAACAACGGGTTTGCTATTCAGTATGTTAGGCGTCGAACGTGGAATGATGTCAGTGGATAGACAAATAGCTATTTTACCAAAGTAAAGAAGACACAATGCAACGCTAAAAACTAAATACTGACGATAATTACAACATTTAACAAGCAGAAATTATTTCAAAAAACAAAAAAACCCGTTCTGCAAAAAACTTAAAAATATTTCCTCTTTTGATTAATTGTTTATACCCATCACAATCCCGTAATCAAGACGAATCTAACAATACCTCGTACACCAAAATCCATAAAGCCGTAGGCTACAGGATGGCAGCAAGGAATGGACATACTTACATACAATATACATACATCCGAAAAACATTACCCTCCTTCTGGGGCAGTCGGGTAAAAATACCAACGACTCCCGTCTATCCGAAGTCTAGAAATATTTAAAAAATACTGAGGTAATATTACTTACTACTTATGTACTCCTCTATATTTACTAATTACGAGTCGAGTTTTACCTTATCATTTTGGCTATTTTTCCCGAACTATATGATTACAATTTCCGATCTGCAAATAGAGATAATACTTAGAAGCTGTGTCTACAGTATCTACTAAGTAAAGTACAACATAACGTCAGGTAACTCTACTACTGTAAATTGACATATTTACCTATTACCTACTTACGTTATTACCCCGGCTAATACATCAGACCACATCAAGCGTTTAAAGGCTACAGAAAAGGGAATCGACATAGGTAGGTGCTTACAATCGAAAAACATTACGCTCCTCAATACGTCAATCGGATAAAAAACTGACATGCGATGTCGAGATGCAGTGGCGGGCGATATTCCCGACAAAAACTTGTATAGATTAATAAAAAGAACAGACGAATTTATTGGCCAAACTCTCGGAAAGATTTTTATAAGCTGCACGAATAAACCGGGTTTAACATTGTTACCTACAAGACATGGGTCACAGTGACCCGTCCGGCCTCACCTAACCCTAACGACCTCACAACCCGCCATAAAGCAGCAGGACTAACCCGGCTACTTTGTATTTTTCATCAAAGATCACGACCCTCGTATTCTTGGGTTTAAAAATATTATTATACCCATAAAACGTTGCGACATGGTATATAAACCGTTATGATGGACACTATTAACTTACTCAGTTATCTGAAAATAGATTGTTTCATTAACTCGTTAATTTGAAAGAGGAGCTTTTGCACCACTGGCGCGTGTTCATAAACATGATGAGCCTTCCATGAGCCAACTAGCGCCGCCAATCTTAAAAAAATAACATCTTCCAATAGAATCAATTTTAATAAAAAAAGCTATTTACAAAATGTTTATTACGATAAATACTATTTTTTAAATGCTTATTTATAACGTGATTCCATTTTGGTAAGTTGTAGTTCGCATAATTGCGAAAAACTGTCGTTTTTGGCACATTTGTGAACTACAACTTAGCTTGTCGCAATTATGCCATGTATTGTATATTGAAAAATAGTACTTATTCTTCCTAATAAACATTTTGTAAATAGCTTTTTTAATAAAATTGATTAAATTGGAAGATATTATTTTTTCAAGATTGGCGGCGCTAGGTGGCTAATATCAGGCCCTTAAGCGATGAGAACGTAATCTACTAAAGTATGACAATTTAGTTAAGTCGTGCCTCGTCCAATCCAATGTCTGCTTATAACTTGAGTATGCCGCAGTCATAACAAAATAATTTAGGGTAAGTATTTAGGTCAGGAGCAGGAGCGAAAGAGTTTAAATCCTCTGTAAATCCGGCTCTCAAAGCTCTTGGAAAATGTTCACGGTTGGCAATTTATGAGTCATTAAATTAGTACACTGTACAAAATTAAGTCGTTCCGTTTAGTAATTTTGAAGGTGAGTTCATTGTTGAAAAGCGTGAGCTGCGTAGAAACAATTCGTGTAACTATTCGTGACACAAAGCATTTATGTAGGTGAAGAGTATTAAAACTAACTGAAAGTAGGTGGTACACTCGACAGCTGTGATACTCTGCAATACGATTTCTACCAGACCCCCTCGGCAAAAAGTCTAGAATTGGGTTGAGTGAGAGAGCCTTGGGAGAGACCTACTTTCGTCCAAAATGATGTTGATGATGACGACGATTATTTTTAATCCTGCGTTTTTTTAATCATTGTGAATTTTCCCATCGTTTACAATAAGTACGGTTTAGTCCTAACTAAATAATACGCTTTGCTTTTTGCTGTATCTAAGTAGGCACCAATCAATCACACTCTACCTTGGTGCGGACTTATCTCCACTTGACAAACTCTATCTACGTACGGACAACAGCAGATCAATGGTAACACTTGCAATACGAATTCAACTCTTATGACGCAGATAATAAGAATGGTCCAAAGTGTTACTTAACAAAAAAGGTAAAAAAATATGATCGTCTTTTCTTTGCAAATACACTATTGTATCCGTCCGTATTAATTTTCACGCTCTTTTCAAACCCAGGTATAAAAGTTTCAGGTCGACATCTTTTGTTATTAAAGGCGAGGCGTTCGTGGAAAATTATCAAGTGGGAAAATCCAAGAAGAATGAATAAAGCGCAAAGTAAACATTCGCAATTGCACTTTTCAATAAAAGTGACTACGCCTTCGCTTTGGCTCCACTGTGTGAATGGATATGAACACAGACAGAACAAAACATTTATGTACCTACCTATATATTTTTACCCGATTAACGAAAGAAGGAGGTATGTAGGTGTGTATGTCGGTTCCCTTGTTGATGATTTGTAGCTTAAACGGCTTATAATTGGTTTCGATCTGTGAGGTAGGTAATTATTTTTAAATTCGTCTTGATCACTTGACTGATTCTTTAATAATTCACTTGTTAACTACTCTTACTTATAAAAACTACTACATAAGTACTAACTTATATATCTTTACATTATGCTGACGGAGCCGTCAATGACGTTACAAAAATAATCATCGCAACACATGTTGAGATACTTACACCGCTCAGAGAAATAAGGACTTCTCTGAGTAATCAAAAGTTTCTGTAAATTAGGAACGAAATAGAATTTTCGCAAAAGATAATAATAAGAACTCATGAAGCGTATCTTATTTTTTTATTAGTATTTTTTCGGGATTAGCATTTTTTGATTCACTTCGCAATATGAACGCAATTTTTCTTTTTTCAATTTGCAATTTAGAATGTGCAGCTAGAGACAGAATTTCAGATTTTCTATGCATGAGACGGAACGTCGTCTCCGTCTTGAGTTCCGACACGCTGTAAATGCAGTAAGCTAATTCTGCAGTTGGCAGCTGAACTGGCATGAAAGAGTTATGGTGGCGGTGGCAAGTTGGCAGAGTTGTGCGGGCAGGGTGCCATGGGAGGTCGATGGCATTGCGTAGCGTTGCGTACTCTAGCCCCATGCTTCTTAGCCAAGAATTGCCTAGAGTGACCTACATACAAAGTGTTCCGAAGCCAAAATTAGTGGGTGGCTAAAAATTTGAAGCAATTTGGTAGTTGTCAAATTATATAGAAAACAGTAGTGCCTCGGCGTCACGACGTCTGCTGCTGCTGCCTGCAGTCGCCCACGGACTTGTACTTAAGGATATATAATAAATAAATACTTATATAGGGATTGTCCGCTCTATCTGTTTCTCTCGCCCCACAAGCTATACTGTATAGGCATACCTACTTAGGTTTATATATTTTTTTATTTTTACCAATGATCGTTCATGGGAAAATGGATGGAAAAGGTAGGTAAGTATATTAAGTCTCTTGTAAATAGTAAATGGAAAAGTTCCAACAGTTTCACTGTTAAAAGCGTGATTTAACGATACATTAACTTTAATGACGGAGGAATTTCATTAAACAACGGTTAGGGATGTTAGCTTGCAAACAGTAAAATGAATAACTTAACACGAATTTATGCTTTATACTGCTTTATATTTTAGACATACGAGTAGAAGGTAATTAAGCTGACCGTGAGATGTCGACCCATAGAAAAACCTTTTACCCAACGCACGAGTCGAAGCGTGATCGATTTTATTTTTTTAATCACATAATTTTCAAAGTAAAAATGAAGAAACTATCTACTCACATTGTTTACAACAATGCGGATATAATTAAGTTACCTATTTGTTTACCTTTGAAATAGAAGGACTTCAATAACCTCCGATAGGAAAATTTCCAAGCTCTCCAATAATTATTTATTCTTCAGGTCTCGATCGCATTGCACTGAGACGCACGTTTCGCGTTTTTAAATAGATAATTTACACAATGTTAGCAGCTTGTTAGCATCATACGTTGAAACATATTGTATGGCTATTATAAACTTTTGATGGTAAGTAAAAATAATCACGAAAATACCTTCGCAAAAATTCGCGTCTAGTCACCGCGTTCGTTGGTTAGCGTCCGATTAAAACTTGTATCTGGTAAATTTCAGTGTCGATATTTACGTCCTCAGTGATTAATCGCAGTATTGTTTCGAATCGAGGCGATGTTTTAGCCTGCTCCCTGCCGTCTGTGATGGACTGTTCAGGGGTTTACGGGTTTTTAACGGCAAGAAGTAAATAAGGCGGAAGATTATGCAGACGGATCCGCATTTGCTTTTGCAGTCTGTCTGCGTCTGTTCTGCGGGGGACGCGCGCACGCACGCTTTCAGTTTTTAAGTCCGGCAAATGTCTACATAATAATTGTGATCCTTTTAATTATATTTAACTTAATTACCGTGTTCTAACATGTGCATTCATTGAAATAGCTGAAAATTCTGAAGAATTTTAATCTCATTAAAAGACTAGGGTTAGAGAAAGTTCAATCACGTGTTCCGTTGTACCTATTTGACTTAGATAAGGAATTAGTTACTTAGTAAATTCCGGACATTCCTTTGTTCAGATCAAGATGAATCTCAAGTTGAATAACGACGTTAGGGGATCTGTCAGCCTTATCTCAAAGAAGCATCACGTGTCAACGATAAAGGTATGTTGTTGGGATACTTATTATTGTTTTGTTAGATTTAAAGAATCAACAATTTGCTCCACTGCTGGGAAAATGCCCCTTTCACCATTGGTATATCTGCATGCGCGTCGTTTAACCATCATTGACGTGTTACATGACTATTTCAAAATCATATATCCGCCTTCGTTTGGGTCTGCCCCGACGACGTCCCGCTTCGTACATGGACATTCTTCTTCTTTTTTCTCAGCATACCGCAGCCCACTCCTGGGCATATGCCTCTCCATGAATCCTCCATGTGGCCCGATCCCAAGGTTGTTTGGTCCACACCGAGCCAGCAACTCTCTTGATGTCGTCCGACCATCTGGCCGGTGGTCTGCCCACGCTTCTTCTACCCGTCCGGGGTCTCCACATTAGAACGCACTTACTCCATCGAGCATCGTTTCACATGGATATTGGTCCTGTGGTATTGTGTGACGCACTATAGGATCCATTGCTCTGGATGCATGCGGCAAACGTGACCCGAATATTGACGCCTTCAGGTCACATCTGCAAAGCAAGACTTGCGAAGTTATATTGTATTCTTGACACAATTCTTCATATGCCTATAAGTTTATTTGCACAAAGACGGATCCTATTAGAACGGTTTAAGACCTTAAATTCAATCTTCAGGGGATCAATGTCGTGAATCCCAATACATACATACATGTTCCTATTTGGTTTGTATATAAAATATTACAGTATACGATCGAGGCTTGATACAAAGCTAGGTAAGGTACCGTTTGATCGTGACAGATAATCTGCCCTCAGGCTATGAGTTGATGTGGGTTTGTTAGATTGTACAAATAAATGCTCTTATATTTCTTTTGTTTTCCATTCTAATCAGAGTGGGCTGTGTTTATATTGTTGCTGCTTTTTTGTAGGTATACTTATCTCTACCCACCTGAAATGCAAGTGGGTTTTGATTTTTGATTGGCGTTCCTTAACGGGCGGGTAGAGCGTATGTCTTAGGTCATACTTAGGACCTAGTTATTTTAGGCTTTTAATGTATTTTTATAGGCTATCCTCTTAAAAGCTTCATAAATAATTTATAAGTATTCTTACCTAGGTCGATCCTATGAACTTATGAAATGGGTAGAGAAAGGTGAGCGGTACAATCATTTTTCACTTTCATAAATTATTAAACAATTTCTATGTGCCAGTGAGATTTTGAAAAACGGTCCAGTAGTTTTAGAGAAAACTTCAACCTATCGTGTCGTTTATGTGGGCATGGAACAAAAAACCAGATTTTTCGTTTCGATAATTATTTCGTGGATTTCTGTTTCATAGTTTATAATAAGTTAGATAAGACTTTTCCGATCGCTATTCACTTGTCCAAACAAACCGTTTTCTGACGCAGGAAGGTAAAGCAATGATACTGACGTAATTGGATGTTAGCTGATTGATTACATTGACGCTGCAAGTGTACTCTAGTCCTAAACAAAACAAAGTAGACCGAGAAGAACATACTTACATCGGCCAAATTGCATATAAAGACAACAAAAACTACAAACAATAAATAAATAATTATAGAACAAGCCGAAATTGTATTTAAAAAAAAAAGGTTGACAAAAATTTAAGTCACTTTGATTAAATTTTTATAACCTATGTCACTTCTACAATCAAGACGAATCTAACGACACCTCATATGCCGTTAAATCTGTAGGGCGTGCCAAATAATTATACATACATACCTACATACACTCGAAAAACATAACCCTCCTTCTCGCGCAGTCGGGTAAAAATATGTCTTCCAGAGCGTCGCATTGAGGCAAACGTGTCCAGAACACTGGCAGCATTTCCTCTTTGTATGGCCAGGCTAATGCGCTGGCCAAACTAGCTGCCAGCACTTTATTTACCAGACGCATCGAAGAGACGCGCTGAAAAGGTCTACTTAAGTGCGGTTTACTACAAACCGAACGAACATGCATGAAGAGATTGATGAATGTGAAGGATGCGAAAGTTGTATCTGTATCCAGTAAATAGGGAAGCATGTACTTTATGTATGTACCTAGTCCTAAGCACACGATTTTACGTATGTAGTCGTTTGCAAAAAATATATTTAAATAATTAACCCTAAATTCAGTTATTTTGTTACACTGCAGAGCGCGTCTCTTGAGCGATGAGATCCCTCCGTTTCTAACTCAATAAGGAGCGCTATTAATCCAATAAGTTCGCCCTAATTCAATCAACTGTAACCAACACATAATGAACCCCACCAAACTACAGATGTAGACATATTATGTACTCTGTGTACATAATCGCTTCTCAACCTGAAGCTGGGTCCGATGCGACGTGTTACGGTGTTACAAAACATCGTGACATCAAATTTAGGGGCGTGGCGTAACAATTTTCTTTGTTAAATCGGTTACCAAAACATGTTGCGGTGTTTTGTAACACCGTAACACGTTGCATCGGACGCAGCTTAAGCTTGGCATCCCATAAAACCTAATAAATAAAATAACTGATGAAAACTTCAACACAAGGCTGTGTTCGCTAACTTTTTTCTTGCAAAGTGGTGTAAGTACCTAAATGTAAATTAAAAAAATATATTGGCGTGCAAAAATGTACTCAATGTGCTTACTTGCAATAAAGAAATTTGACTTTGACTTTTTTATCCGACTGCGCAAGAAGGAGGGTTATGTTTTTCGAGTGTATGTATGTCTAATTCTTTGGCACGCCCTGCAGCCTGATTGATATTTTAACATATGAGGTATAAGTAGTTAGTCGTCTTGATTGTAGGAGTGACATAACAACAAAAAAATCAGGTGGTTAAATTTAATTGCAGTCAGGTTTCTTTGTTTTTTGAAATAATTTATGCTTGGTATATACTTACTTAATTATAAAAATGTATATTTCTACAGACTAATACCTACCGTAAACAGCTCGTAATAGTTTTACTTTACTTACCTATATATTTTTGCCGAGAGCGACCCCACGTATTTTCCTTGGGTGACCCCAGGGATAGCGACCCCCCAGGTTGGGAAACGATGCTCAATATAAGTAGTTACGTGATATAACTTTCTTCTAGATGTACCTACACCTAAATCTATAAAACATATACCTATTAATAAATATAGGTATATTCTTAAACTTACATAAGTTTGGCGACTTCGTGATAGCATTTTATGTTGGATAATGGGTATTCCCTTAGAAAGTAACCTCGAGCGCGAGACAGAAGATGTCCCGCAGTGGCGGAGTGAAGAGCACTGCACAATGACTCCATATTTTTATTTTTATTAATTTTGGATGAATTTTGGCAGGGAAATAAAAATACGCCAATAAAAGTAAGTTTTTTTTTAAAACAGGCTCTGGTATTTATAATATCCTACATTTTGATATATATTTTGTATGAATACTATTTCGGTTTAGACATAATTTTCATTTTAAAAGACATGAAATGTATAAATGTTTGCGATTTTTTTCTATCGAGCTAAGTTTATCCAATTGTCAATCGTGTATAGTATTCATCAGTCCCTAAATAGACAGACACGACAAGATTGCTATACTTATATTTTTTTTTCAAACGTTTAATTTTAGTAGTTAGTGTCGTAGCTTTGATAGAAAAACTGTAAATCCGCGCATACGAAGCCTTAATGCATCACTTGCAATATCGAGATAACCCTAGGTTAAGTACTTAACTCGAGAAAACTCCATATATTTTGCTCGGGTTAAGTCGCTTACTCTAGAGTTATCTTACATTGCAAGCAGGGGTTAGTGTCCTAAACTCATACATACTAAACTAACATAAGTGAACTCGACGGGGCGTATGAAATATTTTCCATTTGTCATAAAAACTTTCATAATAAAGTTGAACATGGACTAGTTTTACAAAATGTTCCGTGCTAAGATGTAGTTTCTACAAATTCTATATCTATTAAATAGAAAGAAACACTAAGTATCCTACAATTTTCTCGATGAGCAATTTTCTGCCCACTCAGTTTTCATTTAAAATTTTGAAGAAAAAAATCTCAATCTTTTGTGTTTTGAACCCCAGCAAATATATAGGGTATAACAAGGCTAAGTTAGGGTATTCAGTATCGGTAACTGACCAACTTATTATGTACGACTTTTCGAATAAAAAATAAAAATATTGCCTCATACAATCGATCATCTGACAACGCCGGTAGAAAATGTATGTACGGACAACAGCAGATCAATAGTAACACTTGCAGTACGATTTTAAATCTTACGACGCAAATAATAAGAACGGTCCAAAGTCCAAAGTGTTGGATGATAATATATCATTTGATCTGCTGTTAGCTGTACCTAAAGTCAAAAAATAAATTTCCGAAAATCGAAAAGTCGTAGAACAAAAGTTGTTAAGTTATGAATACAGAAAACCCTGTCGGCTTCCTATGCCCTTTCCGTTACACCTTGTATACAGAAATTAGAAATACTACCTTCTGTTTTCAGGAGGAGCGTCGTCGTACTGGCCGGTACATAGCAATCCTAGTGGGAATATCCCTGTTCCTTCTGGCCATTTACCACGCATGGGTAAGGCGAATACCCATCGTCGCCAGCCTGGTGGTGCCGGCTCTCATCATGTTCGTTTATGTCGGCTGGGTGTTGTACACGGCGTCGAGGGATAAACATAGGGTAAGTAACATTTTGGCAAACTACCAGGTTCATTCATACTTTTTTTACGTTCATTCATTAGGTATTTGTATTGTAGGTATCTACAGTCTAATTCAAAGAAGTGTTTACAGGAGGCCTCGTTAAGATTGAGATTTTCCGAATACTTTATTAAACCGATTTATATATAAGTATTACTTGAACACTCTGAACTAAATTAGAAGGTAGTGATTTTTTAAAATTGGTCAAGTTTATGTGCGTTGTTTTTGAGAAAACATAACCATAATGAGGCTCAATAGGTACTTATATACTTTTCTCTAAGCTAGACTGTTCTTTTGTTTAGCAGTGTCAAAGTACCTAGTACATACTCCGCAAGCAGTTATGTAGTTTCGATTCCAAAAAAAATCACTAGTCCTGCCTGTGTACCTAACCTACATACCTACTTGTAAACAATGCTAACCTTTACAGGGATTAATTTCTTAAAATGGCATAGATTAAAAGTTCATTTAGCTATTATTCCATGCCGTATATGTATTATAGTTTATATTAAAACAATTTCACTCAGTAAACAAGTTTCCCTTGTAGCAGGTACCTAAGTAATTAGATGTTCATAATATACAATACAACATGTAACTTGTTTGCTTGACCGTCAATCAAGAAGACGGATGGAAGAGTAATATAGGTAGCTACCTAGACTAGAACACTCGTAAACACAATCGATAAGGTATTCAGAGGCTTTCCCGAAACCAATAAATCGGTCCAATGAACTCTCCTACTAATTGATGAAATATTAGAGCTGTTTGTAACACTATGGAGGGTGACTCGCCTTGAATGGCTAATGGAGCATATACCTACTGCGAAATATTTGCAGTACCTACGCGATTTCATAAACACAGCTGACACGAGAACATTAGCTTTTATGAAACATTGGAATGGAACAATTGAGATGAAACATCGGCCTAATAATATTTGCAATTAGCAATGTATGAACAAAGCTGACACGAGTTAACAGCTAGCTGTATCAACTAGAGAAGCTCCATGAAACATTAAAAAGAAACAATTTGAGATGAAACGACCTTAACCCAATCAAAAGCGTTAATTACACGAACGTAACATCAAAGTGTACTACAGGGTGGTTGAAAATGTTCGTCTGTAAACATTGTCGGCTGATTCAGCCGTCTGCTCATATAGTCGAACGAACGTAAACATCTGCGTTTGCGCCGGAATCGATTGATGCTGCTTTGACAGCATGTTTGTTTACCGAGCCGGCTACCTTTGTCGATTAAAACGTGCTAACCAAAGTCAAGAGCACTATAGCGGTTCATACGTATCTGCTGTGTTTTATGATAAATATGACTCATCGGCCCTTTGCTTGAAGTTTATTAATTTATTGGACACAGATCGTCACACAAATAACAAAAACACCCCTTCTCTGAGAAATACATACCTACTGACCTGTAGTTAATCTGCAAAACCTTGAAACGTATTGTAAAGATTAAAAAAATTAAAACGTTAGATGTTCCTCGCATCATTCTCTATTATCATTCCATCACTTTCGTCGCCCCATATCCACATCGCAGTTGTTCCTCCCCTTTCCTGCCTCTTTGCTTTTTCGTTGACTCCAAAATCAACGTAGAATCTTTTGTCGAATTGTTGTTGATCTCCGATGTAAAGAGTTTCATTGGTGTTGACTGGCCATCAGCCCTTAACGAAAAAGCAAATGTCAATTCGATACTTTTTTCTATTCTACTTGCGTTATCGAAAGTAAATGCCACTTTGTTAAGGGGGCCGGCCGGAGTTAGGCTTGTACCTACTAAGAAGATCTGAGTCGAACCTTCGGAGGGTTTTTAAAGGCATCTGTGTAATGTAGCCATGAAGTAAAGAAAGAACCCGCCTCGCCCCGTTTCATTAGATATTCTACCTACTATAAGTAGCAGTAGTTACCAAAACGTAACAATTCGTTGAGGGATTGTTTATTTGCACAATTCTGTTTATTTATAATAACCAAATGATGTTCGAAAGCTTGTGCCTGAAGGTTAAATCATAACAAGATCAAGATTTTCTGCGCTCCGATAATATAATTATGTAATTTTTCTTTGCATAACAACTTCCCTAAACAAGACATAGGTAGTTTGGTAATAAAATAGAAATACGACGTTGTTTATGGAATTTTTGCATGTTCACCTTGGAAATAGCTCATTTGTTTAACACCAACATTGAAATTTATCTTTTTCGCAATTTGGAATGGGAATAGGTGTCTCAGCTGTTCTCTCAAACAGATATATTTTTTTCCAAACATACTGAAATAACGCTTAGGTATAGCTACTTATATAACGCGCAAGTTTGTGCTCGAAATCACACAGTACATAAACAATGAAGATAATGTTACATTTACTTTACAAGTTTGGACATTGTCCTTCCTGCTTTCCCGCTGCGGATGTGTCCTGTTCACTTTGACAGCGGGTCGTAAGTCACGGATCACACAGTGCTGGCTAGCTTCCAGGTGCCCGGGTTACGCTAATCGAATCGGTTCTACGTCGATCCATAACGAACTGTACAGATATACAGGATGTGCAGCGAATTGTGTAGTATAAAAGAACGCCAAAAGGTATTCAGTAACGGCAATCTAATAACTTGAGTTCCGTTCGTTAACAAGTATTGGATATTACATCTGGAGCACCAGCACACACTACTGAGGTAGTGATTGTCAATTTTTCTCATCCGAAGATAGGTCAGGAAACCCTCATCTGAACCTTTTGATTATCGGCTATGGAACATATTAGAAAAAGTCAAGTGGTGGTGGTGGTGGTATGTTTTGTTCATTACTTGGCTAAGTAATAATTTTTAAAAATAAGTACTTAAAGTTGATCGTTTTCTGTTTACTTGAGAAGTATGCTATTACTTATACTTAATTTAGATTCAATTTATGTCTATACAATAGGCATAGGAATCGTTCACCGGTCCGACTCGAACCTGCGACTCTCGCTCTGTAGTTTTGATTCCCTGTTCCGTATTGTGTCCTCTATACGGATCTAATCGCCCGGCACCAATACAACGGTCAGGGATTTGTTTGGCACAACTTTTACAGCGCTATTGTGGCTTCCATTCCAACACAACTCCGTAATTTTCAGACTATTGTGCATGTAAGGGCGCGCTACATTGAGACGGTAAAGTCTATAGTCTTCTAACAATAACAACTTTACAATTTTTTCTAGGATATTTTAGCTATTTCTTCTAGTCTTAATTACTTATACTTAATTTATCTATCTATCTTTAGTATTAGTTCACGTTGTAGAAATACATAACACATCCCAGACTAGCTAAAAGTGGTGTGCCTCTACCTACACAGTCTAACACCAGCGAGGTCAGTAAAAGTATACCAGGAGAGTCATTATGGTTGAGATAAGAACCAATTGAATGATATTTTAAGTTCTTTATAATTAGGTAGTAGTAGTAGGTACTCGAAACCATCTAGAAGTAGAAGTCACTCAAAATGCATAATATCAGACTAATACCTGATGGATTTAGGAATTTGTTATCTGTAAAGCCAGCCGTATATAATTCTGATCACGAGTTTGCGCTGAAACCAGTGATTGTTCGAATCAAATTCCAATAACATTCCTACAATATCGGATTCGGGGCACTTAATTAGCTAATAGCAGAGCTCATATGTACGAAATTCATCGTAGCTTGACAATAGCCGCTGTTGCACCTAATTGTCGAACGAGCCAAATTAAAAAGTGAAATTATTTAATCGACTTGTTTATGCTTATATTTCACTCAATTGCAAGTGTTAATTTATTCGACAATGCTTTTGTCGAATAATATTCTAGAAATCAATAGCACCAACGATATATTCGTTCTAGAATATTTGGCATTTGGAGAACAAACGCTGAAAGAAAATTAAAATTCGTAAACCATCACGGAATACAAAATGTAGGTTGTAGTTAATAAAGAAATAAAGACGTGACGAATTGAGTGCTTATTTTTTGGGAAAGTCGATTTAAAACTATGTGATCTTTGTTTGTGAACGTTCCCTATTCGAATGATGTTCAATACGTCCGAATTTTATGGCTCCGAAGGCTCTGAAGTTTGTTTTCGTAACATTTAACAGCGCATTAATCGTCTAATGATACTGAACCGAACACAGTGTAACTCTTGTACTCAGAAATAACTTTTATATCTACTTACATAAACTTTTGCAACATATTATTGTAGAATTAACATATTCAAACTACTTACTCAATGTAGTAGCTAATTTAGTACCTATATTACACTGTCCAGCTAGCGAGGGTACATTTTACATTTCTTATAAGCACTTACGATACGTTTTGGTCCCTCATACCACGTTTTTATTTTCAGCATCAGGAAATCCGAGGCCATAAAACACGAGCTTTATCCCACGGTCCCCTGAAAAATACCCCTTCTCGTGCCGATGCACACAAGGCGGAAATGGAGGCTTTTGGGGACTTTCCCATAATAATGGTTGCGGTTCCCGGTTCCATAATTTTTTTATTATCCATTAATTGTTTTACGAAAAACAGATTGACAAAAATATTACAACATTTATCACAATTGAGATAAATTGTCTAATAAGTTACAAACTATGCATACAAAATAAACAATATCTTAAAACATAGAAACTTCCCGAAATTCTAATCTTCACGAAAATAAATCATCGTTAAATTAACGAATGTGCTTATGTTTCAGTTGCTGGATGCAGAGGCAGCATTGAACGCCCTGAACGCAGCATCTCCGGACGCCACCGATATCGACACACAAAGCTACGAGCTGACACAGAACAACATCGAAATATCCATTATATCCAGCACAGACACCACCAAAGCAAACACACCAGAGACACACAAGGAATGGACTGACATATCAACAGCTTTACTAAAAGGGGAGGTTAACACCACAGTAGTAACAGACGACAGGAATCTCGTGAAGCCAGTAATTCTGGTCAATGATGAACCACCCGAGGATTTAGAATGGATACAAATTGTAGAGACTGTGGTCAATAATGAAAGGTTCAAAGGATTTCAAACTAAAAGAAAATTCAAGCGCAAATTCTGTAGAAGTAAACGGCACGCAGTTTTCAAAAGATCTTACTCAATCGCGTAGGTTTTACTTTTTACAAGATAAAATTCTTTATAATTAATTAAATATTAACCTGGTAATTAATTAAATAATTTTACGCAGAGTGAAAATTTTATCATTAAACGTATTCTAAATGGTGTTTGCAATAAAATTGCATTGCTCCATTATCGAATATACCTATAATTTAACAAAGAACTGCAGCGTTCGCGATATTTTGGAAAGTCCAGGCGAGAGAAAATATTTGTTTGTAAAGCGTCACCTGCCTATTTCTTTTCGGCCAGATACCAAGGATCTTTTCCGCGAGTGTAACCGGGCGGAAACTGCTAGTACGAGACAAAATGTCTATTAGACAAGTAAGTATATTAGAATAACAAAATGTACAAAATTGTTGGAGAAGTAGGACACATAATTTTACCTATGTGCTGTATAAATACGTCGTCGCTGAAATGCGCCTTTCTATAACGAAATAATCTCAGTGGAAAGCGTCACGTGTAGCCTGTTTGCAGCGTTAGCAGGTTTATTTATTGTGGGCGGAGTTAGTGCCACAGGAAAACTTGCAAAATCGTATGGTAATAGGATAGGAACGTGCCGGTTTGAATTTCTGTACCTATATCTTATTTATTATACTTTCACAATTTTTAAAACATTATCAAAGAATGCAGAAAAGGGGGAAATATAATAAATAATAATACAATGTTTTAACATTATTATTTTTCTCCCTTAATCCTAAGTTAAAAGCTTATGGTAGGAGCGGTCTACCACAAAATAATAGTCCAATGGTGGGACTCGAACCTTCGATATAAAATTATCTTCACATAAGTCTATGAAGTATCTTTAAGTAAGTGCTTAACTGTAAGATATAGTTATTTACCAGCAAACCAGCGATAGCTAGATACTCTTGTACCTACGTAGAAAATATTTTTGTTTCCATACTTACAAAAACGTAATATTATAGTTTGATGCTTTGAATTAAATAATTACCTTCATTTACTGTTCATATAAAATAATCATAAATCGATATTTGAAAAAAAAAGTTAAAAAGTTAGTCGTCACTGATTACGACTCTGGCGACTACACAGTTTCTCAGTTATTTTATCTGCCTTAATTATCTCTCTCGGGTGAGCTGAGCAGTCCTTCCTAATGGCTTGGTGGGTCTGGGAAAGTGTGAGCTAAATTGATGAATTGTGGACTGTCATGCAAAATGAACTTTTTACCCGACTGCGCAAGAAGGGGTTATGTTTTTCGAGTGTATGTACGTATGTGAGTATTTAAACGGCATTGATGGATTATAACATAATAATATGAGGTGTCGTTAGATTCGTTTTGATTGTAGGAGTGACAATAGGCTTTAAAAATTGAATCAAAATGATGATGCAGTCGTTATTTATCTTTTTATTTGTTGGTTATTTATTTAGTAAGAATAATTTATTAAATCACTAAAAATATAAACTAACTTACAATATTAAACTAAAAATAAAAGTACTTACTAAAATATAACTAAAATAAAATAAAACTATATGTACAAAATAGGTCGGTTGAACTATCTGAATGGCTTGCATTACAGATAGTTCAACCGATCCCCGCTGTCCGGCAACGTGCCCAAAATGCTGGCGGCATTTCCCCTCTGAATAGCCAAGCTAATTCTTTGGGCGACATACAGGCCAGCATTTTGGTCACGTGTGGACTCCACGAGCCGCCTCGACAGATCTTTATAGATCTCCATAGCTCCCGGCCCCCACGGACCCAGCGTCTCTACCCCAAACGGCACAAATATGTAGCCTCTGTCGAGACCACAATACTTGCGCCGCTTGTGGAATTCAGCCTTTTATTTAGTTAGGTTATTTATCTGCTTGTTATTTATTTATTTAGTTGGTGGTACAAAAACACTATAAAACCTTAGTCGAAGTCCACATTATAACTTTTGTAACAAGTTACATTATAACATACGATGACTTACCTATCATTTTACGATTGGAAGAAATATACTACTGTATGGATTTGACGTCTCGTATATGGGATCACAGCCCTTATGGCACACACGATGTAGTTTGCAGTTCTACGAAAAAATAGTGATGAAACGAACTGTCCTGTTTGTAAGCCGTGGCAGTCCTTTATACATATAAATAAATAGTTGGGGTACCTACCTACGTACTTTTTATACGATTTTATCACAATAAATTCATCAATCATCGCTATCACGGTTGACCCAAACGATAACAATTAGTTTTGGCAGCGGCGCGGTCCCCGTAATTGGATCCCCGTTTTCATTCGTTTTATTGATTAAAATCAATTAAGTAGTTACAAAGGGTACCGCAAAGTTGTAGCACGGTCTGCTTTAATTAAATGATGCCCTAAGCAACACCTGCTAGTGGCAGGAGGGTTCAACGGGTAATGATGACGACCAGAGGTGCTTGTCTATTCTATTTTTAAAGTTCCGTGCCTCAAAAGGAAAAAAAGGAACCCTGTCTGTCTGTCCGTCCGTCCGTCAAGTCTGTCTGTCTGCCAAGACCTATACCACAGAAACGCGTGGACGTATAAAGTTGAAATTAATACCAAATACTCATGCCTGCAACCTCATGCAACCGTGAAAAAATCTTGAAAGAATTTTATCGCATATTTGTATGAAAACGCAAGAAACTCAAAACCTATAGGGTACTTCCCATTAACCTAGAATCATGAAATTTGGCAAGAAGCTAGGTATTACAGCACAAGTAAAGGGATAAATCCGAAAACTGTAAATTTGAAATTACATCCCTCCAAAAATATTTTTTTTTTTACAAAATTTATATTTGCAGAGGTTCAAGTTCAGAACTATGATCAACTAATCAAAATTACGGGGTTAAGTTGCGTTGCACGAAATCCAAGAAATATAACTACCGATATTTCTTACCTTAAAACATTGAAAGAATATTTCTAAAGAAATATTTCAAATTGGAAGATATTCAGGTAGAAGATGAAGGTAGGGAGAAAGGTAAACAATATTGTTCCGAACCTTAGAATTTCATTCTTTGGAAATACCACCTAAATTATATCGCTACGACAAGTGCTGATTTTCAGTATAATTTTGTCAGTGATTGCGTGATAACAAAGCACTGACAATTCACAAGGAAAACTCAGCCTTTAATGAACATTTCAACGGCTCTGAAGATGGAAATATAAAAGAAAGCCGAGACAAAGCGTTCGTGCCTGCTTTGGCCAATCAGTAGGTAGGCGACAACGGAGGGCGGGCGGGCGGCGTCTTACCTACAGGTGGCGTTACCACGCAAGCGCAGTGTGGTCTGGTAATTGTTACAACTATTGTAAAAAATTAAGAAACAAAAAACCCCGACTACTAAAAAATTAAGCCCCTTTGATTAAATTTTATAGCCTATGTCACTCTTACAATCTAGACGAATGTAACGACACCTTATATGTTAAATTCAATCATGCCGTAAAGGCTGCAGCGCGAGCCAAAGAATTAGACATAGGTACATACATACATAACCCTAATTCTTGCGCAGTCGGGTAATTAAAGAAGGTAGTTTTGCAGACTGAAAATTATCTAGTTTATTTCGAATAGACAATACCGGGATTAGCCAAATTATGTTTGGCGTGAACTCAGTCCCATAAGTCGACTCGAGTCGTTAATAAATCCGATAATAATTTCGCTACTAAAGAAACTATAACAAAATCATCGAAATTAATCGACAATCTGCTTCTCTCTCTACACAAATACAATTGATGGAGGTTGTAATATAACAGTTGTTTCTAACCTACATCTCTCGAGCCTCCGTCGCGTCGCGAGATACATGCTTACTGTAAGGGTGGCATTTATTCGGATTTGTTTGATTTGCAAATATCCAATTGGCACTGATATTTCGCTACTAAGTTGTAGAACCTATAAGTCGGTTCGGAATAGACGAGTTCTCGCTACGTCCACATGGAGACCACATGGAGACCACAAACGGGGTAAACGTAGTACGGGACGGCCTAAAACAGACTATACTTAGATTGTTAAATTCACCACACCTAACTCAAATAACAGTTGGCAGACACTTAATTTGCGTAACACGTGCCTAAACTGCCTATTCCAATAATAGTGTAAGTAGCGCCTAAGTAACTACCTACACAGACAAGATCTAGGTAAGGAAAATGGCGGCTCAGTGCTACCCCATTTCAAAGTTTGAGACGTGCGTTTCCGTCATTTACTCCTAGTTCTAATATTGTAATACATATAAAATATAGGTACATTTAGTCTAAGGGGCTGTTGACTAGAGTATCAATATAGCTTACTCACTCCACTCCTCATTCTACTACACATCAGGTATATCCATCAAGCTATTAAATATATTGTCTTTGATCCAAGCTATATAAGTTTTCTTTATATATACCTACTTATGTGTATTTTATCTTCTCTGAATTTATTACATGGAGCGCTCGAGCCGTGTTCCATGACGATGGCCCGGTACTAATTGACGGATTACACATACTTATCTTAGATTTCTTAACTATGTGTAAGTTTTGTCACGATTTTTTTCTTCGCCGTTTTGAGCAATTGAAATCATTGTTACATATGGTATTGGAATCCAGTGGTCCCACCCAACCACTGCGCCACCGATCTCTCAAGCTAAAAGGCAGTAATAAACTACATTAAATAAAAATTGTATATCAATAAATAGGTATATACAACATAGTACATCGTATATTGTGTGTTGAACAAACATTTTTGGGTGTTTAAGATGCATGAAATTGTATCGAAAATTATTTGTCTTCACAATGTCTGGCTTCGAGAGCGTCTTGGATAAATAACAGGGCCGCTATCAACCTAAAGTGAGTTTAGGCGATATTACAGGCATCAAAGGGCGATGACGCTAATACCAATGTCATTTATACAAAGTGACGTATTTTTCTTGTGAAAATGTTCAAGGGTTGTCAAATGAAGTATTAGCTGCGGCTGCGACCATTTCTTTTATTTATATGCCGTCGAAATGTAGCTTTTACGTATAGGACTACATTTAAGGCTTTCAGGGCCGTAATTTAAGTTTTAACTAAACCTTTCTGTCGTCGAATTCTAGGTACTTACAATAGCATTATGATGGAAGTTTTTTCCTCCAAAAATGGCAATAACTTCCAGTCGGTAATTTTAAATATGGTGATAAAACGTGTGTGCTATAGAAATATAACTATGCCTTTGGGGCGCAGTTATCACAATTTATTGTAGAGGTGTCTGTCTGTTTGGCAAACATGACCCCAATATGGATAGACGCCGAGTTGAGCGTGAATCTACACGCTCTCTGGCGGCCTATTGTGAATAATTCCTGCTTTTTCGCCTATGCCTGCGGTTGTAAATGAAAACACCGCTAAGCCGTAGCGTTAAGCTTAACCAATGACTATACCATTAGTTGCTATAGTAAGTTCGCTCGATTGCGACTACGTAATAACGTTGATCTGTCGGTGATAGTAAGCCCATTCCCATTTATATATTTCATTGGTAACATTATAACTCCTGCCACAGTATCCGAGCTATATACATACATATTATAGAAATAGGCTTATTGTCACTCTCAGTTACACAATAGAGTCGCTAGGTGTGCAACAAAAATACCACCAACCACGCACCTTGTACACCGAAAGAAAAGATTAGCTGTGGTTAAGTAAGTATTCGCAACTAATCCTACAAACAAACTACAGGAGCAGCCAAGTGCTTTGCTGTTTTTGCTACTAATTGTCTTTTTGTTACTATTTATCTTCCTAGCTAGTTTTATTGGTCATTGTTTACAATTTTTGCTCTGACTGACAAAGCCGTAGTTATTTTAGCTAGAAATCAACAGTAACTTTAGTGCTATAGGCAACCCTGTATTTCACTTGCGACCCGACTTACTACACCAACTCATGGTAATCGTAAATACTGTATGCACATACACATAGAGCGATTCATGCGATCATAGTTATGTGTATGTAGCGCAAGTACAGAGCCAGAGACAATATCGGTCGCAGAGCAGTCTTCGCCTAAGCCGACGGGAGTCGGTCGACCGTACCGACTGGCTCGTTTTGTGTGGAGGCAGAGATGGAACGAGATGCCGCACAGTCCGGGGTTAAACGTGTCCGTGACGGTTCACTAATAGCCTATGCGAGGAAATGTTTAATAGTTATATTTATTTGTAGATACATCGAATTTATACGGAGATCGTGAATGTCTAAAAGGGTATACTGATGATATCTGTTTAATGAACTAAACTACACTGAAAGAAGAGTTTGTAATTGCAGCTAAAACCGTTACAAACTATAGGGATAGCTAATTATTTTGCTACTAATTATTTTCATAGCTTATAAACAATAACCAATCAAATTAGCTAGGAATACAAATATCTGTCGGTATAGTTTGTACTTAATGGTTGTAGCTGCAGTTGCGAATACTTAACAACCACAGCGAATTTGTTCTTTCCGTGTAGTGAGTTATAACTTCATATTTTTAAACATTTCACAACAACATCGCACCGAGTCAGCTCTCTGTGACTATCTACGTTCTATTCTTCTATATGTCATGACGAGATAAGATTGAGATGGTAGAATTTCTGAACTACATCTTCCGCACGTTCCTACAATCGATAAACAAAATAACATCGACCTCGTCCCCTGGCATTAACGTCCAATCCTCATCGTCAATGCGTAACGTCGTTTTGTTTAACGTCTATCTTTAATTGATATTGAACTTGTACTTCCGTTAATTAACTTCGAAACTTGTCTCCGAACAATAAATTTATTGATACCGCTACGCAACAGCTTTCGAGATTGGAGCTTGGTTTACTTTATAAATTGCTTTTGGTTAAGACTGCTGCAGAAGTGCTCCGTGCCAAAAATATACTGCAACACTCGTAACCTGATCGTCAATTTTATGAAAAGTTATTACATTAATAACAAACATTTATACTCGTCTATGCCACCAAAAAATGATCAAAAAAGTTGTAATTATGAAGTTACAAAGTCTGGAATTTTTCTCATGCCTTGAATTTTTCATCAGAATGATGACGGCGTAACTCATGTTACAGAGTTACGCCGTCATCACTCTACATGAGAAAAAGCATTGTAAACGAAACTCTAAACTTTTTTCCTGTTATTTATACGTAGATTTGTTTTATTTATTCTTCTTCTGTAGACATTGGAGCCTATTCTGGCTTGTGTAAGTAAACTAATTTTGACAGATCTAAATCTAGCCTACAATAGAAATTACACTAACAGATATGAAAAATACAGAACTATTAAATTTTAATCTTCTTCTTATGGTGCCGTCTTCTTACGAAGGTTGGCGATCATTATGGCAATCTGCACTCTCGACAACGCCGCACGGAACAGAGACCTGCTACTCTTGCCGTACCATTGGCGTAAGTTCTTGAGCCATAATATTCTCCTTCTACCTGGCCTTCTAAATTTTAATACAGTCTTTAATTTAATATATTTTACGCAACCCATAATAATTATTCCAGAATTATTATTACTACTACGAATCATGAAAATAATTCGCAGGTGTACCAACCAGTACCATAAAATAAATTGTAAATGCTTACGCACTGGATTTTTAGATAATATGTAAATTGTGGTACAATTATTTACCTAAATATACGGGTAGGGATCTAAATTGAGATTGGTAGATATGGGCGAAGCAACCCATGTGATACTATAAATAAACACGTGAAATGGACGTATGAGAGTGGTGGGCAATCGCAGGGCGGGTCTACCTCTGGCTACATATACTACGTATTATATAAATTCACAACATTTTTTTATTGTTCGTTATAGTCAGAGAACAAAGATTCAATTGAATATTTGACTAAATAACCAATCAATCAATTAATTTATTATTTTCTCATCACAAAGTTTTATATAGGTAACAAAGATATATAGGTAAAAAAGGTAGGTTTTAGGTAGGTAGATAACGGTGGAAACATACTTTTAAAAAGACACGCGACGCAAGGTGTATTTTTACCGTACATTTTCCGCCGTTATCGGGTCACGTCGGGTGTTCATAGTGTGATTCTGGACATAGAAAATGTAACGTTTTGCTTTGTTTAAAACACGGTGTGGCGATTTGTTTGCGCCTTCATTGTTTTTGTTGCACCAATCAATTCATTTTATTTATGTACCTACCTATTTCATTTAAAAATACACCAATACAGTCTTAAATTAATGCAATTATTTTTAGTAAATTATCTAATAAATATTTTTAGTAAACACACTACATTTAGTAAATTATCTTATTATTAAATTAATTTATAATTTTAGGTAGCAATTATAAAAATGTCAATAAAAAAATAAATGCAATTATAAAAGTGTCAACAAAAGTCAAATAATATGATTATGATATACACAAACATACTGCACTATTTCACAACACAACACAGAAATCCAACCTCATTCATTCATCATTCTCACAGAACAACAAACAGTGTAGTCAGTTAGGTCATTACTTGGTCATTACTGCTGCTATAATGTGTATTTTACCAGACTGACCAAAGAAGTGAAATGCGAGACGCTCACATAATATTATGTATAACTCTGTCATATTGATTAGTTATTATTTAGCTACATACAGCAACAAAAGACGAGTTAACATGCAAATTAAGGAAACTTCTCAAGGCTCGGCGTAGCCCACGATTGAATATTCATCGGATTAGGAAGTTTGTCTAAACTCTCATTCAATTGTATGTACATAAATATAAATAATAGGATATGCGTTAGTTTTACGCCTATTTTATTGACGTCATGATACATAGATACGTGTACCTTTTTGTGTCAGACAAAAGCTGCGTTTGATATCGAGCTCAACTGATGGTAAGTGATGATAAGGCCGATGATGGAGCACTTGGGGTCTAGTATATGCCTATTCCCTTTTGCCTTATTTATAATCTTTAAGATCATATTAAATTTCAGAAAACACATCAAATACATTGTCGTTATCCTATTTAACACATCAGTCCATCCTCCCTCATCTATTTACCTTCGAGAGCAGTCCGAATTTGTTAGTACTGGCTGCTGACGGCCATTCCACCATGATCTCTATTCGGTTATCAACTCCACTCAGGCTTATGAATCCGAGTTCACGCGACTCGACTGTAAAACTCCATCCAGCTTGAAATTCGGAATTTTCGTCTACTTGGAATTTGATTTCAGTTATCATTCAGTAATCCATTTAATTTTAAACAGCTATTAATTACACAAACAATTTCACTTTCCGCAAAAGTAGAGTTTTGAAGAAATATATCTTTAGATATTATATTTATATTTAAAAGCCACCGGTACAGAACATTGCCTCTAGTCGTCCGTTTGTGTATTTGCGATTCGTGTAACTACAATAAAAAACGGACACCTATACTAGCTTTCGTCTCGTACTCGTATAAATAATTTTCTGGTTGTGCTCCTGGTATACTGAGAACGTATGATCGATCACAGTCGCGACGCGTGTCGCCCACGTTCGTTCAGTTGGGAAGCGCTTTGTTTCCAACCCGCTTTTCATCTCGCTACAATATTGCAACGAAAATGTAACATTTCTGTCGCACTGAAATGTGTTTGAATGAATGATGATAAATACATATCGGATTTTATGTATTTCATTATACATAAAACATTCCTCTTCCGAATGTAGGTACGAGAACGATGTAGGGACTGTGATCGTCTTGATTATCGAAGTTAGCGTTAGTAAGAAATATATATGATTGATTTGGAATTATATTGTCAGAACTAATAGAGTTACCAATCTTTTAAATTAACATGTTCACTTCGTAGCTCTGCTACGGCGTAGCATACTTAGCAATACTTATTTTGTAAGCTTTTATAAGTTGACCACAAAGAAACGAACTTTATGCATACACTCGAAAAACATTACCATTCTCTGTCCGGCAGTAAGATAATCAATAATAGTGGGTGATAATAGACTTGAGTTTCACGTAGGGTTCAACAATAACTCTTGTGTAAGAGCAAACGAATCAACAGCAAAGTCAACTCGATATGTAATTAAGGCCAGTTGTCGTTTGTGTATTCGGCAATTAATTACTACCTTACAATACGAACACGCAACACACAGACAGAGGACCCATCTGAACAAGAGGTTCTCAAACTAACCCTCTGTGTTCTGAGGACTCTGTTTTTCGAAAATGGGGGCAGACAAGCATACGAGCCACCTGATTGATGATAAAACATGCAGGTATGTACCTAACAAAATTAATATAAAAACAAACACCTGACTGTTTATTACCACTATATCAAAATACTTAAAAAGTAAATATTTCCCGGAATCGAATAGGAATAATAAATAAAAAAACAAATTTGTATGAGAAAACAAAGACACCAAAGTTAAATCTTTTCTGCGATCCTAGATTAAAAGAACTTTGGACTCGGAGGACATAATAATGTCAATGTTATTGTACAGATTAAATCCTCAATTTTGGATTCGCTGCTCTACACAATTCGCTGCGAATTTAATTAATCTTACAACTGTGTTGGCCGCGGCGCGTGTTTCCTTCCTGGCTTTGTTACCGAAACCTTATTACTTTGTAACATCCAAAAATATTTTATTAAATTATATATGAAAATGTGCATGTGTGTTCGTTAGTTATAGTAGTTTTTCGACGTTATCGATATAATTGTCTCACAATAATTCATGGCAATCATATCCACAGACAAACACGTAAAATAAGGCTTCTACATTTTTAATGATAAATCTTTTGGCGTAAGCTACAATTAATTAAATCTATTTTAGTTTAGATATATTTTAGTACCTTTATTTTTAGTTTAATATTGTAATAGTTAGATTGTATATTTTAGTTATTAGAAATAGATTAATTATTAAATCTGTCAACACATAAGTAAAGAACAGAATTACCTACAGTAATTTCATCTATAATATAATAATCAAATAATTTTGGACGCATGGAGGCACATCTATTAGTTTTACCAAAGAATAAATTACAAACTTATATGTTTAGGTCTATATCATAGTATATATCAGGTAGATATGATAACGGATCTGATCCCGTTACGGTCTTCAAAGCAAAACGTTAACTTATTAATTAAACGACCTTATGTAAAACTTCATGCGATGGATATAACTTAAAGGGTTTAGTAAGCCGATAGTTCAGTATCGGTAACAGCAATTGAACAACTAATGCCCTAGAAATCTAGGTCTCACACAAATCGTGTAGCTAAACCATTACCTTAGGCTTACGGCTCATGTTACACCCTCTTTCTATATGGTATAGTATATGATATTTGCGAATGAAGTCACCAGTCAAAGCTAGTAGATAATAAAAGGAGAGCATCGTTAATTACTCCTGCGGTGGTAGAGACAGGGACATAGAGACGCAGTGCGGTGCATCACGTAGAGCTCGTCGGGCATCTGACTGACATGTTGATTAAAACCAGCCCCTCGTATACTCCATTCTCTACACTACGGATTAATTATATAGTAAAACGTATCTCTACTCTATATTTATAAAACTCAACGTTCGAATTGTCAGTCTGAAAAAGGAAATTCTGATAAAATATTCTGTTTTACACAATTTTCTTTTTTGTTTGTTTTTTGGTGCATACAGACTTTGCTCAGTGCACATGTATTTTCTGAAAATTATTCTGAAATTCAAATTAAAATATTTCAATTAACACACGAGATTGCTATGAATGTTTAAAATCTTGTTTCATCCCTTTTTAACTTAGCGGACTTATAGAAGTTTTGTTTAGCAATATTGTTTTGTATAGTTTGCATAGCGTTAGTAAAATGTGACTCATCTTACCCTTATCTACACTAAACTAACCCAATTTTTGGCGGCTTAACCCGTGAAAACGCTACATTTTAACTCCCAATTTAGCGCTAAGGGTGTTACCATACCAATCGATTGCTCATCGATCAATGGCATCGATGGATGGTAGAATGCAACAGTCGACGTCGATCGATAGTTTCTACTAGACTAATCGATCGACCGACGTCGACTGTTCCATTCTACCATCGATCCATTAGTGTGGTAACACCCTAACCCTTCTTTGTGCAAGCCGCACATAGTGTAACACTAACTTAACTATTTGTAGTGGTAATATTTTCGAACTCGTCTCTATTCAATATACTTGCTCATAGCTTGAACAACAGTTTCGGTTTCCCCTATATCCTGTGCAATGTTTACAAATTATTCACCCACGAAAAGAGGGGAAACGTCATATGAAAAAGTAGGTCAGCCGTGACGTAGCTAGAAGTAGATATATCTCAGCTCAAAGGAAGAGGATCAAATTTATGGTAGCCAGACGCAAAAGTCAACAATGGCTAATAAATATACGCTGCTTTGTGCCCGAGTTGGCGGGGGATACCAATGTGAATTCTTTTCTACACTGTAATAAATTATAATTGGATTCAATGACCTGCCGGAAAATGGAAACAACAAGTATTGGACCTTGTGACATTCTTCTTTAGGTAATTCCTCTTTTTGATACAAAACTTAACAACACATTTTAATTTCCAAATCAATACATAAAAGTACCTATTTTCCCACAATCATAGTACTGTCCTTGTAATCTGTGGTTACGTTAATCTAGACTATCGGATAACATTTTTTCTTATTTACCTACATTTAAATAATGTAAACCAAAAACCAATATAAATATTTCTGTGACTTTAAATGCAATAAGACATGCAGAGTATATGATATTATAGATATTTTAGTACTTATCCGATTTTTTTTTTGACTTATGTGCATCGGATGCTGCAAAGTTTGTATGAAAGAGATAAATAAATCTCTTCAAAGATTCATCGCTAAAACCTGAATGTAAGTACTCTAAGCTAAAATGCCATATAACCTTGTCGGTTTGTACACATAATAATTCCCACAGGTAAATTGTGAAGGTCCAAATCCAATTTATGTCCAAAAGGTGAGCGGTCGTAATGTTTGATTACGCACGAAAAATCGCGCTCGAACGTTTAACGACGCTCATTCATTTTTGGAACCCTTTCGACCTTTCGAGGTGTTGTGTGTATTCAACTAAACGTGCTTTTCCATTACATTTACAAAACCGTTTTTTAAATTCACGTTAAAATCCTTTATCGCGACACATGCTAAAGGTAAATAATCTTTTCCTCCCGCATATTTAGGACGTTTGTTTCACTTTCCGCATTTGAATTTCGAACACTATTTTTAAATATTTCTAAACTGATAGCGTGACCAAAAAGATCAAAACAGGAAAAATGTTTGAAAATAGAACTGGCAACCTTTATGGCCGCTCAATTAATAAACCTGAACTAGATTTAGAGACCAACTTATATTTGCCCTTATCAAAGTATTATGTCCATACATCGACATCCTCCTGATTAGCAAAATTTCATGATGCTAGGTCTGCGAGATATATAGGCTATATAGGTTTTGAGTTTTTTTGCGTTTTTATAGAAATATGCGGCAAAATTCGACATAAACATATGGCGTTAACGTAGAAGGTGAATTTTTTAACGGCTGTATTAATTTCAACTTGATACGTCTACTTACGCCTTTCTGAGATATCGATCTTGACAGACAGACGACGGACGGACGGACCTAATAAATAAATAAATAAATAACTACAAGGCAAAAGTGGAGCTACGATTGTTCATATTTATGTTAAGAATTTTAGTGTTCCTCTCTCTCCTTCGCTTTTTATATTTTCGCAAATTTTCCATATGCGGTCTCTTTATACCCACCTAAAGCTGCACTCGGACTCACTAGGTTTTACGGCAAGCTCGTAAAAGTAACTCTGCACCATTCGCTTCTCTAGTCACATCACACCAATGAGCACGTTTTATCTATCCATTTGCTTTTATATTCCGTTCGAGACACAAATCTCCTCTCGTTCATTTATTTCTTCAATCCGAACGATGAAGGCTTCGGGAAAAATCTCATATCCGACAGAGGTTTACGGTTATTTGAAAAAAATCCAATCAAATGAAATCCCATATGTCTTTCTAAGAGTTAATTAAAGTTACGTGGCGTTATTGGATCATGCACCATCATTCATCAAACAACCTAAAGGTAAGGGATTTTTTACGAAGATATTGAAGATTATGAAGATAATTGGACAAACAATTTAGTCACGACACGATTCGTATACAAGGGACCACACCATTCAGTGGAACGCTATTTTCCAACATAGCTACCAGACTAGGTCGGCGGAATCTTCCTGTGTATTAAAATTTTAGAATTTCCCTTCTTTGGCCTGCACGTAAGATAAATTAAAATCGTAAGGTAAAAATTGAATTTAAAATATTCAGGGATAGAGTAAATATTAACCAATGTTATTAAGGGCCAGCCGTCATTGGTAAAAGACGGGAAAAAATGCCACTCTCTATTTACTGACCGCATGTGGTAGTCTTTTTTAACGGTTGCCATTTCAGTATTTTTTTTTTAACTACTGAAATGACAACCACAATGAAACTTGTGATTTTTAAGGGGAGAGTGTGTATGAAGCGCCGTCCCCCACGTGAGGGAGGATGAGATTACTTTCCCATCGGTGAATGATTATTTCGTCGAACAAACTCGGCTAAGAGTTTTTTCGGCAAAGTGTTCCACCGGTGAACACCGGTAAACTGTAGCGAGCTCTAGGTAATTTGAGTTTTAGGCTAACTTAAATAGCTTCTTAGGCATTGACTTTAGGCATTTTGCGTTTTAGACATAGCGCTCATGAGGGATAATTTATACAAACACTGGTAAGTATGAATACTAATTTTCTATTTTAGTAATAGACACCTGTGTACAATAATTTTATTTGAAATTTGTACGTTAGAAATGGCAGATCTTTATTATTCCACGTAGATATACAAAAACATCGAATTTGGAACCATAACGTTTATCTTTCAAATAGGTAAACATATTTAATAATTCATGACAATGAAATAATAATTAATGAAAATGCGTAGGCTTTCATCATAAACGCTTGCTAATTTCGCATCATTCTCCAAATAGCTACATAAGCTCAGTTAAAACAGCCGCTGAGCCATTGTGGATTGCCCGTATTAATCTTTTCTGCGGTAAAGTCCGACGCTCGGTTTGAAAGTGATGAATGAATGGGTAACGCCAACGCAGGAGTCCGCAAAGTTAAGTCTTGGCTCTCTACCATCTTTGTACATATCAGACTGCTCGAAAACATTACTCATGAAATTTTACAGATGAAATTTTAATCATCTTTTGCTTCATTTTTCTTCAACATTTTGGAAAAAATAATATTAACTATAATTATGCTCCTGTATCTTAACTTTATTATAATACGAGAGCATGAATTTTTTTATTGATAAACAAAAGATAAAAAAATACAAATAGGTCGGTATTAAACGTATTAGAGCATGATTAAGACAAAACTGGCAATCAATTTACTAATGAATATTTTGAAAAATGCGTTGTAATGCCATTTAATATATAAATCTAAATCTATTGCACGAGTAAGATTATCCATGTTATCGAAATATAAGGTTATTCTGGGCAAATGGGAATGGTACGAGTATCTAATATACGGTAAAAAATTGCATGCGCTTTGTATTATATTGAAAGAGTTACTTAGTCATTTTAGTTTGTTAAAAAGAGATTATTCCCTCATATTATTAGGTAAGTACTAATATAATATATGATATCTTAGTTTCTGACATAAACGATGGACTTACATTGCTACGATCCTGTTCTAGATTTATCTCTACCGACACTTCAATTAACATTCGCTCTATGTATTTCTATCATGACTCATCGTCTAGGTATTTATTGTAAATACACGTGCATTGCTACTACATAAGCCTGGAATCTACGTCTAAGCACCTACGCATCTACCTACATAAGTTTGTGTCCTTGTCGGAGAGAGTAGGCGACAGTGCTCTCACGCGCCGACATCTTTCTACATGGTTAACTCGATGAATATTCAGTGCAAGTCTCTTCGACTACGAGTCATTGGTTCTCAACCTCTCGGGTTAAAATAGTACTGAGGAAAAGATACCTATTAATCTTGGAATTTTAAACTGCCTACAATCTACCTTAATATCGATAGAATTCTTCATTCAATTGTCAAGGCATTACAGAGAATTTTCATACTCATCTATTTTATCAAACACGAAAAAAAAAATTCTAAATTAAAATTCGTTTCTTTATCTATTTAAATTGGTAGGTATATATAGATACCAAATAGTAAATGAAGTACTGTACCTAGTGGTGTGAGATTTTCTAAACCCAGAGTTGAGTTCTGCGGTGGATAGAGTTCACTTTGAGAACCTGTACCGTCTCGAAAATGACAAATTTCTCAGAATATTTGAAGCAATCAGCACAAATTAAGGACTCCAGCTTGTTTCTCAGGAATCAAGCAACGTTAATGATCTCTGACGACTGAAGGCAACCCATCAATTAACAGATCTTCCTGATACTTGCGCAGAATTTGAAACTAATTTTGCATAATTTATTGTAGGTATCAAGCGATACAAATTTGCAAGTGTGATTCGTTTATGTTTTATTTATGAGAACTAAATTAATTGTAAGTAGATAATAAAATAAACAAATCTATCTACATAATTTTTAAGAATATAAATGTATTTAAAACAGAGTACCATGATGCATCGCATCCAATGTAGATTCATGATCGCATAACATATACCTAGCTAACTTCAGCTTCTGTTGACACAATGGTTTTCATTTGCTACCCAGTCTGTCTTCGATCAACCTATTTCTGATGGGTCTGTCCCAATTGGAGGCAAGAGGGCTGCCGAAGGTCCCAACTCCACTCACTGTCATCAGCATGTAGACGGTAATTGTTCCAATTTTTGAGGAATCGATCATGATGGGGGTCTTTTCTCGCCTACATACCTATTTATGTAGGTATTTGAAGAAAAAAATGCTTCCAATTATCTCAACAGCACTGAGAGATATAAATCAAAACCTCTTACCTGAAGACGCAATGAGCGGAAGTAATTTAAAATTCCGCCGAGCGATGGAATCTCGTCCAGACTGCCGCAGGCTGGAGGAAATCAACACGCAATTTATTTCTCTATAGCTTCCGTTTTCCTGAAGAATATTTTTCGCTTCGAATCTCCAGCAATATGGAGATCGGAGGATCATAAACACCTAAGTATCTACACATCATTTTGGGGATTTCGAGGAAGCCTCGATTCTCTCCTATAAATTGAAACCTATACCTACGTTGTGTTATAGGTTTCAATTTGTGTAAAACGCACAAACCTCTTAGCTTAGTCGTATAACTTAATATTATAATTTATGCTAGGGTTGGAAGTGGTCTATCTATCTGTCTAGTTAACAAGACCCTGAAATTATCTAAATCGTCAAAACAAACTTTCTAAACCGAAGCCCAAATCAAGTGTCTTATTTTGTAAACAAAAACTACCATACCCTACTAAAATTTTAAACTATTCTGTGATTATTGCATATTTATTTTCACATTATAAGATCGGTATACCTACTTTATTTTCACAATGATGAACATGTTCGATCAATCAGTTCCTTCAGTGTTACATCACAACAGGTAATTAGACGACCATATTTGTTTACAAATTAAGACATTTGATTTGGGCAGCGCCCAGCGGTATATCGCTTTTCCAAGCCATATACTAGGCAAATTTGAGGACGCAAAAAGATATAAATTACTATTCAAATTGGATTATTTACTCATAACGAAGGAAACGCAAATATTTTCTCCGTCTGTCCCTCGACTGTAGAGAAGTAATTAAGATGATTTATGGCGACATCGCTAATAAAGCCATTAATCCAGGCAATATTCACAAAGAAACAAATTTTGTGCAAACAGTCCGACATTTTAAATTAACTATTGTTTAATATTAGGTGTGCTCGTAGACAGCAACATAGACCTTGCTGCTAAATAGTATTTATCGTAATAAAGATTTTCTACATAGCTTTTTTAAATAAAATTTATTAAATTGGAAGATATTATTTTTTTAAGATTGGTGGCGCTAGTTGGCTCATGTCAGGCCCTTAAGGCAAATGTAATACAAACCCTCTCCTGTGTCAGTATCGTGATCCAGATGGAGCTAACGATACCTCGCACATCTCAATCTGTCAAACTGTTTTGGTTCCAGAATGCCATATACTCTTCCTTTCAGCAGTCGGAAAAAACAACTGTAGGCTACCGTCGAAATAAATTCAGTACCTTAAGGCTAAGATATTTTGATCGAACCGAGTCGAACAATTACGTAACCAGTATAAACTAACATGACGAAGTTACCTGGGGCCAGTGGTACTCTCACCTCTTATTGCGATCCAGTTTAGGTTCTAAACTGACAATTTGCTACAATAACGTCAAACGTCATTGTAGCAAATTGTCAGCTTTGGTTACTAATTCGTTCGATCCAAATATCTTAGCAGAATAGGGCAGCTGGTTGTGGTCGCTCTGAAGCACTTCTGCACAAATGGAGACAAGAGACAGCCGACTGTGTAATTGTGTGTGAGTGTGGTGCCATGGATAGACGTCAGGGTAAACCTTCAATTGCCCACTCACCGCAACTTGGCGGACTTGTTCAGCCTTGTAAGTATCCACTGAAGACGTGTTTCAATATGAGAACACGAAATAAATAACAGATTGTGAACGAATGTAGCAAAAAGGACAATAAAATCGCGCGATCTATGGAGATAGCCTAACTAAAGTATATTCTGTATAGGGACAGATATCCGCCCTTGTTGTCACTTTCTAGCATACATCAGAAAGAGACATCTGTTTTTATAAGTTCTACTTATATTGAAAATTCAAACAATGGACAAATATCCATTGGATGATTGATTGAAATGGATGATTGATTATCCGTACTGTACTCACCTAGAAGCTTTTACACTTATTCAATAAATATAGATAAATACTTAAGTATAAACCTTCAGTTTATTACCGAACAGCAATAGCACCTAAGTGAGAAATAAAATATCCACTTGCTTCTAATGGTAAGAGCTCAGTCAACGATTGTGGAACAACAATGGCCTCGTAAAACTGTAACTTTCTTCTGTCTCTCAATTTCTCTCCAAGGGATTTGCAATTTAAATGTTAGGTAATAAAACTCAGACTATAAAATAGCAATCGAAGTTTTGTTCAACATCTTTGTTTACTTTAATCGAAGGGTCTTCGGTCTCGGGGCAATGTTGATTTTGTAAATGTCGAACGTGACAATTTGTTCCTTTTTAGGGTTCCGTGCCTCAAAAGGAAAAAAAGGAACCATTATACGGTTCTTATAAGGGTTCCTTTTTTATATGGCTTATATAGGATCACTTTGTTGTACGTGTGTCTGTCTGTCTGTCGGTCCGTCCGTCGGTCCGTCCGTCCGTCCGTCTTAATACAGCTAGATTGCCTAAAGGAAAAGTTATTTATGATATGATGATGGCGAGTTAAGCAAAACCTGTGATTTCAGTTACATTGAGAGGTTTTAAAAGAGCTTTATGCATGCTTTCAACATTTCCCCGAATAAAAGATACCCTCGTTACCTTTCACTGCCCATTGTATCCAAAGTGCGGGATATTCCGCTACGGTTCTCCTTATCAATATCGATAAAAGGTTTATGCAAGTCGATAGCTGAATTCTTCTTCTTCAATGAATGATCGGTACCTATGCAGTTGTGTGGAGATCTACTCGTAGGTCTATGATCAGACTACCAATAAATAGTATTTATTTACAAAATTGATGCCACGACTGGAGGCCACGAACGGGTAAACGTAGTATGGGACGCCTCCCGATCAGATGGAGGGATGTCCTTCGCAAGATGGCTGGCAGAGACTGGATGCAGAAGGCAGAGACTGGATGCAGAGGGCCGAGAGTAGGGTTGAGTGGCGTGTTTTGGGAGAGGCCTACGTCCAGCAGTGGACTGATACGGGCTGATGATGATGACAAAATTGATTGTGGGCTGGTTACATGTGTCGTAGAACCGACAACTTGTGGAGTTATCGAGTTGTGGTGCTTTTATGATCTTTTTAAGGTGGCTGTGCAAACTGCGATCCTGGCAAAAAACCTTCGCTTCGTCTACATACATTAGTCTCTTCATGTGCGCATTTCTAGCAACCCTAGATCTTCCAAACGTACCTAATACCCGTTAGGTAGAAATATATATTCTTTGCTAATAGGTAGGTACTTATTACCGGAGATTATTATTGGCATAATAACTCTTGTCGAGATTAGTTTAGTATAAATAGCGCTAACATAATCCCCGTCAAACGACGCCACGAAAGCCTTCAGTGCGAGAGAGGTTGCTGAGATGACAACTCTCAATTACTTAACTTGTTTACTTACTAAGCACTAGGGTGATCTAGGCTAGGTTGTACAACGTCATTGCGTGTCTAGGTATTTGTTGAGCGGATGCTGTCAGGTAGGTAGGTTATTTATTTATTGATGCAGTTGGCTGTAAAAGAGTTACAATTACAATATTTGTAGGTAAAGAAGGAAACAGACACAGTATTCAGGAACCGTAATAAAGTTGAGTTAAAACTACTTGACCGTATGTAGAAATATATTGTAACTATAATAGTTTAAAGTGGTAGCGATTCGGCCCTGCGTTTTCTAATTTTAATCTTTTAACTTAAGTTTCTAAAAGTAGTGTTTAGCTTTTCCTAATTTTGGTGTAGAAAAGAGAGGCAGCATTTTTAGACATATCTGATTTAGTATACTTTTAAAATACACACGTCAGATGAGAATCACTGCCAGGGCGTCTTAGGCTATTCCGGGGCCCTTGGGCACACAAGAATATGGGGCCCTGTTGGAAAATAAAAATTTAAATTTTCACTGTTTAGAAGAATAACTGATCTGGTGTCCGATTAGCATTTTGACTTGGAAATGTTGGTTCTAATTCTTAGTGCAGCTCAAATGTAAATAGTTCAAAATATAAAATTAATTGTAACGTGTAATATCGGTCTTTCGGGACCCCCGTGAGTATGGAGTCCCTGGGCACGGGCCCCGTGTGCCCTTATGGTAAAGGCGCTACTGATCACTGTGATTATGCAACCTTTGTTCCTTCGTTGTTGCTTCGAGCGTGAAAACATCCGAAACCACACAAAAACATACAATACAGGATGCACTAACTGTAATGAAACTAAAGTGGGTCAGACTAATATAAAATAGGGAAAACTGTAATAAAACATTTATGGTGCCACTGAATGTGCAAAATCATGTTGGAAGCACCTCATTAATGGAATATAAAAAGCCAATACTAACGGGAAATTCTCGTTGGATTAAGTACCTATAGATATATTTATCGTGTGTGCATGTTGAAATAGGAGGGGAATGGGGGTGGAAACGCATAAATCTTTCTGGATGAGGCAGTGCTGTGTCAGGATCCACTTACTCACAGCGTATCGACTCATATAGTTATTGATACGTTGTTTATAAAGTAGTAATCATTAACCGATTGCCAAATAACTATTTGTTGACTTTTTAAAAACCGGTCCTTGACATTCGTGAATGTTAAAGTATCTCTACAAAATAAGGCGTAGGTACGTACAGCTAACAGCAGATCAAGTGTAACACTTTGGACCGTTCTTATTATCTGCGTCATAAGAATTGATTTCGTACTGCAAGCTTACCATTGATCTGCTGTTGTATGTACTCTATACCCTTTCCAATCACTTATTTTCTCGATGACAGCTCCCTTAGAATGTAACTGCGCCATGTTACGCTAAAGTTAACTTTTAAGTGCGAGGTATAAAAAAATATGAATACTGCCTAATTGTGTTCCTTGATCCCATATAATATTCATCTAAGACAATATTACGCAGTAGTTTTTTTTAAAGTACGATAAATACGATAAACGTTTTAATAAAGTTACATTCTATGGCAATCAAAATAGTGATGTTATGATTGAAATATCGATATTGTATCGGTATTTATATTTCTATGGAACCTTCTGTACATAGTACATCATTATTTATTTTGTGATAATGATTCTAAAATCTTAGATTTTTTTTTATCAAGAGTCAAAATGTTTTGATAGGATTCCCCGCAAAAGGAAAAGGTCAGCGGCAGATCGAATGGTCCAGTTCCGAATGGGTCCAGAGGATTTAATCAATTTGTTGATAAAACTCGGCTCGGGCAGCGGATCAAAAGATTTATTACTTTAACCCGCCCTCAGCTTGGATTACTTGTACGCTTCTTTGTTTTTGCTCAAACTTCGCAAATGTTTAAGTAATTACTTTTTAATTGCGTGACTATTAATAATAAATATGAACTCCTCTATATTGTAGATTATGACTGTTTCGAAAAAGGTTTTAAACTTAGTTAAAGTATGAAAACTGAGGACAATGTTATTTTCTGACAGGAAAATCTTTTATTCTTGGTGCAGCGATTTCTCATGTCATACCATTGATCTCCTATAAACAACTAGATACACAAAGGTCTTACTAAAACAATTTTAAAAAGGATCCATTGTTAACTTCTAAATAATGTCCAATAAAGCAAATGAGGGTCCATTCATCCGCTTGAACCTTCTTTGCGCTCGGACATTTTTAGAAGACAGACTGTGTATCTGGTTGTTTATAGGAGATCAATGTGTCCTACATAATAAATAAATGTTTTATTGTTCTATTTACATACCTACATAAAGAGGTAGGTCATAAAGTCCTCAATGTACAATTAAGCAGGGTCCGCTGCGACGTGTTTCAGTGTTACAAAATACCGTAACATCGGATTTAGGGGCGTGGCGTAACAATTTTCTTTGATAAATCGGTTACCAAAACATGTTACTGTGCTTTGTAACACTGAAACACGTCGCAGCGGACCGCGCTTTAGTTACACACTAAAGATATTTAAAATAACTACCACCTACCTACTTGTCGTAAGTTTCTACCGACATTGTTTTTAAGTAAGTTTCACGAAACATTTTGCAATAATAATGACTTTTTATATCCTACTGTTCGTGTAGGTCTTTCCTCACATCGAGGGCCATGATCCGCAAAGCCAATGCTGATTAGAGATTTATTAGTGAATTACTCGTGCTTCAATCTTTGTCACAGATTATTTTTTAAATTGACGATTAGCAAACAAAGCTACAATTTAATTGCAATATGTTTACGCAAGCCAAACAGTAAAAAATATACGACAATAAAAAAACGCTACATTTACAGCCTGAGTATTGCTACTGGTACCTACCTACTTTATAGTTTAGATGTAAACCGAAGCCCAAATCAAGTGTCTTCTTTTGTAAACGAAAACTGCCCTACCCTACTAACATTTTAAGCTGTTCTGTGATCATTGCATAGTTCTTTTCACATTATTAGAGATCACTTTATTTTCATAATGATGAACAGGTTCGATCAATCAGTGCCTTCAGTGTTACATCACAACATAATTAAACGATCATATTTGTTTACAAAATAAGACACTTGATTTGGGCTGTGGTATAGATATAGACCGTGGGTATAAATATATATTTTTTGATTATACTTAGTAAAAAAGGTATTCCAGTTAATTGTAATGACCTACCTACACTCAATTGTATCTTCCCCTTACATCAACGTTGTGCTAAATCTATTTCATTTTCCTTTGCGTAGGTTGGTAAGAAATATAAAAGGTCTTTCACTCGCTCGACGGGATACTTACGAGTGCTGTGCTCGACAGTCTAAATAAGCGAATGTTACTGAAGCTTGTATGTAAGCAGCTTTCATGCGAGGAATAGTGCCTGTTAGACGTAACTCTATACCAGGATGACCCAGAATTCGTGCAATAGCTTAAATCACTTAACTGCACTACACTTTTACAGAGAAATGTTTAGTTTGACAAGTATGAGAAAGTTAAAGCCATTTATTTGGTGTATCAGTCGACAAATGGCCGTGATCCGTTTCCAATTCAATCTGATCCCGGGATCCGTGGAGAGATATTATGTAATTAACTAATATTAAAACAATATTTAATATTATAATTTTAGAATTAAATTGTTACGAGTAAGTATAGGTAATTAGAATTTATGTCGAAACAGTTTGATTTAGTAGATTTTTCTAACATTATAATATGTTCTTTGGTTATGCCCGGTTCTATGGGTACGCCCATGCTTCCAGTTATCAAGATAGCGATTTTCTGGTTACACGTGGGATTTACTTTTCATGAGCAGAAAATTTATTGTATTTTACTGGATTTTCTGAACCCTATATTGTACAGAAATATAGTATTTACTGAGATGAAGTTGCTCATAATTAAACGTTGAGCTTTTAAGAGAGCAAGTTTTCCTGCGCTCCGCTTAGAGTGAATTAAGAGCATGTCGTCTGGAAACACTCTAAAAAAAAATAGTCTACGGAATGGCATCGCCTCTCATTATTTTGACAACTGGTTGACAGCGAGTGGCGAGGCGATGCGGTGCCGGGTTGATACGTGTGCGTGCGGCAACGCCTATTTCTGGACCAGACGTGAGTTGATTTATGTAATAATTTTTTATAATATAACATCCTTATAATGAAGACGAGGCGAGTGTGTGTGGAATGATATCTTAGCAAATACTTCACTTGACTGAGTTTTCTTGAATAATTTATTGTTATTGCCTTCTCTCGCGAAATGGCTAGACGCAATCCAAACAGAAAGGTTTCCCTTGTCGTATTGCATATAATTACGGTAATACCGCCCTAACGTTAGGTACAATCGACTACATTTACTCGTTACCGCACTCTTAGAGATGGTAACATGACCCAGATTGCAATACATTCGTGTATGTGCTGTGGACTGTACAGAATTCGCACTGGAAAAGGTTCGATAATGGAAATTTTTCTTTCAGTCTCGTTTGGAGTGAACCCTGGCAAATAACATGGATTATAAATAAATGTACATAATTTCAGGAATAAGCTACTAAGGTAAATAGCAATATTATTATCACTTTTTAAACTTCTACAGTGCAGTCTACTCGTGACCATGATGGCTGCAATGCTGTCGAAATATCGAGACAACAATAATAAATGTTTAACACGGTAATTCCCGTTTTATCTAATTAATAAGCAATATTATTACCCCTTTTAAGATATTTCCATAACATTTTTTACTAGATTATCAATATCCTCCATCTCTCGGAGTTTACCTAAAGTATACACCAAAGTTACACCACAGTTTAGGCCCCCTGTCTCTTTCTATCTAAACCTTTTTTAACGAAGTGTGATAGTTATAGCAACACGATTAAAGGAAAGTGAGGTTTAACTAGGTTTATGAATAACAGCAATTAAGTTAAACGTACTTTTTTTTAACTTACTCGTATCTATTTATAATTTTATTAAAAAGAACGAAGTCAAAGTCTTATCACAGTTCTGGCACATTGCATGGTACAGCTAACAGCAGATCAAGTGTAACACTTTAGACTTTGGATCGTTCTTATTATCTGCGTCGTAAGAGTTAAAATCGTACTGCAAGTGTTACCATTGATCTGCTGTTGTCCGTACTACCGGATAATGGGGTAATTTCACCGGTATATTTGAAATTATCTGATAGCAATGTAGTTTGATTTGATATGAACTATACATACCTGTCTATTATTTTGAACATAATCACATTGAGGAGTTCCTCCAGAAATACTCGCTGCAGGGACCTTTTCACATTTCCGCTATGCACAACCAATTATGCTAAGAACCGTTTTCTAGTTAGACCTTGCCGTAATTATAACAGATAGGTATAGATATGCTTAATGAAGAATATAACGATTATGTATCAGCAGTCAAAAAATCATAAAATCAGATATCACATTTAGACAAAACATAGCATTATATAGCTTTATTATTTTGATCCATTCAATAGCCTATACAATTGATTGATATAGGTACGTAGTTATCGTTATCATGTACGCTGTTTAACTAGTAGTGAAAACTTTATTGGCTAATGTGTTAATTTTAGTCTCTATTCATAAGTATCATTAAAGCTGTATGTTTTCCATAATAAATAAATAATATATGATTGGTCAACAATAGTGTATTTTACCCTACATTCTGTAGCTAAGGGGAAACCCAATAGTCCTTTTCACGGGTGAAAACACTCATGAATATAAACAACTCTCATCATAAAAATCGAGATTTGCTGTAACAATTTTAGACTTGCCTTTCTAACATGGCGGCGATCCATAACATATAAAGATAATGAAGGAACATTCATTAACACTTTTCATTCTCCAAAAATGGTAGGTAGCTTTATCGTTCCGCCTATGTTATAATATCACTTCTTTCATTACGTATAAAATCATTTTGAATGAAAGTACCTTAAATTTATATGATAAATTCGCACATAACTTAACTGCCCACGTAGTAATTAATTTTAGAAAAAAAAAAAAATAGAATTCACTGAAAAAATACTTAGCACCTACCTATAGATCAAGCAAATTAAGTCTTCTATATATGGAAAACAAAATTGTCTATTAATATATTTTTTTCCGTGCAAGTCATCGAGTCATATCTCACTCAATCAATAATGTAGTCACTTGAAGCCTAGTGGTTTCTTTCAATTTATCTACCAAAAACAAACAAGCACTATCTTGATGTGATCGCGATCACATCAAGATACCTAGTGCTTATTTTTCAATTTCCAATGGAAACCCATGCCTTTGATACGGCAGGCAGACCGATGAGTTATAGCGCGCTATTTATCAATGTGTCAGCCATAAGAAAGCCAGTGTGTAGTTATCAGACTGCTCTTCACACTACATGATCGATTTTATGAATGTGACTATACATACATATTTCGAAATATTTAGGTTCAACGACATCAACGTCCTTTCATAACTGGTTAATTATTGCAATCAGTTTCAAAATATTTTTAAGAGAAATTAGATGAAAAGCAAAACAGTTGCAAATTGTGAATAAATAATTAAGTACCTACTAAGTACATAATATGGTCCTTAAAAGGTTTTTTTTGCTTGCATAGGTTTTCTCACACACACACCCTCTCTCTCACACACACAATATTTTTCTAGGTAGCAATAATATTAATCAATTTCATACATTTTAATTTAACAATTGTCACTCAAATTATTAATACTGAATTAATTATTAGTCCTTCTTGCGCAGTCGGGTTTAGGTTTTCTTTGAAAATAGGTAAGTATATTATAAATTATAATGCTTAATTTATTTTGCGATCAATTTCTACTTAGTTACGTCAAAATTCGATGATTATTGAAGTAATTTTCATATTTCGCTATGAATAGCCAGTTGATTTTAATTCTATGTAGGCGTGTATTCCTAATTTATTTCTATCAAATGCTTTAATTAAAGTGTATTGAGTATTCAGTGGCAGTAACGAGGTTCTGAGTGGTCGCTTTTTGTGACGCCGTCGTTCAGTTTGCGTTAATGTAAATAAATAAAAAATGGCCAAGTGCGAGTCGGACTCGCGCACCGAGGGTTCCGTGCAAGTTATCATAACACTGTAACATTGCACTAGCGAAAAGATAAACTAGATTTATGGACAAACTTATCTTTGCCGTTCGATAACTCCTGTCCCCATACATATACTGCAAATATAAGTTTGTTTTGTGATGTAACTACAAGTTTACAGATTTAGGATTATGCTGTCATATGAGAGATATGAGTTGTTTGGTTTAAAATGGAAACTTCCTTCGTTTCTAGTGGCATATATTGGATTTTTTAAATATCGCAGCATATGGTTGAGCTTCTATTTTACTTAGTAAAGAGAATTACTTATTATTTGATACTGTGTTAGTAATAGAGCGTCTTCTTTTATATAATAATGAGCAGAAATATTTCTAACCGGAGTCGGCCAGCCGCTCGGGAAAAGAAGTGAATTGTAACTAATTGGACGTTAACAAGATTGTAATTGAATACTAGCAGCAATGATAATAATTAATTCGTGTTGAGACTATCACTGGAAAGATATTATCAACATATTTATTTTGTATTCTACACCTTATATATGTGGAGATTTGTAATTGGCTTATAGTTACTCATAGTTGTTATCTATATTAGTATGAAATAGCTGTAAATCTTCCTAAGAATAAATAAATAAATAAATTAATGAATTATTTATTGAACAAAACATGATACCTAAGTACTATAATATAAAATATCAAATTGTAATCAGTTATTAAGATTAGGATACTGAAATAAAATATTTTCAATTCTAGTCAACAGCACCATCGATGTTATACTCTTTCCAATCATTTATTTTCTCAATGACCGATCTAGTTTGTTAGTTATAGTGATGTGACCAAATAAGTGTTCAGTAGGTACGACATCGATATAACTAAAAACTGGACATATTGTAAAAATTCTTACATCATTACAATGCTATATACTTTTAATCCCAGGAAAAAAATTACCACGCACACAAAGTCGTGGAAACACCTCTAGTTCAATATAAATACTGATACAATATCGATATTACGATCATAACATCACTATTTTGATTGATATAACTTTATTAAAACCTTTGTTATTTATCGTACTTTAAAAAAAGCTACTGCTTATATGTGAGTGTTATGTGGGATCAAGGAACTTATTTATTTGTTGCATATTTATAACCTCACATTTAAAATTTAACTTTTGCGTAACAAAACAAGGTCATCGAGAAAATAAATGATCGGAATGGGTATAACATTTAAATAAGCAAATCTAAACATGCAGACTTCTAATTATATTATCCGAAAAGTTAATAGTAGTTTAAATATTTCAGTTATTTTGAATTTTAGACGTTTCGATTCATAGACATTCCACATAGGCAGACGTTCTGCTTTTCAGGCTTTCTGATCATAATACCTGATATATAATTAGCTGTCTAAATTAAATATTTACTTGTATGTGCGAATACTGTCGTTCTAAGAAAAATAAAAGGCTGATATTCGCAGCTCATTTGCTGACCCTCGCTTTTGTTTTCTTATTTAGGTCAACGGGGACACTTTATCTTTGTCAATATTTGCCTTTTCGTCTACTTTTGCACACAATACAGAATGTAAGGGAAAACCGGCCTTCTACTTTAGGGGTTAAAAAACTCCTGTGGAAGGTATTCGTTAAAAATGTATCTTCTAATGCAACAGCCTTATTTTGAGCCAGCTGTGTTCACTAAAATACGATAAATATTGTGCTTTTATGAAAGGCATTTTATAATTGACAAGTTGTGAACAATTAATGATTCAACTGCAAACAAGAAAACGAAAACAGATTAACTCCTACATACCTATAGCTACCATCTAATCCCATTGGTAATTTAGGCTCTGTTCCGAGCAAACACCAAGTGTACCGACGGAATTCAATTAGTCCGCATTTAGTATGCACACGCTGCAACTCGATACACAGACGGTGTTGCCAAATTCTCGTACCAATTTGTGTAGACCAGGTATTAACTGTGCGGAGTAATAATGTGCTAACACTAACAGGCATTAGGGAGCTAAAATTGAGAGCGGGGAACGGAAATTTCACGGAACCTCGACGTAAAATCAAACAAGTTTAACTTGAAAAGATAAAGTTTCAAATTAATATCCCACACTTTACTCATAAATAGGTACTTGTATTACGCTGATAAAAAAGAGTTTTTGGATTAGGACTATTCCTGTTTCTTGTTAGAGGGTGTAACCAGCGAGCTTAGTATTATCGGTGCAACATCTGAATATCGAATTTGACTTTTTATTGCATGCGAAAAAAAAATAGTAATGTGAAAGAGGAAGAAAGATTACGTCAAGATTAGGATTCGAACCTGGGACCTCGTCATTCCGTGGCACGCTATATTCCATCAACTAATGTCCCAAGTCAAATATGGAAGAATAAATATTTCGCCGCCAAGCAACCAAAAGAGACAATACCCTCTTGATATAAGAATTTTATCCGTGTAGAGACGTTCAGTTACACTGCGCTAAATATTTAATAAAGGGTTACCCTCCGTCCGACCAAGAAATCACACAAATTAACTAAATGGTGTAACTTTTCACCTCAAAGGTTATTCACTAAATTATGTATTAATGCGAGTTCATGTGAGTAATCAGAATACCGCAATGCGTACGGCTACTACCTACGTAAAAAATACACACACTATTATTATTAAATACATTATGGTGAGTAGGTATATTAGCGTACTCTATATACCTTTTTATTGTTTTGATGATGAGACATAATCTCTAACTCTTACCTCTTCTAATTACAAATTATTACCCCAATTTTTTTAGAAATGCAAGGTGCACTACCCTCCTAATCCTCCCACAAAACCAACTCGAAACGATTATCTACCAAACTTTAATAATAGGATCTCATAATGAATAAGTACTTTCTCTTATTCCCATGTCGTCTCTTCGTAGAAATTAAATCGCTAGAAGAAAGTTTCTTTGTGAGGATAAAGACTTCGGATTAATCAGACAGAAGGAATTTAATCATTTATTTCAGATTATCGTTGGGAATTATTGCTTTTTCAAAGCGTTTTACATGGCTTTATTTTGTGTAAGTATCAATCAATGCCTAGGGAACTCCAAAATAAATAAAATTGTGTCTGGAAGAAGACCAACAAAAATTACCTGCAGTTTTCATACTAAAAGCAACCTACCTACATTAGAATGAATTTTTTTATAAATATTTATCAACCAATCGAACTTTATTAGTACCTCCAATTTACCAAGAATGAATGGTCTACTCACTGCTGATTTATATGTCTTTATTTTGAATGATTTTTATATATTGACGAGCTTTAACGTTATTACTCTATGTACATATGGATGAAATGTGTTTTGGAATATATATTTCTGGCGCTCGAAGCCGAGTGAATATATAAAATTTATTTTAATATACGAACAAGCAAAGGATTACACATTATTATAACATTTAAAAGTCAGTAACCTCGTTTATCCAAAAGGTATGTAAGCGCTACGTGACTTATAAGCTCTGGGAGGCTGGATGGAACAAGCTCGTGCATTAGAGCGATATTGTTATTTTTTGCCACGTCGTTGTTCACTTTTGTGCCGTCGCGTTATTCAGACATGTGTTACACATAAGCACTTGTAACCTTTATTTGATAATTATTAAGTATAAATATATCTTTGAGACGACGTCACAATAACTGAATATGGCCACGACAGTCTAAAGTTTTCTCATCTCTAATGACGACTAGAATTTTCTAAATCGAATGAGAGTTACGGTGATGATTCTGTTGGAAAGGAACGTGCCATGAAATGACAAAGCCCCAGGTTCGATTCCTGGACGAAAATTGTTCTCTATTTAATACCTAGAGCTCCCTCATCACTAAAAACGTTCCAACGCCTGACATACACATTTGTTCGCAATAATGAGCAGATCTATCACGGCGCGAGACATTTCTCGTGCGGTGATTTAACGCTACTACTCGTATATAGAGTCGTGTGGCTTCTAAATGCGCCCCATTCCAGGCGTGCCTTGTTTACGATATTCGAACGCTCTCTAGATATCTTTGCCCATGACATTAGGGCTGCCAAAATAAATAGTTAAACACTGATAGCGGGTTTAACTTAATGGGGTAAGCATAAGTATTTAATTGATTGAAGAATAATAATATTCTTTCAGATTCATATCAGTTATTGAAAGTAAATAAATAGGTACCTACTACTACATAATTATTATAACAATTGAAACTAATTAAATCAAACAAGCGGAACTACACAATTAAGTTTCCTCACTGTCAACGTTGTGACACTTTTTATAGAAGTGATTTGTTATTGCAGTCATGGATATATTCTTAAATAAACTACGTTATGCTTCAACCAAGTAAATATAAGTTTCCTTAAAATGAATTTATACTCTGCCTAGTAAGTAGTTATAGGAAGTTCATTAGGTACGAGTAGTCTAAATCACGCTTTATCATAAAAAAAATTGGTTAGCGCTGATCTTGTCAATACCAGACGCACGAGTTCTCTGTATGAATAGCATCAGTTTGCGCATCACCGAATGTGGCGGACGTTCCACTAAACGCGGCAGTCCGGACGGTACCCTGAACGCATCATCAAATCGGTAGGTTTAATAAAATGCGCGTGGGATCTATATGACCTTTCCAATTTCCTCTGCAATTTATATAATCTTGTTATTCGCCCACTGGCTACATGTTAATTTTTTTTATTGGAAGAATTTTTTGTACTACTTTATCGGGAAAAAATATATTTGGACAAGAAGCGCAATTCAAATTTAAGGAAAACCGAGTGAACGGATAATTCTGTCTGATATAAATATTTGTGAACCATAATCGTGTTCGCGACAGCCCTAGGACACTGATTGTACCCAAAGCTACCCTGTTTATTGTTTCGTGAAAATTCCCGTGTTTTGACTATTTATCCGACCACACTTGAACGCAATACGAAGTAAGACGAGCTTTCATTCAAAGCAATTTCCTGAGACAGTAAAACTTAAGTTTGTGTACATGAAGTTACTCTAAGCTTAGAAAATAAATACAGTCTAGATTGCAACGGTTTGCTATAGTTTTCTGTAGACCTAGACTGGAAAAAAGTGTTTACAAGGAGGTACAAGCACTACATCGACCAGAAATTGAACCCGGAACCCCTCGCATAGAAGGAAACAAAACAAATGTATCTACACTAAAAAATAAATAGGTAGGTACGTAACATCGAAAGGGTTGGCAAATAATAATAAAAAGATATTAACAAAATATTAACTTTTACGAAGTTTTGAACTTTTCCCTAATTCCAAAGTTAAAACTTTTGGGAATAAATGTGATAGAATAAAGTTAAAATGTTGGGACGGAGAAAAGAACAGATATAAGCGTCACGGCTGCGGTTAAATCTCGCGAATACGAAAGTATTCGCAGCGATACGAAAGACATTAGCCGTAATTTATTTTTATCGGCCACAATCTCCTCTTTTTATTTAAAAATACAATTACAAGAGGGATTGACTAAGCGATAGGAATTGCTACTCACTTCTTAAGTAGTTCCTCTGCTGAAAAATCCCCAGAAGACCTAGCTTGAATCATTGTTTTACGAATAAATGAATCTGAATCTTAGTGATAAGTCAAAATTGAGGTGTCCAAATTGGTATCTACATAGGGCGTGATAATATTATAGTTATGTAAGCGGAAAATTATGTACTTTATATTCACTGTGTGCGTAGGAGTTGAATGTTAAGAGTTACGCTGTAAAGACATCTAAGAAAGAGAAGAATTGTTGAATCATTTATGGTATATGATAAACTGTAATTCTGTTTATTCCTACGAATAAACCACATGGTGTACTATTGTACATACAATCTATACGTGCTGGCATATTATATAGGTAGGCAAAAGGAAGGTAAAACGGTTGCCTTGCCCCTTACATTTCCTCGCGATTAAGACTGATTCGCACTTGTTGAGCCCCAATTTCCATTGGGGTGGCTCCGCTGTCAATCGCCCCCCCCCCTTACCACCCCTGGTCACCCCCTCACCCAACACTGATTTGCAATTCCCGGGATCACAGCCACCTACAAAACTTGGTTGCGGAGAGCATAGCCAAGTTTCCAACAAGTTTTCTTTTGTCGTCATTTTACCTCCAACGTTTGCAATTTTGTTCAAGTTCATTGTTTTCTTTTTGCGACAAAAAGCGCTTCTGAATAATCCTTTATAAGTCATCCTAACGAGCTGCTTCATCTCTTAGCTCAGTATTATTCGACCAGAAAACATATTGCTATACTTAGAAAATTAATAGCTAGAAGATTCAATGAAAGTAATTTACCAAATTATATTTATTTAAAGACGCAATCGAGTAGAAGGAACTAAGACGCAATCAATAATGATTGCAATCCAGTAGGAAATATCAAATGCAAAACCCAAGAAGCATCTTCACAATTCATTATGATAATGCGTCGATTATACTTCCGAACACAACGAAACAAAAATTATGCCCATGTCGTGTCGACTCAACGTTATAGAAACTCGGAAATAAACATCAGGTTTGATAATTTGAGGACAATGTAGAAGTTAGTAAATTATTCTCGCTGTGGTGTAAGTGAAGTGTTTTGTACCTCGAGGCACCAATAACAAAGGAGAAGTTTCCCCGAGCGAGCGATTAATCTGAAACGTTAGAGCTTGTGAACGTTAGGAATTCCGACACACGATGAAAAAGTCTGCGGAAAACACGCCAAATGTTTGTACCCACTTGTGGTTGGCGGTGGGTAGTCTTAGAGCATTCAGAAAGGAGAAGTTTGCGTTCTATTTTGCACCTCTTCAGACTAAAGTCCATGAAGGAAAAATTTCGTCGCGCTCTATGGAACTTTCCTTGAAGTATACTTTTTATAGAAACAATTAAGTATCCATCCGGTCTCTTGAAAATGGCGGGAAACGACGGTTGCGAAATTATTTAATAATTTTCAGTTTAATGTCTACGGTGGGTGTTTTGTGTTTAATATCACGTAAAATTAATCAGAAAATGTTCGCGAATGACAGTACGGTGAAGTTTCAAGCTTTTATCAAGAGTTCCCGCTACATGCTCGGGAGTGAACGTGACTGTCGAGCTGCGTCTCCTCTGGATGAAGACATGAAGAAGAAGGGTGAAGACGCTACTGCGACTCCCCTGGAGGAAGATAGAAGACTATTGAATATATTGAATTTTCTGTAACATGACATTGGCAAATGACGAACAGTCGAGTCCATTAATAAAATAAATAATAAATATCCATCCTTGTTGTCACATTCACTCTCATACGACAGACAGAGACATCTGTTGTCATGCGTTCGACTTCTATTGAAAATTCAAACCATAGAAAAACAAATGAGTGGCTGAGACGCCAATTTGTGACGCAAGAGCGGTGTCTGCGATGTAAATATGGCTTACTCTATAGGGCGTTCCTTGCTTCATGGTAATACCGTACCGCAATATTTCCACTTGCGCCATGTGTCGGATTGTTATTGCATTCAAACTTCTTGATATAATATTACCTATCTGTTCATGTTTACCTATTATTACTCAAGACTTTCTTATTCCTTAATACTTGATCCGTGCTAAAGACGTGCATTAATGTCTTAGTACTTTTCAGTTAATAGAGGGATGTCTTCTATTGTCTAAAATTCAAAATTTCTTTATTTACTAAAATGATAAAAGTCTATTGATAAAAGTTTGGTATGTATCCTTACTACCTCATCTCCGCCCGAAATAGCAAACAAGTTTTTATGGGAAAGTTATCTCCACCCTGAATATTCTAAGGTAAGGGTTAGGGAATGGGTGAGTCCGCAACAGGCGATCTTGTCCTATAGTTGCCTCTATACATCTAACCTATATCAAAGGCTTTGTTACACGTCCACACAATATCTATTGTCAGAAATTTCGACACCTTTAAAAATACATGACATAATCTCGTACGCAACGTTGATAATTTGAATGTTAATAAGAGATTACTTTTTTGTTTGTGTAATTTATTCGGGTGAAATTGTCGTACTTTGTCATTTAGGATTGCATCATTAATTTTCATCAGTGAAATTTATGCACACGCCTACCCGAATTCCTAATTGGAAGGTAGGCTGTTCGCTACGCTGAATGCTCGTTACTACAATATCAGAACGATTTTAAATCCATGTAAGTAGTTTATATTTGTGACATTTCCAATGCGTTTACCAAAATTTTACATTTCCCGAATGCTTTATTCCTGAGGACAAAAAAATATATTTTAGGCATGTGTAAAATTGACCAATAAAAGTTCCCCAACAGTGGGGACATTAAAACAGGCTAACTATCATGATAATTAAAACTCAATTACGAGATAAAGCAACATGAACCTTTGTTGAATGTAACCACGTTATAAATAGATGAAAACCACCTAGAAAATAATCCCATCAAACAATAATACCTATCATAAAAATTAGATCATTGTTAAATTTTAAATAAATATGGAATTGTGGTTCTGAATACCAATTTACATCAAGAAAATATAGGATTTCTGCTAAACGGTTAATCTCAAAAACCGCGAACAACGTAGCGGAGTAGAAAGCTAGTATTTTATTATTTTTAATGGAGACGTTATCTTTTTCCATGAGATGGGCGGGCTGGCGCGCGCGTCCCAGCCCGGCCACGCCGCGCCACTCGCCGTCCGACCGCCGACCGCACCCGTCGTGCGACCAAACACTTTCGCGCCTCCCGACCGACGCACGCAAATATTGTGGACAATAAAAATATATAGCATGTGTTAAGTGAATTTTCCGCCATCAAACATGAAGGGTAGACACCAATTTCGCCGCAGATTCAGTCTGCAACCGTCTTTTATGAAAGAGGATCACGACGAGGAAAGGAGACCTCACAGCCACAGGTGATTATTATAATAATAGAGGAATTATGAATTAAAGTAATTGCACCTAATTAAGGGAAGTAATTTAATAACTTTGATAAATCGTAGAAGATTCGTAGCAATATGTCTACGCGTCGTAGCAGTCGATTTCGTAGCACATCGTAAACGCTTTGTTTGGGTTTTTGTTGCACTTCGCTGATTTAATTAAAGTTGCTGCCGGTTTTGGTCATTTGGTCAACGCATTGTTCTGCTACATCTGTAGCTTCGTTAATTTAAAATTTAAATGAGCAAACTACTAAGTTTAATGATTCGATGTATAATGTATGAACGTATACCATTAGATAACATGGTAAGTGGTATTAGTAAATATGTAATATTATGGATAAATAATATCGGTACATACCTACGGAATTAGAGGGTAACATATTCAGTAAATAAGTTTATAATAAGATAATTAGTATACGGCAAAGGCTGCGCGTTGCGTAGCAATCTGATATCGTAGGTCATCCGTAAATGCATTCGTTACTTTATAACAGGCGCTGCTGATTTAATCTTCTCTATTTATATTTATAAATGCGGTTGCCATTAATGCGTAGAGAGAGAGAGAGAGAGAGAGAGAGAAGCTACTGGAGGAAGGTTTTAGTGTTTCGTTTTTATTGACTTACACTTTTAAATTCAAATCATTCGACTTAGGTCCGACTCTAAGGCCCCGGGACATGTGCAAATATCCAGTGCCTCATAATAACTGTCAATTACTGCCAATTAGAACTATTACCAGGCAAATCATTATGAGGCACTGGATATTCTCATAATAATCATACAGTAATCGCTACCTACTAGCCGTTAACGATGGCGAGAAAAAAGGGGGCGGGGCATGCTTTGTAACTAGCTGGCCGTGGGCAGCGGTATGTGTCAGACTTCAAGCATCAATCCAAGCTTGAGTAGAAAATTCTAATATTTTTTTTTTAATATTACAACAAACTATTTTCGACGGCCGGGCATCGTCAGCAGTTATTTTTGTCAGGAATCTAGGTAATTCCTATTGATGCGTTAAGAACTTATATCTACTTAGGTAGGTAAGTTTATTGCGCGGGTAGACCAGCGGGCAAATATTCCATATAAAATAAATACCCACGCTCATAAATGGAAAGATAGGTTCAACTAAATATGTAATTCACAATAAATGCTTGTACATGGCCAAACTCAGACTAGACCTGTATCCGAATTCCAAGAAAATGCCTAATAGGCGATATCAATACGCCTCATTCCATCCAATTTTCCAAAAAGATTGCTGGCATTTCGCCATAACCTGTCCTTTGGTCTCCATTGCGGGACACATACCTTTGTGGAAAGCTCGTTATCTGCACGATGGAGAGCAATTTTCTGCAATTTAATGTTGCCCAACTTAACCTTTTTGTCAAGTACCTATTTCAGCATACTGCCTAGGTAGGTACTTTCACTAAAGGACATCAAAGGACAGTATTTGTACGGACGACATTGCCATAATCGACACATTTTAGTCCAACGAAAGCTGTTTGTATTCCACAATAGTGCTTTCTGGTGGTAATTTTCAACAATAAAATATAATGGTCTTCGGTATACCTACAAATACATACGAATCGCCACATACTATCATTGTACGAGGTGATAGACATTATATAATTCCACTTCTACATAGCATCTTTTCTCTTACCTGTTGAAGGAAGTTCAAAGAGTGATCTTAAGCAGCCGAAGGTTTCTCTTCCTCTCAGGGTAGTTAAGGGGAAGAATGGATTAGGTCTGATTGGTCAAGTTTTCATGTCGATAGTCTGGTGGTTGCGCTTTCAGCGGAGCCAGCTCGTTGGTTAAACGCAATGCGTTCGCAATTAGGATCTTCTATAATTATAAATAAGGTCGAAATCATGAAGTAGAATTTACTACCTCTACAAAAAATAGGTAAGGAATAATAACTTTAAAAGAAACCTTTAATAATACTGAAGCCGTGATACAGAAACAATTTTGAGCGATATCTCATTGTGAGCTCGCATTTACTCATTTGTAAAAGCGAACTCAGGGCTCGCCTCCTGTAAATGTTTCTAAATCTCATCCTTGTTGTACCTACTTACTCCTGTTAATAGTTACTGTACACTGTACAGAAGACTTTTGTTTCAAGTGTCTATCGATATGCTTAGCTCTCTGTAGAGTCACTTCAATAGGGTACTCGGATCGGATTAAATTCAAACTTACCTGCTTACGTATTCAAATTCCCACCTAATGTAAGTTTGGCGAGGATCGTCCTTGAGCTTTGTGCACGTTTAGGATTGAAGGGAACTTTTGGGCTTGCTTAAGATAGAATCATTTATTTAAGAGACATAAAACTCATTTACACATAGGTAAAATTATGTAAAAGTAAGGCCAAACAGTTTAAAAGTTTTTTTTATAGGTGTAGCTTGTAATTGTGAACTATAAACAAATAAAACTGTTTTAATGGAAATTCAAAGACAGTAATCGTATAGTCGAAGATTATAATATATAACAGCGGTGTACCATCGTAATATTCATAATATCTTAAGGCTGGGGTGGGCGCGGATTTTCAGTATTTATTAAGGCACTAACTACTAAAATTAAATGTCTGAAAAAATATATAGCGATCTTGGGGTGTCTATTTAGGGACTGATGAATACCGATACACGATTGGACAAACTTCGCTCGATAGAAAAAAAAATCACAAACATGTATTCCATGTCTTAAAATGAAAATTATGTCTAAACTGAAATAGTCATTCATACAAAATATATATCAAAATGTATGGTTTTATAAATACGAGAGCTTGTTCATAAAAATCTGATTTTTGATGCCGTATTTTTTGTTTCCCTGCCAAAATTCATAAAAATACAAATATGGAGGCACTGACTGTGCCGTGCTCTTCACTCCGCTGCTGCAGGACATCTTCTGTTTCACGCTTGAGTTTGACAGTACCTTAATACGTTTTTCACTTCATGCTGTTGCGAAATAAAGATTACCTACTTCATTACTTAGGTACTTACATAATCCACATTAGTACCTATCCCAAAATAATTCAGTTAGTTCCAATCAAATTGTATATTTGATAATACTTCTCTAATAGATTGATCTAGATTCCAGATATAGGATATTTCTCAAGTACTTAAAGCAGTCCATATAATATACAGACACACAACCTGGATACTAACTACATCTACACACATTGTCACTTCCTATTGTGATTCACCCAAATTGCCAATTTTGGGGCAATCTCATTGTCAGTTGCAGTTCAGAGCACGTTTGAATCCGTACCATGCTCAATTAATTTCCATTTGTAGCACATTTAACATGTTCCTCCATTGCTTTAATAATATACAGTGCAGGAATATCATTTCAGAAACAGTAATACTAATTAAATAGGTAAATGAAACCGGTCCAGAAAGGGTTTGACTATGAAATCGTTTGAATTGAAAATATTTAACAAATACGAGTACAGTAGTGACCGGTGAACTAAACTTTATACTTATAATATCACAATTACTCTTATACCTACTAATTAACTGTCAGTGTAAGCTAAGCTGTTTATGAAGACACTTGTTCCTGAAACACAGTTTTTCAACTAACTCAGGTACCACAGGGCTTCATTAAAATAACTAATGTAAATAGTTAAAAGTAAAGATTTTATTATTGATAATAAATCAATAATAATTATTTGTTCGACCGTTCATAATTGCAACTCTATTGCTGAATATCATCGCAATAGATTACCATTCTCACTTCGCTTCCTCGCACAGCTCTGATAGTGTCCTCACATAAAAAATCTGATATTTACCATACTCGTAGCTTCCCGAGAGGCATATAAAAACAAAACTCCGTGGGAAGAGACCTTAATGGATGACATTATTTAAGGGAACTCCAAAGTTAAGTTGCTCCCTAAGGTTGTTTCTGAACTTCTAACAGGTAATTTGAAGACCTTGGAGTTAGTGCTAAAGTAGTGACCTACATAACTAAATTACTACTGTCAACTCAGCAGTCGTTTTCTTTTAAATAAAATACAATGAAATAAAGCAACAATACTCGCAACCAATAGTTCAGGGAGCGTCGAGACTGCAAAGCAGGCAGCGCAAGTTTGATTCCTCGAACTATTCGTACATAGAAACTTCATTGTACATGAGCGACATCTTTAAAACGGAAATATTTAAACTAAAAAAACGTTGGGTAAAATTTTGTTAGGAATGCATCTCAATAATGTGGACTTGCCCCCTTTTGTAATATGAATTCATCCATGTATTGTGTCCCCGTTGCTAGGCTTTACAGATATATCCGCATCAATTTGTCACTGTTATTATCTCATACTGAGAATCATCACAGTATGTACTTTCAACACATGAGTAAAGTACATACCCACTTGTGTAGTAAATGTAAAATCACTGCGAAAAGTAGAGGTCATTTAGGAGGAAATATCTACGCAGAAAAAATATTAATCAGTCGTATGTACACTTAATCGGTATTATCAGAGCTTACATTATTATTTGGCGAGGGACCACTCCTATAGGTTGACCGCGTCGTCTGTGGTAATATAATAGATACGTATGTTAGCCAAGCCGCATAAAACATAATATGCGGCCAAGCCTACAGTTATTGAATCAAATTGTGTGAGAAAAATATTGTAAATGACAAACGGGTGGCAGGTGGGACGGACATCAAACTGTCGTTAATAAATGACTGGTAGTTTTATAAATTCCTACAATAAAGGTTTTACATTCATCACGTCACACCGCACACCACACACGTCCCACGGTTGGTAGAACTTTTCGCTACGTACATACAATAGCGTCAGCACTTTTACACAAAACTATAATGTTTATGTGCGTATGAAATGGCGTCGCGCCCGCTTTCAGCGTCTGTTTGATTATTATTGCCCATTCATCCGAAATTAATGTTTTTTTAAAAGCACTCCCGGTCTTTCAACCCTTCGAGAAAGGTCAAGAAACACCCTTCTGTTAACATCGTCAGGGGTTCCTTTATTATTTTCGTCTATTCAATTAATTTTGTTAGAAAGGAATTTCGCTAATAAAATGTGTTCGTTCGCTTATCTTATGTTTCATTAAATAAAATTAAGGGACAATGTTTTAGGTAATCTTATTACAATTTTTTGTTAATGAGGTATATAGGTAGACGCTAACAAGACTCACACATAAAATACAACCAATGAACATTAAGGAATGGAAGAAAAGACGTAAAATAAATGCAAAGTAAAACGGACCCGAGTTGGTCAATCTAAGAGGCGGCGGCATAAAATATGGAAATACCATTGCATAAAATATGCTAATACAAGAATCTCTAAAATATTGTATAAAACGTCTTTTATACACAATCTCTAATTTAAGGGTCTGGAATTTTGTTTAAAATGGCCTTAATACGCAATCATCATTCATCATCAGCATGTATCAGTCCCTGCTGGACGTAGGCCTCTCCCAAGGCACACCACTTCACCCGATTCAAAGATTCCTGCATCCAGTCCCTGTTAGCTACCTTAAGTAGGTCATCCCTCCATCTACATTAACCAGCTATATACTGACGGTTGTGTCTACCAATAGATATTCCTTCATTTATTTTTTCAATACATAACTGACTGATTTACAAATATTACCAAAGCACCGAGTCAGTGAATATATAGGTACAGATTTATCACTACATATTAGTTACGTTTATGGCTGATTTTTTTTAGTTTTGTTCAATTTTCATTTTGCTAATTTGCCTTATGAATATGTATAAAAATATTTTAGACTTACGCATTCGTCGTCATGTCGGTTTACTTGACTCGCGATATCTAATAGAAAGGTTATCTAAGTATTTTCAACGTTTTCTAAGGTATACCGTAAATATTGACATAAAATAAATATTTCTAAGCTTTGTTTATAAGTATTTAATCGTCACCCTATCGTTAAATTAAAACCATCTGAGTATTATATGGATTATCCTATCATTTATTTACGTGAAACGAAATCCGAATACGTAAATCAAAAGAAGCCCGATTCAATTTCAGTAAGCGGTTTAGGATCTCGGTGAAGGCGGTTTATCCTTATTATAGTCTCGTAACGCTGAACGCACTACAAGTTCTTCCTCTTAAACCCTATCATATGATATTAATAGGTACGACCGAACGGCACGATTCAGATTTTGATGATTCATAATGCAACTTGATATTCATCATGATATTCATCGTTGCAAGTAAATGCATTATATGTATATTTGAGTAAGTCCACATTGCTTACAATTTTCATTTACTTTGTAGGAAATGTGGTAGCGGCAGCGCCGAGAAGAAAAAAGTGGCGAAAAACACTCTACACTAAGAAACACATCTTTAAAAAAAAGGTTTCGACAAATTGATAACATCCACTTTTTTTTTGAAGTCGTTTAAAAACTTTTTTTTTTATATCCATTTAGGTAACTACATAATTATCTTCAAAATTTGGAAAACAAAATCAATCAATCATGCGGAACTGACGACATACTGCTACCATGTCAATTAGTGTAACGGATATTAATACGACTTGGGCTCTATTTAGATGGATAACTATACGACAGCGACAAAATTGTTACCGAGCATGACTTGGAAGGAAAATGGCTGGCCCAGAATAAGGCTGCACGTTACAGCAGGTCCATCGGACTTAGTACTATTGCTCAATGAAATAGAATTATGCTTTTACCAAAGACCGTTTTAGCCTTACGCCTCACTTCGCGGCTAAGTGAAAGCCTTTTAAATATTCTTGGGGAATTCTTTCATCTTTGATATTTTGTTACAATATCTCAGATTTATTCATTTTTCAAAGTGTCTGAAAGGACCAAGACTGTCGAATAATATTAATTTATCTTTTTTCGTGCGTCCAAGCGTAAATAGGACAGGTACCTACTTATAAATAAAAAAATGTGTTCAATAACCTCTGGCTTTACTTTTTTTTTAAACAGTGGCCTTATTCTAGACAAGCCATAATTGGCAAAATACGGTAAAAAATTGCCCACGCTCTCTAATGGCCAATTTGGTAGGTAGTTTGTGAAAAATATTAAAAGGATTACCACTTACAATCAGTAAATAGAGCGGCAAGCAACTTGTTACGGTATTTTACCGACGACGACGAGGACATAATAAGGCTCTATTAATGGGCACAATTTGTAGATATTTCTATATAGCGTATCATTCAAATAAACAAACGTACCCTTTATGTATACTGAGAATTATTTTAGTTAGGCATCAATTTACATTGATTCATGACATTTACTTAATTTCCATGTACAATTGTTATTGAATTTCCATTATTGATTGAATTCCAACGTGGGTTGCGAGGTCCTATTCAATTTGGCAAGCGAACACATTCAATAAGCTGCAACGTAGCGATGGGGTTAACAACCCCATAAAAATTTAAGGGATGATTTTAGATTCAAGCTGGTCCCAAACTGGCAGCAGTTCAAAAGTTGAACACGCATTTTGCTTTGGCTTGTACGCTTCTATTATTTCCATAGCCAAAACTTTGCTATTAGCCTACTTTTGTTAGCAGTAACGTTCTAGTTTGTTTATTGTTGTTTAAACTCCTCAACTAGATAGCAAAACCTCTTCCGTTCAACGCGTTCGTCCGGTACAACTTATCTGAAAATTAGTTTACAACACAACTACGCTCTATTTTTACCCGACTAACGAAAGAAGGATGTTCTACGATTGTGAATGTCGTTTCATTTGTGGTATTTTGTTGCATAAACGATTTAATGGATTTTATATATTGTGATCATTTGTTAGGTTTAGATCACAAGATTGACATAGGATACTGAATATTTTTTATGCCAAAAAATAGTAGAGTTTTATTATTATTTTATTAATCCATCATAAAATGGAATATTGATGATGATAATTTGGTGAAAAGTATTGCCACTACAACCGCTTGACGCTACCGGTGGTATTGATTCAGTTTGTACAGAGCCTTTAAAATTTTCGAAAAATCATCTCATCACATAGAAACCAATCTTAGATAGGTAATAGGTGTGATTCTGTGACTTATTCCCGTAGCAGTGATCCGGCAAATCTAATTCTAAACCTTAAATTAAGCGTAACACATTCAGGAATCGCGACTAATTATGATTTGATAATTTGTTAGGTTGTTTATATTACTACTTTGATCTAGATATCATCTGATGAAATAGGTACTTACCTGAGTATTATGTAGTAACACTATCTAAAATGTTAACATCCAAAGTTACTGAAATAACTAGGTGGCACCTGTTGTAGGCGACAATGTCACCGAACATTTATAGCCAACTTACATTTTCATGCTCCTCTCAGTGTATTCAAGCGGGATTTCAGCTGTCATAAAACAGGATAAGATAAGATCCATGTTCCATTTATCCAAATAAGGTATATGATGACAAAATGTAGTGCGGGAACAGGATCTAAATACCCACATACGAGTACCAGCTATATTAATTACGAAAACGAGCCAGTGGTTCCATCTGCGAAATTAATCTGCTTATTATATATACTCCTACGTATAAGCGAGTTTTCGGCGAACCGTTCCATCGGTGAATGCATCGTTTGTTGACGGTTTCAACAAACCGTCGGCTAAGAGTTTTTTCGGCGAAGCGTTCCACCGGTGATGGATAATTCGGTGAACCATAGCGAGCTCGAAAAAAATGGGGGCTGCAAGAATACTTATTTTATTAAGACAAAGAGTACTTTGGGCTGTATTGGTCTTAAATCTTTTGCCATTCCCATTCCGGGATAGACTAACATTAATTTTATTGTAATGAGTCTCGGTGGCGCAGAGGTCTCACGTACGAAAGTCGTAGGTTCGATCCACGGTCAGCCAATGTATCAATACTTCGTCATTTTGGCGAATTTAAGTACATTTACTGCAGGATCTCAAAACGGTTGATGAAAAACATTCGTGAAGAAACCTGAGAATGTGTAATCCACCAATAGACACCGTTCAATGGATACCTGAACATTGATTAATGGTAGTTTGTTTTATGATTTTTAAAATATTTTCGACGCATTTAACAAATATTTTTAAAACCCTTCTACGTGCGAGGCGTAAGCTCAGGTTTACATTTGTGTGAGTGATAGCGGTACAAGAGGTGAGGTGCGGTGCGTGCGCGGCAGGGTGTATTTTGTTGGGTTTGTATTGGACGCGTCGCGCCTCAGGCCGAATATCACTCCACACTATCTGTGTGCACTCACACAAATGCAAACCTGAGCTTACGCCTCGCGCACTGTACAGTAATTTATTGCATTCCAGAGTAATCCGCTCTTGAGCGAAATCTGTATCATAATTGGCACCGCATCACTTCCTTGAGTTGTAATCGCCAGGGCAAACAGTCGGGGAAGCAAACGTTGAGTTTTCCAATTATGGAGAGATTTATAAATATGATGAAGATAGAGCCCAGCTTTCATTTAATTTTTATGAACTAAAGAACCATGTGGCATTTCATTTTAAGCGGGCACAACCTAGGAGTAACAGGGCACTTTAGCATTTTATCCCTAAAATTTTGGTGTGTGACCATACTGTCCTCAAATTGGTCCAATGTTAAAATTGTGACTTTAATGATATTTTCTAATACGAATCCAGCTTACTAAAATTTAATTAAAAAGTAAGTAATTAGTTTCATTTGAACCACTTTTTATTGATTTATCCGATGGTTAGTCCAATTACATCACTTAGGCCGAGATTCATATAGGTACAATTCTGGGCCCGAGTTTGTGTGATCTCACTTTTTAATCTTTACAACTTATAATAACCTATATTTGCCTGATTTTTTGGGATTGTATTTAACTCGGCGACAAACTAACCGGAATTTGGGGTTTCAAAAGTGGGGTGCTACAAATACTAGGTTGGCGACTAATAAGGAGTATCATAATAAAAGTAGCAGCTTATAAATCAGTTATATCATATTTTTTACTTAAAATGGCAGTTATTGTTTTGGTAACTGAATTTATTTCTAAGCAGAAGCTGTATGGCGGGTAAAAAATACTAAATGGGCGTTCAGAGATTTTAATGTTGAGGTTTTTCAAAATTATTACTTACAAACTATAAACCAAAAGTGCTAAGAATCACCGATAATCACCCATAATCACTGAGAATCATCAAGAGTCGACATCTTTTAGGATGTTACTAGACCTTGTCAATTAAGGATACCTACTTGATGTACCTAAATAAGTCATAGAGATCGATGATGAGAACAATAATAGCCCAAATAATGATGGAAGTGTTACCCCACATAAACATTGAATAACAATAATAAACATATTTCCGGCTGTCTCCGAAGTTCCCAGAGCAGTAGTTAAATTTAATAGTGCCGCGTTTACGGCCGGCGGCGAGGCGCGCGGTCACCCCTACATAACCACGTTTATATTAACGGCACACCCGTGTAATAAATACTATAAGCCTATAAATTCTACATTCCACTATTTTCGTTTTCTTCAGTAAATCAGGCTATAGATTGCAGCACAAGTTGGGTTAATCGTTCCCTAAAGTTTACTTAGAGTGGAAAATTAGGTTGGTGCTTTAATTAAAATATCATAATCTTTAATTGTCCATAATTTTGATTAGTAAAATAATGAAATCTATCCGTTAAACTCATTGATCTATAAACAACTAGATATACAGTCTGCTTTCTAAAAATGCCCGAGCGCAAAGAAGGTCCAAGCGGATGAATGGACCCTCATTTGCTTTATTGGACATTATTTGGACGTTAACAATGGACCCTTATTTGGACGTTTTTTAAATTGTTTTAGTAAGTTTGTGTATCTACTTGTTTACAGGAGATCAATGGTTAAACTACTAAAGCTAATCTACGATACCTACTCTTCATCCAGTCTTATTTGTATCCAATACATGAATATCATATATAATATTTGTCTTATCCTGCGTTGTTTGTGCCACTGCTAAGCAAAGGCATCCGCTCAAATTATTTTAAACTAGAACTACGTGAAAATAATACTTAGATTACAATACTATTTAGGTAAATACAGTAGCTAAGTACTCATTGCTTTATAGACATATCAAAAACAAACGACTATCTCTGCATTGTTACTTCGGCATTTCTTGCAATGGACCAATAAAATTAATATGATGCCACCTGCTGATAGATAAAGCGTTGGTCGTAAAGTGTTATTGTAAGAGCCCTCTCCGTGCGGGAAGCTGAATTGCCCCATTTTATATTGCACCCAACATCAATGCTGCTTTATTTTTAGCTTCCATGGAAGTTTGGTAGGCACAGTCGGCATCACAATGAGACGCACAAGTTTAATTTGTACCTATAGTGTGTCCCAATCCAATTTTCCATAGATTACAGCATTTGAAAGTTCACCAAAAACAATATTAGACTAATTAGTGATTGGAAATTTCGATCGTTTCACCGTGAACTGACTGAGTCGTACTGGTCAAAGCTGGCTAAAACAATGCGGATCGTCATCATTAGTAAACAATTAGTGGTTTGTTTACGTCTATGGAAAATTGGATTGGGACAGACCATAGGTACCTACTCGTATTAGACCTACTGCTACTAAATCCTTATAATTGGTTACCGTAACACTTAACGTGAATACAGGTGTTGCAGATCTCTAGGCGACGATGACCGCTTCATCAGGTGTCTCGTCTGATTGTCTGTCCCCCTTTTTTATGTATTGTATACATATACTTATACATAAAAAACTTAATTTCTTTTAACTTTTCTTCAATTCGTTGAGTCTTAAGCCGGGTACTCACCAGAGAGCTGTAACTGTAACCGTTGCATGTTACTGTATCCAAAAATCATAGTGTGTATGTGGTTCGCGACTGGAACGCGCCGTGCTCGCGGCGAGCCGATGACAAGCAGGTATTCAATCTGTCAATGTTGATTGTATCACGCGTACACACTAGAGCCTCGAACTGTATCTGTTCGGTTACTTACAGTTACAACTCTCTGGTGAGTACCCGCCTTTATAAATATAGAGAAGTGTTTAAGATAGAAAAGAAGAGAAGATATAAATAAGAAATTGTTATCTATTCGTTCTTTAAATAATATAATAGTTTAGTGTGGTGACATGATTATGAATTAGTAGTTGTGCATACCTATCTTGTTTAGAAAGTTATCGAGCGAACTCACAAATTCACAATAAGCTCGAGCTCAATATTGTCTCTGAGTCTCGGTCTAAAATATTATATGAAGCGAGAAAGGTATGTAGGGACCAGGGTGTAGGAGATATCGCATTCTACCTTTGTCTACTTCTCTTACCTAATAATACTCGTAATTTTCTAAAACACAAAACCCAGCCAATTTAAATGTACGTACTTATTCCAATTAATTATGTAGAGATACTAGTACATTTCTAATCTAATTCGCAGCAATCTGGGCCGCCTAAAACATACCTATTACGACCGTTTACCCATCGCATGTTATTTTGCGCAAGTTTCCTCAATAGGGCCCGCAAATTGAATCCGTGTGTGCCTAAATTAAATGTAATTCTGGCGTAATGAGGAGCAAAATGTATTTTCGTAAGTATTAACATAATAAAGGACCGCATTGCCATAACAGGCGGCGTTCATGATATGAATGGAGCTCGCAACACGGCCTCATTATGAAGTTTGCGTTACATTAGTAAACTTCGTTACTTATACTTAACGTACCCACCTATTAGTAATCTCTATAGAACTATACGTAAGTGAAACATCACTCATGGTCCATAATAAGATATTTCTTGGACTCTATCTGAAAGCAACCAATAAAAACAATCATGTTTAAAACAAATACATCTAGCGGCTATCTACAACACTTTTGGAACTTCTTAAAATATGTATGTAGAGACATATTCGTACCTAACAGATGAATCATAAAACCTGTTGATCACTTCCTATAGATATATAAATAGAATCGAACAGTAGGTATACATATTTGGATAGATAATAATGATAACGTTTTGTCACCCTTAGTGATTATATGAGTCAGGATTTCAGGGCTGGTATATTGATCGGCGAGTTTATTTACCGACCGATAACAACGGGCGCCGATAGTAGAGCCAGCATTGTTATCGTGCATTATGGAAGTGATCGGATGTCACGTTTCTGTGAACTGTCGTTTGTAACGCGCCCTATCGCTAGCAAAGGTCGGAAAAGGTGTTTCAAATTGTAACACAATTTTCGTTTAAAGTGTTACAAGGCGACGACGTGCGCCAACATAACTAATTGTTTGCGCAGCGATCTGTTTGGCAATTTGCTAATTTTCGAGCCGCCCTCAGGTTCCGGCCGATAAAGAGCCGGTGTGCCCTCGCTATTTATCTAACTACACGAATACATTAGGCGAATCAGCTATTTTTATGGTATTTTATCGTAGAACGCGCGAATTGCCGTTAGCGCCAGACCCTGATTTGCATGATTATCGTTCACTTTGCGAAATGCGTCCCACACGTCGTCGTTAAATTTATGGGCGATTTCTCTTGCCAGGAAAATTAGCTCTAAATTTGTTGCCTATCATGCCAGCATAATATTGCCTTGAATGTGTCTGCGAGAGCCGTAATTTTAATTGATGCAATGTCTCTCGATATGGCAATGATATCTCAACGCCTGTTTGAACCGCTAGAACGGAAGTGGGTGAGATTAGAGTCGTAGAGGTTCGTGGGATAAATATTTTATTATACTCATAAACCATCAAGCTGTAATACTAATCCAGATACACTTTAAAAACAAATATATGTAAATTCCGCCACTTTCTGCTATATCCGCATTTTTTCCGGCGAGTACCTATCCAGATTTAGCGTTGTGTTAAGTATACTAAGAATCTTTATTTTCCAAAGGCAGCGAGGGCAAATGTTCGTTAGGTAATAAGTTGTAACAAATACACCTTTAATACATTATTTTCAATTGTTTACAGAGCCGAAAGAACCGAGGATACAGTATCGAGCAGCGGCAATCTCACAAACAATGCGGTGCGACACAAAATAGTGGTGATGGGTGCAGCAAAAGTTGGCAAATCGTCACTCATAACGCAGTTCTTGTATAGTACATTTTCGACTAAATACAAACGGACGGTCGAAGAGATGCACCATGGAGATTTCAACGTGTCTGGAGTCAGACTAACCCTAGACATCCTAGACACATCCGGGGCGTATGAATTCCCAGCGATGCGGGCATTGTCTATGCAATCCGCAGACGCATTCATCCTAGTGTACGACATCACAGACGGGGATAGTTTCGCCGAAGTGAGGACACTGAGGGATCAGATACATGAAACCAAAGAGAGCACGGCTGTGCCCATCGTTGTAGTTGGCAATAAAGTGGACTTGGCTGAGACCGGAGACAGACAGGTGAGCAAATAATTGTAGTAAAAAAAGGTAATTAAAAAAAAAACCTTTTTGTTTTTCTTGTAATAATAATCATTTGTAGTATACTACAGTGCGCGAGGCGTAAGCTCAGGTTTGCATTTGTGTGAGTGCACACAGATAGTGTAGAGTGATATTCGGCCTGAGGCGCGACGCGTCCTACGCATACAAATTTATACACAGCGGGACGCCACCCTGCCGCGCACGCACCGCACTTCACCTCTTGTACCGCTAGCAGCTTGGCGATCACTCGCACAAATGTAAACCTGAGCTTACGCCTCGCGCACTGTACATAGCTATAAATGCAAATAAAACTTCGAACGGAACAACTTGCATAATTATGATAGAACTTCACGTCAAGTAAGTTCGTTTAATAATTAATTAAAAGTTTAGAACCGTCTGTAGCAATATGTTATATTAAACTAATGTATAAACAAACATGGGTCTAGTAAAGTAAACAAATCCCAATAGATTGATCATGTTCAGTGTTAACTAACCTCTGGCCACGAAACGTGTCGAAAATGTTCAAACTTCAATAACGTTCCCAAAACTGCTGAACATCTCGAAGATACACGTGTGATACAGTCAAGTTTCGCCAAGTTATTTGTTGGGCAAGTTCATTATTTGGGGCATCTGGCAGTTTTCGCGTCCTCAGACTACATAAGATACTAATGTATTATCTATTAGCTGTACCCCGCAACTTCGTTTGCGTAGAGGAGGAGGATGGATGAGATCAGGAGGCAGATCTTCCTCTCTGGATCCTTGTTTCCACATCACATACCGCCATGGCTATGAGCTGTCCGGATATTTCAGCTACCTTCTAGTGATACTCCCATCAAAATCCCTTCAGTAGTTATGGCGTGATACTTGCACAAAGTCACAGACAAACAGAGAAAAATTCTAAAAATTAGTTTTTTAGCATCAGTATCGATCCTAAAACACATTACAATTATTCTTTTCAAAAAAATATCCAATGTCACACACATCTTTTTTACAGTCTTATTATATGTATAGAAGAAGAAGATGGTATCTCATATAATAAGACTGTAAAAAAGTGGAGTCTGTACGTTGGATATTTTTTTTTAAAGAACAATTGTAATGAGTTTTTGGATCGATGCTGATGCCAAAACGCCAATTTTTTGAATACTTGTCTGTCTGTGTCGTTGTTCAGGCATCACGTCAAAACTACTGGAAGGATTTTGATAGGCCTTTCATATGTAGATAGCTCAAATATCTGGCCAGAACATAAACTATAAGCCATTGCGGTATGTGATTTGGAACCATGTTACCAGAGAGGAAGAGCTGCCTCCCAGTACATTGAAGTACTTCGTGGAGACACCAGCAACTTCTACGCAATTGAAGTTACGGGTACAGCTAGTGTTATTTATGTAGCAAGATAATATAAGTTGAACAACAAAGTGGCGAGCGGAGAGACGCGGATAAGAGGGTTGTCACGCGTCACCTAATCCCTCAGGCCAAGTTCTAACTTAGCGAAATATCGGCGTTCAGCTACGGCAAATATTGGTCCTACGTCAATGAATCCCGATATTATACGAGATCAAGAAAGCTCATTATCATGTGGGTACTGAAATAATAAAGGCGTCCTACACCGAAAGAAAAGAATATATATGGTTGTTAAAAACTCGTAACTGCAGCTACAACTGTTCCAAACGATAGGTACAGCTAAGGTTTTGATGTTTTTGCTATTTGGTTGTCTAGCTAGTTTGACTGGTTATTGTTCCCAATTATTTGCTTTGACTTACAAGGCCGTAGTTGTTTTAGCTAGAAATAAACAGCTAAGTAAATATAGCTGCTACAGGCAACCCCGTTTTTTCAGTGTATCTTTATAATATTCCATTGTTCTAAGTCTCACACACAATCCATTAAAACTTAGGTGAATGTTTAATTTAGAGTTAACTCCGGGTAGGGTAGGATTAAGCCATGTTACTATAATAACCTGTCCGACCGCAGCGATTTTCAAATGAATATTAATTAAGTATAATAACTCAGCAATTTATTAACGTATACATGTGGAAACACACGTTTCCTAAACTGTACAGGAAATATTACGAGAATGAAAATGCTGCACCTACAGTTACGGCATTATACGGTCTGAAATGTGTCATATCATTTTGATTGTTATATGTAGACGAGGTAGGTACAGTCGGCAGCAGATCAATGGTAACACTTTTTACTTTTGACAGTTCTTATTATTTGCGTCGTAAGACTTGAAATCGTACTGCAAGTATTACCATTGATCTGCTGTCGACTGTAGGTACACTGGACAATACAGCAATGGTAATTTCACTTAAAATGCAATTTCAATTATTATAGCGCAGACAATACGACCGGTAGATATAAAGTCGAAATTATTACTCATGTGCTCTCAAAAGTATTATAATCTAAAGACCCGATTCCTACAGCAAAACCCTTGAAAATATAATTATTTAGGTTTCTCCTACATTCGTAGGTAACACAAGAGTATTGAGTTTTTGTGCATAAATAATACCGATCGATTAGATAATACCGCTTCTTTTAAAAGTACCTTGCCCGTAAAATAAGCTATCAATACAACGAATTTTCTTATGCGAAACACACATACCTATCCTATATTTTCCCATTGCTCCTGCATTTATTCATGTCTTCATAAATTCTACCCGCTTTCTGTTTTCTATTCTCCTGCATCATTCGCATTCAGAACACGCCGACAGTTGTAGGTATTGGATTTAAGGTTTATTTACGGAGCAGAATTTAACTTATGGCGAGTGAAATTGAATTTCCGTTATGTCGACGGCGAAATATGGCACGAATTGACGATGAATGCCTACAATATGTGGAAAGGTCACTCTACCACGTTTAATATTTTTATTATGCGGATTTACTTAGGTATATAAAAGTATATAGTTGGCCACATTATATGGTTGAGATTTTCTCAAAAACATCTTGACCGATTTTAAATATATACCTATATACCGCAGCCCAAATCAAGTGTCTTATTTTGTAAACAAATATGATCGTCTAATTACCTGTTGTGGTGTAACACTGAAGGAACTGAATGATTGAACCTATTCATCACTGTAATAATGTGAATATATCTATGCAATAATCACAGAATAGCTTAAAATGTTGTAGGGTAGGTTTTTGTTTACAAAATAAAACACTTGATTTGGGCTTCGGTTTAGGTAAGTATACGTTGGTGTCTCTGTAAAATGAAAGTTAGTATACTTCGAAATATTCGAAACTACCAATTTGACTTGGCATAGTGTAAAAAGAACCCCTATTCTCTCGTGTGGTTTCCAAACGATTACCTGTATAATTGCCTTTCGGATAGGTATCCTGAACATTTACTGAATTTAATTTATTAAATACCTCCCGCTACGGTCTGCAGGAAATTGAAAATAAACCTGTATTATCTTTTAATTCAAAACAAACTTCATAAGCACCTAATACAGTATGAACAGTGGGTGGATTTGTTTTATCCGGAACACCCCGGGGCACCCGGATAACATCCCGGGGCATCCGTTGAGTTTCCAATATCCGCTACGTTCACTACCAGAGTACACTAACTTAATATCAATTTGTTTTGTTTTTAGTAAATGGAAAACACGTTTGGGTTTTTACATTCAAGCCTACACATATTTATTTCGCGATGTTTTATCAGAAACAAAATCTAAAAACCTTTATCCGAACCTAATAGCATCCACATTGCGGATTCCATGCAGTCTGATTCTGAGGCACTGGGTACATTTACATGTCCCGGAGCCTCAGAGTCGAACCTAACTCGCATGTAAATACGTGTCAATATAAACGACGGCTATAAGTACATCACAAGAGGTTACGGATCGTCGTAATAGGACTACGCGTGTATCAGACAACTCTTGATCATGAAGTTAAGTCGTAAAACAACTTAACGCAATAAATCTAACTTGAGACTCGTTAAACCGCGTAGTCTGCTGAGTTTCCACGCAGACGTGAGCACCAGCGGCGGCTGTAATTGACATGCTAATTATGAGTTAATTTCCGCTGGCAACTTGCCAACTTGCGAGATCGACGGATACGCTTACACAAAACTTTCATTATAATGACAAAATACAGCTTCGAGTACCTACAGTCAACAGAACTTGAAAGGAAATTTCTCATCCTAGGTTCACCATTCAAATAGGTACCTAACTGTAATGATTTTTAGAGAATATTTATCATTTACATATATTTTACTCCTGTTATACAATTTCGACCTAATTGGTCATTCATATTTCCGCAAATTAATTAGACTACAAATTAACTTTTATTCCAATCCGAAGTCATTTATGTAATCCGGCTCAACGACTATAGGTTGACGTGCTGTCGACCGTACGTACGTCGGTCGGAAAATTCGTATTTAAAGCATGTTTGAAAGTTATAAATAAATAAATCGATGCGTTGTTTCTATTGTTTATGTCAGAAAAAGGCTGCAATTAACCTGTGATAACAAAGTTCCTCGTTGTTATAGGCGAGGCCCTATTAAAAGATATAATAACCTAGCCCTCAAAGAGCGACAAACTTTGGCACCTGTCTTGCTCGATGGCTGAGCGTGGCACATAGTTAATACTATTACCCCCACTTGCCATAAAAGATAACCCTAGGGTTAGCGACTTAACCCGAGCAAAATGTATGCAATTTTCACGGGTTAAGTCGTTAACTCTAGAGTTATCTATTATTGCAAGTCACGCTTGGAATCCTAAATAAAGTCTTAATACTTAGAATCTTTGGCTAACCCCGCAAGGGATCCATCCCGTGAGTTCATTCATATAAATAAGTTATACTCAGAACACATTACAATCCTCAAATAATCCTTGAAATAACTCTACTTAATTTCTCTTTAGGTATTCGTGATTATCAACATGAACACATTCACCATCCTACTTTCTCTTACAGGTAGAATTTCATACGACCGAATCTGTGGTCACCGTAGACTGGGAGAACGGATTTGTTGAGGCTTCGGCTAAGGACAACATCAATGTATCGCAGATTTTCAAGGAGTTACTCGTCCAAGCCAAGGTAAGCCTTCACTTCTTTTACTCAGGAAATGTTCGCAATATCACAATTTACTTTGTAACTGAAAAGGTATTTCGAGGAAAATCTAAATTGTGAGGGTTTGAAATTAAAGCCGCTAAAGTCGTCTATTGCGGGAAATAGAAAGAGGCTTTACCGTCTGTCCCTTAGGTATCTGCCGGCCGTGCTTAGTAGTTGGGAGCTTACAAATGGAATACATATCTGACAAAGGAGCTTTGAGAACGTTGGTCAATTGCGAATTCCAATTAAATTTAATCTATAACAAAACTGTAATAACTATTGTTCGAATGACTTAAATCTACGCTCTCCTAACCTAGACTGTCGTTAAAGCTAGTACCTAGTATGAAAAGAAAAATGTATGGGGTTGACATTTACTATCGAAAAAGCTAATTAATATCAATCCCTAAATTTTTCTTTCTATTCTACTAGCGTAAACGAAATTCAATACAACTTGGCTGGGGGGCAGAGCGGTTGCTATTCGTAAGTAATATTTAATTCGATCGACTAAATCTCGGATGTTATTTTAAGATTTTTCGAAAACTTTGGTTTAATTTGGGACATTCTCGCCATAATACGATATAGCGCTCCCACTACCCAGTTAATTCAGAAGCTTGATATGGAAAACAGAATATACGAGAGTAGATCATCATTCACAAGCTTCACTCTAAACAACCTTTATCTTCAGGTAAAATACAACCTGTCGCCAGCGCTGCGACGTCGACGGCGGCAGTCACTACCGACGGGCCCCCAGGGCCCCGGCGCGAGCCCCGGGCCCCCCACGCCCTCCCACCCAGCCCCACACGTGCCGTCTCCCGCGCAACTCGCCCACCTCCAACAAATCAGGGAGAGGCACAATAGCAAACGGAACTCGTGTGTCATTTCTTAGATCGTCCACCGTCTCTTTAGTAATAATCAAGTCGATATAATAATGTACATTCTTCTTCTAACTGATTCTAATACTTAACTCTTGATGCAATGATAAAATATACTACGTCGAATTTATTAAGCTGAATATTCTGGGAACAAAATAATAATATTAAGGCGATTCTCCACAGTCATAAGGCCGAGCGCGGCGGTTGCGGTTGTAAAGGATTTACCGCTACACGCATGTGGGCATTGTGGGTACGGTGGCCGGCACGGCGGCAGCGGTTCTTGGTTGCAGTTATAGGAGCGTCCATAAATTTTGTACACTCTGTCTCAGAATTCATGTCAACAATTTTCATTCTAAAATTATATGACAGCTGCTGATTTCAATTCTGGAACAGAGGTTAGTAATGCCAAATTGAGGGTGGTGGGTCCTAAGGGATACAAAAGATCACGTCGCCTACGCCATGTCACGTCTTATTAACTTCAGTGGCATTGATAGGATGTGAATATATGTAACTTTGGCTAGTTGAAAAGATCGGATGAGCATCACCAAGGTTTAGTTGAAAGATAAACAACAGAAGCGCATCAGCATCGTATGTACCGTTATGCCGTCTGCGGGGGCGAGACAAAATTTAGTCAATCATGTGTCACATGATTTATGGTCGACCCCTTGGCGTACCGCCATGATCAGCGAAAGTGTATGATCGCCTTTACTGACAATATTTCCTTCTTTACCTGACAACCAGAAGAAGAAGGAGGATTTATTTTATCATCAACTTTTTATAATTCCTATTTTATTCCTATAAATCTTACTTGGCATTCTCTTGAAGATCTCATTAAAATCACATATATTTTTGGTTTGTTTTTAGCGTAGACCTACCTACGCTAAAAACAAACCAAAAATATATGAGATGTATTTCTACCTGAAACAATTAAAACATGAAACTGCGTAGATTGTTCTACGAAAATCTGGAAATATGAGCACGAAGTTTGCGACTAACATAAACAATATGTGGGTGGTAATTCGGTTCAAGAATTGCAATTATTTTACTTACCTACCTAATATTTTATGATACGTTTTTCTAATGATGCCATTGACTCCTAATACACGAGTTAACGCATGATGCTTTAAGATGGAATGAGAATCACAGCGGGCTTTTTTTGACGCATCAAGTTTGTTGTTTCGTACAATATTGGCAATAGATATCATCGTCTAAGTCAAATTGGTAATTTTTTTAATTTTAATTTCAGTTTTAGGTTAAATGTGGCCACATAGGAACCGATATAGGTACACTTGAAAAGCATTACATTATTTCCGTAATAATAATAACAAAAAAATAACGTCCAATTGCGATCGTTAAAAAGAGATTTACACTCTCTTTGCCCTGCGTTTTTTATACTTCAGCTAGTTTATAAATCAAGTTTATATGTATATAAAAAATCTGACCCAAATTATTGCTGCTGATCGAAATTTTATTCCTAAGACACAATAAATCTAGTTTCTTAGAGTTTATAATTAACAATAGCTATTGGTTACCATATCGATCATGTTTCAAAATGCCTAGCGATAATATTATTTACAGGATGCTAATCCTTAGAAACAAAGGAGAGTAACGTAAATCAGTTGATTTATTATTAAACTTTGATCTTCTTCCAAGTAATCCATTTCCTAGTAAACATATAACGCCAATGCTACGTGCAAATGTATAGATTAATATTTAGATACGTTACGGTAAATGTCTATCTCCAATTTATGTCTGTTCAATTTGACATTTACATACCACACAGGAAATGTCGGTACACAGCGATAAATCCTTTTGTTTAACCACACTTAACCTAAAGGTAAAGTTTGCGTAGAATCGCTAACATAACCAAACCTACAAGTTAAACAATGGTAATGCTTCTGGTTTAGGCATTTTGAGGAGCCTAATTTTGAAAACATCGTAATCATCTATTATCACACAGGGTTGACTTTTCCCGAGACTACTCCGGAGACAGACATTTACCGTAAAAGATATATGTTGTGTCTCAAAGAATGGTGACGTAATTACTTACGTAGAGAAAACGTGATAAGATAATGTCGGGAATTGTGACTGGGTTTACAGTAAGTTTAATGTAATTCTACTTTTATATGTAAGGTTTTCAAACATCAACAAAGCGTGCCTAGGACTATGGCCCCAAGATAAGTCCACTGAGTGTTTGTCAATCTAAATAAGTCTGTCCTAGGAGGTCGAGATGAGTGAAACTCAAGAAATTATGTAAAGAGTAAGCCGGATCATTTTGTATATGGATCTTCCAAAATTAATCGGTATATATTATGCCTATTTAGCTTTTAAATTCGATATTGGGATTTGTGTATAAATTAATATCCTCATTTAAACGTATCTAGTGTAGATACTTATTTCGAGAAATCTAATCATAAAATGTAGGTATACTTATGGAAAACTTAACAAATATTCTCTATTCAATTTACCTAAATGAAATGCGTCAAATAGAATGGACTTACTCTATATACAGATGCCCAATCGGTAAAAGATTCATTTGGAGTGATCAAGATGATACTTATATTCAACTCGAATATGGGCCGGTATGCCTCAGACTAATTAAATAATATTCAGTGAATACCTTAGCAAGTTCAGACATAATATCTCTTTATGTAATTTTAATACACAGTACGTATCTGTGTAAATAAATCGTTTCATCCTGGTTTTTTTAAATCATCAATTGTTCCTTAAAATTCAATAAATATTCTTTATTCAAACAATGGATGTCTAGGAAATTGAGTGTAAGTAGCCTACAGTTTAATAATTACTAACTTTAATAAACCAAATTAGAACTTACATATAAATATACAACCTGTCCATTTATATATAATCTACCTCTAATTAGGTACTACGTGTAGTCGTACAAGTACATGTTTTCAAAATTCGGAGTAGCTATGATTGTAATCAAAACTTTTGTGTACGTTTTCTTATATATACTTTTACAAATGATAATTTGTATGTGAAATTATCATTTAGTTTAGTAAAAAATTGATCAATTGACACATTTTTCAACACAAAATTTTAACAATATAAAAGTTAATCATACAGTTTTTATTCCCAATTACCAAAGTATGTAATGTTTCTATTTTTAAGAATGTGCCTTTTTTTAAAGTATACTTCTTAGTTCATTTTCTTAGAATCTATAAAATTCATAGATTCATAATAAAGTTACTTCTATTTTAAACGTTTCAGTAGGCAATGTGTTAGTTGTTCAATAGAAAGTAGTATGAATTAGAAATTGTTTTCCAAAAGAATTTATTTTCATTAGGAATAACTTTTACAGAAATTTTGTATATTTTTATGAATACTTAATATCTAAAATGTTCAAAGGTGTTTTTTCAAATATTTATCATGAACAAAGTGTTTATAATTATTGTAATATTATACTTATTATATTTATGAAGGAGGAATTTTATGTTACGCAGTGACATGGGCACGGATGGATTTGAGAAATGTAGAAAATGTTAAATTAACTCCATACTGAATAATAATCTAAGTAACTGTTTACAATTTACTTTGTAATTGTCAAGAACCATGTATAAACAGGTGTATTTACATTGTATCAAACGTAATAAAGCAACGTTGTCTTTGAATGAAATAAACATACTTACTCCTGAATAAAATTGTAGTATTTTATATTTCTGAGCATTTATGTTATGAGCATATAACTTAGTATTGCTCTATGTCAGTGTTGCCAATGTTTTTCCCGTTAGATCTAGCGAATCGTGGCAAGGTGAAAACGGATAATATTATTGTCTACGAAATTTCGACTGAGACATAAGGAAGGAGGTATAAGAAATTAATAATAAAAAACTAATTTTATTCAAATAACTAAAAATATAAACTAACTTACTAAACTTACAATACTAAACTAAAAATAAAAGTACTTACTAAAAAATAACTAAAATAAAAAATAGTTTAATTCTGGCAAAAATGTTATTGATGTGGCCCTTATGAATAAAGTCAGTTGACAAAGTTGGCACAGATTTTTAGTGTATTTAACATAATTCTAAAAGACTTGGCAACACTGTTCCGTTTTATGCCACCCGTTTCGTATATTTCCCCGAACTACGAATCAAGTGTAACAAAGTTCCAAAGCTTTGTTTTATCGTTTTACGAGATTATTTCCTCCTCGCGAAATCTCGCCAAGTCTCTGATAATACGATAAACTTTATACAAGCGATTAGGGAGGAAGGGGTTTCACACATCGTTTTATCGTCAAATGGCAATAAATTCGAACAAACAAAGATAAATACTCTTATCTTCACTGTAAAGATGGGTTGTCGGTAGGTATAAGTTGAAAGTATAAACCTGGTACTCATTGTAGGGGCGGAATAAGTTTTTTTTCTTCAATTTACTTAACTTTAGTTAGATTAAGTCCATTAGCTATAAACATGACTTAAAGTTAGGCGGTTTAAATCATGGTGTATTTATTTTCGCCGAATTTCGCCATACAAAATTAGTGGTTCAGCAACTGACAAACTAAAGCAATAAAAGTTGAATGAAAGCTATAACAAGAAATGAAAGTTGTTATAGCTATGAGTCTAAGATCGCGATCAAAACTGTATCTAAGCCTTAGTGGCAGAATCTCACCTAATATATCACTTACTGAATTGCACAGCAACAGAATTAAATATTGATGCAGTATCGCGTACAGTCAACAGCACAGCAACCTACATTAAATCATAACGTTATTACTTAGGCGCAAAGTGCCTTCGAGTGCCGGCACTTGTGCTGTTGACTGTAGCGTTAATCAGCGTGATGCATTATTTAGTGGCAGTAGTGTTAGTGTGGTGTTCGTCATAGTTCGGGTCAGTGTGTGACGAGACAGCAGGCGGTGCCGGTGGCGGGAGGCACTTGTTGCGCAGCGGATCGATACGGCCCGGCGCGGTGCGAGCTGCAGCCAGATCTCTTCATACCCACTGTCACGCAGACTTTTCTATTTTACCTACTCGCAAAATAAGATTGACCAGTGGCATACATTCGGTCGGGCGCAGTCGTAATGTGTGAATTTCAAACATCGCTGTGCGGCCGATGTATGGCATGAGTCCGTCTAACAGTTTAAAATCATTGCTAATTATACCTCAATAATATATTCCTGAATATGTCAGCTTTATTATTTCTTCATAATAAGCTTCGCATTACAGGATTTCTAATGGAATGGGTTTAGTAAACCGAAAGAAAGTTGTTTAGCATCCATAACTGAACAACTTTTGTTCTACGACTTTTCGAATAAAAAATAAATTAAGGCGAGGCCATTGGGCCATTTGAGCCTAGTGAGGGGGTGAGGTGCGGGGCGAGGGAGGGGCGAGAGAGGGATGACGCGCATTGATCGGGGTCATTACTCGCGCAGGTACACAGAGTAATCGTAACCAGTGTCCTCACTGTGACGTCACAGCTCGCTACCCATAATAATACATATACAGAATGTCCCACGGATAGACGATATATCGAAGTCCACTTGTCGGTGCCAACATTATCGACCCATTTAATGCCAAATAGGGAAATCCCAGCAGAGCTCGGTGGCGCAGTGGTTGGGTCAATGGACTTGCAATATGGAGGTCCCAGGTTCGATTCCCAGCCAGGGCAGCCATGTACCAATGAGTTATCCTCGTTTTTTTCGACGGAAAAACTTACGTACATTTACCGAGTGCTCTCAAAACGGTGAAGGAAAACATCGTGATGAAACCTGCATGTCGTAGAAGAAGAAGAAGAAAAAAAAAATCTAAGGCATGTGAAATCCGCCAACCCGCACTGGGCCCGCGTGGTGGATTATGGCCCGAGCTCCCTCGATGTAAGGGAAGGTCTGTGCCTATGATCCCATACCACACCCACTAATATTATGCGCAAGTTTGGATGGATGGATGGATGTTGCTGAATGAAACTTTACAATAATATAGCTCATATTATACATCAAAATAACACATAGGCTATAATTTATAATCCTGCGCAGACGAAGTGGTGGGCAGAAGCTAGTTGACAATAAAGTAAAGCAATTTGTACTTTTAAACGTATTTATTTATACGGAAGGTCATAAGCAGACATACGTTAAACCGACCGTCCGGAGTGGGTTCAGTGCAATCAAATTCGCGTCTACAGGTTATATATTTTAATTATTTTTTAAGTTATTTATATTGACGTATGATAGTATGACGTAGTAGAATAAAATACTATGTTAATACTAATCTGACGGAAAAAAAGACCTGTTATGATAGGAATGTCAATTAGGTAATATTGTTGTAACAAAATCAATAAAAGTGAAAAATTGGAATAATCAAATTATTTGCTAGGGGAATATATTTTGAAAGTACTTTCACGCGATTTAATAAAAAATGGTAATAACCATAGAGATTACATTACAACAAATCTGTCTTTGACAAATTTAAGTGACAAACTGTCAAGTGTATCAATAAAACTAAATAAATGACGAATTTTTTAACGTGATGTTAGGTAAGTATTATTATTGGTGTCAGGTGTGACGTCAGTGATGGTGAAATCTGGCCCGTGTTATCACTGCGTAGGGTAAAACATGACACACATTATGTGCTGTTGACTGTACTTTTAAAAGTAGGCACAGTGTATATTGAATCAGTCTATAACTACGTAGCTATTGAAATTTGGCCCGTATTATCACTGTGCTTAGAGTAAAACAGGTATATATCGCACACCACATTACAAACCACAGCTACACTTGCATAGCTATTGAAATCTGGCCCGTATTTATTATCACTGTGCGAGTGTGCGTAGAGTAAAATGTGGCAAACTTTATGTGATGTTCACTGTACATAGTTTTACAAGTAGCAACTACGTATAAACTATTTTAAGTTCGATTGCTGTTTGTTTGTTTGCTCTGTGGGACAAATCACCGTCAATAGTCATTTGTTTTGGCCTGTTTCACTTTGGTCAATTTGGAAGTTACTGATCAGCCCCCCTATTACCGTTCTCAAAACGATGAAATTATACCATGTCATGGCGCGCCAACCAGAGACGCCGCTATACCAATGCAATAGCACTGTCCCTTTCACGGCCGCTATGACATGGTTTGATTTGATCGTTTTGAGAACCGTAATGTTATAGCCCCACTGTAATGTTAGCCGACTTGTCTTCATCTGCAATTATCAGACCACTGCTCGCTCCCAATATACGACACTCGACACTGGTGTTCGTGTCGCGTGTAATATGATGACTTCAAAAACATGGTTCGCGAAAAATCTATTGTGTTAAGGAATATCTGTTTTAGGTTATGAGTCCTTTTATTTATTCAAAACGATGCACAATCATTCCGTGATTAGTAAACTAATAATCTTAAAGTATAGGTGTGACCAAATTCGACTCGTATTATTTTAAATTTTATTACGTTATGACGATCGTGGGAGCATTCCAACTATTCCAAGGTAAAGACCAAAGTGGAACATTTGGCAAAAATCGATACAGGTCCGACCTCGGCAGCGCCCAGCGGCGCACTGAAGCTCGTAGCGCCGTGCATTTGTATTTATACAAATTGTGTTTTTTCTTAAATTTTGCCTGGTATAAAAAAAACGTTAGAAACAACAGATTTTTAATTTATCAAGCTCCTCTATTTATAATAACCTACATTTTGATATATATTTTGTATGAATAACTGTTTTAGTTTAGACACACTACTCAGTGAAAAGACAGGAAAGGGGTATGTTTGTGATTTTTTTCTATCGAGCGAAGTTTGTCCAATCGTGTTTCGGGAGCCAACAGTCCCTAAATAGATACCCCAAGATTGATATATATTTTTTTCAGGCCTTTAATTTCAGTAGTTAGTGCCGTAGCCTTCATCGAAAAACTTAAAAACGTCCCAACACCTCGCCTTAATGTCTCATAGACATTGATCTCCTATAAACAACTAGATACACAGTCTGCCTTCTAAAAAATGTCCGAGCGCAAAGAAGGTCCAAACGGATGAATGGAATCTCATTTGCTTTATTGGACATTATTTGTACGTTAACAATGGACCCTTATTTGGACGTTTTTAAAATTGTTTTAGTAAGACCTTTGTGTATCTTGTTGTTAGGATATCAATGCTCATAGAAATTAATCTACTGATCGGTACAAAATGTATACTACTCTACTTAATAACTTTTTATAGTATTGTATGAAAAATATTTTTTTTCGGTAAATTTGTTTACAATGGATGATTTCCAACCTATACCGTATTACCACTGCGGCAATGTGGCAATGGTTTACACTTGATGTACTCTCTGACTGTACATTACAGACCGGATACATCCAACACTACCTTCCCTGCCCGTGTCGTAATTCTGAAGGGAGCGGTAAGTAAGTAGGTAATGTGGCATACATAATATAACGGAAATAAGATAACAGGCTAAATGATCTCATCACACTTCCTGCTGCTGATGTCAGCTATAAACCTCGCTAGAGTAGGTAACCATAGTTACAGGTTACACAACTTTCCGGTATGTAATGTAAGTATATTGAAAATTAAAAGCAGCATTTATGTTATGATACCTAGTCTTTAAAAACTCAATACCATTACCTCAAAAATACTTCTCTTTTACTTCCTACTGACCGCGATAATGACATCGCAAGTTACGTCTCATAGTAGTGCTATTTTAAGAAAAAAAAACATCAGCTCCCGCATCCCCGCATCTGTCCTCACTATTCAACTCACTACTCCTCTTATTCTCAATCCACTGAACAGTTAAAAAATAGCTGTCATTTTTTCGATTCCAATATCTTCCTCTCACAAAATCAAACTCATCGTTTCGTCTCAATGCAGAAGTAAGTATCTAGCTTTATTGTCATACATGGTGTGACTTGTCCTAGTTTGGTGATGCCATTTTTCAATTACTAATGTCAGCCTTTGTTCCATTAGATGACTTGGTATCATAATATAGAGGTGGAATGAGATCCTTAGCCCGACATATAGAATTGATTCAATCTAATTCAAAAAAGGCAAATCAAGATATAAAAAATTATGGTAGCTATTGAATCGATTTTAAATTTTTATTTGTCCGTAAGTACATAGGTAGTATGCACTGATTTTATACAATAGATCAAGTACTTTGTGAGAAAAACTTAACATTAATGTGACCTGTATCTCTACATTGTAGGCATGTGATTGCTAAACCCTATCTACACTTTTTCTGAAACCAATCCCGTCTTATCACAAAAAAGATAAACACGTGTTGAACATGTGTCGAAAAAATATTATACGGAACTTTCTACACCTTATAGACACGCGATCAAGCGTGTTTATCTTGCTTGTGATTAAGACCTTTCGAGTTTACCTTCGTAGCGATATTTTTGCGGGTGAATTACCAAAATCCGAATGTTCGTTGCCGATACCGAAAGCCTGTGTAAGTGAACAGTTAAACCGTGTGTTACAGCCTGTATAAACGTAGAGATAACATCGCGGCCCGGCCGTTTTCAGGTATAAAGGAACTCTTAAGTGGCGTTGTCAAGTTTATAGTCTTCATAAATCGCCCGCGCTGGAGGCAATTCCGGGGAGCTTTTACTTTGCACTAATGAATAACGGAGGATATCACTCCCCGTGCCGTATTGTATTGTAGCATTGTATATCTGGCATCCTACGCACGTAATACTAATAACTGTTCTCTGAGTATTTATATATCCTGCATCATTGTACGTCATGTGCACCTAGACTAAGCGAGAAAGAAAGAAATAGGTAATTTTTCGAATATTTTTTCATTTCTTTTTTAGCTTTTATCGAATATAATTTTGTTGAATTTAGTGACAACCTGCATGAAGATTAATATTATGTTGACTGTGGGGTTGTCTGTTATATTTAAACGCACACTAGGTAGATTTTTATATATGTAGTACCTACCTATACGAGTAATTTAACTGGAGTTAGCGGTATCTTTTAAGTGACAATGCATGATGTACAAGATAACGAATAAATGTAAAAATATCTCAGTTTTTTATTAAAATTATTCTCTTAAAATAAAGTTTTGTACATCAAGCGAGTCGAAAAAAACTGCTTAATTAAAAATTCAGAAAATAGTAAGAAATCGAAGCAAATAGTAAGAATTATTCATTCTTCTATAGGAGTTGCGAGAGTAGTAGAAAATGATACTGATTATGATTATGCAATATGAAACCTGTAACAAGTCCCCAACAAAATGATAGGTACAGATTAAATGGTCACGTGGTATTGTAGGTGGGATAAAGCTTCATTGAAATGTGGCAATGTCATTTGAAGTACGAATAAACAGTTTAAGAAAGGATGACGACAATAAATTTCACACATCTCGAATTTTTGTGTACGTCGATCCTTATCCTAATCGTCACACACATTATTCATGTACTTAATTATACGCGTGTTAACCTTAATAATTCATGCGGATCCTGTCACGAATTCAATGAACGTCTTAAATTCGGTATTAGGCTACTTGTACTATTATATATTCTGTGATTAGGCGTAAATTGCTGGAAGCTTTACAGCTTAGTTTAGCTTAACGCAAATACACTTGGGACTTTGTTTGTGTAGTGGCGCTGTTGCTGGCGTCCCTTTGGCTTTACGAATTCGAGCTACAAACAAAAATCGACAGTGCTTTCAATTCTGATGCGAAAAAGCTTTGTAGAGACGGCTTCGCTTATTTTTCATGCTGTGAATTCGAAAAGTTCATTAAATTGGAAATAATGTACTTAGATAACAGTACATGTATATTCTCGGTTTGTGTCTGGAACCGACATTTACCACACAATGTCGGCCCTGTGTGCGGTGCGATCATATTCCTAGATCATACAACCTGTTTTGTAAATTTAGTAAGTTAGTTTATATTTTTAGTTATTTGAATAAATATTATACGTTTTATTAAACAACTGCAATAATAAAAACTTAATCGAATAAGCCCCCTCTGATCGTTCCCGATGCAAAGGTGCCCATAATACCAGCGGCGTTACCACGCTGTACCTATGGCTATGGACATACATATATGACATAATATATACAACCTGTTTAAATTATTATATGTGACGACACACATCGCTTTGTTAAATTGATAAGATTCGAAAGATTGAGCTTAGAAAATATATTATCAATAAGTTAAATCTAAACTAGACGGAATTTAAATTATGTCAGCAATTTGTTCAACTAAAAATTTGCACTATTATTTTGCAAACTAAGCAACGTACATTTCAAAACGTTTCCTGAAGGGGTAGGCAAATGTTACATTGGACCCGACATAAACCGAAGGCAGACTTTTATCGTAACGTATAGGTACTTGCAATCAAAAGTAACCTACTATATATATATATATATATATATATATATATATATACTATAAGAAACGATAATGTGGCCCTAGATAGCAATGATGTTGTATTGTCGGCTGTACCTAAGACTGGATTTAATTAAAGTCAGACTGGTATTTTATCCGAGACCACGAATTAATCAACTAAGCTGGGACTACCAACCAATCAAACTTAGTCCGAGTTAAATTAAAAACTCGAGGCTTTGTCAAAGCGTTTCTTTCTGTTTTATGAAGAGGACCGTTTTGCCAATCTGCATTGGTAACGTTCAGATATTTTTTGCGGTAAAAATATTCCGACGTCGTCGTCGAATTCCTTGAGAATGCAAAATCTCAATTGGGAGTTGGGAACAAGTAATTTCGTCGAAATTGGTGAAAAGGTCTATTAGGGGGGGAATCGCTATAGCTATCGGTGCGTTACGTATCGGTCACATACCTTTGCTTTGACATTGTATTTGACAGGTTAAGCTGCATTTACTACCAGATTCAACACCGCAATTTAGTAGCTATACTATATATAGTCTTTCTATAGTATTATTATAGTCCTCTGATTGGTCGAACGCTATAATTGCGTCGTTAAATGTTGTGGTATGCGTTTTAATGTAAATGTAGCTTCATGTAGATCGATATCGACCCTCATATTTTGATATTTCTAAAGGCTTGAGGAAACTGCACCTTATAAAGGGGTTAGAAAACTTAGAAATGTCCAAACATCCAAACTTCAAGAATCATTTGATATTACTTACTATTAGGTGGAAAATTCTCATCCTGTAAAGCAATAAGCTATTTGTAATAAAATACAGGAGCGCGTGTCACGGTTTGATAAAGGGATTTAACTGCTGCGCCGCGGCGCGCTGCCGGCTCGTTCATCGTGGGCGCCGCGTGAAAGCCTTCACTCATCCGAGATTACACCTGACAACTGTGGAAACCAACCAACCGTAAGTAAAGAGCTACTTTTAACCACGGAGTTAAATTAACGTATGCTTTAAGTAAGGAGGCTTCACGACTAAGCAGGCACGTCGAGAGAATGGGAGACGACCGTGCTGCAAAGCTAGGACGACCGAACGAGTGATTGATGGCTGGCTGGAGGAACGAACTAGGAAAAACGTAAATGGCGTCTCCTGGTGTCGGAGGAATTATCTGAATGGTTTCTACTCTTATTCAAGATATAATTTCGCCAATGTCAAGTAAATAGAAAATTAAACAAATAAAAAATCAATCCGCCATTCCAAAATGATGGCGGATATATATTTTATTATTATTATGATTCTGTTGTGGTCACTAAATGAAAACCTAAATTAAACTATCACGGTCTACCATTGTGTAAGAGTGGGCTGGTCTTTCGTTGACGAAGATTTCAATATAAAAAGTCTCAATTTCTTTAAAAATTAATATCTAAATGACCATGACAAGTAACGTGGGAATCAGGAGCAGGCAGAAAGGGACGAGGGTCCCAAACCGCGAGACTTTATGCAAGCCACCTGCCGAATTCCGAGGTCTCGTAGATCGCCGAGGTAAACAATTAAGCATATAATAATTTCACGCAATCTCAAAACTTTTCATAATAAACGGGAAACGTCCAGTGTTGTTCAAAGTTGTATATTTATTTGCCTTTCCTTTGTAATTAAATGACCCTTGTCAGTGAATACTTAGTATAGGTACAATACAGTACTCGGTCCCAAAGAATATTAATAGATATTAGAAATGCCAGCTATGTCGGGACTGTTGAAAATGGGTGGAACGTGACAGTTAGTTATTAATTTGATAATTCAAATTGAATTGTGTACAATCAATGGTTGTTTTGTTGAACACAAAACGACGCGTTAAATTAATCAGAACTTGTGCGCGAATATCAATAGGTACAGCTAACAGCAGATCAAGTGTAACACTTTGGACCGTTCTTATTATCTGCGTCGTAAGATTTAAAATCGTACTGCAAGTGTTACCATTGATCTGCTATTGTCCGTACCTATGTTAGAGTGCTCGAATGATTCAAGACTATGTAGTCTTGAATCATTCGAGCACTCTAACATAGGTACGGACAATAGCAGATCAATAATCAATAATCAATAAGCTCAGCAGTGAACGTCGATTGTCTTCTTCGCCCACGGTTGCAGTTGCTTCAGGCTCAGGCAACTCCTCTGAAGGAAGAACCTATTATTTAACATAACATTGGCAAATGACAAAAAATGTCGAGTCCACTAATAAAACGAAACAATTTAAGCCATGCCACGTGCCAATGTAGCCTTGCATTGTATGAAATACAAGCGGCTAAAATTCTCCAACAAGGGCATTTCTAATATCTATTATTGTTCTGTATTCGGCCTCTTCCACTCTCTACATTATGCCATAATGTAGGCCGGCCACTCCTGAACCCAACTGAGTTAGGTTACGTTATTATTCCAACATTCACTCTGGTACTGCTGCTATATACCTACGTATATAAACTTAGTTTAGTATGTTTTACGGCTATTACCTACGTGAGCAGAGAAAGCAACAATGTTAGCAAGTAATGCGATGCAACCGACCAAAACGGACTCTACTTCCGCAGATTGAGTTTCCAGAGTTCGTACTTCGGTAAATTGTCTGCCTCTTGGCTTTTCAGAGAAAATGCGTTGAAGTGAAGCACTCGCTCGCGATTATACGCAAATGTTTGCTGTGAAAAATCAATAAATGCTGTAGTTTAACCTATTGTAGAAATTCGTATTATTAAAATAAAATTTAAATATGTCGTTCAACCACTCGATTGGATCATTAAACCATGGTTTTTGTCGACAAACTGTTAAAAATCACAGAAAAATCGCGATTTAAGATTTTACAAGTAAAGGAGCGCTTAGTAATCAATCACTTAATCAGTAATAACAAGCTATAATGATAATTAAATAAATAAATTAAGCACCTAGATATAACTATAGATTTTTAGTTATAATTTATATCTATTAACAGTCTTGTACTGCAAATCCGATTCTTCCGTTCCTAACCTATAGACCAACTCACCAACCAACTAGTTACATTATGTTCATTATGAGTAGGTACATACAGAAAAATATGTACCTACTCATAATAAACATAATAATGAAGAACGATAAGAGACTAGCCATGGTGAATAAAGTTTAGCGTTCTTGTAGTTGCTCAAACTACAATCACCCTATTTCAAAACTCTCAGCTAACTATATAATATAAAATAACTGTGCCAGACCCTTATACATTACACGTCATCTCAACAAGTTTGCACATAAATAAACTTCAGTATTTTAATTAATCCAAGATTCGCAAGAGGAATTTATTGCGTTCGTTTCACCCTTTGGAATTAGCATTCCGAATAATTCCGATCGACTTTTTATGTTTAAGCGGTACTGGCCCAAATTAAACTTTTTTTCTACATGTACATCATTGGTGGGAATGTGAATTGGCGCGGCCATTAATTACATAGAGTTGAATATAAAACGGCGGGCTTTTTATTACGCTACAGTACATCATGTCAGTCAGAAAATAAAGCCAATGCAATATAAGTCGTATTATTTACTGTCGCATAGTTTGCTTTGTCGCCATTTGTAGCTCTACTGCTAGGTAGTTCGCTGGCCTATTGGTAATAAATACTTAGATACTAAAGTATATTTTGGTTTACTGCGCTTCAACTTGGATTAGACCACGGAAGTACCTTATTCAATACTACGTGCGTTGGACCACAGAGTACTGAATAGCGTAGACCCACGCCGCCCGCGCCGCCCGCCGCCGCCGCGCCGCTGCTACTTCGATCAAGTACCTACTTTTGAAGTCTATTCTATTTTTATTTGAATGGCTTCTACTCTTATTCAAGCTATAATTTCGCCAATGTCAAGTTATTTAGAGTATTCATGTAAATCTACGGTAAATAGAAAATTAAACGAATAAAAAATCAATCCGCTATTCCAAAATGATGGCGAATGTTCTACTTTTGAAGTCGCTTTGACAGCATACAGCAGCATGTGAAAAACTTACTTGTTGTAGATAGTAAGGTACCTATTTTTGTTTTGTTTACAACATCTTTTTACCAGATATTTTTAAAGTTTGATATACGTAGGGGAGCGAGGGGCTTGTTGTAACATTTTTTAAAAACAATCATATATCTTGAGATATATTGGCTAAATTACCACTAACTAAACTTTGATCGGTACTCTAACCATTCTTTAATTAATTCTAATTGAAAAAATATCAAATATATGTCTAATTTCTTCAGAATTAATTTTTTTATAAAAAGAGGGAAGTGTTACATCTTACCCCGTGCTTGGGGCTTGTTGTAACATCTATTGGGGCATGTAGTAACAACAATAAAAAACGAGAATGTGACACCTTCAATCATTTATTCTCTTCACATTTAACTTTGTTTTCAACATATCATTAGGTATTTAACAAAAATATTGAGGTACTTCTATAAAATGAATCATCTATCAAATAATCAACTGAAACATACTTTTTCTATGAGTAATCAACACTTGTTTTCTAAAACTTCAGCTGCAGCTAACTCGTATACCTCCTGGCTTTGTGTTCCCCGCTGTCTTTCTCTTATACATTCAAAAAAAAAAGTTATATTGCATTTTCAATCACATACATACAGCAATATGGGGGCAAGTTGTAACATGTTACAAAATACCCCAAGATTTTGTTACAACTAGCCCCAAGGCATAATTTTTAATATTTATAACGATAACTATTACATCAACTTAGTAATCTCGAAAACTGTTAATCCACATCGTACATAGATAAATTTAACATCAAATAAAACACAGAAAGCTCCAATTAGTCGATTATAATAAAGCCAATGGAAAGTTTACGAAAGCAAAATAATACATTACCTGGCAACAACGGAGGGCTTGCACCCACCCACTCAATACGCCACCTGGCGGAACTCTGACTGTGATGACGTGGCGTGGCGCGTTATAACGATAAGATTGAGTCAAAGAAATACGTTAATAAAGTTTAAATTCCTAGTGAAAAAGCCCTGTTACTACTTACCCCTGTTACATCTAGCCCCTTGCTCCCCTACCTAGGTAGTTATACGTACGTACTACCTGAAACTACCTGCACGTTGTTCTCGTATTATGTTCATAATAAAAACTTTACGATACAGCGTTATATGCGGAGCAAAGCAAGGATAATATCTCGTTAGAGAATGTCATTATCTTGTTGAGCGGTTTTGACATGCGGTGCATGTGGCCGTGACATTATTAAATTATTAAAATCTTCTCATATTTACCTAATGAAGTCAATGAATGGGAACATAAAATGTCATATGTTAAATGTGTATCGCTGATTAAATTCCTAATAATTCCAATCCTTCAAAAAACTACAGCACTTTCTATCTAATTGGACTAGCAATTCAAAATATAAACTAAGCATTTCCCATCAGTACCTATAGCGTTATTATAAGTAAGACAGCTGAAACCAACATAACTAAAACCCGGAAATTATACCCATGATTAAATTTAGATTTTGTTGCGTATTATACCTACTAAATCTTATAGGATTTTAGTAATTTAAATAGTAAGGCGATTAGTAAATAAAGTTTGAAAAATAGGAATTTCAAATGAAAATGAAATAATAAAACAATGATACTTAAGTACCTAAATCAAATTAAGATAACCAAATAATTCGCGGACACAATAAGAAATAACAAAAAAAAAATCTCTGATTAATTGGTTTTACTTTCATCGAAATTATCCCCTCAGGGACGAGGTAGCAGAGAGATAGTCCTTTTCACCGAAGCGAAGGTATGTTATGTCTAATTGTCTATTTCCCCAAATGAATGTCCACTTTTCCGAATATCCACTTTCCTAAATGTCCACTTCCCCCTAACCATATATCAATTACAGATACAGACCTACTACAACTACGTACATCTTCAAATTCTACCTATTATTTTCCAGTCAGCTATCGTTTACGCTATCGACCTTGTCCGACAATGAAGTTTCCAAGGACAAGTTATTATTAGCAGCGATTGTTTATAGGCAGTTCCGTGGTTAAAGTTCAGTGAACCGGGGATTACTTCATCCGCCTGTGATCAGCCGACCTGTTTCATCTTCGTCTCGCCGGGAGTCCGCATATGACAGGCAAATTGAGATGTCTCATATCAACATTTAAAAAATTATGAAGGCATAAGCACAAATAAGTATGCCGGGACAAGTTTTTGTAGGTGTACAAATACAGAGCTGAACTGCATACTAAGGTTCAGGCACTATACACGACGATGGTAATAAGGTATATTGCAAGGGCGTCGCCTGCCTGCTGTAATTGGCAGATTGTCGGTTATGGTAATGGTTTTCCATATAATATGATTTACCAAACTATTGGGGGGAATGTTTGGAGATCACGAACGAGTAAAGTACTGTGACGACATCTTTCCAAATGGAGGGATGATCTACGCAAGGAGGGGTTGACTGATAACGTCTGATGATGATATTTTTGTAAATATTCACTATTTTAATTGCCAATATTAATCAATTTGCAACGCACATTGCGACAACGCGCGGGTAGCAGCTCTCCATCAGCCTTAATCATAAATAATCCATTCCATAAATATTTAATCAGGGTTAGTTAACATAACTAACACATAACGTGTCATGGTAATGCAATGTAGTTTCATGAAAAGTCACGATAATTATTAATATTAGGAAAGTATACTGCATTCATCAGGAATTAAACCCGATATAAACTTTATTAGTGAGCTTACTCTAATGGACGAGAATTTAAAAATTATTAAATTATTTCACGAGTGCTATTTTTTTTAGACAAATCTTAACCTTTATTAGCAATCTTAACCCATACTTTTCTCTGACTATTGTAAAATAATTTCCTCAGAAGACTATACTGAAAGTTCAACATGAAAATATTTCCTTTACATTGTTGTAATGGTATGTACTTGAAAGGTTTTGCAAATGCAATAGCATTCAGACAATGAGCTTTGTTCTCTCGCTGCACACGACGCCCACATATGACTCAATATACATCTTATAAGGTAGGTAAGTATATAAGCATTATATGAGTATATTCTTGTCACATGTTTTACGGGCAAATTATGGAAATTTTCAAAGAAAAGATCCGGTAGAGGTTCTTTATTATTCTGAAACGTTTCTTTATCTGACAATTGCAAATTTTCAGTCATTTTTTCATATTAGCCAGTTCCAACATGGTTTCATACGCGCATAAAACCTCCTTGGTGGAATTTATTGAATGCTGGCCGAAAAGAAAAGAAAAACTTTGACAGCTGTAAAAACGAAAACATTATTTAGGCCAATTTGGGTTCTCTTGAAAATGGCGGGAAACGACGGTTGCGAAATAATTTGATAATTTTCCTTTTAATGTCTACAGGGACTATTTTGTGTTTAATATCACGTTAAATTAATCAGAAAATGTTCGCGAATGACAGTACGGTGAAGTTATTGGATTATTTGTGCAAGATCTGAAGTTTCAAGCTTTTATCAAGAGTTCCCGCTACAAGCTCGGTATTAATTACTTCGTAAATAGAAATATAATCATGATATAGCTCTAACAAATTGAGACGTTTCGTAGGCTCTACGAAAATTCCTCCCAAAATTAACAAAATTCCTCGAGCCATTTTCCTACGGACAATAACTCCGAAGAGACTGGAAAACTCCGTCTGCTTCTGTTATTGAGCCCAGTAGGGCGTATCAAATGAATGGGCAGTCAACAGGGGTCGCCCAGGGCAGCCGCGCTCGCGTCATTAGTTAGCACCCGCCGCCGTCGCTTGGCACATTAGCTGTGGTGCCGTATGTACACGACAACCTTGAATTAAAGCCTCCAAAATACTACTATTCTCGCCTAAACACTTTTTTGAATAAACTGCTCTCCACAGGGAATTCTGAAGATTGTTTTTAATAAGTTAAGGGCCAAGCAAGAATTGTAAGTAGGATAAGTATAGAAAATATCATCATATCAATTTTTTAAACATGTCAAACATCTTTGAAATGTGGAGACAATAAAGTTGTTTTAAGTACAGGGCGGAAAGAACATAGAAGGGAGAGTATTATATATCGGTAAATGAACAAATTTTAGATTTCATACATTTTGTACTGATACAGTAATATCATACAATTTTTCAAAAAGTCGTAGGTAGAACAAAATATTGTCAGTATAATTGATTTTTTTACTTTCTGTTACATCTTGTAGTGTCGATACCGAACACCGCCATTTGCAAGTAAATGTACTATACTGTGTCTGACAAAAATATTCAAAGGCATGTACGGGTATAAATTACGAGGCAGGCAGGCTAGAAGGATTATAGCCCCAGCTCCAAAAGTTGTAAAGAAAAGGCTTTTCTACCTATACTTCAATACGTAGATACTAACTTCGAAAAGCGAAGCAAGGTGTGTGCAAGAAATGTTCTTCCATCAACGAGCCTATCTCATTCAGTATATCCAGTCGTTTGTATCAATAAGCGTGAAGTAATACATATTTTACGTCGTATTGATATGTTTGCTTCAAAATGTGTACACAGAATATTTCCCTTCACTCAATCCAACATGCCTCTCTTCCCTGGGAATACTCGCGGGGAAAGCTCCAAAAAGAGCTCGTGAAAGCTCGATAAGTAAGATAGGTGTTTATGTTGAGACATATACTCGCACTTTCACAGTTGCATATTAAGTAGATTTACGCTGTATGTAACTAAATGAACGAATTATGGAAAAAAAATACATAAAACCTAATCACATCTGTCGTACAACCGATAAACGATCCCTAGCCATCTGACCAAAACAGGCAAGGTGCCAGGAACAGACTGGATGCAAAAAGTCGAGAATCTGGTTGAGTGGCGCGCCTTGGAAGAGGCCTACGTCGAGCAGTGGACTGATCTGATTATAATGATTTTATCGGTACACTTGTATAACTAATATATTTAATTACCACTCCATGCCATACTCATCACATACTAGCCACGAAATTTCAAACATCACTCGCTTACTTGTTGCGTGGACTGATACCTACAGCGCATTCGTACATGTATACCTACCGCTTATGATTAATTTACCAGATTCTCAATTCAAGCAAAGCTTTGTACTCCAGGGAGACTAGATCCCATAATCCTATCCTATACTAACCCTCAAGTAGTAACTATTCACGACCTGGCCCATGTTACCTATTAATCCTATTGGTTGAACAAACATGACACAAGGGACCACAAGGAACAGACAGACATTTATTTAAGTTTATATTGCTACAATGTAAAATAAACCGATATTATTTATTGTGTAGATTACGTATTGTTACCTACGTAAACTATAAGATAGTAGCCTGACAGGAAAGTATCCAGTAATTTATGTTATGTCCTAGGCGATAAAACAACAAAGTAACTAGGAACGAGTAGGTATTTATTTTCTCAGAATATGGGATACATCGCTTCTTTCTAACTAAAGTGAGATCGATTTTGCCGAGCAAATGGCGTTTACATTATAGAGGAAGTGTTTTATATCAGAAACTTAATTATTTACTGTCCAACTGTCCTTATTATTGTTAGTTTTCTCGTACTTTGTTTAGGAAGATTAAAACTTCGTACATCTACAAATAATAGAGGATATTAATACTCGTAAGACCAAAAAACATTTCAGCTTCTGCACAAAACACTCTCAAACTCAGTAGTGACCTTTAATTACTGCGGAATCTTGGCCGATTCACCCGAATCCTTTGATATTTTCATTAAAGTACTGGGATTCTTGATAGTTCTTGTAATTTACTTTGAGACTCCTTTGCGCTTTGTGAAAACCGTAAGGGACGAGAGCTCTCAAAGCGGAGATGTACATTGCAGTCTGGCAATTATACTCATTAGGGAACTTAATGTGGAGCCTCGAGGCTGAAATGCTCAATTATACCGCAGGGCATTCTAGTAAGTTTTATTTTATAAGTATGAACATGATGATACGAAGTTAGTTATTATTTATTATATAGAAAACAAATCTTAATTCTGCATGACAAAGAGAGAATATTGATTGGTTTATTCATGAAAAATTCATTGTAATGGATAATTATCTAACTTCTCTAAATTTTAAATTGTTACCGGATTTTTATTTGAACAGATGTCAATTTTATGACAATTTCGTAAATAATGGTTGAACACTGTATGATATACTTTGTGAAAAAAAATTCGAACGCGAAGGAACTTAGTTCATTAATTAATGTGCCATGATGGTATTCCATAACTTAAGTAGATTAAGTATCAGTTGAAAATACTTATATAACTGTATATTCTCTTAAAAGAGGAAATATCATCTTATTATATATAAACGGATATCACTCACTTATATTGATGAAGTCGGCAATTAGACCGACAGTTTCGACCAATTTCGTCGGTCTTTCTCAAAGTAACTGAGTGATATCCATTTATATTTTATAATTTGTGTGTATTCTGAAATATCATTTATTTCAAAACAACACACATATATTTATGCGACGATATTTATTGTGATGTTTTACCGAAGCTTGGGATGGTTTTGTCCCTCCAGACCAGACAACTTAACAGTCCAGACGCCACGGTATCAACGCCCCATTTCGCCGTATTATGACATTACAAAATGTAGCGGCTTTTAAATATATACCTTATTGTGTTTTTATACAAACATAGTCTGCAAAAAAGGCAGATTACAAAAGATTACAAAGCGGCTTTATGGCAGCGTAGTAAATATTAAAGCACTGCCGCGATTTATACCTTTTTATCCTCTTTTTAGGCTCGTCATTAAACTCACAATCGGCTAAAATTACACCTTGTTCATCTCTTTATAATTAGGTTTGTTACCGTGTACCTTCATAGAGAGGTTTCAACGCATAATACCATATACGCACATAGTCTCAGACCTAAGAAACTATACGTACAGCGTGACGATATAAATATAATCTCGTAGGTATAAGTAAAGTCAATGAAAAAATTAACTGAAACAAACAGCCACCGTACGAGGTATAGACTCGCGGACACGACAATGAATAAGAGATTGGATTGGTCTCACTGAATTGCAGCTCAGCGCTCGTCCTACAGCTGAAACATTTGAACCATCTAACATCCATACTGCCAACACCAAAATTCTCTGGGTTACATCATTAAGCATCATTTGTGATCAATTTGAATACGAACAACCACCACTGCTTTTTAGCGGGACCGAACGAATCACTTAATTTTTTAACGGACAGAAATTATTTTAATATTTATTCAATGAAATAAAGTTTATGTATAAATAAATAGTGACTGTGGTCGGTCGGCAGTCCAATTAATACACACATAGTAACAGGGTTTTTTAGTCCGTGAAATTATTGATTGCATGTAGCCGGAAAATGTAAAGGGAAACGCGTTCGGGAAAACATACAGTGCCCATACCTATTGCCTATGTTCACACAAAACTAGGCTGCCAAAAATAAATTCAAATCAGCTGGTCAATTGGTGGTTTGATCATTACCTAGAGGCACCATATGCCAATAATTTAATGATCATACAACATGTTTATGAAGCAACACTTTATTGTATAATTACAAATCATTTTGATTACCAATATTTAATGTGTGGACAGATAAACCTTCTGCAACAACCTTTAAGTATAACACAACTCTGTGAACACACATTCGTAAGTCAGTTCCCATTGGAGCTAGACGAGCGATTTATGAGGAACATTTGTCTTGATAACCCTGAGTGATACTTTCGAAGAGGTTTGGCGGAAAAGGTCAAGTGAGAACGTTGTTCGTGTGACGGCGGTTATAATAAATGGCTATAATTATGGAGATTTCTCGCATTAATATTCTATTTTATTCGTATCTGATAGATTGCCTCTAACTTGAACTGGCTCGGACATACAATGACGGGCTCTAGACGGTGTCATATTGTTTATGCTGGTGTCATGAGGGTTACCGAAAAACTATGATAAGTTGTGTTGCAATGGTTCAAGACACACTTGCATATTGATTTATAGCACATAACGGACCAACATTTACCTAGGGTATATGTAAATGTCGAATCGGATCGACATAAACCTGGGACCGGTTACCGTAATCTACTGGTATGTATGTATGTAGTATGTGTTTTTTCTACAAACCATGTCATAATAGTCAAGTCAGTATGTATACGTACGGATCTATGTTTATCCGCCGCCAATAAAAATAATATTATTTCTTTTACTGGACACAAAATTAGAATTTTTTGACCGTTTTGCGCCACATGGCCAGAACCATGAATTTTTAACGCTACTAACACGTATTTGCCATTCAAAGTCTGTTGAGCATATGTTTGTAATAGAATCAGACAAGATAATGCCGAAAATATACGACTGCTTTGTATAGCCAACTTATTTACATTATAAAGGCCAGGGTGATTGTAATTTGTATGTAAACACATAAAATGGCACTTTATTCGGGTCCAGGTCGTAATTGCGAAAAACATTTGTTCGACTAACGTTATTCTAGATCTTTTTGTAGCATATTATTTTTTTTACTTTTATAATGTATGCGTTAGTTTATGAGTTTGTAATTAAAAATATAATTGAATATTATTTAGTTATTCATGCGTGATAGATTGCTCAGATAACGTGAAAGTTATAACGATAACTATAATTAGGTGCATGATAAAAGATATTGCAACAATCGATAAAAACAACAATAAAGAACGCTGAAAACGCGAAATTGCATGTTTCCTACACGATTGTTCAATTTGTATATAACTGTATTAGTATTTAACACTTAATTCTTTTATACATGTAAGCGTTAAATACTGTAATCGTGGAGTGTTAAGCCTTCTATTCAACCAAAGAGAAGCAATGATTCGGAAACATCTCCATGTTTCGCCCTGTCATTAAAGATAAGCTTTCGCTCTCGTGGCCGCTGAGTAGTGTCTTGTCTAGTGATGGCTAATGGCTTTGGCTCTATTCAAATTGACGACGCGATAACCACTCCACAGCAACAAAAGTGTCGCCAGACTTTTGAAGCTACAGCACGTGTCAACGGATTAGGTTTATACAAGTGTGTTTATAGAAGTTTCTTGCCGGATAATAATTTTGTCACTGAATAGAACATAAAACAAGACAGGCTACAGTTGGTTACAATACTCTAGCGACTGTGCTCCATCTATGAGCAGTTAAGCTAAAGGGGATGTATAATGCGGTTGTCAATAATACGCGAAGGAAATTTACATAAATCTAAAGCCGATTGAAAGACTTAACCTAACTAAAACCTGACATAGGGCTAGCGTACAACAGAACGGCGCCGGCGGACGACGCCGTGTACGACGCCGTGTACCGCGCCAGCGCCGCGGCCAGTTGAAACGTATGCCCCGCCCCACTTTCTCCCGTCGTTAACGTACAGTAGGTAGCGGATTGCGGCCTAGGCCTCAATCTACAGTGCAGAATCGCGCCTGTGTGGGAAAGACTTTAATCGTAGCACAGCTACGACACGCGTGCTACAAAAACGTAGCTGATACTACGCACATCGTAACGATTAATAAATAATAAATTTTGGTTCACTGCGTCAAAAAATCATACAGTGTACTATCCCGGAAGTTTGTTAGAACAATAAAAATAGAAGTCTCAGTATGTTCTCAGTTCAGTACCATTTAGCTACATTTCACTGGTTGCACTCATTATTTTGGTCATAAAATCCAGAAGTAATGTTATTGGAAATGATTCCCACATATTGAAATTGTCATCGATTTCAAGCACTGGAATTTCTTAAATTGGCAACAATTAAAAAAAAATCTTTGGGGAAAGTAATTTTTTTTTCTTAATTCACGACGACGTCCCAAAAATCCCAGAATAAGATTTCATCAACGTGTGTTCCGCTAACAACAGGTTTCGCTCATCACTATAATGCCCCGCTTCAGATTAATTGCCCCCTAATTACCCGGTTTCGGGTTCGCACCACCGCACCGCACCGCACCGCACCGCACCACGTCACACGGGCAGATTACGTGCCGCGGAGATAGACCACTGTTTAATTCTGACCCGGCCGATATCTGGGTCAACGCATAAAATACAGCTTTGTTCGCTAACAACAATTACGAGGATAATAAGATCATCTGATTGTAAAATCATTAAATAACTTCTTCTTCTTCTTCTTCTTCTGGTCATTGAAGAATTTATTTAATTTGACACGTAAAAGCGAAGCTCGGAGTGAAGAGAAGATAATTTCGTGAATCTCTTCACTAATTTTTTTATAATACTAGATCTGAATTGTGTTTAATGAAACAATTGTTTGTGAATTCTTGATAGGAATATTTATGCATCTAAAAATGTAGATATAAAATATAATATACAAATATTAACCATAATATGTTACAGTCAAGCAGTGGTTGTAGAGCCACTGAGTACAGTAACTTTTTGGCGAAGCAGGTATTTAAACCAACATCGACACTTCAATTAAGTACCTATATTAGACTCGATCATGGAACTACGACACATGCTACTGCTTATTATATTGGACATAAACAGGTTTGTTTTTAACCGACTGCGCAAGAAGGAGTGTTATGTTTTTCGAGTGTATGTATGTCTGTCTAATTCTTTGGCACGCCCTGCAGCCTAAACGGCTTGATGGATTTTAACATTTGATTCATTAGATTCGTCTTGATTGTAGAAGTGGCATAGGCTCAGCGAGCTTAGCATATGCTTCAAGTAATTAAGAGGGTTAAATTTTTGGCAATCGGATTTTTTATTTTTTGAAATAATTTCTGCTTGTTGAAGATTTTTTTCTTTCTCTTTTTTCAAGCTAATAAGCTTGAAAATATCTCTCTCGTAGTTAAATATAATATTTACAGCTTATTATTGGAAAAATCTTGGAAATTATGGAAATCTTCAAATATACTATTCTTCATAGGTACAATGGTCTATTTATATACGACGTTTGACTTTGAAAATTCCATCTCATCCCGAAGACAGTATACAAATGAACGGTGAAAGAGCCCTACTCGGATATTCATGAACCTTTTCATAGCGTTTATTTTTATCGTTATATTTAAAGAATTGCGGCGTAGATTGGGTTTAAAAATTCCATTAGAGCACATAAAGGATGTGAATGTACAGTCGACGGCGCATGAAGTGAACATCAATGGCTGGTTCTGCGTAAATTGTTATATGTTGACGACTAAAAGGAAACTTTTCATTATAAATTATGGGATCATTGTATTGATCCCTTACCAGACCATGATTTATGTCTATATTAATAATTATCTAAACTTCCGCACAAAGTTTGAATGTATAATTTACAAAATTTGCCTTGAAGACAAGTGGACCACATTGAGGGGACTACGAAAAGTTAGATTATTAGGGAAAAAATAGTTTATGGTGTGCTACATGTATTTAGACTGTGAATAGAGAGTTGTAAGGAAAGAAGAAAGAGATCCTGTGACCCAAATAAGTACCCAGGAAGTATCAGCGCTTAACCAGTGGTTAAATAAGAAAAATACTAGTTAAGCCACTAACATTCAGATTATATTTTAGTGCCAGCGACCCTGAGTACAGTAATCGAACAAATCCATAATACTCGTAGGTACTACGTGAAATATTAATAAAATAAACATTTTACCAGAATTAAATTTCAGTGCCGCGACTGCTGTAAGTTGTAATTGTACAAAAACGCTTTCAGGCTTTCCAGGACACATCTGTGGCCCTTTTATATGGAAAACGACATTATTAATCTCGACTCTCGTTATTTACTTTTACAGCTTACTACAACATACTACTCATCATCATTATTGTTGTAATTTATTTATTTTATTAATGGACTCGCCAGTTCGTCATTTGCCAATGTCATGTTACAGAAAATTCAATATATCATAGTCTTCTGTATTGCTCCAGAGGAGTAGCTGTAGCGTCATCACCCTGGGTAGCCGCTTCTTCTTGTCTTCATCCAGAGGAGTCGCCGTAGCGTCATCACTCTGGACGAAGCAGCTCGACAGTCACGTTCACTTCCGAGCTTGTAGCGGGACTCTTGATAAAAGCTTGAAATTTCAGATCTTGCTCAAATTATCCAATAAATTCACCATACCGTCATTCGCGACCATTTTCTGATTAATTTAATGTGATATTAAACACAAAATAACCACTAGACAGGAACCGGAACCACTAAACACAAAAGGAAAATTATCAAATAATTTTGCAACCGTCGTTTCGGGCCATTTTCAAAAGAACCATTGTTGTAATTTGTACTGACCGAATAGTCGACCCCTGTGTATCGACTCAACAAATATTAGAGCCACTTGAATTCGACGGTTTCGATCCCACGTATATTCGAGCCAGCGTGCAGCGCTAGAATGAATTTCGATCCTATAAGTGTATAATCATTATTTATTTGGATATTCTTCTCTTTTTAACCATTTTAATTGCACCTTGCCAATGCGTTTTAATTAGCATATTTTGTTTTAATTTTGGCATAATTATAGGCAATAGGTAACTTTGGCACGTATATTGTGTAGTGGACGTGGCTTTGGACTATGGACCGGTTTAACTGTTTAAATGCTAATATAAGTTCTCCCAAAATGATCATACATTTTTATTTTTTATTATTCGGAGAATTATTCAGGTACCTACCTAAGTAACAATAAAAGGTATTTTGTTACGCTGGATACCTCTATAAATTTGATTTAATAGTACGAACCCTCCTTTATTTCGTGGGAATATAAATCAGAAGCAGAATATTTTCCTTGTACAGTCTACGGCATATCAAGTGTAACATACGAGTCTTTACGCGAGGGTAACACGGATTAATTTGTAATGGCTTTATGTAGGTTGATGTGCTGTCGACTGTAGCTATTCTATTCTATGATAAAGGTACACAAGAATCTGTTACATGGGTCAGACTAACGCTAAAAATTACCTTAGTTTAGTCCTATTTTATGGAACAAATTAAGTTTTGTTGGAGATCACGAGGTAAATGGGATAGAAAGGTGTGAGACAAGGAAAATCTAACCGATTAGCGGTGTGGTACCCGGGAATTTCCTCAAAATGGGAAAATGCTTTAGGTGTTACTTGGCACAACCAATTGTTTGAGCTCTTCACCTCCACGATATTAGGGCTAACGAAATGAACTGGTTGGACGATTAACAGCTATTTAATAACATTCAAGAGTCGAATACCATATAACGTAAACGTCACGTAACTACAATCGATATGGTAAATATAACACACTATACAAATATAGTGATATCCTCGATGGTAATACGGAGTAAATTGCAGTGGCATTATTATAGTACATATTATTTGTTACAAAAGTAAATGAGAATCCTTAAAAATGTTCGCTGCAAAAGTATACACAATACTGCGATAAACGATGAATATGAAAGGGAATGGAATTGCAGATTTATTTGTAGCGACCGAATGCTACGAAGTTTTTTATGACATTTTGCATACAAAATAGGTAGCAAGTTATTGTTGTGAATACTGAATCGTGGTGCCATCGTGGTAGATGCTCTGCATACGATACAATACCGGCTAACGACGCACTTTGCGTCTCACCACATCTCACATGCAAATGGAACAACTGCATACGTTTTACTATGAACTCGGTTTCCTGTGAAATCGTAACAGTAAATTAATGTGAGCAAAGCACAGTTGTATAATATCTAAGATTACGGTAGAAACTATTATTGTTGATATGTACGTATAGGTATGATTTGTATAAACGTATGTACAGGTTTAACGTGCAAGATGTGGTAAGCCGAAAGTATCTGAAGAAGTTAATCTACGTATTTCGATTAAAAAATAAAAATAAATCGACTTCAGCTGCTAATTACTATAAAATATTTGGAAATTCAATTTTATTAGCGGCCTAATTCTGGTCGTCTGGACCAGTGTTCGGTAAATCTCAATAAACAAATGCTTGTCCTCCTATTTACCGATTGCCAAACTAAGTAACATTAGTTCGTAAAAAATAAGAGAAATGACTACCGAATCTTGCGATTAAGGGCTCAGACAGACGAGCGACTGCGTCGCGCGACGTCGCGCACCATTTGCGGAGGGTTGTAAGCTGTCGCGCGAAGTCGCGACTCTCTGCGACCGTCCGCAACACCCCGCGACGTCGTGCGACAACTGGCCACCCTCCGCGAAAGGTGTCACGAGCTATCGCGCGACGTCGCGCGACGCACTGTCGCTCGTCTGTCTGAGCCCTAATAAATAAAGAGGTGCAAAGTTTTCTTAGGGTAAAAATACCGTAAAACCTATCAGAATAAGGCAGAAGATTTTTAAACGGTTATTAATATGATTATTAAGTACTTGACAATACTTCTTGCAAACATTCAATGTTTTCCTAAAGGAGCTCTTGTGAAAAAAAGAAAAATATGCTAAAAGAGACCTTTTGCTTCTCTTTAAAATTCCTAAACTCTTTTTAGAATTAACTCTACAAAGGGCAAAACTCGAGCTTTGCATAAACAGTAATGAAGTTTTCTTAATTACATGTAGCCAAACCCATTTAGGGCCGTCCTTTACGGACCTTACACTTAATCTAGTTTAAATATGGACTTAACAAAGACGTTAAGAGTATTAACTTATACCTACTCTCTATGTTGGTGTTCGGTGGAGATTATTTAATCGTATGACAGTTTTACCACTAACAGCGGTTTCGCGCTGCATCGATGCAATGCAATCCGTGATAATACGTTTCCGAAGTATAGTCGTATAACTATTTGTATGGTACTTTCACGGATGACGGAGAGAAATCACTGAATGAATCATTCACGGAACATCGCGTTCTCTCTGCGTCAACTCTCACAGCGTCGCGTTCCCATTACCGCAACTCTCGTTCCGTCGACTCTCGCTACGTGGAATCTCTCTATAGCAACTTCTCACTACGTGTAATACAGTTAGCAAAAGGATCGGATCTTTCACGGAACGTGAATGACCGAATCCGTGAAAAACGTATTTTCACGGATTCGGATCAAGAACGCTACAAGAATTTACCATTCAAAAATTACACTTTAAAAAATTCATAAACTGTCATATTTGGCAATAAGCCCACCGACGAACTCCGATTTTAAACCACTGGAGAATATTTGCTTGCTATAGATAACGGCGATGAAGATCAGACAAGGCTCGTCAATGTTCGGTAAACCTTTCTTGACAAAGTGGGTAATCAATCACTTTTCTCGGCGACCCTACCTGTAGGCCCAAAGTAAATAAAACTAAAGGGTCCTGACGAGTTGAGTTTGCTTCGTTAGTGCAGATGTCGCAGCCAACTCGTTAAATCAGGCATTCTATTAACCATCTAGCTTCGTTCAACTACACTGTTCCGTTCAACTAAAAACTGAATGATATTTAGCCAATAAGTATAAGATACATATAACAGCATTTAATAAGTTGACTGACCAATTCATAGCCTAGTACCAAATAGTACTGCATAAAGTAAGATTAATTCGTATTTCGAGAAATAAACAAAATATTATTAAAACAATAATGCAAGAGTTTTTCATGTCATTATTTACTGATTGACTCGGAAACTCAAAAAATTCAAGTTTTCAATCTCGTTTACAATACAAACGATAATTCCCAGAAACACACTGAATTGGAGGAAACAATACTTTTTTCGATGAGAAAAGTTTGGAAGTTTTTCAATTCCGTAATACAGCAGCTTCTCTCGTTCGCATCATTACCAAATGCTCTACAAAAGGGACTCGTTCGACCTTTTGTTCATTTTGCTCGTGTGTGTAGTTTAATTGCACATGTGGGAATGAATAACAGAAGCAATATAAGGTACTTACTTGTATGGAAATAGAAGTCAATAAATGTAGAGGAAGCGAAAGTGGTGTGCCAGTTCCATCGTCTCTCCTACACCCCTACAAGAGAAACCTGAGGGCTGAGTTTGTGTGGTTTATGGAAACAGAAGATAATTATGACATTAAATAAATAAAGTTGTTTGAAAAACTGCGTTTTATTGACATGAACAGTTCAGCAAATAGAATGCCAGACTAAATTCCAACAAAAACGTTCAATCGGCTACCTTTTTACGGCACTCTACATACGCGTATATTGAAAATCCTAGAGCGATTTGAGAAGATCAAAGAGTGACGAGATGTGAACAGCTAGATACCTACGGGTGCGTAGGCCTTTCACGCACGAGCTCTCTACGAGCCTTCCTATGTACATACGATATCGGATTGTCTGTGCTGGGAGAATGTGTATGTAACTACACTAAACTGAGCGTAAATACTAATACCCTGTCAAATAGAAACGGTTATAAATTTTAAGATTCCAGAGAGAGAGTATTTCGATATTTTTTAACAATTGTTGGTTGTCGGTTTGTTTGTTGTTCATATTTAAAAATGTCCAAATCTGACTTTCTACTTACACAAAAATTACGTAATATAAATATATCTAAATTAGTAAAACAAACCATTCATATGTCTCTAAAATTAATTACCCTAATTTTAGAGACATATGAATGGTTTGTTTTACTAATTTAGATACAACCAAATACAGCGTATTTGCCTAAGTTACAATGAAAGAGAAAACTTTAGTAATCAAGAAATCTAATTAACCAAACTCGGTTGTAGGCTTGCAAGACATTTAGATAAAGCTTTAGACCTAATTACTAAGAGTAATTCATACAATATATACGCAGAGTTGAAGATGGAAATGATGCTACTTAATCTATTTGTTGCTCATTGTTAACTTTGAAACAAAATCTAACTTAATTTTGCATTCTTACTGAGTACAGTCAGGATGTTTTCGCAATTAATTAAGTTTAGATACCCATTAGTATGGTCGCTTTATGATTGGCCGGGCCATTAAAAGTTTGGCGAAACAGCCGAGATTAGCTTCGCCACACTCTAATTCTTTTAAGAAGTTTGTAACATCTTTCATCTCAGCGTGGGCTTGTCTCATTGAAAGCGACGTCTCCTCAGAATCTAATTTAGATGTATCTACAAGGAATATCAGAGGCTTTGCTGGAATAAAAATGGCGCTGCACTGTGACGCGTGTCACTGAAAGTACCTTTACTAAAAATGTAATATTTTCAGCAATTTCACTCATCTATGGAATGTAGTAACATGAAACATCGACAGCACATCAACGACAATCTTGAAGTTTCTTTCTTTTCTCGTGTGGTTTAGTGACCAAACCTAGGTACACCTATTTGTCAAAGTTATTCAGGCCGCTTGTAAGCCTTTGACGTGGCCTAACGACTGCTGTCAAGCAACAACAACCGGTACCAACTGCTTAACGTGCTTTCCGAGGCACGAAGGGGCTCAGATGAAAGTGTCACTAGCGGTCACCCATCCAGGTCCTGACCTCGCTCAACTTTGCTTAACTTGTACGATCGTTTTCAACGTGTACTCGCAACTGGCCTACGAGCCCCTTAATCTTGAAATAAGATTTCGACTCTCGTGGCGTATATACAGTCAACATTATATCAGTATAGTATAGGTAACAGATGATCTAGGCGCTGAGGTAATACGTACATTGCTATGGTTTCCTGTAGGTTACGGGTTACCTATTTAATGACTGACAACGATGCTGAAAGTGTAGATTGAAAATTGGTAGCAAAATGATGTGCGGAAAACCTACATTATTCTCAAAATCAATGAAATCAAGTGGTTAGTCGTGTCTCTCACTCAGCGGGCATTAGGCGGTCGACTGGCGGACAAATATTTGCTATCGCCATTGTATAGGTAAACCGTCGCCAAGCCATACTGCAAGTTGAGCATTAGGTCTAAAAAGAGGTTCCTTTTCGAAATCCGTCCCTTGTACAGTCGAAGACAGAGATAAGTATACAGGAAGCCCCAATAAGGTTGAGATTTTCTCAAAAACTACTGGATCGAATTTAATAATTATTTTACAGTTAGGTACATAGTTTTAACTTTTATCTATCAAACAGTGCTACTTGACCAATTGCAAAGAATTATTGCAATTAATCAAGTAGTTTTTGAGAAAATCTCAACTTTAAAAACTCTCCTGTACACCTTTCTCTGTATTCCAGCGTACTTCGTAACTATACAATATAAGGACACAAGCACATTAACTTATGAAAAGTAGGAAAATAATGTGTTTAAAACGGTAGGATTTAACAACTGATTATGTTTGTCTATTCATGTTTCAGCTGGCAATAGAACTCAATGCAGATACCGTCTGAGTAAAGGAGTGGTTCATGTCTGCCGTCAAATATTACTAAGTATGTTACAAAGGTTAATGGATCCAGTGAACCTAATTACGGTCACACTGGGCTTTATCTAACCTAACCCCTCTGCAACTTTTCTGGAGTTTGTAAGTGTCCATTGTGTGTCTGTGTAATTATTTTTTGCAATAAAAAATATTTGTCTTATCTTATATAGCGACAGTCACCATTTATCAGATGGCCTTACCATACAATTATTTATTGTAATGAAAGTGAAGTTATTTTACTACGGCATTTGTCGTGATAAACGCATTAAACATATGTTGTTATCTCCCTGAAATAAATTGGACTCTGTCCCCCAAGTGGCAATGGACTTTCCTTAACACTGTCTAGTAAAATAGAAGAAAAATACAATAGGTATATGGGGTTGACACCTACTTTTAACGAAAAAGCAAAATATAATATATCAATTCTGTATAAGTATTTTTCTTTCTGTTAGAATAGAAAGAAACATAAAAAATTGACATTTGCTTTTCCATTCATCATTATCAGTCTAATTTTATGTCCCCGCTGCTCGGACACAGACCTTCCCTTACATTGAAGGAGGCTTTTCCGTTAGCTAATATCCTATAAAATATATGTAATTACCGTTTCTTCTATTTTGCTGTCCCAGAATGGGTGCCACTGAACGGTCGCTGGCGTTGTCGGGGCAGACCTCGGTGGAGAGACGATCTCAATAGATTCAGAGATGTATGGTTAGAGGAGGCTCAGAACAAAGAGAGGTGGAGGAAGAAATGGGAGACCTTTGACCAGCAGTGTGACTTGTAGGTTAATAAAAAAATGAAAGTCACTGCCGCTTGGCTAGGAGGGCGAGGAGGAGGAGATTACCAACAAAAGCAAGACATTTAAATGAAACCTTTTCAGCAGGCGGCGGCTACTGGGCTACTGGCGACTGGGCGGGCAAATATTTGTCCGCCAGTGTAAATTTACACTGTCCACCCGCGACCGACACAAACTGAATGTCCCGCTAAAAGGGTGCGACTAATACCCCAGGTGTGAATGTTGTTAATTTGCGACTAAGGCACCTGTGGCAGAATTATGTTGCTGTAGGTGATACATCTCTACAGGGTATACTCGTATATATAAGTACATGTGAGTATAAGTGTTTTCAATTAGATAGGTATGTATGTTTTCGTGTACACCACCCATAAGCTGAGATTATTGGCCGTTTGTTCGTATTTAAACTAACATATATCTACATATTTACGACCATTAAAAGAGAAACACATCAGCTTAATTTGGTTGACTGAATCTCTCCCACACTTGAGGTTAAGTAAGTTCACTATAATTTAATCTAAGGGTTCATTCAGCTCTAATATTGGCATAGACGCAGTCACTGGTTCAGAAAATAGGCGGCGCGCACACAAAAGGCTCAACTGAAACCGATATAGACTGTAAAATTCTAACTCGTGCTGAAAATTTAAACTACAGACGCTACTAAAGGCCAGCGCACAACGCCACGGCGCGGCGCCGCCGTGCCGTCGCATGGTGCGGGCGCGGCGTGTCACAGCGTCCGCCGGCACTGTCTACCAGTGCATGATGTCGGACGGGCGCCGGTCACAGGCAGACAGCGTCTCGTGTCCGCGGACGGCGCCGTCCACAGGCGCGGTACACGGCGCTGACCGGCGCATTGTGCGTCGGCCCTAACGCAATACAAATACAAATACATTTATTTACCAAAAAGATTATTACACTTTACAAAAATATAAATGTAAGTCCTCATACTGGTTCGTCAAAAAACTCCTTCACTGAATACAGTGTTCGATTCAATAAGTGTTTCGTTAGTGTAGATTTAAATGCGTTGAATTCCTTTTCAGCTTGTAGGTCCACCGGGAGATATAGTAAGTAGGTGTTACAAATAATTTATACTGTTTCAATGGTGTCACTATTTATATATCATCTTAAAATCAGTAGGTTATTGAATAAAGTGTACTTATAAAAATTCAAAACAATCAAAAGCATAATTAAACATAATAGGTACTTACGCAATTTTTTTGTCATGGGCAGTATTCGAATTCGCCTTACTTGCACATAATATCAAAAAAAATCCTGGCTGATACAAACAATAACAAGTAAGTAGGTAGGTATGCTAATAATCAAATAATAGAAAACTTAGATGATATTATTTTTCTTTAGGTTCTTTAAGATTGGTGACGCCATCTGGCTATAATATGTATCAAAACAAAGGAACGATATCATTGTAGATGTAGTAATTAAGCAACTGCAACCAGCGCCATTTTCCTTTCCAACACAAGTAGGCGAGTTTTCTCATCATTTTCCGTCGTAAACTTCAGATGGCGCTAGGTGTAATGAAAAATGAAAATACACAAAATTTTCAGCTGGGAAACTGAACTTTAAATGGTTTATTAAAAGTAAGTAGTACTTATTTAGTTTTAATTTGCGGTTACAAGCAATTTAGCTGTATATTTAGGTAGATATTGCATGTAATTATTTTATACATATAGGGGGGAACGAATAAATGCCGCACTATACATATAAATTGTTACCTATCACATCTCGTGTTGGGTAACCTTCCCTCCTCATGTGAATAAGTTTATATTTATCTATTTTATTCGACTTCACGAATATTTGAGCCAGAGCTCATCGATACAATGAATTGCGATCCAACAGGAATATTAAGATATGCCAATGTGTTGAAAAGATTAAAAATATTGGATGAGTGTCATAAATCAGCAGTACCTACAGAGTAGTAACAGCAGTCAGTCAGGGAAGCCGCACGCAGTCACGCAGCGGATTCATTAAGCGCGTCCTTGGCTTCAGACAGACGTTAGCCAAATCGCACCAGTTTATTGCCCACCTAGCTTTTTAGACAAAGGAAAGTTTGCTAACGGCCGTGTTTCCAATTTAGTAAAATGCCACACCATGCCGATGTTCGGCGATGGGTTCTATCAGCGTTGGAAGTAAACTCAGCCACGCATTATCAACTGAGTCGTCGACTCAGTCATTCTTACGCACATCACTATGCTGTTTCATAGACCGTGCGAGCGATATAGACAGATACAATGATTTATGGCCTCACGACTCAGATGATAATGTGTCTACTACTGCGTTGAAATGTAGACGAAGACGCCTCCTATATTTTTCAAGGTGTTTCAATGTTGGTGGGACCACGAGTCGTTGCCTTTTATTTCTACACCGGTATTCAGAAACGATTGTCAACATTACGAGTAGAAACATTCAGTTGTACCAAAATGTTTCTAATGCGTACGATGTAACATCGATTGAATTAAGCATGTTTATTTGACTTGAACCTTGTCTTTAGGTTTTCATATTCTCGAACGAAACCCTCATGAGCCAACGTAATTGAAATTTATTCAATAATTTTTGGCGACCCTATTGCAAGCGATATGAAAAAGCAATGGAATTGAACACTGGCAAACATTTTCAGGCCGCCACTGCACAATGCACACACAAAGTCAATAAATATCAGGGGCGTGGGCTGATATTGGAAGGTTAAAATTTTAAAGTTCAATTTTGTTGAATCAATGCAGCCGTCGTCGTCAGAGCTTGTCAGTTCCATGGAACACGAAAGGTTTATTTCAATGTACAGTTACCCAGCGGAATATTTTGTTAGTAAAAACAATATAGGAACTGTATTTATTTGTAATAAAGAGATATATTCTGAGTCTTTCCGAAAACCTGTAGGTACTGTATCATTTTTCAACGTATTACGTTTCCACTTGGAATGTGTAATTTTTGTGTATTTAAGATTTAAATAGGCTATAATACCAAACAATAATAATTAGTACGTAAATAAAAAAAATTACAAACAAAACATTTCATTTAAACTCAGCCCACCCTGTGGGAGTAAGGAGCCTAGAATACTGGCGATGTTCCCTCGTTGAATAGCTAGGCTAAAAGGAATTAAATAAAAAGGTAAGTAAGTACCTACTTATAATCCAAAAATGTTGTAAGTAAGTAAATTAAGAACACAATAGGCTATTAAATTATCATCTTGTATGAGATAACGACTTTTTGTTGTATAAATAAATAGGTAGATACCTAGGTACATAAGTAGAAGTTATTAAGTTTTCAAGTTGAACTCTACATTGAATAGAATGTCCGTCTCACGGAAATTAATATGTGCTAATATCATATTTTAGTTGTGCTCGTATTTAAAATAGGTAGGTAGGTACCTACTTGTAATGTAACTTGTCGCAAAATAGGTAGCAAAAAGATTTCGAATAATTATTCTACGGCTGACTGTCATCTTTAATAACACGATAATACCTCACTGAACTTTGGTATACGTAACCGCTAACTAGATAACCTAAAGATAATGTAAGATTTATTGGAAATCGTAATTTTCTGATATAGAAGCGAATAAGTAGGTAATCAAACTGTCGATTGCTGCAGATCTATTTCCCTTCGTTCGCCTGTTAGGTAGGAAATGCTTTGAGCGACAAGGTTGCCGCTGTATCCGCTGTAGAAATCTTATCAGTTTTTTAAAACTTTAGCTGTAGGTACCAAGGTATAGGTAAGGTAGGTACTAATGCTTCCTTGTGCAATAAAAGTTCATTCAACTAATAATCATAACATGGTAATCTATCTAACTAAATAATAATAAAACTATCGGTTTCGATTTGTCACCCATACTTAGTATAACTGTCAGCACATCACCAAACTTATTGCATCTGGTAAAAGATGCATCGTTGGATGGTAATACGTATACCGAAGCCCAAATCAAGTGTCTTATTTTGTACACAAAATCTACCATACCCCACTAACATTTTAAGCTGTTCTGTGATTATTGCGTAGTTATTTTCACATTATTAGATCGTATTACTTTATTTTCACAACGATGAACAGGTTCCATCAATCAGTTCCTTCAGTGTTACACCGCAACAGGTAATTAGACGATCATATTTGTTTACAAAACAAGACACTCAATTTGGGCTGCGCTATAACTATTACCATCCAATAGAGCTCTCGTGACTCATCATTTGATGTTCTGTCAACTGTGCAAACAGCTCTTATTGTATAATTTTACTTGCATGTCTATTTAAAAAATAATTCGAAATTTGTAAAAGAATACCTATGTAAGTAGTACAGTCGACAGCAGATCAATGGTAACACTTGCAGTACGATTTCAAGTCTTACGACGCAAATAATAAGAACCGTCAAAAGTAAAAAGTGTACCATTGATCTGTTGTCGACTGTACCTAGGTATTACAAAGGTACTCGTATGTATCGTCTTGAAAATGTTTAAGTACGTAACTGTTATTTACTTTTGCACGTGTGATATCTAAAAATAAACGACAGTTAATCACCTAAGCTATAAATTAAAACAGTAATAAAAGTATGGTAATCGTTACAGCGGCAGCATATTTAATTAGGCAATTTTTTAAGTCGAGCTTGTATTTTATTAAACAAACGCAAAGCAACTTCTGCAGACACGCGAAATGCTAGCGAAAACCAGTGGCACTGTCAAGGACGACAAAGGTTTTGCGTCATCGCAGAAACAATAGATTTAACAACGTTTATAAATTTTATTTTAATTGTAGATTCGAACCTAGTAATTCCGTGGAAGGTTATATTCCAACAGCTCTGAACCCGTCTGTTTAATATTCATATATACATACACATGTAACGTAAAGGGTATATGAAGCCGAAGGGAGGGTGTTCAGTATCGATAACTGAACAACTTTTGTTCTACAACTTTTCGAATAAAAATAAAAATAAATTAATGTCTCATACAAATCGATGTTATAAATAAGCATTTAAAAAATAGTATTTATCGTAATAAACATTTTGTAAGTAGCTTTTTTAATAAAATTGATTATATTGGGAGATATTTTTTTTTTAAATTGGCGGCGCTAGTTGGCTCATGGAAGGCTCTTAAGGGAAGTGAGGTTTAAATAGGTATTAATGACTAACAGGAACAGCATAAGAGAATAGGTAGGTATAAACACAATCTTAGGATAGGGATGAGGTGCAAGTTAAAACAATGTTTCTTACAGAAACTGCGATATAAAGTTTAAAAGACGGTAAACCAAGACGGTAAGAGTTAAAACTCAAGAAAATTGTGTACCTGACGGGATTTTATACACCTAAAGAAGTTTCACAAATTATAGTTGGCAAGCAACTATGTATATAAACCACGATGGTTATTTCGATGTGAAAATAGAAGCTATAATAAATTTTAACTTTATAATATTACTCAAATATAATGTACGTAAGTAGTAATATATACTTTTCCGTATTTCCGTATTTTTCGGTTTAATTTATTACTTTAGATGCAAAAAAAACTAACTGAATTAATTTTAACATCACATCTATTAGTTTGTGTAACCCGCGGCAGACACAATGTCATCAAATATTAGCATAAGTTTTTTGTTTGCGACTTTAGGGGCTGCAGTCTTCACTTGACCTACTTGCTTTGTAAGTAGGTACCTAAATCTCGACTCCAGAAACACGCACGTGAACTTTATATAAGTAGGTAGTTATTAACCATGTAATATAATATCCCTTCTACGAGCAGTAGTCATGAAAACTTAATGGTAAATCAGGGGATAACTTTTACCAGTACAAATTGGTTTCTCAAATAGGACCATTCAGAACAATCTGCCCAATGATTTTTTTTTTTTCTGAGCATGAACAACCTGACAAGTTGTACGGTCAACAGCAGATCAATGGTAACACTTGTGCAGTACGAACAACTGTTATGACGCAGATAATACTGTCTAAAGTACAGTATAGGTACTTGATCTGCTTTTGTTCGAGCAGCTTACATTTATTATGCGCTGGTCTTAACAGACCCCGGCCTTTAAGGCTTGTGTGGGGACAGTCAGTGTAGAACTAACCAAGTTTTGTGCTACGACTTGTATCTTAATAATAAATATAAGTAACTAATTATGTAGTGGCCACTAAATTCATTGCCAAATCTAAACACAACTGTCACTGTCGTTCATATGCCACATTTCGTTAGAGTGAGTGGGATGCCTCGCTTAGCGGCGAATAATATGGGACGTAATCTGGAATCGCTATATAAAATTGATTTATAAAAAATATTCAGTTACCGAGACGGAACAGCCGCCTTTTAGCTTTACCACTTTCCATCACATCCTCTATACAACGAACATTTCTGTCTGAATTTCTGTGTTGAATTCACGAAAATATGTAATTAAAACGGCGAACGAGTGCATGTTAATTACAGGCTATTTTATTGCAAAATATTGTAATTTATACATCTGCAGTTATTAAATGGTTTCATTTACCTACTTCTACTCACTGCACGAAAGCTTGCCACATGCAGGTGTCACTTACACTGATTTGCATAAAGCCATTTTACTAGCAAGTCATATTCCTTGGCTATAAAGGAATTATAAGCCCATAACCAGACTTCATATATAAAATATCGTTTAAAGAATTTACGAGGTGTTTGTAATGATTTTAATGCGGCTTTAATCGATGGTAATAAACGGGTTAATTAGGTAATTACAATAAACTTTTAATGTGGGTACCATAAACATTAAGATAGGTACCACTAACTTTTCTCTTAATTAATTGGGGGAAAAATAGGAAAAGAGGAACTGTCAATGGAGTTTTAGCAATATTTGTCTACTGTAGTGTAGTAAACCATATCAACTGGCAGTAATTCTGACGTGCATATTCTAAAACTAAAGTAAATGTAAATGACAATGCCAGATTCTGCCCCACCATCAACCGCAAGTTGTACAAGATAACGAATAAATGTAAAAGTATCTCCGTTTTTTATTAAAATTATTGGTTTAAATTAAAGTTGCGATTCGAAAAAACAGCTTAATTAAGAATTCAGAAAATAGTAAGAAATCGAAGCGAATTATTCATTGTTTTTGTTATTCTTCTCGAGAGTAGTAGAAAATGATACTGATTATGATTATGCAATATGAAACCTCTAATAAGTCCCCAACAAAATGATAGGTACAGCTTAAATGGTCACGTAGTTTTGTAGGTGGGGCAAAGCTCCATTGAAATGTGGCAATGTCATTTATCGTAGCACGGCACGGTACGGTACGATTTTATCGTCACGATGCAATAGGAAAGTAAAATGTATGGAAGAGTATGAATACGATTTTTATAGTTCCGTCTACGATAACGTCATGCCGTACACGTCTATTCCATACATTTTGCCGTCCTATTGTGCCGTGACGATAAAATCGTACCGTGCCGTGCCGTGCTACGATAAATTATAAAAGCGTCTGTTATGGCAGGTCTAAAAATGCAGCCTTCCTTTTCTACACTAACCATTGTGAAGGATGGCACTACTTGTGGAACTTTTGTGTGTATTTAGTTTAATTATCTAATAAGTAACCTTTATAATTTAGTCGATTTAAATATAAGGGTTGATATTTAAAAAATATACGTATCTACTCGTAAATGTCTGTAGTTGAATTTCTTTTTGAGTGAGATTTTGGAACTCTAGCTCTTTGCAGTCTATTTCAGCCACTCGCTCCTCCCAATCCAATAGAATTTAAACTTTACGAATACCAGACGATTTCACCCAGTTTTATTTGGCACTCTTAGGTTATTTGTCTAGTCTAGCTAATAACAATAATAGGCTACATTTTGTGATGTAGGTAGTCACTTGTATTTGTGTCATAGCTAAGATAATATACACGTACGATACGATAATATCTATATAGGTACGATAATATCACGACAATCTATACAAATCTGCAATATGGCGTGCTCTTGTATATGTCGCAGTCAACTGGTTAAAATAGACGTTTGATTGAACAGCTAGCACTTGAATTGAACGACACCATTCAACCAAACCTATACATTTGATGTGCAGTCGACTGTACCTAACTATTTATCGGTATGCACTTGTCACCTGTTTTTAATAAAATATTCATTATTTAAAATTGATGTTTGATATGAAAATAATTTTTTTTTTTTTTTTGTCATTATAAAGTTTATTCAAGTAAGATTACAAACAAATATAACAAAACTAAACTACTTAAAAATTATAATATTAACCTAGAAAATATAAACTAAACTAAAAACTATATATACAATAGGTCGGTTGAACTATCTGAATGGCTTAGCATTACAGATAGTTCAACCGATCCCCGTTGTCCGGCAACGTGCCCAAAATGCTGGCGGCATTTCCCCTCTGGATCGCTAGGCTGATCCTTTGGGCGAAATACAGGCCAGCACTTTGGTCACGCGTGGACTCCACGAGCCGCGCCGACAGATCTTTCAAAATTTCCAACGCTCCCGGCCCCCACGGACCCAGCGTCTCTACCCCAAACGGCACAAATATGTAGCCTCTGTCAAGGCCACTATACTTGCGCCGCTTGAGGGATTCGGCTGCTGCAGCAGCGCCACTTGCTCGTTGTGATGTTTCTGTAAGATGGGACGGCGCCAGCGTATCAACACACGTGGCATCCCACACCAATGGCCGTCCCATCTTCCATGGAATGAGTGTCATCCCGTCGGGCCTTTTTCCGTCATCGCGCATGAGCCCATTTGGTTCTAACTTTGCGGCGACGTTGGAACTTCCGAAGGCCCGACGAATGACATCGTTGATTGCGCTGTGGCGAGCAATGCGGCCCGCGCTCCTGCTGCAGCTGAGTCCATGGTGGCCGAGGCGATCGACTTTGTCTCCGCATGCACACCTGTGTGGTGCAACACACGGAGCCCCAATACGCAAGGATATGGCCGTTCGAAATGTGTTGTTGTCAAGTATGGTACCGAGATTTTTAGATGGAAGAGCCTGTAACCAAAGGCCCGACTCCCAGCGAGCGACAGCCAGAAGACGTGCTCGCTCCGTGAGGTTGGTGGACGTATTTAAAAGATTATTCCGTACCAGCTCACAGAGCGGGCCGTCCCACTGTCTCTGGGAGAACGGGCATTTGGGCAGGCTGCTAGTCGGGCAGGCTATTTTCCAGGCATTCATGGCCTCGGCTACGTAGGAGATATCGGTCGTGTTTAAATTGTTCTCCAAAATTGAGGTAACTAAAATTTGCGTGCTCATAGCCGAGGACAGAAATGCCGGTAAAGCAACACTGGAAATCTTTCTGATGCCGAGGCCTCCCAGCCGAATTGGTAGAGATGCCTGGCACCAGGTACGATCATCCAAAGATATGTTAAGAATGGCGGTGAGCGTATCCTTCACGATGCTGTCCAACTTGTGTAATAGATCAGGGTGATTCCACAGTTGGCAACATCGCAAAGAATACGTAAATTTTGGCACAAAAAGGCAGAATTTAATGATAATATAGGCCATGTGAGTATTAATTTTTGAAAGTCTATCCGAAACTTCACGAAAATTTTGAATTTTATCCTCTATAAAATCTGTCATAGACTCATCTAGGACAGGGGAACCTAGAAGGCGAAGCGAACTAGAGTCGATAATTTTGATATTTGGTGCTAGTGCATCAAACATTTTTTTAATTTCAGATTTGGAAGTGCATGAGTCTGACAAAAATAATTCACATTTATTAAAATTTAGATCTAAACCAATGGTTTGAAATTCCGAAATAAGGAAGGTTAGGTCTTTCAACACCGTATTGGCGTCACCTCCTAGGGTTCCATCATCTAAATACCAAACGTTAAATTTTGACTCGAGACGTTTAATGATAGGGTGAATAGCGAGACTGAAAATAGCCGGCCCGAGAGGATCTCCCTGTTGACAGCCCACTTCTGACGAAAGAAGGTCATTTTGATATATTAATTTTGAATTTTTACCGTAACACTGGAATAGAAATTTGAAAATAATTGAAAGGCGTCACAAAACACAAGTTTTGATTTTTAATTATACTGTGAATTGTTACACAGTATTTCTCAAAGTGGATATTTAGGAAGGGTAATTATATGGACCGCTAGAAATCCTCATACATTCACTAAAAAAGCAACACACCAATACAATGAAAAGAAAATACAATGTTCTATGGTCATAAACGTTGCTCTACATTTATTATTTACCTCAAACAAAACTACGAAAAGCTGATCAAATCAAAGGGCGACTGATTAGACGATGTCGCTAACCTCGCCGGAGCTACAATTCGATGTATTAATAAATCCAACATTGACAAAGACCGCCAAAACACCTGGCCGACGGCCAGACATGAAAAAACCTACGCACACGTCTCAAACAATTCTGTGACGTCCCGAACAAAACTCGACTGTCTAGCTCGCTGAGTGCGAGACCGAAATAACAACGGAAATGATGATATTTCGTAACGCGATATTGAAGGTAACGTTTGTGATGACCACAGTTTACCTATTTTATTTCATTTATTCATAAACAATTAACATTGTATTCGAATGACCTAAACAATATAATAACAATAATAAGTCACATATCTCTTCAAATTAAAGTTTTCTAAGGGGCCTCTACGCGTTGGACATAACTCGATCTCCGTGCAAGCCTTTCAAAGGACCGGGTTTTCTTAAACCCGTGAAACCTTGAGAGATACATAATAATAACAACAATTCAAATTAACTTTCGATGTAAGCAGATTCTATTAAAAAAACTAAAATGTAGAGGCTGGGTACCGTGAGTTCATTTTGGTAGCGAGTACGTAAATAAACTAACTACTGGGCGAGTGAATGATAAGATTGTCACAGACAGTTTTAAATGTGCGCCGAGTTTGAGTTCGGCCGTACAACTGTCAGATTTCATACAATTTTGACAGACGAACCGAGTTCACGGAGTGTTTATCACTAACCTATACCGAAGCCCAAATCAAGTGTCTTGTTTTGTAAACAAATAAGATCGTCTAATTACCTGTTGTTATGTAACACTGAAGGAACTGATTGATTGAACGTGTGCATCGTTGCGAAAAGTGATCCGATGTAATAACGTAAATATAACTAAGCAAAAATCACAAAAAAGCTTAAAATATTAGCAGTTTTTGTTTACAAAATGGACACTTGATTTGGGCTTCGGTATAGAGATAGGCACTCTTGATGTTCTGTACATCTTATTTCATGTCTTGTATTGTAATCAACTTTGAGTACGAAGGTATATACTCCGCTTAGGAGCAATTGTGATGTCAAAATATTTTTACTATTAATCGATTTGTAAGCAAACAAACCGCGAACAGTAAACATCGAGCCGGTAGCTTTACGAGCGGCTCGTACCACTGTATTGGCATGCAAATCCGCTGTTAACAATACATGAAACCGTGAAATACCGGTGAACTTTATTACCCTGATTACGGGTACAAAATATTTTGGAGCAGTCAGGAGGTAAACATAACCAACTTTAACCACAAAATCACACGACAACAAAAACAGCCAATTTAAATGTCCCCATTGTTCAAGCCTTCCCTCATATCGAGAGAGGTCGGGCCAGGATTCACGACACGGGCCCAGTGTATTGATGGATTACACACACATGTCTATATAGGTATTTTTTTCTCAGACATCATGCAGGTTTCCCAACGATGATCTTTACCGTTTGAGGTACGCAAGTGTTACAATGAAAACTTATTGTTACGTACAATGGCTGACCGAAGATCAAGCCTGGGACCTCCTATCCTCCAAATCGTAAGCCCAGCGACCTAAGTCCAATGATAAAACATGTGCAAAAAAATCACAATTCCGGTGCGGTATTGGTTGATTACATAACCAGAAGGTAGGGCCTCGGCTGCCGCAAATGAAATGCAGCCTTAAGTTCTATCCGGCTGTAATATTGCTGAACTCTCTGATTTTTTTGATGAGACCTCCGTATCGTGATAAAAAATAAATGATAATTTGTTAATACTTCATTTATTCAACCTTAGGAGCTCTAGGGAACACTTGGTTATGGTCGTACATAATGTGATAATTCACAATAATATAATACAAACTAGGTTACGGCTGGATGTACGAACAGAGAAACAGGGCAACGAACCGACCCACGGGATATAACAAAATGATATAATTGCGGCTGTAAAGAGGCCTTGCCAATGTTTTACAATTTAGAGTAAGTGTTAATGGATTAGCAATAATATAATTAATTGCACTGAATGTCAAAATAAGTTAAAAAAGATAAATATAACTTTATTCCATGTTCCTGTGACACTGATTCCCAGTGTTGTGAAGTCGTGAGTCCAGAGTCACCGGGCCCGAAATTAACCTCGAACTCAATATAAAAGAATTACATAAACCCAGAATAGCCGTTGTGTAAAGCGGGGACACAGTGAAACCGATCAAGTGCAAGTTTACAGCACCATTGTACAGTCACATGCTCTACTTAACGTATACCTACATACCTATTTGTAACATGCATTAGATAGCGTCTTTACGAAGGCCTTGTTGATAGCGAGTATCCCCGTAAAAATAAATTAGATATACTTACAACTTTGGTAAGGTAAAATCGACAGCACATCATTATAACACGGCCTAATGCCAATTCATAATTATATTCTTGTGTCCTCATGGGCCATGTGCGGTCTATTACCGACGAGCTTGCATGAAGAGATATGAATGAGGAGGAAGCGAAAGTTGTGTGCCACGATCCCAGCTAATGGAAGTCCATCGTCTCTGCCTACGGTAAACAGGGGTCTATTTATGTATGTAGGTATGTAATAGGCTTTAAGCAGTTTTTTAATAAAACATATTGTAGAGGTTTTGTGAACGTACTTTTATAATGAACAATTTGCCTTATAAACCTCATATCTAAAGCAAGAGGAATCTATTAATATAGATACACAAATAATACAGTTTACTAGGTAAATAACATATAATACATATCATCTACTACATAGATAAAATTTGCCTACAAAGTTACGCTGTTTGCCAACCTGTAGGATTTCAGGTTAATAGTCTATGTTAATGTCCATAGGTCATAAACGTCACGCTTATGATGTATGGCGCTTATTTTCAACAATAAATTTATGTGGTGTCACCAATAAATAATATAAAGTCGCTCCCAAACCAGCAACTCTTTGGATACATTCCAAGATACCATGTTGATCTGTTCTGATGTGATCTATACTCAAGATCTATGATCAGATCCGTGTTTCAGACTCTGACTCCGCACTGCTACTACTCTAATGGCGATAGTCATAGACAGAGTTTTGAGTACAGCTAACAGCAGATCAAGTGTAACACTTTGGACATTAAACTTTATTATGTGAAAGAAACAGAATTTGTAAAATTACTTAGTTAAAAATATACTAAAACTATATGTACAAAGAATATATATATAAAAAGTTATAGATAAAAAACATGCCCAAGGTCCCCCACTATTGGCAGCGTGCGACTTTAAACCGTTCTTATTATCTGCGTCATAAGAGTTGAATTCGTACTGCAAGTGTCATCATTGATCTGCTGTTGTACGTACGAGTGGACTTTGAGTTCGATCTTACAACTGACAGTTTTCATACAGTTTAGACAGTCGTAAGCGCGAGCTCACACTGAGTTTGTGCTCAAAACTGTCTATAAATATGAGTGTCATGTTTTGTTATCAATATCATAATTATTTATCGAACTTCATTCATTTTATAAGCGATACCCATACTACACTAATATATACCTTTTTCATGATGTACCTACGATGGAACCCCTAGATAAGGTATACCGTAGAGTTATTGAGGTTTAGATTTTCTCCAAAAAGTACTTGACTGTTTTATAAAACTACTTTACAATTACATAGTGTGTACTAGAAACTATAAAAGTAATTAAAGAATTGTTACAATCGGGTCAGTGGTCCATGGGAAACTATCAACCTTATTGAGATAGGTATACTTATCTCTGTTTTCGACTGTAGCTGTAAAAATATAGGAATCTCTACCTATCGGAAAATAAACTCGCGACTGTTGAAGCCTTGATAACGTCGTGGCTGGCTTCAAAATAACTTATCATTGGATCGGATCGTGAGCCCAAATGGTTTCGAATACCGTTCGTAACAATTTATTTTCCGTTTGTCAATGAAGGTCCTTACGGCTCACTCTATTTCTGGAAGCTTTGCGCAGAAATTAAATAAAACTGCAGTAAAACCAAGCAACCTCCGGCCCTGACGACAAAGCATAATATTGTTTAGCTTAATTAATACAATTACCAACTCCATCCATTCGACTGGTCCTCGCCTCGGGGGACTTCAGAGCTGGGGAGTATTTTGCCCAGCGCCTGAGCCTCGCTATACAGCGGGGCAATGCGGCCAGTGCGCTGGGCACCCTGCCGCGCGGGACGGGCCTAGACGAGGTGTAGTATTGGCTAGATATAGATAAGTATTTATACTTGTATTTGTTTTTTTTATATATAATATGTCATACTTATAAAATTACCAACTTGATATTATGATAGCTCTAGCAGGGATACTTTACAAAGATGTACAGAATAAATATGAATAAAAATCAACGCAACATAATAAAATCACACTCATGGCTCAAAATGAATCCTGTGGTGTGGGACCAGAGACATACAAATACGATCACAACTGAACCCCCACTCGGTACAAGGTTATCAAGGTTACCATTGGTAACCTGATCACTTTTCCAACGGGGAAACGAATTCAGGACTCCTTGCACGTCTAGAAGGTAAAGTAATGACTAGGCCATGAGTTCGTTAGTAAAATTTTAACACTACTCATAAAAATCAAGTTCCTTTACTGTAAAAATAAAAATAAAACAGTACGACACGAATAGGTATACCTACCAGAATAAGGGACTAATCAAGAATTTAATAAAGTGCTAATTCCTTTCCACTAACATTAACGAGATAGGTTTAATTTTACGTACGTCCTAGAGTCCCAAGAGTATTATAATTAGAACCTAATATTTTTTTAAATACTACATACTCTGTCCATTGCATGTAACTGGTGCATTCTATTACACGGTAGTTAACTTATATACCCTTGTTGTCGGCAGTGTCACAGTGTAATCGCTATTGCCTGTATCAGCGGCCATTAGATTTGCCAAAGTCAAAATGTTGTCTAACCGCTGGGCACGGCACGGTGTGTCACGCGACCGCGTCGTCGCTGAACCCACCCTGAACTTCAGTCCTATCTAGCTCCAAGTACGAGCTGATTGCCTAGCCTACGTGTCACGGTTAAATATTCAAAAATATTAAAAGAAAAATACATAAATAATTGGAAACAAAATCACGAATTTACCATTTGTAGAGTTTGATTGTCGTCGATTCATCTGATCTCCTACGAATAATTTACGTTTTCGACGTTGTTCAGTTGTTGATACTTCCGCTGGTTTTCTACAGCATTAAAATATTAATAAGTCACAGATTAATTAAGCGTTGAATCATCAAACTTAACCACATTAAGGATCTGAATAATGAATAATCAGTGAGTTAACTTCATGCTAGTCAGTGGTCGCATACGCCGGCAGACGACGGCTGCGTGTGCGTAGCGGATTACGTAGTGAGTTTTTCTCGCGTCACGTCATAGGGTGAGATCGCGCTGAAGTCTGAAGCGAAGGTTGCGCCCGTGACCGCGCCCGCCCGCGCCGCGATAACGCCGCCGCCCGGCGCGCAGTGCCGCGCCGCGCTCGCTGCCCCTCGGACCTCGAGCCACGCCATCGCCACCAGCCCCCAGTACCAGCGACCCAGGTCACAGGACCCGGCCACAGTGAAGTGATGTGTGCGCACTGATGATGTGCGAGCGGCGAGTGAGTGTAGTGAGAGTGTGCGCGCGAGGTGCTCAGCGGCACCGGCCCCCGCGACCGTAGCCGCCATGTGGACCTTCCTGCTGCAGCTGGGAGCCCTCGCGGCGCTCGGCGGCGGCTCACTCACGCCCAACAAGGAGCTGCTCGAGTGCGCAAGGTTCGCTCACATTCTCAGTTCGTAAAAAAATTAGGAACAATTTTGCGGTGAAAATAATGCCTCGATAATAAGAAAAGTTAGTAATTGTGCCAATCCCCCTGGGACCTCGAATGAGCTACAAAAATAATTTAGATGGGCACGCGAGACACGGTCGTTTGCTCATTGCGACCGAGTTAGCGGAATATTAATCGGAACTATTATTAACACAAACCTCATAAACACAACATTTGCACACTAGTAAATAGATTTTTACAAATTACAGACCACCTGTCGTGCACGAGGTGTGCGATAAATCATAAAAGAGCCTAATAGACTATCTTGCTAAACAGCAAATTAAATGCTGCGAAACCATACAAATGCGATAATAAAACTTGAATAATATTTCACGAAAATTTGCAACAATGCAAATTAAAGTATTACATAGACATAACATGAAATTAGCGCATTTGCTCCATCATGGCCTCGGATAAAAACGCAAATTATATACTCAGTGATACTTCAATAACGATATTGAAATAATTGCGGTTTATAAATAAAACGTGCGTCGCAGGCCGTGGCTCTGGCATCGCCGAGCCGGCCGTGGTCGGTCGGGCCCAGCACGCCGCCGACGCCACTTTTGGCAGCATCACTATTGACATAAACACTCGCTGCACTCACTTATGCACTTCCATTCAAATAAATTTGTCTGAGACCGGACATCTGTGGTCGGTGATGTCTCACATTTTATTCACTTTTATGAGGATTGTTCGACGTTGGGAAGTTACATTGCCATAGCCTACATGAATAGTGGCAAGCATAAACCTCTCTTGGGACTCAAGCAGGGAGTGGGTTGTTATTGAAATAACTCAAGGAAAAAGTAATTGTAGGTAAGTTAAGTAGGTAATAACTATGGATTAAAAATAGACGAGACAAGTTATAGGTACTGGAGCTACCAAGTAAAGCCCGACTTTCAAACTCAAAATACAGCTCAACAATTTACTAGTAGCAATAAAAGTTTATCATGAAGGAGAGAAATTGATAAATCAAATAAATAGTTAATTTATTACAAAAATTTAAACATCCGGCTGCTTTTTTCATATATCCTATGTGATGTTAGTCACGTACCTAAACAAGAAAAATCTAACCCTATATCTACAAAAGGACCTACATAGTAGGTAGCTAGTATAACGTATTATAATACAAACACACTAAAACATGACCCTCCTCCCTCCGGCAGTTGGACAATAACAATAACAATGCAGTTCATAACATAACGTATAACGATAAATAGTTTATTTTCCTTGGTTGTAATTGGGTAGAACCGCTACCTCCGAGCCAAGTCGCAGGTGCGGTCTTCACCACCACTCGGAATGCCTGCGTAGTACACAACACAACAAAGGAACGAGATGACAGACAGAAGATTAACCACACGTTACGGTGCCAGACGATACAATGTTTGCTACAATGATGCTTTACGATCGAAACTAGATCGTATTGCATAAGAAATTGAACGAACGGATTTGTTACATCAGAAGGCCTAGCCAGGCTTTGACTATCGAAAGTAAAAATGGGATTGACATTTGCTTTTTCGTTAGCAAATATCAATCGCATACATTTTACTATTTATTAAACTAGCGTTAACTAAAGAGACTAGCTGACGAGAGTAGCTAGATACTCTAATACCTAGCAAAGTGGCGTTGAATTTCGATAAATTTTACATTCTATTCTACTAGTCTAGCGTTAAAATCAAAGCCACGTGGCTATAAGGCCTGGTATCCACCAAAGCGGAGAGGAGAGGAGATAGATGTGTTTTGAATAATCAATCAGATTTCGTTCCTTCTCCTAGGCGGAGAGGAGATGTCGAAATAACGAAGTCTGATTGGTTATTCAAAACATATCTCCTCTCGTCTCCTCTTCTCTCCGCTTTGGTGGAAACCGGGTCTATATAGCTAAGTGGATTTGACTTTCGTTAACGCTAGGCTAGTAGAATACACAGCTACAGTGGATCAAGTCGGCGAAATCTTCTTTCATATCATTCGTCTTAGGGACGGTAGATTAATTAGAGTTTGACATAGCATAATATTAAATATGCAAGAACAATTCAAATCTTTAAATACTCATTGTTTCAAACTAAACAAGTCACATGACACACTCAATGAGGCACAGTTCAATGGACTAGAGATTAAACTATTTACTCTACAAATACGTTGTCTAAATACTCTTTAAATAGCAAGTGTTGGGCTACCTGTGAAGTTAAGACGCTGACCCACTGACAACAATAGATTATGAACCGAGCCAAAATTAAACTCGTTTATCAGGCTACTATTTGCGTCAGTAATCCTAAATATAACCCGGCCGGTTCGGTAACTGTGACAACAGAAATAAACCCTTGTACTGAATACCTCACGCTGCATTGCATTGCAACTGCAAACACCCATTGCGCGTCTATAACGTGTGTAACATTGTGGTTTTAGAACTACTAGTTTTATAACCATGAAGCAAGTCGTTGTTTATGACCTTCGCCTTATAAACCTTACGGTGATTCCTCGATTCCTCTTTTATAGCATTAAACCTAACTCCTACACACACAATGTGACTATACCAAATCAACATATATGACATGGTATAGAGTTGGTTAATTGCTTCCTGAGATAGGTAAATATCTAGATGGACAAACGTGAATATTGAATCTGTCATGATCTTAAATAATCAAACATCTTTGAGAGGAAGTTTACGTCAAAATGCATGTCATAATTTTTATACTATCCTTCTATTTTCACAATATTTGAGTTTGTATGGATATATGAATTATTTTATCACCTAACTTCAATAGAAGATTGTAATGGTTTGTTTAATATAATTAGGTTGACTTGTGGTTGCGGAAGCTATTACCTACTTACTTATTTTCAAATATTATTTCAACATTCAGGGTAATTATTGTCTCATTTCGGAACACTTTCGTTCGTCTTGCATAAATTGGAATTTATGCGATTCACAAACGGGAGGTTGAAACACACCTACCTAATTGCTAGTCTTCAAGATGCCTACAGACTATATTCGTATACTATATATATATATTCTTATATTCGTATATTCTTATACATGTTATGTAAGTATACAGTTTTTGCTAAACATCAAGTGATCGCCTGAATTGCCGGACGTGACATGACTAAATAGCATGCAATTGTTCCATGACAGTATCCATTTCGAACGTCTCCGAAATAATAGCTTTCGTCAGTTAAAAGACGAGATTTTTTGCTGTCTTGGCAATGTGTCTGTGCTGAGGCACGTGAGGAATTTGTCTCTTAAATAAAATGTATTTGAATTGAAATTGATTTTACCCAATCTTTAGCGCCGCTGGCCGCCTACACTCATTGTTCTAATAACTGATAATCCAATGTCCATTTTACAAGGTTTTAACAAGGACTAAATGACGTTCCTAAAATAGCTGCTATTTTTCTTCTACTTTAGTACTAAAATGACAGTGTTTTTAGGATTTCCAAATAACAGCCCAAATAACCAAATAAATTGAATCGCTACAAGTATTTCCCTATTCAATTACTCAAATATACTTATGTACATACATAACATACATAACCTCATGCTCAGAGGTACGCAAAAACCACGGAATTAAATCTGCCGTATTTATTGCAGCAAATCGGCTTATCACCGCCAGCTTTTAGCCACTACGTGAGCCATACGTGGAGAACCTAATCGCCGTCTTTTTAGATTTACTTGATCGCATAGTGGTCTCACAATTTATATGTACCTCTCACTAGAGAAAATCGAACCACGCCACGAGCGGAACGTCAGGACTTTTGTTTCTCCTTCCATACTAAAATATTTGACCTATAAAAATTCTATAACGAGATAACTCTTATAGGCTGTTGGTGACAAATAACCGCATTAAACCGGTTCTTTGACCTTACCGCGAATAAATCAAGACGCGTGATGTTTTTCCGCCGGTTTATCGCAGTCATCTCTAGTCGCTTCAGACGACCTGGCCCGTGGCCAAAGAACCAGGGACTTCGCCCAAGTAGGTAGGTACGTGAGTGTAATCAAACGGATTAGTTAACTGATGCTAACCAGAAATCTTTCAGAGATTGAAACATTAAAATTATTCTGCAATTGGCTTTCAATAAAAAATAATAAAATCCAATATTTCAGTGAGCTATATTATTTTGTCTTACATTTACTTGTAATCCATGAAAGTGTTTGGTACAGAGTGGATTCTATTAGAATCGTAAAAGATCTCATGGGTTCTATTAGCTAGTAATCCCGCAAGGGGGGATAGGATATTCGTTTTACGTAGGTAGGTACTAAGAAATTACAACGCTTAGTTTCTGCATACCTGCATCTAATTTCTCAGGATTCATAGCCATAACTACTTAGTATTTTCGCATACCTACTAGACATATATATTGTAAAGACATTTAAAAATCAGTGAAGTACTTTTTTGAGAAAATCTCAACCTTAATGACACACCTGAATTTGACCGTACTTACAAACAGGTGGACATACCACAATCCTGTAAAAAAGGCAATTTTCTTTTCTCTTTAATTATAATTGCAAATCGATGACCTAGAGCGATAATATTAGAGACGTTTTACCTGAAAATAAAACGTTTATTAAATACTTACCTAATTCGAAGCCTAATAAAACAATATGAGAATAACATTCTTGATTTCCGCTTTCCGAAGTCATAATACGTCACGTCCGCAAGCCCTTTCCTCCCACGCGCACCCCGCACCCCACCACTACCGACGGCAGCTAGGCGGGGAATCGCCATTTCACTTCATTGCATCTCTCATATAAAAGCCACCAGGCAGAATTAGAAAGTGTTAGGCTTCGAATTAGGTAAGTATTTAATAAACGTTTTATTTTCAGGTAAAACGTCTCTATTAAATCCTGTACCGTAATTCGAAGCCTAATAAAACAATATGAGAGACGTGTTTGTTATCGCCTGGTGGTAGTGGTGGTGGTACCAATTAAATATGCCAATGTGATCTGCTTAATTGATTTAAGCAAAATATGTAAAGCCTTGTAGTATGAGCGAGCATACTAGATTATCTTAATACATAAGCAAAAAGAGCCATACTCTATGCCTCGAAATAGTACGATTATGAACAATCATTATCCTTTAGTAGGTACCCATATCATTTGTAACTTGTGTAACAAATACTTAACTGATTGTCAGTTTATCTACATTTGTACCTATGGTATGCGTTTGCGCTGATCTAATCGATTAAAAAAGAAAATATCCTGAATTTCATATGAAATCGGACATCTTGACCTTTTTGAAGGTATTGACAGAAAGGTGCCGCTTGCGGGCATGTTAGGTACCTTAGTTAATTTACCCAACAAATTTCTCGTCACCTGCTGTACTTACAGCTGTGCAGTTTAATCTAGTTATAAATCATCGCCTTGAGTTAAAATACAATTTTCACAATGTATACCTCTAGGTAGGTAAACCGTAAGTAGGTTTTATACACTTGATGTTAGGTTACACAATAAACCCCTGCTTCAAATTCGCCAAATTGTTTGGGTGTAAACTCTATAATATACAAAATGTATAGATGTATCAGAGAGTTTGTATCAATATGAAAATCCTCATCCAACTCGGTGGATCTCCCATCAACTTCTTAGTATCTGAGATGAAAGTTTTAGAGTCTCGCTCGCATAACATGGGGAACAATGGCGTTCACGAGCTATACTTTTATATACATGTATATTAGAGGCCTTATTTGATTCGGTTTAATTAATTAAATCGACAGATTTTAAGAATTGGTTTCGAAAACTGACCTGGGTGGCGAGTTTTGTTTGAACCATTCCTATTAAACCTTATCCATAAACTGTATTGTAAAACTTCACCGGAATAAGTTGCACATTGCCACCGCACTGCGGCGCTGTTTGCAACAAACGGCAAAAGGAACCGGCCGTGATAAGTAAAATCTTTGAAAAATATATAATTATATTCTATATATTAGAACCTGATGAAAAAATTCTTGCCGTGGGCAGGACTTGAAGTTGCGACCTTGCCATTCCGTGTCGCGCTCTTACCAACTGAGCGACCACAGGCCACGTCCACCGACAATCTTCATCGTATTATACATACTTAAAGGGTATGTTATGCAAATCCATCTATCGGACAATAGTAGTAGTATTCCGACAACCACGTCTAACATTCGGTTAGAAACGAATTTGTATTACGCATTATCCATGCTCGGTGAAGAAATTAGAACATTCTATATATTTTTGTGTGTTTAAGTCCGTTCCATGTCTATTCTTCATTATTTTCTATGAACTAGTGCATAATTTAAAGTATACTCGATTTATGGGAATAAAAAACTTGACTGTACGTTGAAGCCCCCGACCGGGCGGGAGGTATAATATGCGCAGCGTAGCCGGCAAGAAAATAACTTTGAATTCGAATATATGGTCGAGAAGCGCAGCTAAGTGAAGCCAACGCTCCACAGTTACATAGCTATTAGAAGGCTGGCACTACATATAATTTCTGTACACTATATACCAAACAGTGCCACGCTTCAAGTCACAAGGTTCGTGGTCCGATTGTGAGAACGCGCTGAAAAGAATCGTAGGTACACGTTCACCAATGTTGGGTGCAGTTTGTACTTGGATGGGTGACCGCTAGATAAATTTTCGTATGAGCCGTAAAACAATCGGTTCGGATTGTTGTCTTTTAACAGTAGTCGGTCGTTAGACAATTGTGACAGGTTTAGATGGAATAGGGTTGGTCACAAAACCACAATCATCATGCCTAAAAAACGTTCGCTTTGAAGCCTTTTCAGGTAGAAATCACAGGTAGAAATGTAACGAGAATTTTTCGATGATATCGTTCCCTAATAAATTCACTACCTACAATTATGATAATTGTAATAGTGTAGGGATTCAAACAAAACAACATTATTGATGTTGTGGGTAGAACAAATCAGTTTGTATGTTATTGTCTCTCACCGTTGGTAGGCAACATATACACGACACGACACGACGGATATAATTGCTACAAAAACCGGCTTATCGTATATAACTCTGATACTTTGTTACACGCTGACAAAGGTCGAAAACCATTGGGGCGAGAATCATAATTAGAATTGAGTTACATTTTATTCTATTTCCAGTATCGTAACACGGCACATGTAAGGGCCGACCTGCCTGTGCTACGCCAACTACCATGTACTGGCTCCGCCGGGGGAGTGACCAGTGACGATGGAGTTCTGTTCGCTAAAATCCGATTCTAGCAATCGATCGCCGTCCATAATAATATGAATACATTATTTTCTATCTTAATGTCTTTATGTAGGTAGTTGTAAGTTGAAAGATTTTAATCATGTAGTCAGGTTCAAATCACTTATTGCAAGTAGATTGCATTGTTTACATTTTCTGCGTTACGTATTGTCGCGCCTTCGTTGTGAGGGTAGGCGACGACAATGTTGTTATCGTTTAGGGTCTGTCGAAGTGTTCGGAAATTAATAACCCGGCGAACGGAGATGTCATATTATGCACAATACGCGTACTAGTATAGTACGGCGTAATACGAAACCGCAAAGCGCGGGTATTGGTGCTTAAAGTATGGATGACGTAATAGTACGTAATAGTATCTTCTGTATTAGAATGTAATACAATGTGAACAGTACTCTTCTAGCTTTGGTAATCATGATCTAGGAGTAGATCTAGGTCTAATTTCCGCATTCCAACCAAGATTGGTAGTTTCTATTATGATAAGTACATCAATGCAATGCAACAGATGTCTGTGGGTCCGAGAGGGAGTCTGTAGTCCCTTGACCTCTATACCATACCAGCTCAGCATACCTAGGCAGTGGTCCTCGCCGCCTTTCAGCAGTTCGATTGGCATGATAGTACATAACTCGAGTCCCGTGGGGATTATGAGGTTTGCTTGTGGGTAGTCCTTGGTAAACTGGTTCCCATTTTGCCAATTTATTAATATCAAATTAACTTCTACGATGTCTGCGGAATGACAATACATCTTCATTCTTATTCAAATTATATTACGACTTGTTAGCCACATGAAAGACCCATTCGCCAGGCGATCTCAGAGCGTAACTCGGGTTCCGGGTGGCAAATATGGTATGGAGGCCGCCTCTGTAGACGTATCGGAGACAGCGTCTGTAGGTGAAGCCAATGGTACACGATGGCAATCCAAATACTTTTGTTGTCGTAGTAGTTCTGAGTCACGCGAAAGTCAGACACTCGTTGAGTTTAAGAGACTTAATTGAACTCATCAGTTAGGAAACCCTTTGGGGAAGTACTGTAGGACCCCTTGGGATAATAGCTCGTTGTGCTTTCTTTCTGTGAGGCGCGGTGTATCCTTGGTGTTGTAGTCTCGTAACATGATGTCATGACCGGAATAAGGTAGAAGCCGGTATAGGAATGTAGGGCGGAGCCCGTTCTGTTCCCAATGGTGGTAGCTCAACTGATCGACATGAAAAGCATAGGACTCATGCTAGACGCGACTCTCCTGACCCGGTGGGACGAGGAAGAGTCCGCTCTGATCTGTTAATTGGAGAACGTCTCTAGTCACTCGGTACTTACTTACCCCTCTCCAATTGTCTCATTGCACCATTACTGATGTTGACCCACAAGTTGGGAAAAGGATATTTCTGTGGTGCACAGGAAATGCAATCCTTGTCATTAGTATTTATTCATACTATCAGCTTCCTGTGGCGACGCTGCATGTGTTGTCAAACCAGAAATCACGTGCGCGGCACGGTTTGCGCGGCACAATAACTATTAGATTGCGTTCTCACACCAACAACTCGTGCCACAATTTGCGCGCCAGCCAATCAGCTGGAAACTACAGTGTATGGTAATCAGCATTGCCACGATTTCCATTTTGAAATTTCAGCGTATTCGAGATTCCGAATCCATCTTTACACTGAACATTACTGTAAAACAGTCTTACTCCCTCGATGTCAACAGAATACAGGGTTTAATGTTTCGTACACTAGACTTACTCCGCTGAAAAAATTAGTTAATCCTGGAAAAAAGCTTATCCTAATGTTAGTTAATCCTTGATAGTGGCGTCAGACTGCCGTAGAATGCCAGCTGGCGTCGCCAACATGTTGCCACAATGTACATGCATTGCGAGTATTGTATTTAGGTATTGCATGGTATGCATATTTCTAAGACAAAATCACATTAAGTATATAAATGAAATAAAATATCGTGTTCTGTCCACTTCGCTGCCCTAATGAGTGGTCGTCTTATAGTTCTTGTATAGTTATAAGCAAATGAACACCACGTGTATCAAATTAATATGAAAATTGAAAATAACGAGGGTATTTTAAGGTTAAATAGTTGAAATCCAATATGTGCGCACAGAGCGATTGAATTCAGTACTCCTGGGCCAGTTACCCTATTCTGGGGGTGCGAGTACCCACGTGTTCGGGTGCCCGTTAATTACCCTTATGTTTGGACTCGGGTGTGCCTTGCGAGTTGCGTAGCACTAATGGCCCCAATACTGAAGAAAACAACTTCAATTTGCATGCTTAAAGTAATGAGCGATGTAACTTACAGTTTAGCGAACATTCCTTAACGCAACGTTGCTTGCGAGCGCCGCCGTTAGAACATAATATCGCGCCATGTTAAACACACCTGTTGCTGCTATCCTTCCTTCTTCCGTATTCGTCTCCTCCTGCTGGCGGGCCGGACGTTTCTAATACTTTTATAATTAATAAAATCAAACCGAACGGTAACACCGTTAAAAATATGCACCACAGAAACGTGGTGAAATTATTTTATCTTTCACTTTTATAAGTAAAGATTTGCAAATACTTTGCTCCGTATAATATGACTAAAATAAATTAAATTCGGTCAACCTCACGCTAGGTTAGGTTAGGCGACCGTACGGGTCGGGAAATTTAATGCCAATGAAGTGAAATGGCGATTCCCCGCCTAGCTGCCGTCGGTAGTGGTGGGGTGCGGGGTGCGCGTGGGAGGAAAGGGCTTGCGGACGTGACGTATTATGACTTCGGAAAGCGGAAATCAAGAATGTTATTCTCATATTGTTTTATTAGGCTTCGAATTACGGTACAGGATTTAATATAATGATATTCACCATCTTTCACTCCAATGACAGAGTACATTACGTGTCAAGTCCACGACATGCGAACTTTGTAAGTTTCTGTAATTACTTATACAGAACCCACAAGGACATTTTGAACTTGCTGCATTTAATTAAGTTCAGCACGCTTTCGCAAGGAAGTCATTAGTTGGGTTTATTATTATTACCTAGGTACAGTTCTCGCAAAAAAATTCATCGAACGTGATGAAGCTAGCCACCTAGATAGATACTTGTACGAGCCTTGAAGTGGATACTGCAGGCTAAGTAGGAGAATCTAAACCTGGCACTACTGCCTGCAAATTTTGCTGTGAAGCAGACGAAACGTCCATGTATATTCTCTGCGATTGTAAAGCTATGATGAAATGTCCATTCATACCCTCTGTCAATGTAGGTAATGCTCTTATTCACAGTAGAATTCGAGCCTTGTATAGATATATGATGTCACCCGAGAATAGAAATAGCATAAAGACTCCTGCATTATCTGAAGGACAATGTTCTTGGGAGCGAGATGTAAAAATTAAGTGAGCGGTCACAATATCTTGATCTTGAACCAACACCTGAACACGCATAATAATAACAGGTAACAGTACAAAATGTTCAGGAACAAGTTTATCCGCTAGTTAACAATAGTCGGCTCTGCTCAGAGCACATAGAAGATTGTATCTCATGAGATCGAAATCCATTCCATCAATGAACCCTGGCTCGAATATTCGTGGATTCGTTACACGTAGAGTCGACTGATACCAAGCTGTAGTGAAGTGGCAGGTTTGTCATCACAATCTACCGTTGAACCGAGAACCGTTGAAGTAAGACGGGTTCTAGATGGAGACCATGCACGAACAGGTAAACGTAGCGTGGCACGTACCCCCAGCTAAAGAGAGGACTAGGTGTGTAAAGAGTTAAAAAATCGCCTTGGGTGAAACCTACATCCAGTAGACCTGATACACTCACTGAACCGATCTTACGTCTCATGTAATAGTCGACGGCATATCCAAGCGTAACGACACACTGACACTTACACGCCGGTAATACGGCATAGATTACAATGGTTTTGTGTAGTTTGCTGTGCTGTGAACTATGTCCTTATAGGCTTAGCTAGGTTTTTATCGCCTACAAATAAATATGTATTAAGCTTGAGCTCGGCTTATGACCCACGAGTAGGTATAATCCTAGCGCTGCCGAGTCGGTAACTCTTCACCTTCATGCATAATTGTATTAGATATACCTGCACTAGGCACCGCTCGGTACCATAATGTAAGTGTCGCACATTTAAAGACGGACTTGTATCGCCTACTTATTCTAATATTTACCAGCCTCTAGTAGGTCTAAATGACATGTTTCCCCATGGTACTACTGGCAGTACGACTGGTAGTACCACGGGGAACAATCGGTATAATACTGGTACCTAAATACGTATTTTGGACCCCCGTACAATTGGACATTTAGAGAATTGGACATTTCAAACATCAATTGTAATCTGGACATTTTGAGAATTGTACATTCTGAGACGATATTTGAGATAATAAAAGTCGAAGTTTACATCGCAGCCATCCTGATCACAGCATGGGTAAAGTAAGTCGCACGTTTTCATTGCAGTCTCTACCTTTTATCTATCCGTTAAAATCGTCTACTTGGACAAAATTATTGAATATCATTCATTCATCATCAAGGGAGTATTATATTTCGAAACCCCGCTGTATTATAATGATGGGTACTTTCAGTCTTTCCATTCATGCATTCGACCCTATACAATTGGGCATTTTGCGAATTGTACATTCGAAATGGATATTTGGCAAATTGCCCAACATTTTGAGAGTTTGACATAATGCGCCTCGTCATCGTCACTCTCACTATCAACGTATACTCTCTGTTTGACTCTGTAACGTAGAGGTTAATACGTAGCAATGACGTAGCGATCTGCGCTACGCGCGCGAGAGTCATCAATGTGTTTATGATTGGAAAACTCAGGTAAATACTCAGATATATTATTATTTGCTTTTATATAAATACCTACATATGTAGGTAGCAATTTAATATTTATCATGAGTACAACCCCCACCCCCAGTTTCAATTTGTCGAATGAATTCAAGGCTACCCTGTATTGTAATGATATAAAAAGTACATTTATAATTTACGTTACCTATGTTTAGTTACAATTACCCGCCATTTAATTAGGATAGAACCTAATTCCAACATAGTAGGAGTAAGTACTTTCACGTAGTGAGCAGGATGGGTATAGCCACTGCAGGAGATTGGAGCCATTATTAGGATTGGACAGTGTTTACGTTACAAATATAGATAAGTAATAATGTTACAGGAAAATATATATGAGGGGAAATTAATATGTTTGTAATAGCAATGGAAATAGAAATTGAAAGGTATATCAATAACGGCTCACCTGAATGTCTAGCGAATTGATAAGCCCGGGCTTGAGATGATGATGTATCTGGTTTCCCAGTTTATATATCACACAAAGACACTGAATCACACACAGAATCACACATGATATAGAATACAGGATAAAGTAGTTTTAAGGTCCGATGTCACCGAGATCGCTACTCCAATACTTTAAGAGTAGGAGTTTAATTCGTGTGCACTTATACTGAATAGATCTAATACGATTTATGAGTGCGTGCATAAAACATTGAAATACCTATACTAATTATGCTTCTGAAACGCAGTATTATAATTTACAATTTATTATTTTTGTATGTTTCTACGAAAAGTGAGCACAGCTTACTTGCTAATCAAAGATAATTATAATGCAATGACAGAGTTTGTCAAAACGTCGCTTTTAATTTTATCTATATTTTAGTTTGCCGAGATTAGTATTTTTCTCAAAGAGAATATAATACTATAGCACCCCGTACACCGTACATTTCGAAGAGGTACGGACAACAGCAGATCAATGGTAACTTTGCAGTACGAATTCAAATCTTATGACGCAGGTAATAAGAACGGTCCAAAGTGTTAAGGCGAGGTGTTGGGACGTTTTTAAGTTTTTCGATGAAGGCTACGGCACTAACTACTGAAATTAAAGGCCTGAAAAAAATATATATCAATCTTGGGGTATCTATTTAGGGACTGTTGGCTACCGATACACGATTGGACAAACTTCGCTCGATAGAAAAAAATCACAAACATACCCTTTTCCTGTCTTTTCACTCGAGTAGTGTGTCTAAACTAAAACAGTTATTCATACAAAATATATATCAAAATGTAGGTTATTATAAATAGAAGAGCTTGATGAGATGAAAATCTGTTGTTTGTAACGTTTTTTTTATACCAGGCAAAATTTAAGAAAAAACACAATTTGTATAAATACAAATGCACGGCGCTATGAGCTTCAGTGCGCCGCTGGGCGCTGTCGAGGTCGGACCTGTATCGATTTTTGCCAAATGTTCCACTTTGGTCTTTACCTGGAATGCTCCCACGATCGTCATAACGTAATAAAATTTAAAATAATACGAGTCGAATTTGGTCACACCTATACTTTAAGATTATTAGTTTACTAATCACGGAATGATTGTGCATCGTTTTGAATATAAAAAGGACTCATAACCTAAAACAGATATTCCTTAACACAATAGATTTTTCGCGAACCATGTTTTTGAAGTCATCATATTACACGCGACACGAACACCAGTGTCGAGTGTCGTATATTGGGAGCGAGCAGTGGTCTGATAATTGCAGATGAAGACAAGTCGGCTAACATTACAGTGGGGCTATAACATTACGGTTCTCAAAACGATCAAATCAAACCATGTCATAGCGGCCGTGAAAGGGACAGTGCTATTGCATTGGTATAGCGGCGTCTCTGGTTGGCGCGCCATGACATGGTATAATTTCATCGTTTTGAGAACGGTAATAGGGGGGCTGATCAGTAACTTCCAAATTGAGCAAAGTGGAACAGGCCAAAACAAATGACTATTGACGGTTATTTGTCCCACAGAGCAAACAAACAAACAGCAATCGAACTTAAAATAGTTTATACGTAGTTGCTACTTGTAAAACTATGTACAGTGAACATCACATAAAGTTTGCCACATTTTACTCTACGCACACTCGCACAGTGATAATAAATACGGGCCAGATTTCAGTAGCTATGCAAGTGTAGCTGTGGTGTGTAATGTGGTGTGCGATATATATACCTGTTTTACTCTAAGCACAGTGATAATACGGGCCAAATTTCAATAGCTACGTAGTTATAGACTGATTCAATATACACTGTGCCTACTTTTAAAAGTACAGTCAACAGCACATAATGTGTGTCATGTTTTACCCTACGCAGTGATAACACGGGCCAGATTTCACCATCACTGACGTCACACCTGACACCAATAATAATACTTACCTAACATCACGTTAAAAAATTCGTCATTTATTTAGTTTTATTGATACACTTGACAGTTTGTCACTTAAATTTGTCAAAGACAGATTTGTTGTAATGTAATCTCTATGGTTATTACCATTTTAATCAATTCTGTATTTTATAAGAATTTATGCTCAATTTTTTATTAAATCGCGCGAAAGTACTTTCAAAATATATTCCTCTAGCAAATAATTTGATTATTCCAATTTTTCACTTTTATTGATTTTATTACAACAATATTACCTAATTGACATTCCTATTATAACAGGTCTTTTTTTCCGTCAGATTAGTATTAACATAGTATTTTATTCTACTACGTCATACTATCATACGTCAATATAAATAACTTAAAAAATAATTAAAATATATAACCTGATACCTGATAGACAAAAGTTCAAGATTGAAAGAAATATTTTCCGACAATCGCGAAAATTGAAATAAGTAACTCCGAAGCTGTCAGACTTGGGATATCCCTCATCATCAGTCTATTTATATTGCCCCACTGCTCGGGCAAAGACCTTCCCTTACATCGAGGGAGCTCGGGCCATAATCCACCACGCGGGCCAAGTGCGGGTTGGCGGATATCACATGCCTTAGATTTTTTTCTTCTTCTTCTACGACATGCAGGTTTCATCACGATGTTTTTCTTCACCGTTTTGAGAGCACTCGGTAAATGTACGTAAGTTTTTCCGTCGAAAAAAACGAGGATAACTCATTGATACATGGCTGCCCTGGCTGGGAATCGAACCTGGGACCTCCATATTGCAAGTCCATTGACCCAACCACTGCGCCACCGAGCTCTGCTGGGATTTCCCTATTTGGCATTAAATGGGTCGATAATGTTGGCACCGACAAGTGGACTTCGGTATATCGTCTATCCGTGGGACATTCTGTATAGGTATTATTATGGGTAGCGAGCTGTGACGTCACAGTGAGGACACTGGTTACGCTTACTCTGTGTACCTGCGCGAGTAATGACCCCGATCAATGCGCGTCATCCCTCTCTCGCCCCTCCCTCGCCCCGCACCTCACCCCCTCACTAGGCTCAAATGACCCCATGGCCTCGCCTTAAGCTTGATCTGCTGTTAGCTAAATTTCATTGGCTGGCTTTCTATAAGATGTAGTATTCACATGTACAGTCGACAGCAGACCAATGGTAACACTTGCAGTACGATTTCAAGTCTTACGACGCAAATAATAAGAACTGTCAAAAGTAAAAAGTGTTACCATTGATCTGCTGTCGACTGTACTTATATTACTCTTTGATTCGCAGACAAAATACGGCAGCCCTTGTAACTTATTACTTCTATTTTGCAAAATATATATTTTTATGAGACTGATTAATTTATTTCATACTTTCTTCCAGCCAGATCCTGTACATGGACCAGCATGCGTACCAGATTCCAACAAACTACAATAGAAACATTCCACCCGGTAAGTTTGCAGATGCTCAACTAATCATGAGTTTGTCGATGTATGGTGACATAATATTTTTATAACGGCAATAATAAGTTGGTATCTAAATCTAGTTCATCTTTTCGTTAGAGCAAAGTTAAGTTAGGTTGCACGGAATCGTCGGTGCGCGAGTCCGACTCGCACTTGGCCGGTTTTTTTTAACTAAGTATAAGTACCTCTTCCATCCATCCCTGTCCCGAGCCTCTTCCAGCCACCCATCCCTGTATCTAACGATATCGTCTCTCCACCTACGCCGAGGTCTGCCCCGACGCCGGCGACCGTCCGATGGCACCCATTCTGTGGCAGCCCGGGCCCATCGGTCCGGCTGCATGCGGCACACGAGGGGGGAGACCTTTGCCCAGCAGTGGGACAATATATAGGTTAACAAAAAAAAAAAAGTACCTACTATCCCAGACTGGGAATCAAAACCTCGGATAGAAGATCGACAAGCCGTATACTATTTGCATTTTTTCCCTGCTTGTTTCATTAAATTAATTAAAGTACTTATGATAAAATTACTCTTAGATCAGGGCAATCCCTGCGTATAAGGAAGACATTATTCTATTGATTAAAGAAGTATTTTTTCAGTGGTCGTTTTTGGGACACTCCTTTGTCTTTGCTCATTAGTTTATTTAAAATTTACCTACTGGTTACAGTAGGTATATTTTTAGCCCTGGCTGTTTAATTTAACCCTACTGACATGGCTGTAGCATCCATCCACTTAGAGCCGGATGTTATTCAGCAGAACACCGCCTACCGGCCGACCAGCCTTTACTCCATCATTAGTCAAACTATAATTTCTTTCTCGACTGACAACTTTGACGCGACCGCACTTCTAATTGGCTACTCTTGCATTATATTTGTTGCAAAATAACAGTTTACAGGTACTTATAATACAATAGAATTTAAGTATACCTATATATACTAACTTCCCTATATTGTCATAGACGTGCGGATATGCAATTTCATTATGGTCATGACATACTTAGTTTTTCCTTCTTCTTGTCATATTGTGGTCCTATTATTTATACCATAAGAAAAAGAGTAAGTTTGGTTAATCTTAAGGAGTTAGTAGCCAAACTTAGTCTTATCTTGTAGGGTCATAAGAATAACAAAAAGTTTGGCTAAACTTACAAAATTAACAGCTAAACTTATTTAGTTTATTATACTAAAGTTTATTTCGATTATGTCAGCATGCTATAGGATAACAATTTATATAGGGCGGCAGCTTTCGCTACTAAACCTCCGTACTTATTGTATAATTATCAGAAATTATGTTCAGGAACCCTGACTTTCTATATGCCGTGACATCCATAGTTAAAATTGTATCTAATAAAATATAAACTGCAAAATTCAAGTCCAATTTCGCGTTTAATGGTTTTAATGGTATGTTAGCACGAAAACTTATGAATGCTTGCCGACTTGCAACGGAAGAGGAATATGACAAGTTGTTTTGTCATTATTGTGAAGGTCTTTAAAAATAAAAGTTTTATAGATACATATAGGCATTTATGTACCTAAATATAATATTTTTTTAATCAGAATTTGTATTACGCATTATTCATGCTCGGTGAATAAATTAGAACATGATGAAAAAATTCTTGCCGTAAAACTTTACCAGCTGATAACTTATAGTAAGGTTTGTACTTTACATTCCATTGTTCTCAATTTTCAGCTAAAAACACAACAGTATACGTGGGAGTCAACGTTAACCGTGTCTCCGGAGTGGATGAAAATAGAGAGGTAACTACCTACATCATGATATATTTCTCCTACTTATTTGCGTCAAAAGGTTTCCTTAAACCCCGAAGAAGATAAATTCACCGCACAGTGGACAGTGAGCTCTCTCATTCGTGCCAAACACATTTGTACCTATGATAAAATCAAACAGCGAAATATAATCACAAACCTAAGTATTTCATACAAAATTTCTATTTGGGCCTTAACTTCAACTCTTCTTCGATAGGTGTTCAAAATTATCGACACTTATGCAGACTTTTCCACCCCGAAAACGGTTGTTTTGCAATAGGAGTATCATGTATCGATTAACTTCTGAAGATTCATTGAATTTTGTATCTTTATGCCTACTTTTTAAGTTTCTTACATTTTTTTAAACTTTTTGACGTTTTAAAAGAATTATTTAGGTAATTATAGTTTTCTTTTGCCTATTTTAGTACACTTACGAATCCGTAATTCCTTATACCCACAACGTTATCAGTCAAAAATCAATCAATTCGACTATTTTCTTTGTCCAAGGAGATAACATTAGACGTTTTCCTGCAAGTATCGTGGGAGGAATCCCGCTTGCACGTGCCGGCGGCCAAGCAGTTCGTCGACCTGCCCTGGGAGTTTCGCCAGCTGATCTGGACGCCGGACCTCTACATCTGGCAGCTGCAGACCATGAGGATACTCTCCGTGCTGCAGGAGATGGCCTCGCTCCGGATCTACGCAAACGGCACCGTCTCAGTCAGTATTGGGTTCGTCCATTTCTTTGATTTTATATTTAGGTGCTGATTGTATGGAATTCTGACCGACTAATACCGTCACAACGAAGGACATCTTTTTGGATCGCTCTGGGATCTACAGCACAAAGAATGCCTCCTAACACTACCATATAATAGGTCCCTACATGATCACCAAATGTTTAATTTGAATATTTTTTCCCCCGTAAAACGTTATACCTTATACGTTATACCTACCTATTTAATTATTAATAAAATCAAATAGGTACTTCATTCTAATTAATTATTAAGTACGTTCTTGGTTTAGGATTAAAATATAGATAGAGTGTAGATTTCTTTGCATATTATTTTTTATTTTTATGTTACTTGCGCTTTCTAATATTATCCGACTAAATAAATATAGGTACTTAAATAAATCTGTTCACCTGTCACGTAATTTACAAGAGTTGAAGGCATCAGACAATGGCTTCTAACGCAATGTTCCAAAGTTGTTTATTTTGGCAACGTGACGTACGAATGATACTTGGGCACTTTATGACATGTAAACTCATAAAATGATGTGTTCTAATCATAGAATTCTAACATCTTATTATTAGAAGTTATTACCAGATAAATGTCAAGAACATCGGCGTTTAAACTCTAGTGAAGGTTGATGAGTTCATTATGAATGAAATTTTATGAAATGTGTAAGTAAATAAAATAATGATTATAATTTTTATTTGCAGAGCCACGATCACCATCAAGTGTGAGATGGACTTCGTGCTGTATCCTTTAGATGTACAAAACTGCGCGATAGATTTTAGTAGCTGTAAGTATTTTTATTACGAACGCATTGCTAGAAACCATAAAACTAAGTATCCGTATACCTAAACTTCGTCAATCGAATAACCCGCCCCTTGCCACACCAGGTGCAAATGTGCCCATATCGCTCGCAGCGTTGACGCGCTGTATATCTATGGCCAGTCTTTGCACCAGGTAGAACCCGGAGCGAGGGTCACAGCCCCTGTCCCTAAGGCGACGGCCAATTTCAGTAATAAATATTTTAGACTCCGCCCCCCGTCGTTTCCACCGCGAACGGCACGAATAAGTAATTAAAATTGGTATATTTTGCCTCGGCAATTAATTTAGTAAAAGATTTTTACTGTTATAAATATTCAACCATGCAATAAATATAGATACCATAGTAAGTTAAAGTTTGATATGTATAACATAGCACATAAGCATTTGGCTTTTAATTTGTGAAAGGAGGAACATGTTATGCAAACTATCGACACTTTCATAATTAACGTAGAAGAGTAATTAATCACCCACAAACTTCCATCAAATATAGAAGCTATTTTGTATATGGACGTTCTTTCAAAGTTTAATTTTACGCAACATATACCTAGTGAGGGGTGTAAAGTAAGTAAAGGTAAACAAACGAGTGTGGATGAAGGAAACATTGTGAGGAAACATGCACACACATATCATAATATTATTCTTATGTAAGTATGTGAAATAAGTTACCTGACAAAAGCTAGCCCCCACAGAGCAGCGAAAGGCTCTACGAGCTGTCTTGTCATGCATGCATGGGGGTTGAAGTTTGTGACAAAGTGAATCCTAAGAACCCGTAATAAGAACCGTAAAAAATCCGAATAGTATTTCTGGCAGGCCGGCAAGAGCAAAACCCACGAAAGGAAAATTTTCGTTGCGCTCCACGGAGAGAGCAGAATTTTGTATGAGGACAGGCTAACGCCCTTGTTGTCGCTTTCACTCTCATACATCAGAAAGAGACTTCTGTTTTCATTGTTTTCAAGCCAGAGAAGACTTTGAATTTGAAAATTTTAAAAGAATTTGACAGAGAAGCGAAAAATTGATAGCGATTCCAAATTGCGTACCTATGCTAATATTAGTCGCCGATAAGCGACTCGTCCCAAGATTGACATGCGTAGGTTAAACTTGGTAGGATACATCATTTGAAATGTAATAAGTATGAGGCAACAAAGCTAAATAAATAAATAAAAATAAATAAATAAAAAAGCGACTCGTCCCGCTCGCTCTTACGCGATGTAGCTAGATATGACCGACAGTGATAGTTGCGGTTTAGGTTTAGGATTCGACGTGGCCGCTATATAATTAGCTACATTGTCATGCAAGAGCGCTGTTTGCGATGTAAATATGGCTAAAAAAGCCGTGGATCACAAAACATTGAAGGCCAAACCAGCGGTCTAAATTGCCGATCTGAGAGTGACAGCAAACCCATTCCCATTTCTATTTTCCATTAGTGGGTGTCATTGGTAACATTATAACTCCACCAACGAGCAGTGGATTATAGAAATGGGAATGGGTTTGCTGTTCACTGTCAGATCGACAATTGGGGGGACCTAACTCAATTGCTTTATGCTGTGAATCACACACTTTCAAAAAAACATATATTGGCATTTTTTTAAACAGTCAATCTGTTTTTTTTTTTCAGATAAATACACGGCGCAGGACGTGCGCTTCGAGTGGCGCGACGTGGCGCCGTGGACGGGGCTCGGGCTGGCTCAGCGGAAAGAGTTCCGGCTACCCAAATACGTGGTCACCTTCGTCACGGACAAAAGTAATATTTTTCACAAATTTGGTGAAGGTAAATGTATATTTATTGCTTTGCGCTTACGTTGCGCCCTGTAAACTAACAACGTAGGTATCCACCACAGATTTATAAACATGGAGATGTGCTACACATCATTTTTACCTTTTTTATATGCTTTATTATATTAATCTTAAAGTTAACGAAAATAAGTTAATTGCCAATACTCTCGTCAACACCCTTCATGCAGAACAAAGCTTTCTTCGATAACTCCCGTAGACTGAAGTGTGATAGTCCAGGTTTTCACCAGTGAGAGTTCTCACTCAATGCAAGGTAGTGGTTTGATCGACATGATATCCAATAAACAGTCCAGTATATATAGGCAGGAAAAGACAAAATAGTTAATAATTTACATAAGTAGTGTCAAGAAATTAAAAGTGTCCATAACGCTAGCAGCATAGATCGTCGGTGCCAATAATCTCAATTTAAATTCCCAATGCGATCCATTATCCACTATGGACATTTTTGATAGAAATACAGTTAGACCGAAATTCATAGACAGCTACGAGCTTAGCGTAAGCCTGCTCTTACAACTATCAAAAGTCTATGGAATTTGACATTTGTAAGAGCACACACTAAGATAGTGCTGTCTATAAATCGTATGTAGGTTTGTTGTATTTCGCATCTCCCTTGTTTCTGAATCTGTGGTCTCCACTAACGCTCGCCTGCGCCGCTGGCATGCCGCCCACTGCTCGGCGCGGATGGTCATTACCCGATGATACTGTTTAGTGCCGCTACACGGTTAAAATGTTACAATTACATTGATACTAGTCGTAAATGTCTTATTACATCTGGGCCGAGCAGAAACTTCCGTGTATGTTGTACGAGTCTAGTTATTAGTGATTTTGTTGTTGTATTTGTCCCATGTATAAAAATTACAAATTATATGTCTGCTTAACCGTTCACGTTAAATGGGTGTATTTATATTAACCTTTGATACCTATACTAAACTAGCTTTTGATTATGTAGATTTAGAAAGAATATTAATTTAGATGGCTCTAAGTAAAAATGTGCCAGACTTTTATTATATTACTTTAGATAATTTGTAAAAGTATTACTTAAGTACCTAGTAGGTATTTTAGTGCTACATTTAGTGGGCTGCTGAAGAGAATTATAGATTTGTGTATCTACATAATTAGTAATCACTAGCACATTAATCTTTAGAAGTTTATTTTAGTATAAGTACCAATTTAGAAACAAAGACATCAGCATGGAAGTAAATGAGTAGTTTTATGTGGCAGTAAAAAAGTAATATAAAACGTACGTACACAGTAGGAAAGTAGGTAGAGTATAAATATGTAGCTTCACCGTTTTATAAACTATACCAACCCTGCCTATGAGACTACGAAACATGTACAAAACAGCGGTACGAACATGTTACGGAACACACTTAGCAAATATTGCTGATAACACTACCTACATTCTCTGCAGTCATTTATTGTGGATGATTCCGAAATGATGATGATGAAAAAAAAATAGCAACGTATTCACGTTACTATTTTTTTTTCAATCGCCGAACTAGTATTTCTCAAGAACTACTGCTTACTTGACTGATTGTATAAAAATATAGATAGTTTAGAGTAGGTATGTAAATGGTAAAGTATGTTAAAAAAACAGTAAAGTGTTTTTTGAGAAAACCGCAACCTTAATAACTTTCCAGTGTGCAGTGGGGTGATCGCGACTTCTATCGTTTTCGTAATCGCTTTCAATTTGACACATGGACGCTATACCTACATTGCTGCAATGTTTCTGCAAGTTGTAACAAACGACAATGAAACGCAGCAATGTATATCGTTTTAAGTGTCAAAATGAAAACGATAACGAAAACGATTGACGTCGCGGTCACCCCCCTGTACCTACCTTTCTCTGTGTGAGACCTACAGCCTATTATAGGAGAGCGATCTATCACTACCCTTGCTAAGCCTACTGCAATAGACCGGTCAATATCTTGCAGTAGGTAGCTAACTACATAACGTGAGTTTAAAGACTTTAGTCTTTAAGACTGAAACATTAATATACTTTTTAGGTGAACATTCAGCCGCTCGGTTGCGGATCAAGCTGTCGCGAGAGCTTCGTAGCTACTTGCTGGAGAGCTACTTGCCTTCGTCGCTGTTCGTGATCATCTCGTGGGGCAGCTTCTGCGTCATTCCCGAGATCGTGCCGGGCCGCATGGTGCTGCTGGTCACCACGCTGCTTTCGCTCGTCACTATGTTCGACACAGTCAGGTATACGTTACGTGCTCTCGGTATTTATCCCAGACCAGCCAGGTACCTAATAAGGATCATTTATAGTAGGATTTTTAAGGATCATTTCTAAGATCCACTTCATTTACTCAGCTCAAAGTGGATACTACTTAGGCGGATAATCTTAGACAGTTTTGAGTATGAGTGGAGTTTTGAGTTCGGTCAGTTTTCATACAATTTTGACAGTCGTGAGTACTGAGACTCAGCTCAGCTCAGTTCGTGCTCAAAACTATCTTTAACTATCGGCCTTAATGTAGGTTACACCCCTTGTGCAGTCTGACACTGATCTTTGGAGGCTAGATGTTTAGTAGCGTCTATTTAGTTTGTCGTACGTCGTTTTAGTTTGGTCCAATGCCTCCCAATTGCTCAGCATTTAATTGAGTTTGTGTGTATGTATTTTATCTGATTTGAGATATATAAATTATACGTTACCACTGAGCTGATAATAAATCTGTGGAAGTTATTATCCCATACCGTCCCTGTATTATCATTTTTGGTATCTTAAATGCTTATGTGGTCATTTGACTGATCTACAGCACCAACTCGCCGGATGCACTGGAGCTGAAATGCATAGAGGTGTGGCTGATCTCGTGCACCATATTCGTGTTCCTGGCATTGCTGGAGTACTTCGTGGTGCTGTTCGGCATCCGTTACGACAAGAGCTGGTGCCAGCGGCGAGCGGACCTGCGCCGGGCGGCGTCAGCAGTCCAGCTAGCGCCGCCCATGCATCTCAATCACTCACAGGTCAGGAGACTATATGCAGACCAGTAAAGGTATAAGGAACTCTCAAGTTACAGTCCCAGGTCATTATCAAAGCCCAGTATTCACTTTGATTTGTGAGAGTGTGTAGATTCTACTGAATAGTGACCGACAGGTGCGAATTAGTTGGAGTATCTATAGTGTCCCAAAATAAATAGTAAGTAGTATCTAGGTACTAAAAAATATATTACTTTGGTACTAGGAACAAAACAAGCAACGGGTCGGTTGCGCTGCGAGTGTGACAAGTCGCAAATATAACACCTTAATATTTCGCTAATCACTTGTCACTGGAACTAATCAGTTGTCGTCCAAACACAAGCGCGCTAATCACTAATCAAAATGAATTCTGGACATGCCAAAAATAAACTTTGAGAGTAATTTGTGCTAACTACTTTATTCTTTACCTTTAAGTGAATTTCTAGACTTAAACCCAATTTCCAGTTCACAATCACTTATTCTTACACTATTTTGTGCACCGAAATAATTTAATTCGCCACAAACAGTAGTTTAGAATTAAGTATATCAAATGCAAGATAACTACAGCTAATGCATTCATTAGTCGATAGGATCATCTGATCCGAGAAAAGATTGGATTGTTCGCTTTATATCTCTTATGACGATAAGAGACCGTTGATTTGCTATTGTAAATATACAGAGGCTGAGTACGCCTGGGACTGGCACGCCACAAGGCGGCGTGTTCACGCCACAGATTACCGCAGAGGACGAAGGTCTCAAGCAGCAGTTTTCGCACCAAACTATACAAAGGGTAAATATCCCTCTTAAATAGTCAATCATAATTCATGACCACAAAAAGAACACCTATGTATCCAACCCTTGGTCAACTCATTTCTATCTGGAAACACTGCATGCGAAAACTATACCCCTTCAATCGGATTAAAGCCATCCAGTACCAAATTTTTAAACATAGGCCACTTTTTAGTCACCTCCTTCGGCGAGAAGGAACTGGCGTGAAAATAAGGTTGGCTGTGAAACAAGATCTGTTAGTAAGGTAAAAATAATAATAAGAGAAACACTGCACTGTGTGGCTACAGCTGAACACAGTAAATGGTTAGTAAGCAACACAACTACTTATAGGAAATTATGTATTCGTGGTAGATTAGATAAGTGTTATAGGTTTAGTGTCTAAAATCTAGATTCTAGATGAACAGTAGGCAAATTAGTCCAACATGGTTTCTGAAGCTGGAAAAATATAGTGATTGAGTAGAAACTTGAAACAGTTGCACAGCTTTAAGCGCATGTTTAATACGAGTAATTAGACAATTGTCCAAATTAGATACAAAGGAAAGCCTTATTTAAAGACCGTCGGAACTCCTTCTCAACTATACCGGTAGAACAATTCTTTACTAAATTGTCTGTACTAGGACTCACCAATATTGGAGTCGATGCCGCGAGGCGGGGGCTCCGGCAGCCTCCTGTCGCGGGTCGGTTCCCTGGTGGAGCGCGGCTTGATGTTCTGTGGCGCCCAACATGGGGCGCTGGACAAATTCGCCCTTATGCTGTTCCCTGTGTGCTTCGTCCTCTTCGCAATCATCTACTGGACCACGTACCTCAGTGAGGCACATCGTGCGATAAAAAAGTGAAGTGGCCACAAAAGTGGACTTAAAACAATATTGTGTGATTCTGTCGTGGCCGGCAAATCTAATCCTAAACAAGAAACTGTCACGGTCACTCATATGTTACGTCGTGTCCGAGTGAGCGGGATGCCTCGCTTAGCGATGATTATTGAATTAGCGTTCGAAACCCCGGAATCGACACAATTATCTTATGATGATACATCGAAATTTAAAATGTACATAAAATTCGGTATAACTTACAGGTATAACTTTTTAAACTGTACTTTGACCTACCTCTTAATTTAACTATCCCCCAAAATACCATTGCTTTAGTATATTCGTATATTTAATAAATTCAGAAATATATAAGTACCGGTACCTATTTTCCGCTGTCTAGATTAACATTTCTCCCGAAAGCGGAAATCGCAAATGTTATATTTTGATTTATGGAAAATGTAGATAAGAGTTCAGTATTAAAAGTTATGCGTGAAAAACTTTAAAATAAAAGTTTATATTTCGATGGTAAAAGACGTTATTTTAACATAATTATGTAAATATTAGACAAATTGCTAGTCGGTTTTACAAATAGTGTGTCTAATGAGAGCGCGCTATTTTCAATAAGTTTGACTCTATTGGTCTCGATTCTAGAATGATTTCAGAGTCTAAAATTCACTCCGAAACTACGGCTATTTTATCATTTAGATTTAGAATCGAGCCTATTAATCTATTGACTTATTTAACTCTATCTATACCTACAGGGTTGTTTTAAAAATGTAAGCTTATATTGTAAATAGAAACTATAATAATTAATAAAGAATCTTTGTGTGAATGGAGAGATAATGCTCGCCTGTAAAGTATTTCAAATAGAACTAGCGATTACGAATATCTCGTCTAAGATGGTTTTAAAAACTTTGCCCCGCTGATACGTAGTTACTAATTTACAACGAAACTCATACATATAGTAAGTTATGAAAATAAGTGCAATGTTCATATTGATCGATGGTGTTCTTTGGTGGATAGGCTTTAATGGTGATCGTCCAATTTAGACTTCTATATAAAATTATTTTGTGCATAACTTTTAATATTGAAATCATACACAATTCTACCAACAAATCAAATTATAAAGTTAAATATTTTCTGCTGATCTTTAGATACGGAGAATATATTCCCATTTTAGATTTCGTAGTTAAAAGATATGCACGAAATTGTTTTCGTATAATAATTTAGGATTCACTATTCAATAAACTATCAAATACAACTTAATGATTATAATATTCGTAGTTCCTCCGGCTGTTTAGTAATAAATAAGTAGTAGATATGTAAAAAATATCAGTAGGTATGCTCAGATAAAATATCTAGCAGTTATTATTATTGAAGTGAGCTAAACGGGGACCACGATATTTGAAGTAGTAGAGCAAAATTATATTCAATATCTAATTCAGTGCCTTTTTATCTACTTACTACGATTATATTTACTATTCTTAGCTTGCAGGAAAGTTCGGGTTTAACCCGAGTTAACCTGTTGTTTGACCATTGTTAACTCGAATTTAACACGCGGTATCGTTTGTATAATTTTTTTTTGCGTTTTAACACCGGGTTAAGCACTTAACATGGTCTTTAGAACACGGTTACAGCGAGTGGCCTTTATTATTTGCCTGCTAGAAGAAATTAAAAGCAATATTAATACTAAATGACCTACCTACCTTATTTAAAATATACTTACGTATTATTCGTATTAATTTAAATTATAGTACAGAACCTAGTGCTCATTTTGATTCTACCTACCTAGACTTAAGCTAGGTTTAATAGTTTAAATTGTAAATATATTAAGAGGGGACCTAGAGCTGGCGCACCATACAAGTTGTTATCGCAACCCACGTTAAAACCTGATCGATAGCAGTAAAATAGTTATTGTAAATTAAAAACAAAAAAATCTAGTTCTCCAAAAAATTAAATTATAATGGTAAGCATAAGTGGTAAGTTTGTATGGAAAAATGTCCAAATCCTGTAACATCTCAATTAATTATACCTACAACCATTGCGTTTTCAATTTACGGAAACCATATTTTCGTTCCTAAGAACCAAAAACTTTATCTACTTACTTAAATGAATTTGACAATAAAAACATGTGTTGCGATATTATTTGTAGGTGGTGGCTTAAACATTGATATACTTAATAAAATAAGCCATCAAATTTCAGGATAAAGTAGTAGAAAAATACTTACTTAAAACAACCTGAAAATCACGCAAACAGAGTTTGATGGAAAGCGATGTCCTTTCTGTCGTCTAGTCAAACATGTCGAAGCGTTCACCGTGGTCATGCGTAACTCATAGAGTACCTAGCGTTATTATATTAGTCATTATATTGTGATAATTGGATCTCTCTCTCTTACGCGATGTTCAAGTACACAGCTCTCATGACTATAGTTGTTCCCCAAAATCATTGTGACCGTTCAAACGACTAGGCAACGACTGATAGAGCTATATTGTCATTAAAATATAAGATTTTAAGGTTTAATTCCTTTAATTCTTTTTTATATCAACGGTGGTACTCAACGAGGATAACGAGGTAGGTACCCATAACGACGGTGACTGCTTAGTGTATTTAAATCATAATGTTATTTTTCTGAATCTACATAACTTTCATGTTGTATTTACATTATTTATAAGCACAAAATAATAATAATATTGCACAAATGGTTCCTAAGACATTGTGCAATGAAAAGAAAAAGAAAACCGGATATAAAGTCTGAACAGAAACATTAGAGACAGTGTTTAATGTTTTTACCATTGTTGATAATGATAAATGACTTTTGGGAGACCAATGCACTTTGATAAAATAATGAAATCACTAGATCTATCTGTATAGAAATTAATGTACGTAAACTGCTTTGAACTGTCAAACTAGCAATTCAAAATTTCGCGCGTTGTGTTTGCCAACTACCAACCCCCATCCTTCCTTCCTTCCTGTGACCCCTTCTTCCTGTCATGGCCGCTAGCGTGTGATACTCGTTTTGCGCTAAAACCGAACTTTTATTTCTGAATCAACATCCAAACTACCTGTGAAACTCAACTCTGTGACTCGTGACAATCAGCAAACAGCTTCAGATATTTCGTACTACCCGGAGGGATCGATCCCAGAAGAAAACATCCGCAAGAGTGAAAATTGTGCCGGTTCCTCCTACAACCTTAGCCCTTGGTATTTGGTGAGTTCGCTCCAGTCCTTACTACCCGATAATAACATCACCTTTTCAAGACAGTTACGTTACATATTTTTGGTCCTTTGAGCCGAAAGTTATTTTTGGGGAAAAGTTTTTCATAACCTAAAAAATAAAGTTAGCGATTTTGTAAAACAAAATTTAAATGTACAATAATGGCGGCGGCTGCAGTTGAGTGGAAGTTGGCGAAAGTTGCAGTCGATTCTTTTTACGATACCGCTTGTAAAATACATCCAGGAAGTGATAAAGCTACAAAAGATACGTTTCGAATAAAATTTCGTGATTTAGAACAACATGTAGAAAAGTTTACGCGTGCTCATATTCAGTTGGAAGCGTTTCCTTCTCCAAAGTTTGATTGTTCGAAACATGACAACGACTATGCCGAGTTTATGGACAAGGTGTATAGTATTCGCGTACAATATGAGAGTGTTTTTGGTGGTCAGGGTGTGTCAGGTGGTCAAGCAGTCCACAGTCAGTTACCAAGCATACCACTGAGTACGTTCAGTGGGGATGCCACCCAGTGGCATAATTTCAATTCAGTATTCGAGTCTCTTGTTAATGGTAACATGTCGCTCCCAATCATTCAGAAGTTTCATTATTTGGTGCATAGTGTGCGTGGTGATGCAGCTAATATAATTAAACATTTACAATTCACTGAACAAAATTACCAAATTGCATATGACCTTTTAAAAAATCGATACCACAACATTAGACTGACAGCGAGTATCCATATTGAAAACTTGCTGAATCTGCCTAATATCCAAGCTAGTGCAACAACAAGCCTACAAAAGTTTGTAGATTCAGTGAATGAAAACATCAACGCATTAAAAGCATTGGAACAACCAGTTGAAGAATGGAGTTTGCTACTTCTACACATTACATTGAAAAAATTAGACATCCAGTTAAGAAATTTCTTTGAGATTCATGTTAAAGATATCAAAATGCCTACATTCACAGACCTCATGTCTTTCCTGGAAGCCCGAGCACGAGCTCTGGAAAGCGCTAACTTGGTTCTGACTAAGAGTACAGTACCGAAAAAAGAAACTCAACCAAGATTTAAAGCTAATTATGCATCCAATGTTCAAGATGGTTATGCGTCAAATGTAGTAGAGGACAAACAATGCATTTGTTGTCAACAAAGCGATCATCAACTGTTTTACTGTGAGAAATTTTTGTCGTTAGAACCTCAAGATAGAATCAACTTTGTGAAAATCAACAAATTGTGTTACAATTGCTTGAGACCACACATGGTAAGCAGATGTCTATCCCAAAATGTGTGCAAAGTGTGTGAGAAACGTCATCATTCATTACTACATTGCTATAGAAATCCTAATAGGGAATGGACTTTAGCGGCAGCGTCCAATGTCATGCCAGAAAATGAAGAGGAACCTGAAGTATCTGCGCTGAGTTCAACTTTCCAGTCTAATGCGTCGCAGTTGGGTCAACAGTGTGTATTGTTAGGGACCGCAGTCGTCCATATTCGTAATGCATCAGGTGAATGGAGCGAGGTTAGAGCATTGATAGATCCAGGATCTCAATGTAGTTTTCTTTCAGCATCGTGCACTAAACGATTAGGTTTAGATGTGTCATCTACTTCTTTTACGGTGTCCGCTTTAGGTGGTCAGGCCAATCAACGCACACTGGGAAGTGTTCAGTGTCAGATCAAACCAAGATTTTCGGACACTCCTATCATTTTGTCAACAGTTCATGTTCTGGAACGGCTTACTAGAGACCTTCCTTCTACCACATTGTCAAAGGACATTAAAGAAAAGTTTACTGGCATGGTTCTTGCAGATCCGACGTTTCACATCAAAGGAAAAGTAGACCTTCTACTGGGCGCTGATGTCTATGAAGATATATTACTTAATGGAGCACCACTGAAATTGTCTCCTGATTTACCATCAGCCTTACAAACAAAAGTAGGCTTTGTGCTTTTTGGAAAAATGCGTCAAGGCGAACAGCTGCTAGAGATTTCATCATTCCATGCGGCATGTTGTTCAGACTTAAATGAATCACTTTCTAGGTTCTGGGAGCTAGAGGAACCTCCCAAGGACAATTCAAAAATGAGTATTGAGGAAAGTCACTGTGAAGATCATTTTCAGAGTACTCACACACGAGACCCCCATACTGGTCGATTCATTGTTCGATTACCTTTCAAGGAGAACCCCCCTGCTCTAGGGGCTAGTCGTGACATTGCAGAGAAGAGGTTTTATTCTTTGGAAAAACGACTGAGTCGTGATGATGCTCTTAAAACAATGTATAGAGATTTTCTTCAAGATTATGAGGATCTGTCTCATATGTCACTTGTCAGAGAACCTCAGCAAAATCAAGGAATATATTTCATACCTCATCATGGAGTACACCGTCCAGAGAGCAGCTCAACAAAACTCAGAGTGGTTTTCAATGCCAGTATGCCATCAAGCAGTGGCAATTCTTTGAATGACACATTACATGCAGGCCCTAAGTTGCAACAAGATGTTGTTGCTATGCTTTTAAAATTTCGGATGCATGCTGTAGCTTTTGTATCTGATATCAAACAGATGTATCGCCAGATCATGATTCATCCTGCTGATAGGTCATACCAACATATTTTGTGGAGATCCTCTCCAGAAGAGGACATCAAAGAGTTTGAACTCAACACTGTGACTTATGGAGTCACTTCAGCCCCATATTTGGCCATGCGTGCTATCCGTCAGCTCGCTGAAGATGGACAACAGGATTTTCCTTTAGGTAGTCAGGTGCTCCTGGAAGAAACTTTTGTGGATGATTTGGTCACGGGTGCACCCACAATTGAAGGTGCCATTCAATTAAAAGATGAAGTTGAAATGCTGTTGAATTCTGCGGGTTTTGAGTTGCGAAAATGGAAAAGCAACTCGAAGTTATTTCTTTCCAAAATCCCCATCGAATTTTGTGAAACTGGTGACACTGACAAATCAAAAAAAATTCTAGGTGTGAAGTGGAATCCTGATGATGACACTTTCATGTATTCAGGCAAGGTTCAAGAATGTGTTCACTCAAAGCGAGCACTGTTGTCAAATATCGCAAGTGTATTTGATCCGTGTGGGTGGTTGTCACCAGTGGTGTTCACCGCCAAGTGTCTTATGCAGGAGTTGTGGTTGAGGAATCTTCAGTGGGATGATGCACTACCTCCAGATATCCTTAGCCTGTGGTCACGGTTTGCTGCAGAATTTGGTGATTTGGAGAATATTCGAATTGACCGCCGTGTCTCCCAATCTGATACTGTGAGGTATGATTTGCATTCGTTCAGCGATGCTAGTGAGAAAGGTTATGGTGCAGTTGTATATGTTGTTTCTACGGACAGTCAGGAAAGGAAAACTATTGACCTTCTGTTAGCTAAATCAAAGGTGGCGCCGACAAAGCAGCGTCTCACGATTCCGCGACTAGAGCTAAATGGCGCTTTACTCTCAGCAAAATTGGTGCACTATGTAAAAAATACCCTTAACATTTCCTTTAAGGAAGTTTTCATGTGGTGTGATTCCACTATAGTCCTCGGTTGGATTCAACGTTCCCCTCATTCTTTACGGATGTATGAGGGCAATAGAGTTTCACAGATTAATGCTTTACTGGACCATGCTGTATGGCAGTATGTTCCATCTGCATCAAACCCTGCGGATGCATCAAGTAGAGGTTTGTTTCCTAAAGAGTTGCACTCTCATAATCTGTGGTGGGGGCCCCAGTGGCTGCTCACAAATAATTGGCCCACTCAGCCTCACGTTAGACCTACCCTCGAGGTAGCTTGCCCAATGAATGATAATCTCCCTGTTGTTTGTCAAGCATCATACACTCCCAATCTCATCGATCATTACAGTTCCTTGGATAAATTACTAAGAGTTACTGCGTGGTGTCTTAGATTCATTCGAAATTCTACGGTTGCGATATCTGAAAGATGTACCGGATATCTTAAGAGTCAGGAGTTGGATCAAGCGTTATTACTTTGGATTAAACGGACTCAACAAGAGGAATTCTCTCAAGAAATTCATAATTTACAAACAAACAAGTTTCACAAATCGCGTTTGACTTCTTTATCTCCCTTCATGGATGAATCTGGAGTACTTCGTGTAGGCGGCCGACTAACGAACTCTAAACTGCCATATGATTCGAAACATCAAATAATACTACCACGGTCACATCATCTAACCAACTTGATCATTGACCAATCACATGTGAATAATGCACATGCAGGGCCCACTACATTGCTTAGTATCTTACGTCACCGTTTTTGGATCTTATCAGGGAAACAAGTAATTCGTTCTCGAATTCATAAGTGTTTAAAATGTTTCAAAGCCAAGCCACGTTTTGTAGAACCTTTAATGGGTGATCTTCCATCTCCTCGTGTTCAGCCATCTCGAGCGTTCCTTGCTGTCTCTATTGATTTTGGTGGTCCCTTTTATCTTAAAGCTAGTAATCTTCGAAAAGCAAAATTAACAAAGGCATATATGTGTATATTTGTGTGTATGGCTGTGAAAGCCATTCATCTTGAGCTCGTTACCGATTTGTCGAGTGAAGCCTTTTTGGCCGCTGTGTACAGATTTACATCTCGTCGTGGATTATGCAGAGATATTTTCAGCGATAATGGCAGTAATTTCCGTGCAACCGACTGTCATCTTAAAGAGATATATAACTTTCTTAAGCAGCACGAAGATGTGCTCAATCGGGATTTAGCTTCTCGCAAAATCACTTGGCACTTCAGCCCTGCCTCAGCCCCACATTTCAATGGGTTAGCTGAATCTGCTATTAAGTCTGCAAAATTTCATATTAAGCGAGTGGTCGGTGAGCAACATTTAACCTATGAAGAGTTGTATACGTTGTTTTGTCGAGTAGAAGCCGTTTTGAACTCTCGACCACTAACACCACTTTCTGCGAACCCTGATGATTATGAGCCTTTGACCCCAGGGCATTTCCTAATAGGCTGTCCTCTTGTTGCTATTCCAGAGCATAATTTGGATGAAGTGCCTCTAAATCGGTTAAGTCGGTGGCAGTTACTTCAAAAATTAAGTCAGAGCTTTTGGCACCGATGGTCGCATGAATACTTGCATCAACTCCAACAACGTAGCAAATGGTTGAAAACAGTTCCAAACATCAAACTTGGGGACTTAGTCCTGATCAAAGAGGATAATACTAGTTCCTTACAGTGGAAACTGGGCCGAATATGCGCCCTTCACCCTGGAAAGGACTCTATAGTCCGCACTGTAACTGTGAAAACTTCCACTGGCTCATACTGTCGCCCTGTTGTTAAACTTTGTCCCTTGCCACAATAATAATTTTCTATTAGTTTTTTTTCCTAAACATGTAGATTTAAGTTGTAGTTATAAGTCTCTCTTCAAAGAGTGTTTTTCTTCTTTAGTTAACTGTTTTATATGATTGGCCACTGAACCTTAATATAAAGGTCAGATTTGAGGTCTATTTTACTTATTATCAGAAGCCAGCTTTCAGCTGCCTTCGGGGGGAATTATGTATAGAAATTAATGTACGTAAACTGCTTTGAACTGTCAAACTAGCAATTCAAAATTTCGCGCGTTGTGTTTGCCAACTACCAACCCCCATCCTTCCTTCCTTCCTGTGACCCCTTCTTCCTGTCATGGCCGCTAGCGTGTGATACTCGTTTTGCGCTAAAACCGAACTTTTATTTCTGAATCAACATCCAAACTACCTGTGAAACTCAACTCTGTGACTCGTGACAATCAGCAAACAGCTTCAGATATTTCGTACTACCCGGAGGGATCGATCCCAGAAGAAAACATCCGCAAGAGTGAAAATTGTGCCGGTTCCTCCTACAACCTTAGCCCTTGGTATTTGGTGAGTTCGCTCCAGTCCTTACTACCCGATAATAACATCACCTTTTCAAGACAGTTACGTTACACTATCTAAAAATTGTGCCTTTTCAGTCCTTCGCCATGCATTAATTAAAACGATTGTGCTTTAGATTAATAGATCGCAATTTATTAACTGTGAAAGGACAGTATTAAATATTATACAACTCGAATTCTTAGGCAATATTACGCGTAAGTATAAAAATTATAAATATAATTAAAGAATGAAATAAAAGACACTATTTTAAATCACTCAAGATTGGTTTCATTTATTATAACTTAAACTAATTTATTACATTTCTACAATTGTTTCTGATTCTGTAAAAGCCATCGCTTTTCTACTTTCAGATTAGATTTTCTAATTTAAATTTTTTACAACTATAGTTGAGGTAAATATTTCTAATTCCTTCAGAAAATGCATTTTATACAAATTGGAAATAAATATTGGGTTAAGTACCTTATTCATATCCATAGTAAGACGCCTCCCTGTTGACCCGTTCCATGTCCGCCGAATTCCTTCTGATCCGCCTGCCTATGGGTTCCAAATCAGCATAGCACTTGGGGAATACTTTCTCTATAATGTCCACAGCGTCCGCTTTGCCAATTTGTCGCACCGCCATCACGGAGTAGAGTGCTTTCGTTTTTACACAATCCTGGAAAAAATACTAAATATTAAATTGAGAAGGACAAAAATAAGGTATGTACATACATCTTTATTATTAGAGAGACATTTCATGGTCCAGAACAAAACTTTAGATCGACACACTACAATGTGTAGTGGTGAAAGCTACCTTTTAATTAATTGAATAACTAATAAGATACATGTTGTTGTTGTTTTAATTTAAACATTACATACACAACAGATACGATACGAACTTGACGTTTTTAAGAGAGCGGTGGTCTGAGTCTGCGCAGAATAGAGATAACTGGAAGGGTTGGAAGGCCATTGCCCAGCAGTGGCACATTACAGACTATTAAATAAATGAATAAAAACATACACCTGTTACTTATGAAATCTATTAACATCAGTTGTATTTTGGTAAATCTAACTGATATAAACCAAAGACATAGTTTAGCATAGAGGATAAAAACGCATAAGTAGTCTAGACTGGTCTGGACATTTTTTGTTTATTTTTCCTGTATTATATACTATATATAATAATTAATATATATATATATACACCGTGAATTTTTAGTATAATATATATATAATATTATATTACTATATACTTATTTACATAAGTGGAGGGCTCCATGAACAAGTAAACGCATGGGGCGCTCCCCAACCAGATGGAGGGATGACTTTCGCAAGGTGGCTAGCAGATACTGGATACAGAAGGCCGATAATCGGGTAGAGTGGCGTGCTTTAGGAGAGGCCTATGTCTAGCAGTGGACTGTCACGGGCTGATGATGATTTAAAGAAAAATAGCAATGTTGTACATCACTAATTTCCTCACAAACCAGTCCAAATAAGCTAAAAGCTGATTCCCAGCACAACCCGCTCCAGCTCCACAGGAATACAGAGGTAAGGACCGAACCTACGCCGCTTGCGCCGTCTCATGCTCTAGTCATAAGACTCGTATTTCTTGACTGCTGTGCCAATGCAGTTCAATAACTAACCTGGTGCGCTTGCTTTATCTTAGTCCAAGACGCGTCGCCCTGTGACCATGCGCTGGCGAAAGAGCAGTGCGTGAGATTAGCGGCGCGGATCTCCGTGCAAGCCAAGTGCTCCATATTCCTGAAGTTGAGGTCGTTCCGGCAGTAGTCGAACATGTGGATCATCTCGTGGGTGAGCACGCCTTGCACCATGCCTTGCCGAGTCGAAACGTTCTGGCACACTACAATCTACAAGGCAATTGATATTTATTTTTATTATTATCACTTGTTAAATGACATCCAACCATAGGAGAATATTAAGCATAGAATAGAAAGAAAAATACATACATTCTTCGGAAATTTGTTAACGAAAAATTGCTTTATCGTTAGCAAATGTCAATTATGTACATTTTTAGGGTAAAAAAATGAAAAATAGAGTCGATGAGAAATAGATGAATATACATTGTTCATTTACACCAACTCAAATCCAATGTCTGATCTCTTTAACCTAAGTAATTCATTAAATTAAAATAAATCAATGATAATAAACAGATAGTAAATATTAAGCTTGCTTGAAACATACCTGATTCAGCTGAGGATCGTAGCCTCCACTGACAGAATAATCGCATACTTCACAGGATATGTGCCTCCGAATGTCAACCTCACTGAAAAGTAAAACAGGTCATGAATAAAATTGATACTCCTTTTTAGAGCATAAGTACCTACCTACAGCCGAAAGCTAGGTATTGAACAATTTCTTAATTGTCTATGCGTAAAAAAGAACTGAAATCATATTACAAGTTTTATTGTAGTGTGCAAAAAGGAATTACCATCCAGAACTCTTAAGTGCTGCCATCATAACCTTTACAATGGGACCTGAAAATTAACAAACATGACACTTATTAACACTTGAAACTTAGTCCAAATTACCCATTCGGACCGATCACCTGCCTTGTCTCTCCCATATCCAACTCAACATTGACAGAATTCTACGAAGAGACACCAGAACCCAAATAAGAATAGTTTGTATCAATCAGTCATTAATGTTTTGAGGCTTCAATAGTTTATTAGATACTCGATAGGAAACCCCAGAAATGCATTTTACTTTTTACCAAGGGGCAATATACAACCGCAGAGCGGGAAGCTTATCGGTGAAATTATTATGCAAGATACCTATATAACCTACTGAAACCAATAAGTTTATTTTTATTCTGGCCACAAGCAGTCATTACATTGAATTAGCATTAAGCTAAAGTTATACTCATAAAAAATGAAATTTTACTTAAATATTTTCGTACACAAATAGTTACAAAGTTACGAGATATGTTCTGATTAGAGTATTAAATGAATTTATGAAAATACAAATCGCAAATGACTAATGTTACCTGGTACTTACTGTTTTTAACGCAGTTATAAACATTCTTCTCACACTTTAATTTATCTATATTTTCTTTTCCTTCCTTTCCTATTAGAATATTGCTTAGCTTAGGGGAAAATGTGCCCCGTCTTTCAGGATATAAATCATACCCCCAAGACTCTTGCTTATCACTTGCAGGAGTCGCTTGACCTTGGTTTATGTCAGGAGCGGTAGATGGTTTCGTCTCAGGTGTGCTCTTAGCTTCTTGGGACATCTTTAACCAAAATCAGACATAATATAACCTCAAAGTATAAATTTAAGAATGAGAGTGCTTTCGAAAGGAACGTGCCTATAATTTTATAAAGAGTTATGGGTATTGATAATTACCTTTATGTTCTTCTACAGAAGTATATAAATCATATTAATATTAAAATAATAAGTAGACAGCTATCCAATCCAATAAATAAGTTTTTCAAAAACAGCCGATTGTGTGACATTGACATTTATTATTCCAAAGGGAAAGGCAAACCTTACCGTAGACCATACAGCCAGTCTCCTGTTTTAACGCTTAGGCTACACAGAGCAAAGATATTAAAATTCATACAATAGTCAATCGACACGGATGTGCCGTGGTCGCGTTGCATTTCATACGAATGCAGATAACTCTCCGTTTAGCCGGTGAAGAATTTATTTAGACAATTAATAAACGATTAACGGTTGAGGCGTTGATTCTATCAACCCTAAAGGAAAATAATCTAATTCGTTCAACGCTCATCGCTACAAAACACCCTTGTCGATCCGTATATTATAATCATAATAATTGTGCATGAGTGGCATTTAATTTTAAAATAGCGTCAATAAACCTGTAGTCACAGAATTAACTAAAACAACGTATTAATGTATATTTTATTTTTGGTTTGTTTCATTGATTGATAGCACTTATTTTTAAAAACATTATATCAATACTTTGCTCCCATTCAATGAAAATACTTTGAGATTGTATTACTTCCTCCCGTATAAGATTCATTTCATCTGAAAATAGAAATTATGTAGTTATATAAGTAGGTTGTGGCAGAGGGATCGACTATCGAATACATTAATTTTAATAGTACAACATTGAAACCTGATCGATAATACTAGGTAATCAGAATATATTGTAAAGTAAAGAACATCACATTTCATTTTGATTACAACACAAAAAAGAAAATCAAAATTTAACGTCGATATTTTACCATATATCCTTACTTCTAACTTCTAGCTTCGTTTACAAAATTATATTACTTACATTGATAAGAAGCTAAAAGTTATCAACAGCAATATTTTCTTAAAAACGGCACATATCAATATAAGGTAGTCACACTTACACACAAACGCGTACTATTTTTATCTTACTCTCTAGCCCCCACAACACAGGGAATCCTAGTGTGGGGTGCTAGTGCACTACAGCAGCACGATCTGATAAACTCGTTCTCTTGGTTTTATAATTATATAGTATAAGTCTACACCCACATGCAAGCTCGTGCATTATTGTACATGTAACCTTAAACTCCAATAAAGAATAAAGTCCATAAGTATCGATTCTTACCTAATGTCTTCAAAAAAATATCACATGTATATTGGTTTCGTCTAATATTTGCAATATATATTTCCAAATATTTATTTTTGGTTATGAAATATTTTATTACACTACAAAATGAAATTATTATTGTGGGGTCATAAACTATATCAGAACCAATAATTACATCTGGTATTAGATCAATTGGAATATCATCAATACAATTCCAATCTAACATCATTACCTCTGTAACAAGAAAAATACTGTTTTAGTGTTATTGAAAATACAGAAACGATTATTGTCATGACAGAGGATAGGATACCCTTAACTTACCTAATATATTTTTTTTATTCTGGAATTTAATTTTACTGAAAGTGTCATTTCTATTAATGCCAGGAAAATTAATTTCAATATTGTCACAAATAGCATTCAGAACATCATTATGACAGTCAGTCAAAGTTATACTACTTATATCACATAGTTTGGATATAGTAACGCCAGTGAATCCTACTCCAGAACCCAACTCTAGCACTTTCTTGTTATTCAATACTGTCTTATTGCAGAGCGCCCAATCCGAGAGCATTAATGCAGCCTGAAAATAATAATTAATAAGTACCTACTTACTTAAAGATGATTAGATATAGTTACGAAATTATTATACCTAAGGAAGGACACCGTCCGCCGTCCGATTTAACTAATCTAATATACTATAACAGTAGTCTGTAGATTGTAGTACAAAGGAAATAGATAAATATTCGCGGTCCAGGTTCTGATATGTATGTATAAATTATATGAAAGTCTCTTAACTTAACAAATTGTCATATATCTTCATTTAATAATTTGTTAGCCGGGAGGGACAACAGAAAACTCTTTGTAGTAAGTAAATTAATTAAGATTATAATATAATATATTCCTCACTGCGGGACCATTCTAGTTAGGTACACACGAAGACAGAGATAAGTATAAAGAGGGATCAATAAAGTTGCCATTTTCTCAAAAACTACTTGACCGAATTAAGTAATTATTTTACAGTTACATAGTTTTAACTTTTATCTATCTAACAGTGAAATAGTTCTTACAATAGGTCAAGTAGTTTTTGAGTTAATCTCAACCTTAAAAACTCTCCTGTACACCTTTCTCTGTGTGTGTATGTACTTATTTCTAACAACTGTCAGATACAATCGCTGGGATAGATAACAAGAATACCTAACATTTATGTATGGCAAATAAGTGGCGGCGGTCTTACGATCTTCCTTCATTGCAGTCGTTTTGTGCAGATTGATGTGTTGTCCTAATAATAATAAAAATGTTTTATTATGGTAAATACCCATTACAAAATTTGTCAAATAATATAAGTGCCTATCTGTAAATGTACATTTTTTTTAATAAATACGCATATTAATTATTAACTATTTAGTAGCATACATGCAGCAAGAAGTCAATAATAGTAATAAAATATATTAACTAATTATGTATTATTTACCTCCCACGTTCGCATTCCTGTCGTGCCATTTATAACCATATTTTTAGTTTCCTTTATAGTTACAATGTTATCCAAGCTTTTTCCAATCACATAATGTCGATAGCAGAAGTTACTTTTATCGCCTTCATTCCTCATAGTCGAACACAAATATGTATAAAAATCGTCATGAATTTCATGAATAGGTTCCAAATAACCTATAAGCTTCTTAAAAAATAATCTAGAAAACTCATTATTAACCGGATACTTCTTTAATAATTGACTTTGAACTGTCGAGTCTAAGAATTTTGTTTGTTTATCCCATGTCATTGATTTTACATCTTGAGGCTAAAAGTTAAAAACGTTTACTGTATTCATGTCAATACTTATTAAAACAGAAAAAATTATAATTAATATTTACTTGGAGAGAATATTTCAAAGATCCTCTGAAAAAATCTTCTATGAGCTTCTGTAGGAAATCATCATGGTAACTATTACATTCAGACATTTTAAATAAAATTAATGGGAAAATTTAATGAAATGTATGCAGAAACAACTTGTTGCAGGTTATGTTTATAAAAAGAAAAGATTGAACTTGAGTGAGATTTTCTTAAAGCATCCTAAGGAGTTTTTATACTAAAAATTACTCTATGGTGAGATATTTTTTTTAATATTTTATCAATCCATTTCGAAAGTAAATAAATATCTCCTAATTTTTGGGCATAAATATCCTTTTCGATATCGAATTTGGAGGTACATCACTAATGTCACTTTATTTTATTACGTTCCAAATCAAATCATTTAACATTTTCAAGACGGTAAGCAGAAACTAATTCGCCAATGTCGATGTCGGAACAAAACATTTACCTATTTTCTATAAAACCCAGTATGTAATGTAGTGTTTTCGCTTTTCTAGATTTTTTATGGAACGCTGTTTTCGGTATTTTTTTCATTTCGTTTGTTTTGTTTTGTTTGTTGATTTGTTTGGTTGTTTGTTTGTTATTTAATTTTTTCCTACTTCCACTGAAAAATCTAGCTTCAAACGTATCAATTTAACTTAAAATTTACCATGGAAAAACCAAAGACTACTAGAAAGCGCAAACTAAGGAACACAGACGAAGACGATCAGCTGGAGAACATCAAAAAGAAACCAAAAGTTCTGAAGGCAAAAACTGCCGTAAGTGAAAAAGTTATCAAAACTGTTAAAAAACCAAATGAAACTAAGACTAAGAGCAATGATGCAGAGGGTACAGGCGGTTGTACAGCTACTAATATGTGGGATGATGCTGACATGTTGTCACACATTGAGAAAATCCCACACAAGTTAGCGCATAACTTTATCTCACTACTAACTGAAGGGTGTACGTTGCCTTTCATCGCGAGATATCGTAAGACTCTCGTAGACCACTTAATGCCGGATCGGTATGTACTTTTATAGGTATTGTTTTTTTAAAGTTGCCTATAGGTACCTGTATACTAATTAATTATGTTGGTAAGTTTGTAGGTTAATAAGGTTCTATTGATCTGCCTGATGAAATGTCTGGTTAGCCCGTAAAAACTAAGGCACGTATTCATAAAGTTACACCACCATTTAGGCCCATTTAAGGGACAGGGCCCTTTCTATCTTAACCTTTTTTAACGAGATGTAAAAGGGATAGCAACACGATTTAGAGAGAGGAGGTTCCACATCCCCACTGAAAATTGCATGACAGTACCCATTTCCATATTATACTAGATTAATTTTGGGCAATTATCAAGATTATTAATTAATTATGTAGATCTAAAACTGACTTGTTGTTTAAGCAAACACTGTTTTCGAAAAAATATTAGAAAGTAACAATTCCTTACTACAAGCTTAAAGTTATGAAGATCATAACTTACGTAATAATTAATTGATTAGTACTATAAGGTTGTATCATTACATAGTTTGTTTATTTTAGCCTCCAAGACTTGTATGAAAGTTATCAAAGTGTAACACAATTGAAGAAAAAAGTAAAGTCTGTTATAGAAACATTAAAGAAGTCCAAGAAATTGACACCAGAAATAGAAAATAGCATATTGAATGCTAGAACTTTATCTGAAATTGATTTAGTGGTATGTATTTATTATTTATCAGAATTTATATACCTCTATAATACTTTATAATATTGCTTTGTAGTTGAAATTCATAATAATAATTTTCTATTTTGTATCTAAATTGTAATAATAAATAGACACTTTTTGCACTATTCCCATAGTTAGTTGGAATACTATCTTGTAATGCTAAAATGATCGCCCAGTTAATTGTGATTAGAAATGTAATTCATCATCATATCTCACTGACCTCACCTATCAGTTACACTGCATTTAACACTGAGCCACTTGAGTTTTCGTACCTATTTAAAATGTGGCACAAATAAATGATTATTTATTATAAAAGAAAGCTGTGCTTCAACAGTAGATCACAAAACATAACATCAATGGTGATATTGAAATAACATTAACTTTGTTTTAGTATGCTCCACTCAAATCACATTCATTATCCCTTGCGGAAAGAGCCCGTAATTTGGGCTTGGAACCATATGCAGTTCGAGCCCTGAATGGTGAAAATATAGATCTAAGGACGCTGTGTAATGCTGATGAAGAACTATCTAGTGTTGAGAAGGTGGAATCTCATATTACTCATATAGTTGCTGATATTATTCACAAGGACACAAGGGTTCTTGAACAGATGAGGCAATTGTAAGTTAATTCTATGGTTTCATTAAAATATTTATATTTATTTTCTCTAATTGGATCTAAAAATCTAAGACATGTTCAAAACCCACAGGGCTTGCTTAATGGATCATGGCCTGAGCTACCTCCATTTAGGTAAGGGAAGGTTTGACCTCTCTGCCCTAATCCAAAACATAAAAGTTTCTAACTACAGTCTGTCAACATCGTGGTTGCCGCTCCCACGGCGTGACAGAGGAGAGGTTGGCGGGGACGAGGTAACTCTATACAAAGACGTGCGCGTCGCGCTCGCGTGCCTTTCCGCCACACCGCCCCGCAGCACCGCCGAGACCGTATTCCCTCGCCCCCGCCATGCCTGTACCCCAAGCGCGCGGCAAGAACTACGTTGACGGACTATAATCTAATACCTAATCAGAAATATAATCTCATAATTCTTGCAGGAAAGAAGAAACAAGATTCATAGTACAAAGCAGTCGTACAAAAAGCTCAACAAAAGAAAAGAAAGAAGACAATAATAAGAAACTTGATTCTAAATCAAACCCTGAAACTTATAAATTATATTTTGAATGGAAATGCCCCAGTAATTTTGTCAAACCGCATCAAACTTTAGCACTGAATAGAGGCGAAGATGAAAAGATTCTTTCCATAAAAGTGGTAGTCCCAGATTGGTTTTATAATAAGCTAGAAAGGTATGTCAGAAAATTCCAAGTATGGGTTTAGTGCAAATACTTTTAGAATTTAAATTAGTTAATTAATGGTATTTTCTTGCAGATATTGCTTGCCACTCTGGAAAAGTAATTACTGGGTTCGCAAAGGTCTTGGTGATGCCTACAACCGTCTGATCAAGCCATGGCTGTCGAGACAAGTGCGATCGGATCTCACAAGTGCTGCTCAAAAAGAGGCAATTAAAACTTTCACTACAAACCTGGAGAAATATCTTTTAACGGAACCTATAAAAAATAGAGTTATAGCAGGTTTAGACCCAGGTTTTAAAGCTGGTTGCAAGGTATTATTTTCCATACTTGCCTCACATTGAACACGTAATAACGTTTATTGAATATCAGTAATTCTAATGTAATGCTGTTCTTTTAGGTGGGCATTATAAACACAAATGGAGAAAAGTTGGAAACATGCACCATATATCCAGATCTGCGGCGAAACAACCAAAACGATTATGCAGCCAAACAATTGAAAGACCTCCTGATTAAACATAAGTATGATTATGTTATGAGTGATCCAAATAATTATATGTTTTAATTTTAATAATAGTTATTGAATCTAATATTAAAATTAAACATAAATACACTTACTTAATATGAATATGTTGATGAATCATTTTCAGAGTAGAATTGATTGGTTTAGGTAATGGTACCGCTTGCCGGGAAACCGAATCTTGGTTGAAGCACCATCAAATATCTGAAAACATTCCTGTGGTAATAGTACCTGAACAAGGTGCCTCTATTTATTCTATTAGCAAAGAAGCTCAGAAAGTAAGTGAAATAAGTATTATTCTAAAATATGTATTGAAATATTCGATAGTACTTTATTTATATTCAAATCTTTGCTTATATTTTTATTCCTATTTCCAGGAACATCCGAATATGGATCCAAATCTAATATCAGCGTTGTCAATTGCTAGGAGAGTTTTGGATCCTTTAGGAGAATTGATCAAAGTAAGTGGAATGCAGCTTGTATTAAACGATATTAAGTGGGGTGGTTGTTCTATATGTAGGTACTTTTTTATTGTGCAGGTGGAACCAAAAAATCTTGGAGTTGGAATGTATCAACATGATATCCCTCCAAAAATGCTGGAGTCTGCCTTAGATTGTGGTGTTGAAAAGGTTGTTAGCTTAGTTGGTGTTGACATAAACACTGCATCCCAAGCGATGTTAAGGTAATCAATTTCGTATTAAGAGCCTACCATGAGCCAACTAGCGCCGCCAATCCAAAAAAAAAAAAATATCTTCCAATATAATCAATTTTAAAATGTTTACTACGATAAATACTATTTTTTAAATGCTTATTTATAACGTGATACAATTTCGGTAAGTTGTAGTTAGCATAATTGCGAAAAACGGCTGTTTTGGCACATTTGTGAACTACAACTTAGCTTGTCGCAATTATACCATGTATTGTATATTGTAAAATACTATTCATCCTAATAAACATTTTGTAAATAGCTTTTTTTAATAAAATTTTCTTTTCTTTTTTCGTGTGGTTTAGTGACCAAACCTATTTGTCAGAGTTATTCAGGCCGCCTATAAGCCTCTGACGTGGCCTAACGACTGCTGCCGAGCGACAGCAACCGGGACACGGAGGGGCTCAGATGAAAATGTCACTAGCGGTCACCCATCCAGGTACCGACCTCCCCCCAACGTTGCTTAACTTGTACGATCGTTTTCAACGTGTACTCGCAACTGGACTACGAGCCCCGAATAAAATTGATTAAATTGGAAGATATTATTTTTGCAAGATTGGCGGCGCTAGTTGGCTCATGGAAGGCCCTTAATTAGCTGTCATAAATGTTACACTGTTGTCTAAGCTACCAGTTTATTACAGACGTATGTCGGGCCTGAATGACGGCCGAGCCAAAAAGATCATCGCGTACCGCCAAGAACATAATGGGTTCAAAGCAAGAGCGGACATCTTAAAAGTTACTGGAATTGGAAAGATAACATTTCAACAATGTGCTGGATTTCTTAAGGTTTTGGGAGGTACCGAACCACTGGATGCTACCATAATACATCCAGAGAGCTACAGCGTCGCAAAATCGTATGTACCTTTTGATATAAAGGCTTTATTTAGCAAAGCAAATATCGAATGTATCGACATGATAGATATTGATAATTAAAAGTTAGATAGTTAAACATCGAGTTTCTGCCAAATTCTTACTACTTCAGTCAAATTGGTTACCAATGTTGGACTAAACAAGTTAGGAAGATGATAAATAGGAAATGGACAAATGAGGAATGGACCCTTTAGGAAGTGGACGAATTAGGATTTGAAAGATGACTATTTATGAAAAGGACGTTATAGGAGTGGACGAAATAGGAAGTGGTCAAGTTTGGAAATGGACAAGTCAGGAAGTGGACCAAACCGCCCTGAAGGGTCAAGTCATGTACGATGTACCTATGGGCGCCAGGTTTCCAGTCCCGTTATTATAGGCATTTTGATTCCATAAACTAAATACTACTATTGTTATTCACAGATTTGCAAAAAAAATTGATGTCGACATTAAGGAAATTACTCAACCACATTTCCCAGAGCTAGTCCATAGGAAGACTATCACTATCGATCTCGATGAAATGAGCAGCCAGCTGAAAACTGACCTTTGCACCTTAGAGCTCATCATAAACGCCTTCAAGCAAAAGACACAAGAGGATAACATCATTACATTTTGCAGACCTGTGTATTCTCTAGCCGTCCAAGCCACTGACCAGTTAAAAGACGGAATGACGCTAACTGGTAATTATTTATTTACCATTCGCAGCCAAATGACAATGCCAGATTCTGCCCCACCATTAACCGCAAGTTGTACAAGATAACGAATAAATGTAAAAATATCTCCGTTTTTTATTAAAATTTTTGGTTTAAAATAAAATTTTGTACAAGTTGCGATTCGAAAAACAGCTTAATTAAGAATTCAGAAAATAGTAAGAAATAGAAGCGATTTATTCATTGTTTTTGTTATTCTTCTATAGGAGTTGCGAGAGTAGTAGAAAATGATACTGATTATGATTATGCCATATGAAACCTGTAATATATCAGCAACAAAATGATAGGTACAGCTTAAATGGTCACGTAGTATTGTAGGTGGGGCAAAGCTCCATTGACATGTGGCAATGTCTTTTCTACCATGTGGATCTAGTTGAAGCATATCGCCTAATTTGAGTATCACGACGAACGATTTCTATTTCATAAATTACCCTTTTACCCTTTCCAAATATCAGTCAACCTATATTGATTAGGTGTGATATTTAAGTCAAGATAATAATAATATAGAAACCGTTATTTATAATATTATAACGAATCCAATTTTGATATTGTATCTTGATGATATTATGTTACTTTCAGGTGTGGTTCGTAACGTAGTGCCTTTCGGTTGTTTCGTGGATTGTGGAGTCGGCGACAATGGTCTAATTCACAGGAGCAACTTAGGTGGTAATCAGACACCAAAACTCGGTGACAGAGTGTCTGTCACCGTTGTTGGATCACCCAAGCCGAAGAAGTTACAACTGAGACTCGAAGGAATCCTTGACTGACCATTTAGGTATCTTTTTTGTTACTTATTATTATTTTAGTCTATTGTATTTAATATTTAAGATGTGCCTTCACTTTCGTGTGATAATAGATTTTAGAATTAGTTTGTAATTTGAATTAAAATGACGATTTTCAAATAATGTGTCGTTTATTAATAGACAGGAATAACATAATCACAAAAAACTATTCTTCCGCGTTTAAAATTGAAGAAGCTTCATGTTTCGGGTTAAGGTCAAAGGCATGAAAAACTGCTTTGTTCACGATGGCATCACATATCCCAGAAGTAACTCTGTAACATTTTGTAAAATAGTATACCTTACCTGTGATTTAAAAAATCATAGATAAATTAAGTACCTAGTTAATAAAAAAATTACCGTCTACTCAAACGTGATCTCGTATCTCTTTCAATTACTTTAATTAATTGAGCATATGTAGGAATTTCTTCCTTCGAGTAGAATTCAATTTGATTTTTAAACATTTTGCTGTGGAGGGCGTCCCTGTGAGAATATTATGTTCCAGTTTATCAAATGTAGTTTATTTCCAAATTATTTGTATTATCTACATAAGGCCTTGTCCGGAAAATTTAAGCTAATTTTTGCCCGTCGTATCCAGAAAAAAACCGCGTTAAAGCCTTTCGGATAAATTGGCGCCTGGGATTCTAGCCAACGCACGTAGGTAGGGGTTTAAGCTGCCCAATTTGTGCTAGGTCGCCCTTTCCGGTCAAGCCCCTAAACATCCATACCATAGAATGCCGTCAATAATCCGAATTATGTCGGCAACAGTCATGTTATTGCCGGTCGCACCCGCGCTGCTTCCATATTCACTTACTTCAGTCGATAACAAATCGTAGGGTGGCGTCTAATAACCGATAAGATTATTTATACATATTGTAAGCATAGAAAATATTTGCACATACCTGGTTTTAAATTTTTAGTTACCTTTTCCCACATTTGGTTTAACAGCATCCTGGGGAATCCGTCACGTTGACCTTTAGATGATACAGATATAGTCATAGCCAAATAACTTGGTTGCGGCTTTTCTAAATCCAACACGTACGGCGGAGAATCGTTTATTCCCTGAAGCATTAACAGTGGGTAGTAATATTAATATCATCTTCACATGTCACATAGGTACTACGTTTATTATATTTTATATTGTGCCATTAGAGCATGACGATTGTAAAGTGTGCTTATTTATTAAGAATACGCGTATCTACACAACTAGTAAGTTTACAATACTAACAGGGTGAAATAACCCTTCTTCAGTGATTATAAATTCTTGATTGCATTTATCTATTTTATTTCTTCTCAACAACTCATTGCGCTGATAACGTTTGCGTTCTGTCAAGTCTAATATTTCGCATGCCACTGTCGTGCTGTAAATAAATGATTTATTTCAATATTAGAAAGACCCTCGGCAATTTGTGTTTTTTATTCTTTCTACGTGTGATGCTTACGTAAAAGTTGCTGGCTCCTGTAACGTATAAACTGTCATTGTTATCCATTCCGAAGTTTTAGGCTGTATCACTCCCCAGCATGGTGTCATTACTATATTTACTATATTCGCAATTCTCTCTCTAAAACCAAGTCATTTGCAAACAATTAAAAGTAATGTATTTTATAGTAAGTACTTACTTAAGTAATTAAACAAGTTACAAGCATATAGTATTAGTAGGTACTTACGGGAGCCAAATAAATCTCATAATATGGTCAGTGTCATTGCATATCGATATAACGTCTCTTGTTAATGAGTGTGTCGGTAAAGTTAATAAAGTTATATGCTCTGTTGATAAGTAAACCTGAAAGAGTAGGATGGAATACATTTTTCATTGCTTATAATTTAAATTCACAATTTTGTCAAACCAGAATTGGAATTACTCACAACTTCATTCCTATAAGTAGACCTGATAATCCTCTCCATATAGTTAGGAATATCTAGTCTCATCTCGTAACAGTTTGGTAAACCACCCTGTCCTTTCACTAAGATCTTCTCTGTATCATAGCCGAATGAACAGAAGAATGTCACCTGGAAAATTAGTTTATTGAGCCGGAATTAATAAAATTATAATATGGAAATATATGATGTTATATTGTATTCGAAGCAATATCTACCTCATAGTCGATCATTTCTGTAGGCATAAACGCAAATGGTATTGATAATTTTCCCAGTGGAGGTACTTCAGCAAAATATAGTAAACAACGCACGACTGAATCAGGTGTTATCGTGTTACCTCTCAAAAGGCGCCAAGTTGTGAACACGTCTGTTGGATTATATAGCCACACCAGCTGCAAAGGACACAGTTGAATGTATCGCAAAACTTATTTTTTGAAATATTCGCTAAGAATCGAATTTGAATTACCCTTATTACTGGATCCAAGTTATTAATTGGCACCCTGCCGCAATCCATCACAGCCAAATACTCGGTTTCTCCCACAGGTCGTCGTAAAGGCGTTAGAATTCCCTTGGAGTTATGGTGAGCGTAGACGTGCAAATAAATGTAGATACTTCGATCATTGGTCATTGACATCACGTAACACAATGTGTTTAGTTCTTCTATATCGTAATGAAATGTTAAGTATAGCAGTTGGGGATTTTCTGGCTAAAATGCGTTAAAGTCTATTTTCAAGTAGCCAACTAAAGAATTAATTACTCAAAAATATTAATTCGCATTGAACTCTACCGTTACGATACCGCTGAGTGGTGACAATTGAACCAATGGCCTATGTACGCAAGTATGTCGCATTTCATACATCGAAATACCAATTTGGACTTCGACCATTTCACAGTCGCATATCTTTTCACGGCGTAGATTCCATGCTACCGGAACTCCATACACGCAGCCCATTGCGAATACCAACTGAACCTGTCCAGCGCGCGTGCACAAGTCGGGGGCAAACAGGTTTACCTTTAAAGGTTTATGAGGACGGCAATCCATCAATGCTTTATTAAACCTGTAATTTATTTATATTGCGTTAAGTTTTCTTCACATATATAAGCTAGGAAATATCGTCTAGATAATTAAGATGTTTACATACTCATCTACGTTACTAATGTTCCAGACGCAATGGTTGCTCAAAATCACTGGACATTTCACAGATATTGTCCTCTTTATCTAAAAATATCAATACATTAAAATATGTATACGAGTAATCGAAATGGAATGTACTGTAATGGCACAAACCTTCATAGTGGGGTATATACCGTCATACCAAATGATACAAATTTGTTTCGTAATAGGTTGATTCTCCTCTATTTCGTCATATTCGGTTCGAAAGAGCACGGTGTATTTTATATTTATTTGTCGTGGCCCTGCTCCGTCTGGGGTCACTGTGAATTTCACTTGGCAGTGGTTTGATGGCTTCAAGCTGTTCTGTTTGGAAATAATTTGATTTAAAAGTTTCATGTTACTATTATCGCACGAGTGATACTCGGTACTTACTACTGGTGAGTCAATCTCCAACCGATCGCCACTGAAGTCGTCTTCCATGCCTTTGATGTTATGAAACAGCTTTGACGTAAAGCAGCAAGAGCCATTATTGTACAGAGTGATATTACAGCTTGCGCTTTCTCCGACTACAACGTCGTGCAAGTTATTCAATCTAGGCAGGACCTGGAAACCGAAATTGGTAAACGTAGTACAACAGTTGCTTTAGACTTGGAGTTGACTAAATTACAGTCCAAGATTCAATCAAAAGTCTATCTACCCTTAAATCAGGCAATTCAGAAAATCCAAATATATGAATATATATTTCTGTGGGCTCACCAATTGGTCTGTAAAACAAAACTTAAGTATTAGGTATCAATTCTATTTTTGCACAATTTCCAGGTCAATGATAATTTTCACATTGTTACCATTACGTTAATTAGGTAAACTGACCTGCCATCAACCAAGCAGATACACGAACAAGTGACGGTTGTATCATAGACTAAATCCGGTGTCTTAGGAAAGAACCACCAGTGATAGCGAATTATCTGTTTAGGCGGAATCACGACTGTGCCACAAGTATCCGCGCCGAGCCACGATACACTGCTTAATACTCTTATACTGAAAAATACATGACGGCGATTTAAAGTTCCAGATTCACAATCTAGATTTCCCAATCGAAAATCCTTAAAATCAAACAAATACAAACTGTATGAACATCCTGGTCAGGTTATGAAAGTAAGCGGTGCAGTAGTTGGTGCAACCGGTTATAGTGGGAGGGAACTCGTACATGGCATGTGTATCAGGGTTGTAGCCGTGGGACATCACCTCCACTTGACTGACCTCAGCGTTGCCGCAAAAGCCGATATGTGCCTGAAACACCAGTCAGGTAGAGTACATAATGTACGATGTTATAGACAACATCAAAATTACCTCTACGTTCTATTATATTTTGCCGTTGCTACCAACATGAGACGACCTTGATGATAATCGGCAGTGACAAACACTACAATAGAGAAGATAAAGTTTAACGCAGAGATAGAGCGGTGTCGTCTGTTAGTAATGTGGTAAACTTACTTTCTGAACTTTATTGATAAGCAGATCCCAACTTTCAACGTATTCTCCAAAAGATTTGGGCTCAAGCGCCACAGTTATAATTTGCCAACCACGATTCTGAACAATGCCACACATGGGCATTACGACGAAATTCCTGAAGAAATCAAAACATTTTCAACAGAAACGAAAATATTTTGGTACGTTGAAGATTATATACGATCGGCAACCAGAGTTAATTTAATTGACATAAATCTAAGCGGGTACCTCATTTAAACTGTCATGATAAGCATGTAAAACTTACGTTCCATGAGGTGCTTCAAATTTGAAATACAATGGGATGTCTAGCTTATTCGAAAGTAAGTAGTTTGTGAAAGTCGTTCTTCCGGGCACAGTGGGCGGTAAAACTATCTGGGAACAGATTCTTAAATTATTACTTCACCATTCTCTTCAATTTATAGACGTTAATACCTGCCGCGTAAAATGCGAACCTCAATAGGACAATCCCATTCGGTAGTCCATTCAGTGCAGGGGGACCAAGTGTTTCCAATACAAGGTACACGAAACCATATATGCTTCAACTTTACCACACCTTCATCGTAATATTTCTTGTGTTGGTAATCGCCACACAATAAGTACCCGTACACTTCATTATCTGTTTTCGGTCTAAAGAAGAGGGAAACATTCTGATTATGTGTTTCATATAATATGTAGGTAGGTATTTTGTAAAAACATATTTGGTGATTTATATTCTCACCTGAATCTGACTGTGAACAATCTAGATCCATTAGGCGGAATCGCAGCGGTGACTGGATCAATCAAAAATACGTTGTCCGGGTCTGAAAATATGGTAGGAAATTTCATGAAAAGCCATGTTAAAGTAGGTAATACGACGAACCGACGAACTACTATGCATAGAAAAGTCAGGCTACAAACCAGGCAACCACTGAATGTAACCATCTTCTTGTTCGTGGTTAGTAACACATAAGGTTTGCGATATATTTCTGGTGACGTCATTGACGCTTCCCATGCCGAAATCCAGGTACCGCTCAAACACCGAAGCCGATGGCATATACGCCAAGCGATTGAGACTGTTCTCCATTAAATGCGTCGAGTGTGACTTCTGTTTGAAGCTCTTTTCGAAAACATGGTCATTGATATTGAACATCGGGTTATCTGGTAATACTACTGAAGCCATGACGTTCAAAAACAGCGGATCCTGAAAAGTTAGTCAACAATTTTATTATGAGTTGAACCATTCCCATTAGCATTAGGTAAGCTAGACCAACACTACTTACCTGGTTAAGGACTAAACATACTAGCTCAGCTATATAAATTCCAAGAGGCGTAGCATTAAAAGCTACAGTGGCTGTGATAGTCTCAAACGCTCTTATGAGTCCGCAGTTACCTGTGGAAATCTACAAATCATATTACAAACAAAAGGAATCAATCATAAATTAAATGGCATTAAATAAAGTGAGAAAATTACTTGAAAATAACCAAGCCCACCAAAAGGCAAAAGCCATTGATATGTTGCGTCAATAGCAGATTTGTTAATGATGCTGATTTTAGCAGTTCTCTGCTCAGAAACATTTCTGCATATTCTGAACGTAATCTTCTTTTTACTTAATAAAACTTCGGGTGCTGAAATTACCAAGTTAATACTTAATACTGATGAGGTGTTTGAAGTGTTGGTTTTAGCTCAGTAAAACCTCACCGAAACAACTGCCTGTGACAGTAACTCTATAGGTATTTCCTGCTGTATCGTCAACAATGTAATATTCGGTGTACGCCTGACGAGGGACCTCAGGTCTGAACAGGATCTTGAGTTCAGCATTGTCGCCTGGGTTCACCGCGCACGAAGTGATGGACAACTTGAATACACGGTCGATGCTGTTCAAAATGAACGTGAGCGAGACACGGTATGACTGTGGCTTCTGGAATTTTAGAGGGAAATACAGTGTAGGGACTAGTAGGGTGTGATATTATGCCTGTAAAGATTCTGATCTCTTACTGTTTCTTAAGATTTAATTCACGTCACTGCTTTAAGGAATTGCGGGAATTCAACACGATAGATAATATCAGACTCACATCTTCAGTATTTTGAAAATAAATATACTTTTCGACGACAGTGTCTACAGGAATGCAACCGAAATCCACAGTCTTGATTTCAGATAAGCTTTCGGATGAAAACTTATGCATGGATTCGCAAAACGCCATGTTGCATGTTTATTTTATTCCTTTTTATTCAGTCAGAAATATACTCAGTCTACGGATATCGACGGAAATGATCGACAATCATTTCTTTGGTGTCGATCTACCAAAGAGGCACTGCGTTTATGTCGATGACAGTTTTTTTTGTAAACGTAGTGCTGTTTGTTGTCGTGGATTTATCAGTGATATTCATTCAGCCAGTGTGTATGAGTCATGAGCTTGAGTGTATCATCAAGGAACCCACACCCGCACCGGATAATGGCCCAGCTTTCATCAATACAATGAATTTCCATCCTATAGCCTGAACCTAGCTACCTATAGTTTTAGAATTAACCACAAATTGAAAATGTAAGTAGGTACAGTCGACAGCAGATCAATGGTAACACTTGCAGTACGATTTCGAGTCTTACGACGCAAATAATAAGAACGGTCCAAAGTGTTACCATTGATCTGCTGTCGACTGTACTACGTTTATATTTAACCCACCATCTATCCAACATACTTATCTACCACAGGGGTAGCTATTTCAAAGTGATTCGATTACTATTAACAGAGAAGTAGTTAATATTTTGTGTTTACAGGCGAAAATAGATCCATTACCTACTTATTCTTAATGGAAATTCCTATGGAATCCAATATATTTAATTGTGTTAGTAGTTAACAGCAGATCAAGTGTAACACTTTGGACCGTTCTTATTATCTGCGTCATAAGAATTGAATTCGAACTGCAAGTGTTACCATTAATCTGCTGGTTGTCCGTACAATAAAACCTTTCATGCTTTCAACACCTAAGTAATTAATTAAAGTAATGGAATTTGTGTCAATGAATAACACAACTATCCAAACCAATCGACGAGTTTAAACCAGCACACCATTTTTCATTTCATAAAAAATACGAACGTCTACACTGAACAAGAACAACTATATCAATATATACAACCATATATAACTATATATCAATTATCAGAAATGAAAGAAAATGAAGATCAGGGGAAAGATGTGCCAGGTGAATCAGAACCCAACCATGAACCCAACAAACAAAATAAAGTCGACAGCGTTATCTACACAATTAAACCAGCACTTATCTTGGAAAACTTGTTTGGCATATTCAGATTTCGCAAAATAGATAACGATTTGGTCAAGACCAACAGAAAAATGAAATGTATCGCGATATTAACGGCATTAACATACATATCCGTGATTTCAACATCCATTCGCTTTCCAACTGCGATAAGTGGCATAGGAAATCTTGTGGATGCAATTGATGAAATTCCAACAATGGTAGTACTTGTCCAATACATTACAGGGGTGATTACAACATCATTCTTCTTATGTGAAACTACCATACGCATTTTTTCGTCATATGCGGAGCTTGATACTATGTTGCACATCAACATGAATGAAGATTACTATAGGACATCTCGTAGAAGAACCATCGTATTCCTGATATTGCTTATCGCTTCTCACGTGATGTTTGATGTAGCCGATCAGTTAACTGATAATGAATTTGTTGCCGTAAAAAACGTCGTATTGGCGTTATACCTCGAGCAAGATTTAGAGATTTTCGTCTTCTGCAAAATGGTCAACATGTTGAATAGTAGACTTATCGTTATCAACGATTACCTTGCACAATTTGTTCTCGAGCAAAAGAATACCAATTCCATATTTACTATGACTAAGAAATATGTCTCTGAAAAAAAAAAGTTCAACTTCATCGGTCGCAGTTCTGAGAATAATATGAAAATACGAGACTTGGCCGTGATGTACGACGTCATTGGGGAAACTTGCTCTTCGATCAATGAAGTCTTCAACTTTCAAATCTTCATGAATCTTGTGTCGACTTTCACGTACGTCGTCATTACGATATGGACTTCGCTGTACTACTTCCGCACGCCTGACGATGTCTCTGGTCAATTGATAACAGTTATTATTTGGTGTATCTCGACTGTTTTCAGCGTAGCTGTTATGTCGTTTACTTGCGAGAGCCTGCTCTCTACCCGGCGTCACACCAAAATACTTGTGAACGAGATCATCATGGATTACGACCTTCCGAAAACCATGAGGGTACAAGCCAAAGTGTTTATGGAACTCATAGAAGCATGGCCTTTGCGTATATTCGTATACGACATGTTTTCAGTGGATATAACGCTGATGCTGAAGTTTATTAGTGTTGCGACTACTTATTTAATTGTTGTTATTCAAGTCTCTCACTTTATTTAATGATTATTTATTATGAAGTCATGATGATGGATGGTGGTGCAGTACCAATGTTCATTTCATATTGTACCTACTTATTGAACTTTACTAATTACTTCACTCACCTCATATCTATATTTATTAAAACCTACATATTGATGCGAGTTATTAAACGAATTATTTATGCTATATTACTTGCGTTGTTATTTACCATGAAAGTATAAATCGTCGGACGGCGTTCGAGTTATTTCCTTCGTGGTATTTAATTTAACTTATTTGTTGACTTTATCATACACCTATTCAGTTAATTCAATGCAAGTAAGTTAAGTACGTAAGTTTTCTTTGTGTATTGGTTCTTCTAATGTAATGTTGGTCAAAAAGTTGATCATGTTGCCGAAAACGCAAAAACATAGCAGCAATGTATAGCGTCCATGCATTGATCTCCAATAAACAACTAGATACACAGTCTGCCTTCTAAAAATGTCCGAGCGCAAAGAAGGTCCAAACGGATGAACCCTCATTTGCTTTATTGGACATTATTTGGACGTTAACAATGGACCCTTATTTGGACGTTTTTTAAATTGTTTTAGTAAGACCTTTGTGTAGGTATCTAGTTGTTTAAAGGAGATCAATGCGTCCATGTGTCAAATTCAAAGCGATTACGATAACGAAATGGTAGTCGCGGTCACCCCACTGCACACTGCAAAAAGAGTCTTGGCGGTTCTCTTGAAAATGGCGGGAAACGACGGTTGCGAAATTATTTCATAATTTTCCTTTTAACGTTAAGTATATTTTGTGTTTAACATCAAATTAATCAGAAAATGTTCGCGAATGACAGTACGGTGAAGTTATTGGATTATTTATGCAAGATCTAAAGTTTCAAGCTTTTATCAAGAGTTCCCGCTACAAGCTCGGGAGTGAACGTGACTGTCGAGCTGCTTCGTCCAGAGTGATGACGCTACGGCGTCTCCTCTGGATGAAGACATGAAGACGCGGCTACCCAGGGTGAAGACGCTACTGCGACTCCTCTGGAGGAAGATAGAAGACTATTATATATTGAATTTTCTGTAACTGCCAATGTCAGGCAAATGACGTATTGTCGAGTCCATTAATAAAATAAATAAATAAGAGTCTTGGCGACGTTTACACATCAATATTTATCGCGATGAAAAGCGCGGGAAACGTTCGATTTGGCGGACGTGTATTTTTTGGTTTTGTGACTAAAAATAATTTTCTCGGTGTAAGGATCGGTTTTTTGCATATTATTGTGTAAGAATAGTTGAGTGTGAGGATGGAGCGACCAGAAGATCCTGGCGGAGGGGTAGTTCCGGAAGTAGGTTATTTTGTATCAGTGTCAAATGAGAATGAAGGTATTGGTGGTGACTCCACTATGGACACAGATGGCTCAAAAGTTTCTGAAACTAAAAGAAATAGAAAGCGACGTACCATGCGCACAATTTGCAAAAATTGTAATCGCAAGAGAAAGAGACATACAGACTCTTCAATAATTAAGGAAACTGATTGTCATTGTAATATAGAAGAGAAGACTTCTCCTCACAGCGCTGCAATTGTTGCAGATAATGCGAAGCTTGGTACATCCTCACATAATAGTAATATAACAAACACGAAAGACCAAGGCAAAAGTGACTCTCAATTCACCCCTGTTGGTAGAAGTCTTTATACATCTACTGACGTAGCCCCATATGTGGTTCATATAATAAAAGAACAAACTTTGCCAAATGACTCTACCACTCTTCATCCAGTTACATTTGGCAGAATTCTTAAGACCAATGATATTAAAAATATTATTAATGGTAGTCTGAAAAGGATTGGAAGAAATAGGCTGTCTTTGTCTTTCTCTGACCTCAATGATGCTAACTCCTTCATCGATAACAACAGTCTTGCTACACACAAACTGAAGGCTTTCATACCTTCTTTTAATGTGACTCGTTTGGGCCTGGTGAGGGGTATTCCTGTCGACTGGTCATCAGAAGAGGTCTTGGAGAACATTTCTGTGCCTGTAGGTTGTGGGAAAATTCTAAAAATTAGACGACTTAAAAGGAAAATCACGGTAAATGGCTCTAGTAGTTTTATTGACACGGAAACAGTGGTTTTAACATTTGATGGGCAAATTCTGCCGAAAAGAGTTTTTATGTGTTACACTGCTTTACCAGTGGACTTATATATCTATCCGACAATACAGTGCTATAACTGCTGTAGGTATGGCCATGTAAAAGTCCAATGCCGATCCAAACCAAGGTGCTATAAGTGTGGCCAGGGACACTCTGGTGACAGTTGTGATGTTGATGAGGAGTCCACCTCTTGTTGCTTATGTAATGGTTCTCATTTCGCTATTAACAAAAAATGCCCAGAATTTGAACGACAAAAGAATATTAAACTGGCAATGGCTCAAAGCTGCGTTACATATTCTGAAGCATCTAAATTCCACCCAGCAGTATCCAAGTCATATGCTGATGTTTTAAGTTCTCCGTCTAGTAGACCATTTAATATCAATTCCGTTAGTCAGTTGGCTAAATCAGGTTCAAACCAGCTTTCATCTTCATATAAAAAAACTGTTTTTCTTAAACCACGTTCCCCTCCAAGGTCCAGTGGTAAAGGATTTGATCGTGTTGCTCATGATGCCTTGGTGAAGGATTATAATATTCCAGCACCATCTAATGGTTGTGCACTACCAAAAGATGACAACACTTCTAAACTGTCAGTGACAGATATAATAATAGCACTGATTAAATCTCTATGTAATTCTAATGAACCGTCCAACGTTGCCACTTTAATACATGAATTTTCAAAGATTACTCAACCCAATTATGGATCAGCGGCCCAACAAGGTGATCCAATGGAATTGCCGCAGCATTACCAGTAAGAAAAGTGATCTTATACATATTCTAAATAAATACAATTCATTTATAGTTGCCCTTCAGGAGACATGGCTGAAGCCAGGGTTCCTCTTTAAGATCCCTGGATATGCTTGTCTCCGGGAGGATAGGTCAGATGGGTATGGCGGTGTTGCTCTGCTCATTAAACACCCACTGTCTTTTGTACATATTCCTATCTCTTCTCACAATAATGGTTTTTCCATTATTGCTGCTTCTGTAAATAATATCTGTTTTGTTTCTGTATATATACCTGAACCTTCTTCTGTTATTTTTAGGGAAATTAGTTCCATTTTGTCAACATTGCCTAGACCTTTCTTGGTTTTAGGGGATTTTAATGCTCAGCACTCCTCATGGGGTAGTTCTCGATGCAATAGTGCTGGAGATGAGGTTATAGAAATTCTGGACTATCACAATCTGTGTATCTTGAATACTGGAGATGCTACTAGGCGCACAGCGCCTCATGAGAACACTAGTGCTCCTGATTTGTCCATTTGTACACCGAATTTAGCTGTGTCTTTGAGTTGGGAACCATTGACTTCATCCTTTGGTAGCGATCATTTTCCAATTTTAATATCTCTTCCTTGTAATAGTAATTTAAATCAGTCTCGTAAATATTCTTCTCGTTTAAAATATAATCTGAATGATGCCGATTGGACTTTGTTTAGAGATCGTTTTGATTTTAAAGTTTCCAAACTTCCCGACCTAACTGACAGTAACGAAGTTTTATGCGCTAACGCCATAACTTCAGCTTTTATTGAAACTGCGGATGAAATATTCCCAATCAAAAATGAAGTCTCTGGTTTTATTCCGTCTCCGCCATGGTGGGACAGAGATTGTTCAGAGGCAATCAAGAATAGAAAAGAAGCGGAAAAAAACTATTGCGAGAGCATGACAACTGAAAATTTTGATAATTTATTGCTCGTATCTTCTAATACGCGGAAATTATTGAAAAAGAAAAAGCTTGAGGGCTGGCACAATTTTTGTTTATCAATTTCTCCGGACATACGGCCTTCACTTGTTTGGCGTAACATTAAAAGATTTAGGTCAGCGTTTAAAGAGTCAATTCCAAATTCACTTCCTTCTTCATTAGCCAATCAGTTTTTAGATAAATTGGCTCCTCCTTTTGTTCCTGAGGAAATTATACAAAAATCTTCTCTTCCAGCCTCAATCGTAAACTGCCAAACCGGACTTAATTCTCAATTCACATTGACTGAATTACAAGGCGTTGTAAAAAATGTTAAGGACTCCGCTCCAGGAAATGATGGAATCCCGTATTCATTCTTTTCATGTTTAAGTGAATCTTCTTTAACTTATTTTCTCAATCTTATTAATTCCATGATGATTACAGGTAATATTCCTACGTCCTGGAAATCCCAAATAGTTTTGCCTATATTGAAACCTGGTAAGCCGTTATCAGAAGCCTCTTCGTATCGTCCCATAGCTCTATCATCCGTTTTATTAAAAATTGCAGAACATTTAGTAAAAAACCGTTTAGAATGGTATGTTGAGTCAAAAGGCGTATTGGCTGATAGCCAGTATGGCTTCAGAAGAGGCAGGAGTGTCATTGATAGCATCGCCATATTTACTACGGATATTAGGATCGCGTTCTCGACTAACAAAGCTGTAGTCTCAGCTTTCTTGGACATTACATCGGCTTATGATAATGTGGTGTTGTCTGTACTTAAAAAGAAGCTTCAGAATATAGAGGTACCGGTAATGCTGTCTAATTTCATAATGAACATTCTTTCAGAACGGTCTATAGAATTATCTTCAGGTGATTCACCTGTCACTCGATTTGTATGGAAAGGTCTTCCGCAAGGGTCTGTTTTAAGTCCCATACTTTATAATATATATACGTTCGACCTAGAATCTTCTCTTAATGGGCACGTCAGAATTCTCCAGTATGCTGATGATCTACTTTTGTACTTATCTCATCAATCTATTCAAGATGCATGTGCATCCATAACTACTGCCTTGTCGTTGCTTAAAGCATGGCTGAGCAATAACGGTCTAGACCTATCTAGTTCTAAGAGCACCGCTGTACTTTTCTCCAGAAGGCGAATGCCTCCTCCAATTAATGTTTATTATGATGGTATTGCCATTCCTGTTAAGGACCAAGCAAAATTTTTAGGTGTTATTTTGGATTCTAAGCTAACAGGCCTCCCTCATTGCAATTATATTGTGAACAGGTGTGAAAGTCTGTTAAATATGCTACGCTGCCTATCTGGTGTTTGGTGGGGGGCCCATCCATTCTCCTTAAAACTTCTATATAATGCTATAATAAGAAGTGTCCTTGATTATGGGACCTTCTTGTTAGAACCGGGGAGTGTTGCTGGTCTTAAGATGTTGGACAAAATTCAATCTAAGGCTCTTAGAATAATATCAGGCGCTATGAGATCTAGCCCTATTAATGCTCTGCAGGTAGAATGTGGTGATCCACCTCTACAACTTCGACGGCAATATTTGTCTGATAAATTCTTATTCCGTTCTATTCAATTTCAGGGTCATGCTCTTCATGAAAAACTTACTTGTTTATTAGACCAGATAGAAACTTCTAACTATTGGACTCATAAATCTCCACCATGCTTAGTAATTAGTTTTAAAAAGTTTTTATCTTTACAAGCACCAACACACCGATCATCATATTTTCCTTTATTTAATGCTGATTATAACTCTTTAATTCTTTCCCCCAATATTCACCTTAATTTAAACATTGATCGTAATGATCAACATGCGAATGTATATTTTAATTCTGCTGCCAATCAAAATTGGCAAGACTGGCATCATATTTACACAGATGCTTCTAAACACTCTCCATCAGGTTGTGTTGGTGTTGGAGTATTCCATTCTCAATATAAGATAGTTCAAAAGGTTAAGTTTCCTCCGGAAACATCCGTCTTTACTGGTGAATGTTTTGGCCTCTATAAAGCAGTGGAATATGCTCTTCTCGCTAATCTAGACAGGTCTGTAATATGTACAGATTCTATGAGTGCATTGCAAGCATTGATAAAATATCCTCTTAAATCGAAGCCTATATTTCCAGTTATTATAGAAATTCGTGAATTACTTCAACGATGTTCGTTGAGGGGACTTCGTATTTCGTTTGCATGGATCCCAAGTCACTGTGGCATCAAAGGGAACGAAAAGGCTGATCAACTAGCCAATGAGGCTGTGCTATCTGGCGATTTATTTCCGTATAAAAACTTTTGTCATGACCTGGCAAATCTTCCAAAATCTTTTCTTTATGCGTCCTGGGAAGAAAATTGGGCGTCAAGCGCTCAATCTAAAGGTAAATACTATCACCAAATACAACCTCTGATTCCCACTAAGCCTTGGTTTTTCAAAGAAAAGTTCACAAAGTCTGTCACATCAACTCTTATACGTATGAGGTTGGGGCACAATTGTTCTCCAGCACACCTTGCCAAACTTCGCATTGTCGACAACGCAATTTGTGAGTGTGGCACTGACATTGGCGATGTCAATCATATTTTGTTTGCCTGCCCGCTTTATGATCACTCATCACTATTTGATTCTCTTATTCTTATTAATATTCCTTTACCTACCTGCTTCCGTTCCTTATTTATACTCAATATTCCGGATATTTTCAAGATTCTAGCAACCCACATATCAGAAAACCAGATAAAACTCTAGCTTTCCTCTGTACACGATCCTTACCCGATTCCTAAATTCCCGATTCCAAATTATTAATTATATACTTACAACGTTTCCCCAACTTGTGTGTGGCAAATGACACAAAGTGTCGAGACCAAATGGAAAAAAAAAAAAAAAAAAAAAAAAAAAATTTATCGCGATCCGCAGGGTGCTTTCAATATAGTCAACAAAATCCAACGATTTCACGGCAATATCAGCAATTTTTGAGATTCTGATTCCACCATTATAAATAACTTCACCTTAACTTGGATTTCCTATTTCTAAAAACGCTGGATTTGACACAAAATTGGGCTGTTTGACTGTTAATTATGAAACCCATTATAAAACCCTAAAAACCACAATACTATCGCGACAAATATTGATGTGTAAACGGCACTGCATGCCCAACACCTATACTTAAAAATACATGTGTCCCCGTGTGTAAAGAGCTCTCTGTACGAAAGAGCCACACGCAACGCAATGCGAGTCGTATGCGCATGTGGTATGGGGGCTGTGACCAGTGTTGCCAACTTGACGTATTTTCAGTTAGATGAAGCGGATTGGAGTGAGGTGGAAACGGATAAGCATTTCTTTGGCTAACACTATTTATTTTCTATTCTAACTGCGCGGGCGCGGCGTGTCTATGTAAGAAAACCTTAAATTTTCAGTCAACAAATACTTATGAAACATTATGGCCCTAACAAATAAACGCAAATTATATTAAATGGTAGTAAATGTACTTAACTTCAATTTTTCAATAAATTACTGTATTCACAAACACATTTCATAATAAATCGCGTTGTTGTCTGTAGATGTAAACTTGTGAATGCAGTTTGTTTACCATGTCAAAAAACAATGAAAAGGCCAACATTATCGGCGTAAAACTCTACGTTGTTGTTGTGATTTTGAATTAACTCGCAGTATTCACTAAGTATAAATTAAATTCTGTTGGAATTTTTTAATGCGAAATAATCGGAAGGAAGAAAAGGAATATGTATGGCATTGTAATGTATAGTTGGCAACCAGTCTACGTTGGCAACACTGTATATACGAAATGTGTGTGTGAGCGAGGTTGACGGATTGTGATCACAGACACGGGCTAGAAACTTAGAATAAAAAATCCAACCGTATAGAAAAAATCTTTAAAAAAAATAAAATGAACTCTACTGCATTACGTTAAGGTCCGTAGTAGCACTTACAGTGTGCAAGTAATTTGACAAGTGACGTCACCATGACATCATCCATCCTATTCTCTCACTACACCCGTCCTCTTCTATGGCACAGAGTAACTAAAATGGTTTTTTTCTGTGGTATCGATAAAATTACTGACTCGATGGTTACGGTACAAGCCACATTTTTAAAAAAGTTAAGTGGGTGACAGTTATCTCATTGTGGTTTATTTTCCAAAAAAATTCCAACGATCTTTTCAGATTTTTTGTTATTAGCGCTTTGTAGTGTAAGGATATTTATTCGTTACAGTGTATCTTTATTATTCAGTAAGTCTTATCGTTAAAATAACACTTTATTGTTTAGTGGGGCGCGAAACAAAGACGAAATGAAGCGCCTGTCTTCGAACGCTTTAGCCAAAGACTTCTGATCCATATAGTTATGTAGTAAGTAAATAATGTTTATAAAACTTCCCTCAATTCGGTGTGGCTTTTGGAATAGGACAAGGACGCCTCCAACTTTTTTCACATGACTATTTTTCACCCTAACTAGAGTTTAGGTTATGAGGTATGGCGCCAGGGACGAGACGAATTTAGCATTCCCATCTTCTTTTTGTATCTCTCAAACAAACCAGCCTGAATTGATTTCTCCAATATTCATATTATACCTTTATTTCTCTACATTTATTTATGGATATTTATACACATATTAATAATCTACTAAATATTTTAATAATCTTATTTGCAACTGTTTTACTTGCTCCAGATAGGTCTTAAAAGTAAGGCCGTATGTTCTCAGTCCGTAGCTAAGCAACGAGTCGGCCAGAGGAGGAGACTTGTAGTATTCCTATTGGAGTAAAATTTTTTAATTAAAATTCAATATAATTGGAATCTGTTGTCTAATGTTTCTTTGCCACAGTTTTGTTATTTTTGATATTTAAAGAAATATTGTGGCGTCGTTTTACCCGACTGTGCATGAAGGAGTGTTATGTTTTTTTTTCTGTCAATATAAATTCTAACGAAACTGTTGCAAAAAAACAAACAATATTATTCTTTTACGTCAATAAATACTTGAACTATACACGATACACATTTTTTTTTCAAACTAATTATTTTTCTGTAGACATTCAATTATTTATATATTATTATTAGATAGCACTAGGCTATCTTAGTTCAAGCTCGTTATCATACCGAATATCAGGTCTACATGGCAGGGAAGAGCATGTCGAAAAACAGCGCTGCACACCTCGGTGTCAGCTCAGCTGAAACATGCACCTTTTGCCACACCACTTAGCATAACTATATTGGATTATAACTTATTACTTCATTGATTTTTTGTAAGCTTATGTTACTTATGTAATTGGTGTATTGCAATAAACATATTTTCTATTCTATTTGATTAAATACGGATTTCTGTTAACTTTATCATTTCCACGTCTAAGAATTAGACATACATACACTCGAAAAACATAACACTCTTTTATGCACAGTCGGGTAAAACGACGCCACAACATTTCTTTAAATGTCAAAAATAACGAAACTGTGGCAAAGAAACATTAGACAACAGATTCCAATTATATTAAATTTTAATTATAATTTTTTACTCCAATAGGAATACTACAAGTCTCCTCGTATACAATAGACGTTTTCTTTCCATACTATCATTGTTCTGTAGACCTATTGAATACGGGTTTCTGTTAACTTTATCATTAGCAGCGGCTGGAAAAGCGTATTGCATTCGTCGCCGCGCGGGGACGTACTGCATACGGGTTTTCATGTGTTTAGGCTCTTAGAAAAGCGTACCGAACTCGTCTCTCCTCGGGGGACGTACAGAATACGGGAAGCCATATACGCGGTCCGGAGGGGAAAGCTGCGTGTTCACTCCACTGTTTTTACTGCCGGTTTTACATCCAGGAGACTTATAAATTAAGTGTCAAAGTTGTAAATAAACTTTCTTGACCACCGATGTTGCGGAAATTCATACGTTCATCAATCACAGAGATAGAAAAGTTTAAAGTTCAGTAATCTCAAGTACCCGATACCCGCTTTTCTCAGACTCTTTAGAGGTTTAATTAATGCATTTTTGACATAATTTTACTTATGACAACATGGATCGGTTGATCTGTAAATGGAAGGCATTCAGATAGTTCAACTGACCTTTGTATACAGGTTGGAAACGTTAAGTGTTTCCAGTCCATAATTACGCCAATTTAAGAGATATTTCAGAAATTTAAAGTGATATAGAATTGGCGTCATTTAATCAATAGAAGTGTATTTAAAAATGTTACGCCATGCCTTTATAATTTACACTTTTATCGCTCCCATGCCATACATTCGTTATTGCACGATTTGTCGACTACATAAGACTATGTAAAACTCATAGGCGCGTATTCATAAAAGTGATTCAAAGTTATTCCACCGTTTAGGCCTTCCGTCCCTTAACGTTTTTAACGAAGTGTGAACGAGACATCAACACGGTTTAAGGGAAGTGAGGTTTAATTAGGTTTATGAATAACGTATCAATGAAATGTATTAAGGAAATAAAAGGCTATAATAATAATAACGAATAACAGCATTTAGAGTTATAGATACTTAAATTAAAATAAAACTTAAAATTAAAGGTGTTCGAAGTGCCTGCCTTGGTTGGAAATACACAATCGGGCTCTTTTAGTTTTGTTTTGATGTAATTTTCACTTAATATTTTTTTCTTACTTATGTTTTAATGGTAATTTAAGGATTATTTATAAAATACATTATAGAACACAGTACAGTGTTGAGTTTAATAATAGTTAAAATAGGACAGGTCTGAAGTGGAAGAACGCGTAAAATCAATTATTTTTCGACGTATCGAAAAATATTTTACACTTGCAATGCAAAAACTGTAAGTATCTTGAAATGCGTTAATAACTTTGATAAGATCATACTCGCCCATACCTACTCGTAGTAGTTACCATACCTACTACTTGGGCTTCACAGTAAATGTATAGAAGCCGTAAAAGTAAAAATTATGAAGAAAGATAATATGTATGGCGTTACTTTTTTAAAAATATTTTAATGATTTCCACCCTGTACAGCTAACAGCAAATCAAGTGTAACACTTTGGATTATCTGCGTCGTAAGATTTAGAATCGTACTGTAAGTGTTACCATCGATCTGCTGTTGTCCGTACCTGTATTTAGTTTTTAGTTTAAGTTTATATTTTTTAGGCTTAGATATTATAATAGTTATTTTTTATATTCTTATTATATATTTATTTCAACTCGACTAATTTCCAATGGTAGATTTTAAAAATAAATTGGAGAGCTTCTAATACTTACTAGTTGGCATTTTTATTTCTGTACCATACAACTACAGGAATAGTAAGATTTTACATATTACCATACTACCACAAAATGTGGTAGTATGGTAATATGTAAAATCATTACTATTATTGAATTATGAATTAAAATAAGGTTATCGATATTTTTTTTATCGTAAGCCCATCCCTAATATATATCGATACCATTAAAAACGTTGCGTCCCTTCACTAGTTGCACACTAGCGCTGCTCCTTGGAGCGTTGCACACTGGTAACTAACCATACTTTTTTTTTCTTTTTCTATAAGGTTTTTGGCTTTGCACTACGGTTTCCCATCTGAGTCGGGGTAATCTGTGATCACAGATTGTGATTGTCCAAAACTTCGAAATAAATTCTATTTAGCATGGCATAACATTTTTATAAATAAAACGCGATAAAACGTAACGTGCGCATATATTTTATTTTTGTGTTTAACCCATCAAGTCTTCCCAGTGCTCCTTTTACGCCAGACTACTCCATCGTAACACCCACTTCCTGCTTGCGATGTTCACTTCGAATGATTTCTTGAGGACTTGACCACATCATAATAGAATAGAAGGATCATTATTCACTTGGTCAAGATGGATTCCGGAACCGACTGGCTCTGCGAAATCTTGCAGAATGTCCAACTGGAGCAATTTTATTTGCCTATACGCGACCAGCTGCAGGTAAACAATCTCGTAAAACTTTCTACATCAGTGCATTTACTATTACTGGATGATTACGTAGTTTATTGGGATTTTTGAACAATATTTTTTATTTGTAGATAACAAGATTGGCACATTTTGACTATGTGCATGCAGAGGACCTTGAAAGGATTGGCATCAGTAAGCCAGGCATACGCAGGCTACTCGATGCTGTTAGGAAAAAGAAACTGCAGCTATGGAACCGAAAGTTTTGGAACAAGCTTTTTGGCTCGGGGTCTGCCTCTAAAGAGAGGACTGAGCTCACAGTGAGGCCGGCTTTACAATCCGAACCTAGGACCACTTGCATCATTTTGGAGAAGGATATTGAGTGAGTATCTCAGTTTCTTAGAATACTAATGATTGTTGACTACATTTTAGGTAAAATAATTGGATTGTTTCTGGCTTGTCATCTGTATTTCATAAGCTTGGTGATTCTGTCAGTCAGAAAAAATGAATTAAATATATTTCTATGAATTATAGTTAATAATAAAAAAGGCCCCATGAATTAGGTCCATCTTACTTTGCATTTGTTGTATGTTTTCGAGGTATGAGTATAGATTTAAAAGGATAAGTTTAGTGATCCTGTCTAATTTTTATTTAAATTGTAGGTTACATAATGAATTGGGCAATGGTTCATTTGGTGTAGTAAGGCGGGGTGAATGGAAGATGTCGGAGCAGACTGGACAACTGGTGCCTGTCGCTGTGAAGGTTCTAAAAGCTGACGCTTTCTCCCAGCCGGGTGTCTATGACGACTTTAGGAGAGAAGTAGAAGCCATGCACAGTTTGAAACATCCAAATCTTATCAAACTACATGGTGTTGTGTTTCATCCACTCATGATGGTCTGTGAACTGGCCCCTATGGGTGCCTTATTGGATTACATTAGAGCCCAAAACGGCAAGATTTCTTTACACTACATATCAAAATGGTCAGAGCAAGTGGCAGCAGGAATGGCACATTTGGAAAAGCACAGATTTTTGCACAGAGATCTTGCTTGCCGGAACATCTTGCTAACTACTTTGGAATTGGTAAGTGATTTGTTTAGCATTCTATTTGGCTCTAATTGCTGATAATTTGATAAACAGGTGGTATATGTACTTTCCAAACGCAATGGAATCTTTAGGATAATTTTAATAGTAAGTACATATGTTTATTTGTAATCTTTATTTTCTAGAGGCCTTAGGGTGTTGCACCTAGCTCATGCTCAGAGATAACCCTGTTAACATAGGGTTCATCACAACTCTAGCCCTAACAGTTATTGGGCCTTGTTTATGTCAATCAATAGGTATTTATAAAAACTACTATGCCATCAATAGGTACCTATTTTTAAATCTGAAATATTGGATGTGTGTTAACTTCTAATTAGGTACTATCACATGGTTTTTCACACATTTACCTTGGAATAACTAATTGGCTATTATTTCCTATTGGAACATGTAGGGTCCAACGGGAAACCACAGACAAGTTGACAACATCACATTGTGGGACAGGAAGCTAGTAGAGACTATTTTTTTAGTTTCGTTTAGTCCATTCTGTTATCTATTTGTTTACATAACTAAATATTGACCTGGTTGATGGATGTAATAATTGTGATTGCTGAAGTTTATTGACTGATAAGCGATAACAGTTGATTTACTAATAGGCTACACATATATATTTTTGACTTGGCCTTGGATCTTCTTTCCATTATCAATATTGATGTAATTTTAGTATTAAAATTATAATATATCCTGTAAAGTTTTGTAAATTTAAATTAAAAAAATGTAGATATGCAAAAAAATTAAAAATATACACATTAATTATATTTACCTACTTTCAACGAAAATATATGATTCTGACCAAATAAGTCGAAGGCGAAGTCACAGCTAATAAAAAGTAATAAGTACAAGTACATATTGTTTTGTACAAATAGGTGAAAATTGGTGACTTCGGTCTTATGCGGCCTCTGCCTGACGCTGATGATTGCTACGTGATGAGCGAGCGGCGTCGCGTGCCGTTCCCGTGGTGTGCCCCGGAGTCGCTTCACACCCGACAGTTCTCGCACGCCTCAGATGTTTGGATGTTCGCTGTCGCTCTGTGGGAGATGTACTCGTTCGGGGAAGAACCTTGGATGGGTAAATACTTTTTTTATAATATCTTTGTCAATGTTTTAGAGAGTGAGAGCTTGGTGATGCTGTAATTAAGGCACTGGGCTTCCATTATGAAACTTCGCATTGTAGAAGACAGTGAAAAGTATACAAAAGGCCTCAATAAGGTTGAGATTTTCTCAAAAACTATTGAACCTTATCATATTTAATATATGTTTGACAGTTAGGTACTTACCTACATAGTTTTAACTTTTATCTATCTAACAGTGAAATAATTCTTGCAATAGGTTAAGCAGTTTTTGAGATAAACTCAAACTTAAAAAGTCTCCTGTACACTTTTCTTTGTGTTAGAACATACCAATAAGTTTTTTTATCAGATCTTCGAGAGAACTTTCATATATTTCCGATTAATGATTAATGGACATAAATAAATAAAATAGACCCTAATAAAAGCTGGCCATCAATGCTGTTTTGCTTGACACAATGTGGATAGTTTTAGAATCCGATAGATTCTAATTGAATCCTTGGCTCCCAGCAAAGATTAAAGCCATGAGTAAAGAAGACTATATCAGTACTTCAATTAGCGTATACGATGAAAATAACTGTTTGTAGTCCATTCCATTAGCACATCTCGAGCACTGCTAATTTTTGTCGTCAATTGTTTACAAACTGTAATTTACAAAGTTGTACGTTGTAAACATGCTGATATGTTGTCTCATACGCTTACTTATCAAGTTTCATTGTAGGATTACAGCTTATTTGACGATTGTCTTTTTTAAAGTGTTTTAGTACAGATCATACTAATAATAATACCTTATTTGATCGAATTAACGAAACTATTTTGAATACAGTTAGATCTAAGTATACTTGAAATATGAATAACAGTTATCCAAGGTCGACAACGAATCAGCAACGCTTTCGTTGCTACAGGTGTCTCTATGCGTTCGTAAGAAATTATACATACTTACATAAACTATCTAGCATTTTTAGGGTTCTCTCTGTACCTCAAGAGGAAAAAAGAAACCCTTATTTGATCACTTCGTTGTCAGATACGCCTGTCTGTAAAGACCTTTCTCAGAAACATAATAATAATAATCTTTATTCCACTGAAGCATTGTAACAATAGTATTGCTTAAAATAAAATAATTGACAGTGGTAATCTTAATACAATACGGTGTGCACTAGCCCCACACTAGGATTCCCTGTGTTGTGGGGGTCTAGTCTCTCCCTGGAGTACAAAAAGTTTGCCATTCATTTCAAGTATACCATTAAAACGCGTGGACGTATTTTATATAAATACGCTGCAGTTCCAAATACATGTATTTTAGATTTTCCTCGCGCTCTTTTCCAGTTGCGCACATGATATAATACTAACAAAGAAACAAAACAGTGTATTTCCGTTCGATATACATTTAACTATTGACCTCCTTCAGGCTTGAACGGTTCTGAAATTCTGCGGCTAATAATGCGCGAAGGGCAGCGGCTGCCGGCGCCCGCCGCGTGCCCGCCCGACGCGTACATGCTGATGATGCAGTGCTGGGACCTGCAGCCCAAGGAACGGCCCACATTCGTAGGAATACACAAATATATGGAGACGTTCAAATTCGAAACTGCCGTTGCTGCTCTCAGGTATAACAAAACAACGAGTCCAGCACCAAAAATAAACCGAGTGTACGCGACTAAACCATACATTTTTCTTATTTAACTCCGGGTAGCGGTAACCCTTGGTGCAAACCAGGCTAAGTGTACATATAACCACTAACGAAAATCGGTCCTATATTGCATTGGTTACGGAATAAATCCCACTTAGATTAGTCGATCAACAGTCGTTGAATTGATGGTCAGATTAATCAGTGAGAATACCCTTATTTGCATCATGTCATGATTCAGAATCAATGTCATTTCTTGTATGTTTGCATTTAGCATTTTTATATAAGTTAACTTTCTTCTTGTAAAAACTAAGTAGACATTCTTCTGTCTAATTAACTCATGCATAATTAATAGCTTCCACTTTTTATAACAATCAGATCTCACGGATATGTTCATGTAACATAGTATGACAGACAACAACAGATTTTTACCCGACTGACGAAAGAAGGAGAATAATAATTTTCTAGTGTGTGTATGTATGTCAGTTGCTTGTGACGTGCAGCCTAAATGGCTTGTTGGATTTAGATGTATGTGGTGTCGTTAGATTCGTCTTAATCACGGGCAATAGGGTACATTTTATGTTAAAAAAAAGCCGTCGGGATGTTTAATTTCAGAAAATAATACATAAATATTCCAATAAATTTGCTTGAGATGTCTTTTTCTTTTTTGACACCCCTTGTCACGCCATGTCACACCTAGTGAGCCTCCTGCCTCCTTAAAATAAATTTAATTACGAAATTATGTATGGCCCTACTCCTCTTTTCAGCTTATCACTAGGTAGTTTTTATATTTCACTCAACATAATATTAGAAGTAAAGCGGAATTCTACTTATCGGCAGTTATATCGTTTTTGTGTTCTGCAGCTACCGAAAGCAAGGCCAGATGACAATAGACGCAGGAGATGCAATCGTCCTAATCGATAGACGTCCAGAGTTGCACTGGTGGAAAGGTCAGAACCAAAGAACTTTAGAAATAGGCCTGTTTCCAAGGTAAGTGTAATATAATTTTTTTAAATTTTTAACTTAAACACACCTAATATCTTTCTAATAAATTATTATATATAAACGGATATCACTCACTTATATTGTTAAAGTCGAAGTTAAGTCTAATTGCCGACTTTAACAATATAAGTGAGTGATATCCGTTTATATATAATAATCTGTAGTAATGGCTCACTATAGTTTTAATTCTAAAATCTTTCTAATACCCGTATTTATTTTCAGCACAATCGTTGTTACGGCGAAAAGCAAGATACAAGCGATCAAGAAGTCTCAAACGCTGTCACCAGCCCGAAAAGGTATGTTACCGTCATTTACATAATCGAATTACTTACTCCGATAGGTTTCTGTGCGTCAAAGGCTTCTATCGATTTCGTATGTTTGTTCCCAAAGCGTTTCAACGGCCCGTGAAAGCTTCTAAATATATTGACGATATCTTTGTACACTAGTTATGTTATTTATACATATTAAAATACACTGTAGCCTAATGCTTAGGGGTGAAACTGTGGAGCGAGTGTCGGAGGTTCGATCCCTACCTCTGGACAACTGTGGCGGCCGCTCACAGTACAAGCTTTTAGCGTATGTTGGACTGGTTGAGGAGAAAATTAAATTAGTAATTTGAAATCGTTGCTAATTTTCTGTTAAAAATAATCTAATCGTGATAATGCATTGATCTCCTATAAACAACTAGATACACAAAGGTCTTACTAAAACAATTTAAAAAACGTCCAAATAAGGGTCCATTGTTAACGTCCAAATAATATCCAATAAATGAAATGAACCATTCATTCGTTTCGACCTTCTTTGCGCTCGGACATTTTTAGAAGGCAGACTGTGTATCTAGTTGTTTATAGGAGATCAATGTGATAATGATATGATTGTCTCTAATTGGATTAAGGTAATAAAAATCTTGTTAATTCGATCTTAGCGATATTTTACAATCTCGTGAAATTTTACTATCTCTAATGAAGAAAAAGGATGTAAGTTTTCTTTGATCTGACTTTAGTTTAAATTATACAATACTAATTACAGCACAAAAGTACTAGTTACATAAACAACAACAAGCTATTGATTCCCAGTACAATTCTCAACGGTATAATATAATTTAATATCATTATGATTTCGTAATACTTCACCGCACTAATAAATTACGCAATGATTGCGATCTCAAACGTTTTTATGGTAGCGCGTAGCCGCGTGTTGACCTGACCTTCGCAACAACTTTTGCTTTCATCAATGAAAGTAAATACTATAACGCCAGTTATTAATTACCTACACACTTCAGTTGTTTTGCGGTAAACTCATTGATTGATTAATAGGAAACCACAGTTTTGTTGTCAATCCAACGACGACAATCCATAAAACTCGTATTGCACTTAAAGATAAACGGAGTGTTAGCGATTTATCCCTTGAAAACGCCGTACATTTTTCTTATTTAACCCCTTCGATCTAAACTAGTAGCAGAAAGTACGTTGATTGATACCAAGAAATGTGGTTGTTCTAGCTAGATTCGATTTATACTTCTCACTTTAATCTTTTGTTTAACCAAACTTAGTTTGACAACTGAAAACATCACATAAGAAAGAAAAGAATGTTTTGTCTATTGATTTAATGAGTAAGGAAAACAGAGTCGAATGTACCACGTCTCCCATTTCATAATTACATAAAAAAAAACATTTTTCATGGCACAGGGCGCAGTAGCATTGAAAATCGCTAATCTATGACTATTGCAACATTTATCACATGTGTGACTAATTGAATTATTGCGTGTCTTGAATAAACATGTCGCGCCTTATGTTGGATGACGTGCTCATACCACTCGATCGTGGTCCAATGACATTCCATAATAACTAAATAAACTCGGCTGACATTTTATTAAAAATTGCAAAACTAAAAATTCTTTTGTGGTTGTTTTTCAGTCAGGTTAGACAAAGGTAATCATTATTAAAAAAAATACGAGGGGTAGAGTTTATGCGTAAGACTTTGTACGCACATTGACCAGTTGCGTTTTAGGTACACAGATAACAAATGGTGGTGAAACCGCGCGGAAATTTCCAGTCTAGAATATTAGTGCATGTGTCCGTGTAACTAACTCATTCTAGTACAGTTGACAGCACATCAACCTACATAAAACTATTGCAATCTACGCCGTATTACCGTCGCGTAGAGTGCAGAGTTACACTTGATGTAACTACTACTGTCCAGTGAGCACTTGGGTACACAATAATCCTTTGTTGAAAATTGTAGTAAAGATGATATTGGATAAGAACCAACGAACGATAGCGTTATCGATACTTTGAATTTTACAAATATACTCGAAGGGGCCGGAACTCGAAAGGTATTGCAAATAAAGGTGTAGCTAACTGAAATGTAATGTAAATATGAACTAAAATAATAAGTGTGTCCTGCCGATATTCACCCTTTTGAAACGTCCAAGACTCGATTACATTTGAAGGGCACAGACTATTGATTCTTTTACGCCTTCACAAACAAAATTAGTGACATTGTATGACTTTGAAGTTGATATGTAAGTATTTTAAGCGAAAGTTCGTCTTATTCATGGAAGCTTTCATTCGTATCTGATTGATATAGGTACTTACTTGTACGTGTATTAACATAAAACAGTATTCTTTCGCAACTAGTTGCTAACAAAGGAGGAAAAGTCTTCCATCGCAACTGGTTGCGAAACATAGTTGCGATAGCGGCCGAAAGTGAATTAGTAAAACATCACACCACTTACTGATTTTCAAATGTCTTTGTTTCCACATTTGTATTTATGTATATTTTGTAAAAAATAATTTTAGTTTTCAATACTTTATCAACTATCCTATTCCAGCAGCTACAATATCTCCAGTGGTGTCTCCCAACGGCTCATGCGACGACAGTGCTATAACACTGCGCAAGCGCCGCACCATCGAATCCACACAGCCTCCTACGACGCGCGCTGGCAACTCGGGCAACAAGCACTTCAACTACAGCAAACTGACCAATGACAGAGCCGCCAATTTGCTGTTTGCGGATCGACTGTCGAGGACGGCGAGGGATGCACATTCCAAAAGCTTGAACCAAGGTGAGATTTACTACAGCAACAAGCTATTTTATGTCGCCGTCAACTCGGGCAACAAGCACTTCAACTACAGCAAGCTGAGCAATGACAGAGCCGCCAGTCTACTGTGAAGGTCTGCAAGAGATGCACATTGCAAGAGCTTGAACCAAGGTAAGACTTACTACAGCAACAAGCTATTTTATGTCGCCGGCAACTCGGGCAACAAGCACTTCAACTATAGCAAGCTGAGCAATGACAGAGCCGCAAGTCTACTGTGAAGGTCTGTAAGAGATGCACATTCCAAGAGCTTGAACCAAGCTAAGACTTACTACAGCAACAAGCTATTTTATGTCGCCGGCAACTAGGGCAACAAGCAATTCCATTACAGCAAACTGACCAACGACAGTTTGGTACTGTCAAGGTCTGCGAAAGATGCACATTCCTAGACTTGAACCAAGGTAAAACAGCAACATCCCGTTTTATGTCGCCACTACCGGAGCGCAGGCCTTTCCTCACATCGAGAGAGTTCGGACGAACGGATCCACCTCGCGGACCGATTTGATTCGGTCTTTAGGAGATTCAAGTATGAAAATTATCATAAGGAGTTATTATATTATTTATTACAGTGAAAGAGGACCTGCTCATTGACCTGGACCTGCCGCCTTGCACAAGATCTTCACCAAAGGCGTCGGCAAATCAAAATAACATATCCATACTCGATGAGCCGATCGATGTACCCGAAGTTGGTAAGTGTTACTTTTATCAATATTTTGGGTTGTGTAGATGTTGCAGGATTTACCCTGTTAGCCATTTTTTCTCAAGCTTGATTATTTCCAAGCAATTCTTATAAAGAATTAAATTGATATTAATTTAGTCTAAGTTTGGATTTTTAATCCACGTCTCATCGCGTCTACGGCTTAAATTTATTATATTTTCATGTAAATCATGATTCATTTATTTATTTTGATCAGCACATATTTCCATTTTTTCAGGCCTAGAACCCGATTGGGGTGAGCCAAGCATAGAAAGTCTTCCGTCGTATTCTACAAACTCGCCCAACAAGAGGAATTACCCGAATCTCTATGGTGCTAAATCTTTAGACAATCTAGTATTACCTATGGCATCGAGCAGCCAAATGTCGCAGCCAGATCCCTTTGACACTTCGCAGATGTGGCCCGTCGACCGACAGCACTCTGTCACAAGCACAGTTCCTAAACCTAACTATAATATACAAGTAGACCAAACAAATATACCACAAAGCAATAACGAATCTCACAGATACTCGAATAACAGATATTCTGCATCTACTAGTACAAGCGCTGATATTACTCAAGCCTACAATAATACAGCAAACGTCAGCAGATCAAACTCAATAACTCAAAATAATTCTGCACACATACAGAATGGTAGCCATTCAACCACCAATGCTCTCTCTATAGATAGAAACATAACATACGAACCAACTATTACAACTTCGTTAGCAGATATGTCGCTGGACGACAGAATCTCTGCGTCGCTGAATCTCAGGTCCAAGAATACTAATAGTGATAATATTTACGCAAATACCTCGCAAAATGATGTACCTTCAACATCGGCCGAGCATAATGATATGCCAATTTACACTAATTTCGAAGCGACAGCTCAGCAACAGTTCATATTGGAGACGAAAGATTACTACACAAAATTATCGACTCCCGTCGGAGCCAGAACGAAGAAGGATTACGAGAAGAATATTTACGTGCCCAAATACGAGGAGGGGGAGAAGTTGCAGAACTTTAGTGAATCTTTGCAGAATTCTAAGAATTACTCGGCGATGAAGTATCAGAACGTAGATTACAGTCAGTACGGGTACGGGTGTTCCAGTAGTGTTGGTTCGTCCGCGTGGTCGATAGCGACGTACGACGAAGCGAACGACGCCGCCAGTAACTTCTACAGTGAAATCGCAGACCCCTCCAGTCAGCGGGCAACCCAAGGTGCGTATAGCGCAAGTTTCTATGACGAAGTGTACGAGGCGCCCATTCCCCGACCCCACCGCCCCGCACCCCCTTGCCCCTCTAAGCCAAAATAATATTTATCAGGCTATTTTCAAATTGGGAACATAATGCAAAAATATTTTGGGTTTCTAAATTTAGTCATTACTATTTAATACCTGAAGTTTTAATTTAAATAAGCCATAGATAGGTAGCTAGGAAATTCAACTAATTTGTTAATATGAATCTGAATAACACTGGCAAAGACCTCTTCACTGATACAGTTCTATTCAAAGAGTTCATGGGGATGCGAATCAACCTGAATCGGTGCCATTTTGTTTGCGAACGGGGTGTTGTATCATCATTTGATTTAATTAGATTTAATTTATTTGTTATACAAAAATAGCGTATCCACTGTATCTTATTTATTTGAATGGCATGTTTGTAACCACATCTTGTATGTTTTTGTTTAGAGGAGCTTATTTTGATGTATCTTTATGTAAAGAGATCAGGTCTGATTAGCGATTTTGTTTTACAATTTTCAAGCTAAAATTACTTTTATAGCTATTTTATTGGCTTAGTTTTACATTATAACATTCGGCCGTCATCCAGTACGAGTATATATTAACTCGTCCTTTTCGAATATTTAATTATTATTTTAGTTGTAGTCCTAAGTTTTTGCCTGCTATTATTTTAAGATTTTAATAGTGTTCGATTGATGATCATTTAATATGCATTATGGAACAAAATACCTATATTGAGGTTTGGTATCGATAACTGACAAACTTGCACGATTTTGTTTGTTTGTTTTGTCATTAATCGAATCTAAACGCTGCACTGAAATACTGATATTTTGTTACACTTTGTATACCCCGTTATCACTTTGATTAGTGCAAGTGGTAAGTTACACTTAATGCGCTTGGACGACCATTGATTCGTAACCTGTCACTCACGACAGGTTATTAGCGAAGTATAGTGGAATAATCTCTTTTAGACCGATACCGTAGCCGACATTGTGCATTGGTAGAATTCTTCGAAAAGATGCCATAAACCAACTAAGAATAAGAACGCATTTAATTTGTTGCGTGTTGCCGCGCCGCCGCTACCCCCAGTTTTGTTTAATATAACAGCTAAACCACACTACTCGCATTTCACACCTATATTGTGTACTGAACTTTATCTCTCACTCGCACTAATCAAAGTGAAAACCGGGTTTAATATACGGACTGATATTGTCAAATAGTGCTAATTTATTTGGTATTATGAATATTTTAATTACTCGGACGAACATCACACGGTGCCTAACCCAACCACTATGTACCTGCTAGATTAGTTATTTGAACATTTTACATACTGATATAACATTTTTAATTTTTTACATTAATCGTCATCATAACAAAGGTATGTTTTAGTCTCAAAATTATTGTGATAAAGGTATGAAAGTGATAATGCTATGCAATATCAATCAAAAACGCATTATTGCGATTGTGATTGCATATTCAATATGCAATCTGAGATAAAATGCTATGTTACGAGCATAGTTTAATGTATGGTATTGATATTAGAGTACATATCTTTGATTGTATAGTGAAAAATATTAGGTGCGATTCTGCTATGGTCGCTAAATCAAAACAATGTAACTGTCACGGTCACACACATAAATGAGACCGTTATATTTATTATACCAGAGTGAACGGACGTTTCACTTAGCAATGATTAAATTTAGCGAGCGACATCCCGGAATCACCCAATGTTGTTTAATTGATTAGTAAATCCCTAACTTTCATACGATTAATACTGAATCCACCCACATAATTTAACTACTGAATTAAAACATAACATAATGTAGTCTTCAGGTTCGAATTTACATTATTCTAGAATCTTTGTATTCATATTACCATTCCGGAGAATGTATAATATGTTTTATTTGAAAAATCGTGGGTGTGTAGGATTCAGTAAAAAGTATCAAAACTAATTCTATGGCCGATAGTCATAGACAGTTTTGAGGAGAAGTGGAGTTTGAATACGGTCTTACAACTGTCAGTTTTCATACAATTTTGACAGTCGTAAGAGCGAGCTTACTCTGATTTCTGTACCTACCTATGTATTTTTTCACTGTGTAACAACTTAAATGTAAAATGAACATGTATAAATAAATACATTTATTGGACTGTTCATTCTGTTTGTATTATAGTATCTTTTATAATAAAACAACTGATTTTAAATACATAAGTATGAGTTTTGATTTCAACCGGTATCAATCTACCATTTTGAACTTTTAGATACGTACTTACGTCATTTTGCGTAACATTTATACCCGATTGACTAAAGGAGGGTAAGTTTTTCGAGTGTATGCTACGAGCCTCTGCATTTTGGATTTATGAGGTACCTATGTACGGACAACAGCAGATCAATGGTAACACTTACAGTACGATTTCAACTTTTACGGCGCAGAAAATAAGAACGATCCAAAGTGTTACACTTGATCTGCTGTTAGCGTACGTACTTAGATTCGTCTTGATCGCGTAACAGACGAAGATATTTATGCCAAAACGCAGTTGTTTTTTGTAATAATTCTACTTTATAATAACACCCCTTAGTACGTATGTACCAATTAGTCAATACTTTATAGTAAGTATTGACTAATTAAAAGACATTGCCACTTTTTCAATGGAGCTTTGCCCCACCTACAAAACTACGTGACCATTTAAGCTGTACTTATCATTTTGTTGGGGACTTATTACAGATTTCATATTGCATAATCATAATCAGTATCATTTTCTACTATTCTCGCAACTCCTATAGAAGAATAACAAAAACAATGAATAAATCGCTTCGATTTCTTGCTATTGTCTGAATTCTTAATTAAGCTATTTTTATCGAATCGCAACTTGTACAAAACTTTATTTTAAACCAATATTTTTTTTTTAATCAATAATTTTATAAAAAACGGAGATATTTTTACATTTATTCGTTATCTTGTACAACTTGCGGTTGATGGTGGGGCAGAATCTGGCATAGTCATTTATCTATCGACGGTTTCAACTCGAGCGTTGAAATAGGATCCACTAAATAGCGATACGAAATGGTAATTAAGATATCGCATTTACAGACAACGCACGAGTAAATTCCCTGGAAACGTATCCGGGACTGGGAAGGATTACCCGCATGTACCACTGGTTCCAATTAGTCATACGGAGTAGTTCAACTAAAGGTCGCGACTCGTCGACATTTCGTTCCCCACTCGAAATAAGCTCCGCGTGGGAGTTGTTCAACAATATTGTACGAACTTGAAGCTCTCGTGCCCTGCGGGATTCTAAATAACATTATTATCTATTCCAAGGCTCTGAGACAGCCTTGTTATCGTAAGGACTTATGGGCATGGCCTACAACCTTGTATTGTATTTATAAACAGAGATACACAGGCTGTAAACTTACAGGGTATCGAAAGAACCTGTTTAGAACTAATAACGGAAAAACTTTCTAAAATTATTCCATTTTCGAAATGAAAGAAGAAAACACATTCCGTGCAAACAAAAAAATCTTTGAATTTTCTTCAAGCGAAACCAATGCTTGACGACGAAAAACTATTGCGTTGCGACATACAATACTCCAAATGAACACACAAAAATCAAATAGGTACACTTACAACTACACATTTAGATGGTGTGCAGTATCGTAAAAGCCTGCTGCCTGCCTGAGTACTTGCTGCAGCAAAAATTACTGAGGTATTTCGTATCATTTTACTCACAACCAAAGACGCCGAAGATTTGACGAAAGTGGAGTAATTCAAGCAATTTCAAGTCTGAGAGCAGACCCTAGACTCAGAGGGGATAGGTACCTACTACCTATCGAGGAAGAGACCGAAAATTAATGTGTTTTCAGGTAAAGATTAAATGAATTAATTTGTAATGACATCCTGTATGTTTTGAGTTGAGAGCGTCATTAACAGCGTTCGTTGTCTAATAGATATTGAATTATCTCTATTTATAGGGTATTTTCTTTTAATAGATTCTAGAAACGCAGTACCTAATTTGTATCATAGTGGAGAAGACTCCTGTAGGTAGGTACATAAATTCAATTACCGAGTTCAAAAGCAACACACAATAGGTTGGTTCCCTGATAGATGAAATTGAACCCGGGACCTCATGCAATGTTACAAACGCAAAGGCATTACCGCCTGGAGATGGTTGATAATTAGGACTTTAATTAATCATGTTATACCCAGCAGTTCTTTTCACTTACTCAGCCTATGAAACTGAGCGTTATTCTATATTTCTTCCACGTATTTACGCTCGCGAAAAAAATTGTAAATAGACATGAGAAAAAAAATCCTCGTGAACGTGATTCGAATTCGTTACGGTAATTCGCTTTCCCATTCCGTGGACTAGCTCTTTTCAACAGAGAACCTACTGACCATTATGGAGACTTAATTTCGTCATAAAGTTGGGATAGGTTTGTTGGAAAAGATCTTTCCACGGATTAGAAGGGTGTCGCAGGTTCGAATACGGTTCAGAACGAAAATACATCTAAATTAGGTACATACAGGCATACACTACCTAGGTACCTACTTACAACAAACAGAGTAACTAGCATCAATTGGATGAAGAGCTGATAAACTTGTTTAGAGTATGTACGTAGGTATCGATGCGACACTATCGCGACAATGTCATTAGCATGCACGGTGCCGTTCGAGCGATAACAGCGGAGCGTGGGCGTCGCCGCCGCCGCCACAGCAACACAACAGACGTCTTTACTTAGTATTTGAACCAGTTAGTATTCTAAACGCTCCATTATATTAAATTCCCCGAGCAGTAATTGAACATACCTATTGAACGTACAATAATGCACCCCATATAAGACCAAAACATTACGGGCATACCAGTGTTCCGCAAAAACGCAATCGCGTTTATCGCTATTGCTTTATTAGTGTCCTAGTGAAGTGCTTCAAGTGTAGAAGCTCCGAAAGCCGAGTGGTAATATAGCGTTATCTAATGATGATTGGGGTATAACATCAAGTAGAATTCGCGTCATTATGTAGGCGGCGGAGTGGCCGTGTGTGAATGGACGGACGCCGGATCGATAGAGCGGAGTGCGCAGGCTCGCTCGCACACAGCTGTGGTGGCTTCACCTTCCGCGGCCAACACTCGCCAACCTGTGTCTCAGTGCATATTGTGGAGGATCTAAGTGTCCGGCATCATCTCGGATATGCTGCGGACTGATCAGAGGCCCTAAACGGTGCGTACCAACCTTCAACTATCTCAAGCACCCGCTCCAGTCTCTATCACAAGTTTTCAGCGTCGCCATATCAAACTTTATTATTGTATTAACATGAAACCTGTTACACGAAAGCTCATAACAGTCAATTTATTGCTGCAAAATATTTTTGTTTATAAAACAGAGAAACTGGTCTAAATCTCGTAGGTAAGTGGCTTTATACAGACTTAATTACATTAGTGTTACAAAATGCTAGTTGATTACCTAAATGCGTGCTAAGTTGGTATCATGACAATGTTTTATGGTAATTGTTAAGATTCATGGTAAGTTAATAGTTTACGGATTTGCGTGTCACCTAGCATAGAGATATAAATAGAACAAACAAAGAATTTCCAGGTATAAAAATGGCAACTTGAAAATTTGGGCCGATTGCGTGGGCGAAAAAGGGCATGGGCGCCTCTGTCTGCCTACGTCAGCGATCCAACATAAGTCTAGGTACCAATAGATCGTTACATGACCGGCAAAAGCTTTGAACAGTAAATCTGTATTTGATTGAAATCGAATACTTTACTTATTTTTAGATATTCGTTACCTACTCGTTTACGTTATACCACTTTTGTTTAGTATTGAGTGATTAATTGCGAGTAGTACCTTCCCTTGTAAAGATAGGAGCTGTTTCCATATTGGATATAATCGTCATCAGTCAGCTCCGCCATCTTGTGCAAATCGACGCTCTATCTGGTCGGGGGCATCCCATACTAACCCGTTTCGCGGCCTCTTCACTAACTTGTCTTAATGGTTGTCTGTTTAACGACCGCTCACTTCCACTTCCATTGCTATCCAATGAGCCTTGTCGATAAGTTTTTAGCTTTAATTTCATTTGACTGATGTTCTGAAGCGCTGGGCAAATTTATTACGAACCAAATGGACCCAGAATTTTAAATTAACGAGGCAAGTGCTGTCTAGTTTCGCCAGATACATTGCTAATGTAATTTACGATATGTGTAACTAAACCTACAGTTAGTAGATATGATTAATATCAATATTGACAGCCTTGTAGTACTTTTCGTCTGAAAAGTTTGTTGTTGTTTATACGAGTTATCTCCTGTAGCAGCTACCTACGCAACGTAAAACATCTACCTATAGAGACATTTATTCGCCCATAGGTACAGTCGAGCTTACATTAAAATATGACGTATACGATGTAATAACTGACGCATGTAGTAATTATGACCGTAGGTAAAAATATAGGTAAAAATTATTTCTCTACGGAAAAAATATAGTCTTTGATTATATCCCTCCTCCTTGCGTCGTAATCCTCATTGCTGAGGGTCGTGACCCCTCTCGATCATCTTTCCTCTGATGATATTGCGCCATCTGCTCCTATCTTCGGCGACGTGAAGAGCATCGTAAAAACCGGTATCGAGATTGGTACGGATCTGATCGGACCAACGTATCGGGCTTTATCCGCGAGGTCTCCTTCTACCTTGCCAGTCACCATTAATCTTTACAGGTCGCCACTCTTCCTGGCAATGTGACCGAAGTATTAAAGAATCCTTTTGAGACAGATGGTTGACAGCCTGGTCTGATTATATACAGATACATATAGTAGGTACCTGTGCGGTGTGCCATATCTAGTTTTCTCTAGATTATCAGCATCTAAAATGGAATTGCAATTCTTAAGGCGTAGATACTTAACTCGATAAGAGTCACAAAAGTGCAACAATCTAAAATACCAATGTGCTTTTGACTAGGTACTACATTACTTACCTAGGTACACCATTAAAAACTATAGGGACAGCCAAGTGTTTTGCTATTGTTTTCCTAGCTAGTTTGATTGGTTATTGTTTACAATTACTTGCTCTGACTGACAAGGCCGTAGTTGTATTAGCTAGAAATCAACAGCTAAGTAACGGCTGCTACAGGCAACCCTGTTTTTTCAGTGCATACGAGTAGGTGCCTACAACATCACACTATTAATAGAATGTCTTTACCTATTTTACCGTAGTAGGTAAAAATATATATTCTTTGGTATTATTATTAATGCGTGGCACTATACATCCTAGATAAGTACTTTATTTATAGATACAATATAATGGCAGAGCAGATCGCCCACACGAGGTAGCACACCCACTCAGTTGCCTGGGCTGAAGAGAAATATAGATAATTAATTAAATCAACACAACAGATATGAAAGAGAAGAAAGAGGGTCAAAAAGATGGTCGAAGTGGCTGAAAAGACAAACTGAAATAAGATGTTAAGTAGGTGGCTGCCCACCTTTGTGGTCGGTAAGCTTGAAAGTCAAATAATTTATCCAACCCTCTCTTAGATGTGTCGCTTTTCATTTCATAATTTAACTCCGTAGTAGACTGTCTGCGTCGTAAGATTTAAAATCGTACTGCAAGTGTTATCATTAATCTGATGTTGTCCGTACAACGGTCCAGATGTACTTACTGTACTTGCAGTCACTGTTGATCATTTGCTACGTTGCGTAAGAGCGAGCGGGAAGCCTAGCTTAGCAGCGACTTATATTAACGTGCCCACTGAGCGATTCCAGTGGGTACGTTAATATAAGTCGCTATATATACAATTCTTCAAAGAGGAAAAAGCGATGTCCTTCATCGTCGTACTCGTATATACTTGACAGAGGTTGGCGGGGATGAGGTAACTCTATACAAAGCCGTGTGCGTCGCGCTCGCGTGCCTTCTCGCCACACCGCCCCCGCAGCCCCTCCAAGACCGTATTCCCTCGCCCCCGCCATGCCTGTACCCCTAGCGCGCGGCAAGCACGACGTCGACAGACTATAGATCTAATATTGTTGCAGTGCAATGTAAAGTGCAGTAAAGTTCCATTTGCTAAAAATAAACTCAGCAAGCCATTCGTCTCCGTCACTACGACTACATTACAACGACCAACATGTTCCACCTACTTTTAATTAACTCTCAAGCCACGACTCGACAGTTACATACACAACGCTTTCTAAACTTTACTTAGCTCTTATTTATGAAAGCAGTGGTGCTTTTTACGTGGTAACTTTGTTTGGAGTTAAAATGTAGAGTTTACGTGCGATGAAATACATTCAGTAAGAAATAATTATGGCAAGTGTAACGTTAAGTTACTAAGTGGTAAATTATTAAATGCGTAATGGTTTTATTGGTTATGTCGACATCCTCGATACAATTTAATTTTGTCACTATCCAACCCTATTTTACAAACATACCTACCTCACGACGCGACGTCGGCCGCAGGATCTTTGTATATAACCCAAAACATCGAAAATACGCAAAGGTAAAATTGTGTTGTCTCTGATTTTAGAACTGAACAAACGAGAGAAAAAAATTCCCACTAGTTCAGTCAACTGAACAAATGGGGGAAAAAATTCTCACTAGTTCAGTCAACGGAACTGGACAACTGAACTAGTATCTGCTCACTGCGTCTAGTAGGTAAAATAAAGTAGCTCACTAACATAAGTACGTTACCTCACCTTATGCAATTAGATGAGTTAGGTACTCATCTGTAGATGTGTGTACGTGACACGTAAAACTGAATGTATTGGTACGTGATAAAAAAGCAAAAAGGAGTGTCGAGCTCCCGGGGTCACAGAATAAATCGACTGGCGTGACGCAGAGACGCTTTGTATTTCTTTCCTACTAACTTGATTATAGATACTCGACGATGCTTTCGCGCACCTTTCGTTGTATATTTAGGACATGCTTCTAAAAGCTAGAACCTTCTCAACATATTGTTACGAGTATATAAAAAACTGTTTTATGAGATAAAATAGAAGATAATGAAATAGAAGAATTTAACAGAACCACTATGTCAAAATATGTAAATCCTTTTACGCCACAGGAGGCCATAAGGAAACCGACATACATCGAAATAAACATATATCCTCCTTTCAGTCTGGGAATGCTAGAAGAATATAGTGCTACGAGCTTTTGCTACGCGAAGCAGGTAGTACCCCTACGAGGGTTTGCTACGTTTGCAACACTACGCGAACTGTGTAGCGCTACGAGCTTTTGCTATGCAAAGCAGTAGGTAGTACGCCTACGAAGGGATTGCTACGTTTCCAGAGTTACGAGATTTAACTACGCGAACTGTTGTAGCGCTACGAGCTTTTGCTACGCAAAGCAGTAGCCTCCACGACGGTACGCTACGTTTGCGGCACTACAAGATTTTACTACGCGAAATTGCCAACGAGCCACGCAGAGCTGCTGTAGCGTTACGAGTCTTGTTACGCCAAGCTGTTGTAGCGCTACGAGATTTTGTTACAGGTAGCGGAACAAACTGTCCCAAGGCGAATTATTTCCTTCATGGCTTTATACAGGGTGTAACAGAAAAGGTATTTAGGAAGCCGTTAGGGGGGTGTTCTGTGTCGATAACTGAACAACTCTTGTTCTACGACTTTCCGATTTACACGAATTTATTTCTTGACTTTTCAAGTTTTCATACATTTTTAACCGTTCAGCTAATTGATTTGTATGACACATTAACCTATTGTTATTTTTTATTCGACAAGTCGTAGAACCTTCTGTTTCCGATGCTGAACACCCTCCATTCTGCTTACTATACCCTTTCCGTTACAGCCTGTATAATTATCGGGCTTTATTGTAGATATACACAATTCCAGAGTATTCGCAGCCATTGATGTTGACATGGAGGTTGATTGTTGCAGATGTGATGTGCCGCGCGTCTTGGCGGCAGGCTCTTTGGGCGCTGGCGCTGCTCTGCGCGCTGGCGCCCTCGCACGCCGATGGGAACATAGGTATATTACCACTGCAAGCGGACTGCGCAGTAGGTTCACTCACAGTTTCCATGCAGCTATGTCAACTCCTGAGGCGTGCAGCCCCCCTGGCAAAGTGTCATAAACCGTTAGTTCATCAGTTGGTCACCGATACTGTAGCTCGGCAGCAGTCGCAATGGCCACGTAAAAGGCCTACGGGCGGGTTGAATAACTCTGAAAATTAGGTTTGGTACTAAACCGCATTAGATAAGAAAAAAAGCCAAGTGGCATTGATTTACGTTAACGCGTTAGCGTTTTTCTTTCTACTCTATACTAAGATGGTATTTATATTTGCTTTTTTGTCAGCAAAATGTCAATCTCGTACATTTTTCTTTATATTCTACTAGCGATAACGAACGAATCAATGGCATTTGGCTAAGGTTTAAATACCTTCAAAACAGGGTTAGACCTAACGTGACTTTAAAGTTATTCCACGATCCACCCATTCAAACTTAACATTTATTAACGAAGTGACAAGACAATGTTTAAGGGAAGAGATGTTAAACTAGGTTTATGAGTAACAGCCAACCTGTTATGAAATATAATTGTGTTCCATCTAACATTTATATCATGTGTTATCATAACTTGTGATCTATCGAACATGTGGTAACACATGATTAAGTGTGTGATGTATCAACCACCTCCAAGCATAGACATAGGTTATTACGTTACTATCAAAGTAATTAACCAATCACAGGTGGATCGATATCATGTGAATTATTTAAAAACTCTGTGTAGTTTGAACGCCACTTTTTATATGTATTTATATGTTAGGTTGACGTATGCATTTAATATTCTCTGCCGATACTATCGATTTTGTCGGACAAAGTAAAATGAAAGCGATTTGGCTAACAATCTAGAACTCTGCAACTACTATTACCATACAAACAGGTAGTACTTACAGTCAATAGCCCATTTATGTACTTATTAACTTAGTTTCTTACATGTATTTTTATTATAGCTGTTATTGAGAAATATACCGTTGCATTTTTAATCATTATGTATGTATTAGGTAGATGCTTACAACAGATCTATACAGAATCTATACAAGGTACTGAAAACGATTTATTATAACAAAAAAATAAATACTAACCTAAAAAGGTAGCTACAATTATTTTTGCATAGCTAATTATAATTTGGCCAATGTTGACCTTCACATAATCAGAATATAATAAATATGATTAATTTGTTGCTACAGGTTGTTTATTCAGCGCATCTTTATGCGTAGAGGGAGTGGAATGGTGCTACGACGGTAAGTATAATCGTCAAAAGGCAATATAATAATTATATATAAAAAAACATATGAAAATGATATTGTATTTTCCGTAGATTTCGCATTCGGGAGGTGTATACCAATATACGAGAGTGAAACAGACGATGGCTCTCTCTACCGGTAAGTTAACTATTTACATAAGTAAGTACTTATAGGTAGCAAGTATCTACGAGTATATACATACAAATTCCATACAAAGTTCGTTTTGCCAAAAAGGGATGAAAGGACTTTGACCATTAAATCCGACATTAATTGGAATATCGAAAAAGAATTGATTTATCTAATATTAAACTCGACGAGCGTGCGTGAAAAGATTGATGAATGTGAAGGAACCGAAAGTATTGTGCCAGAATCATAGCATATGGATCCATCGTCTCTGCCTACCTCTACTTTATTATTTCAAGTTCACAATTACGGGGATCGGTTAAACTATCTGTAATGCTAAGCCATTCAGATAGTTCCACCGACCTATAGTACATATAGTTTTTAGTTTAGTTTATATTTTTTAGTTTAATATTATAATAGATATTTTTATTGTTGTTTTATAAATATTTCTATATAATCTTTATGTTTATTAACAAGCAATAAACGTAAACGATTATTTATACATTACAGGGTATATGTGTAATTATCTATACAGATACGACATGAGTTCGGAGCAGCTGAAGTGGTTCGAGAGCGAGTTGCAGCGGCTCGCCGAGCGCGGCTACCGCTGGGAGCATGCGTACACGCAGTGCGAGCTACAAGCCATGCTCTACACCATCCGACAACAACTGTCAGTAAACACAATACGAGATAAAGGATATCCATATTTAATTTATCGTTTTTATTGAAATTCAAATTTTGTAGTTAAACATATACAGCGAATAGTTTAAAATTGAATGCTACAAATACAATTTCTCCGACACATTGATAATGATCATCTCATTCCTTTTCCCACAATTTATTTTAGGTACTATTTAAGACATGTGACATGGAGTAACTAAGTATAAATTCAATTTCTGAAATGTCTAGTCAATCTATTAATTACGTAAGTAGGTAAGTTTATTCTCTGAATGTCCAATTCGCTAAACATCCATTTCCTGAAGCTTATGTTCACCCATTATTACATTTTAAAGTTCTGACATACGAGTACTTAGTGGATTGAGGTAATTTATAGATGGCCCATTTCATGCTTCATCTGCTGAGGGAGGACTGATCTTAGATCTAGAAACAAAATCTTATTAGTATCTTTCGATTTCAGAGATCCAGCACACGTCAACGCAAATATTTGCGAACATTTTGCTGACCCCAAACTAAACTCTGATTCACTTGAAGACGACACCGAAAATGCAGATGTAAGTTAGTCACTTTTTTGTCTTTTTTAAAGTCACTGATATACTAAAATAAGAATTATAGATCATTATCATAATCTAACATAATTCTGGTGAAGTCTTCACTAGAACTGATAGCAGGTAGGATTTACTGTGTTAGTCTCTCCCAGCATTCTGTCAAACGTCGATGGAAAATGACATTTGCAAGTACGAGATTATGCCAAGCTCGTATTCAAAATTGTTTATGAATCAAATCCAATGCCAGTTTAATATCTACTAATGTATGTCTAGGTGGAGCCAGTTGACGAAACGGCATACGTTCGCTTCACGCCGAACTCGCCACTAACTGACTCCGATTACGCCAATGAGGTGTACAATCCACCTTTAGAGGACGACCCTACCCCGTTTTTAATTCCAGAAGGTAGGTAAAGTAAATTTACTTTGGAAGGGCCAATTGGTAGTTGGACAATAGTATTGTCAATATGGTTATATGATATCCTACTATTAGAACATGCATTGAATATTAATTGTATTTCAGTAACCGTCAACAAAGACGAACTAACCCCGGTGGATGACGAAGCACCGAGTGATAAAATACGAGACCTAATGATGATGGACGGAGATGAAGTATCTCCTGTCGTAATACCTTTCGGCGGATTCAGAGAACGAATCCAAGCTGAACAACAGGCTAGAGATAATGACGACTTAATACCTAGTGTAATCATAGATAAGGAAAAGAAATCCATACCAGAAATCGATATCCTCAGACAAGGTGATCCAGATATTGGGTTTCTTGATGAAGAACGTTTATCTGCACATTTCCGAAAGTTTAAAACTAAGGCCCCGCCGTACACTGCTGAATATATCACTAGCAATCGATTCCCCGATTTAGACGCAGAAGTTCGTTCCAATGCTTTGGAGAAGTACAAACAGAGCTTCGCTGAGAAAAACTTCCCTTTCGAATATGAGAATCCTGATGATGTTATGCCTGAGCAAAGAATTTATATCGACGAAGATGGTTTGGAGGAGTTTCCGCTTGACACAGGTAGCGGAGAACGAGATCCATATCATTTGAAAGGTAACATGGTTATTATTACATTAATAGTAATGAGAAGAAAATAAACTAGGTACTTGAGTTATTTACAGATGAGTGAGACCATAGTAATTGTAATATTTCTTGCAGATAAAGAAAAATCTGATGCGAAGCATTCAAAGAATATGGACTATTTGATGAACTATTGGAAAAATATAATAGATTCTAAGGTAAAGCCACAAGGGGCTCTATATGCCGAAGGAGGACCACTCAAAGCTGACGATTTGCAGGGTTAGTTTTGTAGTTATCATGTAAGACAGGATCTTCATGTACAAATGCGATTTATGTTGCTTCATCGCTTTCTTTGCATTGTAGTACATACAACAGTACTATGTCAGTCATTCTATCAAACCCAGAGTGTTAAATATTTAATTTTAATGATTTGTTTAGTTTTACGTACTTAATTTCAGTTGACCAATATTTTACTTTATTTCGTCAATATTTTGTTCACATAGGCATTTTAATTTAAACCCGAGATCCACAACAAGGAAACTTTCACCCCAGAGTGAGAGTGTTACAAATACCGACAATGTTTCAGGTGAAAACTCCCAATTTTATCCCGGAGACTTTCAAGAGTTGCTTAATAGCGAATGGGGCTTTATGCGTAGGGAAAGAGACGATGTTAAAAAGCCCGGGCCGCGTGTGGACGCGAAAATATTAAAAACGTTAATAAACCACAATAAGTCAGTGACAGGTTAGTGTCACAGCGGTCTGAAATAGCTGTTTTAGATATCTATCGATGTGGCCTTCAATAATTTAAAGTGACAATGATGCATCGGAATTTAAAATTATATTTTGCTCCCTCAAATATTAATGCACTTCCTCGTCTTGTATAGAACACCGCACTAAATGTTTCCCTAATTTAGCACATTTATTTCCTTTGACACGTTCAGCATGAAGCTCTATCATGTTTTAGAGGATCATACCAACTCTAACTCAAAATATGTGTGTTTACCTTCGCCTGTTATGTCGTCTACCTATTTCGATAAACTTTGTCGTCTTTACCTGTATGGGCTCTTCATTGTTCATTTTGAAAATTGTCTTGATGTTGTGTTTTTTTTTCTCAGTGTTAGATTTACTGAACAAACGAAATTCCGGCACCTAGCCAAGTGACATTGACTTTCGTTAAAGTAGAATAGAAAGAAAATGCATGGGATTGACATTTGCTTTTTCATTAGCTAATGTCAATACCATACATTTTTTTCTATTCTACTAGCGTTAACGAAAGTCAATACCACTTGGCTAGGGGGGATGTCATAAAAAAGCCATTGGAGTAATCATGCTATAAGCGAATATATTCGTGATTTGCTATTACATGTGCTAATATTATTAACTCTTACTGCGCATTTTATCAAAAGGAAATTTGCATGTGTCTGATTATTTCTTCATTGGTGTTGCACAAAAGAGGAACACAGGACATCCGCTAATATTGTATGTGATCTTATATTTTAGCTCACGCAGCATCTCAAGCTCAAAAGCTGAGTGGTGACCACGATCACAATGATTATGATTACGATCCATCTTACGCTTACGTCCTATTCAAAAATAGGTAAGAATTTAATTGCCATTTGAGTAATTAGTGATATTTATATACCTACAAAGCTCTGATCTTTGACCGTTGTCCCTTTGCCTCAGGTTTGGTACGGACTGGGATAAAGGCATCTCATTCATTGCAAGAATTGAAGAGCTACTTGGCCTAGAGAAACACACTTTTACAAACCCCCGGTAATATTAATAAACAAATTGTGATAAGTAATTCTTCAAAATGCTTCAGTGACGTAATTTAATTACCAAATATTTTAATTGTTTTAGAGTTGATCCAGGAGAGGTAACATTCAAAGTAGAGAAAAACAAGAAAGGTTACGATGCAGTTGAAGTAGCGAGACGTGTTGGTGAGCACATCATAATTACACATAATAAAATGTTGTTTTGACTATAAACGAGTAAAGTTAAATTATGTTGAACGTAACAAGCAATGATAATCGTAACATTTCAGATGATATTAAGGAGGACTTGCGCCGAGAAACTGGCGCTCAAGTTTTAGCCACTGGGGTTGGAGATCGGGTAAGCTATCTCTCTAGAATCTCATTTACGAGCGCCTAAAGTACGTCTAGTATCAGTAGTCCGATTATTTAGTCCGATGATTCATCCGATCATCGGACTAAATAATCGGACTACTGATATATGTATTGCAATACCATCGATATCAAAACAATACATTGTTCAATATACTTATTTTTCAGAGTAAGCGTCCAGTGATACACCAGCCAGAGGTGCTGTACCTTGGCATGGAGTATCCAGTGGCATTAGCTGTCATGGGAAGTCTTACAGTACTCCTACTCGGAGGTTTCATTTTCGTGACGCTTCTGAGACGTGACATTGATGCCAAGATGAAGATGCAAGGGTTGGCCTCCGCAGCAGATATAGATGCTGAAGCGACTAGAGATTACCAGGTACGTTACTTTAGCAGTAGGTTTGAAAGATATCTATCGATTGACACCTAGTTCATTTCTTTTCAGGAGTTATGCCGTGCCCGTATGTCAGGTAAATGGACGGGACAGCAGACGACCGCCCCTGCTCCACATTCAACGGACCCTCCGCAGCGTATCACCTCGCTCTCACGTGAACCTGATGCCAATTCGCCATCGACAAGATCTAGCACGTCATCTTGGTTAGAACCTCTATTTTCTTATAGCTCTCATTTGTTCTTTTATTCTGGTTTTTAATTTAATTTTATCGATGATATATTTTGACTACGACATTGAAGTCTTTTTTTCTTGTAGGAGCGAGGAGCCAGCTTTAACGAACATGGACATATCTACCGGACACATGGTCCTGGTAAGCATTTAAATCACTTATTTTATAAATCAATTTATTTCCACGATAGCTACTTGACTGCCGTTGTTTATTGGTGTCCAATCTCTTGCAAAGGTCCAACTAGACTATAACTGGGTTATCTTGTTAGGTCCAAGTAGACATAAAACGATTTGGTAGATATAACTAGAACGGCCTAATTTTCTATGGGAAGTGTTAAACACGCGGAACTAAGTATGACAATAATACCCTAACCATAACTTTGTCTTCGTAAACTTTGAACCTTTATAGTCGTACCTTATCTTATTGAAACTACGAGTTGAATAAGAAACTTAGTCAACATTCCCATTCTTCAGGCCTACATGGAAGACCACCTTCGCAACAAAGATCGTCTGGAGCAGGAGTGGCGCGCTCTGTGCGCATACGAGGCCGAGCCCTGCGCCACTGTGGCGGCCCTGAAGCCAGAGAACAATGGAAAGAACCGCTACGCCGACGTCTTGCCATATGACCACTCCAGGGTTACACTCAACACACTGTCCAACCACCTCGGATCCGATTACATCAACGCTTCTACTATTGTAAGTGTATACGATCATAGATGACGGTAGTGATTCCAGCGTCAGTTTTTGTTGTTCAACTAAAGTAAATAAAATGCAGGCATTCCTATTTATGAAATGGCACTAATTTAAAAAATGTCTTAAATTAGAAAACGCACGATAAAATCGCTACCAAGATACCTCTATCTACCTACGAGTATAAAACTGTCTGTTAATAAACTGTCTAACTGAACAGCTAAACGAGAAGGGATGCGGTGATCAAATTATATGAGTATGTAATTACAGATTTTACTAAACCTTCAAGCCATACCAAATTGAAATCGAGAGTAGTTGATTAATAGTTACTATGCGAAAGTTATAAAAGCAAAGGTCCTAGTCCATACATTAAAGTTTTTGTTTGTTAATGTTTAATGTAACTTTGCCTCTTGATGCAGACGGACCACGACCCTCGCAACCCTGCCTACATAGCCGCAGCCGGCCCCTTGGCGCACACCGCACCCGACTTCTGGCAGATGGTGTGGGAGCAAGGCAGCGTCGTCATGGTGATGCTCACGAGGCTCACGGAGAACGGGCAGCAGCTCTGCCACCGGTACTGGCCAGAGGAAGGATCCGAACTTTACCATATCTATGAGGTAGTTATTGTTTGAAAGTCTATAGATTTCAGAAATTCATACTGGCTTTACAGTTACATTAGAATAGAACACATATCTACCTTCTAAGAATACTTACATGGTTTTAAATGGATGGGTTCTATACTTCTATGTAATGAACGCTTAAAGCTGCTACATTACATTAATGGCATCGAGTTCCTATGGAACAATCGAAACTCGCTAACATCGAGGGCGGAAAGTTAATAATACATAACTTTTAGAATTGTTCACGAAAGAATCACTAGGCACCAGTGTGAGCCACATTGTCATGTAAAAAAATTTTGGACTATGGACGCAGCTGATCATAGGTTTGGAGATTCTGATGAACGGCGAGTTTACGGGAACCCCCTCTAGAGGATCAGGCTAGGGGATCCTGGTGGACGAACTCGACATAAATCTAGGTACAGTCGAAAACAGCGAAAAGTATACAGGGGGCCTGATTTTCCTCCAGAATACTTGCCTAACTACTTGACCGATTGTAAAAACCCGAAATTCCCACTCTGGCCCAATGCCTTGCTGTGCCGCAGGTGCACCTAGTGAGCGAGCACATCTGGTGCGACGACTACTTAGTGCGCAGCTTCTACCTGAAGAACCAGCGCACCGGCGAGACGCGCACCGTCACGCAGTTCCACTTCCTCTCGTGGTTAGAGAACGGCGTGCCGTCCTCCACTAAGGCCCTACTCGAGTTCAGGAGGTGGGTATATCCTCGCACGGATTATGGAGAAATTGTTATAGGTACTTGTAAGATTAACATAATTATGTTAAGTATGTCCAGACTCCCAATTCCGCTAAAATATTTGAATCAAACAGAGTAGACTCGAATCGTTGCGACTTGCGTAACTAAAAGAAGTTGGCCTATATATATATATATATATCATTGTGTTAACAATAGTAGTTAAGTACCTTCTTTACGAAATACTGCAGCGCAGCCACTACTGCAGCCTCAGGCCTCAGACTGCACTGCAGCGCAAAAACACGGAATAAAAAAGCGCAACGGCCAAAATATTTTGTAAACAGTTTTTATTTAAAATTAATTTTAGTAAAATATCGATTTTTTTAAAAGAAATCGATTGTTGTCTTATTAGACAATAGAGATGGGAATGTGTCGATTTATGTCACTAACTTTTGAAGTTATAGACCACGACGAACATATTGTGTAACTGACAGTGACAGGAAACCGATTTCCATTTTACAGTCCATTGATCGGCTGTTGTGCCACAAACTATATAAAGATACCCAGCAATGTTACTGTAAAATGAGAATCGTTTTCCTGTCACTATCAGTTACACAAATAGTCACGCTTAGGTTCTTTCTCTAAGGGACCGCTGTAGGTACTTACTAATCCTACATGAAGGCGACACATTAATTTGGTGGAAAAATAATACAATAAGTATTATAATTACAGTGTTTACAAGAAGCCATTTTTCTTTTATTTTCCAGGAAGGTGAATAAATCGTACAGAGGAAGGTCTTGTCCCATCGTCGTCCACTGCAGGTAAATAAAATAGTACAAAAACTAAGGCTCAGTACAAAGATGTGTGGAGGAAGAGGGGGAGATCTTTGACCATAAGTGGGATAACTTCTAGCCAAAATATCTAATCGTAAACCTAGAACACAGCTTTGCTGTCGTGCCACATCGCGTAAGAGTGAAAGGCACGCCTCGCTTAGCGACGATTAAACTTAGCTTGCCATACTACGGAATCACCACAATTGCCATTATCTATGATCCGCCTACTTTATACCTTTGTACGAGTATGTGGCTTGCAATAAAAGAAGACGCTATAGTTAAGGACTTAACTCGTGAAAATTTCATACATTTTGCACGGGTTAAGTCGCTAACTCTAGGGTTATCTTTTATTGCGAGTGGGTGTTAATGTAATATTTTTTCAGTGACGGAGCGGGTCGTTCTGGAACATACTGCCTGATTGACATGGTACTAAACCGAATGGCCAAAGGGGCGAAGGAGATCGACATCGCCGCTACGTTGGAGCACATCCGTGACCAGCGCACACGCACCGTCGCCACCAAGCAACAGTTTGAATTCGTGCTGATGGCCGTCGCTGAAGAGGTCAGACATCAATTTATATTATTATCATTCAAAAATATTTTTTTAAATACATATACTTGGATATCGTAATGTAAAAGATACATGAAGGAACGGTCGGGGGGGCCCTAGGCACTTATTTGTGCCTAAATTAACTTTTATATTAATTTTAAAAATACGGTCCGGGTAATTTTCAGTATTAAGTAATAAACTAATTAAGTTTTAGATTAGGATGACGGTATACATTTTCAAATACTTATTTATTTGTCTCATTACATGTTACGTCAATAAAATGTTATGTGAAGTATTTCAGTGCATAATTAGATACAGATTTATTAATTCGGTAATAGCTACGTCAGTTGTGCAATTTTAACATTATTGTACTAATTTAAACATGATGAAAAATTTCTAGCTGTGGGCAAATGTGTGTAAAACAAATTCAGAATTTGAATTTGAATCTGATACTCTCATTTAATCAAAATGTGAATATATTTATTCAGGTATTACACAGAGATAGATATTACATTTAAATATGATCCTATAGTAATCTTAATAAAAAAAATCTCTGAGATTATTTTACTACCTACGTAACGTCAATAAAATTATTTTTAGGTACACGCGATACTGAAAGCTTTGCCTGCCCACTTGCAACAAATGCAGGAAAAGAAAGAAAAAGAGAAGGATAAAGACAAGGACACCGAGAAAGAGAAGCCCAACTGAACTTTGCACCGCTTGCGCTAATACGAAACTGTTGCTTATTTACTTATGTTAACGATGAATTACGTATAAACTAATGTGTGGCATAATTATTGTTCAGGTTGAGAATAAAATTATCAAGGCAACTTAGTTGTAAAACTGATAATATTTTTTATGAAAACCAGATACAGTTTTAGGTATTATGAAAAGTGATTAAGTATTCAAAATATAAGTACTTAACTACATACATATATTTATACTTACTTACCTATATGTATACAATTTTGTACTGTCGAAATTCTCAACCTAATATAATAATTTATTGTTATTTAAATTAAAGCTTAACGCATTGTTACCTCGATGAAAGAAATATTTCTAATATAAATTGGCATTAGTTTACTGTCAATATAAAACTTTTCTTTCTTTGATTAATTAAGAACTTGTTGCGTATATATTTAATCATATATTTTCGTAGGACGAATATCATGTCCGGTAGTTAATATTAAATGCTCTGTGACATTTGTTTTCTTATGTAATCTTTGTAAGGTATTATGTAATATATGTAACCTATTCGTCATCATAACTTATTTCATTTAAGTTACAAAATATGTATGTACTTAGAAGATCTCTTGGTTTACGTTATTCCTACCTAACTTCTTTGTTAAAGAAAACTATTAGTTTTAGATGATCTATCACAATTCTTAATCACGAATCAGACAAGAATCGTTGTCAATTGATAAGGTGACTAGGTACTTTTTCCAAAAACGGTGTACGTAATTCCTATTGGCATTTTCCCCCCACAGTTTACTTTCTACAAAATATTAACTAGGCCCTAAGTATCTACTTATCTAAAATGTGCAATTAGTATGAACTAAACGTTCTACTTACACTAGTTTCAAAAATTACAATGCGACCAAGGACAAACAATAAAACAAGTACTTATCCACTTATTATAAAATTTATAATAAGTATTATGTTAACCAAAGCAACTGATTTTTAAATGTTTTGGTATATTTATCAAACAAATAATGTTGATCGTTAGGTCTTTTAATATATGTAGGTACCTACTCTACTTACTTAATTTTTCAAATTATTGACTTGTTATAATGGTGTATAAAATGCACATTAAAAGAGAGGTACCTATCTGTAACTTTACCCTCTTGATTAGCCAAGTTTTTATTGTTGAATTATTATGGACCACCAAAATAAAGTTGAATTTGTGTCAAAAACCTTACTTTTTAAATGGTTATGATTTGAGAGGGATAAGTCAGCAGTATACACAATTTTTAAATTTGCTAATATAATTAGTATGTACCTACCAAAACGAATAAATACCTAAATACATACATACCATGCTGAATCATATCTTGGTTAAACGGAATACCTGATAGATAACATTATACTATTTACTCGAGGTCATCAAAACTATTTACAGAGAGTAACAAATAAAAGATAAAAACAAACTGTATGAGATTTATATAAAAAATAAGTATATTTAATGCATATTAAGGGAAAATGTAAAAAAAAAATATTACCCACGAAATTATGAATGTAGTTTAGATGTAAGAAAAATATATTTAACCGTATTTCTGTATGAAATTATATGTAGTTTTTATGTGAATGATTGATTAATGGATTTTGATTATTAAACTGAACTTTTAGGGAATAAGACACAATTTAGTATCCTACAAATGGATGTCTCCCTATCCTAGTATCCTGCATGTGACTATCTGTTCATTATACAGACAGCGTCAACGAAACCTGACCCCTCACCTTTCCTTTAAAACAGGCGAGCAGTGTCAGGTTTAGTGGTCGCTGTCAGTACCAACTGTTGAAATTAAACTTTCCTAATAATGATGGACTGGATTGCCGATTTGCTGGGTTGCTTATTCTTTCTCGTTGTTAATGAAACCCAGCTACAACTACAAACAGTTATTTGAATGAACTTCATTGCCAAAAAACCATCTGTCATCTGGCACTTACACAATAAGACTACACTGCACACCGTTTGTGTAATTATGACAGTTATTTCACCGCCGGCGAGTAAAGCCAGCAACTTCAGCTATTTTCTAGCTAAAGAAACGTACAATAGATAATACATTCCGTGTAAACAAAAGAGACGCAGCGATACTCGCTCAGTGACACTCGCGTTGAGCGAGTATCGCTGCGTCAATCAACTATAACATATATGTCGCTGAGCGAGTATAGTTCATTAGGCTAGGTATTCATTATTAAATAGTAACATTGCAAATCTCACAGAAACAGTTGACATGTCATTTACGTTGCCATCGAACATGTCAGTTACACAGGTCTGCTTTGATGTAATTAAATAATTCCTTTCGGCGAGTGGCGGTGGTCCTGTAAGTATAAAACTTTTTTTGACATTATTCTAACGTAGAAAAGATGGTCTACATTTATTACGCCAGAGGCGACTGCAGGCTACCATCTCTGGACTAAGGATCTTAGGTCCACGTTCATTACTGAACTGTATAGTGGAACTTTTGAATCTAGAATACTATTGATCTTACCTTATAACTAGAACGTAGTGATTACTTCCTCTAAGTGATTACTTCCTCTATGCTTATAACAGTAATTCCAAAACTACAGCTTATTACCTACTCAGTACGGTGACCGTACTACGGTCTATTACCCGAGATAAGTATCCAGAAATCGGTCAAGTAGTTCTTCAGAAAATCTCAACCTAATTGGGGCCCTCTGAATACTTATCATGGGTAAATAGACTGTACCCTATACTGTGAGCTATACCGTGGTTTTTATATTTACTAACAATCTGCGACCTGCGATAGCGATAGTCCCGATAGCGATATAAATTGTTCTTTCTGCAAGGAAATCACAACTAGATTTCGATATTTTTTGATTAACACTACATTTTATGAGCTGTTTAAAAAAAAATTATGAACTTACAATCAAGCAGTCGAAATCGATTAAGTTCATTACCACAACAACTTGAAGGGAATCGATCGATCGATTACAAGAAATATTTTGTCAGCGCTCATCTCTATTCGGAAATCGATTTGACAATTTGACACTTGAAAAGTGTTACCAGATCATAATGAATACATATAAATATGTAATATTTGGATGGTAGCTGTTTGAAGAGTGCATCTTGTGTTTTGATTTATTTTATTTGACTAAGTATAACAAAAACAAATAATTCACGATATTTTTATTCAAGGTAATCTAAAATAAAGGCAATTTCGGAGTCAGCGTCACGTTACACACTTCTTGTGTAGTTTATTTAGCAGAATTCAATTTATTATATCTGACAACACTCAACCTAATGCTTGCTTTGTGTTGCCAGATAGATTGCTTTTCTGCCTTTTCGGCCGCTTTTTGACAATGGGTTCGCGTTTCGCCGGCTAATCCTGGATACGCTTTTTTCAGAACTTGTCACATAGTTTTATTTAATTATACAGAATATTTCATTTTATTCCCCCACAGGATTACTCATTTTAGTGGGTAATGTGGATAGATTCATTGGTAAATAAATATTATATGACGGCACTTCACTTGGTTATTCGTATTTGCGTATTTGTTATTATAATTACTACCTACCATGTGTGGTTGGTATTCTTGACAAAATATTCGTCTTATTTGTATGTATATTTGTATGTACCTGTCAAGTATTTGACAAAATACGACAAACATCCAATACGAATATCCAAGTGAAATGCCACTATTATCTGACGAATTCCTAGTCTTCAGTGGCTCATAATATAAGTACCTACTCTATATTTTCTTTATGGGGACATAATAATAAAAATACAGTAAGCGTAAAAAGCCAAATGTGAGTAAGAAAGGAAAATTCCGCTTATTTGGTTGAAAATCCGCGTTTCCAAACAACACTTCTTCCGCATTTTCTATTTCGCCATCTGGCAACACTGAACACTTGCTGGCTGACGGCTGAGTATGTGACAGACTTTTCACTTTTTTTACCGGGTGAGGTTAAACGTGTACGTAAACAGGCGAAGATTTTGTTGTGTATTTTCCTATTAATTCCTTACTCTTACGTTTTATTTGTACTAAAAATGGTTAGTGGTCGTGCCTTGCATTTTGTATTCAAAGTTGCCGACAGAACGCTCACGGCTAAATTCTATAGAGATGTCCTTGGCATGAAGGTAAGTAAGTAGGTAGCTGTTTTCTTAAAAAGTGTTGGTTTTCTTAAAAAGCTTGGTATTTCATGTAAATAAAGTTACTACGGTTATTTGACTGTAATAGATATACCTAGTATGATACTTTAATTTCCTTGGTATCTCCCCATTAGTAATAAATATGCCCCAAGAAGACCATTTAATTTTCAGACTTATTAATTTGTGGAATTTGTAATAAGTAAAAAAAATTATATTGATTACCTACATAATATTATTTTAGTTTATCTAATGAGTAGTCAGTTGGGTAAGCCCAAAGGGATAAAACTATAAAGAAATACCTATTTTAACAGCATTGAATCATAAAATTAAGTCACCATGACTAGACGAATGTTGCACATGTTTCCACTCAGACCCTGCACTTGAGATAACGTAGGTACTCTGTTCCAGGTCCTGCGTCATGAGGAATTCAGTGAGGGCTGTGAAGCAGCTTGCAATGGGTTAGTTGTTCCTTTGCTTTTTTTTACAAGTAAATAAAACATTACATTCATAATCATATTTGTAATCACAAGTAAATACAGTATGTATGTTTTAAACTAGGTATATTCAGAATAGAAAATGTTGCAAACAAACAACAGCACCACATCATTTAAAAAATAATTAGGTTCGGGTAAGGGGGCACAGATTAATTTGCGATTTTTTTTTAATTTATGACCGCCTTAGCGACATTCTGACCAATAATTATATTAGTACCTGTTGTAATATTTATTTTATGTTTGGATAATCCCATTATGGTCTTACCATCCATAAAATAAAATACAACGGGTTACTGGAGCTTTCCTCTATGATAGCCAGAACCGAGTAAAATAAAAGTTAAAAATTTAAGGTATCGGTGCTGTAAAATGAAAATTAAATTTGGAAAATCATATAATTAATAAATAGCACTGACCTTAGTACTAAATCGGGCGCCAGAGAATCCAGACATTCTCAAAGAAAAAGAAAAAAAGTAAAACCATGACTCAGGATGTAATGTAATATCATATATTTTGTGAAATTTAAAAGTTACAATAAACTGCGTTTAATTGAAGTGTTTTATAAAGGAAATACCTAAGATTTAATTAGAAACTAACCGCTCGGATTTATGTCACACATAAATGTACTTACTGGTACAATCGAGAAATGCAAAAGTTGACAAATAATTTCTTATCAATAAATTAAATTTAAAGTTATATTAAAGGTTAAAGGTGTTAGTTAATAATACTAATTCACTGATATTAAACGTTCAAAAAAGTCTCCGATCACAAACATGTGGCTCGGTCACTAAAGGTGACTCGGGGAGTGCCTTCCAATTTTTGCGTGGGAAATAATGAGAACGGGCTGACCTTGATGTCTCCGAGGTGCTCACGTCATATAGGACGGAGGCGACGTAGGTCCCGTAGTGGAAAGTCTAGACTTGCATCCCTTTTCAAAACAGACCACGAAATGGTATCGACGAATCAATCCGACCGAAAAATACGGCGATCTGCGGTCTTCCGTCTAGGATTCCATCCCGAAGGTGGCGTGAAAATCCATTAAGAACCGAACTCGTCTTGAAAAATTTAACTAGATATAAAAAAAAAGGCTGAAAACATCACAAGTTATCAGAAGAGAGTTCCAATTGGAAAATAAATCGAAATATCGAATAAAAATACAAAACGTGTCTACTAACCTTATTGCCTTTTTTTATCAATTTAAATCCGATTAGTCATATTTCCTTTCATTCCAGTTTATTGATATGCCCGCTCCATTGGGGTTTGAGATTGAGATTTTCAATCTATTTTAATGTAAAATAGCCCATTTGGCTTAAATTAACAATTTTTTATTTGACCATAATGTTGGCGACTTGGCAAATTCCAATAGAAAGCGAAGAAAAACGTGAAGCTTGCAACAGGTAAACCAAAAAGTTGCCATTCGAAAAAATACAATTTAAAAAAAAAAAATAGGGAGGCGACATGTCGATTGAGTATCAATTACATAAATAGGCTAAATTATTGTGAATAATCGACATCCAGGCCATAAAAGTTGAAAAAAGGAAAGTTAAGAAAAACATAACCTCAAATTTGGAGTAAAACAAACAAACCGTTTGTAACAAACTATGTATGTTACATTACACCCTCACTAAAAAAATAAAAAAGAAGAAAACTCCTTTTTAAAGTTAAATGCCAAAAAATTAAATTTCAAAGAAATTTTGAAGAAACTACTCCTATCTACCAAATATTTATAATAAATAGCCATCTAAACCATTCCTTGGAGATGAGAAGCACAAAGACTTACTCACTCGAAACACACTCGAAATATGTACTAGAGAGAGGTTAGTTACTATCAACTACCTACTCGCCGAACTATCCAATACTATAAAAATATTGTTATAAATAAATATTTCCAAAAAAATTCCATCAATACAATACTACGATCCTTAGAGATGTCGGGCACAAAGACCAGACACTCGAAACCACCATGATTGTCCGTGACTAGTTACTGGAGATAGGTTAGTTACCAACAACTACCTACTCGGGTACACTCCAAAATTTTAGAATACAAATAAATAAACTCGACGCGTCTGCAGTAGAACACCGCCCTTCGCCTGATGGGTCTGCCATAGAACACCACCCTTTGGCTCCTTTCTTCAAACAACTACCCCTGAGCGTACAAGGGACGACTCAGAGATAAAAAAATACACAGAACTGAGGTCGGCACAACTCCACTGACTTCCCGAACACAGTCTGGTAAAAAGGTGGAAACAAAGGTTCCAAAATACACAGAACTGAGGTCGGCACAACTCCACTGACTTTCCGAACACAGTCTGGTAAAAAGTGTGTGAGAACAAGGGTCTCAAAAAATATATAGAACTACGGCCGGCACACCTCCACTGACTTTCCGTACGCAGACTACATATAAAAAATAAGGAAAACACGAGTTCCTATAAAGAAAACCACAGTACTAGGATCGACGGAAACCATCGGACAAGCCGAATCGTAGACGGGGAAAAATAAATTCCAAAATAAATCCACAAGTGAAAAGTCACTTGGGAAAAAGTAAAATCCGGGTGTATAAACGTCACATCCGAGAGGAGCTAATTACAAAATATACAGTCGTATCCTAGGGACATGCACGAACTGTACAATATATGTAAATATATAAATTTTAACTAAAAAAATGTGTGAAAAAGTTACACCAAAAAATGTGAACGACCCTAAAATGAATGGTCGGATCAACAAAACATAAACTATGGTATGTACAAACAGAAACATAACAAAATGTTTTATAAAAAAACAAAAAAATGTTTATAAAAAAACATAACCAAAATGTTTGAAAAAACAACAAAAAATGTTTAAACAAAAACATAAACAAAATGTTTGAAAAAAACCAAAAAAATGTTTAAACAAAAAATGTGAACAAAAATGTTCAACAAAAATATACTTAAAAAGGTTAAAGGTCTGAATCAAACAAAATTGGTCGGTTCAGAACTAAAACGTTAGGCTCCAACAAAGGTGATGAAACCTAAACAAGACAGCACAAACAATAATTAAGATCATACGAGTTGGATCGAAAGAGGTGTGAGGAGAAGATTGGGAGTAAATTTAGAAAATAACCAAATCTGAAATAAAATATTCGTAACTTTAGCCTTACATATAGATATTAAGTTTTATCCTTCATACATCATCATTCAAGGGGCTTTATACATACATCAACTACATTCTTCATCATACACACCCCAGTAACTCAACCCATATATAAGTCCAAAATACTAAATATTGAATTTAATTTTAAACTTTAATAATATCTTTAATGTGAAAACGATTAACGGTATCTTTATCCAAATCTTTTAATACGTACACATTATTAGAAACTTTTTGTACAATTTTACATTTGATAAATTTAGGTGCCAACTTAGCAGAAAAGTATTCGGCCGCGTTGGACTGAACAAAATTTCTTCTCCACACAATATCTTCCAGCTCGTAGGAAATGGCTTTCCTATGTTTATTATAATAAGAGGCGTTCCTCTTGTAAGCTTTACAAAGAGATTTAACAACCAGTTCAAAAATAGTTGCCAAGTCATGTAAAGAAGTAGCATAATCGTGTCGACTACCCAACTCAACTTCATCCAAAAGATCAAGCGAATCGTCAAAACGATGTAAAGATGAGTCTACGATTACTTCTCTCCCGAACATCAGAAAATTTGGGGTAAAATCTGTAGCCAAGTTAACACTATTATTCAAAGCTAGTTGAACGTGATTAATAAATTTTGACCAATTACGTTGATCATCTAGAACGTAACATGCAATACAAGTTTCCAAAGTCTTGTGATACCGCTCCACAGGATTATTCTGGGGGGTATACAAAGTGTTGTAAAATATTTTATGAATATTATAACTTTTCAAAAATTCTTTAAAATTCTTAGATGTAAACTGTGCTCCATTATCGCATATAATAACCTTGGGGCAACCAAATTTAAGAAATATTTCTTTCTGTAAAATCTTAGTAATAGACTGTGTAGTGGCATTACAAATAGGAAAAAGCCAACAGTACTTCGTAAATACATCTACTGCTGTAAACATATATCGGTGACCAGAGTAAGCCTTTGGCAGTGGGCCAACCAAATCCATCGAAAGTATAACCATCGGACGATTTACAAGTTTTTGATTAGTCATAAGACCAAGAGGTGGCGCATTAGAATGCTTATACGCCTTACATATCTCACACCTAGAAATATACGACTGAACATCATTAAACATCTTCGGCCAATAATAATGTAATTTTAATTTATTTAAAGTTTTATGAACACCTAAGTGTCCTGAATTTATATCATCATGATTTTCTCTAATGGTATCTATAACATCTTCTTTAGGTATAACTATTTTCCATGATAAACTATCTTGTAAACTAAATTTGGGTTTGCAAAATCTATATAAAATATTATTCTCAATTCTAAAGTTTTTATAACGTGTTGGTGTCTTTTGACAATTAATAAAAATTCGTTTATACCAAGGATCGTCAATTGAATCATCAGGTTGAACAATAGAACAAACGTGGACAGTGTCAATCTCAATACGTGACAGAGCGTCGGGAACTGTATGAGCACTACCTTTCTTATGAACGACATCAAATGAGAACTGAGCGATACGTGCAGCCCATCTTGCCAGTCTGCCTGACGGATTACTTAAAGCAAGTAGCCACTTAAGGCTGGCGTGGTCGGTAACGATGGTAAATTATCTTCCCGAACACACGTCTTCCCATCAAGTTCAAACGTCAAATGTAAAGCGCAAATAAAAAAATTAAATTTACAATTAAATGTAAATATTAAATTATAAACATTAAAGAATGTTCAAATTATATTTAAAGCAAGCAATTAAATATCAAATTAATAATGTAAAGTATGTGTAAAAGCTATAAGATTTCACCACCAAAAATATTCAATGTCGAGAGAGGTAACGCAGAGCAAAAATGCAAAACAACGTGTAAATGCAAACGCCGAAAACAACGTCCCAACAAAATAAGCGAGCGTCTTAAACAAAGAGCGTCGAAAAAATTAACAAACGTCGAAAAATAAACGAACGTCGTGTAATAAATAAATGAACGTCACTAAATAGCGAACGTCATCCAAAATAAAGTAGTAAACGTCAAAAAGAACGTTACTAATAACAAAGCGTGCTAAAAGAAGCGTTATAAAAAATAAACAACTCAAAATAGGAGCTATTACAAGTATAAACTTAAAGTTAACAAAGTTATACAAAGGCATAAATTGTTACAATATAAATTAAAAGTTATTGTTACAATGTAAATTAAATGATACACAAAACATTCTGTGTCATACAAAGGTTTCAAGCTAAGTTGTAAAAAATTCAAGTTAAATTATAAATCCAAGGGAAGGGATTTAATAACAAAAGTTATTTCAAAGTCCCTACGGAGGGCGCAAATTGTAATATTAATTTTATTTTGGGAATATCCCAATATGGTCTTACCATCCATAAAATAAAATACAACGGGTTACTGGAGCTTTCCTCTATGATAGCCAGAACCGAGTAAAATAAAAGTTAAAAATTTAAGGTATCGGTGCTGTAAAATGAAAATTAAATTTGGAAAATCATATAATTAATAAATAGCACTGACCTTAGTACTAAATCGGGCGCCAGAGAATCCAGACATTCTCAAAGAAAAAGAAAAAAAGTAAAACCATGACTCAGGATGTAATGTAATATCATATATTTTGTGAAATTTAAAAGTTACAATAAACTGCGTTTAATTGAAGTGTTTTATAAAGGAAATACCTAAGATTTAATTAGAAACTAACCGCTCGGATTTATGTCACACATAAATGTACTTACTGGTACAATCGAGAAATGCAAAAGTTGACAAATAATTTCTTATCAATAAATTAAATTTAAAGTTATATTAAAGGTTAAAGGTGTTAGTTAATAATACTAATTCACTGATATTAAACGTTCAAAAAAGTCTCCGATCACAAACATGTGGCTCGGTCACTAAAGGTGACTCGGGGAGTGCCTTCCAATTTTTGCGTGGGAAATAATGAGAACGGGCTGACCTTGATGTCTCCGAGGTGCTCACGTCATATAGGACGGAGGCGACGTAGGTCCCGTAGTGGAAAGTCTAGACTTGCATCCCTTTTCAAAACAGACCACGAAATGGTATCGACGAATCAATCCGACCGAAAAATACGGCGATCTGCGGTCTTCCGTCTAGGATTCCATCCCGAAGGTGGCGTGAAAATCCATTAAGAACCGAACTCGTCTTGAAAAATTTAACTAGATATAAAAAAAAAGGCTGAAAACATCACAAGTTATCAGAAGAGAGTTCCAATTGGAAAATAAATCGAAATATCGAATAAAAATACAAAACGTGTCTACTAACCTTATTGCCTTTTTTTATCAATTTAAATCCGATTAGTCATATTTCCTTTCATTCCAGTTTATTGATATGCCCGCTCCATTGGGGTTTGAGATTGAGATTTTCAATCTATTTTAATGTAAAATAGCCCATTTGGCTTAAATTAACAATTTTTTATTTGACCATAATGTTGGCGACTTGGCAAATTCCAATAGAAAGCGAAGAAAAACGTGAAGCTTGCAACAGGTAAACCAAAAAGTTGCCATTCGAAAAAATACAATTTAAAAAAAAAAAATAGGGAGGCGACATGTCGATTGAGTATCAATTACATAAATAGGCTAAATTATTGTGAATAATCGACATCCAGGCCATAAAAGTTGAAAAAAGGAAAGTTAAGAAAAACATAACCTCAAATTTGGAGTAAAACAAACAAACCGTTTGTAACAAACTATGTATGTTACACTGTCTACAAATTAAAATGTTAGTAATATGTAGGTACAGCCGACATCACATCCTATATTCACTAACAATTTGATGAATTCATTACATTCCTTAAATATAAGAACTAAGAAGTTGATGATATCTGGATCTAGTTACTAGGCTGTTCTGTGACACTGGCTCTTCCATGTTCCTCCAGGTTTCTTGATTATGGGTCTCTCTTCTTCAACCCTCGTGTAGTTCATCCTCCCATCTCTTGTGGGTCTGCCTCTTTGGTGTCTCTTATCTCGGAGTTCTACTTAACTGGCATGTAACTTTAAAATAAAAAATAAGTATAATCTACATACTATTTAGATTTCCAATCTGTGACTGTCCTCTGATTTAGGTGTTCTCTAGATCTCCACTTGTTCTTTTTATCTTATTTTTTACATGATTGATTTCAGACCCTATGCAAACAGATGGAGCAAAACCATGATTGGTTATGGTCCAGAAGACACACATTTCGTTGTTGAACTAACATACAACTACGGCATCACACAGTATGACCAGGGCAATGACTTCCTCGGCCTAACGGTACAGTCCAGTGAAACCTTGAAGAGAGCTGCATCAAACAATTGGCCGGTGAAAGTACATAATGGATTGAAATATATTGAAGCCCCTGGAGGATACAAGTTCTTCATTCTTGACAAGCCACAGCCCATTGATAAGGGTAAGATTATTAAATATGTTATGTAAAGTATTCATTTAAGTACCTATTTATTTAATTATGCCGTATTTTAGTGAAATGGACGACACATTGGAAATTAATTGAATGTATGATCTGCAAATTTCAAGAAAACTTATTTTGCACCAAAGACCTTGTGGCAACGTTTGACTTAACCATTGTCAAACAATATTTAACCGGGGCTAATTTATTTAGACATATATTTTTAGTGCAAAAGAATTTGAATGAGGTTATACACTTAACCCGGGTGTTATCTCGGTTGGCGCAAGTAGCCCTTAGCTTCTTGTATTCACAATATAGATAAGTCTCTATTGTAGTTCAAGCTAGACTTGTAATTTGTTTAGCATCAACATCACCAGTAATAGGTACCTAGATAAGATAATCACACTCAGATAAGTTGACGATTATAATCTGTACATGACTGAATCAGTTACTGAGAGCATGCTCTTCACATCACATGATTATTAATCTGTGTGTAGATAAACTTAGATGGGCTTAGAGAATATCGGGATTCACGCTGTGTCATAGTCTTGGTGCAAGATCACTCAAGGTCTGATTTAATTGTCCTTATGAATGGAATGTGTAATGTTTCTAAGCTAACAGGTAATGTGTGTCATGCATAGATTAAGACAGTAGTATTTTATACAGCAAGCCAATATCCTGTAACAAAACAAGTATTTTAATGCTGTTCATAAACCTAGTTAAACCTCACTTCCCTTAAACCTTGACATTGTCTCTTTCACACTTCGTTAAAAACGTTAAGGTAGAAAGGGACCGAACGGTCTAAACTGTGGAATAACTTTAAATCACGTTTATAAATACACGCCTAGATGTTTGAGACTTTGTATCATTGTCGATTCTGTGTTTAACATTCACCCAATTATGGAATTATGTCAAATTCAGTTTTCATTTACAAAAAACCCGTCTGTTGTTTTTGTTGTGTCAATACAATTATCAAAATAATTAGTTAGATGAGATGGCAAATAGCTGTTGAGAAGCGATAATATGACGTCACAAGTGTGTTTATAAGTTATTTAAGTTAAAGCAATGTAAAAGTTCAATCAAATTCCTTATTAACTCCCCAACTTATCACATTTCCAGATCCAGTAGTGAAGGTGTCCCTGGCCAGCTCAAGCCTGGCGAAGTCTATCGCTTACTGGAACGGTCTGCTGACCCTGAAGATCTTCGAGAAGACTGACAAGTCGGTGCTTCTTGGCTTCAGCGAGGACCAGACGAAACTCGAATTGGTTGAAATTGGTGAGTACCATACCATGTACGAACGACAGCAGATCAATGGTAACACTTGCAGTACAATTTCAACTCTTACGACACTGATAATAAGAACGGCCTAAAATCCAACGTGTTACAATTGATGTACTACTTATTCTAATAATAATCATTTTTATTTGAACCCTTCTTATAAAAATGACAATGCCAGATTCTGCCCCACCATCAACCGCATTTTTATTAAAATTATTGGTTTAAAATAAAGTTTTGTACAAGTTGCGAGTCGAAACAAACAGCTTAATTAAGAATTCAGAAAATAGTAAGAAATCGAAGCGATTTATTCATTGTTTATGTTATTCTTCTATAGGAGTTGCGAGAGTAGTAGAAAATGATACTGATTATGATTATGCAATATGAAACCTGTAATAAGTCCCCAACAAAATGATAGGTACAGCTTAAATGGTCACGTAGTTCTGTAGGTGGGGCAAAGCTCCATTGAAATGTGGCAATGTCTTTTGAAATCAAAACGTATTCAATGGTTTAGCTAAATACGGTTTAACAAACCATGGTTATAAATTATAATAGCTGTTATCACATTCATGAATAAACAACATCTAGCGTCTTAGCGAAATGCATGAAAATGGAAAATGACTCCTAATAAGTAGGAAACCAAGTAGTTTCAATACCACATGGCGGCTGCAGGATTTTTATATTTGGAGATATGAGGAATATTTTACCTGACTGACAACAAGGGTAGAGGTAATATACCTTAAAATTTCTTCGTTTTCTTACCTTTATATAAACTCATAATTTGCACATAATAAGAGTCTTTTAAGTAGTAGTAGAATGAGCATTTCCTACTCCAGTAGTGTAAAAGTACTTCAGAAGATAAGATAAATATGAAAAGGAAAACGTTTATTGAATCAACCTATAACCATGTCCAAGGTAAATTTATTTATTCATACTATAATTCAAATGACACTGATTACTCACAGGCACACATAATACCAGAAACAGATTTTCCTACTAGAAGGTGTAATTCTGGATAAATATAGAGATCGCCGGCCTAATGCTATTTTACCCAACCGCCTGAAGTAGGAGAGTAATGTTTTTAAATTGTTCGTAAAATAACCAATGTGATGTGGAAAATTCACGACCACATTCCTTTCTCTGAGCCAATTCATAGGTAAACTGTAGTTGAAAATGGGGTCAATTGTTATTGTGATTTACTGTAACTGCACCGCGATCGACCGTGGATAATTATTAATTAGAACACAAAGTATATCATCAGAATCATATCTCTTTATTGCAAGTAAATACATTTTATTTTTGCACGTCAACGTCTTTACGCTGCGATTCAATGTCAATCTTACTTGGCACAAAAGTAGACTAGATTTATTTCATCATTTAGAAAGTAAAACCTCCATGACTCAAAATTTCAGGTGAGCCAGTGAACCGCGCGAAGGCGTACGGCCGCATCGCGTTCTCCTGTCCATTCGATGAACAACCAACCATCGACAAGAAGGTCCAAGAAGCCAACGGGACCATTCTCACCCCTCTGATATCCCTGGATACTCCTGGCAAGGCCACGGTCCGGGTGATCATCCTGGCTGACCCGGACGGCCATGAGATCTGCTTCGTGGATGATGAGAGTTTCCGGCAACTCTCGCAGGTGGATCCAGCTAGTGATGCTGATCTGGACAAGTTCATAAAGTCCGATAAATCGAGAGCATAAACTCTTTTTTCTTGGGTTCAATAAAGATTCACTTTTAGTTTGGATACAAGTTGAAATTGACAAACATTGATCGTTTATATGACTGAGTAATCATAGTAGTTTGATCTACAAGTAAATTGACTTTCGTTATTAAATTGTTCGTACTAAAATATTGTTCAGTTATCAATACAAATCCTCCATTTAGTTAGTATTTTGTTACAACATCCTGTTTTATAGATATTTTATTTATGTCTTACGACTATTCTGATTTGATCCTACCCTAGTGAAGAAACGGTATTTGTTATAAAGTAGTACATACTTACAAACAGTATAAATAAAATACACTTTTAATTGTACTATTATATATTCTGTGCTTTTAAGTAATTGCAATTGTTATCCACTAATAAGTTAATAAGGCCTAATGTGATATGAATTTATTAAAAAAATATTTAGTTTTAAAACATTCCTGGTTTCAAACGTATAGCTTGTTATAATTATAAAGTAATTGTTTGAATTCCTTAAGTATTATTTGTGTTTTATATTCCTAAGTTATAATGTTTTCTTTTTCTTTTATAGACTCTTTATTGTACAAAAGTATTACATTACACAAATTGTTACAAACTATATTATTGTACAAAGTTACAAAATATAAAATTGTTTTCGTGTTATAAGTCTAAGTATAAATACAAGAAATATAACAATACTTTTATAAGAATACAAATTATTCTGCTCAATATACTGATTATTATTGTTATTTCTTTGACACCCTTTTTATTAATAAGGACCCTTAGACAAGATGATAGGTCAGTTAATGGTAAGCTGTAAATCTGTTGGTTATACGTGCCAATGCCTTCTCATCCGATACCACCCTTGGCGGATTGAGATGAGATAGGATATCTATTGTATTAGATTTAGAAGGTATAGGCGCGTATTCTTAAACGTGATTTAAAGTCACGCCACCGTTTAGGCCCCCTGTCCCTTTCTATCTTAAGATTTTTAACGCTGTGTGAAAGGGAAAGCAACACGATTTAAAGGAAATGTGGTTTAACTAGGTTTATGAATAACCGCAGAGTTCAAAGGACTTGTTGTTGATTTTAGAGCTGAGAAGAGTTTTTTTTAGAAAATCAGCCCTCGTATTACCGTACGCAAAAGTATGAAATACCATTTCATGGCGCGCGGAACAGAGACGTCGCTATACCAACGCATTAGCACTGTCCCTCCCTGTCACGCACGCTATGACATGGTATGATTTGATGATTTTGAGAACCGTAATAGCTCCACTGAACCGGTAATCGAAATTGTTCAACAGCCGCAGTATATTTTTATCCATCCAATTTTTACTAACGAAGCATTTATTAAACACTTTATTCATACAATTCTTTCAATTACAAAGCGTATAGGCGGTGTAGGTAGTATAACAGCTATCAATAATAATCTTAACAATCGTCGGACAAGTAGTTAGTGCAAAAATGTATCCTAATGAGACTGTATTTATTTATTTTATTAATGGACTCGACAGTTCGTCATTTGCCAATGTCATGTTACAGAAAATTCAATATATATACGCCGCAGCGTCATCACTCTGGACGAAACAGCTCGACAGTCACGTTCACTCCCGAGCTTATAGCGGGAACTCTTGATAAAAGCTTGAAACTTCAGATCTTGCTCAGATTATCCAAAAAATTCACCATACTGTCATTCGCGAACATTTTCTTTTTAATTTAACGTGATATTAAACACAAAATAACCACTGTAGACATTAAAATAAAAATTATGAAATAATTTTGCAACCGCCATTTTCAAGAGAACCAATGAGACTGTATTCTTTACTCTTTACAATTACATAGCATGTAGGTAGTAGGTATAACATCCCCCTTACCGTGAACCGTCCGTGAACTCTTATAGCAGGATTACTTCAATAATACCTACTTTGTTATTTCGTACCATCAAATCTAGCAAAGTATTTAAAACCCTAGCAATGTCAAATATCATAATTTCGCACGAGTTACCTATTTCATTATGATTTAATTTTCATAATTTTCGCCAAACTAGCGCGCATGGGAAGGGGGAGGTCGTAGGTACTTCGGATAAGGCAAAGACGGCGCGGCGAGGTCACGCGATCGAGCAGTTTCGCAGGCAGTCGTCTGGGCGGCCGGGCCGTTTGGTCGATACCTAACAACCACCAAGTCATTCGCCTCCATGCATGGAAGAATCAATTCGCCGCGCCTGATGGAGATAGTTTAAACGGTACGGCCGAAGACAGTGAATGGTGTAGGGTAGAGTTTTTAAGGTTGAGATTTTCACTAAAAGTACTTAACTGATTTTTGAAAAGTCTTGACAATTACATTACTTAGTTAGTTAGTACTCTCAACTATCTACTAGTAAAATATCTTTTGCAATCAGTCAAGCAGTTTTTGAGAAAATCTGAACCTTAACTTGCCACTTTCTTCACAGTTTTTGACTCGATTTTATTGCATCAATCAACGTATGTTACCTTATGACAAGAATGTGTGAAACGCGGGTACACTACGTGATGGTAATACGTCCTAAATTGCAATGGTTTTGTTTAGGTTCATGTGCCGACGATTGTACTTACCATGCAGAGGATAAATCTGAAACTTAATCCATCAATCCACATTGGGTCCGTGTGGTGGATCATGGCCTGAGCTTCCTCGATATAAAGGAAGGTATATTAACAGTCGCAGTGGGGTCATAAAAACAGGCTGATAATGATGAAGTTGATGATAACGACTTAACCCATGAAAACTCCATACGTTTTTGGGGTTAAGTAAGTCGGTAACTCTCGGGTTATTTTATATTGCAAGCACGCCAGGCTTCCGTTCCGAAGCCCGCGCGGTTTCACAAGTTGGCGGACTGAAAGTTTGGACGTACTCGTCGCTCTCTATGCAAATTTTATAGGCCATGCCCGAGCGATTGTCGGTCGTATTTTAATTGCCTCTTCGACCGTTATCTGTCGGTAGCCTAGCCTATTATTTATGACACATTGCAAGAAACTGATTTGCAACGCGTGAAAGCATATGAAAGTCATTAGCTACCATGCCATCTGCTGATCTATTTTTACCGTGATTCAGTCTTGAATCTGCGCCCTGCAAACTGGGTCATATGTTGATAGTTTCCAGATCAATTAACTATCGATTTGTATTATATCATTATCACTTCTCAGGTCAAGACAGATGACAAAGTGCATGATTCTATAATTTCTGACGTATGAGAGTTAAAGTGCGGAGACAAGGGCGGAGACCTGTCCCCATACAAAATATACTTTCGGCTCTCTCCATAGAGCGCGGCCAAATTGTTTCCTTCATTCATCTATACATATAATAAGACTGTAAAAAAGTTGTGTCTGTACATTGGATATTTTTTGAAAAGAATAATAGTAATGTGTTTAGGATCGATACTGATGCCAAAACAATAATTTTTAGAATTTTTGTCTGTTTGTCTGTGACTTTGCAAGTATCACGCCATAACTACTGAAGAGGGATTTTGATGGGAGTTTCACTAGGAGATAGCTGAAATATCCGGACAGCTCATAGGCTTATAAGCCATGGCGGTATGTGATGTGGAAACAAGGATCCAGAGAGGAATATCTGCCTCCTGATATCCTCCGTCCTCTCCATCCTCCTCCTCTACGCAAACGAAGTTGCGGGGTACAGCTAGTTAGCAATAATAATATAAATTCTACAGAATGTCCTTAAATATATTCGACAAATTGAAACTGTACTCATGATAAATATTAAATTGGTAACGTTTGTTAGTAAATCAAAACTGCAAAAAAAAAATTAAACTAAATCACAGTCACACAATGACCTTAGAAATGACCATTAGGTCAAATTCCAGTGAAAGAAATCGTTGCAATAAATTAAAAATACCTTAAAATAAAATGTAAAAAAAACCTCTAAAGCACATTAACGAATAACGATGCACATCAAATGAATATTTTTTTATGATAGTTGAATTTATTGTAAATATTTCTTTTCCTAAATTGTTTAATTTACTTAAACGCCGTGCAGAATTAATGTATGTCACAAGCCTAACCATCCATTTAATTTTATCAAATGAATTCAAGGCCACCCTGTATACTAGGTTCTTTTTGCCAAAAAGGGCTTGAAACGCGACTTTGATCAATATCTCTGGTATTAATTGGAACATCGAAATAATAATTTCATATACATCTTCGCCATGATCTCGTGAGTTGGTTAAGAGCCCTAAGCCCCTACCTCATCGGGACAGTGAGTGGTCAGTGCGACGTCGCCAGCTGTACGTATCCAAACAATTCACATTGAAATGTATGGCAGCTATAACTCACTTGGCGACGGTTTGGCAACGGTGCATGCCAATTTGGAATTTGAACGTCCGGTGAAGTAGGGCTTTAAGTCAATTATTTCAATTCAATTCAAATATACTTTATTTGCACACAAATGAAAATACATCAGTTACATATAAAACCAAAGTTAGCTAGTGTACAGACAGACGGCCTTATCGCTTTAAGCGATTTCTTCCAGGCAACCTTCGGGTGATGGAGACATTATTATTATTTATTTATTTAGTACATTTAACATTAGGTAAGATACAATTTGTGGGTAGATGCAAGTGGTAACTTAGCTCATGGCTCAGGTCTGTACTTACCACCGAAACAGTGAATATCTGACTCCTAACTAGGTAAAAACCTGTACGTAGGAAACCGAGAGTTAATGTTGAGTGGTAGTGTTCTCGTTCTTGTGAGCACTTTTCACTTCACACACAATAGTATTTCAGTTATGAGTTACTTCTCTATTCTAACAAATTGTTACTCAAGACACGCAACACTTAACGCAGGGAGCCGCCAACGTCTCGTAATAACACAAACAAGGATATTACAATCTGTTAGCTATTATTGGTCTGCATGAACTATAGTGTACAGCCCTAAGCACATCAAGCGTAACACTTTGGACCGTACTTATTATCTGTGTCATAAGAGTTGAAATACTACTGCAAGTGTTACTATTGATCTGCTGTCGTTCGTACGAGTCGAGTAGGATTCGTACTTGTATGGACAGTCGACAATACATCAAGTGTAACGTACGGTGTTTGCGCTGTGGTAACACGGCCTAGATTGCAATGTTTAGATTAATGCGCTGTATGTACGTAGGTGAAAATGTAAAATCCATTTATATTATTTAAGGTCTACAGAGAGTTGTCGCTCTATAAAACTTGTTATCACAATGCAGCTTGTTGAAACTTTATTGATAGCAATCAAAAGTTTACCAGAGCAACGAACAGAGTTCCGTTTCCGCAAAAAAACTTGTTGGAAACTCTGTATCATTCTAGTCAAGTCATTCATTTCAAACAAAATTTAACTTTTTCAGTATGAACATCGGTAACTGGATTTATGGCACAAAGGTTAGGAACTGTGGGGCTATTACCGTTCTCATATAATGATTAAATAATATCATTGAGTCTTCGTCTACGTAACGAGGACGTTGATAGAAAAGAGCAGAATTTTCTTTATCTAAAAATATTTTTTAACCGTATAACAACTCTTGGTTGCCTGACAAAAAATCGCTTTTAGCGATAAGGCCGCCAAAATTGTACATGATGTTTTTTTCTTAAATTTTTGTGGTTTTTATGTAAGTACAATAAACTGCATTTGAATTGAACACATTCAATTCATGCATGAAAATATAGCTCCTATCTAAAATACCAGAAGGAAACCGCCGCATTTATTAAACCTGCTCCGAAATAATTACGCGCGGCTTTGGCGGTATCACGTCGATAATAGATCCACGAGCTGTCATAAAATTTATTGCAATCGAGGATCCGGCTGATCAATTTGTGAGCGGAGCCAGGCGGGCAGCGGGCGGGGGCGGGGAGTGGAGTTGCCAACGTTTTTTCGCAGGAATACATTATATTTTAGGAGGGACAGGGAAAAAATTTAGAAGGTACCCATATCAGAAGAAGATATACAATTTTAGAAAAGAACAACGTGGTATAGGAATTAAATCAACAAATGTGTTTAGCGTTGAGCGACTGTGATCACTAGGAAAACCAGTTTATTTTTAACCAAACCACTGAATAGTTAAGGCAGTTTTTATTCATTTATGAGAGCCGTCTTTTAATAGAGATAGTTCAACCGACCTATTGTACATATAGTTTTTAGTTTAGCTTATATATATATTTTTAGGTTAATATTATAATAGTTACTTAGAATTTTTATTATTGTTATCTGAATAAATTATTACATTTAACATAAATTATACTATGAAGTGTCTTACTTTGTAAACAAATATAATCGTCTAATTAAATGTTGTGGTCGTTATAGAGATATGTTTTGGTTGTGCAAATCCTATTGAAACTTGTTCATTGTCCTTTAATTTTTTTCTATGTATCTGTATATTATTCACTTAGTACTTACGTAAAAGAGAAAATATACAAATCTTTGGGTTTTAATAACACATATGAAATACCTACGAGTGTAGTAAGTATATTGGGTCACAAGGCCGAAATATAGTACAATATATTATAGTATGATAGTACGGTTGGTTGGCTGGCAATCCTAGCGGGTAGGTTAGCGCGCATGGCGGGCGGGTTGGCCGGGCGCGTGCGCGGGCGGGCGGGCGGCCTGGCGGCGGCGGGCGGCGCGCGGCAGTGCGCGAGTCGCCGCCGCCTGCCGCGCCGCGCCATGGCCGCGCCGCGCCGCGCCCGCTGACCGCAGCGCCCACCGCACCCGCGCCTCGCCGCGCAGTACGCTACGTACCTAGAGCCCCGGGCGAGCCGCGGCCGCTCCCGGACACCGGCCGCGCAGCCTCGTCTCGCTGGCAAACGCTTTGTCCCGCCGAGTGGTTGCGCCGCCGCCGCCGCCGCCGGGCCGGTCGCGCCCCGCACTCGCCGCCCGCCCTCCGCCCGCGCCTCATGACTACACATAGGTAATGTTATCACGCAGAAAAACAGTCGCTATAATCCGGGATCTCTCGCTCCGCCGCCGGTCGACCTGGACTCTTGCTTGAATCTCGTTCTAAGTGACTTCAAACGGCAACCCTGTGTTGCGCATCTGACTGCTCCGATGCTGTGTCGGTTAGTCTCATCTTCTCTTACTTTTCTTATATCGTAGCGCTCGCTTTCTTCTTTCATAGATGCTCGACTGGCATGTTGGCTTGCTAGTGCTATTGTTAAGCGGATGTTACATAACGACGGGACCTACTACGCTAATGGGACCTAGATTGTTCGTCATCGTCATGCTCGCGGACCTTTAGAGCGGCACACAAAGGTGCTCTATTAAGGGAATGGAAGGTTTATTGTGTTACGTTAGATATATACGTATGTTTAGTGTAGTAATGAAATATGTGTTGTTATGTAATAAAATAAGGTTTATCCTCGTGGATAACATTCGTCGTGGAATATATTTCTCCTGCCTCCATTGGGATAAATTAGTACTTAATGATAAATATTTGAAAAATTGCATTGCCATGGAATTTCTACCGGATCACATTTCTTAATACCTACACTATTACAATACAAGCTGATGATAAAACAATGGTTTTGGTTCAAGGTAGGTAGCACTATATTATCGGTAGGTCTCACCAAATAAATTACCATCATAGAATATTTATCCTTTTTAAGTAGATGTTAATCGTAGGTAGGTAGTCAGCTAGATTGTGGGAGAAAGGACACAATGGAGTCGCGCAGAGGTCGAGTTAGCAATCATGGGTGCTAATTGGTCCATAACGACTGCTCGAGATGAATATTACGAGATGAACGGAATTGTGGTGATCGGGCGATGGCGAAAGACGTGCCTTTTGTGAGGCGGCTGTCCCTCTTCGGGAGCCTCGGCGCGCCTCACAGGGGAGAGGTGTTCACCAAGATATGGCGCGAACCCAACAAAGGCATTGTAAGGATTTTGTTTTTATTATTATACTTGCTAGATATCTATGGACGAATATTTAACGGGGACAATTGAATGTCATTGTGCTTTGTTGGAATATAGCGTGCCACGAATGGCCGTAGGTTTGGGTCCTTCCGAGATCCAAATTGTGAGGATTAGGTATGTTTTTATTTATTACTTGTTCTATGATAGCAGTAGTGATTCTCTCGTAAGTTTTCTGATTTCAAGGTAACTTTATCAGTTTTAAAAGTTCATAGGAGGCAACGTTTTTAGATCTGCCAGATTTAATATAGTTTAAAAAACCGGAGCACAGCTTGTTTACAACATGCCCGTATTTTTTTCTACGTGATTATCTACATTTATTTACTAATGAGGAATAAAAAGTATGATCGTCTACAACTGATTCTTGAAGGAAAGGTCCAGGGAAGAAGAAGGATATCATGGCTCAGGAATTTACGTCAATGGTATGGCCAGAGTATGAGGTCTCTGTTCCGTGCGGCGTTGTAGAGAGTGCAGATTGTCATAATGATCGCCAACCTTCGTAAGAAGACGGCACCATAATCAAGAAGAAGATCATCCATTGATTTAGGATGTTCACGTAATGTAGGTTCACAAATTGATACAATCACGTTTTAGGGTGCCTTTCCACCAGAGATGTGATATGCTACGTTCCTATAGATGCGTTTGATATCCACCAATTATATTCATTGGTCGACAATCGACATAGCATGGCACTGGTGGAAACGTGTTAAACTATCTATGTTTTATATGGAAGGATGCGTGCTATGAATGGGAGCTATGAATGCGCGAGTGGCTCCCATCGCATAGCTCGAGTGGCGCATCTTCCTCGCACAGCTACCTTGCGGCCGCTCATCTTCATAACACATCTTACTCACTCCGCTACACAGCTTATAGCATTTGGTGGAAACGGTCACATAGTTTCGTAGCTTAGCTTTCGCATCCTGGCAGTATAGCTTCATAGCATATCTCCGATGGAAAAGTAGCCTTATGGTATCCTTCCTTTGTTTAGCTCCGGCACGTGTTTATGTGGCCTGTTTACGGGCACAGCGGTAAACACAAGCGTTAAGGCGAATATTCAGCGAGCGCGTCTCCTGTTCAAACAGACGTCTGTTCAAATCAATTTCGGACCAATGAGCGCGCACAAGTGATTATTAAATGATCCGCGGAGACATTAATTATAACTTTAGGCACATTTGATAGTAGGAGGAGTATTGTTATTCGTTGTGGCCACTAAGTCCCATATTGCACATCGCGTAAGAGAGTGGGACGCCTCGCGCTACAATTGTCACACTCCGGAATCGCCTCAATTCTTTTTTAAACGCTATATTCATTTACCGCCGAAATGACCATGCATGATTCTGCCCCACCATCAACCGCAAGTTGTAGAAGATAACGAATAAATGTAAAAATATCTCCGTTTTTATTAAAATTATTGGTTTAAATTTAAGTTATGTACAAATTGCGATTCGAAAAAAAAGCTTAATTAAAATTCAGAAAATAGTAAGAAATCGAAGCGATTTATTTATTGTTTTTGTTATTCTTCTATAGGATTTGCGATAGTAGTAGAAAATGATACTGATCATGATTATGCAATATGAAACCTAATAAGTCCCCAACAAAATGATAGGTACAGCTTAAATGGTCAAGTAGTTTTGTAGGTGGGGCAAAGCTCCATTGAAATGTGGCAATGTCTTTTGAAATCAAAACGTATTCAATGGTTTAGCTAAATACGGTTTAACAAACCATGGTTATAAATTATAATAGCTGTTATCACATTCATGAATAAACAAAATCTAGCGTCTTAAAGAACGCAAAAGTGTCTTTTTCAATTTTCGCGAAAACAGTTGTTCAGGGCGCCTGTAGGCCTATGTAAGCCTAACTACTGCTATCGAACGACAGCAACGGTGACCAACTGCTTAACGTCCTTCCTTTCTAAAGCACGGAGGGGCTCGGATAAAAATATCACTGGCGGTCACCCATCCAGGTAGGTACAGACAACGCCAAGCATTGCTTAACTTTCACGCAAATTAGCTTTTTAAAAATAGTACCACCTACCTTTAGGTATCATTAGAATTCTGTAAAAAAGTTCATACTAAAAAAAATGACGTAGGGACTCAATTCATTTTGTACTAAATATACACACTACTTACTTACCTGTTAGCAAGAACCTTCTATTTATAGTAAATATTTAAATTCATAATCATTACGTACGTACCGTCACCACACACGGGCGCTCTATTCGATGGTGTTACGTTCTAAATTGCAATGATCATTGATAAGCGGCCGAGTGTCTACATATCTCTACATCCTTGGATCTTTGATTTGCTAAGCTGATGGGTTGTGACTTGCACGGTGTAGTGTTGGTCATTGGTTCTTCATTAGTCATGGTTCTGATTTAGTCACTGACTAATCACATCAGATAAAATACATTACAATAGAGCACTTAACACAAATATGGGGTGTAGTTTGGTCTAATGATAAATAACGTTAGCCTTAAATAGTAGGTACTATAATTAATTATAGTCGATACCACTTCGACATACACAAAAGCATTGCAATCTAGGACGTACCATCATGTAAAATGACCATGTGTTACACTTAATGTGCTGCCGACTGTACAACGAGGTTTGTTGTGACGCTGGGGCACGTTTTACTGAATCTACAGAAACTTATCACTGGAAATGTTATTTACATTTTGTTTTCGAATTCCAGACTATTTAGATATACAAATATTATATCAACGACTGTCTGGATGTTTGTGCGCTTATAACCGCTAAGACTGATATACATGGTGTGACGGAAAGGGTAAAGGAAGCCGAAAGGGGGATGTTTAGTATCGGTAACTATTGTTTTAAGACTTTTCTATTTTCGCAAATTTATTTTTTGACTTCTCATAATCTTAATCTCTTACATTTTCTTTTTATTCTACTATAGCGTTAACGAATTTCGAGAAATTACACGTTTAAATCGACTACCAAGCCAATTAAACTTAATAACAGGAAACTCTTCCAGATACGTTCGCAAAAGCAATGAAACCATAAAAACCGGAAACTGTTAACCTAGTAATAAAGTCTGACCAATCGGCCAAAACATCATAGCAGTTAGTGGTTAGCAAATTGAAATTAATTTGTTTACAAACCAAATGTTTGCGTGTAAAGCTAGATATGTAAGGTGTCTATAGCGCCCGTGGGATTTTAGTGAATTGCACCCGCGTGCTACAAGTCCAGGGCCGTAGCCAGGGCAGGTGGTAGTTTCAGGTAGGCCATAATTAAAAAAGACTTGATCCTCTAAATCGAGTTTGTATTTGTGAGTGTGAGGCATGTGTGAGCTTGAAGGAAAAATTTCGCTGCGCTCTATGGAGAGAGCCTAAAGTATATTTTGTATGGGGTTGGCGGTCTCCGCCCTTGCTGACACTCTCCATCTCATACCCATGACTTACAATAAAATTGTAATAGTGTAAAGACTATTCCCAGTCCCTGTTCAAATTGAAGAAAATAGAGTTTTTAGGATTTATACAGGGTCGTGTATGACGCAGAGGGTACTTATCTATTTATTATATTACACAATATGCTAAATAGATGGTGCACCCTCTCAGCATACTATTAGTAAACGGTATCGGTAACTGAAAAAGTTGTATTATAAGACTATTCGATTATCGGGGAAAAAATTGTGACTCTACATTTTGTACCGATTAGCTGATTTTCTGTGATACAGTAATCCTTAGTCATCTTATTAAAATGTTATTATTTACTTGCCTATAGTTACATAGATTCTGCAGAAGTTAAGTTTCGTTATTCTTCTGTGAGCGGTCTATTGAATTAAACACTATTTCTAGCAATTTTATTTCGCTACCAATAAACATTTAAAAAATTTAACGGACGGAGCCGTATCACGATCTGTTGTTTTACCTGTTACATTTCAATATTAACATTTAAACTTAAAGCCTAGGTAATACCTATATAATTATTTGTTACGTTCCTTTTTTTTGTAAAATTCTTCCCAGAGTGAAAGGCAAAGCCAATTAGGGCATACAGCCTGGTCTGATGTTAATAGAATGTCTGAATTCTTATAAATACATACATATATACGAAGATAACCTAACCTAAACCTACGCACAACCCACCCAAACCCCTAAACGAAATAACTCAATGATCCACGCAACCATCAAGCTATGCAAAAGGACACCTTGTTAAGAGCACAAAACTTCACAAACACGACTTCTTTCGAGCACTCCAACTAATAGAAACGTTCGCGGACATCTCCTGATTAACTTAACGTGATCATTAATCACTAAATACCACGGACACTATTTAATTAGAAATTCACAAAAAGTAGCTAATGTCGTTTCGCGCGCTTTTCAAGGAATATTGTTACGTTCCTTAGTATATAAGTCAAAAGTCCGCGTAATAAGGACAGTAGCCTATAGAAACATCTAAAAATAATGTATAAAGGCCCAACACCCTATTTTGGTACAAATCGATACTTATAGCAGTTCAATGGGCTGGATATCACGGGTTGTAGGCAACAGTTAACATTATTCGTGCAGTAAACAGTAGATCTGTTTGCGACTCAAAAAACGGCGTACATTTTAGTTAACTACTTACTTAGGTACCTACTTATTGAATTTCGTATGGGATATATATTTTTTAGAGTTAAGAGTTGACCCCATATTGGAAGTTATATTCATGGGTACAAAAAAAGTGGTCATATCGTCCTGCGCCTCCTTTTCATCACTGAGTATGCAAACATGAGATGGGGCGTGTCTGTATAATTATTTATTTTCACTGTTGTAACGCCTCGCCTCATACATTACTATTCTAATTTTTGGTTACGTGTGTTTGACACACAGAGAAAGGTCTACAGGAGAGTTATTAAGGTTGAGATTGTCTCAAAAAGTACTCGACAGATTTTTTTAAATCTTTACAAATATGTGTGTACGCACTATCTACTAGTGAAAAAAAAAATACAGTCGGTCAAGTAGTTTTTGAGAAAACATCAACCTTTTGAGACCCCCTGTATACTTATCTGTTTTCAACGATGTTAACTACTATTTTTGGTTATAGATCGGTTTGCTTGTACACTCGAAGACAGCGATAAGTATACAGGGGCCTCAATAAGGTTGAGATTTTCTCAAGAACTACTTGACTGATTGCAAAAATTCTTTTATTAGTAGATAGTTGAGACTAGGTACACATTATGTAATTATAAAGAATTTTCAAAAATCAGTCAAGTACTTTTTGAGAAAATCTCAACCATAAAACTCTACTGTACACCTTTCTCTGTCTTCGACCGTACTCTTCGGTCAAAAATAAATGTTTTCAAAGCCAGATGGCGTTTTTTTAAAACTTTGAATTTTCCATCTCCTTAACATTACAGCAGCATTACACATAGTGCGGCGGCACGGGCCACGGGAAGGCCGTTCCAAATATATCTGACCCTGGGTTCACCGACATGCCGTGTCAATGTACAGTAATTGAAAAGGTCGATTGAATACACCTAAATAAGTAAGAGATCTCGCTATGCCACTGTGGTTAGTACAAGGGCTTCCGTTACGGTAGCCCAGGATCAATTCCCAGGTCAGAGATACTGCGTAAGTCCACGTCACGCATCAATGGTACCACTTACAAGTGTTTATACTTATAACACTCGTATGGTGCACATAATAAAACGGTACAAAGCCCAACCAAAGTGTAAACGTGCTTTCGAATGTACCAATTTAATTTTCACTGATTTTCGAGAGAACTCACGTCGGTGTTTTTCAAAGAAACCAGGACAAAAAATATCATAAGATATTTGTTTACGACAATTTTTGAGAAAACTTATGATAAGTATAACACAAACTACTTTTTCATCACCTTCACTATCGGTTAGTACAATCAAAACACTTTTAGATAAATATTTTCCTAATACTTTGGTACTATATAATATATAATATGTTATCACATTTCAAAACAATATCCTTTAAGTACATTTTCTAAAACACAACCTCCGCCGTCCCAAACCTGGAGATAGTACTCGCAAATTGACTATCCGTTAAGGTGCCTCTCGTGCACGACACCGTCTACTTATCTCACTTATCTAAAGGTTCTTAAGCCTCCCGAAATTCCCCCATGACTCTAAAATTTACGACTTGAGAAGAGATTTTAGCGGACGCGGCGTTATCTCCTTTATCAGAAGATATTGCGGCCTCGCGGCTGTAGTTCGCTAAATAATAGCAATTTGTCGAACGTGTTACGCGTCGGAGCACGCCTCCCGTGCCTCTGCGCATCACAACATACAATCATTACGTACAGCTATTACTAGCTAGGGATAAACAGTACGATTTAAAAACATGTACGGGCCGGGCGCGGGCGCAGCGCAGCGGATCAATGCTCTATCGCAGTGACGCACAATACGTGAGAATGGTTTAGTTTCATACATCGGTCGAGGTTAGTGGAATTTTATAATTGTTTCTACTGAAATTTGTACGTATTTATAACAGTTAGCGTTAACAACCCGCATGTAAACATAGTTTTGCATGCGGGAGGATCATTGTCATGTTGATTCATGCTGTTATTTGTAACAATTTTCAGATAAACAATACTCGTACCTAATGACATCGGTAGATGAATTCGTGAATTCATCAGCATGGCTCATAAAGGTAATTGTAGAAACTTTATTTGCACTATCTCTATGTATACGTCATCTTCCGCGAACTATGTGGACGCTCGCTAGATATCTCTATGGCTGAAAATGCTGAAAGAGGAAAAACTTAGGAAAAATTGATATATTTTTATAGGCATCGTCTCATGATGTAAACTTGTACAGGCCAAAGCTGAAATGGGCGGAAAGAGAATATGTTTCGTAAACAAACAATACGATATTGATAGGGAGAGAAAATGTGGGAATATAGATTTTACTGGTTATTTACGAAACATCTCTCTTCTCCGCTAACACCGCTTTATATTTTAGGTGGATACCGGGCGGACCTGTGACTTAAATAGGTAATAAACCTACTGTTTTAGTATCGATTAGATACACAAATTTTGGTCCATGCTCCTGTTGAAAATTAGCAATAGGTATATTTTGTATAAGTATTAAAAGGTATAGCTGTATCGTGGTAACGCTACTTTGAACAAAAAGCAGAAAACGTTTTTTCTCTCTCTGCCAATACGAAGTAGCACTTCACTGTTTGCAGTCAATCTTCTAACCATGCTAGAGGTATATTTTTCTTTTACTGATTTACTTCTGTACTTTCTCGAAACTGGTCGCTATACATTGAATATTTATTCACAAAGATACCTGAGTGTAGTGTATTCTTTGACTAGTTTAATTAGGCACCGATGATATTGAGTAGTAAGCCGTTATTGAACACAGGTAAGGTTAGATAATACCATAGTGCGATCACGCGAGCATCATTTCATGCTCACTTAGAACCGGGTACACCTATATTTTCATTGCGGTCTCATAAACACGCAATTCAAAGTGAATTTATAGTGACTAGACTAGTCTTTAATTTATGGTTTTGATTACATACATTGTGGCTTCACTCGCATCGCCATATACAGTCGACAGCACGCGAATAACACACGAGCACTTTACTGAACGGTAATACGGCCTAAAATCAATAATTTCGCATGCATTGATGTTGTCTTTTGTACATCAATATTCTTTACTCATTCCGACTATAATAATTACATAAAACAAGAGATGATTTATATGCGGCATATACACCATTTTAATGGAATAATGGATGCGTAGATATCGGTACAACCTATTATAGTGGTCTAATCAATCACACAGGTAAACTATTTTAAGAGAGTGACTTTCGATTTGAGAAACGTATCGGCTATGAATTACTTATTTAGGTGTATCCAGCGAACGGTGGAATAGGTTGAATTTTATAGGGCACTTCCATTCGAATTGAACAGAAAATAATTAACATTGCAATTAAATGAACTACAGATATCGATGAATGGAAGAAGCGAGAGAGAGAGCCCATGATCGTAGCATATGGAAGTCCGTCGTCTCTATCCCTCCCTACGGGAAACAGGCTTGACTTTATGTGCCTATGTAATATTTAGGTAATCGTTACATTTACCAATTTAAGTTAATCGAAATCAGATTCAACTGGAAACATTAGGTTTCCAACCTAATCGATTTTTACGTAAAGAATCCTGCAGTACGTAGAAAAGCGCTTTCACTGTCTCGTTTATTTCTATAGTACCTATCCCCCTACTAATGTCATATCACTGAGTGCCTAATGCCTATATTTATCCCTGTTTCCATTCCTTCCTTTGTTAGACTTTATACGCTCTATCGATTAGTGTATCAGCGGTAGAGTTATTCGTAGACATGTTGCCAGCTTGTATTATAAGGTGATTGAGTCTCATTTTGACGGACAAAATTCTATTATTGAAAGATGGCTGGAGATATGGAAAACCCACATTTTCTATGCAAAGGGATGTATGCATTAGGACAGCAAACCCCCGATTATTCGGACGTTTGGTTATTCAAATCTGCAACCGGGGGGCTCAGGCCGAGATTCAGAGACTTTTTAAGCGTGAGCTTAGCTTAGTGTAAGCTCGCAAAATGTTATGAATTCTGACAGTGTAAGTGCGAGTTCACCTAAGGTCGCACTCAAAATTTTATCCGAATCTCGGCCTCCCTTCGTCCCTTGTAACTTCTTCTTTTCTTCATCCAGAGGAGTCGCCGTAACGTCGTCACTCTGGACGAAGCAGCTCGACGGTCACGTTCAATCCAGACCTCGTAGTGGGACTCTTGACTCTAGCTTTGTAACGTACATCTTGCGCAAATCATCCGAAAATTTCAACATATTGTCATTCGAAAATATTTTCTGATTAATTTAACGTGATATTAAACACAAAATAATCATTTTAGACATTTCAATGAAAATTTTGCAACCGTCGTTTTCCGCCATTTTCAAAAGCCACCATTCTAACCTCTAAGCGTACCAGGAGCGTGCCTTTGTGGCCTGTGTTTTATAATTCTGGGTTATTAATGTTTGTTATGTTTGCAGGTGTCGGGGGCGCAGCGCGGGCGCGAGCGGCATGCGGCCCCTGCGGCAGACGCCCATGGAGGTCGGCTAGCGGCGCGCGCGCACCCCCCGCGCCCGCTCTCCCTGCCCCACCCCGCCGACAACATGGAACTCGCTGACGTGCCTCGACACCGACCCCTGGCCTTCGATAAGGTGAGTTTTCTTCTTGACTCGGGCTATTTTCCGCACTTGGCCGCATGATTGGCAGCCATTGTGCGTGAAATGGTGTAAAACCGCATTAGTTGAGCCAGTCCAGCTCTCTCCAGAACGCCAGCAGCCTGCGAATGCCGCATGCGGCCTGGGGGAGGGACCCTGGGTTCTTCAGGATCTGGGCTCGTTGATCTGCCAGCCTCTCGCACTAAAACAGCTCGTGGGCTGGTGTTTCCTCAGCCTCTAAGCATCCCATTCAAATTTACTGTCGGTTATACCCATATTGAACAGGTGTTTGTTTAGTGGACAGTGGCCTGTGATTGTACCTATCACAGTGCGCAGAGTCTGTGCAGAAAGAGAAGCGACGTGACTAAAGTGGAAACTAAAGCCTCGTATCCACTACACAACACGTGACGCTCAAATAAGATCGGCAAGTTGCATAGCAACGCGCGACGTTGCCTCGACAGAAAACGTTACAGACCTAAAGTTCCTCGTTGCCGTTCAATATGATGAGCATGTGGCCTAGTGGATACGAGGCTTAACATTAAAACTATGACCAGCCCACTGCCATTTCAGTTTACTGATCCTACGGCTCTATGAGCAATGTCAACTACTTATGTTCTCTGGCGGATATAATTGTTTCTTATTATATTCACCAGAGAAACACAAAGTATACCTCTTTCCATAGCTCACTGAAAAATAACAACAAAATAAAATAGCGGGCATTCATTATATTTGTCGTCGTATGCCTCCAGTTTGGTATAGTTATACCAATATGATGACTTATATTACAAACACCTTCCTTGAACTTGTAATTGTCCACTACATCACTTCCATTTTAGCTTTCTTGAGTTATACACGAACAGACATCCATAAGACAGACAGACATTGAGTTTTATAAATATAGATATTTTTTTTAATAAAAAACGTGGCATCCACTTTCTTATAGTACTTACTTATATTGAGTGCAAATAAGAATCGGCCCCATTTGCGCGGTAAGAGTTCTCATGGAGCCTTCATTATGCATTGTCGAAGAGGCAAGCGGTGCCTTCCTCTATTTTTAACGTACAGCTCGGGCCGAGGCTCGGCACAAAATCGATAGGATCCGCTCCACTGTACTCGTACCGTTTGCTTTCCGCACGCCACGCCACGCCATCGCCACCCGCATTATAGCTGGGATTTGCTGATAAACAGGTCACCGTACCTTCGTATAAACACACCACAAGTCTTGCGCAAGTGCTCTATAAAACCATGAGGGGAGAAATTCGCCAGGCTCTATGGAGAGAGCATAAAGTATGTTTTGTATGGGGGACAGGTTATCCTTGTTTCCACTCGCATACTTCAGAGACAAGACATCTGTTTTTGTATGTTCGACTTATTTGTGATACTTTATAAATACTAGTACTAACATAGGATAAATAAAGGTTGCTAACACGAAATGGACCATAGTTGTTATCAAAATAAACGTTTTATTTATTTAGGTATAACTTTTGGACTAATTTTAATGGTTCCTTTTCTACAGGGTGTAAAAAAAGGGTTTAGTAAGCCAAAGCACTTAGCGACGACGTGACTCCTCCCAATCCCGTCTTCTATCATATGCATGACACCATTAAATTCACAGTCGAGACCAGTTTTAGGTAACCATTTCCGTAACGTCGAACTTCATTCGAACTTACAACACTGCGTCATGTTCTGTAACGTTAAAATTTAGGACACGTCTATTTTGTTGCCCGCAAAGGGCAAATTCGCCCACCTCAGTTCACCTCATTTATTTTCATTTTAGTTATTTCTGGTAAAACATGTACTTACCATACATACTTAAATAAAATACATACTCTCGACTCTTTCACGTAGTAGGCAGAGGTGATGGACTTCCATATGCTGCGATCCTGGCACATAATTTTCGCTTACTCCATATTCATCAATCTCTTCATGCCCGCTCGTCGATTTGTAGTAGATGCACAGTCAGTTTTTTAAAACGTCAATTAAAAACGTCAACGTTGTCCTCATTGGTCTATCTCTGCCGACATTTCCACCACATCCGCTCTATGTATTTATTTTGTGGCTCTTCTGTACCTACCATTACCTACTTTGTTATGATACTCTGGCGATTATATAAAGTATATAAAGCATCGTTTTTTCTTTGTATTCAGACGAGGCATAGAAATTATTAGATTATATTGGATACCTTCCAATGCTATGTCAGTCATAAAGTCCGACTGTTTCTCATCCACAACAGTAAGCATTACATTTGAGATAAAGTCCATGGGCGCTCATACTATGAGAATATTATGCATGTAAAATGCCACCATCTATATTGATTGGTATATGGTATACGTAGCAACTAGAGCTTGGTTCCGTTTCTGAAAAACCGGACCGGACCGAACCGGAGAAAACAAAAATTTTGATCTCAGATACAGCTATGTAAACCGAAGCCCAAATCAAGTGTCTTATTTTGTAAGCAAAAACTACCCTACCCTACTAACATTTTAAGTTTTTCTGTGATTATTGCATAGTTATTTTCACAATAATGATCAGGTTCGATCAATCAGTTCCTTCAGTGTTACTTCACAACAGGTAATTAGACGATCACATCCTGTTTTGAACAAAACCGTAGACAAATAATAGTTTCCTATGCGAAGCTCTAAATAGCAACGCGTCGACTGAGGGCCTTCAGCTTCCCATTTTTCAGCGTCCTCGACGCTCGACCTCGTCCCCTACTCCAGTCGAATCACGCAAACACCTCTCAGCAGCTCGCCTTGAAATTAGCCGTGGTCATGGCTCTTGCTCACAATTCGCTTTACTTCTAACTGATTTATTGATGTGGGTTCAAGGGTTCAACGACACCGGCCATTCATTAATCGATGAAGGCATAACTACAAAGCAGGAATTAACAACTCGTTGGCGTCAACACGACATTGTTTCGATTATTCGTGTTGAGGTATCTGATTTACAACCTAACTGCGTACCTTTAAGGCCGTGATACTCACGCGTGTTATTCGCATATCAAAGTGGTGTCGATTTCGGGGTGGGCTCGCTACAGCACTGAAAAAAGAAATGTTTAGCCGTACGTAGGTAATCAAAGTTCATTTGAACATGGTTTGCGTATTGGGTGACTGTATCAGCAATGGTTTTGTGGTAACTTTTTCCACGTTACACGTAGGTAGACAAAACTTTATCTACACAAGTAAAAATTAGTAAGTATAGGAAATCTAGGAGCATTTGCGCGGCTACTTTCGACTGCATGTTTACTGGCATGTGTATGATGGCCTTTATTCCCTACTGTACGGAGCGGGCCCATACGCCTCGCTACCCCCTTTGTGCGTGCGCTCGGGACTCCGGAGTCGAGACATCACACACAATAGCTCCACAGTAAACAGAGAACATTTGATTCAAAGAGTGCTAATTATTCATTGTCGGCTACGCACCGTCTCTTTGGATTGTTCTGTTAAGAGGACGACCGCTCGCTCTATCACATGATTATTTTATGATGACGCAAATATAACCGTGTCATAAAATTCAAATAAATAAAATTAAATAAATCTAGTTGATTTGTTATAAGATGCCTATTGGTATTTATATTATATTTATTATTATTTTATTTTTCTCAGAATTTGAATTACGAATTATCCATGCTCGGTGAATAAATTAGAACATGATGAAAAAATACACTGGAACCTGCGACCTTGTCACGGAAGGTGCAGGTTCAAGTCCTGCCCACGGCAAGAATTTTTTCATAATATTCTATTTTATTTTTTATTGTTTATTTATTATTATTGGTATTTTTGTATTTGTAGACACTTTAATTACGACAGAATATTGAAATCCTATTCGTATGGAAATATAACTTACCCCAAGTTACATCTATGTTGTTTTCTATCTATTTTATAATAGCAGTAGTTTAACATCTCCAGATACCATAATATATTTATTTCATAAATGTAGAGTCAATAGCGGTTCTATATAACCGAACTAAAAACAAAGATTCCGAGAGGTTGCAGCCTTAATGCACGTGTAGATTAAGAGAAATCCTCAATAGCGAAAGACATTTTTTCTCAGAAGGGTGAAAATGTTTTTCGTGTAGCAATGTGATAAATTATACCTACAAGAAAGCGAGCAAGCCTCACTTTTGGAATCATGCCAGATAACGGAGGCTGAGACAAAAAGCGAAAGTGGGCCGGCCCGATATGTCTCATCTCAGCGTCAGAGATGATGACTTCACCATGAACCTCCCTACACAATGGAAAAATATCCACCCCATAGTCTACGTCTATCTATCATGTCGTTCGGTCTCCATTTTTATATTTCAGAAGCTTTTCGGTCATTCATTTTCATAGGAAATTTTTCGTTTTTTAATCTGGCGAAGTATTTTATTAATTGAGCAGGAGTCAGCAAAAAAGTAAAAGGGCTGAGTATTAGGGCGGCGGCGGCGGCCGCCCACGCGGTTATAACGCGCCCCGCCCGCCCTGCCTAACCCTAATGCATTCAGCCTCAAATACTGACGGCTTCGCTCGGTTATTGGACACGCTATACCTACATATAATATGGATAAGTGTGTATTTTCATTGTTAAAGCAATATCGAAGCCCAAAACTGTATGGGGTTATAAAAATAGGCGGGCGTTTCAAAACTTAATTAGAAATTCCAGTTCAGCACCCGCCATCTGAGTGTCTGCGTTGATTACACTTAGTACCTACCTATACCTACCTTCCTAACGCTGTATAGGTACCATTTCATTACGTGTATTTTACCGCGGCATTTTTATTATTTTTACCTAACTTTATTGTTTGTGACCCTCTATTTTGGTATTCTTCATTTTGCTAATTCACCTAATTAGCAAAATGAAGAATACCATAATAGATTAATAGAATATCATCTACATAACAGTATACATTGTGTATATTTTTTCAGGTCAGTATTTTTTTTTTAAATAGATATAGGGACCGCTTTACAAGGAAAAGTTGTCAACGCTTAGGAGAAATGAGTCAACCAATAGTTCAGCATAGAAGTTAGTATTACGTACATAGCCGCTCGCAAATGAACTTTTTCTATGGTTTCAGCCATGAAGCAAAGTCGTTGGTTTCAGCCGAACATGAGCCAATATGATCGACTATCTTTTTATATTGTACCAACTAGCAGGCTGGATTACTGAAACGTAAAAACGCATTATGTTGATTTCATTATTTCTGCACTATACACTTAACTGTATAACTGAAATTGTAACTTTTCAATGCTACTGAAAATGTATTGAGACTTTTTCTACTAAGCAACAGCACCTTGTTAAGCGGCGGTAATTCTACAACGATAACTTAAAAATCTTTCTACAACCTATTGGAGCGAATCTCAATCTGAAAGAAATCATCATGTGTAATGAATCGTACAGCGGCGGGCGGAGCGGAGGCAGTGGAGGTGTGTGGCGAAGGACCTAGGCCGGAGGCTGCAGTTCCCCCGCCCGGCCCCGCCCGCGCCCCGCCCGCCCGGGCGATCGATCGCGTGACGTCACCGCCTTAGCTTAGCCTTCGCGCTCCCGTCTCCGGGGACGAATCGACGTCCACTCCAAATTCTCACAATACATCCGACATCAAACAATTTGCCGACGATTGAATACGGCCAGTTATCTGCACTCGGGCTATTCGGAAATTCTTGTCTAATCAAACTACTAAACATTAAAATCCAATTAAATATTCGTAAGTGCGAGCTCACACTTAGTTCTTGCTCAAAAGTCTCAAAACTGTCTATATGTCGGCCTTAGCGTCTATTCACACGTACCACACCACCTAAGACCGCCTTTACATGCAACAACATCAACTTATAGAAGAACCAACACCAGTATAGCGGCGCATAGTGCTCACATCCCCTCTACCTAGGTATTAGTCGTCTCGGATCCACTTCGTGCCGTGCTCATCACTCTGGAGGATTTACTAAGTGGTACATATCTGACTTATTACCCCTTTTTTCCTTTAAGAGGGAATTAGTGAGATGTGAATCAAGTAGTAAAATGTCAACGACCCGCGGAGTTCGGAATGAAAATGCTCTACCAAAAGCGACTGAAAGGACCCACTTACTGCCATGCTCATCACTTTGGAGGATTACTAAGTGGTACATATCTGACTTATTACCCCCGCTTTACTTTAAGAGGGAATGAGTGAGATGTGAATCAAGTAGTAAAATGTCAACGACCCACGGAGTTCGGAATGAAAATGCTCTACCAAAAGCGACTGAAAGGATCCACTTCGTGCCATGCTCATCACTCTGAAGGATTACTAAGTGGTACATATCTGACTTATTACCCCTTTTTTACTTTAAGAGGGAATGAGTGAGATGTGAATCAAGTAGTAAAATGTCAACGACCAACGGAGTTCGGAATGAAAATGTTCTACCAAAAGCGACTGAAAGGACCCACTTACTGCCATGCTCATCACTCTGGAGGATTACTAAGTGGTACATATCTGACTTATTACCCCCGCTTTACTTTAAGAGGGAATGAGTGAGATGTGAATCAAGTAGTAAAATGTCAACGACCCACGGAGTTCGGAATGAAAATGCTCTACCAAAAGCGACTAAAAGGATCCACTTCGTGCCATGCTCATCACTCTGGAGGATTACTAAGTGGTACATATCTGACTTATTACCCCTTTTTTCCTTTAAGAGGGAATGAGTGAGATGTGAATCAAGTAGTAAAATGTCAACGACCCACGGAGCTCGGAATGAAAATGCTCTACCAAAAGCGACTAAAAGGATCCACTTCGTGCCATGCTCATCACTCTGGAGGATTATAAGTGGTACATATCTGACTTATTACCCCCTTTTTACTTTAAGAGGGAATGAGTGAGATGTGATCCGGGCGTGCGCCGCCGGAGACCGCTGCTCGTGCTCACCGACGTCATACGGACGCAGCACATGAGCAATGCGCCTACGGCTCGTGCCGTAGAGTTAATTAACTGTTTCTTAAACGCAGTAAAAGATGTTGATGGTTTTGTCGATCCATGGTATTCTCTGTATAAAAATATATATTGCTATCTTAACAGCAACACTAATTTACACTAATTTTATTGTATAATTGATTATTTTAAGAATTAATATTATATTGTATCCACTGACTCGGTACTTTGGTGATGTCTGTAAACCAGTCAGTTATATATTGAATAAATAAATGCGAATCAAGTAGTAAAATGTCAACGACCGACAGAGTTCGGAATGAAAATGCTCTACCAAAAGCGACTGAAAGGATCCACTTCGTGCCATGCTCATCAATCTGGAGGATTACTAAGTGGTACATATCTGACTTATTACCCCTTTTTTTCCTTTAAGAGGGAATGAGTGAGATGTGAATCAAGTAGTAAAATGTCAACGACCCGCGGAGTTCGGAATGAAAATGCTCTACCAAAAGCGACTGAAAGGATCCACTTCGTGCCATGCTCATCACTCTGAAGGATTACTAAGTGGTACATATCTGACTTATTACCCCTTTTTTACTTTAAGAGGGAATTAGTGAGATGTGAATCAAGTAGTAAAATGTCAACGACCAACGGAGTTCGGAATGAAAATGTTCTACCAAAAGCGACTGAAAGGACCCACTTCGTGCCATGCTCATCACCCTGGAGGATTACTAAGTGGTACATATCTGACTTATTACCCCAGCTTTACTTTAAGAGGGAATGAGTGAGATGTGAATCAAGTAGTAAAATGTCAACGACCAACGGAGTTCGGAATGAAAATGTTCTACCAAAAGCGACTGAAAGGACCCACTTCGTGCCATGCTCATCACTCTGGAGGATTACTAAGTGGTACATATCTGACTTATTACCCCCGCTTTACTTTAAGAGGGAATGAGTGAGATGTGAATCAAGTAGTAAAATGTCAACGACCCATGGAGTTCGGAATGAAAATGCTCTACCAAAAGCGACTAAAAGGATCCACTTCGTGCCATGCTCATCACTCTAGAGGATTACTAAGTGGTACATATCTGACTTATTACCCCTTTTTTCCTTTAAGAGGGAATGAGTGAGATGTGAATCAAGTAGTAAAATGTCAACGACCCACAGAATTCGGAATGAAAATGCTCTACCAAAAGCGACTAAAAGGATCCACTTCGTGCCATGCTCATCACTCTGGAGGATTATAAGTGGTACATATCTGACTTATTACCCCCTTTTTACTTTAAGAGGGAATGAGTGAGATGTGATCCGGGCGTGCGCCGCCGGAGACCGCTGCTCGTGCTCACCGACGTCATACGGACGCAGCACATGAGCAATGCGCGTACGGCTCGTGCCGTAGATTTAATTAACTGTTTCTTAAACGCAGTAAAAGATGTTGATGGTTTTGTCGATCCATGGTATTCTCTGTATAAAAATATATATTGCTATCTTAACAGCAACACTAATTTACACTAATTTTATTGTATAATTGATTATTTTAAGAATTAATATTATATTGTATCCACTGACTCGGTACTTTGGTGATGTCTGTAAACCAGTCAGTTATATATTGAATAAATAAATAAATGCGAATCAAGTAGTAAAATGTCAACGACCGACAGAGTTCGGAATGAAAATGCTCTACCAAAAGCGACTGAAAGGATCCACTTCGTGCCATGCTCATCAATCTGGAGGATTACTAAGTGGTACATATCTGACTTATTACCCCTTTTTTTCCTTTAAGAGGGAATGAGTGAGATGTGAATCAAGTAGTAAAATGTCAACGACCCGCGGAGTTCGGAATGAAAATGCTCTACCAAAAGCGAATGAAAGGATTCACTTCGTGCTATGCTCATCACCCTGGAGGATTACTAAGTGGTACATATCTGACTTATTACCCCCTTTTTACTTTAAGAGGGAATGAGTGAGATGTGAATCAAGGAGTAAAATGTCAAAGACCCACGGAGTTCTTAATGAAAATCCAACAGACAGAACTGAACCAATGCAAGCCACCAGCAACGTGACAGACCAGCGTTCGCTCCGCTTACGGGCTTGCTAGGTTGATGCCTGGCTGTCGGCGAGGTGATGAGGGTTCTGATACACACGTTGCCGGCTTGATATGTGTGGGACACTACCTAAGGTACTTACTTATAACTGTACTTGTTACTATCCAAGGTTACATCTATGTAGTGACAAAATAAACTAAGTGAAGTGGTGTAGATACCTACCTAATATTTTATTATGTTTTTTTTATGTATTTTTGTTTATGAGTTATTGAGTTTTACTCACAGATGTTTGTGGTAAGATCTGTAATGCACACAGTAACACAATAAATGATTTCTGATTCTGTGGTTACGGATAGTGCAGTGGAACATGTTTAAAAATACTTTTAAAAAAATCTACAATTTTTATTATATTTCTATTTCTACTGTTTGCTACACCTTCCTGTAAAATTGTATTGAGGCTTATATTTAATATTACATCCTTATACATATATGCTATTTAAGGTATTAATAAATGCAATGTAAATTTAAAAAGCCAATTCCAATATTTAAAAATGTTTAGAGTAGAATAATTGCTCATTAAACTGCGTACCCACTGTCGAAAGAGTCGAGGCCAAGGCTGATATTCATAGTCGGTTTTGAGTACGAGCGTAGCGTGAGTTCGTTCTTACAACTGTCAAACTTTCATGGAATTTGAGCTAAGCTATTAAAAATCATCGCTAACACATGAATACTACCCGAAAGTTCTGACTAGCATGAAATCAAATCACGCTGAATATTGCATCACTGCAAACTCAATCTTCAAAAGCGTTGACGCTCGAGGGTTTTAGATTAGCTGTGGGTTGCACCGGCTTTGTCCTCGCGTGGCCCTCGACGCGGAGGCTCGTCGCGTCGCGAGTGACCCTTAAGTCGCTCAAGCCGGCTCAAGTGCACATTGACCTGAGAACACGTATGACGTCATGGGGATATAAACGTTCTTTTGTATATAAATATGTGTCGAAGCTATACTTAGGTAGCAAGTTTTTAGATAGGTACTTAATATGTAAAATGCTGAAAAATTTATAACCGTTGTAGGACTTGAACCTGCTCGCCATTTTTATTCATTTTAAATTGTTCGCCGAGCATGCATAAAGTAAATTCTGAGGTACTTATGATCTTATATCTTACATTACATAACCTGACGCCTGATTCCTGTAGGGGTCGGCAGAGTCTATTAACTCATGACCTTTTTTTAAACATCGCCAAGTTGTTCGACATAAATCCTTCTCGGTCTACCTCTGCACTGCCGACCCTTCCATCAACATTCGCTCTATGTATTTCTTTCGTTACCCTTCTTTCATTCATCCGCTCACTTAGTCCCGTAAAACCCTCGATAGAGACCCGTTGGCGCTTTGGTTAGGACACTAACCAAACGACTTTAATCACAGATTCGAATCGCAGGTCGGCCCTCAACCAATGAGGATTTCTCGGTTTTAGGAGATAACTGTACATTTACCGACTGTTCTTAAAACGTAAGGAAAACATCGTGAACCCGCCCACGTGGATTATTATCGTACGTGTATGTGTGAAATAGAATAGGTCCTATAAAATTTGCCTGACAAAAGCTGGCCCTCAAAGAACAGCGACGCCTGCCATGCATGAGGGTAGATGAATCTGTGGATAAATGTCATAATACATATATGGCATGTAGACACTCGTAGCGAAGATACATCAATCGCTCCGGCCTGCTCAAGTGTTGATTGGAGGGCGAATGACGTCAATTAGATCTAAACTAGTCTTGACAACAAAACGATTAGATGACCAGGGCCAAAGAATATAGAAATTTTAAAACACGAGGTTGCATCCGTTTTGACCTCGTAAAACCCTTAACGAGAAGGCTCGTCGCGAATGACCCTTCAGTCTGCACAGGCCTGCTGAAGTGCACATTGAGCTAAGGTTACGTGACGTCAATATCTCGGAGATATATGGTATTTAGTTAGCGTCTATGTTAGCAATCTCAACGTACTATTAGGTAGATGACTGAGGACAAAAATATTAAATGGAGAGTGTCGCCACAACCGGATTTTTTTCTGTTTGAATCGTTTCCTGTTTGGCCAACATAGCACTTCTCATCTATCGGAACTTGAGTTGTAAGCGAACCGCCCCCTTACCATGAACTCTTATAGCAGGATTACTTCACGTACTGACAGACGTTGTAAGATACTTGCCCTTTTGTGTTGAAAATATGATAAATGACACACCGGAAGGAATTTGAGAATTTGCACCACCATCATAGGTAAGTAGCTGAAATAGTGATTGCACTGCAATAATTAATTCTTATTAACTTAATTGAAACCCAACGAGCTTCCACTGCGGTATACAGGGCAATAATAGGTGCCGTAATTAATAGGTAGGAGTTATTACCCGTCGGACGGATCGCGATTGGTTCTCAGAGCGCAATCTCAATTTCCGTGAAATTCAACTGTGGCCAATTAATTACTGCAATGTTCTATTATACCTAGTTCTCGCTTTGAAAGCTATAATTTTCAATTATAAATCCATATTACTGCATCGTAATCAATTACTCGTATAGTCGGCAGCACAGAAAATACTACTCTGCATCTTGCGAATAAATGAATTTTACTTTACTTTACATAATAAAATATTTCGACGAATTGATAACCTCCTCCTTTTTTGGGAAGTCGGTTAAAAAGACAACACATTGGTAATTGACAGTACGATTTCATCTGTTATTGCGCAGACAATAAAGACCATTGCAAGACCCAAAGTTATTTCGACTGTATAGTAGATATAGCATCTAACGTGGTGGTCCAATATCGAGAGAGAGATGAACGCTCGAGAACTTCCACAGTCGACAACTCAGGACAGATCCTGGCGCAGAAGTACGAAGAGGCCCGAACTCAGATAAACTGGGAAAGAAGGAGTACGTACGGTCTAACAAATAGAAAAGTATACACAATAATCGTTAAAATTGGGATCAAAAAGTACTCGATAGATTTTTAAACCTTTACAAAATCTTTAAAAATTATTTTACTATCTACTAATAGTAAAATAATTTTTTACATAGTTCTTGAGAAAATGTTGACCTTTCTCTGTTTACGGCTGTACCTATAATATCAAATGATATACCACCGAACCCTATTATTTGTTTCCCACTCTCAACGTTTCATATAGCTTTATCAATCACCTCTATGTCATCTCATCGTCTATTGTTGTGAGGGACTGTACGACATATCTTTTATAGTTCATCGCTGAGCGAGTATCGCTGCGTCTCATTTGTTTACACGGAATGTATTATCTATTATACGTTTCTTTAGCTAGAGAATAGAATAGCCGATAGTTGGTCGTCGCCGGCGGTGGGACACATGCCTAATTATACCGTTCTCGAAATAATTATGAAATCAAGAAATGACCATGTACAGTCGACAGCAGATCAATGGTAACACTTTTTGCTTTTGACAGTTCTTATTATTTGCGTCGTAAGACTTGAAATCGTACTGCAAGTGTTACCATTGATCTGCAGTCGACTGTACGTGACAGTGACAGTGTCATCGCGCTGATATAGCACCATCTCTGTTCAACATACCATCTCATGATATCATTTAATTTTAAGAACAATCGGATGTTCTGCGATTCACGGACTCTACCATCACATAATCAACTCTACACTGCCACATCCACTTGATAATCCTTACAATTTCTATGAAAATTATTATTCTGTTTCAGATGGAAAGTTTGATAAAAGAAATGCAAGATTCAGAAACAGGTGTACCAGTCAGAAGTCAAAAACTTTTCCTCAGTGTCATTCCGTCTGCTTTTATGGGTAAGTTTTTTCAAAATTATCTTTCCTTAAAGTTTTTGTACCGTCTCTCTGAAGGTGGTAGTTTTGTGTCACCCATGTTTCGAACTAACACGAATCGTGTGACACGATACTTTATGATCGTACCGTGTTTTTCTTATTAGTTATTACTGGTTATCGTCATCATCAGTCTATTTTATTAATGTCCCCACTGCTCGGGCACAGACCTTACATCGAGGGAGCTCGGGCCATGATAACCACGCGGGACCAGTGCGGATAGGCGAATAACATATTTCTTAGATTTTTTCTACGGCAAGAAAGTTTCATCATGATGCTCTCAAAACGGTGACGGAACCGTTTTGAGAGCATTCGTAACTTACGTAATTTTTGCTTTCGAATAAAAAACTGACAATAAGGTACATGGCTGATCTGGCCGGGAATTGAACCCGGGATCTCCTTATCGTAAGTCCAATGACCCAACCACTGCGCCACCGAGTTCTTACGGGCTATATTTGGATCAAAAATATCTTTCTTCATACACGAGCTGCTCATAACTATGTGTTCATAATGAATCTCGCAATAAGTCGCCGCCGGCTTGCGCGGCCGCCTCAGGCTCTGATTATAAAATCAATAGCAGCCAGCACACATAATCTTTACCGAGGGTAGGTGCACGCGGACATTCACCGCAATTGCAAATAAATAATTCTTTTCATGCTATAATTATAAGGCCCAATTACGCCAATTGCCTTTTCAAGTAATTCCGTATGAAACTCACGATAAGTGACTTGAGTTAACCGGTAATATATTTACCGGTTAACATTTATGTATGTTTGTATAAATTAGAATTATAAAGAAAATATCGGTGAAGGTAAACATCATGATGAAACGTGCATTCCGTAGAAAAAATCTCCTATTCGTCATTGCTGAGGGTCGTGACCCCTCTGGATCATATTTTCTATGATGATATTGCGCCATCTAGATAAAATCTAAAGAATGCGTAATCCACCAATCCGCACTAGGTCTGCGTGCTTCCTCGATGTAAGGGAAGGTCTGTGCCCGAACATTGGGGATATAAAAATAGACTGATGATGATGAAAATATGTTACCTTGTTATTTCGTCCCAAAGACAGAAATTCTTTGAAACGATAGCGCGCGAGAGAGCGGACGATGAGTCTTTGTTGGAGTGCGCCGAAAAGGTTGTCATAGATTCGAATCCCGGCCGTGAAAATGTTCTCCGTGAATTTAGTTTTTTATTTAAATAGTAGGAAAGTAGGAGATATACGAATAATGTTATCATTTTTCATTTCAGGTTACGATCTTGTCGAATGGCTTATGGATCGGTTCAACCTCGATGAAACTAGTAATGGTGAGTGTTTCATCTCTTTAGCTTGCACGGAACACTAATCCTGTAGAATGTATTGGTCTGACTAAACACGTCTTCCGCATGTTTTGGGTCTAAAATTGTCTTCTCTGTAGTTCTACATCTTCAGTCGATAGCGTTACTTTACTGTTTGCACTTTATTTAATGGAGGGCATTGATTGATACTAAGGACATGCCCCATTGACGACTCACTAAAGCACCGTTTTAAGGGCCCTAAAGGAGACATTTGAGCCGTTCGGTTGACGTGAACTAAAGGCGAGATACATAGACAGTTTTGAAAACAAGCACGACGTCTTACAAACGTCAAATTCCGTAGACGTTTGACAGTTGTAAGGGCGAGGTCACGTTAAGCTCGTGCTATCTGACTGTCGTAAGACCGTACTCGAACTCTGCTCGCACTCAAAATTGTCTATGACTATTGGCTTTGGAATCTCCGCTTCAGCGTCAATTTATGTGTCCCGTCTGCCACCCTGGACGAGAGCGGAGTTCTTTTGTTTTGCTCAATTAGCAAAATGGCAGGTGGTAAAGACTTGAAACGATAAAATGTGTGTTTTTTTTTTAATATAGAACGTCTATTTAGCAGAGCGCCGTTGGAAGGATTATAATGTTTTAAAGTGTGCATGGTGTTTTATAGTACCAACTTACTGTAAAACACCTTGCTTTGTGATCTCCTGTACCCTAAACGGCTTGATGGATTTTAACGAGGTGTCGTTAGATTCTTCTTGATCACTGCACTGCCATAAGGATATATGTATTATATGCTATAAAAAAACAGCCGTTTTTTTGTTTGTTTTCGTAATCGTAGCTCTGAGCGATAGGCCTTTGTTCAATAATATTTTTTGTAACAATTCGTGTAATGTAATATTAATGTAATATACCTTTGTGCAATAAAGAGTCTATCTATCTATCTAGCTAAAGGATAATTTTAATAAAAAAGATAATAAATTTAAAAAGAATATATGTTTTTTTTAAATTTTGGAGTAGAGGTACCTATTAATTTAATAGGTATATGATGAAGGGAGCTTTAAAGTAGCTTAATGCTTATTACATGCCAATCGCTCTAATACTGTGCATGTAAACATGTCATATGATACTAGTCTTTAGTATGAGAATGGCTTATCACGCGAGTGACAAGCAAAGATTTAAATCTTTGGTGACAATATAAGTATGTATTAAGTGTTACTTAGCTGCTAAGCTAGGTAAATGCGGCTGTATTCGTAATAAAAAGTTCGATTTTCTTCATAGTCTGTAGTTGATTTGTACAAAATGTTTTTTTAAAGTTTATCCATTCAAAATGTCCTCGAATTTAGTTTGGGAAGTAGTTTGCGGAAGTATTTACATCGGTACCTAACAGGTGTAGAGTCAATTATTAAAGGCTTTCATATTAGTTCACACTACAGGGTGTCCTTGAATTAATTCGACAAATTGAAATTGGGAGTTGTACTCATGATAAATATTAAATTGGTACGTTTTTTTTAGTAAATCAAAACTGCAACAAAAAAAGAACTACGTACGTCACATCCTTAGAAATGATAATAATTACCATTTTTTTTTTCGCGGCGGGTAGTTGAAAGCCCAACATCACGAAAATTTACTCTTGATATTTTTATTTTGTATTTAATATATTTTGCATTAAATATAAGTATAAATGATATAAATCGTGCAATAAAGTGTGTTGCTACCTACTAAAAATTTGACAGTTGAATTTATTGTAAATATTTTAAATTGTTTAATTTACTTGAACTCTGTGCAGAATTAATGTATGTCATCAACTTAATTTTGTCGAATGCATTCAAGGCCACCCTGTATAATTCGATTACCAGAAAAGATGACAAAATATGAGGATTAATTTTGATGTTTTGTGCAAACTATCCCTAGTCTAATAATATCTTTTCTCCTTTCAGTTGAAGCAATAAACTTAGCCAATCAACTCTGCCAATACGGTTACTTCTTTCCTGTCAACGATCTGAAAAACCTTGTGCTAAAGGATGACTCTTCTCTCTATAGATTTCAAGTGAGTATGTGATATTCACGACACGTAGTATTGAGCCAGTATGACACCACCCTATTAATACAACACCCTACTATTACTAACTATACTTTTCTGTTATCTAATCACTGTAATGTAATCTTTCCCAGAAATTTCTTTGACCCACATATACGCATGAATGTCGAAGGACTTCGTAGTGTAGTATTTTGAAACCTAATGTTATAATACTCGTGGGTACGGATTTCGTTTTGTGACTAAGGCGAAATGTACAAATGTTTTGCAAGCGCAACGGAGAAGGCTTACTCTACGCTGATTAATGAGCTATCTATGCAGACCACGAAGGAAACAATTTCGACGCGCTCTATGGAGAGAGCCTAAACTCTAAAGCAAAGGTTCTCAAACTTAATTCGTCTACCGCCCACTTTGTAAATCAATTATTTTTCAGCGCCCCCATTTTTTACTTTACCACAGTTTAAAAACCACGATGACATTTATTACTTCAAATTAATTTAATTTGTGCTATATTAGTCTGGTCTGGAGTTAAAACTTACATTCTAAAATAATTCTGGAGCCCTTACCCTCTAGGCCTCCAGCGCCCACAAGTGGACAATAAGGCCACTTTGAGAAAGACTGCCCTAAAGTATATTTTGTATGGGGGCAGGTTTCCGCCCTTTCACTGACTTATGGGATAAGTCAGTGAAAGACATGTTTGTTATATATTCGACCTGTATTGAAAATTCAAACAACGGAAAAACTAGAAAGTGTCGGACACGCGAGAAATTGTAATGCAAGAGCGGGGCTTGCGATGTGAATATGCCTTACTCCATAGGCCGTTCCTTGCTTTATTATACAGAAGAACTTTTATCTGAGAGAGGAACAATACTATAGAGTTGTGCGTGATAGCGACAAAAGTGCTCAACTCAACGCGATGTGTGAATTTGATATAGTCATTTAATGGAATTAAGGAACTCCGCCACTGCTGAGAAGATAGTAGAGTTACCTATGATTTTACTGCATACATCTTACTAGTAAACACTTACGCTGTTAGCCAAAAACGTGATTTAAATTTAGTACCTACACCGTTTAAGCCTGCGATCCCTTTCTAACCTAACGTTTTTAACGAAATGTGAAAGGAACAAAAGTGTGGGGTAACTTAAACGTAGTGTCAAATTAACAAAAACACGGTTTATTGGAATTAAGGTTAAACTAGTAGGTATAACAGCGCTGCACACCTCAATGTCAGCTTAGCTGAATCATGCGCCCTTTTGCCACACCCTTATCGTATAAGTAACTTTATTGTTTATTTAAATTTTTGTAAACTTATGTAATTGATGTATGGCAATAAACATATTTCTATTCAGATTTAATTTTTATGCATTATGCCATGCTCAGCGAACAAATTAAACGATGAATGATGTCACGGAATGACAAGGTCGCAAGTTGCCCACTTGCGACCTTGTCATTCACTACGGCTAGACAATTTTCATCATTTAATATGTATTTCGTCGAAATCGGTCAAAACTGTCGGTCTAATTGCCGACTTCAACAATATAAGTGAGTGATATCCGTTTATACAATATAATAATTCACTTAATATGTATTATTATTACTATATTTTACACAAGTATGTATAAAGGCGAACTTATTGCTTTGCTTCATCTTCTACAGTTAACCTTTGGTGATATGGAGAATGAGGCGGGTGTATTGATGATGTGATTTTAAATGTAGAACAAAAAATAAAACACATGACCGGAGGGGCATCCATGACTCAATTTGACAAATAATGATAATATTTTCTATTATGTAACGCTAAAAGCATATTATGTTTGTTCCTCAGAGCCCCTACTACTGGCCATGGCAGGCCCCGCGTGTGGCGGGCAGCGGCTCAAGCGCGCCCTCGCTGGGGCCTGACAACATCGAGTACGCCATCTACCTGGTGAAACGCACGCTGCGCAACAAGCAGCGGCATGCTCTGGAGGAATACGAGCAGGAGGCACTCGCAAACCTAAAGAAGAATCTCGCAGCCAAATGGGACTTCATCACTATGCAGGCTGAGGAACAGGTAATATTAAAGCCTCACCTGACGTCATATTGTCTGTACTTACATAAAATATATATAAAAAATATAAATTGTAAGTTAGGTAGATTACAATTATTTAGAATTTGAATTACGCATTATCCATGCTCGGTGAATAAATTAGAACATGAGGAAAAATTTCTTGCCGTGGGCAGGACTTGAACCTGCGACCTTGTCATTCCGTGAAAAGAAATTTTTCATCATGTTCTAATACAATTATTTAGTTAGGGGGGGGCATGGACACCTCTTCGATACGGGGATGCAGAGGAGGATTTATGTCGGACTCTTACCGACTAAAATCCCCTCGGTGTTCCGTCTTCTAGCTACGAGGAGTTCTGCGAATTACTAGCTGTGATTAGGTTAACCCTCGGTTAACCTCAATCCTCAAGCACGTGTTTCTTTTATTTATATCACTTTATTAAAAAAACGTTAAGCTAGAAAGGAACCGTGGATCTTTTTATTTCACGTTTATGGTCAATAGCGTAGGAGCTTAATCAGAAATAATGTTGCACCGACTAAACGGTAAGACCGCCAATTGTAATACTAGCTGTAGCAGTCTATTTTTGTGTAATTCTATTTTTTGCAATAAAGAATATTTATCTTATATCAACCGGTGTGGTTCGTTTCGTTGTCAGGTGCGCCTAGCCAAGGACCGCAAGAAAGGCGACAAGATCGTGAGCGACAGCCAGGAGCGCGCGTACTGGCGCGTGGCGCGTCCGCCGCCGGGCGTGCCCAGCGCGCTGGAGCCGTGCCCCGTGCCCGTGCGCGCGCGCAACCCCAGGCCCAAGATGCGCTCCATAGAGCAGCTGCAGCGGGAGGTACATACGTAAACCCAAGCCCAAATCAAATGTTTTATTTTGTAAACAAAAGCTACCCTACCATACTAACATTTTAAGCTATTCTGTGATTATTGCATAGTTATTTTCACATTGTTAGATCGGATTACTTTATTTTCACAATGATGAATAGGTTCGATCGATAGGTGATAGGTAGTTCCTTCAGTGTTACATCACAATAGGTAATTAGACGATTATATTGTTTACAAAATAAGACACTTGATTTGGGCTGCGGTATACTCCTCATATGATAAAATCCTTCAAACGTACATACGTCGGGTAAAAATAAGTCATAATAGAGAATTTCTTTCTATTCTAGATCGAGCACCTGAAAGCGAGCCTGGACCGTACGCGAGTGAAGACTTCAATTGCCCTCGAGGCCCTAGTGGCCTACTCGGAGACCTTCGCTCCCTACGATCCCTGGCTCACCCCGCCGCTGCCCTCCAACCCTTGGATCAGCGATGACACTCTCTTCTGGCAAATCAACAGCCCTATGTGAGTTAAAGTCATTTAAAGCATCGCGGTACCCAGGTTTTCCTATAAATAGCTAATGACGTTTCGCGCGCTTTTCAAGGAATCCTTGTTGTACTTGTTTATTGAGGCCCCCTGTATACTTGTCTCTGACTTCGACTGTATATAGGGACAAAAGGCCTAAACGTGCGAATAATTTAAATCACGTTTATGGATACGCGCTCTAGTTTCCAAAGGTTTTGGTTGAGGCGACACCTCTCGAGGAAGAGATGAAGACTATGATGTAATGTTGTTTCTATTTGACTTGACATTGGCAAATAACAAACTGTCGAGTCCAAAAAAACTGATTAAGAAATGTATTTCCCCAGTGTGGAAGTGCCAAGTGACAAGCGCGTGCAGCGCTGGGCGGTGTCCATCGAGGAGCTGGTGCAGGACCCCACGGGGCTGCAGGAGTTCACCAGCTTCCTGCGCAAGGAGTACTCCCACGAGAACATTCGCTTCTGGCTCGCGGTCATGGACCTGCGACGCAGCAGCACCAAGCAGATTCCGCAGAAGCTAGAGGAGATATATGAGTGAGGCTCGACATTAAATAAGTCCGAGATTCATAGACAGTTTAGAGCGCAAGACAATTTAACAGTTGCAAGAGCGAACTCACGCAAAGTTCGTGCTCAAAACCGACTATGAATCTCGGCATATCGGTAACTGAACAATTTTTGTTCTACGACTTTTCGAATTAAAACTATTACACAAAACCAAAAGCCCTAGGGGATAGCCAGCTGGCCTTTTTTGTCCTGTCAAAGTCTGCGCGAACGAAATTTTTGTATTAATTTTCGCCAAAAATCTAACATTGACGGCTAGTAAAAATCGATGTAACGCACCCCCCTGACTCGCATATATCGGCTGAAAACTCACAGTGGACGACGAATTTTTTTTATATTAAAGTAAATAATGTCCAATTCAGTCCAATCTACTATTACTACTATTACCCCACTCCAACTAACCTAAAAGCCAGGTGCGTCCACAATAGAGTCAGGTGGTGGTGATTGAACCTGCGACGCTTGCGCCACAGTATCATGCCAGCCATTAGGTTACGTGACTAGACCGAAATTCATAGGTAGTTTTGATCACGAACTTAGTATGAGCTCGTCCTTACAACTGTCAAATGTCTATGAAATTCTTTAATGGTTATTTGTTACCGAGTAATTGCACCCGCACCGTATCATTCTCAACTCTAACATTGACAGAATTATCGACAAACGATGGAGCTATTAAGCCTGGTGTCCAGTAAGAAACAATTGACGCACAACACGTGGCACTCAATAAGATCGACAAGATGCACGTTGTCGACGTTAACTCCACAGAAAACGTTACTAAACAAGAGTTCCTCGTTGCCCTTCAACATGATAAGCCACATGTTGCCACATATCGCGCGTCAAATGTTGGACTTAAACATCAAATTGGAATCGTAAGAACGATCTTACGGTCAAACTGTTCTTATCCAGAGAGTTCCTGAAGCCTGGCGCCCCGTGCGAGATCAACATCGACGGCGCGACCGCCGAGACGGTCTCCGAGGGGCTGCGCACCAAGTCGCGTTACGCGCTGGACCACGCGGCCGCGCACGTGTACGGGCTGCTGCTCAAGAAGGACTGCTACCCGCGCTTCGTGCGCTCGGACCACTTCCAGCGGCTGCTCGCGGAGGGGCGCAACGTATACCAGAAGAAAGCCAAGTAAGATACAGATAGATTTGTTTTTATAAATATAATAGCGTCTCAAAAGAGGACAGGAGGGGGCAAACTCCTTCCCCCCCCCCCTCCCTAGGGCTCCAAACGACCTGTCCCCCATTCTGCGCCCCCCCCCCCCTCTTCCACCTCATCACCACTTCCTCTCTAGTTCTCCAAAAAAATCGACCTCTCTATACTGTCTATCCCCCTTCTCCCCTTTCCTTGTGTACTGTTCTTCGAATAAAAAAGAAGATCACGCGCGAATCTCTTTTAACCTGATTAAGATTCTACGAATGCTCACTTTCATATAGTACAGCCCAAAGCACATCAAGTGTAACTCTTTGGACAGTTGTTATTATCTGAGTCGTAAGAGTTGAATGCAAGTGTTACCATGTTCTGCTGTCGCTCATACATGCTTCTAGCGTATCAGTCACTCGTAAATCGTAGCATATTATACATATTACAAATAATTATATAAAATGCTATATGGAAATAGATGTGATGTTGCAATTATATTGTGCAGGTTCTTCAACTTCGGTGGTCAGGTGAAGAAGAAGCCCGGCTCTGCCTCGGGCGCGGGCACCTCCGGCCCGATGCTGTCGCGGCGGCGCGGCTCCGACCGCTCGCTGTCGGGCTCTGCGCACGAGCTGGCCGTGTGTGCCGCGCAGCCGCCGCGCTCGACCGACCCGCCGCCGCACAGCCACTCGCAGTCAAACCTGTGCGATATACCGTTCAGGTAGATCTCTCTTCTCGTGCCTTTCCCATGCTAGCGTATGAGACGGAGGTCTCTTAGTGACGAAACCTATTGTCAGAGTCCATGCCGCCCACCACCAATGACTACTGCCGAATGACAACAACCGGGACTAACTGTTTAACGTGCTTTCCGAGGCACGGAAGAATACGCCGGCCCGATGCTGTCACGGCGGCGCGGCTCCGACCGCTCGCTGTCGAAAAATTGCAAAAAAAACTATCAGCTCTACTTTTTCGTATTTCCATGTGAATGAGCAGTAACTTATTGGAGAAGAAATGTATCAAAACCGATTGCCGTCTGTTAAATCCAGTTTTCATCGAAGTATTGTATTCGTTGCCAGGGATCCCCTGGACGATACCGCGGATGACGTGCTGCCGTGGGAGAGCACGTCGCGGGAGGTATACTGCGCGGCGCGACGGCGGCAGGACTCGGCCGCGGACTCGGGCAGCTCGTCGTCCGACCTGAGCGCGGCCGTCGCCGTGGCCGCGGCCGGGACGAGCGCGGGGGCCGGGGTCGGGGCGGCGGGGTGCGGGGAGCGCGCGCGCCGCCTGCCGCAACAGAGCACGCTGGACGGCGGGCTGCGGGGCGCGCCGCCCCCGCTGCGCCGCCTGTCCGCCGTCGAGCCGCGCCACCTCGCGCCGCTCGGCTCGCCCCCGCACTCGCCGCGACACGCGCGCACCGCACCCGCGCCCGCGCCCGCCCCGACCGCGGCCACGCCCCCTCCGCCCGCCGCGCCCCCACACCCCACGCCCACCATCAGCGTGAGCTCGGCGCCCGACGACGAGTCCCCGCCGCCCGCCGGCATGGACTCGCCCGGCCGACGCTCGCTCGCGCACTCGGACGAGCCGTCGTCCGTGTTCGCGTCCGCCGCCGCCACGCCCACCGAGCCCGGCAGGTCCGTCGCCGACGACGCGCCCTCCCCTAGTTGTGATGACTGTAGAACTGAAGTTGCGAACGATGAAGTGAAAGTGCGAGCCGACGGACCGTGTCCCGCGCCGGCGCCGGCGGACCACTCCCGTGATGCGCACCCTGCCCCCGCCGCGCCCGCGGAGTCCGATCGGACGAGATCGACCGACGACGTCGCTCGGGTGCGAGGACCGCTGGCCCGCGAACCGTCAACGATAAAAGAAATCAGTCCGGCCTCAAGTAAAGATAGTAGCAAAATCGGCGATCTTCCAGCGAGTGTGCCCGAGCGAGAGAGCGCGGCGCCGACGCGGCCCGAGCCTGCGCCGAGCGGGTCGCGAGCGCCGGGGCCGGCCGCGGGCTGTGCGTATGAGCAGCCCGCCGCCGCCCCAGCCAGCTGCGCTGCGGTCCCGACAGCGCCGACGCCACCTACGACTACGACAGAGGTGGCGGTCGCGCGACCATCAGTGTCGCTAGCGTCAGTCGCTCGACCACCGTCGGCTGTGACCCGGCCGCCCGTGGCCCCGCTGGCCGTGTGCGAGGACCTCTGCGCCGACGACGAGCACGCGGACCGGGCGCCCGCCGCACCGACGCCGCGGGGCCCGGCCGACTGCAAGGCGGCGTCCGAATCCGACGCGGTGAAACCAATTGCTCACAAAGACGAACTGTCGTCGGTCTCTGAATCCAATATTGTTAAGCGTGATAATAAGAGTGACGTCGGTGATCGTAAGCAGCGGAACGACATATGTCCGTGGGAGGACGAGTAAGTACTCGTGAGTTTGAACTTTGTGCGTTGTTCGTAGGCATAGTGTTCGCTCGGATAGAGTAGATAGCATAGCACCGTAGTTTGCCGTGTGCTTAGTGAGTATGTCTGTGTGGTACCGAGTAATAACGCTACTATAAATGGTGATGATAACACGTGTTGATAGTCCCGGCATGGCACTACAATGTAATCCTTTCTTCGTATCCCTCCTATTACCTATATTTCGCCTGACTAGCTTCCTAACGTTCTCTTTTTCTCAAAAATCGTTACTCTACAAAGTAAACATTTCTTAAATCTTGCTATACCCTCGTCTCAATTTAATAGTATTTTAAATGTACATACCTACTTACTCGTAATATTTTAATTCATGTGACTGTACGTAACATGACCTTTTTACCCTAAAAATTGTATAATTTATGACTTACCTACCTTACTTACCTAATTTTCAAGTTTTGTTTTGTGCTGTTTGATTAATTTTGTTTTATTACCTACGCATGTATATTTATTAATGTATATAAATTTTAAAATATACCATTCGTTTAATTTTTGGTTTTTATTTTGTCCATTAGTACCCAAAATTCCCGTGCACTTTTCACTGATCTACGTATTTTTGACAATGTTTTATAGACGCAGTCAGTTTAAATTATCGGTAACGTTTCCTCACCAGTATTATCTATCATATCACTTCAGAACTTGTTTACTAACTTTATCTTCATGTAAAATCGAAATTATCCTGAACAGATAAAAATTTACAACGGTCATCTAAGGCGCGTAAATGACATCTAGATTGCAAACAATCTACTTATATTTGTTTATTGAGACGATATGATAAATTAAGGTAGGTGTGTGCTATGTGTGACTAAGAAATTATTATAGGTATGTATTTATGGCAGGTACGTATTTTATTTATTTTGATTATCAAGTGCCTTTTCTGGAAGGTGACGTGCGACTATAAGATAGGTAGGTACATGTACCTTTCCTTCCAATTTGTTTTTTTACTGAATTTTAATTTCGATCTTCACCAAAATACAGCTGGTTATTTAAATGAATACTTAGTGCAATTTCGAAAATCAAAAGGTGTCCTTACATTTTCGAAATTGCAATTTTCAGATTTAAGTATCAAATATCATTATCAATATCAAAGTAGATTAAACATATTAGAAAACCTGCGTACCAAATATTCAATAGATCGCAAACAATAATTTTATTAATAAGTCATTTATAGCTTATCGAAATTCAATGAAGTTGTATGAGTATTTATAAAATAGTATTAGAATCATAGAGGTTTAGTACATAGGTTTTATAATAAAACTTAATATATTTTAGTTGATATGATTTTTTAGACGAGACTAGTAGAGCGCTTATAGTCCGGTAGTCTAAAGACAGTTTTGAATATAGTGGAGTTTGGTCACAACTGTCACTTTTCATACAATTTTGACAGTCGTACCTAAGTGCGAGCTCACGCTGAGTTAGTGCCTCTCTCGGGTTTCATATTATATCTATCCCAGAATTCAAGTCAGCAATTTGAATGCATTTTCCAGTTTAGTATGAATGTTGCTGACTCGAATTCTGATATTCAGATATAACGCGGTCCATGTGTTGTCCATGTTACGACTTATTTATATGTTTTTCTTTTCTTTTCAGGAACTCGTGTGAGAGTGACGCTCCATTTGTTAAAACTTATGCAACTCTGGGTTATTTATAATTTACGTAAGGCGATTATCGCCAGGGTTAATAGAAAAGAAATAATATTTAATTTTTTATCTTAGAACCCATGTTTTAATTATCAATCAAGAGTTAGGCCATTGTGTAATTAAGTATATTAATATTTTAAAAGTAAATGATCGTTAATTATTAGAAAAAATTACAGTTTTATTATTGACTTCTGAACCTTTGAACGACATTTATGACAGTACGGTCTAACACAGTGAAAGCTGTACAGTAGAGTTAATAAGGTTAAGATTGTCTCAAAAAGTACTTAGCTGATTTTTTAAGAAGAAAAATACTATTACGTAGTGTGTACTCTAAACTATCTACTAGTAAAAAAAATTTTACAATAGGCAAGTAGTTCTTGAGAAAATCTCAACCTGTATAGGTAGGTACTTATCTCTGTCTTCCTGGTACGAACGTCAGCGGTTCAATGGTAACACTTGCAGTACGATTTCAACTCTTACGACGCAAATAATAAGAACGGTTTCAAGTATTACACTTGATGCGCTTTGATGTATACGACGACGGTCTCTGCAACGGATCTTGAAAATGCGTGAGTTTGGTCAGAGGTTCGACCGCGAAGTTCGATGGTTTTCAAATAGACGCGATACAATACTCAATCCGAATCAAAATACTACCATATATTTGCGAGTTTCAATATACGATAAAGAAAAGACGCAATGTATATTAAAATGAAAGTGATTGTGTTACAATGGAACTTTGCGGTCTAAAAGCTGAACATCCTTTTCGATTTGAATACGTTGATGACAAGGCACACATCCATGCAATTAATCCAAATGTAGGTAGGTACGTTGATTGAAACTACGAAATAAAAAGTATGAAAGTGTAATTTAATGAAACATAGGAACATTTAGACAGCACAAAATCACAAAGATAATTCACTTAAACAATATAACTTAAAACTATTCATATTCGATTCAAATACAATGGTAATACTGCTACACTTACTCGCAAACCTTCTGCCGCTGCGATACCAAACTTTATTAATCTTACGTACTTAGGTACTCGTGTAACAATATAAGTGGCGCTTTTTACACTAAACTTTTGTGGTCTATGACAAAAGTACATAATTTTACCATGACCAAACTGCCAGACCTGCCATTTCTTAATAACATAAGGGTCTTTAAACAAGCTGACAGATCACCAACAAAGGCAAGTCTAATTTTTACAAAATACTTCTTAAAATTTTATGACAAAGTCGAAATACATGATAGTTTGCTAGAGACAGCTAAGGCGTTGCTGCTTCACGTTTCTTTTGAAACATCCCATATGCCTCGTAAGCAGAGATTGAGAGACAATTTTGAGCGCTATATCTGTGAGTTGAGTGTAAATCCGGCCTTAGTTATTTAGTTTAGCATAAAAATACAAGTCAAAATCGAGTCCAGTAGAATATTTAGAGGGTACTTGGATATTTACAAGACCTCGCGGCATACGCCGTCGACGCCGAGCCTGTAGCCAGGAGGGCAGTTGTCGGGGACGGTGATCATGTTCCTTGTGGAGATGTCAGGAGCCGGCGACGTAACCTCCGGAGTTTCTTCGATGGAGTTGGAGTCTCCGCCGGATGTAGCGCCGGTTTTGCCGGACGCTTCCTTCGCGGCTTCCACTTCATCGGGATATACAATGCGGTCGCTGTCAGCCATTGTTGCGTCTGTAAAAGAAAGATGTTTGATGTAAGTATAGAAATAAATAACAATACAACATTTAAATCAATTAAGACCTATCTATAAGTGTGATTAAAACACGACCAAAATAATTAGAGATTTGTATTATGAAGTGATTAAACATGAAGAGAAAATGACAATCATGACCATAAGGTAGTGCCCAAATGGCCGATTAACTCCCTAGCTAGACATTACATGATAAAATACATGTACTTATTCAACCGAAAAATCCATTAGTCTAAGTATAACCTATACACTCTTCTGATAAAATTGGATATCTGATGGCTATCTAAATTCCATTCCCTCCTAGGTGAAGCCCACGGCAAGTATTTTATAATTTATCCAAGTAATTATGTTAGATATTGTGCTCATGATCTAATGTTGAAGGCCGCAAGTAGGTATATTGCCTTCTATTATGTCAAGCAATGCAAAAAATGCACGGTCACGACAGGCGAAGGTCGCTCCGCTGCCCAGCATTGATGATAAATGTACCATTTTTTGTGAGGACCTCAAATTTGGCTCGATCGCACGAATTAGTTCGATAGAAAGAATAACACAATAAATACTGATACTTACTCAAAATAATCATTTGGGCTCTATCTCTCTCGTTCGAATCACAAATTACTAAGAGGATATTCTAGTTCGAATTCAAACTAAACATACCTATACCTACGTACTTTCTGACTTTTGTCAACCTAACTTCATAATGTTAATTCAAATAACCGGTACGAAAGCGTAGCTACTTTTGTTGCTGACAGCATACACCTGCCTAAGTGCATCTAAAAGGATAAAGTCTCCTTATGGGTACGAAAATAAGTGATGGACAGATTCTAAATCTTTTCTAACCTAACCTATGAAACTATACCCAAGCTAGTTATGTTTCATATACTTACAACGGCCTCTACATCTTACTCGAATTCAGAAATGATATCCAAATAAACAACAACCTAAATCGTGATTGTTCAAACAAGCTTTGGGCAACAAAAAAGAGAAATTCGCCCAAACTGGTTAGGGATTCAAGGTTCAATTCAGGTCTATTGTTCTTTTTGGAATTGGTAAAGCCAGCTAAATAATTAATAAGAGGATTTCAATATTATTTATATAAAAAAAGAGTTAATTTTTAAGTTCAGTTAACGATCATGATAAGGGAAATGACTGTATTTAACACTAAAGTTCCCGATATTATTCGAAGTATAAACTTTTTATTCTCGTCATAGTTGGTACGTTTCAGTTTTATCTTGGTATACATATAAGTAAGTAAATAGTATTTAATCGTCTATCACTGGTACTCACGTTTTATTAGGATAGGAGCGTTGAAAAATCAAAATTTGCCAGTCGCACACACGACCACGGAAAGGCTAGAGAGTTAACTGATGCAGATGCCGGCCGGCACCCAGTTATATGCTGGTACGAATTCGAGACACGTTATCTGTTGACGCCGCCGTTATGACTCACGCCGATAATAGGTATTTATTCCCTTTCATTGGAAATACTTGCTATCTCTTGCAAAGTTTTCCTTACTCGATATTTCAGGCATTGCAGGTGTGACTACATTTTATGAGCGCAATTCAATGAGCGTTTATCATCAATTATTATCGGAAGTCGTAGTAAATGTAGGTAATTTCCTCTTACAAGTCTAGAGAGCTAGAAATTGGTATTTTTTTCTATTTAAATAGTACTATTTTTCTCCTGAACCAAGCTGAAGCGGCCACTGCAGTAGTCTAAAGGTAGAAGATCGAAACTGCGACGTTTGTCATTGGGATAAGTAGGTACTTATGTTTTTATTATATTAAGACATATATATATAATATTATTGTAAGGTAAGACATTACTTCTTCATACTGAATTGAATACCATAGTCAATTATTTAAAGTAGCAGCAAACATAGTCGTGACTTTGATTTACTGTCTGCATCTGGGTTTTTTTTCGGTTTGAGTACGACGATGGCGAGGTGCTGCAAAACTTATGACTTACTTCATGTAAACAAAAAAAGGTAGGTAGGTAGGTATTTATTTTATTTTATTAATGGTCTTGACAGTTCGTCATTTGCCAATGCCATGTTACAGAAAATTCAATATATTCAATAGTCTTCTATCTTCCTCCAGGGGAGTCGCAGTAGCGTCTTCACCCTGGGTAGCCGCGTCTTCATGTCTTCATCCAGAGGAGACGCCGTAGCGTCATCACTCTGGACGAAGCAGCTCGACAGTCACGTTCACTCCCGAGTTTGTAGCGGGAACTCTTGATAAAAGCTTGACATTTCAGATCTTGCATAAATAATCCAATAACTTCACCGTACTGTCATTCGCGAATATGTGATTAATTTAACGTGTTACTAAACACAAAATAGTCCCTGTAGACAGACATTAAAAGGAAAATTATCAAATAATTTCGCAACCGTCGTTTCCCGCCATTTTCAAGACAACCTCGGTAGGTATGTATGTATGTACAGACAATTGAAACTTAAATTTTTCACTTGAAAATTTTAAATAAATTAAGGTACCGACCGCGAAGTTCAACAGTAGGTATTCCGTAGAGGGAGAAGGTATTCATTTTGACAAGTGGATACATTCATCTGCAATATTTTGGCAAGTTTTAATAATCGGTAAAGAAACCTATTAAGGGCCTTCCATGAGCCAACTAGCGCCGTCAATCTTGAAATAATAATATCTTCCATTTAATCAATTTTATTAATAAAGCTATTTACAAAATGTTTATTAGGGTGAATACTATTTTTCAAAATACAATACATGGCATAATTGCGACAAGCTAAGTTGTAGTACACAAATGTGCCAAAACTTACCGAAATTGAATCACGTTATAAATAAGCATTCTTACTATCTTATATTCTTTATTTATAACAAATCAATAACATTATTTATTAATAACCTTAAAAACAAATATAATAAAACTAAGCATTTAAAAATAGTATTTATCGTAATAAACATTTTGTAAATAGCTTTTTTAATCAAATTAGTAATGAAAACAGTTTCTTGTTTAATAGAGATAAAAATGAATATACGCATTCCATTTAATCAAATTGATTAAATGGAATATTTATTATTTTATTATTATTATTATGTATCTCTCCAGGTTGCACGGGTTTAAGAAAACCTGGTCCTTTGAAAGGCTTGCACGGAGATATTGGTCCAACGCGTAGAGGCCCCTTAGAGAACTTTAATTTGAAAGGATATGTGATGCACCTAGCCGTCTCGGAGCGCATCTGACTGCACTCAATGACAGACCCCGTCAGGTGCATAAACTGTTGCAGTGATTGGAAATTACAACTTAATTGGGGGCTATTGGTTTGGGGTTTTGGTGGGTCAGTCAGTCTGGTCTATAGAGCGAGACGTCGGACACCTGCCATGATCACATTGTCTCGAAGTTATGAAAAAATTGGCAGGCGGTGACTCGCCACTCACTAGATGTGCCCTCAACATGGTGGTCAAAAAGACAACTGAGAGCAACACCGGTGTGAGCGGCTAAGGGGTGTCGAGAGGTGTGCTGCAGTTTCACCATTACCTACTGGAATGCCAGAAAGTGGGCTACTCCCGGCTTTATGCCTTTAACACTTCCATCTCTTCGAGCTACATAGATGTAAGTTATAGCTCTAACGACTCCACTCTGGCCGGCTGGCTAAGGCAAGCCAGAGGCGAGAGTCCTGCAGGTCCCCTTGGGAGTCCACTCCGAACAAGCCATTACGGCAAACCGGAGACGGGGCCTGGACTTGACATTGGTGAAATTATCTCTTGAATAAGAGTAGAGAGAAGGCATTCAGATAAAAATAGAATAAAATATATCATCCATGTATCAAAATGAGAACGATTAGTAATACTCGATGCCACCTACGATTCTAACACAGTTTTAATTCTGCTGACTTCATGAGACTGTAAATTAATTACATTGGTTCGGTTGGCCATATTCACATACGATTTGAAGTTTAAACAAGTCTAAATGGAGTTCAATGGATCATAGATATTTACAAGACCTCCCGGCATATGCCGTCATCGTCTCGCCTGTACCCTTCAGGGCAATTGTGTGGGACTTGCATTACATTATTGATGTTTTTCTCTGTAGCTTCTTTGTTACCGCCAGAGGTCGCGCCGGTTTCGTAGGAGGCATCCTTCTTACTTTCCACTTCTTCGGAATCAGTGCGGGCGCTATCACACTCTGTAATAGAAAGAAATGTATGCGTACCTAATAGCAAGTCTGTAAAAAAAGAAGGTGGATTTGGAAACACCAAAGTTGTGGAGAATCATGCGTGTTTGGTTAGGGTGAAAATCATTGCGTTATATCGCGAGGACATTGATTTATTTGATCGAAAATCTGGGTTGGTAAGACGTAGGTATTTAGAGTAGATCGGCAAAACGACAACGTATACAAAACGACTACGTAGACCTCAAAAAGACTAGATCGTAAAATGATCAGCGCGGCGCGACAGCCAATTGAATTGACTTTCGTTAAGACTGACAGAATAGAAAGAAAAATGTATGATTGAATTGTATGGACAACAGCAAATAAATGGTAAAGCTTGCAGTACGATTTTAACTCTTACGACGTAGATAATAAGAACGGTCCAAAGTTCTAAGTGTTACACTTCTGCTGTTAGTGTGCCTAACCTACTATTTACTGACATTTGCTTTTTCGTTAGCAAGTGTCATTCTAATACATTTTCTTTCAATTTCACTAGCACTGACTAGCGTAGAAGATCGCAAAACGACTGGATCGGAAAATGACGAGATCGCATTTTGTCCTGTCCTATTTATTGCTAGAGTGGTTCGAAATTTCTTCCTCGCAACAATATTATTCGATTCCAAGATTTACAATTTGTAAAATAAACATAATGCCATTCCGATGTAAACCAGACTATGCTTGCGCAGATATTGAATTATACCTAATCGTTTTGTTTAAACTCTGATAGCAAATCGAAGAGTTAAATTCACTGTGTGCGTAGACGCAAGGCAAATAAGGGGAGTTTGCAAGGACATATCCACAAACATTTTTTTGCGACGGATATGGCGCGGACGGACATATATGATTAAACCTACATAAGTACTACGTATTTATTTGTAAATACCTATGACGTACACCTACTAGGACTAGTTACATTATTTAGTCATACAAGAGAAGAGACAGGATGTCGTCATTTCAAGGATTTGAGGCCGGATACGACAACCTATGTAGAGCAATGATATTTGTATATGATATATCTACGTCATCGATGAACCTAAATGACGGAGTATAGCGTACATTCATTCAAAAGCACCGCAACCTGTACAATAATATACAAGCAATATAGGCACCGTTGCAATCAGTATGTCACGGTTGTGTAGAGTGCCTCCGTGTAAGTATCATTTGACGTGCAGTGGCCGGTGGCGACTGTACTTAAACGTAGCTTTTATATAAGCTACGTTTAAGTACAGTTTAGTGGTGCTTATAGCGGCTTAGAGCATATAAAGATATAAGTAGATATACTCTTTGGTATAACGTTTGCCACGTCAAATGTTAACAATATTTAAAGAAAAAACATTTTTCTCTTTGATTTTCATATTTTGAAGAAGAAAATCGCCTGCCAAAAAATATTTGGAGAATTTTGGGGAATTCTTACAGCCATAAAAACAGTATTTTCAGCAATATGGATCACACTCCTTTATTACGCGTTCAATATTGAAATGAAAAGGACCACCAGTTTGGAAAAAGTAAGTTCTAGTGCGAGATAAGGAATGGCCTAGGTACAGGCGAGTTCTCCTGGCCTATTGATGGCGAGTTCCCTCCTTCATGATTTGTCCGAGAAAGCACTATGAACAAAACCAAAATGAAGATTTTATAGATCTGACTCTTAATTAGTTCATACCTGCAAATGTTCGGCGACGATCTTGAACCTTGGCACTGACTGCCATGATTAGCACCATCGTCGTGAAAAACCGCAGTTTTGATCCTTTCATTGAAATCTAAAAGAATCAGTCAAAAGTAGATGGAGGTTATTTTATTATTAGAGATGTCCGATGCCGAAGTTTAAGTATATTCAGAGTAATTTTGATTTTCGCTTTGCATGGGGCGGTATGAAATTATGAGACCAAAATTAGCTTCGGAAGGAATTAGAATACTATGATTTTCTTTAAATTTTAATCATATTCATTCATTCATATTACCTATGTCTACTTAAATACTTGAAAAAAAAATTTTTTTATATTATTTCTAAACTTACTTCGATCTAATTTACTTCCACTGCAGGTAAATGGTTCGGCAATAGCTTCAAATGCAAGAAACTCAACTTTTATATGCAACTCTCCAAAGTAAGTATCCATTGTTATATCGATCACATATTTTATTTGATCTAGGTATTTTCATCTCTTGATAAGGAAATCATCGCATACCTACATAAAAGTCGCACCGGTTTCCCGAACGTAGGGTTAGGCAGAAACGACAGTCTTTAAAACACCCTACTTTCGCTTCCTTCACATTCATTTTAATATCTCTTCGTATATGATCGCGACATAATATGAAAAAGTGGCCGAATTATCTATTTATTTATTTATACTTATTTTAATATATATAAAAATGGAGTAGCCATTGATCTCCTATGAACAACTAGATACACAGTCTGCCTTCTAAAAATGTTCCAAAGAAGGTCCAAACGTATGAATGGACCCTCATTTGCTTTATTGGACATTATTTGGACATTATTTGGACGTTAACAACGGACCTTTATTTGGACGTTTTTTAAATTATTGTTTTAGTAAGACCTTTGTGTATCTAGTTGTTTATAGGAGATCAATGGGAGTAGCAGTTGAATTTAAAAATGAATATTTTCACATAGAGTGGTTGGTGATATTATATAGTTGAACCCTTTGGTTAGCTATAGAAACATAATTCTCCAACTGGAAACATCTGGCCGAGTGTAATAATAATTTCTAGACCAAGATTCAACTGTAATACTTAAGTACTTCGGTGGGTCAGTGACCCAAAGTGGATCTTTGGCTTCTGACATTAAAGAGTTTGTCTTGCGCTGTGTGTCGCCAGTCGGGCAACTAACGCTTTCGCAGGTCTATTCGGCACGTCACAGCCCCAGAGGGACCTATAACTATAGTCCATTACGCTTTCCGACATACGCTCGCTTCGCTGGATACTCATCTCTCGTCCTCTGCACGTGACCAAGCTGTTGCTTGACTAGATTGTTATAAGTTTTAGATTAATCGAATCGTCTTTCTTTTTATTACAAAACGCCATTTCTCAACAGCACAACTATACCGAAAAGAAGGCACAAAAGCACCTACGCCAATATTTTGGATAATTACAGTATCACTATTAAGCCAAAACTGCACCGAAGCAATTCATTGTCTGAACTTACAACGAGAACAAGTGACTTTAGTGAGTTGAGTGCTACCTATTCGTTAGTATTAATTTTTAAATTATTATGACATGAAAAATACCTGATTATCATTACAATGATCTCTAGTGTCTGTGTGTATGCTTGTATCAAACACCCCTAAAAGTCCACAATGGTAGATTGAATTCGGTTATACCTAGTCGTTAGATTGAATCGCATAGCGCATAATATAATAATAAAATACCGGTAGATTGAATTCGCTTTCTTATAGGTAGTTGTTCGTCTGATATTGGAATCGATATTACAAAGGTCACTTTTGCTTCCAAGTGTCTTTTAAACAAGAATGGTTGTTACATTAAACTAAGAATCATTAGATTAGTATGGTTTCAGCTTTAGATTTCATTGGACAGAGTAGTAAGGTATTACTTCAAAAAGATACCAAGGGATTGTATGGTAGCTCCGGTGACGCTGCTACGAAGTATTATTTAAAAGATCAACCCGATACACCATTCATGTCTTGGAATTATAAAGGAAAGTAAGTACATATGGCAGCTAGTTAGGTACAGAATATTGGACATTTATAAACGCAGTGCCCTGCAATCGATAAACATCCATCTTTAATTACCTAATTGTGGGACATACGACGGACGGACTGTATCATGGACTGTTTATTACTAATAGGTAGGTACATTGTGTTAAACACAATTATAAAAGCAAAGGTAAATGTATTCTATGTCAGTCATGACATCAAGATAAATATAACGTACATCATAGTACGGTTCTGAGTAACAATGAATAAAGACTATACCGAAAGCCGTTAATGTTAACAAAGATGCGTCATGTTTTAAAAAATGCTTCAAATGCAGACATGAAGTTTAGGGCTGCAAACGCATAAGTACATTTTTCGCATAAGTAACTATTGATTTGTTAATAGAAAGCCGAAAAAGAAACCAGAAAAATCTCGCGAAACTTATGCTTCTAAATTCTCCAGTGATTATGTGCAAAACATTCAGCAGAGAAACGAGGATTCTATGGATCAAAATATTTCAAGTAGCGCCGACAATTCTAGGTATACTCGTACAGTGCGCGAGGCGTAAGCTCAGGTTTACATTTGTGTGAGTGCACACAGACAGTGTAGAGTGATAATCGGCCTGAGGCGCGACGCGTCCAATACAAACGCAACAAAATACACCCTGCCGCGCACGCACCGCACTTCACCTCTTGTACCGCTATCACTCACACAAATGTAAACCTGAGCTTACGCCTCGCGCACTGTAACAACCATAATTGGTTAAATTACGGTAAATATCGTAATTATCCGACAAGTGGTTGCTAGTCATAACACAAGCTCTTGCATTTCGTCATCTGCCACGAAAATGGCCGCGGGATTATCAGTTTCTGAAGATTCTCGTATCCTGGCGACTAACATTTTGCTCTCAGTTCAAGAACTGCTAAATCAGATATTTGAAGCACTGGATTCCTGCGAAATAGCAACAACATAAAATACCTAATTGTTAGATAGGAGGTACCCAGTGCAAATCTAAAATAATCCTATGAAATTATTGTATTCTGTTAATTTTTCAGTCTAAGTACATCTCAAATAAGTATACAGAAAGGTGCTGCGTTTCCTTTCAAATCTACACCAAGTGGTAATCTCAAGGTGCATTCGAATCAGGTAAAGTTATGGATATTGAATGTGTAGGTTATATCTACGGTTCAATTTGACGAGTATTCTAATATCTTCTATTTCTAGGTAGTATTTCAGTCTTCCACTGTGGGTGTCTTATTAGCGGATCCGAGTCAGGCGAAAGTTAAAGTTAAATTTGAAGGTAAAGCTGCCGGTGAGCTCGATGATGAAATGGAATCAAAATTTGTTAGTATTGTACGTCTTTTATAATACGATAATTATGCTTTATATCCTAAACCATCTGTGCATATTTACGCGAATAATTTACGGATGTGGTTGTAATTTAGCATAAAGCTTCAGTCTTACTCGTTTATGCTAACATATACCTACAACACCCAAACCACATAGGTACAATACGCGGGACCGTTCTGGAAATCTAACCTGGGCCTACGTGACGGAATTGCTGGTGTCCTAAATCTATCTCTCTATCATAGTTACATAAATATCTCCCTAATGCCGAGTCCACCACTAATCCATCATTGGCACTTCGTTTGACAAATAATTAGGGTCGACTTTTGTATATTTTATTTATCAACTACCAGAGAAATGCAGATGCTCCAACACAGTTCGGCCGCAGAGAACAAACGAAAAACACTTTTGCCAGCGATCGGAACAAAGCAAATGCTCCTAGCATCAGAGAGGACAAAGGTAAAGACCTGGGCAGCCTCGGATATGCTGTGGCGGAGCCGATAGATTGGCTGCGCGTACAGTTGCCCAAAAAGCAGGACCTATTTCAGGAGTTCTATCGCAGGATACACAATTACAGGTGATAAAGTATTTTTGTTATTATTCTTGCCTTCATTTTGTCGACATTTCATAGGCATTGTACGATATTGTAATTTCGCTGATTTATCAAACTTATCTTAAACGCAACATTGCAATTATCATTAATGAGAAACCTTTGTTTATTGTATAGGTTGTACGATAATGGTTATCGGTTCCAGAAACACTGATACGGTAATCCAAATAGGTGACGATGAGTTCCATTGTCATCGCATGGTCTTGCAGATTTACTCGGCGTTCTTTGATACTAACACACATAGTGAGATTGAGTTGCCTGTAGTAAGTACCTACCTTCCTTAATATTGAACTGAAAATTTAGAACCTACAACTATCCGGAGAATCGATGCTTGCCCATCGCGAGATACTGCCCTATGTTCAGAAGATGATAATGCTTCCTCGTGATTATTTTATCCACATCCAAATTGTAAAAACTATCATCAGCTTCACCAAAATAAATTACCAATTCTGGCTCTACATCTTTCGCAGACTAGTGTGACGCCTGAAGCATTTCAAACAATATACGAATGGATGATCCTCAATGGTTCAGATAGCAATAAAGCTTTGAAACGGGACAACATTTTGGAGTTGTTTTGTGCCGCTCAATATCTTTCTATAAAAGGTTGGTTCTAATACCTAACCTATACATACAGACTACCCTATTGGTTCCTCATCATAACTTCAGTTTTCTGCAGATTTAGAAGATCAGTGTTGGTCGTTTATTGTGAACGAAAACCTTTTCACTGAAGATACTGCTTTTGCCTTATACAGAGAGGCTAGAGAGAAAGGAATGACAACTATTATGGATTTAATGGTAAGAATCTATTGATCCTTGGAAATAAGGTTGGTGGCGGATTAAGTCAAAAATGCAACACCTTTCAGATCCCGAGAGTTATGCGATTTTTTCTGCCGCTAGTTGCCTCGAGGGACTTCCTAGAACTGGAACCAGAAGAAGTGATGACGTTTCTCAGATCCAATTACGTTTGCGTTACCAGGTAATACCAAACTCTCCCTAAACTTCTTCAGACTAAAATAGACGATGTACCTACTTACGTAGAATTTCTTCTGTCTTCCACATTGAGACATTATAAAACTTTAATCTTCGATTTTCTGATGGCTCTAATGCCATCTAAGAAGTAATTGTGCTGATCGGATCAACTAAATTGACGTGATGTCTACGTTTAATTGTTATGTTGTAATTTGAAATGTAGTCCTAGAAAGTTTAACTGCGGCTTTAGTTGTCATCAGACGTTATGTGTTAATTATCACAGTCGTTTGAGAAAATAGGAGGTTAAACAGTGAGATCGAGATCCTAATGGCGGGTGTACGCTGGCTGCACGGCGCGTGGCCGTCGCGGCGGCCGCTCGCGTCGGATGTGATGCGGTGCGTGCGCTTCGGGCTGATCTCGCCGTGGCAGCTGGTAGACATCAAGCGGAACCCAGACAACGGGGAGATCCTCGAAATAGTGAACGAGTCGGATGTGCAGCAGATGGTGGATGATGGACTGGCGTAAGTCTTGTTTGTTTTGTGGTAGGCCGACTAAATTGCTAATTTTTAGAAAGAGGTAAGAATAGCTTATTTAGTGTGTAATGGAAAGTGTAGTAAGCCACCGGGAACAGTTACCTAGGATGAGTACTGAACAACGTTTGTTTTCCAAATTCAAATATATTTATTTGTAGAAACGGTTTTACAGCGAATAGATGTTGATGATGTCACAAGTTTCTCCAAATCTTGCTCATTTAGAGCATTTTGTTCTACGACTTTTCGAAAAGGTATAAAAAGTTCCAAAAAAACAGTTGACGTATTACTTACAAAAACACTTATTTTAGACGATTAAACAGCAACATTGAGGAAAAGATAAATTTAAATTTAGACATCGACGACGGCATCATACTCGTACTTAACCGCAGAATAACTACTTATAGTGACTTAACTTATGAAATTCAAGTCAATAACACAGTTTCCTGTTGCACTTCCAGCTATGTGATAATAAAGTACTGGTACGGGAACAACTCGAAGAACTATTACCATTGGATCGACGTCCTAGGTCTCACAGAGCCCGCTGAACGGAACTGGATTGGAGAGGAGAAGGTTTGACACATGCATAACCCAACAGATATTGAGTTTCATAAATACAGAGAAGTTAGTGGGATACGATTTGCATGTAGTAGCAGGACTGAAAAGGTTTCGCTGGCTTTAGTAATAGTCAAATTGAAAAATAAAATCGAAGGGTATTTGCATATCACCAGTTTTGTCTCACAAGCAAAATATGAATGAATTCGGTATCGTAATGTTAGCCCAAATATGCGAATTGTAATTTGTATAATAATCTATGTGCTATAACTTGGACTGGTCCAGATAGATGAAGCGAAAGTAGTGTGGCAAGATCGCAGTATAGTCTTTGTCTACCCCATGAGAAACATGCGTGAGTTTATGTATGTATAATTTTCATGTTTAATAGCGATTGCAATTTCTTAGACATTAGATATGGTTAGCAAAGGAGGACGGGCAAAAATGTATGGAAGGTGGTATACCTTGCAATAACAATGAGTCATATATCTATGGAAAGGTAATTTTATGGGTTTTCATATGCACTATGTCCCATGTTTGTAAGAGTTGTCCGGTCCGAGATATACTACTTTGAAACTGATAGAATTTAGGGTAAAATATGGAAAAATCATGGTATTTTTGTATTTAAAAAAAGTTAATGTTGCTTCATAAATGTTACCTATATTATTACATTATTTATACATGTACTAATAATAATTAGTACACGTATAAATAATGTAATATCACAATAATGGGATTATTATCCCATGTAGGAAGTGGTTTAGAACGGCTGCAGCTATTTTGAAATCGCCAAACTATTTTTATTAAAATATTTATGACGTAATAGTCTAAAATCACGTTTAAACCTCCCATTTACTACTTCCACCACCCATTGGCACATGGTCACCAGACGGGACTGATTAGCTTGCTCTGTGGTAAGCTGCCTTTCTCTTCTCTCTTTAGTTGGTGGCACATGATGTTTGTAGCCACAAGCTTCTATAGCCCCCAAGCTGTCTCTGAATCCTCGATCTAGAATAAATGCATCATCACGTTCAAGTAACCAATGTAGCGGCTCTTCTTCGTTTCGCATTATGTCGCTCATAATATTGGCATCTGTCTTAGTGGCGGCGTAAGGCCCTTTGACATCTAATATATAGCCGTCCGAGGTTACCATCAAAAAAGGCTTCAATAAGTTTTGGTATTTGTGTAAGCTATATGAGAGCCGTTAAAATAGGAAGTTTGAACTTTTGTTAATATATATGTATGTACCGTCACATATAATTATGGCTTTGCTGTTTGCGTCGTTTCCAAATAAAGCTGTTGGAATTGTTAGATTTCTTTGGAGAATATTATTTCTGGTAATATGATCCACTCCTAGATGAAGCCCTTACCCCGCTCGTCTACTCTTCTCACTCCTGCTACCGCCCGCATTCCAAAGACCGCAAGTCATGACCAAATCATTATTTTAAATAATAATTACATTCGTTGAAATGTTGTTAAAAATAAAAACTAGTTATGTTCGGATCGCTGTATCTCGAAACGGACAACGATTTGGGGAAAGTCCCCATAGTAAATATTGATGTACTATATTTTCCTAATTTAAACATGTACTACTCATATCTATTGGACTGTGTACCAAAATGCCCGTTCTCCTTTAATATTCATATCTCACAAAGGTACGAGTAAATTAATAGGTATGTATTTTATTTGCTGACAGCATTGGAACTAGACACTTAGCCTAAAGCACTCGACTGTTATGAATGCGTTTATCATTACATAAGACGTCGTGTTTTAGCATTCAACAGAAACGGAAATGTAAACAATTCGGTACGAGCTTCAATAAGGAAAATTTTGACAAAGCGTAGACTCGCTAAATCAAATACGCAAACAACAGTTAATTATAGCCGAGTGGTTATTTACATACTTTACAGAATCACGTGACGTACAATGATTTTCTGAAGTACTTGGAACAGTTCTTAGTGCCTAGGGACCAGATGTACCAGCAAATGGCGATGATGCAACCACCAAGGAGATCGGATGACGTGCCTGGTAAGTGATCAATGATCATATTGATCATTTAGCGAATTCACAGTTGGTATCTATTTTATCTCACACTTGCGATGCGCACTTTGTTATATAAATTCCATTCAAAACAAGGTATATCGTTCTGAGTATAAAGAAGCCTTATATATGGTGTATGGCTTGTATATGGTGTCTTAAAAACTTTGGTCTAAGTACGGCTTTTATTATGATATAAATACGTATACTAAACTCGTAAACAATCTAAGCAATCTAGTCCTTATTACAGTGTCATAAAGTGGTCGATTGCATTACGCTTGATTTAGGTATTGCCTAAATCGACTTTATAGATCGTATACCTAGGTACATACTCGTAGGCATAGAAATAGCCGCATAATTCACTATTCCCGACACATGCTATGATAATTAAAGATTCATTTTAAAATGATTTATCGGCACTTAAGTTTTCTAAATGAATCCAAGTAAAACACGACGTTGTATTAATTATATACGTATGCCTAATGTAATGTATTTAACAGGCAGATGTATAAAAGTGGTAGATACCTTCCTAAACACAAAACGCCTGCAAAACGCAAAACACCTTAATGTATCAAACATTACTATCAGGCACTATGCGAGGCCTGGACAGCAACAAAACGGAGATGCGTCGACCAAAGCTCGATTTCCCACTGCCCGCCGCGCTGACAGGCCTGGCAGACAATGGGAAGGCATTCCCCACCATGAGCGAGTTCTTCGAGAATAGGAGAAAGGTACCGAATGGGAACTGTCTATCAGTTAACTCGGATAAAAGTATACTGGGGGCAGATATAATATACACATGGAATCAAGTAGTTTATGATAAAATCTCAATCTATGATTACTACCCTCGCTTCTATCTCTTCATTCATCATCAATCTCTTCATTCACATTCGTAGGTTCGTTAGAGTAGGGACTCTTATGCAAAATTTCATATGAGCAAAGAAAGGATTTTTGTGACGCCCACGTATAAATTCGCTATTAAAGATAATAGCGAATTTATGCATGAATAGATTGATGGATATCGAGGAAGCGAGAGTGGTTGCCATAATTGCTGTGTATGAAAATCCATCGCCCCTGCTTACTGGTTCTAATTGCTTACCTACTCGTATATATCTACGCTACGTGGTAATTTATAAATTGTTCAGGCACCAGAAGGCGCCCAGCTTCTCTCCACAAACCGATCGTCTCCCCCAGCGATAGACATGGCAGGGCACATGCAGCAGGTTCTGTGCGACCGCAAGAGGAGTCCTAACATCGAGCACAAGCAGCTGAAGACAGAGGTAACACATTTTGCTTGTAAATACGAAATCACGTCTTAAATATACACAGTTTGTATAATACATACTAAAGAGATAAAACGGGAATTACCGTAAACATTGAGGTTTGGCGTACTACCTTACCGACTTCAGTATTCTACTAGTGGCCATGATGGCTGCAATGCTGTCGAAATATCGAGATCTCAATCCTCAATGTTTAATACGGTAATTTCAGTTTATCATGCTCATATTTTTGGAGATGTTTCTCTAGGCCGGTAATAGATACGAATTCGGCAGTGTCTAAATTCTTATTTTCGGCAACACTGATTTCAAAGTAGTCTGAAGGCGGCACTAAAGCACAGAACACGGGCCTGACGGGCACTAAAGTCAGTTAGCCACAAAATATTAAAAATAACTTTATTCCTCGTACCAAGAAATTAATTTTTTTATTTTTTTATTTCATAGGAGCAACATAAATTCCAGATTGAACAAGCTAAGCACCAACTGCAACAGCTGCAAGCACGTCGCAGGCAACAAATTCAACAGATTCACATGTGCACTATTGAACAAGACGGTGTAACTGCTTTAATTACGTTTTTTAATATTGTTTATAAAAAAAACTGTAAACACCGCTTATGATGCGAAGTAATTTAATTTATTGATGGCGAAATAGTTTTTCAAAAGGAAGAAGCATATATCCAACAATAGAGGCTGTCAATGAAAATGTTATTAGATATTTGAGTTTAAAAAAGATAACTATACAACAGTATCCAATATTTGTACAGAGTCCGTCGGGCAAGGCCGCCCAAACGTATGAGCTGCCTGAGAAGGACTCTACAGAGGAGGACAACACTACTAACAGCGAAAGCACCGACACTGCTGCCGACACCAGCACTGATAGAGTAAGTCCTACTGTCGTACATGACACAATAAAAATACCCTCCCACACTGATCCTGCCCATATTTCTATCATTTTATAAATGCGAAAGTGTGTTAGCTTGTCGGTTTGACAACCTAGGACAGATAGACCTGGCGCAAAAGAACGAGGAGAGCCGACAACGATTAGGCGAGAAACTTTTTAGATTGTGCCCTACAATACTCGTATTATCACAATCCATGTTAGCGACAAACGTTAACTCTACGGATAGAACTAGTCGAAAGCACTCTTCAGCGATGAACGAACCGTCAAGGGTACTTTCGATAATTTAGGTCAATCCAGCGATTCAGCACGAATATAGCTGTATTAATATGTGATATTTATATAATATTTCAGAATCAGTATCAAACAAAACACGGCGAAGGTAAAAGGCACAGCGTGGCAGCTTCGTACCTCGCCGCTGCTACCACGGTTTTAGCGGGCGGGCAGCGAAGGTATGGCGACATGTCCACGCGTGACGACAAAAACGATATTATTGCAACTTTAAATATTGATCATTTCGATTTTCTGAACTAAGATGATTGTAAATTTGACATAACAGCCAGTGGAAAACTCGTTCAATTTAATGTGTGAGCAATTTGCTAGTTTGATTGGTTTACCATTTTTGAATACGCCGATGATACACTATAGTTATCAAAGACGTATTCAAATGACAATACTGAACCAATTCATCAATAATCAATTCAGAACTGAGGTTGGGATTTATTTCTTCTCTATTATGTTAAAGTTGAATAATATAAAACAAAGAGAGTTTTACAAGAAAGGTTAATGAATTATTTTATATTTTGTTGAATATTTCAAATAACTGAATAAACACAATATAAAATAAACTTATTTACCAGGATCTCCCAGGCCCGTTCGCCGCCCCAACTCCGCCCTATAACGGCGCCAGCCTCAGATCCTCGCTCCAGCGCCGCACCGGTACCAAACAGCCCGCAGATATCGCTGTTCAATCAGTCCAAGGAGTCCCTCGCCAAAATCAATATGTTAGTTGGCATTTGGTCATATGTACATACGACAACGAACATTTGATTCGCGACCAACCAACTTGGTAGGTATGTTTGAAGATCTGTGTTCTACTACTGCTATATTGCTGGTATGATTATGTCGTGGCCAGGCGACTGGGTGGCCGCTTAGCGACGATTAAAATTAGCGTGTCGCACTCTGTAATCACTACAAATAATAGAATTGATAAAATGTTCAAAGCAATTCAAGGTAAAAAAAAATCTTAGGCACAGCCTAATAATGATAATAATTTGATTTATGAATAACAAAGATTCAATATTTGTTAACCTATAGTACCTAACCCAGAGTCTAGGGTGAAAACTCTAAGAGTTATCCTATTTTGCAAGTGGGAGTAAATGTAATAATATATGAACTTTTCTCTCCAGGAATAAATTATCAACATCCATACTCGGCCCGTCGAATAAAAACTACACCGCAGAAGGCTCTTTGTTCCACTGGGACCGGGAGACTGTGTTAGTTTTCGGCGGCATCGACCCTCACACCTCTTACGGAGTTGGCCGGAATACTGGCAAAGGCATTTACAGGTAACGCAATTCATTTTATTTGACATGAATTTAAACATTCAACATTCTGCCACAATAACAAGCAAAAATATGTACAAAATTGGTGTTGATATGTTGGCCACATTCGCGAAACGTAATTTGTGTATAATCGGTGGGCAAGGTTGGACACCATTTTTATTTTATTTATTTTATTAATGGACTCGACAGTTCGTCATTTGCCAATGTCATGTTACAAAAAATCAATGTACAAATAGTCTTCTATCTTCCTCCAGGGGAGTCGCCGTAGCGTCATCACCCTGGGTAGCCGCGTCTTCATGTCTTCATCCACAGGAGACGCCGTAGCGTCAATCACTGCGGACGAAGCAGCTCGACAGTCACGTTCACTCCCGAGCTCGTAGTGGGAATCTTGACCATGGCGCCAAACTTCAGATCCTGCTTGAAATCTCCAATAACTTCACCATACTGTCATTCGCGAACATTTTCTGATTAATTTAACGTGATATTAAACACAAAACACCCACTGTAGACATTATACTGAAAATTATTAAATAATTTCGCAACCGTCGTTTCCCGCCATTTTCAAAAAGCCAGGTTGGACACCATCTCGATAAAAACGCCCGCGATTCCACAAAACAAAATTAAATCTCCTTGGTTTACCGAACTTAAATGTGAAATTAACTGGATGCTGGCTGCCAAGAAAAACAAAAGTAAAGCGCCGATGAAAAAGGCGGATAATAATTAATTTTATATATGTTTTTAAACTCTCGCCTTTATTTTATTACTTTAACTTATTTTGTTATTTTGTACTTTCTGGTTTTACCTGTCTTCAGAACCAACGCTCACAGGTGTTGAGTTATTATAGTAAATATTTTTTTCACTTAAAAATAAGTCGACATCCGAACTATGTCGATCATAACCTTTAGTCAACATACCAATTTATCGAGGTATGAATGTTTTCAGATTCGACCCAGTAACAAACGTATGGGATTACGTCGGCGACCTCCCAGAGCCAAGGCATCACCACTCAGTCGCATTCTTGAGAGGAAGAGTGTATCTCGTAGGTAACGGCTATATACTTATGTATTAATATTTTACAGTTCCGTTATTAGGTTTCAAAATCCAACCGCGGGCTAATATTTACTAGAGTTACTTTAATCACGAAAATAGGAAAGTCCAATTCCCCATTAATTGGTAGGTCGAGATTCAGACGTATTTTGAATTTAGCGCTCGCACGCATCTACAACTGTCAAAGGTCTATGCAATTTGTCAATTGTAAGAGCTTAACACTAATCTAATCTTACGTTCAAAATGGTCTCAGGTCGTAGAATTTCGTCATGTACAGAGTTGAGCATACCTGAGTAAGTACTATGCCCTGATGTAAGGATGAGGTGAGGCTGGATGTGACATCTTAGTCCTCAGAGCAGCAACGGCATCCCTAATGCAGTAATAGGCAACGGTGACCATCAAGGCGGTTCCTAATTATAAAAATAAATCTGATCACTGATCACCTAACAGGTGGAGCCGACCCTCGTGACGACGACGTGCGCGGCAAGTCAGTGGTTGTGTCTACTGTATGGAGCTACGAGCCGGTGAGCCGCGCGTGGTTCAGCGAGAGCGGCCTGGCCGTGCCCAGGAGGAACTTCGGGCTGGTGGCGCACCGCATGGCGCTGTACGCCATCGGGGGACAGGACAAGAAGGGCAGGTGGGGCATTTCACAGGGTTTGTTTTTTATAATAAACGAATATTGTGTTGTGTATCTAAGTCCACTGTCTTATTTTGAAGACTAATATGATCGTCTAATTACCTGTGTTGTGCTTGTGATGAAACTCTGAAGGAACTGATGATCTGTTCATCAGTATGAAAATAAAGTGATCGGATCTATTAATGTGACAATAATTATATGCAGTAATCAGAGAAAATGTTTAAAAAAAGTCGTGTCTGTTTACAAAATAAGACACTTTTGGTTTGGCGTCAGATAGGTAGGTTACCTATATTGCACAACACCAATACCAAGTAGCAGGGGCGAAACCAAACCACAAGTTAAAATTTCAAGTCTACACATAAAACAGACCCTTTGGTAATTCTAAAATAGAGACAATTACCCCCACTTGCAATAAAAAATAAACCTAGAGATAGCAACTGAGCTTTTTAAGGATTAAGTACTTAACCCTGAGTTATATCGATATTGCAAGTTAGTGTTTAACCTTCATCAAAGCAGGGTGCTCCGATCAGTGGAGAAGTTCGACCCCAAAACCGGTTCCTGGAGTGAAGTGAAGTCGATGGGGCTGGCGCGCATGGCGGTGTCGGCAGTCAAGTACCGTGACTACATCTGGGTCGCCGGCGGCATGACCGCCGACAGGAGGAAGCCAGTCTGCAAGATCGTGGAGTGCTACAACTCCAAGACTAATGAGTTAGTGTAAATGTATACGTCTTAAAGTCTTAGCACATGGTATGCACCCGGCATTGCTCCGTCACGCCCCGCGCTGTCAATCAGTTGTCAAAATAGTGCGAGGCGATGCCGATAGGGCCGACATACAACGCCACGGCGGCGCGGCGTGTCACGGCGTCCGCCGACACTGTCACCGGTGCACGATGTCGGACGGCGCCGTTCACAGGTGGACAGCGTCGTGCCGGGCGGACGATGCCGTCCACGGCACTGACGTGCGCCGGCGGACACCGCGCCGTGAAACGCACACTAATCGCCTCGGTAAGGGCGGACGCACAACGGTGCGTCCGCCCTTACGGAGGCGATTAGTGTGCGTTACAGTATGGAGTTTTACACAAAGTATACTGAACGACTCGAGTTGTTCCTTTTACGCGGCGTTACAGTGTGCGACAACGCTTAATCTTTAGTCGGGGTGACTTTACAGCGACTCCACGAAATTCGAAGTATTGTGTATTTCCCTCGTGCTGTCACTTTTAAACATCATTCAACTCCAGGTTACTAAAGTAGCTCAGTGGGATTAGGTACCGGCTACGGTCTTATGTTTTTTGAATGTTGGATAGTTTATATCGGTCCATTTCCAGCCCGCTTTTGATTTTCCGCATAAATATGTTCTGCCGAAATATACCTTCCTCATTGTACCTATATTAAATCAGATAGACCTATACGATTGCTTCTAAAAGAGTTATCGCTTTCAGATGGACAGAAATCCATTGCTTGCGTTTCCCGAGATGCTTTTCCACATTGTTCGCAATGAATGATAAGTTGTACATTGTCGGTGGCGCTGGGACGATTTCTGACAAGGTGCGTAATAAATGGATGAAAGGTAGGTAATGTGGGAATCTACATTGGTAAGTATCACTTTATCTGGGCCTTTCCTCGAACTTTACTTGCATGCTTGCATTAAAAATTCCACGAGGTTTTTTTTTCATTCTCAAACCCCTCAAAACCTCGATACTAAAACATTTCTGTTATACTCAGACGGACGACAGGACAGGTGAACTCACGCAGAGGTAGATTTTAATTACACAACCCATAGATTAAACTTTCATATTTGAAAGATTTCTCTTTCGAACAATATTTCAAAATATTTAATAAAATCGCATGGAAAATTAAGGCAACTTAGGTTTCAGGGCCAATTCAAAGTCAAAGTCAAATTTCTTTATTGCAAGTAAACACGTTGTGTAGGTACATCATTTCAACATATTTTAAAAAATTTACACCACTTTGCAAGGAAAAGGTGCCAACACTGAGGAGAAAAAGTGGCAAAAAAATCGACTTAGGTGGCGAATCATCCGAAAAATATTTCATCCGCGGATGAAACGTCCCCTTTTCAAATTGTTAGGCGGCGAATCATCCGCAAGTGGTTTCGTTATCGGATGAGTCGACACCTAGCTAATACTAACGTGGTCGTTTCGGCTAAAATTAAAATGTACCTGTTTACGACGAGTAATGCCCGAATGTTTTTTTTTATATTTATAGAAGGATTTATGATTTATTTATGAATAATTTCTAATATGCACTATTTTATTTTTCCTACCATAATTTGGGTTATTTACACTAATAGATACAAAGACACACAAATTTTTATTGTCTATCTTTTTTTACGCACGTGATATTTCTGTCGGTAAATCAAAATAATGTCATGTATTTTTTTTTTTTTCATTTTGATTTAGAAATATTTTATGACAACTAATGCCTAAAGCATGACCGCGGGTGCCCGGCGAAATAGAAAAATTAAATTCTTGAGGGTATTTACAAAATGATATACGAGCTGCGCTTCGCTCCAAGCCAGAGACTTCGATGTTAGGTTTTTTTTTTGTATTCAAAAAGCAAGTTCATTTATTAACAATTATACATAAGGGCTTGTAGGTGGGTACTTCAATATTTATAAAATACCCACTTATTTACCCAATATTTTGTCTAATGGCGACCTTGCAAAAGGAATACTTTGGTCATTTAATCAATTGCAAAATGACGGTTTAGCATTCACAACATTTGCTATATTAAATATTTATAAAATGGATTTTTGTCAAATGATCACTTTTAAAACGATCACTTTAGTAAATGATAAGTTTGTCAAATGATTACTTTTTCAAAAATAATTTGTAAAATGATCATTTGTCATACGTTTTTTGTAAAACATTAGTAAACCCTATTTTCGGTATAGTATTCCATGTCAGTTCAGTGATCAAGACCAATCTAAACCGAAGCCCAAATCAAGTGTCTTATTTTGTAAACAAAAACTACCCTACCCTACTAACATTTTAAGCTGTTCTATGATTATTGCAGTTCTTTCCATATTATTAGATCGGATTACTTACTTTATTTTCACAATGATGACCAAGTTCAATCAATCAGTTCCTTCAGTTACATCACAACATGTAATTAGACGATCCTATTTTGTTTACTTGATTGGGGTTGCGGTATAACTACAAATATACCCAAACACATCAAATCATTAAAGCTACATACAGGAAGCCAAGGGCGTCGCCAGCCGATGGCCCACAGGGGGGGCAAGCCGATATAAATTACAGATGTGTGTGAGAATAAGCGACGACGCGGCAGCGTGGACGGAATAGGAGAGACAGTAGTACTCTCCTCTCCCCGCTCGCTCTCGTCTCATCGCCTTTCCAGTACCTGACTAAGGACTTTGCATTTGGCTGGATATTTTTTCTAATCTCTAGGGGGGGGGGGGGGGGGGCTACCTGCCCCCCCTTGGCGACGCCCTTGGAGGAAGCCACAAAATAACCGGCGAAACTCGAGAAACTTTATCCATCGGCAGTTGAGTAAAAATTCTGTTTTGTAGGACAAAGCAGCCAGCAGTGTCGGAGCAATAGACGCGTGGGACTGGAAAGCCCGGGAATGGAAGCTGCAGACCGAGATGTCGATACCCCGGCACGGGCATGCGCTGGCGTATCTTGGCACACAGCTCATCATCATAGGTACTCTCCCTCTTCTCGTGTGGTTTAGTGATCAAACCTATTTGTCAGAGTTATTAAAGCCTCTGACGTGACCTAAAGACTGCTGCCGAGCGGCAGCATTTTCTATCTGCTTTGGGCCATGAAGGAAAAATTTCGCCGCGCTCCATGGAACGAGCCTAAAGTACATTTTGTATGGGGACGGTATCCGCCCCTGTTGTCACTTATACTCTCATACGTCAGAATGATACATCTGTAGCACGAGTCAGCGTTAGCGATCGACGCAACGCCGAGGAGCTATCAAACTGACGTTATTACAAGGCGTTTGACATTAGTTTGACAGCTCCGCGGCGGCGTAGCGTCGATAACACGACTCGTGCTAGCCCCGCTGGTTGTACTTCTAATGAAAATTCAAGCATTATAAAAACAAGTGTGTGGCATAGACGAAAAAAATTGTCGTGCAAGACCGGATCTGCGATGTAAATATGACTAACTCCATCGGCAGTTCCTTGCTTCATGCTTTGGGTGAAGGAATTTCAGTTTTCGCATTATTAGAGCAGAAATCTAGAATACTTTATTTAATTTAATATACGGTTAACAGTCACAGACGGTGCTCTAAACTCTAAGCGACAGTGATACCGAGTAAATTGCAACGATTTAGGCTACATTTATGTGCCGCCGACTGTACACAAAATTAAGTGCAGCTAAAGGTAGGTAAATGCCCCGGAGGACTCTGCACAGAGTCCTCCTACCATCGCATAATACTTCCAAGCATGAAGGAAAAAATTCGCTGCACCGCGCCATATTGGAGAGAGTCGAAATTATATTTTGTATGGAGACAGGTTTTCCGTCCTTGTGAAACCCATTTCGAACTAACCTTATTCGAGCGAATGTTTTTCGAAATTAGGACCTCGATCCATACTATGCGCTTAGGCCCTAACAATGGAAAAACAAGATTGTGGCGGGCGGACACGGTAAAATTTGTCATGTTACGAGTATAACTGCACGGGGCTGCACCGTGCGATGTTAGTAGCCTCACTGCATTGGCCGTTCCTTCATACTTTCAAGCAATAAAATTCCTTATTACGCAATTTCCTTGGCCTGTAACTACGTGCCTCGTATTGCATACCTGTTTATGAACAAGGTTGCATGATACAGTTCTTGAAAACCGATGAGTTCGCGACGACCCAGATAAACAATGAGTGCGATTCATCGTAAATCACGGTGTTTACAGAATTGTTTGTTTCACGTGTTTGTAATAATGTTAGTACCCGATAAGTTATTTATGGCTTTATCAGTTAATTGATAGTTTGTCGTAGAACAACCTTTTTGGAACACATCATGATGCTATACGATGTTTATAATTTTATTTTGCCCGTCACTAACAGTGGGTAAACGTTCGAATATTTTCAAAAAAAGTGTATCGATTCTTCTAATGGAAGGACCATTAGAAGAATCGATACACTTTTTTTCCACTTCATGGATCTATTTCATAGATTACTCAATACCTACTTACTGCGGGAACCGCTCTTTATTTTGGTATATTATACTCTTACTACCTGTCTGAGAATTTAATGAAATTTTAGATATTATTCGATATATCGATGGTCTTTTCCTACATAAAAATAAATTAAAAACTAAGAAACCAGTACGAGTACGATTTCAACTCTTATGGCGATCTTATACAATATGTCCATAACGCATATACACTTTACGCGCTTTCGACTGTACAAACATTTATCTATACTATAGGTACCTAAAACGAATTACTGAGACCGGAAGAGTAGAGTTTGGTACCGAATAAATCAATCTGTGTTTAGTCGATGTAGACAACCTATCCATTCCCTACTGTGCATTTGTTGGAAACTTTCAGCTCATTTCGTTTCCTTTCTACTTCTAAACATCCTACCTTTTCCTTAGGTGGAGTGACGACCATCTACATGCGTGCCCTGAGTAATGTAGAGTCGTTCTGCTGCGAAAGAGGCGCCTGGATCCGAGGCGTGACACCCCTGCCTTCGCCGCTCTCTGGCCATGGAGCGGTCACCCTGCCACCTGCTTCCCTAATGTAGCATCTGAAGCTTTGCTAGTGATACGTGAACAGTATGAAATGGAGAATACTAAATTTTGATGCTCTACTATCTCTAATAATATAAATAAATCGGAATTCGTCATTCAGACGGACATAAAAACTTAAAATGTAATTTCGACCACTGGGAGACAAGATAAAAATTTAAAAATAAAATCAAAATTCGTGATAGGTACACGGTAAAGGAAATCGAATTTTATATTATCTCTTATTACAGTCCAGTTTAAAGTAAAAAAAGATGCAACATGTACAAAAATTATGACTGCATTTCGACATAATAATATCCCGATAGAATTAGAAGTCATTGTATTGTGAATTTAAATTGTACAGCGATTTCATTATTTCTAATCGTTTTCTAGTCTAAACAAAAATTGTAGGTATGTATCCTATTGTGTAATGTCTGAATATAGTGAAAGTTATATGTATAGTGCAGTTATTTGTCTTAAGGTGAAATAATTTTTCGGGAACGTTTTATTGGATGACGACGGCATTAAAATAAAATAACCATTGTTGTAATATTTTTTATAAGTAAATAAATTAATATCGTGATATCAACACATATTTTATCTTAAAAAGCTTATCAATAATTTGTACTTCGTAATTTATCTAATCTATCTCGATTGCATGCATTTATTTGTTAACATCCATCTTGATAAATAATGTATCTATCTATAGATACATTATTATTAAATACTCAACACACACACAATTTCTTAAAAATAATATCACAAATTATTTATTTTATTACAAATTAACTTATAACTGTTATCCACACCTCATAAAAATGATGAATTTTTTTGTATTTTAAAATAAACCTTGTTTTGTATATATTTTGTGCTGTACTTTTTTTACCAATAAAGTTACGGAAGATATAAGTAATCGCAGCTGTAGTAACAATTATGATTTGTGTTTTTTAATCTAGCTCAACTAAATTGTACAGGTTTAAAATACTGCCATCTTTTTCTTTTACTAAAATGACGTAAGAGGTAGAAACTACTTCCAGCCAAACTCAAATTTAAAATAAAGATAAATTGGTGGCGAATCTCTACCAATGTGTCGTTACAGAAATTGAATTATTTCAGAGTAGTGGATAAGTTACTTTAGAACTTTTTAATCAGTCCCAGACCTCTCTGCAAATGCCAAATAGATCCCGCTTGAGTCCCTCAGCGCAAGGCGTGTACTTCTTGTAAAACAGGATGTTGTTCACTGGCACGAAGCTGCTCGGTTTGATATTGCGGATCGTTTCCTGAAAAGATTAAACAATAATAAAACACAACCCAATAAATAGAATACTTGCAGGAAAGTTCGGGTTTAAATATGCTATAACCAGGTAACACGATGTTAACTTACTATTACCCATATCTATGCGGTTTTATAAGATCCTTTTTTAAAGAAAATTAATATAGCAATGTGTTCAAATTTACTAATAATTGTCTCCAGATCCACTTCAACCAACCTAAAGGCTTGTGCTAAGAACTGCCACCACAGTAACCTTCAGCGGCGGTCCTCAATTTTTTCTTATTAAATACGTATACCTATTTCATTGAAAATCTATACACCCTATATCTCCAAAAATAGTTATGCCAAGCTCCATGACTAATTGCCATGAACATACATAGAGGTTCCATTCTTTGCGGTAACTTTAAGAACCCATATCAGCTCCAAAAATAATAATTAATAAATAAGATACAGTTTAAAAAAAGACTCGGTAACGTATAGGTACTCACAATTGCCATGCCATCAATTTCCGGAACAGCAGTGCTTGTCGTCTCATTCGTCTTCGCTCTGTTCCTGTGTTTGTGACGATGCATAATATGCCTTGCTTCAACCAAACTAGCTAACACTAGAGACACCGCTACAACTAATGCAAATAGTAACCTCGACATTGTTATTTGATTTAGTACAAAATTGCGTGCTATCAGTAGCCAGGCCTTCGATTTGTTTGGTGTCCGGGTGACTCGGCGTCCTTTTAAATACTATACGTTATCTTCTGCGTGTAAAATGACGTCAGGAAGCCAATAGTAGGAAAAAGGCCGGGTGCCAACCGGGCTAGGTGTTTTTGAAACTGCTTGACGTATTTTATAAGCCAGCCAGCGTGAACCATTTTTCGACAAATCTAATATAATTATTAGAAAAGAAATTAATGAGAATAATCACTTCACTGTGTTCATCATTTCATATTCCGCGTCCAAAATCTATACGGTATACCTAGGAACTCAAGTAAATAGTTTTCTGACTCATGTTAATACACCTTTCTTAATAAAACCTTCTTCTTGACAACCATTTAATTAACCAACGTTGCTACAGTTATCGCCTTTTCGGTATTTACTGATGTGACATCTAGGTACATACCTACCAACTCACGAGTAACCTGCATAGGTCCATCTTAATTACAAAAAAAACACTAAACTAAACTATGTAGTAAGTACCTAAAATGCGTAACAGAAAAGAATCGAGAGTAGAGACACGGTCTCTTACAGTAGGTAATAAAATTGCCGCCGACCAAATTACCAGCCGAACCAATATTTACCTCCAGAGTCTAAAACCCAATGACATTGTACCAAAGAACCGATTCCGAGCTGCGGTTATATTGACGTCAAATAGTAGTACGGAGAAGAAATGCTCATTATACGGCAATTCTATGCATGTCAGTAATTTAAGAATGGAGCTCTATTAATTTACTCGCAGGATTAACTAAAAGTTAGATATAAGACTCATTTCATTTGGCAACATAGATGACGGAGGAACGGAACGAAGTGGGTGAATTAGAAAATATACCTAATTCTGAGTTCAAACATCAGCCACCAGCTCTCTGATCATAGCCCGCGAACGTTGGAATGATATTATGGGGTGTCAATTTCCGATTGAAAAAGTCGACTTCACAAAACCATTGCAATCTAGGCCTGATGCCCAGATGTTGTTATTCGCTTATAATTCGCTCTCATTTTAAGGTGCTGATTTGTTGGTTTATTATACCGTTTGGCTATACTTAACTTGTCGACGAGTGAGAACGGTAGGATTTATTTGCACACTTGCAATTTATGTCGATTGCGAAATAATTTGAAGATCATTTTATTCACGTTCTTGAATTTGTACTAACAGCAGATCAAGTGTAACACTTTGGACTTTGGACCGTTCTTATTATCTGCGTCGTAAGATTTAAAATCGTACTGCAAGTGTTACCATTGATCTACTGTTGTCCGTACGTGGAATTTTTCATTTATCGAACAGGAATTGTAATTTTAACAAACAATATGTTTGTGATCGTTATAGATAGACCAAGTTGATTTTCGAGGATGTAAACAAATGAAATTTATATCAGTGAAGGATATAAATTATAATTAATTCCGTACTTGAAGCGTTATCAGCCTTATCAGATTCAAAGAAATCATATTGTTTGTTATGTAATTACAAGTAGGTACTGTATAACACAAAGAAACGTATACTGTAGCGTTATTCAGGTTTAGATTTACTCAAAAAGTCATTTTTTAAATTATTTTATATTACATAGACTGCACTGTAACTATCTCTTAGTGAAACGATTTTTACATTCGGTGAAGTAGTTCTTGAGAAAATCTCAACCCTAACCTGTATACCTACATTTCTTTGTGTTCGACTGTACATTATATCACAAAAGAAATCATCACTCAATCGATTGTATTTTATTTATTTGGGCTCTAAGACCGTCCATCGTTGGAAGTCAAGGTATACTAATAATGTGTCCTGTGGCTTTCGTTGCTGGGAGGGGTGCGACGCAGGATGCACTGAAGGTTCAGTCCCAGCACCTCACCCGGCGGACACTTGTCCTTGTCTACACAAAGAAAAAAAAGTCTTTTAGGAATACTGAAAAAATCGGAAGGGAGAGAAAGTTGAGACTAAGATAGAAGACTATTATTAATCATAGACAGTTTTGAGTTAAGGCTTTGAGTATAAGTGGAGTTTGAATTCGGTCTTACCACTGTCAGTTTTCATACAATTTTGACAGACGTAAGTTCACGCTGCGAGCTCTCGCAGAGTTCGTGCTCAAAACAGACCTCTATAAGTATCAGCCATAGTCCTCTTTCTTACCGACAGGATGTAAAACGTTATGTCGGGAAAGTGAAAAGAATAAGGTGCATAACAATAGTTATTTTAACTTTTAACTCATTTGAAATGAAACAAGCAAAATCCATTCCGCAACGGCGCGTGACACAGCGGCAAACAAAATATATACTCTACATCATAAAGACAAGTATAAATGGGTTTAACACAGATCTTTAGTTACCGATCACTTTGGACTCTACATTATGAATATAAAAATAATAAAAGATAACTCATTAATATGAAAATTTATTTGTCAAAGAAATAATTAAAATACTTTAGTTTTTACGTTATAGTATATTTCTTTGGTTCTATAACACAAACTTAGCTTATGACTGATTTACACATGTAAATCATATTCATAGGAATCCTTGTTGTAATTTTTATCAATATCATAATCAGATTATCAGTAGACAATTTGAGGGGCAGGAATATTGTCTGTCTTTTGTCTCAAAGCTCCACGAGAAATCTTCGGAGCACAAGTTAACAGGATCGGCTGAGCACAGCCTGTTGATGCTGCATTAGGAAATACAGCAATCGCTTGTCCATTAGTGGAGATGTGGTTAGGCCCGTAAGAAAACGGCGCTGAATTCGAAGAATATCGAACGAAAGGTACGGTCATCGTAGGTATAATATTGTTCATAATAGCATCGTGTGATAGCTCTGCTAAGAAATCGTCTTCTGATTGCCGCAACATCCTTCCAGGGCGTACAAGCGTACGCAAGGTTTCAACATTTTCTGGGTTTAATACGTCTATGTTATAATTCGCTCTTCGTGCTCCATCTTCATATAAATCATGAATGTATGTAGACCGGACAGGCGGCAGGGAATTTACAGGAAATGCAGGATTTAGTTCCGCAAACAGTCGTGGATGCGTATAAGGATACAAAATACCACCGTAATTACCCAAACCAATACCTAAAGTTGTTAAACTTGACAAAGGGCTTTCTTGATTCGGCGAAGGCTGCATATATTCAAATGTTGATTCTATATCCAACGACTTTTTCTTTCTTTCATCCTTAGATACTTCACGTGGTGTTTCCGGTTTCTGAAGCGATGACGATGTTAGAGTTGGAACACGATCATTATGAGATTTCAAATCTTCACTATAGTATGATTCTAGTACGAACTTATTGGTCACATTTTCTTCATTCGTTCTTTCCTCGCGTGGCCTTCGAAACAGTTGAGGTATGTTGAGGTTATCTTTATTCACTTTACTAAATGTTTCAGCAGAATCTGTATTTATGTACACAGCTTCAAGGCTCACACCATCGTTACAATCTTTTAAGTGTAATGGAGCACATTGGATGTTTCCAACCGGAATTAAAAATAAAATCAACGTTACTGTGTACACCATTGTGAACAATGCTTGTAAGAATAACAAAAGATATTGATATTATTTGCATTGTTGTCGTGTTTCATAATATGTATGTTATTATTGTGGTCAGCAATATCACTGACTCGTCACTTCACATATTAGGTTTCCTAATTTACTTACACAATTATTATATTCGCTTCGTATCTTCTAAGTAAGACAAATAACTTGCATTATGCAAGATACCTACAATTGTATTCGTAATAAAAACAAATAAGGCTTCAATAATTTTTTAAATGCTTTATTAATTTTTGTGATGTTTGACTTAAATACAAATTAAGTAAAAAAATGTTTACTATAAGTACAAAAAATAAATACTTAATTACATAATTACTCCCTCATTATCATTATTCTATAAGCAATTGATTTCCTTTTGTCAGAAATCAAAGTTTTGGCTTAAAATAATTACTTTAGAACGCTTTGAATGACGGAATTTTCTGTAAAATTTTTGTTGGTGTTCTCTTTACTTTAGCGGTGGGTATCTTGTCATTTATCTTGAGATCGCGTTTGTTGTGGAACTTGAAATCTTCTCCGGCTCTGTAAGCAGCACCACCATAGGCGGAGGCACCATGACTAGTCAAGCTGCCTTTGACTACCGATGGGGAGCAGCTGAGCAGCAATGGGATAGCGCAACCTCCTACGTTAGCATTGGGGAATACGCCAACCGCACTCGAACCAGCTCCCGCAGCGGACCCGTAAGCACCTGAGCCATAGGCTCCTCTAGCAGCAAGGTGCTGGTTCCATTGCCGCATATTGTTGTACTCCAATGCGGATTTTTCAGCAACGTCATTCCTCGTGTGCATAGTTGGTGCGGTAGCGCTGTCAACGTCAGCGGCTGAATTCCCCTGGGCCATGAGCTTTGACGGTGCAGTAGCACTGTCCATGTCAGCTGCTGATTTCCCTTGAGCCAGAAGCATAGTCGGCGCTGTAGCACTGTCCATGTGAGCAGATTTTTCATTGACCATGATATTGCTGTCATGATGATGAGTTCTTGAGAATGGAAGGTCAGACGCTACCTCAAGATGACTGTGCGGTAGGAAATTCGATGATTTTTCCATGTGATCTACGTCAGGGTGCTCAGACTCTTTCATAATCATTGCTGCCTTTTGATGAGCATGCAGAGTCTCGCTGGGTTGCACATGGGAGAGCACGCTATTAATTGGTTGACTTGAGTGTGCCACTAAATCAACAACCTGACTTGGTTTCATTGTTAAATCGGCATGAATCCCTTTGCTCGAGTCAATATTGACAGTACTATCAGCTAGCTCTTTCTTATGATCATCATTTTTCTTATCCACAGCTTTCATTGGTGATGTAGTATCCGCATTGCTAGATGTCTCAACTTCCCATTTAACGCCATTGTTTTCACTTGATTTCATTAACATGTTCTTATTCTCAGTTGCGATCCATGCATTTTTTTGTTCGTTCAAATGTTGGTCCCTCTCCGAGGCTTCTACAGCACGATGTGTATCGTGTTCAGGATTGTGTTCAAATTCGGCATTTGATTTCATGGATGCCGCTGGTTCTGAGTCTAGAAGTATTTCGTGGTTTTCCGAAGCTTTCATCAACTTATGAATATTTTGGGAATCAGCAAGGTTATCGTGGCGTAAAGCTCCTGAAACATGTGACAAGGCATCCAATTCAGAGCTTTTGCCGTGTTTCGGCTGTTCAACTTGCGCCTTCTTTCCTAGATCATTACTCTGAACATTAAGCGACAGTTCTTCTGACTTGGTTGTTGCTGCCTTGTTAATCTTTGCTTGGTTATCGTCGCTTGACAATTTGGTGACTTTAGTATTGTCATGTAGTTGTTTTGGTTCCGATGCGGAAGTTAACATTTCATTTTCCATAGATTTCATTGATGACTCATGGATAAGAGGAACTGGTTTCTCTACTTTTTGAGTTACAACGTCTGAAGAAGGTTCGGATTGAAGACTGTCCTCTATGTTTCTTACTATTTCAACATTACGTTGAATATTTGCAATTGCCTCTCTCCACTGAGCCAGTTTTTCCTCGTTCGATTTAGCGATTTTCAGATGGGCGCCTTCTACAGCTTCACTGTCCTTTAGTGTCGTTGCTCGCAAGTTCATCGATTCTAAGTTGCCGAAGTTCTGCTGAATATGCTCCAGTGCTTGTCTTGCTCCCTCGATATCCTCGTGAATTTCAGCGTCTGGTCTAGATTCGAAATGCTTCATTTGGGCCATTCTAGACTCGGTGTTAGGTTTCGATATTTTGCAACCGTCGCTATCATCCTGCTTCAAGCATCGCTGTACATTTTCAACGGCTTCCTTTGCCATGTTAATGCTTTGCTCCAATTCGCTGTCTTCTGTTTCGGCGTTTCTCATTTTTTCTGGGTTGGCGTTTTCGTGGTTGCCTGCATCGCATAACTTGACTTTGACTTCCTTCGTGCATTTCTCTTGAGAGTCGGCATTCTCTTCGTCAGAGTTGCGGTAAACATGATGATATCCATGCTTCTTCTTGATGATTATGGGCTTCTTGTGGTGAAATGTTCGGGCAGTTTCTGGTACAGGCTCGACTTCACTGCGGTCGAACGGCGGGAAGGTTTCTTCCTCTCTTGGTACGTCAAGGTTGCTGAGGTCTTCAATCGGGGATTTCTTTTCCCGTTTAATGGGCGCTAGCAGCTTGTCTTGCGTGCCTGTGAGTTGGTTGACGCCGTAGCCATGATCAGGCTTAGCCGGGGCTGCTAAGGCTACAGCTGCCAACGCTGATAGCACCACTAGTATCTTCATTGTGTGCTGGTGGTGTTGCTTGTGATGATGTGATCGATCTGTGCGAAGCATTTATACTAAAATATTGAGCACCCCCTTCGCATCCCCAAAGAAAACAGTACGTGCCTATCGTTTCTAAGCCGACACGTGCTGACCGCGGCGGCTTCCGCGTCGCGGAACGCGGCGGGTCATATAATCGAACGAAAGCACATACAGGACGTAGATACGAGTATTCTGGCTGGTATTAATAATCGCGACTTTAAAATTATGCGATGGTTTAATACACGGTTTAAGGAATTTACTTGCCAAGTTCAAGTAAAGTTTTTAATAATAAGTGCTATCGTATTTAGAAATAATGTTAAGCCAAATAAATATATATAAATGGTTAGGTTAGGTCCGATCCCCACCGCGGAGGCCAAGCAGAGGGGCGTCCGCCCACCTCCGGAGGAGATGAGACGGTGGCGAGAGCGGGGCCGGAACCGTCTCTTCCGTAAGTGGGAGCAGAGATTGGAGAACCCGACTGCCAGCGGAGAGTTGGTGGCCGCCATTCGGCCCGTCCTCAGGGACTGGGTCGAACGTAAACACGGAGCGCTCACCTTCCACCTGGCGCAGGTCCTCACGGGACATGGTTGTTTCGGCGAGTACCTGTGCCGGGTGGTCGGTAGAGAGCCCACGAAGGCGTGTCATCACTGCGGGGCGGCGAAGGATACGGCGCAGCACACCCGCGCCGTGTGCCCCGAATGGGAGGAGCCGCGCGCGGCGCTAGTCGCGGCCATCGGGGCGGACCTCTCGCTGCCGACCATCGTCCGCGCCATGGTCGGCAGCGAGAGAGCGTGGGAGGCGGTGCTCACGTTTTGTGACACCGTCCTTTCACAGAAGGAGGCGGCGGAGAGGGACCGCGAGAACGACTCACTCGCGCTTCCAATTCGCCGCCGGCGAACGGGCCGCCGGCGGTTGGCTTATGCCCACCGCCTGCCGCCCTAACGGGGACCTTCGGGCGGAGGATCGGGGGATCCGCCGTCCGAATAAAGCGGTCCCGAGCTGGAAGGCGCTCCACGTGTTCCGGAGCGCCTTCAGCGGAGAAGGGGGGGCGCTAGGCCCCCCGGAGTAGGGCCCGAAAGGGCACCCGCCGACAGGGCCGCGGTAGTTTTCGAAAGAGTACCCGTGGTCCTGTCCATGGTGGCGAAGAGGAACACCCCAGGAGTTTTAGTTGGTGCAAGTCCAACATAATCGCCCGTTCCCCCGGACGGGCGGTATACATAATGTATTTCTCCTGGGTAACAAAAAAAAAAAAGGTCCGATCCCCACCACCGCACTACCAGTGCAAGTGGTGGCAGCTCCTAGGACAAGCTTTTAGCTTAGTTGGGTGAAAATCAGTATTGTTGGTAATGAAAGGAAATCATCATCAACCTGTATCATTCCATTGCTGGTAGTGTGGTCCAGTAGATATTGAAATTAAACAAAATATGTTTGCACAATTTTCGGTATATCGAAACCCATAGTAGAAATTCGTAGTAGAAAGGACTTATACACATAATCAACCTCATAATACCTACACAAATATATGAACGTTTTTATTTAGAGTAATATTTCCGTAACCCATATAAAACTGCTACCACAAGTATAATCGAAATATTTCTATAAAGGCTTTCTACTGTAGGTACTTAGTTTATGACGTAAAGAACCAACCAACCAACCATCCAACTAACCAACCTACTGGCCGATCCCACCAAGCGGTCGATAAATAACCCTTCTAAAGTCCCCGGGTATCGCCCAGTTTTGGCCTGATACGTGGAGCGGCCTATCTTCTCGTACATGAGATCCCACAACTCAGCTACTCAGGCCATTATGGAAACAACTTTATATAAAATCATAGTTTGTAAGTTAGTTCTTAAGATAGTTTGTAAGCCCATTGGGAAGTTTGTCAGGGTGGCGGAGACAGAAGATCTGTAAGTAAACGCGGCACTGTCTCCGCCCTCTAACTCATATGTGTATTAGCACCTAAGATATCTACTAAATGAGCCAAAACACAAAACATTGAAGAGAAACAACTAAAAAAAGTGCCCGAGTCATAAAACTTGTCTTGTACATAGAAGCGCGCTCCTTGTACAGCCGACAACACGTCAACGTACACAAAACCATTGCAATCGATCGATGCCGTATTATCGTGGCTTATATAACACAGGGCCTGTTTTGTTTGTTTTTAAAAGATCTGGTAGATTTTTTTTTTAATTTAAACGATAAATCGAATTTGGCTCCCTGGCTCAAAGTCAGTCTCAGACCAGTGGGTCCCAATCCTGACTGAGATATTTTCCCCCCAATTAGTAATTAAAATATAGTTTATGGTGGCACTTCACTTGGCTATTCGTATTCGCTATTGGCTGTTGGTCGTATTTGCCAAATACTTGACGGACATACAAATAAGTCGAATATTTTGTCAAGAATACCAAACACACATGGCCATTATGACAAATACGCAAATACGAATAGCCAAGAGAAGTGCCACCATTAATCTATAATGTTCAGTAGTAGGTAGGTATACATACGTACAGTACAACATTAACAAATAACTTAACAGGCTACTTATTAGTTACAAAAATAACATCTCAACTGTTTTGGCCTAAAATGTATCCTATGTCAGTCCCATGATCAAAACGAATCTAACGTTACCCATACCTACATCAATATTTATCATACAGTTTGTCTATAGGAGGCCACAAAGGAATCGACATACCTACTTGTCGTACGTTAGTATGTATCACTCCAAAATTAAAGACCGTTATCGCTTTACTATCAATGAAATCAATATCACTATCCTCCTCCTTAAACACCGTCTCTTACTCATACTAGTATTATATTATCCAGTACTCTATTTACTGTGGTCAGGGTCTACGCGTGTAGAGGTTAGACCGTAGCAAGGGCCGTAGCGTAGAGACCGCTCTACAATAAACAAAATCGTGAAACAAACGTAATCTCATACAGTGCGACCACTTTACTAATATTTACTCTTTGGTGACCTCTCAGCTCGAGATTCTGAGACAATTTTGAACGCGAACTTAGGCTAAGTGTGCACTACGAAATTTAATCGGATTTATGATAATAATCCAACGCCAATATGTGAACAATACTAACATATTATAGCGAGTCCTTGTACAGCCGACAGCAGATCAATGGTAACACTATTTACTTCTGACAGTTCTTATTTATTATTTGCGTCGTAAGACTTGAAATCGTACTGCAAGTGTTACCATTGATCTGCTGTTGACTGTACCTACTGCGAAAATAAATCGTTTGCGAACTTGTTGCAAATTAAATTGTTGCAAACGCACGAAATCGTACGTATATTTTGTATGAAGCAGTACCAAGCCCCGCGCAAAGCGGAAAAATCGCAAGCGCAGCAGTTACCTAGTCGGCTTTTAATTTTTGATGATGTCATCGTGGTGGCACAGCATTGACTCTCTTTAGCTTGCGCTATTTCATTGTTTCATGTCGTTTTTCGCCAATAGCCTTAAGGGCCTACCATGAGCCAACTAGCGCCGCCAATCTTGAAAAAAACATATCTTCCAATTTAATAAATTTTATTAAAAAAGCTATTTACAAAATGTTTATTAGGATGAATACTATTTTCCAATATACAATACATAGCATAATTGCGACAAGCTAAGTTGTAGTTCACAAATGTGCCAAAATCGGCCGTTTTTCGCAATTATGCGAACTACAACTTACCGAAATTGAATCACGTTATAAATAAGCATTTAAAAAATAGTATCGTAATAAACATTTCGTAAATAGCTTTTTAATCAAATTGATTATATTGGAAGATATTCTTTTTTAAAGATTGGCGGCGCTAGTTGGCTCACTCTTATCCGAATAACTTATATCAAGTTGTATGGATCAAATCCATCAAAACAAATAAAAGTAAAATAATATTTTTATTCGTCAACAAATTTTGAAGAATAAAAAAAATGTTTTGGATACTATTCATATTTTGTACCGACCACCTAATAGACTTAAATGAGTCATTAACTTATTTTTATTTCAAAAGATTTAGAACAAAAGTTGTTACTATTATTATATTTCCCTGTTCTGTATATGTTATATTATAATACTGTTATATTTCCCTTTCCATTGTACCCTGTATATGTGTGTGTATAGCTAAACACTAAACAGGTACTTAGTGTGAATAAAGAGATTAAAAAAAATTAGAAGTTTATCACCCTCTAAATAACCAAAGCCAGAATATGGATAATAATTACAAACTAAGTACAAGAAGGGATCTAGTAAGAAAATAATTATAATAAAATATATGAACAAACACCACATCCCAAAAATTCCCCAAAAAGTTGTACTCAAAAATCAGAAATTTTGTTAATTATTTATTTAAAAAATGTATATAAAACCATATAAATACATAAATAAGAATTACATATTCAGTTTACAAATGTACAATTTGTCCGTGACCGTGATGTAAGTTGTGATGCAGAATTGGTAACCCATGATGCTGGTGGTGCGTCGGGAAGCCGTGGTGGCCGTGGTGGCTGTGTAAATCGGAGATGATGTGGTGAGGGCTGGCACTGGCCTCCTTCAGATCAGCTGCCTTCTGCTGCTCCTCAAGCGCCTCTTTCTCTGACCAGTTTCCAGCCTCCTTCCTTTCCTTTTGATCTTCAAACTCTTGGTTCCTGTATGCAGCAGAGCCGTAGGCGCCTCCGTGAGCGCTCAAATGTCCTTGGACGACGTTCGGGGCACAGCTGAGGAGGAGAGGAACGGCGCAATTGCCGACTCTTGCGTTCGGGAAGACGCCGACAGCTGATGCGCCGGCAGAGGGAGCTAAACCAGCGCCTCCGTAGTACGATCTCTCTTGCTCTTCCATGTGGTCGTCCTCACGGTAATGCTGGCCTTGAGGGGCCGCAGACAGATACAAGGCGACCGGGGCTATAGGCCCGCCTCCACAGGGCGCTTCATATGCTGACTTCTTTGCTCGCTCCAACTCCTGGATATCTTCAGCCGGCGCGGCGAGGGCGGACCCGATGAGAGCGAGTACAACGAAGGCTTTCATGGTGAGGTGTGATGATGTTGTGTGAGGTAGCAGCTTAGGCTTTCATATTTATACTGCTATATTGTACTTAGGTGTAATGTAGAGACGGAGGCAGACAACCAGGAAGAGCGTTTAGACACGTATCTAGATATTGGAAATGTGATTTGTCAGTACAATCAGAGATACGAGTATGTATCTAAACATGTCAATCAAACTACTGTGCTCGGCACGTAATTAAAATAACACTCCATGGTCAAAAAAAAAAAATCCCTGAGCTATCGACAAATGCTCGGTGGCACTGTGATTAGGACGTTGGACTTCCGTTTCAGACAGGAACGTGTTCGAGCCTAAGGCAATGTACCATGTTTTTCTCGAGGTTTTTATTCAAATATATTTTACGAAGGTACGTGTACCGAACGCTCTCAAAAATGATATTGGAAAACATAATAAGGAAACCTACAATGCCTTCGAACAATAAAAAATATAATACATGTGTAATCCACCTATCCGCTCCGCACTGGGCCCGCGTGATAGATCAAGGCCCGAGCTCCCTGGAACCCCAACAGTATGGACATAAAAATAGGTTGATGATTACCTATAGTTAATTTTAAACCCTAAACAGGCTTACTCTCGTAGCAGTGATTTCATGGTAGGCACGGTGGAGTGGAACACAGAGAAAGGTGTACAAGAGAGTTTTTAAGGTTGAGATTTTCTCAAAAACTACTTGACCTATTGCAAAAATTCTTTCACTGTAAAATAATTATTAAAGTCGGTCCAGTAGTTTTTAAGAAAATCTCAACCTTATTGAGGCCCCCTGTATAGTATACTGTACAGTCGAAGACAGAGATGTATACAGTGTATACATCTCTGTCTTCGACTGTACAGTCTGGATCAGAGAAAACTAAGCAGGACATTTGCTTAAAAACTACTTGACCAGTCTCTTAAATTCTTTTACATTTGCATAAGAATTGGATTTTCTAGTTAGCTAGGTAGAATTTTACAATTTGTCCAGTACAAACGTACGGTCTAACATAAAGGAAAGTGTACCATAGAGCTTTAGTAGAGTGGAGAATTTTTCAACATTTACTCTCTAAACTGTCTACAAGTGAAATAATTTAACGTATTTAGCAAAACCACTAATTTTCAGTTAAAGGCTAGCGATAAAAAAATTCTAAACGGGATTTTGTTTGGTTAAACTCATTGAAAATCCTTAAATCATGACATAAATTACCGCCTAACTTAAGGCCGCATATATCGCTATGGGCCTGAGAGCCGTAGCTATGTACAGTGTGTCAGCATGAAAAGTGGACAATTAAATTCTTTACTTATGTAAGTAATCGGGGTCATATTTTTTGACTACAATGTTCTGTTCAATAATGTGTGAATTTCGGCGTATACAGGGTTGTATACGCAGAAATTCATACATTGTAGAACATTATAGTCAATAATTATGACCCCGATTATACTTACATAAGTAAAGAAAGCCGAATGGACGGTGCTCAATATTGGTAAGTAATTGAAAAACTATTCTTCTATGACTTTTCGACTTTCGCGAAAACAAATTACTACATACATTATGGAGGGTTGAAAACTCGTAGAACAGAAGTACAACTTTTCAATTAAAACCAAAACATCGATCACGCAATGTAAGTATAAAGAGACAATAACTATTTCGGTTACAGCATGTATTTAACGATTGGATTCCGTATTGCATTGAAATTCAGCCATATAAAAAATTACAGCTTCAACTAAACCTTAAGGTGGTAATTGCTTTTTATCTCCACTGTACAGTCGAAAACTTTTACAAGTAGATAGATAGAAACATAGAAGTACAAAGAATTTTCAAAAATAAGTCAAGTATCAGGTACTTTTTGAGAAAATCTCAACCTAACCTGGCTCTTCCGGTACACTTTCTCTATAGACTTAATTATTATTTATTAGAGTATGTACTTAATTTCAAAAAACCACATTTTTTAAAACTTTTATTACAACAACGATACAAATATCTTATGGCTATTTACAATTTGAATAACCTAGGCGTTTACTGGTGTCCGGCAGCGTGGCTGGGTTCAAGGGCCGAGGCGTCTTGAGCGTGCTCCTCGTGATCGTGGCCCTCATGATGAGCCTCGTGGTGGGCCGCGTCGACACGGTACCCTTCGGGGACACTCACTGGGGCAACTCCACCACCATACGAGTACGTGGGCTGGGTCTTCACTATCTTCCCGGGAACTATTGACGGCGAGCAGCTCAGCAACAGGGGAACGGCGCAACCGCTCGCTTTAGCGTTAGGGAACACACCAATCGCATCCCCGTAACCAGCTGAAGGCGCCAACTGACCGAGTCCAGGGATTCCAGCCCCGTAACTTCCAGCTGAAGGAGCATACGCGTATCTAGCCATAGGCATGTGCTCAGTCATCATGCCATCCATGTCTGTGAAGCTCATAATCTCCTGTTCGTTGTCCATATCTGTTCGATAATGCGGGTATCCGTATCCGTAGCCGTGAGCGTGGGGCATGGACGCGTATCCTTGGTGGTGCATTGGTTGGTAGTGGTAAGGGGCTGGAGATATGGCCGGGATAGGCACTGAAGCGGCGCCGCATGGTGACGCGTACGCATTGGCGTAGTTTGAGCGCTTCTGCCGTTGGACTTCAGGTTGGGTCTGTAGCTCTGGATTCTGTTGAGGGTCGGTGGGAGAGGGCGCGGGCGCGGCCGCCGCCATGGCCACAGCCGCGAGCACACAAGCAGAGAATGCAGCCTTCATGATGACGTTGTTATGCGACTGTGGTGCCCGAAATCGGCGCGGCACTAATATTTATACATGTTTGCGTAACCCGATTTTTCGGTCGGACATAACTGCTTAGGTTACAAAAGTGGCGATTTACTTCAATCAAAACAAAGTATAGGCACCTTTGGCCGAGAATTTTCTGCGAACTCAGATTTAATTTCACACTAATCGATGCAACACAAGTCACCTACTTATTTTTCTAATTATGAAACACATAGTCGAATGTTAAAAACTTGACGGTTTGATGTGCTGCCGACTGTACAGTCGGCAGCGCATCCAGCTACACAAACCATTTACCCTCGCATAAAATGACCTCATGTTCATCACTTCATGAGCTGTCCACGGTACCTGCTGAAGTGGAAATCTTTTAGGCAGGCTATTCATTCATTATATCGAGACAGTTTTGAGCACGAGCTTAGCGTGAGCTTGCCCTTGCGACTGTCAAAATTGTATGAAATCTGTCAGTTGTCAGATCGAACTCAAACTCAAAACTGTCTGATAATCTTCACTAAGTAAGTATACAAATAACCTTAAACTAAGGTTTAATTTGTTTTTACAGTTCGTACCTACAGAACGTTCCTGTATTGGCGGTCAATTTAGTATCGGAAGTATTTGGCGACGGATTAAATAGGTAATAGATCCCGTCATTGAACTACTATGGCATTATTCATGAAATATCGAAGGCCCGGCCGCACGGAGATACTTTTTCCTTTCACTACAATACCTTTTAGTAACGGTCAGTATTGGTAATAAGCGTCGTCAGTTTAGTTCAAGAAATCTCGAGTTGGATTCTCTGTCTACAAAAAAATCAAGGTTCACATTTTCTGGAAAGGCACTCGTCCGATTTTTTTAATTATTTAAAGTTACATAGTAAGTTACATGTAAACTAATATAATAGTGTAAGAATATTTACAATCGGTCAAAAAGTTGTTGAGAAAATCTCAACCGTAATGGGTCTCATTACGGTTGAGATCCTGTATACTTTTCTCTGTTTTCAACTTTACCTACCTACAGTAGAAATCAAATGGGCTGATATTCATAAACGTGATTTAAAGTTACGCCACCGTTTACCCACTCTGTCCCTTCTATCTTAACCTTTTTTAACGAAGTCTGAAAGGGATAGCAAGACGATTTAAAGGAAGTGAGGTTTAACTAGGTTTATGACAACAGCAATGGAGTGTGGTGTGACACTTTGTATCGTTCCTATTGTTTATTTGAAATCTTACTTCAAGTGCTAACATTGATATGCTGTCTAGTGTTTCCACTTATAATAGACAATTAACAATATCTTTACGTAGTTATTTATTATTAATGTAAGTATATAATAAAGCGAGTCGAAAAAACAGTTTAATTAATTCAACTGTCAAGCTTAAAACTAATACAATAATATACTTATAACTAAATTATCCGTTGAACCTTCGTCAATCAAATAACCCGCCCCTTGTCATACCCGGGGCAAAGGTTCCCATAACGCTCGCGGCGTTGCCGCGCTGTATAGCTATGGCCAACCTTTGCACCAGGTATTTATAAAAAATACGTAAATTTAATTAACAATATTGGATATTAAATACTTTTCATTGTCAAATATCATTAAAAGGGAGACGACGGTGGAAGCCATAAAATTTGTCGCAGACATTGGTCTTCGCCATAAAGAGAGGGGTTATGACTCTCGCTCCGGGTCGTAGAGGGAGTATCCAGTTGGACACTCCCTCTACGCTCCGGGTCCTACCTGGTGCAAAGGTTGGCCATAGCTATATAGCGCGGTAACGCCGCAAGCGTGCACCTTTGCGCCGGGTATGACAAGGGGCGGGTTATTAGACTGACGGAGGTTTAATGGATATTTTAGTTTTAAGTTTAACATGTAAAACTGTTTTTTTTTCTATAGGTATAAAAAAGATTCAAAGTTGATTTATAACATAGTTACAGGCATTTAAAAATAATGAGCTACGAGTACAAACGCAAGAACATAAAAGAATGGAGTCAGTGCTCTATTGAGGCGATAATAATGTTCGTCGGGTAAAGTCCATTGTACCTAGTACACTCGACAGCACATCAATGGTAGGTAACATTTCATTTCTTATAGAGCAGATATTATTATGAACGGAATGCATAGTGTAAACAGTAAAGTATTTTGTACTTGATGTGCTTTCGACTGTACCTTCACATTCTGTTATGCATGTCACTTACTACGAACAAAATGCTAAATTCGCAAAAACGCTTTTATGAAACCCGGCGTTCATCGTATATTCATATCTCATTGAGTACCACCATGAAACCATTCATAGATTTATTATCTTCCGACGATTGTATTATGGGTTCGTAAATCATTTTTTTTTTCATGACTGGCTGGGTCTAGCGCAAAGAAAAGTACTTATATGCAATATTGTATAAGTACCAAAATGACCCAGGTTTCATTTTTGGCCCATTTTTAAAAAAAAAATCGACTGGCTTTAAAATAGTATCAGACTGCACCCATTCTCTCCCAGTAAAAGAATGTATACAAGCGGTTAAAGTTGTTTTTAGATATAATGTGAGGCCCGCCGCCATATGTAGCTTTTCTTTGTTTTCCGCTAATAAACTCACAAGTCAGAGCACCCACGTCTTTATTTTTATGTTACATCCCTCATCATTTTCAACCCAGAATGGCCTATGGCGGCCTACTCGATGAGGCATGTATTTACGGTGATCGTTCGGTCGAACTAATACACAAACGTGTCGTTTCATAACATGCGCATGCGACATTCCATCATGTACTTAACTTATTCCTTACTTGTGGACAAATTCCGCGACACTGCAAAATCGTACACTAAGGTCGCAACAAATGACATCATCGCCTAAATATGAAATCCTAAAATCTTATAGGGGGTTGTACATACTTATATGAATTATTACAAAAACTAAAAACCCCACTTGTGTTTTGTCATATAAAATATACTATCTCAATCTTGTGTTTAAGACGAGTTTAACCACACCTCATAGGTACCTACATCAAAATCCATCTTAGCTCCAGCGAGCTTAGTATTCTTGGCTCCAGAAAGTAATCTCGATTTTATTCAGTTGAAATCAATATTTAAATATTAATCAAATAAGAAACACAAACCGTCATCTATCCCTATTAATTTATCTTTACCCGACTGCCGAGAGCAGGGTAATGTTTTTCGAAAGTATGATTGTCTTTACATGATTCGATTCTTTTGTGACATCCTGTAACCTAAACTTGATAGATTTTGAAGTAGGTTCCCAGTAGACTTACTGATAGTAGACTAAACACTGTTCCACAATTTTGCCAGTAGTAAGACTACTCATAAGTAGACTTAGATCAGTTGGTTTTCTTGTTTTTGTAATAATTCACTTGGTTCCTAAAACTAGCCTATTGGACTCACTCGGACAATCTTGTACTAAAACACATTTCTTGCTGTACTCGTCCCTTACGAACCCGGCTGAGCATCTGCATCCGACATGGCACTCCCACCTCCACGGACAGATAACCTTCCTTGTAATCAACAGGTGCATATTCACACAGGTAGGGGGACACTTCCAGGCACACAGGGAAAACTCTTCATTATCACCCAAACATATTGAGGTTCTATAACTGAACGATATTTGTATCAAAAATATTGTAAAATGTATGTTGGCATTGTGGTTCATGGTCGCTTATCGTAATCGGTTTTTTTTTTATAACTAACAGCTAGGTATAGTGTAACTTAAAGAAAAGTACATATGCCTACTTACAGCTGACATCATTAAAGTTGAATTTTTCCTAAAAATCCTTAACCGATTATTAGAATTAGTCTGCAATTTTTTTTGTCTGCAATCTGCATTCTTAATTATCTAATAGGGAATGATTTGTTTACAAACAGTCATAAGTTTTACTTTAATTACGCCCCTACCTGTGGCCATATTATTGTTTGTATTTTTAGAAAAAAAAATACTTGACTGATTTATGATAATACTCGTTACGTGTGTAGGTGAACCGATTATCAAAATTCTTTTACAGTTTCATAAGTAGTTTTAACTTTTATCTATCTAACAGTGAAAAAAAATCTTGCAATAGTTTAAGTAGTTTTTGAGATAATTTCAACTTTAATAACTCTATACTTATCTCTGTATTATACCGTGCACTGACACTAGCTAAACTATATAGGTATATTTACTAATATAAGAATTTTTACAATCGGCCAAGTTACTCCTAATCGGTCATCGGTCGGTTTACTCCTTGGAAAAATCTCAGCCTTATTGGGACCCCTTTATACTTTTTCTCTGTTTTTCACTCTACAAGCACCTTACCGACCGGAAATCAAACCCATAACTCCCTGAGCACAAAAGGCAGTCTCACCAGCTCAACACTGACCAAGCTGGTTGCTTATAGGTATTCACAGTCTAAAGCCTAAGGTTAAAACGTGGTTCAAAGTAATGTAACCGATTTAATGTAAGCATTTTCCTAAACCATGTCTTAAACCGCAGTGTAAATACGTGTTTATTAATAACAGCCTGTTAGGTAGGTATAGGTAAGTAAATCACAGTCATTCAAATTTCGCAATAGTCACTAATACGTGTTATTAGCATTAGGAAGCATTAGAAACGCCTACTAATATCAATAAGTATAGACTGATTTGTCAGCCTAAACGCCTGTTTTGCTTAAATCAACATTTCCAATAATTCCAACGTTATCGATTGTTAGAGCCACTTGCGCCGTTTGAACCGGTTTAGTTAACTCGGTTCATGAGGGTTGACACTTTGATAGCGACTTATATTGTTTTCGTTATTATTTTTATTTAGACAAGCACTTGATACACTAACCCCCACTTGCAATCAAAGATAACCCTAGACGTTAGTGTTAACTTCACCCGTGAATACTTCATACATTTTACTCGGGTTAAGTCATTAACTCTAGCTAGAGTTATATTTTATTGCAAGCCATGCTGCAATGTTTTCGCAAGTTTTAATAAACGATAAGGACCATGTTATATCAATTATGGAAACGAAAACGATGAAAGACGCACTCTGGTATAACCTAGGTTTAACCTATTGGTTAACTTTAATTTTACACGGGGTTATATTTGGTGCAAGAGAAATTTTACATTTGAACGGGGTTAAATACTTAACCCTTAGTTATCTTCATGGCACAATGGCCTTAGTGAATGATGTTGATGACTGATGATTAACCATGACATCGAAAGGTGTATCGCTACACGTAAAGGAAATTGTTGTTATATGTAATAAGGGAATTCGTGGTATTGGCATGATAGTTTCCAGAAAGTTTCAGTAACAACGTAGGTACCTAGGTACAATAATCAGGATATTACTGAAAACTCTACCTAAACTATAAAATAGACTACATACGTGCCAGGTATTTTCACATAGAAACATCTAGGAGGAGTATTACCTAATCCAAGTTGATTTCCGTGCTTGAATATCAAGACTTCTTATCATTTAATAATCTTTTGATAAAAAAACGTGATGATATGCGTAGCATTAAACCCCCAAACGTGTTGTAACTCAATAAGATTCATCTATTATCTTAGAAGATACAACGCATACTTGATAAATTTTCGTATAAATTGAGATTCTAATTACCAAACGATCAGTTCCCAGTTCAAATCCTAAATCAAAATGAGTAAATTTCAGACGTTGGTCATCGCTGTGGTTTTCACCTGCGCCAGGGGGCACGTGGCTTGGAATACGCAGAATCAACTTCACCCAGTTCAAAGTTTATACGTGAAACCTTCAGTAGACGGGGCTACAGGAGACCTCTACGTAGCAGCGACCGAAGACAGCGGAGTGAAGACACAATGGCTCACTGACCAGCCAATCAACTTTTTACCAGCTGCAGCCCAGCAGGCAATGCCCGTTTCCTATGCATCAAGCCTGACTGCTTTACCCCACGATGAAGCTACAATTACAACTCAAAAGCGTGCCATTGTAACAAGTCCAACTGTTAAATACGCTTACGCTCTCCCAGGAGCATCTAGTGATGGTAATGTCGTCCCATATCCGTACACTGTTCCAGTATCCACTCCAACAGTAAGTGCTGCTGAAGGATCACCAGAGTGTACGGAGGCGGCTGCACCTGCCATCACGAGCTATCCTCAGTACACCCCATACCAATACTATTACCCTCACATGATGTCAGCGTTCGTGAACGCCGTGAATGCCCTAACGGAAGCGGGAGCTACTGAAAACACTGCCAATTCAGTCATGTCCAAGGCAGCCCCAACCATGTGGCCCTACGCATACCCTGTACAGTATGTTATGGTAGATCCTGCTACATGGGCCCAATCTCAATCTACGACGACGTTATCGTTACCAACAACGTCATCAACGAATTCAGAGGCAGCAAGCAACGAAAGTGCTTAATGGAAATGTTAAGATTCTTGTATTGGAATTGTAATTAATTTATTGTAATAAAAATAACTATTTATTTCCGTAAACCATGTTTTAATTTACAAAACTATTTTATCATTCGGCCGGATAGACGTGTGTATCCGATCGAACCAAGGATCATGTATCCGAACGTTAACATTTTTTAAATACATTTTATGGCTTTGAATACAAGTTCTCTTTGAACATTTGTTGCAAATTATAATAAATAAAGCAAGGTTGAATGCTTCGTTTCCGATGATTCTACAAAATGATGTGATCATCTCACAAGTTTCTGAGGTGGAAGGTTCGGTCCACAACGCATTTTACTTGAGCCAAAAGCTATGTGGCCATGCACCCAAAGCTTTTATCTTTTTTTTTAAAAGACGTTTGACAGTTTACTTTTTCTTTTTAACTTTTATTTCCGAATGTGTGCGATTGCAAAACAGAATTTCGGGATTTATTCCTGAAATAAGAGAGTTATTTGATTTTACGACCACTGCTAGGTCTTCTAGGCGGTAAACCGAGTCTGACACACAATGGTGTCTAAGAAAAAGAAGAAGGTTTGCATATTGTTACAGTATTCATCGCTTTTCAACACGTGTTTATTTCGGCAATATCTAACCATAAAAACATTTTTTCAGTACTCCTCTGGAGAAGGAGCGCAGTTTATGACTAGAAAGGCTGCGCTGAAGAAGTTACAACTAACACTGAAAGACTTCAGACGTATTTGTATATTGAAAGGGATTTACCCCCGTGAACCTCGGAACCGTAAGAGGGCTCAGAAGGGCGCAGGCGGTATCAAAACACTGTACCACACTAAGGACATCAAATTCCTACTACACGAACCTATAATATGGAAGCTGCGAGACTTAAAAGTAAGTTAATACATAACAAACTGAGGGAAAAGAGAATTACGCACTTGCAAATCAACTCAGATGGGTTATGTTCCCTTTTGACAACGAAACCAAGAGCCTAGCACAGCATGGCTGTCAACTAGCGAAACCAATAGTTTCTTCCCTTTTAGCGTGACTCAGACCAAACATATTCCAGTATAATCAAAGAAACATTAACTGAATCATGCTATGTAAAAATAGCCCTTTGATTTATAACTATGGTGCTTTTCAAATCAAGAAGAGAGGAGTCCTACATAATACCCTAATTATATTTATTCCAGGTGTACCAACAAAAAATTCGTCGAGCAAGGGCTATGAGAGAATACCGCCAGATGAGGAAGTACTTTCGTGACTATCCCGAGATAAATGTTGATCACATTGTCAAAGAAAGGTATCCTACTTTTGTAGATGCATTGAGAGACTTGGATGATTGTCTTACACTTTGCTTCCTGTTCAGTACTTTCCCATCACTAAAGAAAGTCCCCAGAGACCAGTCGATGATGTGCAGGAGACTTACAGTGGAGTTCATGCATGCTGTTATTGCAGCGAAAGCACTTCGCAGGGTGTTTGTTTCAGTCAAGGGCTATTACTATCAAGCTGAAATTGAAGGACAAATAATTACATGGATAGTGCCACATCATTTCTCATTCCAGGTTAGTAAACTATATTTTGGGGTTAACTTTGGTTTGTGTAAATACACTAATGTGATTTCATAAAACTTTTTTATATATTTACAGCCTCAAAGCAAAGATGATGTGGACTTCAAAATCATGTCAACATTTGTAGAATTCTATACAATGATGCTTGGGTTTGTCAATTTCAAATTGTATCACTCCCTAAACTTGGTTTACCCACCGAAGTTAACTACCGGTTTTTCTGCTGATTCAGAAAAAGACCTCATTGACGAGCATTCTTACGTAGCCGAGAGAATTGCAGCCATGAACATGTCTCTGGCTAAGGTTGCCGGTACAAATGAGGTAGAAGAATTGCCTGAAATTGACATATTTAACACTGAAGATGAGGACCCACAAAAGTTGGAGGAAGCAAAATTGGAAGCAGAGAAAGTCAAGAAGTTGAAGACTATGTTCAAAGGTCTAAAGTTCTTTATAAACAGAGAAGTGCCGAGGGAGCCTTTAGTTTTCATCATCCGATGCTTCGGTGGCGATGTTTCCTGGGATCGTGACCATTTTGTGGGTGCCACATTTGACGAATCTGATGAGTCTATCTCATATCACATTGTAGACAGGCCTACCATGGAGAAGCAATATCTCTCCCGCTACTATGTGCAACCCCAATGGGTGTTCGACAGTGTCAATGCCAGGACTCTTCTGCCCATCAACAAATACCTGATGGGAGCTCTCCTGCCTCCACACCTGTCTCCATTTGTTGACAAGATCAGGGACCAGGTATACATGCCACCTGAAGAAAGGTCTCTGAATGATCCTGACTTCAAGCCACTAAGTAAGTTTATTCATCTAATATTGTATTAAAATTACTCAACAAATAGCAATCAAAGGAGACAACACACACAGTAAAGTACTATGTATTGAGAATAAAACTTAGGATTATTTCCTTTTACAAGAGAGGTATTTTATTTAGAGGTTCCTACCTCACACAGTACATAGTACCTTTACATGTTTTACGCCTATATGTATTTTATCTCCCTTATCTTTGTTATTGTGTTGTACAGAGTTAAAATAAATATATGCAATATTGTATTCCGTTAAATAATTAATTTATCTGCAGATGATGATCAATCAGGCAGTGATGTAGAAGAAGCGAGTGATGAAGACAAAGAAGAAGGCAGCGAACCAGATTCAGATGGTGACGTTGAGGCAGCGCTCGCCAAGCAGTACCAAGAGGAGGTGGACGAAGACTCGCCCTCCGAGGACGAAAATGATGACTTGGAGCCAGAGAAAAAGAAATTGGCGAAAGAAAAGGTACTGTTGAAACTATACATTTAATGTTTTTATTACATTACGTTCCTCACATTGGTAATAGCACCTTCAACTATAATTAAAATAACATGCTTTATAGTGTAACCCCAGTATTCGTTGATGAACCTAGTAGGATTTTTGCCCCACTAGTTAAGTTAATACTACGAATTACTTCAAAACTTCTAAATTATATCTCCTTAGTTCCATAGTAACAAAAAGTATCTTGCAGTATAAATGACATTGCCACATTTCAATGGAGCTTTGCCCCACCTACAAAACTTAGGGACTTATTGCAGGTTTTATATAGCATAATCACAATCAGTAGGAGTTGTGAGAGTAGTAGAAAATGATAACACAAACAATGAACAATTCGCTTCGATTTCATACTATTTTCTGAATTCTTAATTAAGCTGTTTTTTCGACTCGCAACTTGTACAAAACTTTATTTTAAACCAATAATTTTAAGAAAAAAACGGAGATATTTTTACATTTATTCGTTATCTTGTTCATCATGCGGTTGATGATGGGGCAGAATCTGGCATTGTCATTTCATATTATTCTCTATTTTCAGAAAAAGACAATGGCCGTCACATCTGGTGTGCCACACAAGGATCATCCTTACCAGAAGGAGATAGAGGACAAACAAGCCTTCAGATTGAGGGAGAAACTCGTGCGCAAGAAACACAGGAATCTGTACAAGAGCATGAAAGCTGGCCAGGAGAAAAGGAAAAAGGAGATTTGGCTTCTGAGGAAAAAGAGACGCCTCCACGACGAGAAAGCCAAGGATGAGAAAAAAGCTCAGAAACGGAAACAGATGACGAAAGCACTGGAAGCCGCTTCAGCTTAAATGCTAATAAAACATGCGTCGTATTGTAAAACAATTGTTTTATTTGTCTAATATTTACATTCATCGTTATAACAATGGTTTTAGTAGTTTAGGGGATTTTATTGTTTAGTCGGGAAAAAAATTAATGGACTCTTAGAGATTCACCAAAAAAATATAAGTTCATAAGCTATCGACCGCGAACGAGATTCTGTGTTATACTCTTAGGCCTCGGCCAGACTGGCAAGCCTAGGCCGGGCGCGAAATATCAAATATATGAAACCGCCGTTTGTGGCCACACTGCAGAGTGGCGGCGGCGCGGGCGGTTTCATATGTTTGACATTCCGCGCCCGCGTAAAGGCACTTGTAGACATGTAATTCAATCTTCAAAATAGATATTGATTTACAATTTTACATGGATGGTGAAGTGAAGAGTCAATTTTGGTTACTGGGTCATTGCACTGGAAAGATGGCTGTTACATACTTTACAAGGTTTGTATTCAGGAAGAAGAAATCGCATAAATAGTTCCGTTCACAAGAGACGATTTCTTAGTTTTGTCGAGACACAGATTGTCTTATTGTCAACCATCGCAAGACGGCGCTATAACACATTAGTTTTACTAGAGTTTTAGAGGATATGAATATAACAACTTTCAAGAATTAATTTACATAAAATGATCAACAATATAAATAAAACTTGACTATCACAATACAATGATAAATAATCACATTTGTCTTTATAAAGTATTATACAATAGCAAATATATAAAAATATCAATTGTAATCATTATACATGTAGCGTCGTCAATATCCTTACATTATCGCTTCGTACACACGGATTTTTTGAGGGTACAATTACCGTCATTCGATGCAAATAGCAACCGTACGACAAGACAATACGGGTCAATGAAATCTAAGGCGTGTTATGCTATGAGCATCGTATGTATCGGATTTCAAGCAAACCAACGCATACATTGAAACTACCTTACACCTAATGCTACCCGGAATCCGAGTCGCTCTCTTCTGCGTCACTGTCTTCGAGCTCTGGCATCGGAAAGCGTAGGACAGCAGCTACGCCTGTCAGTTGATCCAATTCTGCAAAATTTTATGAAAGTGGTGTTACATAACTAAATCAAAATCTTCGTGCTTTCTTTTATCGTATCTTTGAGAGTAAGTAATCGATACGAAAACTTTTATTCGAAAAGTTGATAATGCATTCACTTTGCCCTCAACAAAGTTCGTAAACCCTGTTCGTAAATGTTCCATACATGCTTGGAACTGTTTGTTACCTTGAGTTAGACCTCAGGATCAAACTCAAGGGACCTTCCATATCACTATCAGGCAGTTCCAACATAGGAAATTACTTGTACTTACGTTCGCCAGAAACGTGCATACTGGAAAATATCCTGACTTCGCCTCCATTATCTCGTACCGAATCTACTAAAGCCACATACTCCTTCCTCTTTTGAATGTCTTGACACCTGCAGAAAATGTAGCACATACAATATAGCAGCTTAAGTATAGTAAATTAATCTCATCAAGTAGCGCAATGACAATCGGCTAAATGCCATGGCGTAAACTAGCTAACATAACTTTAAGTCGCCTTTATCGTTAGGGCCTAAGTTTAGGCCATAAGTGTGACCTCTTGTTTATTGCTTTCAAAGACACCTATTTCATTATCTTTACTAGTACCTACCTAAATAATTTATCAGATATCATGAGCGTCTCGATGGCTTGTGCCTCATTGGCTCTGTCTACATGTCTCTTCCCATAGAACGCCTTAGCAGGTTCCAATTGCAGCATAGTGTAGAAACTTTCCAGCAATTTCACCTCACTGGCTGCCTTCGTGTCAGATATCTTTGAGATCACAGCCGGTTCTTGTAATACTTCTGTAATTTTAAAAGGATAATTTGTCAACTATACAGAGTACAATTAATAAAAAGGATGACTATAGAGAGGGCTATGTTAATTTTTATTTAATTATTGAGATCGATTTATGTATAAAGTGAAGAACCTTCTTCGAAATGAAAGAAGATGGATGTTGCGGACCCCATGACTGAATCCAAGCAGGACATTTGGCTAAACAAACTTATTGCTAAGTAGAAGACCATTAGGTGATAACTGGAAGGCAGAAACTAGGCAGACCAGTAGCTTGCAACCCATTGGATGGGTGATGATATTTGTAGATTTTTATGCCAAATGGATGAGACTAGCTGGCACAAAGATGTGAAGAATTGACAAAAAAAGGAAGAGGTGTTTTAGAGCAGAAGGCAGACAGTGAATGATATGAAGATGAATATATTGGGGACACCTGTAAAGATATTGTGTTGTGTTAATAAATATATTACTAACCTTTCAAGGAATGTTTGAATCCCGAGGAAGCCTTGACCAGCAAGAACTTCCCCTTGTTCTCAATTAACAGCTTAATGTCAGTCTTGATGGCCTGCTGCATCATGTATTCGAAGAACTGATCCTTAACAAAGCCAGGGGATGCGACAATGACACACTTCACAATGCCAAAGTTTACATGTCTGAGTATGCTTTGCATCACTGCGTCATAGAACTTGTTGAGGCCCTGGAAATGCATGTATAATTATTGGATATGACAATTCGTAATATGCCATGAAAAATATTCATGGCATCTATTAGTTAAAGAAAGAATAACTTTTACATGGAGTGACTCAACCAAACAGAAAACAATTTTGGTACTGATTTTTTATACCTGACCTGACGATCTGGCCCTTTACAGCAATAAATGTAGACAAAATTCTAAAACCCTGTCCAACCTGTCAGATGTTTTCGTAATTGTCTTCAGTAACTAATAATAATAACTGATAATTTAGTTACTGAAGACAATTACGAAAACATCTCACAGGTCCTGAAATAACTTTATTCAAATATGTTTTTATGTAGACTAGAATTGCGCCCACCAACATTCCATGTTATAAAAAGTATTTGTGATACTCACTTTTTCATGTTGTTGCACAAATCCTTTCCGTTTCCTTGGTATGGTTATGTCTATCTTGGATCTCACTAGTGTCATTGATGGTGTGATGAGGCAAACATGTGCCAGTCCCTCCTGCATCACCACAGCAGCCACGTCCGCATTGGCAGCGGGGTCACAAGCCATATCCACCCTCTCCAGCGCTACAGAGTCCCATAGAGCCTTTTGTAATGTGAACTTTCTGTTTAACTCTAAATCTAAGGTATGATATGCTCCCATCTGGAAAACAATTTCATTTGAATAAAGATAAATAGGGAAACAAGTCCCGTCCTGCTCACTCTTACTTGATGAAGCATATGAGTGACAGTTGTGCCTTGGTTTAGGATTACACTTGGCACGATTGAATGCTAATGTTACCTTCACATACTGATTTTCCACAATATTCCGTCCTTTCAAACGCAACATGCATGCTTGTGTATCGAAGTCAATATTCTCCACTCTAACAGTGAGCGTGGTCCTCACTCTGCTGCTGGTTGAAGACCCGGTGGAGGACTCCGTCTGAACCTTGCGCACCGTGGACGCGGTGACGACGTCGCTCTCAGCAATGAGATTGTATGCATGCCACATGTCTTCCGGCTCCTCAGGCATGAGAGCAATACTTCTGAAAACGTACAAAATTTCATAGAACTATCATGGACATTGCAGGGGCCAAATTATAGTTCAAACTTACCCGCAACCATCTTTCTCTATATTTTTATGAATAAGCTTCATTCTTGAATAATATTTTAGTCCATTTTATTAACAAAAATCGAAAAACGTCGACCACAACAACAAACGAACGACTGACATTGACATGACATAAGGAAGGAAGGAATTCGTTTAGAAATTTGAGCGAACGAAGGAACAAGAACGATATATGATTTCGCATGCAAAAAGTTTGTCGTAACATTGCTATACAAAATCACTTGGCTAACTGCCTTCCTATTCCTACCTACCCAACCCAATTTTCCAACGGATTTCGTATTATCATTGGAATTTCAAGGGAAATTCCCAGAATATCCTAAATTTCCGAACTTGAGTTGTTGACGAAACATTTCATTATATTTAATTTTTTTCAGGCCCGGTTACAGAGGTCTTTTCAAAATTCAAAGGGGAACGTTCCGCAACTGGGTTTCATTTGGACACATGGATTATGAACATTACGGTGTCTTCGTTGTTTATTACAACTGGCGATAATATAGCAGTAATGTACTCTTGACTTGTGACTATGTATTTCAGACGGACTTAAAATTGATAAAATTGAAATACTTCACACGGAAACAGATAAGTAAAGTGTATATTTTCAAAAAACGTCAGACGTGAAGTGAAAAGTTAGCAAATTAGGAATGCCGTCTACCCGTCTACGAAATGACTGGCGTGAAAATTATGATGTGAAGACACATTTTTCCCTACGGTTGTGAATAGGACATTACGGATATTACTGTGAACACAGAAAGTTTAAAATAAATCTGGCGATACTATAAACTGTGGATAATTATGAATTATCTCATATTATTGTAAATTAAAATATGTTCTCCACAGTCTGTTCATCTCGCTAGCAGCTTTCTTATAAACTTACTGTTCACAATATTTCACCACAACTCAGCCGAGATTCAAAGACAGCTTGGTGTTCAATCAAGCTAACGTCAAATTCCATAGACGTTTGTCAGTAAAGTTGAGTAAGAACTTAAAGAAAGTAAAAGCATAGCGAGCTCACGCTAAGCTCGTGCCAAGCTGAAGTAGACTGAGCAAGCTGATAACCCATTTTGGCATTCAACAGGTTGACAATGTCACCGATAACTGGGTTTTGGTATATTGTCGGTCCTTGGGACACCCAAGGGCATTTTATTCGTATTAGATTTCCATGTAAAAATTGTACAACTTTCACTAAAAAAAAATACGACATTTGTCTTTCGCTGTTGCGGAACGTTACCTTAATGTTTTGAACGTGGACGAGGAATGGACGGGTTTGTGATTTGAGGGATATTTTATATTTTCCGTTACTCGACCGCTCGATTTCATTTCCCTCAATTGCTTGTGTATCGGTGTTAATTCTATAAAACTCCGCCCGGGTTATAATTATCAAGTACAATAAGTTTGTGTGTGCAGTGATAGTGCTGATAACGTTGTCAAGCTCAGCTGGTCCAGAGGAGCGGTAAAAATCTCGCGAGTTTTTCTCTAAGTTACGGATAGCACTTTTTGTGCTCCAATTCTTCAAGGTATGCCGTTATATTTTCTGTATTTAGCTTTTCTACTGAAAATTTGAGATGCTGGTCTCTCGAGTGTATGGGTAACTACAATATCAATGTTTGTTTTCATTGCATATTTTAGTACAATTCGGTTTTTCATTTCTATGCGTGCTTATTTTTGCGGTAATTACCTTTGTTGAAACGAATAATTGTCTTTATTTACATTATTCCACATTGGCCGTGATCCAGATTACGTGTTCTTATTGCGCGGGAACTCGCGGTATTTTTAGTCTAAAACTCGTGCGATGATTTGTGACGGGTCGTCATTAAATGTTGCCCTGTTTTGTTATTGTAGAGTATGAATTAAAAAATCCATAAAATAATGGTTTGGTTGGAAACAATCGGGTTTTGAAAGTGTTTTAAAAAGTGATAAAGAATGAGTGAAGTGCAAGAAGCCGTCCCGCCGGACGCCGCGTCGGAGTCTCCTCCAGCACCGTCATCAACATCAGACAGCAGTCCATCAGCCAGCACACCAGCACCCATCAGTGCAACTACCACAACAAAGCCTGGGGCCACAAGACCATCATCTCTTCCCAAGCCTTCTGGCCTCAAGCCACCGAACAAAGTTGGAAGACTATGCTCCAACTCTGCACCTAAGCCTGCTGTGCCCATCTCTCCGAGAACTGGTGAGATTTTCATTATTTTTACTCCTGAGCCAAAAATTTTACTGATATATTTTTTGAACTAATGGTCAATATTTTACGTAATCATCTACAGACTAGTAAATTGGTATTATGGAAAAGGAAAGAAAAAACACAATACATGAAGATTTTTGGCTACAGATGATTTTTTAACATGATTACACTGTTACCTACTTTCTTCTTAGTGCTTTCCTCAACTCAACGTAAGAAGAATACAAACTGCAATTGACAAATTATGCATTGCTATGTTAATTCTCAGTATGTATCTATTTTGCTATTCTTCTCAGTATGATAATAGTCTCTCTTAGAATATCATTCATTATTCTCAATTACATTATGAAAGATCTTATAATTGGGCAGATTTCGATTTTCCTGTGACTATTTTATCCAGACACCATGGTCATCGTGGCCATTACTGTTATTGTATCGCTTCACATATCATTTTGAGTTAGATAATTTGTTTAACCTAATAAGGTTACGTAATAACTTATACCCAAAACTAATCAAAACTACAATTTACTTGACTAGCAAGGCACCATGTTTATAGGACATGTTTTACACATCATTTGTGTATTATTCAGTGTAATGATATTCGTTGTACATAGGTATGTTGCAATGCAGTGTCCCAGTTTCAGCAGATGCGTTTGTGATAATGCGACGCGGCATAAGGCGGCTGTAGCCGCATTAAACCACTTAGTGTTGCATCCTCTGTTTGTATTTTAGCACGACGATAATCACGTCGACGACAATTTATCGCCACAATTAGGACATTTCAGTGTGAAACTTTAACAAATTCATTGTCCTTAAATGTGACGCCAAAATTATGGCTTTTTAGCGATATTTTCCCATGTCTTAGATTAGATATTGAAACTTCATAGTCTAATACATACTTAGACATTTAATACTGTAGCTATTATGTTTGTATTTACCTTGATTAAAATATTATTATTATAAAAAAAACAAAGCCCCCTAACTCGTTGTTTACATAAATATTGCATAGATTATAAAGCATTACTTAGGTCATCACTGCTTATGGCTTATTAATATCGATGAGGTGCACGCGACACGACGCGAGAGGTGTGAGATCACCACTTCACCAGTCCCACCAATAGTTTGTCGTAAAACTCGAAGAATCCTTAACTTAAGTGTGACCTTGCACAGGATGAAAAACCAGTTTTCTAGTTGTTTTTAATAATTCGATATGGCTAACATTGATTGAGTTTAATCGAAGTTTGATTAATTGATATCACGCGCATCGTGTCATCAGGTAGATTTTGCTGAAGGGTATGCCGAAAACGAGAGCATTTTGGTTGCAGTAGTTATTATGATGTTTGTTTTTCCCTGTGCTGCTGACTTGCCGAGTTTCTCCTAGAACAGTGTCCGATGAAGGCTGTAAGATGGTCGATGCCGGCAAATTCGCGGCTGTAACCGCAAAGATTTCACTTCAACATGTGATATTAAATGTCTTCTGAACTTTTTTCTTCTCCATTGCTCCTCTTTTCGAGATTTATAATCATTTGGTATCTCCGGTTTCCGGATGTTTTTAAATTCTCAGTTTAATTAAATTTTACGTAAATTATTAAAATTAGGTAGGTATATTATATTCGACATTCTACGAGTATTATGTAAACATATTTGAAATACCACACATACTATAGGTATGTAGCGTATTGGATTACTCGTAACTTCGATTTTTTATTCTTATATGCATACAAGTTTCATTGTTGTTGTTTTCCTTCATTGCTGAATATTCTTACGCTTTCCTCCGAAAATACTGTGAAACAACAACATTGTAAATAATTTAGGTTGTACTACCGTCTTCGCGTAGAGTGCCCAGCCCATGATGCTGGATGTACTAGACTGATCAGGGACGGTATCGAACATAGACCCGCTGTATCGTATGTGAGTCTATTTTCCCAAACACTACGCTATAGAGCTCTGACTATATGTATCACACTATCTTTGCTAGAATAAAAATCTCTACACGTACCTATTAATATGATCCAGTTATGAAGTCAATCACTTGGCTACTGTTTGGTGTTTTTATCGCGGCAAAAAATTAGTCCTGATATAGTTACGATAGTGGCTAACTGGCAAGAGTAACGTAACCGGTTCTAAATCGACCTTCACGATTACTGTATCAGTTATTATTTATTATAGAATTTTTGTACCGTTACTTTTATTGCTCTACTCGGAAGCATTAACTATGGATTATGGTTGCAATATGGGGTCTTTGTGAATAAATTAAAAATGGTTCTGTTCTTTTTACCGTTACCGTGGGTTGCGGAGGCATAAGACAGTTCGATAATTAGGTTCGCGATAAATACCAAAATCGAAAGTAGCTATCGCTTCCGGGTTATGCTAGCCTTAAATTAGTTCTCCTAATTTAAAATACGCAACGCAAACACTGAAGTAATTAAACTTTTAAAAAGTCCATGATTAGTTTCGTACTAAAGTTTTTTAGTCGATTTTGTGGTCAGGTGAACGGTGAAACCTGAAATAGCGTATTCGTGTTTTGGTAGATGCCTTCGATTCGTCTTCCATTGTTCGTGCAATCACTTTCTCCAGCGCCGCGGTGCGTCCGCTCCGCTCCGAGGCGCCAGTTCACCCGCTCGCTCCATTAGTGGCGGCTCTAACACGATGTTCCAAATGAATCGCTATATTATAGCAGCTATTAAATGTCGGTCAAGTTTGCAAATTAATATGATGTTCTAAAACCTACATATTTCACGGTAAATGTATGTCTGTTGTGATTTGGAAAATATACAAATCGTCTTATTTGACCCTTGGATTGGTTCAGTCGCCCAAGACTTCACAGTTGAATATAAATTTGCAATTTCGCATGCACATTGCACAATAGCTAGCCTAATCTGACCTCGTACACGATCGTAGGTTTATTTTAATACCTAATTCTAGCAATATCACACTTGCTGGTTCGAGGAGCTTTGTGGCGAATGTTTCCGGGACGACTTACGGACATAAACCAGGGGACTACTTTTATATCCAAAGACAAGCATACGAAAGAAAGTCGACGGATTACTGCAAATAAAACTAAATAGGTAGGCTTGTAAAATCCGGGTTCTGTTCCTTCTGAAATAATGTACAATTAAATAAGTAGGTACATGTAGTCTCTACAATCATTTGTCTATTTTTAAGGATGTTTAGCGATTGCAATCTAGCGATAGACATGACAATTTGTCTGTCCTGAAACAAAATATCATCAATTTTACTTAAGAAAACTACAGGAATAGTCGCGTTAGGTCATTTCCTGTGATTCTGGCTAACCTTGTTGACCACCTAGGCAATGAACGAATTGTCACGGAGATTAACGTTTCAATCCGGTGACTCTACATTTCGATTGCCCACTTAGATAAAAGTAATTTATAGCTCTATTAGAACTATTTAGCATCGAACTCAATGAATTATGGTATCATTTAGGTACTTTGGTCTATCTATCGCTAACGAATAGCATTATCTTACAATCCTACAATTGATTTTGAATCGCGTATTGCAGACTAATCATATTTTTTATTTCCTATGTTTAGATCATTATTTTATTCTAAGTATATTTTAATTTGTATTCCAAATGTATCAACAGCGCTGAGTGACTGAATGACTCGTACTTTACTGACATTCCTCACGCTTTCTCGTGTCGTTCGTTAGATATGGGCATCCATCAATTCTCTGCGCTGACAGTTTAGTGTCAGCATCATCATTACGATTGCTGTGTGCAAGCAAAGTAGTTTTTGGGGTTTGTTCTACCGGACCCTTCTCAGTAGAGAACTGATGACAGTAAATGTGCGATTCCGATCAACGCGGCATACCGCACTACGGAATAGCATAGTCGTAGCATGAGTAGCGAAAGCATAGTCGGAAACAGCCTTATGCAAATTAATACTGTAAAGTAATGCCATCTGCCGTCGCGGCAAATGCAGTCGCCGTCTGCTGTTGCAGTCTGCCGCGTGGATTGGAATCGCACCTTTACAGGATAAAGGCAGAAAGCCGATGATGGGAGGGTGTTCTTGTTCAGTATCGGTCTTTTTGTTATTCTGTGGTATCGGTAACTAAGCAATTTTTGTTCTACGCCTTTTAGAATAACAAACTCATAATACAGATCGATCGCCAGATTTTTTTACATTTTTCTTTCGTGATTTATACGCCTATACGCTTGCTTGAGTTAGATAAGTACGAATACCTTATCTATAAAGGAGGTTTTATGCGCGAGTGGGAACCGCGGGCACATGCTCGTCTATTATACCTATAAGACAGGGCCAGGGTTCATAATTCTACATTGCATTCAAATGCTAATTCCTACTGCAACCAGTCGGCCTTGGTTGCACACATTCTGCGATCGTTCGTAATGTTTTCGTGCTGTATTTTCACAAAATGTCAAATAGGTCTACCAATGGAACCGCACCTAGATATTTTAATGTCAATTCTACTCGCATTCGTGACTTGGTGCTGGTGCCTTTTAAATGTGACAGACAATTCAAGGATTGTTACATAGTATAGTAACATATCAATGTCATTGTAATATTAAGCTATATTACATTTCAAAATTGTTTTATTGAGATTGTATAAAACATTCGCAAGCTGCTGTCGGTCAGACTGTCGCATAATACTCACAGAAGTTTTCTTGCTGATGATGGAAACGTGACCTAATAGATATTTTTTTTCTTCAAATGTCAATTGTCTTATTTTTCACAAAACCAACCAACCAGAGCTCACTTTGTATTTTTCTTGTTGTCTGCACCATAAGAGGTGAAGTAAGTGGTAACACCATTGAGATACTGTCGAGCCGTGTGTACCAGTTAGTAAATGGTGCATTATTTTCACAGCAAGACAATCAAAACACGAGCGCTGCAGTTTTGGTGACAGTTCTGGTAAACAACACACAATGAGCATTGACAGTGACACAATATTTGTTACATTGTGTAATGTTTAATGTGAAAAGAACTCGGCACAATGCTACGGTACCTAATTGAATTACCTACCTAATTAACAGAGACAGTTAATGAGCTCAACAAAACATATAAATCAGCATTATTATCAGCGGTGTTTTCTTTTTGATTAGGTGTTCCTCGAAATTGTAGAACATGTAGAGTCGTCGCTAAGAACGCGTCATCATCGGCAAACAGACTGATCTCGAATAGGTGTATCGCACCTATTCTTATTCTTAGGTGGGGGTGAGAGATTCTGCACCGTTTGTTTTGTGCATTTCCCCCGCGCTGTCAGCTCAGCCACGCCAGCTCACTGAAATAGCGCAGCAGGCTTGCCGGCAAACAACTACTCTGATGCAGGCTTTCTGATACTCATAGGTTTGTATCCGTCTTTATACCTATCTCCGGATTTCTTCGGTATCGGGACAGCTAAGCAAGACGTGCTCTATACTGTCTCGTTAAGGCAACCTCTGCACAGATTCTATTTTATGAGATGGCTTATCAGGTTACTGTTAATCTTCGGGACCATTGCGCACGTCTGGTTGCAGTCTTTGCCAGATGCCCAAAGTTTATCGTGCTGCTCTATCGATTGTTTAGTGAGGAGTTTACGTACCGATCAGCTGTGCCGTACCGGCTTACATAGGATTTTTTTAAACCGTCCGGTCTTTGGTTTTAGTAATAGGTAATTTAATAAATATTTTACATGGTTTACCGTCTTACCGAGCTGCATGATTAAATAGTTTATATTCATGAAGTTACAGCATTTTGTTATCAATTTAAGTGTGCTCGTTAATTCAAGGCTTTCATTTATACTGTAATAACTGTAGCAATATTAAAGTATTTTCTATGATTTATGAGACGTTAATTAAAATATATTTCAGACAGGCAATGTAAATAATGGGACCTGCCGGGTTTCTCTTAATTGGAGTAGAGTTACCTTACAGTTACTTGGCGTAATTGAGTTCCCGATAGATACATCTGATGTAACTTAATTCTGAGTATTTGTTACTTATATCCTGTCCTTTCACCGATCGAACGCCAGTTCTGCTGACCGGTGATACGATATTCCTGCAACTTGAGTATGTTGAAATCATTAACTGGAAAGTGTTCCGGTCTGCCGGCCAGCGACGCAGGCGCAGGTGTGGAAAATCGTGTGTTGTTAGCATATTAAGTGCTTGATATCTTCGGTGCGGTGTCGGTGCTGCCTGTGATACTATGTTTTGTATGCGGTGCATATGATGTAGGTACCTATGAGTATACTTCAACACCTAGTTGAACTGCGATTCTATTGGTTTGGTAGGGTAGAACTATGGAGGAAAAAAAGACGCTCTCTCTGTAGTCTTACTTACTCTTACTCGTACTCACAATAACTATGATTACGTCCTAGACATATTTTGGCTAAAAGTGACTGGATGTGACGTCTAACAAAATATGGTAGGTACTTACCTAAAATAAGGTAAGTAATAACATTTATATAGGTTCTAAAATATTTTTATTTGAAAATATAATCTATGTATAACGTTAACGTTTTCCCGAGGTAGTGTTTAACAATCAATATTTACTATACCTAATACAAAACTGCTAAGTCAAAAAAGAACCTGCTTGGTTTCTCGTATTATGTACAATAATTTGGTATTTGTCGACCACTTGCTGCGAGGATAATGACGTGCTAAGCTTAGCCGGTTTGTGTACGTGCGTGCGCGCAGGATATCGAATGGTAGCCGGCACTCGGCAGTCACACCTCACTGCGCGACAGTCAAAACAAGCGGGCTCAAACAACCCAATATCACCGTAACGTGATATTGAGGTTTTTGCTGTAGAATTAAAACTTATTCGACTGGCACAAATCTTATTAAAATATTAACACACTCAATACCTACATGTTAAAGGCTTTCCTTTACATGACTTTACCTTCCAGACAGCCAATATAGGACATGATATTGTATTTTCATTAAAACTGAACTTACTACTCGTTGAGATAATTTTTATTAGCAAATTATAGTTTAATTTAGGTACTTTGATTTTTCAAACCGAAAGTTATTGTGGTTCAGAATTCGACGAAATATTTTGACGAAAAATGTTATCCAAGTATGTAAGGGTTCTATTTTCAGTTTTTCTATTCAACGCTACGGTAGGTACTAAGCTATATGTATTAATGTATGTACCCAGTTACTGAAATTAAATTTCTGAAAAAAACTATAGCAATGTTGAGGTGTACAGTACTTACTATTATTATCCTGGATGCAGATTATGTTTCCTTGAATTTATATATATATGATTCAGTCCCCATGGTCATTCATAGCCCATAACGAAAGAGCACGGACGGATTGCCAGTACGTGCTTTCCGTTGCAAATTCCACCCGCCTCGGGGCTTGTTTAGGCTACGGTCCATCGGTCATTGCTCTGCGGCTAATAAATCAACTCCTAAATCAGTTTAGATTATGCTAAGTGCATTGTTCTGACTAGTTCGATATACATTTTAATAACCGGCTATTAAAAATAGAATTGTAGGTATCTGGGTAACACGTCTGTTATGATTAATGTACGAATAATTTCTCTAATCGATGTTTTGTTTATATTGTCCCATTATGCAAACAGCTAAGTCAAATATTGAAACCAATTAATTAACAAATATCAAGTTACTGTGCTAAATTAAAATGGGACGACGGCTCTAATAACCGTAATCAAAATAAATTACCAAAGTCATATCAGCTCTGCAAACAAGAAGCATGATAGTAATACAGGCAAAGTGTGTCGAGAATCTTATAAATCTCGAGAGTAAAGCTGTTTGGGGACGAATAAGACCTTCCTCAACGTGTCCTCACGATTATAATGTTGGCAGCTCCACAGAATTTTAAATAATGTTCGCACAGTCATCGACAACATTTCTTTAAAGGGTCTGTACTCGCCGGGAGCCTTCGCTTTTGCAAGCATTATTTGCACGAGCGTTTGTTGCGCAGCAACACATTTCTAAAATTACTTAATGATATGTTATGTTTGATACTTATGATAATTACTTAATGCCTGGTAGATAGATAGACTGCCAGGGACTGGACTGCCAAAAGCCGAGAATCGGGTAGAGAGTCGCGCTGGTAGAGGCCTACGTCCAGCAGTGGAATAACACAGGGTGAGGATTATTCGTTTCGATGTACCTACTCACCAAGTGTTTGGTTCGCGAATCGAATAATGTGTACGATTTCGAATCGAGTAATGTGCTCGTTCATAAAACGAATTCTCCCGGCGATTATAGACCTTATTGCTACAGTGGCTGCAACAAATGCCGCGCGTGATTCATAGCTAACGTTGTAAATAAAATAAATAAATGGTCTGCTCTGTGCTCGCTAAGTTATTAAACAAAGTCTTCTCAAATATTTCTTCACGCATGCATTTGGTTCGCAGCTTTACAAACAAACGTAGGTACTTGTTACAGTAAAACTGTTATTTATTTTCCTTGAATTTCTGAAATTATTATGTCCTACAAAAGATGCCTTAAATTATTCAACTTATGTGTTATGATTATGTTTATCCTCATTTTATGTTGTCCTGAAACTGATATTGACCTAGTAAGGGATGTACCACCAAGAGCTTTTAGTCGCTAACAGTCCGACTCAGGCAACCCATTATCTGCTCATGGCGAGGTATCCAGAACTATCTTTCGGCAATAAAATGTCGATTATTGCCAACTTGAGCTATTGTTCAATGCGAACTTGAACTTATTTTGCAAACATAATATTTATCGCAGGGGACCGACCGACATTTCCTAGGCTAACATTGAAACGGACCGATATACCCTCGGATCAGTAAATAAGAATCTTTACTGATCTGAGGATATACCCGGGACAAACTTTTACCGTAACAAATATGTTAGTGTGCATTTTGTTAACAATATAGTCTTTGTCAGTCGAGATATGACTCTCGACGCTGTAAATAAACGTCTGCCTCCTTACGGAGTATGCCGTGCAATTTCATAAACATAAAACCCAAGTGTCGAAAGTCCTCGGGGAAAAGGCTGACTCAGCACAACGTCAAGAGTGCTTGTTCACTACGACGACGCAAAATTCCAAACCTTTATAGCGTGAGTTATCGTACAGTCGAAAACAGAGAAAGGTATACATACAGGGGGACTTAATAAGGTTGAGATTTTCTCAAGAGCTCCTTGATCGATTATAAAAAAATCTTTTACTAGTAAATACCTAGTTTAGAGTAGGTACATACACTACTTACTTACTCCGCTGGCTCAGTGACCCGAAGTGGATCTTGGCCTCCGCAACGAGAAGACGCCAGTCGTGCCGGTCCTGCACCGACTGCCGCTACATGTGTGCCTGCAGTCGGTACAGGTCTTGCTCGATCTCGTCCTTCCAGCGGTACCGAGGACGCCCGACCGGTCGGTAGCCAGTCGCTTAGTCGCTAGAGTACACTACACACTATGTAATTGTAAAGAATAATCAACTCTGTCATCAGAATTGACCGTAAGGTGGAAGAGCGGGGCCTCCTAACACAGGTACCTGGTACTTAACAGGAGAACCCCGGCAACATTGTAGCTCTAGACCAAGAAAAAAAAATATATTTTAGTTATTTTCAATCTTAACCTTAATAACACTCCTGTACACCTTTTTTTGTTTTAGACCGTTCTAAAATAGCAAAAAAGCTTCCAGCGATATTTCCATGACATCCTATTCATAGCTCATAGAATTACAAATTATCTACATACATGAATAGAGCTAGCGGGCGTAGCAAGATTACACTGACACAAAACATTACTATACCTATAGTATTTCATTGTTCCCATAACGTTACATAATCGTGATTTTGATAACACGCAGCCTGCATATATGAATATATTAATTAAATATGAGTCAAACTTATAATTTGGACTAGTGAACGCCCGCCTCCGGCCGTGCTGTGGATTGTAGAGCACATAATGTAGTAATTAGTAAAATATTAATAAGAGACGCCAATAACGTAACGATATGCAAGGTGTGACGATCCCAACCCGCCCTAAAAAGCTACGCGCTCTACACACCCCAAAAAGAGCTACACGAAAAAGCCTACGCAACCCTGAAGGGGTGAAAACCTACAAAAGCTAAAAGAGACCTACCTAAATACTTACTAAAAGCACCAACTCTGGAACCCCTACGTGAAAGCTAGATAAACCTACAAAATTATTAAGCTTAAAAGATACTTACCAAAGCTCTTACTAACTTCCTTACAATTAAAGCTATGTGTACCTACTCAATTGACTTTATACTACTATGTAAAATATTAAGCTAATTGAAATAAAGTAAATTGGAACTAATATTAAATCATAATTAAAGCAAAATTAAGGATAATAGAATATTAAATTACTAGAATTAATAAGGCCAAAATGTGATCGTCTAACCCTACGTTGTTATTTCCTAATGTAGTAACACACAGAATCTTCAAGGGTTCAGAGGAGATCAGGTAGATGAATATAAATTAAAGCATAACAGGTTTATAACGAAAAGAAAATATTTATTGCGATAACCTAACATACAAAACTACTAGACTTATTACTAGCACGATTAATAAAACTTACGCTTAAGTTATCTTAAATCTATATGAGCGTACTGACAACTATTAAGAAGTTACTTAAGTTCGAAATAACGTCCCTATATAGAAGTATAAAAGGTTATTAATTAAAATTAGAATTAAATTAGATTATTTACAGATAAACGAATTTGAAGTTGAAGTTAATTAGCTACCTACCTTCTGACATACTTATTGACCATACCCAAGGCCTGAATACAATACTAAACGCAACAATATACCTACAGAACTACCGTGACTATGAGTTAACCCTATGAAATCTTTAAATCAAAAGAACTTATACATTTTATATTGAAAATGAAAATAAATAATTAGAATCGAGAGAGGTTCTTACAACTAATATAAATACCGTAACGGAGTATTCCTGCAACAGAAAAATAGGTTAATATCGACTTCAAGATAAGATTTACACAAAAGAAAGGGAATTACAGGGAAACTATATTAATGGTAAATAATGGAAGAGAACACAATTTATTGGTTTGGAACCCTGGATGGAAGTAAGAATATTACTCGGACATCAGAATCTCTGTAAGAAATTACTGTTAGACGTGAGAACATTTCCTGTAAGAGATTAACCTCTAAAAAAAAATGTTTTCACCCCCCTGGCTCCAACACCACGCCAAGAGGGGATAGACTCCAACCAGAATGCGAGTCTCCTCAGGAAAGGATGATGGAGAGGAATCTGATGTTAAAAGTTGCTATTTCGCAAAACTAATAATCTTTCAGTCCCTCTTATTGAATTTCTTAATATTACTAGATTCATTCTAGTGGTTTCTGGAGTGCCCAGTTACTGATAGAAGTATTTGCACATTGTGCGTACAAAGGTAGGTTCAATACCTTGTACAACTGAAAAGGTAGGTTCAATACCTTTTCATTGCAACTGGAAAGGTAGGTTCAATACCTTTCCACAACTGAAAGGGTAGGTTCAATACCCTTCCACAAAATAAAAGGTAGGTTCAATACCTTTTATATTTCCTGTAGGGAATATAAGAATAGAATGAATTTTAGTAACGGTAAGAATAAGACAGACCGAAGTGATTGTGCATAAATAAATCATAAGCTACATTTAATACGCATTTATATGCCTTCAGAAAGGAGTGGGTAGGAAGTTCAGAAAGATGGGAGAATGATTGTTAGGAGGATTATTGAAGGGAATAGATTTAAACTAAAGCCAGCAACTTGCCGTACTAGTGGGTTGAATCCACATCCTCATTACCAAAATAACCCTGGCCTAAATGAGTTTGGTGAATGAAGGTTGAAGGTTGAATAAGCTGTATATTACCTCACCGGCCAAGCGAGGTTCCACACAGCCAATTCGGTGTGCAGTGTGGGGAAAATTTGATAGCTGCGGGTATAGTGTAACTGCGTGCTCCGATAAAACCACCAGCAAGTCACATCGTTTAGAATAGCTTGCTCGTGATAATATCAGAGAATATGTCTCAATCAACCCAGAGTTACGTTAGCATGAATCAGGGTTCGAACCCGATGATTATTAACTTTAGGCCAATATAGTGCTAGGCCTCAATTCAATCTATGTTCGGGGTAGGTTCGCTTGCGTACCGCCACCCTTAATATTACGCCTTAATTGCCTAAGCGGTTTGAATACACAAGTATACAACAATGAACACAATACAAGAAAATATATGAATAAACTCATCAACAGTAAAATGTCAGTCAAGGAATATTATAGAATAGGCACATAATAAATATACACACACACAAGAGAAATACCAGGAGAAAGAAGTGTACAATTAAAGAAGTGAAATAATTAAATCAACTATCCGTTCATAGGGTTGCCAACACATTTCGCATAAGCATGAACCCTAAGTACGAATCTCAATTACCCACATTAGTAATAAAAATAATGAAACATTAAAATGTACACAAAGCAAGACAATAGTAGCACTTACCCAACACGGAGAATAGCTGTAATAAAATATGATTAGTAACAAAATATTTAAACCTTACTCACGTCCGCTCAGCCGTAGGGGAATATATGAATGAATAATAAAGAATAAATAATATAATAAATAAGTATACATATGGTAAATACCTTTTTTCACTTGAAATCGCTGGGATTCCAAGCAGTTGGAACATGGGAATGTATAGGAATTAGGTTTACCCGACACTCTCACTCAGACTCAAGCAAGATTGTTATAATACTAACACAGGATAAAGGTGTCTTGTCCTGTATCGGGCTGGTTGGTTTAGGAGGAATTGTGGTCAGGGAAAAGGGTATAAGGTAGTGGAAATAGGAAGAGTTTGACCTAAGGGGCCCTACGGGGGAATATAATAAATAAATAGAATACACAAATTAAACTTCAATAGAAAGAAGTTTAAAATTAAGAGAGACTACTACTGCACAACGAATTGCGCGCCAAACTAAGCTAAGATCGCACGTACGTCCGGCAGCGGTTCCGCGATCCAAAGAAGAAGCCCTCGCCACGCTCGGTCAAGTCTATTTAAGCAGGCGCTGCTTCCCCTCCTCTCTTCACCTCTCGTCCCCTCCTTTTCGGCGCCGGTCTGTCGCACCAGCCACCTGTGCGAAGTGGCGTGACTTTCTGAAATAGTTCCTAATTAGACGTAACTAACATTAAATGCTACGCTACTATAGGCCTTGGGTATAGTAAATCAAAGTCCATAAAAATACTATGAAAGTTGAATGAAAATCATACGATCGACCACTGGCGCCTGCCTGTCGCATGAACACCTGTGTCGTCGTGGCGTGATCTCTATGTAAAACCCGCTCCTAATTAGGCTTAATTAACTTATCGGCAACTAGGCTTTATTCCTACTACACTAAAGTCGAAACTCGTTGTATTGACTTCCGATTGAAATTACTTGTGGTAGGCTTTATACTACAGGGTGATTTATTCCCTAATAAAATCTCAGAATTAAATGAATAACATTTAAATAACTCCTACCTAATAATCTAAAATAATAAATTTTACCTATATGGAACATTCCATTATAAAACTGAACGGCGGGAAATCCTACCTAGGTACATGTAAGAATGCAAAACCGAAGAAAATTCAGTAGCTTTTCAGTAGACAAGGTGGAAATATGAAAGCTTTAATGTTGTGAACTAAAAAGAAAATTAAATGAAGTATTTTCTATTGTAATTCCGGTATGACCGGTACACCACCCCCTGGAGAATTAACCGAAGATATTATCTATAATATCTGAGGCTTGATTATCCAACCATTCAAGGAAAATACTTCTTAATAGAATTCTAAGTAGAATTCAACACTTAACCACAGAATATATAATAGTACAAGTACAGAAGAGTCTCTCCTAAAAACCGTTAAAATAAATCGCGAGTCTCGCAGCGACGCAATAAAGTACAATTCAGCTCGCGCAGCGCGAAGTGCCTACAATTATATTCACCTACAACGTGCGTCTCTTTCTATCGGGTAGCTCTTTACTCTTCTGACACGATTAGGGCTGCCGGCTTGTGAAAGATAAATAATCTGAATATTTAATGAACATATATTATTATACCACTCTATTATTCTACTTTTGTAAACAAACTGATATTTCAAATATACCTACGGTATTAGATCACAAAAGACCATAGGCATGCTATCTTCTTACACTTTAATGGGTGTCTACAATACTAAACATAACTCTTTTAGGTTTTAGCTAGGTACAATCTAGTCCGGGAGCCGAAACCCATATTTACATATTTAAGATGCAAGAACTAGCCTTGCGATTTATTATATAAATCTAATCTAATTATTCGTTCATTATTCATTCAATTTCATTCAATTATCTGCAACTATTCTCTAGATTGCATGGTAAAACTACTCGTAAGTTAATGGAGAATAAAATCGGGGAATAAAAATAACCCTGGGATAGTTACTCCAGTATAAATTGAAGTTTGGTCGAATCCACCCTAAATAAAATAAATTATTATGGTAGGTACTAAATTGTATGAAAGAATATTTTAATAATTTAGACCAAATTCTTGTCACGATTTTTTTCTTCCGATACAATGAAAGACGGCTAAATACGTCGCAGCGCGGGCGCAAAATAGCGGGCTACGTGCAATCAATCTGGCGCGCAGCAGCCCACTGAATAGCCGCGCCGGCGCGGCCCAAGGCCGCCCGCCCGATGTACCTGTAGATTTATACCTAAAGCGCGGAGTGCACCAGGCCTGACTTAACGTAACAATAAGCTACCTCCCAGCCTATCACAATACCTACACATAATACGATGAAAGATATTATCTTTCCACTACTAATTAAAATTCACTGCTTAGTTCGCATCCGGCCCTATGCACACAATATACCTATTTCTCGTCTATCATTTCCTAAACGTACAGAATGACAACAGACGCGACGTCGATTAAAAAAAATCTACACGATAATAAATACTATCCTAAGCTTGATTATCGAAGCTAAGAAATCGAACGATTATGTTGAACCACTGTACGACTCACCGAATTTGAACTCTAAAAGACCTCCCTATTAACCATACTCAATTGGAAACCTAAGAAACAACGTGTTGCTGTAAAACCAACACGCCTACAACAAGCATCAGACTGTCTACTGCATGTCTGAACGCACTACAATTAGTATAATTAAACCTGAACAATTTCGAGGAATCTAATAAATATACTATCTATAAAAATTCACCTGAATTTGTAACTAATTCGCCAATCTGGTAACACCGATCAAAAACGACAACATTGTTTTCGACTTCAGGAGATAGGTAAAGGTCATAAGAACCATACAACCAAATACAAGTTTAAATAATTAGTGTACTAACGACAATCGAAGTAACACCTTACTCCACTACACAACTGCTACAATTCAATTAAACATCGACAATCGAACAACCCACAACGTCTGCAAAGTCTGCTACTTGGTAACAAACCTAAAACTATTTACCAAGGCCGATAGATGGCGCTGTTAATAAAAATGACACGACAACGCTAGCTCCACCTGTGTTTATATCCACACAACTAACGATAACGGCGACGCTAGCTCCACCTGTGGTGATACACGCACAACTACCTACCTAATACAAGTGCAATTACACATCTATCTATAACAAAGAAAAATACGAGTCGAAAATCCTACCTACTGCGCGAGCGCATAACGTTTAGCTAGGTTAATTTTATCGACATCATCACAAGTACTCCACTGCTGGACATATACCTCCCCTAGACACGCTACACAACAAGACTTCGAAGTGACAGTGGCCCTTCGCAGATCTTCCGTCTATCTGGATGGACCGCCCAACACTACATAAATTCGAATAATTTAGCAATAATATAAGTATCTTAAAAAAAATATGTTAACAACTAAGGTCACGGAGGCCCGGGTTCGACATCCAGGTCAGTCCGTACCTACCCTACTAGACTGCAAACAAAAATAACTTATCTTAACGTAGCACAGAGTACAGACGAACTTTAAAACCGAAGCATTATGCGTATATATATTTCAACTGAAACAACAACAAAATAAAAGGAAACAATCAGACAAATTAATAACAAACAAAAACCTAGCGCCTCGCCGACAATTGCTTAACCGGAACGATTAGTGTCAACAAGTGCTAATAACATAACCCAAAATAAATAACTACTTATTCAAACCCTAGCTTAACTGGAACGATCCTTGTCATTTCTCAGCCAAATACCTAGTGACAAAACAACCAATCATTTTTTTTTCCTAACGAATTAAATCCTAACGGTCACCCATTCAAATACAGACTTGTAACCAAACCTACCAACAATCAGAGTCAAAACAATTTAAACGTACATCTGAAAATGGAAGGTAATGGATAAAACGATACAGTGATAACCGTGGCGCACGCGATCAAACATCTACCTACCCACATACATAAACTTAAACTTGTTTCCCGTAGCGGTACCTAGACAGCGACGATGGACGTATCTACCTAGTACCCCTAAAACGGTGCTAGACATAAACGTGACTTAAAGTCAACCCATGGTTCAAAACATAGTCCTAATGGATTTTATAGTCTACCTGCCTAGTGCTATCCCTAAAACAATGCTAGACAAAATTTAACATTAACCCACGGGTTAAAATACTATCCTAATGGATTTTATAGTCTGCCTGCCTAGTGCTATTCCTAAAACAACGCTAGACATAAACGCGGCTTAACGTTAAACCACGGGTTAAAATAATATCCTACTGGATTTTATAGTCTACCTGCCTAGTGCTATTCCTAAACAACGCTAGACATAACCGCGGCTTAACGTTAACTCACGGGTTAAAATAATATTCTAATGGAATTTATAGTCTACCTGCCTAGTGCTATTCCTAAACAACGCTAGACATAACCGCGGCTTAACGTTAACTCACGGGTTAAAATAATATTCTAATGGAATTTATAGTCTACCTACCTAGTGTTATTCCTAAAACAATGCTAGACAAAATTAACATTAACCCACGGTTTAAAATACGATCCTAATGGAATTTATAGTCTGCCTGCCTAGTGCTAAATTCCTAAAACAACGCTAGACATAAACGCGACTTAACGTTAACCCACGGGTTAAAATAAGATCCTAATGGATTTTATAGTCTACCCACCTAGTGGTATTCCTAAAACAATGCTAGACAAAATTAACATTAACCCACGGGTTAAAATACGATCCTAATGGATTTTATAGTCTACCTGTCTAGTGCTAATCCTAAACAACGCTAGACATAACCGCGGCTTAACGTAAACTCACGGGTTAAAATAATACCCTAATGGAATTTATAGTCTACCTACCTAGTGCTATTCCTAAAACAATGCTAGACATAACCGCGGCTTAACGTTAACTCGCGGTTTATAACATGATCCCTCCGTACCTAACTTAACAGTTTCTCGATGTAAGAAAGTGATGAACAAGTTTATGACTAACAACACAACCTGCCGCCATCTCCGCAGACGGATATGATGAACGCACCTACCTACCTAGTAAGCTATTCCGAAAACAATGCTATTCCTAACCATAAAACGACTTTTATGGAAATGTGAAAGTGTCAGAACAAGGTAACAGAAATGAGGTTAACCCAGATTTATGGCTAACAAGCATCAACACATTTTGACTTCAGTTTCCGCATACACAGAGAAAACATGAAACAGACACGAAACAGACGAACCTACCTAGTATTCCTAAAGTAAATACGTAATATATTAGCTATAAATGCGACTTAAAATAATTGCACGATTCAAATCTAACCAAGGTTCCTATCCTACCTACCTATCGGTTTTTATCAAAATGTAAAAAGGACTACGCGTGATTTTAATATCAATGAACCTAAGTTTACGGCTAACGCCCTTTGAAATACACGGCCGGCCTCACCCCCGGCCTGTGTAGCCCCTCATTTTGAGAAACTCTCAAGCAACTTAGAATCCAACATACTCTATTTACACACATACAATATTCATGCTAGCCTCACATGGTGGTAGGCAGCGGCGATGGATATCCATCTGCTGCCATCCTGATTTCTATTTTTCCAAGACCTTACTAGAAGTGACAAACGGACCGACATACATAAGTACCTAACCTATATGAGTAACTAGTGAGTATCACTTTTAACCGCATCTAAACTACCTACTAAGTGACAGTTATTAAGGGAGGGGGTCTCACCCCCACGGCTAGGTAGCTCGGTACCCATGTATCCTACAGAAATCTCTTGATCAAACCTAATGTAATAATACATCACACATCAAAATACACTAGCAATTTAACCTACAAGAATCGCAAAGAGACATATTCTGAGAACCCTTCTACTATCGGTCGGTAGTCTGTTAATAATTGACAAATTAACATAGTTATACAAGTTACAAGAGGACAGACATACAGAAATTCGAAAACATTACCCTACTCCTTTCTGCAGTCGGATAATGGCCTACACATTATCCGAGCAAGTCAAGACCTTTAGTCTACAAGAAGTTGCGAGTCAAATACATACCTACGTTCGAAAACATTATACCTTCTATCTGCAGTCGGTTAATGACCATACGCATTTATCCGATCAAAGCAAGACATTTGGTCTACAAGAAGTTACGAGGGAACCGACACACACATTCGAAAACATTACCCTCCCTATCTGCAACCGGTTAACTACCTACACATTCCTAGTAAGTCAAACCTTTTGCTACAAGAAATCAGGAGAGAACTGACATACATACATTCGAAACATGACCCTTCCTATATGCAGTCGGTTAATTACCTATACATTATACGAGAAACCCAAATCCATAGGCTACGAAAGTTACTAACGACATACACAAGCCAGTTTATGTCCTACATACTATCCTAGCAAATCTAACCTTTAGGCTACAACACGTTACTAGAGACAAATAAATTAGTAAACTGTTACCCTACCTACTCCTATTTGCATTCGTTTAATAACTACAAACTCCTAGAATAGTAAATAGAGAAACTCCATATCCTACAGCCCCGACACCCCCCATTTAGTACAGTCCTAACACCCCCCATTTAGTACAGTACTAACACCCCCCAGTTCCTGTGATTACCATGACAAAATGACAGATTTACCTGAATAAACCTACGCAATGCAAGCGAATAAGTACCAATACATAAACTCATGTCTGCCATAGTACTGAAAGCGCTGACGGAATTCCGTCTACTGCGATGATGACATAACACCTTCTCCACATTCATCGCTACTTGTGCTCCCTACGTAACCAACTTCGCTGCCTAGACCCTATATTATTCACCTAACATTACCTAGTACTATTTAGAACTTACGACTAACCTTAGCCTTTTAGCCTCATAACCCTAACGCACCCCCGATTCCTTAAGTTTCCTAAAATCCTAACAAAATGTAATTTTACGTACCTAGTTTATTAAGACTATTATTAACGCGCGAATTTAATCTAGTAAACCTGTAATTTAACCTAATAAACCTGTAATTTATTTAACCTAGTAAAACCTGTAATGCATCAATTCAATCCATCCACAACTGATCTCTTGAACCCCTCATTTGTTTACACGGAAACATATTGTGGACCGAAGTCCACATTAAGATATACATAAATACATAATAATATACATAAATACACAATATAATATACGTTATACATAGATATATACAGATCCTGGGAATCAGGCAACATATTGTGACGATCCCAACCCGCCCTAAAAAAGCTACGCACCTCTACACACCCAAGAAAGACTCTACGAAAAAGCCTACGCAACCCTGAAGGGGTGAAAACCTACAAAAGCTAAAAGAGACCTACCTAAATACTTACTAAAAGCACCAACTCTGGAACCCCTACGTGAAAGCTAGATAAACCTACAAAATTATTAAGCTTAAAAGATACTTACCAAAGCTCTTACTAACTTCCTTACAATTAAAGCTATGTGTACCTACTCAATTGACTTTATACTACTATGTAAAATATTAAGCTAATTGAAATAAAGTAAATTGGAACTAATATTAAATCATAATTAAAGCAAAATTAAGGATAATAGAATATTAAATTACTAGAATTAATAAGGCCAAAATGTGATCGTCTAACCCTACGTTGTTATTTCCTAATGTAGTAACACACAGAATCTTCAAGGGTTCAGAGGAGATCAGGTAGATGAATATAAATTAAAGCATAACAGGTTTATAACGAAAAGAAAATATTTATTGCGATAACCTAACATACAAAACTACTAGACTTATTACTAGCACGATTAATAAAACTTACGCTTAAGTTATCTTAAATCTATATGAGCGTACTGACAACTATTAAGAAGTTACTTAAGTTCGAAATAACGTCCCTATATAGAAGTATAAAAGGTTATTAATTAAAATTAGAATTAAATTAGATTATTTACAGATAAACGAATTTGAAGTTGAAGTTAATTAGCTACCTACCTTCTGACATACTTATTGACCATACCCAAGGCCTGAATACAATACTAAACGCAACAATATACCTACAGAACTACCGTGACTATGAGTTAACCCTATGAAATCTTTAAATCAAAAGAACTTATACATTTTATATTGAAAATGAAAATAAATAATTAGAATCGAGAGAGGTTCTTACAACTAATATAAATACCGTAACGGAGTATTCCTGCAACAGAAAAATAGGTTAATATCGACTTCAAGATAAGATTTACACAAAAGAAAGGGAATTACAGGGAAACTATATTAATGGTAAATAATGGAAGAGAACACAATTTATTGGTTTGGAACCCTGGATGGAAGTAAGAATATTACTCGGACATCAGAATCTCTGTAAGAAATTACTGTTAGACGTGAGAACATTTCCTGTAAGAGATTAACCTCTAAAAAAAATGTTTTCACCCCCCTGGCTCCAACACCACGCCAAGAGGGGATAGACTCCAACCAGAATGCGAGTCTCCTCAGGAAAGGATGATGGAGAGGAATCTGATGTTAAAAGTTGCTATTTCGCAAAACTAATAATCTTTCAGTCCCTCTTATTGAATTTCTTAATATTACTAGATTCATTCTAGTGGTTTCTGGAGTGCCCAGTTACTGATAGAAGTATTTGCACATTGTGCGTACAAAGGTAGGTTCAATACCTTGTACAACTGAAAAGGTAGGTTCAATACCTTTTCATTGCAACTGGAAAGGTAGGTTCAATACCTTTCCACAACTGAAAGGGTAGGTTCAATACCCTTCCACAAAATAAAAGGTAGGTTCAATACCTTTTATATTTCCTGTAGGGAATATAAGAATAGAATGAATTTTAGTAACGGTAAGAATAAGACAGACCGAAGTGATTGTGCATAAATAAATCATAAGCTACATTTAATACGCATTTATATGCCTTCAGAAAGGAGTGGGTAGGAAGTTCAGAAAGATGGGAGAATGATTGTTAGGAGGATTATTGAAGGGAATAGATTTAAACTAAAGCCAGCAACTTGCCGTACTAGTGGGTTGAATCCACATCCTCATTACCAAAATAACCCTGGCCTAAATGAGTTTGGTGAATGAAGGTTGAAGGTTGAATAAGCTGTATATTACCTCACCGGCCAAGCGAGGTTCCACACAGCCAATTCGGTGTGCAGTGTGGGGAAAATTTGATAGCTGCGGGTATAGTGTAACTGCGTGCTCCGATAAAACCACCAGCAAGTCACATCGTTTAGAATAGCTTGCTCGTGATAATATCAGAGAATATGTCTCAATCAACCCAGAGTTACGTTAGCATGAATCAGGGTTCGAACCCGATGATTATTAACTTTAGGCCAATATAGTGCTAGGCCTCAATTCAATCTATGTTCGGGGTAGGTTCGCTTGCGTACCGCCACCCTTAATATTACGCCTTAATTGCCTAAGCGGTTTGAATACACAAGTATACAACAATGAACACAATACAAGAAAATATATGAATAAACTCATCAACAGTAAAATGTCAGTCAAGGAATATTATAGAATAGGCACATAATAAATATACACACACACAAGAGAAATACCAGGAGAAAGAAGTGTACAATTAAAGAAGTGAAATAATTAAATCAACTATCCGTTCATAGGGTTGCCAACACATTTCGCATAAGCATGAACCCTAAGTACGAATCTCAATTACCCACATTAGTAATAAAAATAATGAAACATTAAAATGTACACAAAGCAAGACAATAGTAGCACTTACCCAACACGGAGAATAGCTGTAATAAAATATGATTAGTAACAAAATATTTAAACCTTACTCACGTCCGCTCAGCCGTAGGGGAATATATGAATGAATAATAAAGAATAAATAATATAATAAATAAGTATACATATGGTAAATACCTTTTTTCACTTGAAATCGCTGGGATTCCAAGCAGTTGGAACATGGGAATGTATAGGAATTAGGTTTACCCGACACTCTCACTCAGACTCAAGCAAGATTGTTATAATACTAACACAGGATAAAGGTGTCTTGTCCTGTATCGGGCTGGTTGGTTTAGGAGGAATTGTGGTCAGGGAAAAGGGTATAAGGTAGTGGAAATAGGAAGAGTTTGACCTAAGGGGCCCTACGGGGGAATATAATAAATAAATAGAATACACAAATTAAACTTCAATAGAAAGAAGTTTAAAATTAAGAGAGACTACTACTGCACAACGAATTGCGCGCCAAACTAAGCTAAGATCGCACGTACGTCCGGCAGCGGTTCCGCGATCCAAAGAAGAAGCCCTCGCCACGCTCGGTCAAGTCTATTTAAGCAGGCGCTGCTTCCCCTCCTCTCTTCACCTCTCGTCCCCTCCTTTTCGGCGCCGGTCTGTCGCACCAGCCACCTGTGCGAAGTGGCGTGACTTTCTGAAATAGTTCCTAATTAGACGTAACTAACATTAAATGCTACGCTACTATAGGCCTTGGGTATAGTAAATCAAAGTCCATAAAAATACTATGAAAGTTGAATGAAAATCATACGATCGACCACTGGCGCCTGCCTGTCGCATGAACACCTGTGTCGTCGTGGCGTGATCTCTATGTAAAACCCGCTCCTAATTAGGCTTAATTAACTTATCGGCAACTAGGCTTTATTCCTACTACACTAAAGTCGAAACTCGTTGTATTGACTTCCGATTGAAATTACTTGTGGTAGGCTTTATACTACAGGGTGATTTATTCCCTAATAAAATCTCAGAATTAAATGAATAACATTTAAATAACTCCTACCTAATAATCTAAAATAATAAATTTTACCTATATGGAACATTCCATTATAAAACTGAACGGCGGGAAATCCTACCTAGGTACATGTAAGAATGCAAAACCGAAGAAAATTCAGTAGCTTTTCAGTAGACAAGGTGGAAATATGAAAGCTTTAATGTTGTGAACTAAAAAGAAAATTAAATGAAGTATTTTCTATTGTAATTCCGGTATGACCGGTACAAAGGTACTTGTTCATTTTGGTAGAAAGTGCTTGGGTTAAGTAATTGGTCATTAGACTAAATGATTTATCTCTGAATGAATAATATCTACATCAATACATTACTTAAACGCACCCTTATTACATAGAGGTGGAAGTTAATCTGCTTTATACATAGTAACTTTGAAATACGAGCCTCATTCCACGTATATCACGTTGGTCCCAGACAGTGCTTATTGGATTCCGCAAAGCTTAGCGCCTGGGTGAAAGGAAGCTTGAACTATTGTCTGCCGTTGCATAAGCTCGCTGACCGCTCGAAAGCACGTCCATTTGTTACTTCTGCCATGTCCAAGCTCGCTTTCCTATTGTAAATTACCTTTTGTTTTTGCACACTTACTAAAATGTGAAGTGAAAGGTATGAGATCAGTGTTTCTGAAATTCTCTATCGATCTAATGCCGATACGGATATTTGTAGACACTTTTGAGCAGGAGCTTGGTGTGAGCTCGGTCTTACGTCTGTCAAAATTGTATGAATTCTCACAATTGTAAGACCGAACTCAACTGATCTCGCACGCAAAACTGTATGAATATCGGTATATTAGGTAAGTATACTCTCCAAGTTAAGAGATCGGTTCCGCAATATTATCTCCGTTAAGATTATGCGACCTTATACCCTTACAACAGCTGTGAAGAAATATTGCAACCTCAAATTGTTCATTAGAAATAGATGCGATTAGTCGGTCTCCAAGGCACGCCACTCAACCTGATTCTAGGCTTTTTTGCATCCATGTCCCTGCTAAGCCAATCACTTCGCGCGTATATCGCACAGCGTACCACACGTTTACCGAATTTATATATTATAAATTATATTTACTTTTGTAAATATAATTTAAAACCAATGACGTGAGCTTCAAATAATGTTGACAACATACAAGAGTTGTACACGTTTCCACGCTACTCTGACTTTGATCTCAAAACCACAAGTGCCATTAAAGTTTCGAAACAGGATGTGGTTGAATCACCTGTTCTTTTAGAGGGGTCGACCTCGACAACTGGCTTTCTTTGACCTGTTAGAAATCGTGCTTCATTCGGCCGTCACATTGTCACGGTTCACTATAGAAGTAGAAAATGCATAGCATTCAACTTCATTTAGCCCTCATAAGTAACTAGCTACATATCCACTTTATCTAGTGGCCATTAAACCTTACTCAATAGATAAGGCTATTCCACACAAAGCTGCCACAAAGTGTAAACAATGATGAATAGAACGTTCTCAGTCTTCAGACTTGGAAACAAGAATTCGCGGCACGCGCTTGTTATCGGCAACTCATGATAAGATAGTCAAAGTCCCTCCTATACGAGACTGTAGGTATCTCTTTGAAGCTATTTTGAAATGACAAAGTTATGAAATATCACATCCGTAACAAACATAGCAACACGTTATGTGTAGCGACTAGCGAGTATCATGCTACACATGTAAAGCGACACCGAAACCTAATGTATAAAAAAATTCTTTGTGTTATTCTAGTACACTGAAAATTACTATTTCCTAGAATTAGCATGCGGGGAAAACCGTGGGACTTTCCCACATGTTAGCTTTTAGCATCGTTAAATAATTATGGAAACTTTCAGTCTTGAAAGTTTTCTAGTGCCTTTTATTTTTCAAAATATCAATATCTAAACAGACAGTTTACTGTAGCCTTCACATAAAATTCCAATTTCACGCGAAATAGCAAAAGTAACATCGTTAATTTCGCATGTATTCAAGAGCCGCCCCTCGTAGCAGGGCCTGGAAAAACAACAGCGAGTAGGCTGCTATCAGGAGCGCGAGGGCGGGCGGCGCGCGGGCGTAGGTAGGGCCCGCCGACCGGCACCGCCAGTGCACACTCGGCGACCGAGCCAAACGCGCGTCAACAACGCAACACTACATACAACCTGCAGTAGTACCTGCGATCAACACAAACTCGACTGTACCGAATCTCAATACCTACACGAACTTGAAAGCATCACCGCGAAATATTGAATAATTTTCCTGACCTACTTTTGAAAAGCCCCGGACGCAGGAAGATGCCGGTCGAAACGAAAATTAGCTTCTCCGGTGAGTACTTGTGCCTAAATACGTAAAATTTTATACTGGGTTGGAATTTGAAATATTGGGATTCGTTTTCTTTAAAATCAAACAGGTATATTTTAAGTTCATCCATGGATAATAATGACGTCCTAAACAGTCAAAGAATTTTGTTCTTTGTTAATTTATGTACTTAATTCATTCAAATAAAAATAACACTTTGTTATTGCATAATAAATTGTTAGTGTCAATGCGTATACCTAGGTAGTTAGTAAAATAAAAATTATCAACTGTGTCTAAAATGAATTTACAATAACAATGAAATCATAACAACAGATAACAATGATATCATCGCATGATGTCGTATTGTCGCATTGCTTTCAATCTAGTAAACCAAAATGGTACTTATTTATTTTATTATTTCGTTTTCGATTATTTCCTATACAGTAACATTCATAGATACATTATTTCTCTGAGCATTCGTATGCCGCGCCGCCGCCGCGCCGACTGAAAGAAATCTTTGGTAGAGACAATTTCGATGTTACAAATGCGCTTTCTTGTAACATGTTTAAACAAATAGTATAATTTGTATGTGGTACGGTGCAGTATTTATCATAGGTAAATAAATATTCTAGTTGCCCAACCGAGATACGAGTACAACTCAGGGCTTAGTGTTAATAAGTTAACGTACAGTAATCATGCTAATGAGCAAACGCTTAGAACACAGGTTTGAGAACTGTAACACTACCTCGTGTAGGATGTTGTTTTAACTACAGATTCTAATTTAATTATCTAGTCATTTGTCAACAATTGGTAGATATAAAGTTATAACATTTAAGGGATTAGAAAGAAGGAACGTTGATCGATCCATCCTATGACCAAACCACTGGAGACTTGTTATTGGTATAGGTCAGAAATCATTTAGTAGTTATTAATAAAAATATTTTTTATTATTTAACACTTTATTGTATACACACTGGAAATTTACATGCTAACATACAGTTAAGAAAGGACATATACAAAGTTATCTCTATGAGATATTTCTTCCAACAAACCCCAAGTATGTGTTAGAAGGAACTTATGCACCAAAAAATTTAGTATGGAAATTACTTTTCGATGAAGCACGTTACGTTAACATACTGTACTCATAGTTGTCTCCGTAATTTTGCTCATAATAGAAGCTGAACCCATTTTCATGAATATTTCAGCAACAACTCACATTGTCTTCTCGTGTTTTGCTGGAAGTTAATCAAACTTGATCTCATGGGAATTGTGAATCATGAATCTGTTTATTCGAGTCAAATTAAACGTATAAATAAGTAAACTATACGAATATAATCTTACAAGATACTTTATATTCCATTTTATTATAAATAAACCTCAATCTGACCCCAAGATACGTTTTACAGTCCTGTGGGACTGCGCCTGTAAAGTAACGCTGGACTATCGCAAATTTTAAACAATGTTAAGTAAAACGGGAAAATACTGAACGTATTATAATAGCCCTGTAAAATTGCCTAATAACCTAATACAGACAATCAGAGCAATCAAAGACCGGAGGCAGACTCTACCATCTCTCAGGTATGAAGGATGAGCTTAGCACATAGTGTATCCTATTAGAATCCTAAAATATTCTAATTTAATCTAAAACTTCATTTAGTGATAGACCAATTCAATTTGATAAGGACAATCTTTTAAGTGAGGTACGTTACGCATATCATTATGTAATTCAAAACCTAATTCTTCTAATGGTTGCTATTAAACTTGATATTTTCACAAAGAGTTTTTCTGCTAGGAAAATACTTCTATTGTTTATGAAACATGCATAATACTGAGGCCTTGAAGTAAATTATAGGAATTGTGGTCGATAGTGAGTGACGTCCCATTTGTGAGTCTAGAAACAATAATACAGAGTGTTGGCGAGTCATATAATTCTGTTCGCAACGCACGTTAAAACCGCTTCGTTTTTGGTAATCAAAATTGTAAATTCGGATCTAAAAATTACATTTTTGCAATAAAAATGAGGGTTGGGTATTGACTCGGTAATTTCTTAATTTTTGTTTCTGTCAGGAAACTTAGTGTTTGGATCTCAATTTACAGTACCCAGCTGTTGGTTACTAATAATCGATCAGATTCCAAGTGATTGATTACTATGAGTGACACTCATGAGTAATTACTTTATTGACATGTAATGTAAACTCTCCACAATCAATAGGCTCAAATAAAATTCATCCTATACATTGAGCATGCAGAAGTATACTTACTTACCCAATGTAGAATTCTATTAATAAATATTTGCATAGCCCGAATCGTGACTACGTGATCTCATAAAATGTGGTTTGCTCTATTTGAATTTATTATTCCTTCTCTATCTTACGAATGCAATAAGTACGTACCCTTACTTATTCTTTAGAAATCCTTATGGAGATTGTAACCTAAATAAATCTTAAAGGATCTATTTATGGTATCGTTTGCCTGACGCTTCATCAGGTGTGTCTTTGTTTATTACTCGTCACGATTTCCCTTACTCCTTATAGGGCATACTATAAAACATTCATTATTTATGAATCTGCTTTCTCTGAGCCTTCGCTCGCAGTGCTTGCTTTGTAAATTTAATTAAACTTAAGCTCTGCGAACTCGGTGCCGCAGTATTTAGGATTAAGATTAACCTTCAAATAACAGCGAGGGACTGTGACAGCTATATCATGCAGGAATATGTGCTTGAAACGAAGTGAATCCAATTGGAATCATAAAATATTACCGCAAGGAATTAAATGTCGTAAATCCATCCATATACAATTTGCTGTAGCATTGCCCTCTTCATTTTATAGTTACAAAATTTTTGTTGTTTCATTCTTATACCTTTGTGTAGCGTCCCCAGTTCCTCTCTTGCATTGCTCTCATCCATCAATGTCAACTAAGTAAGTATGCATGGAGATGCGTAACATTTTCATGTTTTATTAGGTAACTAATAAAAACCTGGCTCAGTAGAGAGAGGTGTGCCTCCCCTAGAGACCCTCCCTGCTGTAACCTTTCACCCCCGAACTTGCCCTTGAAACCCTAGTAACTAGTAACCTACTAATTAAATCAACCTGACTTATTGTGTTCAATTCATTTAAAGTATTTTTTGAAAAGAAAATTAGCAATGTCTTCACATTGCTAATTTTCTTTTTAACCACTGCCTCTAAGCTTGTGCTAGGTGCGTTCACCACAATAATCCTGAGGTGGGGATCGAACCTTGCGCATCCCTAACCATAGGGCTACCGTAACTTGTTTTATATTTTACTTTATTAATTTAATATCATTTGCAAAGACGGTAAACATTACCAATGGTATTTCAATGTAATATCTGACTCGTTCGCTGCTTATTGTTCGGTACTGATCTGGTGGTTGGCATTAGTTCTGTAAGCTCTCCCTTACCGGGAGCCGTTTGCCATGACCTCTACTGCACTTATAATTCTTAGCTACGGTTCTATTTCTACTCCAATACTAATGCGGTGTGTGTGTAACGCACTTAACCTTGTTTGCCTCACCGACATGACATGCCACATCGCAAACCGTAACTGCATCCTGCCTGACCTTGTTCGGGGCCCCTTACAAAGGAAATATACATTGGCTTAACATACAGACTGATAGTAAATAAAGTAGGGAGTATTTTTCGGCCGCAGTAATAGCTCTGAATGCATTCGGAATGGGTTCGTTTCAATTAGAACAAATTGGTGGAACCACTTAATATCATTGGCATTATCTGAAATAATATATTTTGTTTTATTGAGACAACGGAATCTAATGACGCAGATAATAAGAACGGTCCAAAGTGTTGCACTTGATCTGCTGTTAGCTGTACCTACTTAGTTTGTAATGTTATTGTTCAAAACATTATTTTCGATCACAAATAGTGTCGGTTCAAACGTTCCATTTACCGTGACTCTCATCTTCTAAACCTTGGTTAGTTTTACTTATTCAATACCCAATATGATCCTATAGTTTACACACGTACGTACACACGAGCAGTGTGAGATGTGCTAGGTATACAGACACGGTGTTATTATTTACGTTGCTATGTTAGTGCCCAGTTGCGTAATTCGTCTTTATGATTTTCTGTGCTTCATAGCGTGAGACGTCATGTTTGTCGCACAACACTACCTGACGATTGTGTCAATGTGGCTATTAATGGCCGGTAAAACATTAAGGCCTCGTAATGCGATAAAAATTTCACTCAGCTTCTGGTAACGAAGGCCGGTTTCTTTGTATGGGGGGCTGAAAACGCATGAATCGGCTTGGGCTTCCTTTTGTGAAAAAGTTTTCCATCTCGTTAAGATTTACAGCTTCCGCAGATTACCATGTCTGTGACAAGCAATGTATCAAAATATTTATGACTTGGCTCATTAATGCATAGAATATCTTAATGCTAGCCCTGACCTGACGGCTTCCTGTCTCTTATCCTTATCGGAGATGTGCTGCTCGCGTCGAAATTGCTCAATTACGCGACCGGCATTGTTGTCGGTCAACCGTGACCAAACTGCAGGACAGGTGTAACCTGCAGGGATTTTACGCTACGCGACTTCCGCATGTTGCGAGCGGCATTGTCACCCATCACAGATAACACGCCAGTTATAGATTCAACAAATCATCGGTATTTTTTGTTGTAACACAATCCCGCCGTCCAAATTTATAGCTCCGATTGTTTTTGTCATCGCAATAAATCGATCTGTCTGCAACGCCACCTTGAACCACGGTTCCGATTTCTCGTCGACGGCGGCGATTCTTCTCGTGCGTATCGGAGCGAGCCAAACATGTCTCGGTAATCAATCGTCAACCGGCGTCTTGACTTACATGCGATTTTTATTACGAAATTGAGATGTAAGTTAATCGCGGATTCATTATTGTATAATCCATCTGTGCCCGGAGGTGCCGGTGCCGCTCGCCCACACAGATGCGAGCCAACAACATGACAAATAACCGGACAGGTTGTGCGGAATCTTGCGAAATGTGTAGTAGTTGCTTTGCTATATATGAGTATGTGGACCATATCCTCATTCCAGACTTATGTAACGCTGAGGTACGTGTGGAAGTCCTCTCGGATATCCTATTTTAACATCCTCTAAAGACACGAGTTCGTTACTATTCTTCTTTCTTTGACACAATAGTGATGTTTATTGATAGTGCTGGCTGACGTATTCTTAATTCTCATGCAACTCACGTGGCGGTCTACAACTTGTGTGGTATACACACCTGTTTACATAATTTTATGTTCATTATTTTAAATTGCCGCACTGGGAGCGTGCGTCAATCACTACTTGTCAGTTGTTTTTTTGCGATTACCGGCGGCGCTAATGTCGATAAAGACTGCTATACTCGTATTTATTGTCACCGATTTAAGTTCAAGTTATGTAAACCTTTGATTTTGTAAGTAATTATTATATTTGTAGGTAATTATAAGAAAACAAATATATAATTTTTCTCGCATATAACTTTTTAAATACCTTCCTTACAGAATAGACCTCAAGTGGAAGTAGGTAAATGAATTCAAACGTTTCGAAGGATATCTAAATAATTTATCACTGCGATAATCCACGGCACGTAATCCGCAGGGCAGGTCCATGCGAGGTCATGCAATTTAATGTCATTCTCAGTTTTCCTATTCATCTTTACTTTGAATGGTTAGTTAAACTCTCACAGCAAAGTCATTAGGAATATTGCCTTCTCGCATGCATGCTAAATACATTGAGAACCTATTCTCATAATAGTGACCACCACCGGTACGTGCTTCAAAATATATGTACTTTACTTGAATTGTGTACATACATTAAGCAAAGCCACAAAACAAGTTTTTGCGCAGTAGTTGAACAATACAGTCTTGAAAACAGTGATTTGTGATGTATGCTCTTTTAGTTGACAAGCTCCTTTTGTGACCAATAGCTTGAGCTGCGGTGATTTTCACGTCGATGTTGTTATTTATATACCATTGTTCATTGTTTTATATGTATAGCTCTTTGGAGCAAGTTTTAAATGCAAAAAGGCTGTTGCATTGCCAATGTAGACTATATTGTAGAGCTCTGCATAATGCTGCAATATTGGCAATCTGTCTCTGTAGGTACCTGCAGTCGTCCGCATTCAGTATATTAGATAGTCTGTAAATTGTATTCACCAAGTTTCCAACTTTATCAAGTCAAGTGGTGGATCTGGATTTTTGCCAAACTTGGTTAGGTTCTTCGTTTTATAATTCGCTGGCTTATTTATACAAAGGCTCGGTCAGAACCGAGACATTCAATTCATTTTATTTATAGCAGTTTGGCGTCACTGCTAGGCGTCGGCCAGTCTGGACTTAACCCATTTATTTAGGGATGCCCTTTCATCCACTATTTTTACTTTCATGCGACTCAACCGAGTACAAAAGTGTTGAAGTCGTAATTGATTTTGATGGACTCCGAATCAGAAGCACTTCGTGAACCTCAACCCTAAACCATAAAAGTCTTTAAATAATGTGTACGTGTCTCTATGACGTGTTGTTGAAAATAAAATTCTAAATGTCTAGGTAGTTCTATTTACTAATGTCTCGGGCATATCTTTTATAGTGTACCTAGCTTACAAGAGTAATTGTATCAAATTGTCCGACAACTGACGATAATTATATCGCTTTAATAAGTATATTTTCAAGACTAATATGAAATGTTTTGGATAACTAGGTAACTATTCCAGATAAATTACTCGAGCTTTCATTTTGCAATTTGCTTTACTTTCTAAAGACACTTCTGTTAATCTTAAACCTTCACAGCAGCCTACGATAGCGGCCGGCTTGATTGCCTTATCTCGATGAATTTATAGTGCCTTCGACGCGAGCTCCAGGAGTTCAATTATCTAGGGAACGCGCGGGAAATTGAGTAATAACTGCGTGCGCAAGCGCATGCGCGAAGTACTTACTTATATTATTAATATAAATAGAATTGGTACTCGTATATCTTTATATGATTTTTTGATAGTAATCTATAATACACTCAAATTATATTGTTGTAATTGAGCTAATCGGCAATATAATAATTACTGAGAACTGGTTATAGGATTGTACCATGGTTTATTCGTCTTAGATTGTACCTCATAGGATAGATTCTTTGGCGAATTAACCAAGACATATCTCTTTTACCAAAGAACGGAAATTGTTCTTTTGCAACTCTGTATTAAGTTATCCAAATTGAGTTCTCTGTTATATTATACCACATTATTATATCTATTATGTTTATACTGTAACCGTGGTAGCTGTTCGCGTGGAAAAATACCGTTTGGAGTTCATAAAAAAGTTCCATTTTACACAGCAGCAAGTTTGACTCATGAACGGAATGTTGGATAATTTATCCCTAGCGTATATTTTTTTTATATACGAGACATAAGCAAATGTTTATAAGACATCAAGGCTAGGTAAGGTACTTGAACCTTGTCTTGTAGATACATTACCTATCTGAGTTAAAAATACGGTCTTATGTAATTTTAATTATTTAAAGCCCACCATTAAAATGTTCACTGCACCTCGGCGCTGATTATTGCAGAGGCGTCGCACCTTAAATATTCCGTCAACAACGTCCGTTCAACGCACACGTTCACCTTAACATGAATGAGCATTAACACCCATTTATAGCCGCGACAATCCGCCCTCGCAAATTATTAGACAAAACTCATAAAATAACGTTTCGCCGAACCACTTAGAGCGTTTATGACCCTGCTAAATAATTGTAAATTCTATTAGGTATCGGTGTTCTATAAATAATATATGATGGATTAGTTTCGTTTTGTGACCAACCTTCTTGTACAATCGCCATCACAACATCCTCATCAACCTCCGTCGTATTGCCTGTCTATTACACTTTGGTGTTGTCGTGTCGAGTGTACCACTATAGGATACACGGTTTCATTTATATGAAGACTTAATAATCAGTCTACACAAACTAATCTCAAACCTCGGCCATTGCAGCAGATATCTGATCACAATGCCCTTGTGATGTGCGAGTGTAGCTGATCATTTATCTATTAACCAACCATAATCAACAAATCTGTATTAGGTACTTTATTATATGCCATCGATAATACAATTTCCATATGTTTCCGTCCGTCTGTATTGACAAAAATCTACAGTTCCATCAAAAACACAACATTTGACCCAATGTTAGTTGTAATCTTTTAAGCTATTTTCTGTATCTAATCGATCTCCTTTGCATCGTGCAGATACCGATACCATTCGATATCACAGATATAGGCATATTTCACTATATTTACTTAGAATCAAACTGAGTCATTTGTTGGTATGACAATAGCATTCTTTACAACATTATTAATGTTGTAAATTATTTTTTTATTGGGGAATATTGCACCACCACGCTCTTGCTTGATCGATTTGTCATCGTACGATTTATATATTGCGCAGTTCGACGATTATTCTCACACTTCCTTCTAAATCTCGACGATGTGTGTTTAATGAGGTCTATCGGAGTCGCTTCTAACTCGAATTTTATGTAATCACCTACGCCGATGTAGGCGACTACATCCAGGTGTAAATTGTTTTGTTGACCGACGACTTACGTCAGTGTTAGCTAAAGACGCACTCACAAGTTCAAGGTTACATACTCTTGGGGAACTCCGTGTCTTGTCACTTGAAATATTTATAGTATTTGAGCATGCATAATGGAAGTCGGCTGTACTTCCATTATGCATGGAATACTTTAATTTCATCTTATGAATAATTTCATCTAATGAAATTAAAGTTATATTTCAGATGAAAAGTTAATCAATAGCATGAGACATAATGTCTATGACCCAACAGTGGGGACATAAGAATAGGATGGGAATGAATAATGATGAATAGGATAAAAACTAAGATTGGAACTATTTACACCTTACATACTACGTAGGTACTGTTTTTATTTTGTAAATGCCTACCTACTCAGGTAAAAATAAAAATGCTGCAAGAGAGATTTCCACTTTAACACGTCAACATAATGTTATAATATGTGCAACTTGTTATATTTAGCGGTTCTATGTATTCAGTTGGTCGCAGAGGCCCGCATCATTTCTGTGTACCTGTACTCAGGACAGTACATCAACACGGCTGATTCATCTTGTTTGCTTCCGACAAACAGCTTAGACATGGCTATAGGCTATGCCCAAGCATATTGTCTTGACAAGGCGAAAATTTAGTCCACAAGAGTTGATGTCATCTTCTCAAATAAGTTCTCAACAGGATGAAGTGTTATACTCTACTACACTTAACTGATAAATCTACGAGATTATTTAGTTGTAGATGGATTATCGTGAGAAGTTTTTATCGGAAGCAACGTGTCTTACCATGGGCTTAGGGATAGTCACGGGCTTAATATATCAAATCAAGACGTAAACATGAAATAAACGCCGAGATACAAACTCGTCCTGAATTGTAGTGAGAGCTCGCGAACTTGTTATTGCCAGAGATTGCAATCGGCGCTATATTTCTACAGGCGTGAGAAACAAAGACTGTTCCAACGTGCGCATCGTGACTAACTTCGTTACTAACTTCCCAGACTACCCACATTCATCTCCTGTAGTAATGCCACTAATATTTCAAGTACTCGTGTGCTTTTGACGTCTCAGATCTTGTGAATAGGGTAAAAATTAAATATAGTTTAGGTAAATATGCCAAAATAGGGTTTACTAACGCCTTTACGTTAGTAAACCCTATTTTTTAACACCTAATAAAAGCTAGCCCTCAAAGATCAGAGAGTTGTGTAAATGTAAATTCTTCAAACATATTGACTTGTAATAATCGATCTCAATCAGACAGACTGACCTCATAATATGTCATGCATGGTATGGAGGGATGGGTTTGGCACAAAGTGGATCCTCGTTGAATCGTCAGATATCATAATAGAACCTCTGGCTAAATCGTAAGAGATAAATGCCGTGAATCCATATACATCAACTATGCATGCAGAAATCGCGTACCGTTATAAACAAGAAATTATCAAAAATATTATGGGTTGTAGGTATTTTCACTAAGACAGTGCCTGCCAATACTCGTATATCACTAGGCGTATTCCAATATAGCTAGAGAGGGGCACACAAAGTAAATAGAATAATTTGCCATAACACATCGCCTACCAATTCCCTTAGATTGCTTCGTCGAGAAATTTCATTACCCGATCCACTTTCTTCCATTTCGGCGCACTCTCTCAGATTCTCCGCTGTTCTTATTTAGTTGTACTACCATAATTTTCGTTGTGCTTCATTCGTATTCGTGCACACGCACACATAATGAGTTTTGTTAGTTTTTTTTCAACTGTTGTATTGGATTAATTACGATCGTTTAGAGCGATCGTTGAGAACCTATCAGCAATTAGCATGCGAGCCGTGGTGCCGATGTGGCTCGTTACTGCCCATTATCGTGGTGAGGGCGAACGTGGCCAGATTGCCGATCGATTGCAGTTCCATACACGAAACCGAAGGGCTTTGAATTATTCAAACGTTTCGAGAAATTCAATATAAACATTGCCGTATGGCGTGATTTGTAAATTTGAAAGCGGCTGCTGCGAGTGACAGATAGACAGTTGTGGAAGTGTTAGGCTATATAGTACGGGGGCGCTCTGCAAAAAACTTACGTCATCAGACACCAAGATGGGACCCATATGGGGTGGTTCGCTGATGGATAAGCTTCTCAATTATATAGGGTTGCCTGAGCTAAACCTGGAGCGTTTTGTGTAGGAGGCAAAATGAGTGTTGATTTTTGGGCAAAATTTACGTCATCGGGTACCAACATGTGACCTTGCACATTAGTTGAAGCTCATCAAGGACTACTTAAAAAAACTAGGTTGCCTCATCCTATCTTGGAGCTTTTTGGATCCGGCCAGATTTAGTGGTTGCAAAAAAAAAGAAATTTACGTCATCGGGTACCAAGATGAGAGTCATACCATGGGATAGTCCTAGTGACCTAACTCATAAAAAAAATGGGTTGCCTGGCCTCAGCCTGGAGCATTTCTTTTCCGGCCATGTTTAATGTTGCATGGACGGCCCACTATTAAGTCCCAAAACCGATCCAAATTTAGCGCGAGGATCCATGGTTTTTCTATATGTTGTTAGGACCCCTAAGAGTAGTTTATGCCCAAATTTGCAACACTGTATACCCTGTGCTACTTCCATGGTGCTCGAAAAACTGCGTAATTCTGGCACCATTTGCAGATTTTTCAAAATAATTGCCATAACGAAGCGTTTTCGGGTATCTTCATAATATAAGCTTATAAAGTTAACTAAATCTGCTACAATTTGGACCTAACACCAGCTCTCTACGTCTGTTGGCTTCATAGATACAGGCTGTCAAACATTAACATTTTCATCCGTAAAGTGATTTATTTTGCAGATTTTTCGAAATAAGTACCTTAAGGAACCATTTTGGGGTATCTTCGTTGTATACGGTCATAAAGTAAACTAAATCTGCTACAATTTAAGCCTAACATCGACTATCTAGGTCTATTGGTTACAGAGCTAGAGCTAGTCGAAGATTAGTAGTTTTATCCATAACGTAATTTTTCCGGTAGGGTCACATTCTAAGACGCACTGCAAAAAAGTTACGTCATATAGGGCCATAAAAATCACACCATGGGATAGTCCTAGTGTCCTTACTCGTAAAAAAATTGGGTTGCCTGGCCTCAGCTTGGAGCATTTCTTTTCCGGCCATGTTTAATGTTGCACGGACGGCTTACTGCTAAAGTCTAAAATCTATCAAAATTTCGCTCGTAGATACATGGTTTTTATATATATTGTTAGGACACCTAAGAGTATTTTATGCCTAAGTTTGCAACCCTGTAGACCCTGTGCAACTTCCATGGTGCTCGAAAAACTGCGATGTTCTGGCACTTTTGGCAGATTTTTCGAAATATGTACCCAAGGAAGAGATTTTGGGGTACCTTTATTATATGCGATTATAAAGTAAACTAAATGTGCATAATTTGAGCCTAAGACCAGCTCTCTAGGGCCATTGGTTGCAGAGATAGAGCCATTCAAAGATTAAAAATGTTTTAGGCTGATCTCTTCTACCACGATCTGCTGATTTCTTATACCATGATATTTCGTATAACGCCACGTCCGCCAGTATTGAAAATAGCTACGGACAAAAATGCTAATCTTTGAATGGCTCTATCTCTGCAACCAATGGCCCTAGAGAGCTGGTCTTAGGCTCAAATTATGCACATTTAGTTTACTTTATAATCGCATATAATAAAGGTACCCCAAAATCTCTTCCTTGGGTACATATTTCGAAAAATCTGCCAAAAGTGCCAGAACATCGCAGTTTTTCGAGCACCATGGAAGTTGCACAGGGTCTACAGGGTTGCAAACTTAGGCATAAAATACTCTTAGGTGTCCTAACAATATATATAAAAACCATGTATCTACGAGCGAAATTTTGATAGATTTTAGACTTTAGCAGTAAGCCGTCCGTGCAACATTAAACATGGCCGGAAAAGAAATGCTCCAAGCTGAGGCCAGGCAACCCAATTTTTTTACGAGTAAGGACACTAGGACTATCCCATGGTGTGATTTTTATGGCCCTATATGACGTAACTTTTTTGCAGTGCGTCTTAGAATGTGACCCTACCGGAAAAATTACGTTATGGATAAAACTACTAATCTTCGACTAGCTCTAGCTCTGTAACCAATAGACCTAGATAGTCGATGTTAGGCTTAAATTGTAGCAGATTTAGTTTACTTTATGACCGTATACAACGAAGATACCCCAAAATGGTTCCTTAAGGTACTTATTTCGAAAAATCTGCAAAATAAATCACTTTACGGATGAAAATGTTAATCTTTGACAGCCTGTATCTATGAAGCCAACAGACGTAGAGAGCTGGTGTTAGGTCCAAATTGTAGCAGATTTAGTTAACTTTATAAGCTTATATTATGAAGATACCCGAAAACGCTTCGTTATGGCAATTATTTTGAAAAATCTGCAAATGGTGCCAGAATTACGCAGTTTTTCGAGCACCATGGAAGTAGCACAGGGTATACAGTGTTGCAAATTTGGGCATAAACTACTCTTAGGGGTCCTAACAACATATAGAAAAACCATGGATCCTCGCGCTAAATTTGGATCGGTTTTGGGACTTAATAGTGGGCCGTCCATGCAACATTAAACATGGCCGGAAAAGAAATGCTCCAGGCTGAGGCCAGGCAACCCATTTTTTTTATGAGTTAGGTCACTAGGACTATCCCATGGTATGACTCTCATCTTGGTACCCGATGACGTAAATTTCTTTTTTTTTGCAACCACTAAATCTGGCCGGATCCAAAAAGCTCCAAGATAGGATGAGGCAACCTAGTTTTTTTAAGTAGTCCTTGATGAGCTTCAACTAATGTGCAAGGTCACATGTTGGTACCCGATGACGTAAATTTTGCCCAAAAATCAACACTCATTTTGCCTCCTACACAAAACGCTCCAGGTTTAGCTCAGGCAACCCTATATAATTGAGAAGCTTATCCATCAGCGAACCACCCCATATGGGTCCCATCTTGGTGTCTGATGACGTAAGTTTTTTGCAGAGCGCCCCCGTACTAATAGTAGGTAGTTGTTCGCATGGATTTCAAAACAAATTAGGTATCATATTATAAGTACGTAATGTTTGTAGCCTCTTCTTTTATAAACTGACCTGATGTGGAACGAAAATATTTATCATAATTCCTCACAAATCATAAGTTTCCCATTCACATTCCATATGTAACAATATGACTGACACCAAGTCCTCCATGCCACAAATGGATCACAAGAGCATATCTAAGTTAATCACTATTGACAGCTACAAGGGCTCCATTTAAAGTTTTAATCTGTAGTTTATACATTCTAATCGCATATTATCTCAGAATCGCAATGTGAAGTAACATTCATTCTGCTGTCGATGCTATGAGGCCCCGTTGCTAATTATGTCGAAGGATTTCTAGACATGCAAGCAAAGCTATTAATTGCAATTAACAGTGATTGTAATCATCAGTTGGCTATAATACCCTGCGAGACAATGGTCTGTAAATCTTTCGGCCAGGACTATAAACAATTCTTTTCCAGTGGCATCATTGCTTATTGGTTTTGGCAAGACATTTACTTTCAACTCACGAAACACCATTTTTGGTCGTATCATTCCGCACATGGTCCGATGTCTCTTTACTGTCATTTGCCAGAGAATACAAATTATCGTATCGCGTTTTTGCTGTTTACGTACTGTCTTATTACATTTATTAAGTCTGTTATATTCGTCTCAGTAAGAATGACTCATGAGTGCTACCTTAACGCAATTACCTCGTCATATTCCCTTCAATAAATATTTCAGTTATGATAATGTCCGATGAATGGTTGCTTAAAATATGAGACCGATGAGTCACTGATGTTTATTGACACGGCCTCAATGCAGGTTTCTCATGTACTGTCTCTCTAGTACATGTTTATTGCCAAGTAGGATCGCGGTAGTAAATTGGCCGCCAACTCGGTCAAACAGGGTATTTCTGTTCGCTATCACTGAAGTGAACAGCACAAGTATTTCACTAGGGCTACATATTTCCTCGTGACACCATTGCGTGTTCTAGTACCTATGAGTTCCTCTTCTCAGTTATAATAATTAACCTCACCTCTCAAAGCTCTGTCCATTTTAAAATTTCACGGCAATTTGTCCACTTTATGTTCTCACTCGTCTCGTCACGTTCTCATCTTAATTGCTGGAAAATCTTTTAACGACGTTGGATTCACTTTAGCTAAAGTGTGTAATTGCCATTAAGAATTGCATCTGTCCTGCGCTGCGTGCCAGTTGCAACAATTGCTGAGTGTGCCACTTGGCTGACATGAGAGTGGAACGCGAAATTGTCCTTAATTGACGAATTAGATCCCATTGGCCACTAAAGTGTGATACCAGTTCTATTTAGTTCTACTGACACACAGGCATAACAAGTTCATATAATTCACAATGCCTATACGGACGATGTACGTAAATATTGATAGACGAAGAATTATCTTGAACTTGACCACAAAAAACAATGTCATGTCTAAAAAGACGTCGGACGCGGTTTGTTGTCAAGTACTCGCGGCAAGTGTTAATGAGATGGATAAATAATAGCCACATTTATATAGATGTTACATCATTTTGATATACCAAAGATGTAGGGACATAAACATTATAATTTAAGTGTTTCCATAACTTGAACTATACATATTTGTGATTCACTGTATGCTGGAGAAGTGGTCGGAACAAGAGTAGGTCGCCCCCGCGCGTTGTGTGACTATAGGAGAGCACGAATGTCGGCGTGGGATCGCACGTTGTTTTATTGTATGACACCTGCTGTGATACAATGTGGTTATGTACAAATTATTTAACAACACTATCACTGAGGTCATCTCTATACTATGTGGTTAAAACATTATATTTTCGACCGAAAAACACATTATCTTTATCACTTTTGTATATAGTTACACCAAATAAGCGATACACATTATAATTTATAGCAGCTATTTGTCCCATACTGCCTGATTCACAAACATGTATGAGTTCAATAACTATGACAAATGTCTTCTTACCATGACAATGGAAGTCCGTCATTTGACCAACAGACGTGAAAAATTGCCGTCTTGTTATGTTAATGTCGTCAATTAAATTTAATGTCGTCGAAAACATTAAGCGAATTTTCCAAAGTTGTTCTTTCCGCATCGCAGGTTTTTGATTAGGCTTTGTTATATGCCAACATTACTAAACTATTACATACGAGTAATAGACAGTAATAGTTATCTCAACAGGAGCCAATAGGTCATACATAATGTTCATGGGAACGAACGCTACTACGAAACTGAGGTTAAATCGTGGTCTGTTGTAGAGTTGCATAATTTATTTGCGACTGCAGTGCACCATGTTCACGTTGACTGCGATCTACTTTAATGGCGATGGCGGCTTTAATTTATCTTACGACATTTCCAATTAAGTTTATTAAAAGAAGACACGTAACAAGATTTATCGATAAGTTACAAAGATCACAAATTATGATTATATTATTGTGGTGAATAATTGCAACCTACGCGGAAAAGATGCAACAAGCAATGGGTTGCCTATAATTAAAGGTACCTACATGATTGCATAGTTTGAGTTAAATATAGATTACTGTAAGTAGGTATATATATGCATTCGTCTACTCCCTTAGTAGGTACTTATATACAGTAAACTATAATATTGTATAGCTACATTGCCTTGAACTTAGCTTTTCATTTTACTTTTATTTTCTAAAAGGCCCTAGGCATCAATTCGTCCAAGTCTCATTTTGACCAACTGCAAAGCTCCATGACTATGCCATAATGATGGTAAAGCGCTGCAGTCCCAACTATCGCTAATATTTGAAGTTCTGAATTTTGTTAGTGTCCTATGTGGCTAGTCTAGCATTTCTTCCGTATGCCCGTCCAGTGGGCGTATAGGGCCTGAGATGAGCCTCTTGTTTCTGAGTTATGATTGGTAGCCCACGCGCAGTGGCAAGGCCGGCCCGTTGCGCAGTTGTGTTGTCGCAGATGATTAATCAGGCTTCGCTCGATCAGTGCCGGACACACGCCACGACCAGCCGGCCGGCCACACACGTGCTCACCAGTGACCACTCCACCCTTCTGACCCTAGTGAACTTGCGATCATTGTTATGTGAGTGTCATCGTGTCTTTGACAACTTTTACCATCTCCTCGTCGAACGACGCCAATCATACAATGAGATTGTCATGTCGGACGTTTTGTTTCAAATCTCGTTGTTGTTGTTTGTTTCATTTTTGTTGTTTGTTGGTACTAGTACAGAATAACTGAAATGTGTAGACAATGTAGGGCAGATGAACGTAAATGTATTTACATTAGTTTACTATTTTGCCCAAATTGTGCACGAGACGAAATGTACTCAATGTTCCTTTCAATCCATACAATATTACAAACTATTTTTTCAAAATTATATTTCTTTTAAAATATCTGTATAGTTAAGTCTCGTGGTTTCATTATCCAATAGTTATATCGTATAACTTCAACTTGGAAGCTAGTTTAATTAATTACACCGTGAACTAAATTAAAGGCGATTTATAAGTGCTGTTTCAAACAAAGCCTAATAGTTATTCTGATTATATCATCAAGATTATCTACGTCTAATGAAGCTGAACTAATCCAACACTCAATTCTCACAATAAACATTCTTGAAGTTAAAACATTATCACCCACCTCAGTAGGCCTACTCAAACGTGTCCGCGACCAGCTGCGCCGCGTGCTCCATTCAGTGGGTGTCTCACACATTTGTATATGATTTGATCGAACTCTGCCCAATCTGAATTGCTAACTTCGACATCTTGCCAAATAGTCTTTGTTTTATCGATGTTAGTAGCAGTATTATCAATTATGTAATGTTGAATCCGCAAACATTTTATATTTCGACCTACTCTACCATCATCTATGTTTATTTTGGTTAGCATGTTATTTTATTTTTGCTTTACGTGTCTTTGTTTTTGTTCCCGTAGACGGCAGTTCCTCGGACACGTTGAGAAAGCTAAGCGACGACTTGTCAAGAAAGCATTTGTCAGGTGAGTGATTAATTATCACTTGTTCAGCTCGATCTAAGATTATTGGAACCGAATCGCATGTAAGCACATCGAGCATGTTTCGTGCTTCATGTATGTGAACTATCACCTTTCTAAATTACCTTGGCACATTTCATTATCAATTCCTAACTGTACATATTGATGTATGATCATGATCACTGTTTCACCACTTGTTACCCTTCTGCCTGCAATCACGGAGCAGACCTAATAGAGGCGGAGGAAGACGAGGTGACCAGCAGTCTGCCAGACAGACCGCGGACACACCGCAAGGCATCTAGTAAGTCGTCTCAGTAATACACTGCAACCATCCCACTACCACGGAGGAGGATTGTAAATAATTATAGATACATCATTTGGTGATGGATGCACGTGCAGTAAATACCTATACATATAGTAAATTTAGTATTTTTTTAAATAATAGTTTTAAAAAAATGATAATCTGATAAGTGCTGATAATTTTGCATGATAAACAAACAATTTAATGACCGTAATACTAATAATAACTGACTAATTTTTCAATAAGAGGTACCGGATATCTCTGTGTTCTGTTGTTACAATTAACTATACATGCATATCAAAGAACTAAATAACAGATAGAAAATTACTAATAAAATATTGAGCTTCATAGCGCAATAAACTTTTGATTGTAGATACAGAGTCTAACTAACAAGTAAGACCTTTCCTAATAATCGGATGATCAAAATGGTCATTAACATTTCAATTTTTTGCCGTATATCCGCGTTTATCTACTTGCCAGTCTACTTGCGCGACTGTCACTCGCTCAGTAGATTGAGCCAGTCACTCGCTTAACCGCCCACGATCGTCAAATCTTGCCACCGCAATTAACGTTATTGTTTTTTTACTGACGGAATTATACGTCCATTTTAATTGTTCTGATTTTTTTACGTTCCCTGTAACGTTCTACAGTAATAGACAGGATTGTCTTTTTATTATTAAAATTTACAATTAAAAACTCAAGGATATATTCCTAGCGGTAGACTGGGCCATAATAATGCATGAATAACTTAATTAACCTTGTAATATTAATAAAAAGATAACATCAGTAGAACAATATTTATATTATGTGACAACAATCCCACAGTTCAAAATTACAAATTAAATGATGAAATTATCACAATATTCGCACGTAATTTGGTCAAAAACATGCGTGACTGTTACGAAATGTCGTGTGAAGTAGGTTTACTGTTTTCCCACTGCACCACTGCATGCTTTTTATAGACCACGGTATCTGCGAACTTGCGTTGAATGCGTCCTTAGCACGTTACTGGGTGGTTCAAGCACAGGTTCAAGTGTATGACGTCACATTTGCATGGTCGCAGTTGCCGTGGCCTGGTAGTAATGTTTGTGTTTGTGTCCATCGATGTGAAAAAACAATTGAAAGTCTAAAACAAGGCAATTTTTTTGGATTATGCTGTATGGCGATTGGTCACGGAAAATGAAAATATTACGAGTAAACACGCCTTGACATAAACCTTATCCATTTATGATAAGGCTCTCATTTTTTGAGCAATAAAAATATTGTTTTTTTAAATCGATGGTTTGTGTCGCTTGTGTGTGGTCGCAGCCAGCAGCACGTACAGCGTGACGTCCATGGATGCGCTGTGGGAGAAGCACCCGCGCCGCCTCAGCGAGGCTGGCCTTAGGAGGTCCTCAGGTGAGGTCGCACATCATTATACAACACCAAAAGTAACTTCACGACATAAAGTTTATTTTATACTTTGTTCCGTTCTTCGTGTCTTTAATTGCCGTTATCAAACATCACCTACTACTCTTATCTTTACTGGGACATGATTATCCTGCCCTCTATGCATCGAGGGAGCTTAGGCCCTCATCCACAGAGCGATTTCGGTGCGGATTGGCGGATTTACACTTGCCATGATATTATGTATGTATGTTTTATTCTCCGTTTTCCTTTCAATGTTTTTCCTCACCACACCTTTTCCAATGGGTACATATAGACGGAAGTTATCTCAAGAACCTATAATCTCTGTATCAAGTTATCATTCCTTCAGAGCTTTAATTTATATCTGACCAGTTAGTGACACCATTTCTATCAATAACCTAAACCGATGTTTGTTTATCAATTTGGCTACCTTGATGACATCATCGAAGTATAAATCTATGAATGGTTGAACGGAATATTTTAACCTATACTTATGTCGTGGAATTACTTTGGTTCTATGTACGAGTACGTCTATGTATAACTTTGTTTATGTTTAATGGAATTCATGCACCCTAGAATGCCATTCACAATCACACACCATGTGCTAGTTTGAATTTTCTGCCGAATCATAATTTGAATGTTATGTTATATTGCTTGAAATTCTGGTGTCTGCTATGATTTTCAACCGCGCTGTGTATGATGTCTTGACCTTTTGACCTTACCTTTTTAACTTTAGGCGAGGGTGTAATTTACTAATAGATAGCCTGCCTACCTGTTCTCAGGATTTAAAAACTTAAATACGTTTCCTCGTTTTTTAAGCTATGCAAAATATTTTTGATTGTCAAAAGACCAAGACATGTTCAAAACCTTCAAGTCAAATGCAGTTTGTCGCCTAGTGACAATATGAATGAAGCGAAAGTATGCGTCCTGCCCGATGCATCGTAACGATATGCAAACGGCATCGCAAATGGTCTCCCGTTGGCCATTGCACTTGCATGCAACGGTATCCGAGACGTATGCACATCATAATTGAGTCTAATGGGATATGTGATGTCATACATAATTCAAAGAGCTATAAACGTACGTAATGTACTTGTTAGTTCGAAGAAGTTTCTCTTCTGCGAAACTTCCAAGATATACTTTTCTTTCCTTCCACGAGATACTTTTGTTGTTATTGTTGTAAATTATTTACCTGACTCGATGTTCTTGGATATTCCAGATCACAGCGTGATATTGACAGAGGATACGGATAGCTTCATAATCGGCGAGCGCGTGTGGGTGGGTGGCAGCAAGCCTGGCCAGATCGCGTACATCGGCGAGACACAGTTCGCGCCCGGGGAGTGGGCCGGCATAGTGCTTGACGACCCTATAGGTAAGTACCGTATTGACACGGAATCTGTATAAGTCCTAACACAGTCAGTTCGACATAAGAGGAGCCAGGCAACATGTGAAAGTAACTTTATCAACAGCAACATCTTAAGTACTACCTACGTATTTTACGGAAGCTGACCTAGTATCTTCTAAAATGATCACTGCTTTTGTCTCTATAGTAAACATTTTAATTTCGAATTCGAAAGTTTCGTTAAAGGTTCCTTAAATAGCATCTTTGCAGTTTCCATCTTAACATTTATTTTCGAAACGTATATTATGCCATGAAGAGCTCGGTGGCTCAATGGTTGGGTCAATGGACTTGCGATACGGAGGTCCCAGGTTCAATTCCCAGTTTATATCCCAATAAGTTATCCTCGATTTTTTCGACGGAAAAATTTACGTACCTACATTTACCGAGTGCTCTCAAAACGTTGAAGGAAAACATCGTGATGAAACCTGCATGCCGTAGAGGAAAAAAAATATAAGGCATGTGAAATCCGCCAATCCGTACTGGGCCCGCGTGGTGGATCATGTCCCCAGCTCCCTCGATGTAAGGGAAGGTCTGTGCCCGAGCAGTGGTGCAATATAAATAGACTGATGATGATGATATTATGCCATTAAAGATATTAGAGTTCACGTTTCACATGCCTGTACACACTTCAAATAATTACACACAATACATGGTAAACAAACGGCAACAAGTGTCGTTTGTTTAGTACACTTTACTTAACAATGTTCTTTTTTACTACATACTTAGATGCCTTTGACTTTTTTGCAGGAAAAAACGACGGTTCAGTAGCGGGAGTGCGATATTTCCAATGTTCAGAGAAGCGTGGCGTGTTCTCACGTCTCACGCGACTGACAAGAGTCCCGCTGGTGACACATTACCCGCACGATGCCTCGCCCGTGTCAGATGCTGGCAGCGTGTTCGAACGCCCCCCGTCGGGCGCGGCGAGGGCCAGACGCACGCTGTCACCCAATGGCAGCGTTCGTAGCATGGTCAGCAGTAAAATGAGTGAGTATCGGCCAATAACAGTCTTTCAAACGACCCAGAGCCCCGAAGAAGTAGTGTCTTAGGACTATGTTTTGGGGGACAATCCTAAAACATCAACAACCGGCTAAAGTGTTGCAGAGTTTCCAGAACCAGACTGTCTTAGAACTTCTTTGATATACCCTCTGTCCATTTGCTGAATTGATCACAAGCAGATAACTTTGGACGATGTAATGCGTGTTGCTAATTAGCTCATCTAACGCGTTTTTGACAACTTCGCTAATCTTCGGTTTTAACCCACAGATGCGTCTATTTCGACAACGACAAACGGAGAACTCCGCCTCGGCGACCGTGTGATAGTGTCGAGTAGTCGCGGCAGCAAAGCGGGCACATTGCAATATGTCGGCGTCACAGACTTCGCGCCTGGAATATGGGGCGGAGTTGAACTAGACGACCCGCTAGGGAAAAACGATGGCTCCGTCGACGGGAAGAGGTATAAGTTCAAATGATAGGGTCCATCCTGGGGTCTTGAGTGGTCGTCTCGTTAAAATCAGTTTCGGTAGCTAATATCTTCAAAAGTAGCTAACTTTGTTATGATCGTGTCATGTATTGAACATAAGACCATAAAAAACTACAACTGACTGGACCTACATCTTTAATGTTCTGGACTCGCATTGCAGGTACTTTGAGTGCGCGCCGCGGTTCGGTCTGTTCGCGCCGATCGCGAAGGTGTCCCGCTCGCCGTCCAACCGCAAGCCGGGCGCGTGCGCCATACACAGCAACGGGCGCGCCACGCCGCTGCGGCGCTCCAACTCGCGCGACTCGCTCACGTCCCTCGGCACTTCCATAGCGTCGTCCCGCGCGGGGGTGAGGCTCGGGGTCACGTCGCTCGGCGCTCAGGTAGGCTAGCCCCGCGCGCGCTCGGCCGAGCCCCGCTCACCGCGAACGCCGTTCACCCCGCCGCCGCCGCGCGCCCGCTCGCACTGCAGCGCCCCTAGTCTTCTCGACAAAACTCTGCTCATAAAGCACGTCGAGTACGACCGCTGCGCCATTATCGCTCTGCCCCAGCCGCGCGTCTACTATGACATCGTGTTCCGATCAAATTCGAAAAGCAAGGAGTTGACTCCTCGTCGTTGGGCGAGCGAGACGTTGCCCAAGTCGTGGCGATGCTCTGAGAGCGTGCTCAGTTTCGAGACTAGTCGTTCGAAGCGCTCGCGGCGCAGCGTGTCTAGCGGCAGCAGTGCCGGCAGCGTGAGCCGGTCGCGCGGCGGCGGCGGCGAGGTGGTGCGGTGGGCGGGCCGGCCGGCCGCCGTGACGAGGGCCAGCCGCGGGGCCGCCGCAGCTACGGACATATTCGTGGAGATGCCGCCACCACGCACTCACTTCTCGGGCTTCGGGAAGAGCTACCATTTCTCTTGCGTGTCGCCCTTCCAGTTCACCTACCCTTATGTTGTGTACATCTAATTTTCATTCCATTTGGCTGTGATGTGTGACCTTGAAGTCCTGTAAAGTAGGTTAGGCAGTAGATAGCTATTCGAATTTTTAATATCACTAAATTGTCCGTTCTTGTGGATTTTATTTTCTCACTTTACGATTCTCAGGCAACTCTTGGATGAGTGTGGCATTTATTTGTAAAACCCATTCAACATCGAGAATTCGGAATTGACATTCGCGAATGTTGGCAGTGAATACGTTCCTCTAAAACTTTTAGTAGAAACAAACTGTTAGTAATATTTAGTTTCCCGCAAATCGTGTGTTAGCGGATGGACATGGTCCGCGCGGAAGGTGACGCGCCAAGAGCAACGGTACTCAGTAGAGCTTTGCGTTGCATGAGCATCGGTATCAGTATTGTTTGGTCTGTAGCTGGCACCCCTTGGTTTGGCCCTTGTGTTAATTTAACTTTATTTACTTATTTATATGCATTTATTATTTAGTTTTCGATTCACTATTTTACTATATTTCGACCATAATCACTCTTGGTGGTAATATTGTTATTTTATTGTCAAAGTTTTTTTACATTTTATTTCGGACAATAGTGAATCGTAAGCAATCTCATTTGTAAGTAGTGGTCCATATCTCATTAAGACCGCTTATTAGGAAGCTTCTATCCGTACTTAGTTCCATATAATTTTCAAGAGACTGCAATAGTCATATCATAGAATTTCTCATAATTTCCGACTGTGATATTATTTTTAAGGTATTATCCTATTAGGAGTAGTTGAAAGGACGTTGTTGTTGTGTAACTAACAATTCATGCGTATTGTCCAGTGTGCCCACTAATTCGTACCCGTTGTGTGCCTTATTATTTACCTAGCATGGTTGCTTGTTGAATGAAGTAACTGGGGCCTTACCGCGAAACGACACTAGTTACGTAGTCGATTTTTTAAATCGATTATCCATGAATTTCTGGATCTAAATTGACCATGGCATATATATCTAAGGTTCCAATCGAAAACTATCGCCTCTCCCGGAAAGCGATGATCGAGCGACTTGATTTTCATAAATGTTACTGGTTTGTGGAAACTAGCCATAAACTAGAACGTTGGTCTTCGCGGTAAGCTCACTGGTAGCTGAAAGCTCCATATAAATTCAACAATAGATCAACCTGTTTATTATTTTTTTAGTAGACATTTTTGGCCACCTTTGATGTATTTATTACATTGCGTATGTATCTATGGTTTTTTACTCAACAATATTTTATATAGTGGTCAATACTTACTATCATTTATAATTATATATGATATAATCTCAGTATATTATAGTCTCATCTGCACAGTCATACCAAAGATTAGTTCGAGTTTCTATAGAGCTTTTTTATTTTGCTAATGGAGTTCGGTCATTGGTGTCTCGGACCCGATACACCAGTTGTCTAATTCAAACTGATTTACAGCACTTTTCCAATACAATTGGAAGTTTGCTGTAAAGTCCAAAACTCGGTGTAAAACTACTCAATACAACTGAATTTGTGATGAACGAAACATTAAATATTTTATTTGTAATTGACATAACAATGTGTCTTATCATAATAGTAAAACAGGAACCAAAAATCATCGTCTTACAGAGATCCTTGCTTTGATCAACAAATATCTTTCAACACAAGCTTAGTTTAACTTATGCCTTGTTTACGCTAACTGAGCACTCGCTAAGACAAGTTTTGAATATCTCGGTCGAGTTCTCTGTTGCCGCAAACAAGTTGGTTACACCGAGTAGCGGGCGAGTGCGTTAACGCGTGTTGTTTTCCCCCATGTGTGTTGCGTGTGCGCGTTCGCACTGTCACTAACGTCATGGCGTCTCGCAGCGAGTCGGTGGTCCCCGCGCCTCCTCCACGCCCGTCTCGGCCAAAAACGCCCTCCAGGTACAGTACCCCACTATTGCCGCGCGGTAGGCAGCACACGCTGGCATACACCTGTGCTACACATCAAAAATACAACTGTGTTGACCACTGTACGGTAATCAGAAATGTTTTCTCAGATACTGGAGTTATTCCTAGTTTAGGACCAGTTCATTAGACAATAGTTAAATATAACCATGTAAAATAAGATGTCAAATATTTGTAAGAAATCTATTTGGATCTTATTAACATCACTTTAGAAAATCATTGAATCGAAACATGTATATATCTCTCGTCTCGCATTCCTCATATCAAACTTGCGTTACGAGAACATTCGCTAGCCGTACGTCTCAAAATCAGCATTACGTCTTGCGATCCAGATATCAAACTTGCTATACATATGGCACAAAAAATTCAAACATAAGTGCACCAAGTCTAGTATTTTGAATTCAAATTGATATCTGAGAAATTTTTTTTGACGGACACTTTTCAATCAGACGTTTGTGCTGACTCTACACTTGACGATTTGGTCTTTCTTTTATGAAAGAAAGGCCAAAACAGACAAGTGTAGATTCAGCATTCTCAGTCCGAAGAATGTGCGTAGTCAAACGTTAACGCTACGTTATGACAACGAACTATCATTATTTTTGAGGTATAGCACAGGCTGGGTGCAACTGCGAGCGATATGCCGCGTCGACAATATCGGGGCTTCCATTTTTTGACTGTTTCCAACTGCCCAGGCAGCTTATTTAAGACCGATTGAATTTTTATACTAATTGTAACGAACAACGAATGTAAAGTATCAGATTTGTGGTTTTTGACGTTGAATTGTAATACTTACAAACTAAAACCTCTAACGAACTATTGTTAATTTATTCTGTTGTATTTTACAGAGAAGTAGCTTTTTAGGAGACAAATATGTCAATTATTGCGCACATAAAGTACAAATACAGCTATTTTTATAAGCCCGTTCCCGCAATATACCACGTACATACAGCTCAATGCAATAATGCACTGCAATGTTTCATAGTCTGAAATAGGTATTCCCACTAGTAAAATACTGATGAAACTATCTAGCCGTAATCAGAGGCAAAACTGTGATATTGTTTGGTTTTATACACATTTACCCGTATTTATTTAAAAAATAAATTATTAAGATATTTTTATTGATTCCTTTTGGTGCAATCACATCTTATAATTGTATAACTTTTAATTATTTTATATTTATTGTACGTAGTTAGTAATTACCTTTCAATATTGACCAGTGCCTGTAAGTGATGATGATATTCATAATAATTGTAAGAACTCACTCTGACATTCCTTTGCTTTTAGGTATTTTTTCACTTTTTAATAATATTTCTGTACTATAACTATTAATAATGTACTACTCTAGAATAAAATAGGTTTAGATTAGTTGCTAATAATTGTTAATTTAAATATAATGACGAATGTACGAATGATAATTGAATTAATAAGCTGAGTTTGATTTGTTTTAATAAAACGTACGATAAGTGTTGTGTGTTAATTAATTACCTACTTATTCTGCTACCTCTCCTGTGTCCTCACACTTTCATATAAGAGATGGAGTTTGAAAATAAAGTATTATGTTTTATTTAACTGATTTGTTGTTTTATTGCACTAATCGTCTTCCTATCAGCGACGCAGCCAATGATTTAGGCTGTGGACCCATTATGCAAATAGTTTGCTGCTGACTATTTGTCAGCCTTAATACAATCCTTCATACAATGCGTACTTTACGCATTTTGCGGCGTTTCGCGTGCCGATTCGTTCAGTCAACGGCCGGTTTGCAGCTAAAATTCGCGGGCTATTCACTACGCCAGAGTTACGCAAGCAAGCTGACATACGACGCAGCTCAGAGTCAGCTAGCCGACAATCAACTCCTATTTGCACATTCCTAATTCTAATTCCACAGCCTAAGTCTGATTATTTGGCTATTTTGCCGATGGTTTTGGCAACCGCTGCAGCTTTCTTGTTGTGTGTACCTACTGATGCATGCAGAAATTGGATTGTAAACTTATATGAAACTATGCCTGGAGTTTGTGCTTTCCCTAAGTATAAATAGTAAATGGCTAGATGAATATATCCATTGCTATAGATAATGTAACAAATCCTATATAAGAGACTGCTAGAACCGTTTCTAAGGACGTTTTCTATAGAGTCTGATGATAAGTTCCTGGTAGTTCGATGGAACCGAAGTTCTCATACTTTCGAAATAATTTGAAAGTGTTACTATTTATTATTTTAGAGTCAGCAAGTATTTTTAAAGTTTATAATCTAGTATGCATAATTGCATATTACGGAAATAATTATAATTATTACAAAAACAAAACAAACAAAAAACAACTTTTTTTTAAATGTTGGTCAGTCCCTGACCAAGACGAATCCGATAGATATCTACTTCATATAATACCTACAGCAAAAATTTATCAAGCTGTCTAACTAAACTGTAGACCACAGGGTATCTGGCCTTTGCCTTTACAGGCGTAGTTTCAATTAATGCACGAGTCAATCCAATGCAAAGATATTCGCTTAAGGCGGAGGTTGTGGGAGCATCAATGTAAATATTTGCATCTTTGGGGTCTGAACACGCACACTACACATCCGGGATATACAGGATGTAACGGAAAGGGTAGCAAGCCGAAAGGAGGGTGTTAATAATCCTTGGGTCCCTAACTGAACAACTTTGGTTTTACGGCATTTCTATTTTCGCGAAAAAAAATTCTAACTTGACAGATATATTGTATCGGTCACCTGATCGATTTGTATACTGTGTTAGACTTTATTTTTTATTTGAAAAGTTGTAGTTAGGGCTTACTATATCCTTTCCGTTACATCTGTGTATGGACCGGTGAAACCCAAATATATATTCCAGCAATCCAGCGCTGCCAACGGGAGGAATATTTACGCTGGTTGGTAAGTAATAATTGCATGGCTGGATTATTCAAAAGCAACTTCGCTAGCCCAGATTGTACATAGCTCTGAAATTTTTATGAGTGACATCGTAGTCTCTGGGGTATTGTATTATGTAGCAACACAGAGAGGCAACTTGTCAAGCTATGTAGGTACCTATCAGATACAGTCAAAAGCACGTCACGCTGATACCTTGAGTGGTGGTAGTATGAGTCAGTTTGCAATGGTTTTGTGTAGGTTGGATGTGCTGTCGACTTTACCTACCTTGAGTAGGTGAAGTCGACATTATAAAATGAAATTAAAGTCATTGGTAATAATTGAACTGGATAGATATGTAATTAGTAAGTATAAGCAGGTAGTAGGACCTGTTTTTTATAATAGTGGAACAGATCACACTACACAATCAAAGCGATTGCTAAATCAGGAGCCAGTACTTTCTGCCCCCAGCCGCTTTAAAAATGTCATCAGTCCAACAAGCCGACAGTCTCCCCACGGTTTTCGTCCGGTTCGGGGTAACTCCAGCAGTCTTCTAGGCCATCAGTCGTCGAGCATTCTACAGAAGTAACGCCACCGTGAGCTGGACCTTGGACGAAACTGGAATTGCACTGCCAACTGTATCAAAGACGTCATCAAGACTTCTTCGCCCATCAATCAATGTAGACATTTTGACAACCTGTAACTACTACCTAGCCAAGTCGAAGGCACTTTGTATTTTGGCCGGTCCTAAGTCTGCGATATAAAAATTGAGTTTAACGGAGTCCCCTTGGATTAGGCGGAACCCACTTTAGGAATTGCTGCTCTATAGAGGCTCTACTCTCTACAGGTGGAAGTCATTGCCTGATTGCCTACAATTATTTGTAGGCAATCAGGCAATGACTTCCACCTGTAGAGAGTAGAGCCTCTATAGAGCAGCAATTCCTAAATTTACTGTGCCTTATGGCACAGTAATAAAGCACAAAGTTTATCACAGGGACACGATGACGCGATGGTATTTTGACACAAATTGCAATGGTTATGTGTAGATTGTGTGCCTTCGACAGTACCTAATTAGAAAATAAGAAAATTGTAAAGAGAGTGGTAAAACAACCTACAGGTAGGTTGCTGACGGACGGACAAACCTAACATAAATGTTATATTTTCTTACGAATAAATTGTATTTCAATACTTAATTTTGTTTATTTAGATCATACATAAGTCAATTAACAATATTGTAAGTAGGTACTTATATATAGCAACCTACATGTATACGGAACAAGAAAATTATATTGTATCTAGTTGTAATTTAGAATAAAATACATTGTATTGTTTTAATATCAATATAAGTGCGTGGTATATGCGTGGAAAAAAAAGCGAAGAAAACACGCTAATTTGCGTACAAACAATAGCTTAATACAGGTATATAGTATAACACCTTTTTAAACCTATAAAACGGCCTTTCTGTTATCACTACGTTATCAGGAGCTACTGCGCGAGAAGCAGCATCACCTGGAGCGACTGATGCGGGAACGCGAACTGGAGCGAGCAGAGGTAGCAAAGGTCTCGCTTCAGGCAGACCGCGCGGAGAACGCACTCGCTCATCTCAAGAAGGAAACCACACAGGTATGAGGGAAGGTCAATGCAATTATAGGTATTGCTAGGAGAAGCAGGATCTGACTCTATCATTGCTAGGATATACACAATTTAAGTAGAGCCTAACGCCAGTGTCTGCCTTTCCTACGTGAAGAAACCTGCAGCGAGCGGCTACCATGACTGACAAAAAACGACTAGGTACCTACCATTTTAAGATTTGCTATGATTACAGAAGTTTTTACATTGATGAACAGATTCATTCGGTTTCTTCAGTGTCATATACCACCCAGATATAGTATAGTCAGACATCTGTCGTAGTGGGTTATCTATCATTGATACAGCCGTACAGAAGACAACGAAAATATTGCGAAAATTCGCGTCCAATAGTGGACAGTGTAGGTTGACAACTTATACGAGACGTCTAACAATTTTTTTTGTTGCCTCTGATCACATGCCGCCGATATTATCCGAATTACTGTAACTCTGTCGTAAAAGAGAGGATCACGGACAGGCGAGGCTCGTTCGGATCCGGAACATCTTTCTCGATTTAAAATACCAATGTTTGACCGCATGTTTGTGCCTTGTAGACTAGCAGCGAGAATGCTCAGCTCAAGGGCGAGCTGGCGCGGCTTGGCAAACAGCTGGAGGACGAGCGGCAGAAGGTCGACGACCTCATGTTCCGCTCAGAGGAGGACAACATACACAAGGAGGACTATAACGTACGTCCCTAACTCTTGAGCACGCTTGTAAGAAAAGATAACTTGAGAGTTAGCGTCCTATCTAACCTGTGAAACATGTACAGTCGAAGACAGAGATAAGTATACAGGGGGCCTCAATAAGGTTGAGATTTTCAAAAAAACTACTAGACCGAATTTAATAATTCTTTTACAGTTACATAGTTTTAACTTTTATCTATCAAACAGTGAAAGAATTTTTGCAATAGGTCAAGTAGGTTTTGAGAAAATTTCAACCTTAAAAACTCTCCTGTACACCTTTCTCTGTGTTCCACCGTACAATGCAGTTTTCACGGGTTAAGACACTAACTCTAGGTTACAGTGCTAATTTATTATGATTGCTACGGGTCTTTTACAAGTGATGCATGTAACTTTTTTTATTTTTACCCGACTGCTGAAAACTGTGTATGACAATCTTAGTGCCATCGTTCATATTGATCACGGGACATAGATTTGTTTTCTAATAATCTAATAATTTAAAATGCTTTTCTGTTACAGAAATACAAAGAAGCTATGGAGGTGAGTAATCGTAATAACTCAAGACGAAATCTTTTTACCAAACATATTTTGACTGTTGGTAATCATTTTTTATTCAGTCCAGTAAGAGTATTGGTCATAGTCATTTAACATATTTAAGTTAACCGCCTATTCTTGTAACCTGTTTTAAATGGTTTAATAGACGTGATCCTTAATCACAATGGTAACATGGTTTTGATGGTTTATTTATATAAAATATCATCAACATAGTAAGTCAATTCATTAATCGTCCTACTATTTCAGCAAGAGAATACGGTTCGCGAGCAACGTATTTGCGAGCTGGAAGCGGAGGCAGCGCTGCAGGTAGCGCGCGCCGAAGCCACGGCCGCGACGCTGCAGGCACTCGAGAACCAGCGCAGCGCTGAAGTAGCTGCTATGGCTGAGCAACATAAGGAGGAGCTCACTGCTGCTCATAGTAAGTGCTCATTCAGAGGATCATTTTTTCGGATTCTGAGGCTATTTCTAATTATTGTGAGTTGGCTCTTAATAAATGTTAACTTCTGACAGTTTTAAGAGCAATCTCACGCTATCTTCGCGCTCAAAATTGTCTAATTAGGTATCTCTGAATCGATTTAAAGTTAAGAGACTAATAAGTTGCATCTTTATAACTTCCTTTCTTAGTCAAGTCCGTGCCAGCTTTCTGTGCAAATGGTTCCGTTCGAATCCTCGTGTTATGATTTGATTTTGTATGTTCAGTTAAGAATATAGAAAAATATGCCCTAAAGATTTTCGTATGAATTTAATTTCGATTTACTTATCTTGTTTCTACATAAATTGATTTTTTTTTCAGCTCTGTCTTCGGAACTCCAAAAACTGTTAGACGAAGCGTATGCGCTGCTCAAAGAGAAGGAAAGCGAGAAAGATTCACTCGGCAAGAGTATGTCTGAAGAACTCTCACGAGTGAAAGCCGAATACGAGAAAGCATTGAGTGAAGCGAAGAGTAAAATATCGATCGCTGAAACGGAATTCGAGACTCAAGTGTCAGTGTTAACGGCTAAGTTGCAACTTGCCGAGTCCAAGTTAGAAGCTGAGAAACAAAATCTAGAACGATTGAATAAGGATAACAGTCAAACAATTATAGATCTCAACTCGAAGTTGACACAGCTACAGGCAACTGTTGATGACAAGACTTTGGAGTTGAATAAAGGTTTGCTTGTAATATTATTTCAGTACGAACTAAATTCTAAATCAATAAAGGTCCATTTCACGCTGAGAGATATGCCTATAATCGAAAGTTTATACGTATTAAATAATATAAATCTGATTCACCCACAAGAAAACGCAAATAAACTTTTTCTACGTGTTAAGTAATCATCTTTTTCTATATTTGCGGAAAGTAGTAATGTTTAGTTCTTAATTTATAATAACTATAAGTGCCAATATCGATCAGATTTCAACTTGTGTTGCGATAATAATAATTGTGACGTCATGGGTCACTCTTCAGTCTTAAAAACTAATTTCTAACCTATTAACACAAGGACCGTTTCATTTTCCAGTCATGGGCTCGAGTAAAGAACACGAAGTGAACCTCAACAAAGAAATCACAAAGCTCAAAATGGAACTCAGCGCCAAAGTATTAGATATAGAACAATTACAAGACTCCAAGACCAAACAAGAAACAGCATGCAAATCTTTACAAGAGGAAATCGTGCGGGTCAAAGATGAGTTCACGGGCAAAGTTAACGAATACGAAAGCTTGTTGCATGAGGCGTCGCAACAAAATGAAAAGAATAAGTCGGAGATAATAGATTTGCAACAAAACCTAGCGAATAAGACTAAAGATTACGAAAGGTTGATGAATGAATCTAGTAATACTAACAGTTCAACAGAAAAACTGCTAAATGAATACAAACAAACTATACACGAGAGGGATAAGGACATAATAAAACTCAAAGATGATTTCGAACAAGCGACCGCTAATTTCAACATCAAACATAGTAAAATTGCTGAAGAACACAAGAAAGAAATAGAAAACCGCAACACCAAAATAGAACAACTCATGAAAGAAATCGAAGGTCATAAACTAGCTTTAGACCAAAGTAAAGTCGAATTTGATACTCTCAATACACAGTTTACTATTAATGTAGACGAGCTCAAGGCGTTAAAAGAAGAAAACGAACGACTTAAGCAATCGGTTAGTGAATTAGCACAAGCCAATAATGACCTCAAAGCAAAAATATCCGCGATGGAATTAGAAATTGGAGAGCTGAAACGACAATTCGATAGCGCGGCAGAAAAGTGTTCTGAGCTGCAGAAAGCTAAGGAGAAAGCGGAAACGGAGTATTTGAATCTGACTGGCCAGGCGACAGACTCCAACGAACAGTTCAATAAGTTGTCGCAACATTTGAAGGACACGGAGAAAGAACTTCAAGAGCTTAAGGATAAACACAGAGAAGCCGCCAATAATCATGCGAGAATAGAACAAGAAATGAAGCAGAATTTCTTCAAATTACAAGAGGATTACTCCGTGGAACGTGGCCAATTAGTGCGATCAGTTGATGAAAATATTGAAAAAGTTTCATTGGGAGAAAACAAGATCAAAGAATTTGAAGCGCGTGCAGCTGAAATGAACCATCGGTTGCGGGACTTCGAGACTAACAACGACAAATTACTAGATGAAAATTCAAATCTAAAAAAAGAAGTTGAAGCATTCAAGATAAAAGAACAAGAACTTAATACTGAGTTTGAATCGATCCGCAAAAAATTGGAAATTGACATTGATAGATATAAAGAGGAAGTAACACTTTTAAGGGCAGAAGGTGCAACATCGGAAGTCAAATTAATGGAAAAAGTAGATCAGCTTACAGAAGCTCAGAACGACCTAAATAATAAACTGGAAGAATCTAGGAAACACGAAGATTCGTTACAAAAAATACTAGACGACACGACAATACAGCTAAATAATCAAAAGAGTCAGTTTGAAAAAGAGATCGCTCGAGTCCAAACGCAGTTGTCGGCGGTCACCGAAGAATCAAATAACCAGAGATTGGAAGAAACTCGCCTGAAAGAATTATTACATGAAAAGCAAAACAGTATTAAAGATCTAACTTTGAAGTTAGAGATGCTCGAAGTAGACTTAAAATCAAATATAGAAATTGTAAATGAAAAAGAACGCCAAATTGCACAAATAAACGAGGAGCTCAACAAATCATCAGAAAGTAAGAAAGACTTAGAAGAGAAATTAAATAATTCCATGTTAGAAGCAAATTCGCTGAGACAGAAATATGAGAACCTTATAGCTAATTCGTCTGCCGAGGAATCCCTATTGAGAGAACAAGTCGGACAGTTAGAAATATTGAGGACAGAGATGGCATCTTTAGCCAATGATAAGACAATATTAGAAACGAGAGGAAGAGAGGCAACAGAGGAAATGCAGAAACTAAAACAAGAGCATCAAGAAACAGTTGACAAGCTAAAAGAAAATCTTAATATAAATGACGAACTAAAGAAGTCATTGGTCGACAAGGATAATTTATTGAAATCTCAAGCCGACAATACTGAAAGTGATTCAAATAAAATTAAACTACTAGATAATGAAATAACGCAGCTCAAACAGGAAATTTCCAAGAAAGACAGTGCAATACAAGAAAAAGAATCACAGTTAAATAAATTAAACGAAACTATTCACTTGGGAACAAATGAGACACAACAAATAGTTGCCCAGCTACAAAGTGATAACTCACAACTTAGTGAAAAATATAAGAACGAAATAGAATCTCTGAGTAACACTACAAAAACTTTGCAAAATCGTGTCAGTGAGCAAGAGAAACATATTGTAGAGTTACAACAAAGCAAGGAAAAGGTTAACGAATTACAAGAATTATTAGCAAAGTCTGAACGCGATATAAAACAGCTGACAGATATAAATAATGGTCAAAAATCAAACTACGAAGATTTGAATAAGCAACTACAAGCACAATTTGATGAACTGAAGAAGGATAGTAAACGTGTTAGGCATAATCTGAGAGATCAAATCGAAGAACACACAAAACAATTACAAGAATCCAAAGAACATGTTAAAGTTGAAATCGAGAAACAGAATCAACTTCAACAGAAACTTACAGACGCCGAGAAGAATATAGCGGAACTGACACGCAAATTAGAATTAATATCTGTCCAACAAAGCTCAAACGTAGAAAAGGACGATTTATTAGAGAAATTATCGTTGGAATTGCAGGCCACGAAGCAAGCCAGTGCCGATGCCTTGACCAAAAGTGAGACAGTAGTTAATAATCTGAAGATAGACGTGGAACATAAAATTAAGGATTTAAAACATAAAGATGACTTAATAACGAAATTACAAGAGGAGCTCAAGGTATGTATTTACAATTAGTATACAAAGAGACACCACAATTTTTTTGCGCTGAAACAGTGTAGTGACTGCACTACGCGTATTAATATTCTTCAACATTTCAGAATCAGAAAGCCAAAGCAGAGATTGCGGAAAGAGAAAAAGTACTTTTGAAGAAGGAATTTGCGGAAAAGAATAGCAGCAACAGCATTAGAGACAAAAATGACAATAATGCTATGGGCGTACTGGGGCAAGGCGATAGTGCATCAAACAAGTGAGTTATTAAAAACTTTAATCATGCTGGAAATGTTATTTAAATAACATACCCGCGACTTTTACATGACTAGCTAAAGGAATTAATTATTGTGATTTATTTGATACAATATGCGACGGAATGCCTTATTGCTTGCGGAACCTATTTATTATCCATAGTTTTTCAAAAGAAAAACACTGGTTCGTTTGATTTAGTTCTAATTTTTGCTTAGTGATAGTTGTACATTCATTTGCAGTCGTGTCGATTCCCGAGTGTCGCATGCTAAATATAATTCATTGGTTTATGTGGTAACATGGTAGTTGGTACAGGAATTTAATCGGTCCTAAGTTAGGTAGACACGATTAGAAATCGACACAACTGTATACAAACTTTTATAACGATAATGAATAAAGGACATTAGAAAACAAAATTTATTTGATTATTCATAAATTAGAACAATTCAGGGGCAATATTTTGTATGAAGGCCTGTGGATCTGTATATACTCAAGCAATGAGGCATTCAGTCGCATGTTGTACAAAACAAGGACTTCTTAAGTGACATTGACAGTTGCTTTTAGGTTTATCAGAAACACCTTTTACATTTATACCATTCCCGCAGGACACTGGAAGAGAAGGAGATGTTGGACGGGCAAGTGTCGTTCCTAAACTCTGTGATCGTGGACATGCAGCGCAAGAACGAGCAGCTGTTGGCGCGCGTGCAGGCGCTGGAGGGGGGCTCGCCCGCCGCCGACACGCCGCTGTTGTGAGGATTGAACATATTTTTTTTTTGTTAACCTATATATTGTCCCACTGCTGGGCAAAGGTCTCCCCCCTCCTCTTTCATCCATCCCTGTCCTGAGCCTCTTCCAGCCACCCATCCCTGTATCTAACGATATCGTCTCTCCACCTACGCCGAGGTCTGCCCCGACGCCGGCGACCGTCCGATGGCACCCCCCCCTATATCAATTATATATAATGTCTAGGTTACATGAAGGAGAAAAATTCCGGCAATCCGTTCCTTCATACTAGGGTGTGATACTGCGGTGCGAATCTAGCAGGTTCGATACCCAACCTCACCTTTGGACTGGCGGCCGCTATTGCATTTTATACATCGTTTCGTAATACGTTCGAGAAATTATATTTCTTTGCTAAAGCACGGTGAGATACTTTGAACTCTTTTACATTCTCATTTTAAGATTCACTTGTAATACCCATATAAAATAAAAGTTACAAAACAATGGATAAATTTGGCAGTTGAACCACAGATTTAAATGATCTAACACTAGGTTTATTCATATGAGCTTCTAAACCGCGCCGCGTAACTATATAATTTCGTTTAATATGAGCCGTTTATATTCCAGCAACGGTCGCAAGCCGCGTGCCGTGGCACCACGCCTGTTCTGCGACATTTGCGACGTGTTCGACGCGCACGACACGGACGAGTGCCCGCGCCAGGCGGCCGACGCGGACGCGCCCGCACCGCCCACGCCAGCCAACAGACGGCCGGCGCCACCGCCGCGCGCATACTGCGATATTTGTGAAGGTAAACACATTTTATTTGCATCAATTTGTTTGTTTGACCTCTCTCAGCTGCCTCCCAATTCCTCTAAGACATTCGGCTCGAACGCAGTCGAATCGTTTAACCACCTCACCTATATGATGCCTCGGCTACCGATTCGACTCCATACGAGTAGCATTTTAGCGAAATAGGCGACCGTGTCTTAGTCCAATGCCGTGCTCTAGACACCGTCTGTCTTACTAACTGCATTCCAACTGCTGCATTTGGAGTGAAATGCAGTCCGTCTGTCTTACAGCCTTACCGCGAATTTAATTTACCGATAACGACTGCCAACTTATTGTCAGATCTATGGTGCAATAACGCAAACTATCGACCCTCTACAGCTGTTGTAAGTAATAAAATAATGAAGCCTGATTAATGGACTCTTGAAACTGCATTCACAACTACAGACATCATCACTCTTTATCGCTGCAATTTTCACGCTCGCTAATAAGTCAAAAGATCAATGTTCTCTGTAATTATCGAAGACCATTATTCCGAGCATTTGCGATCGTCTCCAACATCAGCTCAAATTGCTCATACACACTATTATTAGGTACGACATCATTTACTGACTTAATTGCATCACCTTACTTACTTGCAATTCATTGTCCGCAGTGTTCGGCCACGTTACGGAGAATTGTGATGAAGAGGAAACATTTTAAATAATGCCTAATAATAATAATATTTATTGAACATTTAGGTTTAAATGTTACCGTTATTGTTGTTGTTTAGTTGGGTATTATTTATTGTTTTATTTAATTTACCATTAACATGGTACCGTTTTCTGCTAGTTCAATCTAGGCAAATATTGTAAACAAGATTCTATTGATCTTTGTTAATTGTAAGTCATGCATGATATTTTAATGATACAATAGGTGAATGGTTTTATAATTTTTTCATTTGCATTATCTGGAAATAATGCATATTGAGAAATATTTTAATGGCACAAATTATTCTATTTTCATCACAATCATGATATTAAATTACCTATTTAGTATACTGTACTGTTAACTTTAATATGCAGATAAAAATTAAACACCAAACTATTAAGATTTTATATAAGCAATAAATTTATTTCAATTTTATGTCATTGTTTTATTTATCTAAAATTCCATATTTGTAGGGTTGGATTCGTGGAGTAGGCTTCTCTCTCTACGGTTGGATTCGTGGTATAAATAGGAGGACATAGAAAAACCGACTTGTGTGACATTAATGTCTCAGAATTTATTTAATCTGTCTTCTATGATAGAATGGACAATAAATAGGTAGTTCTACATTATACATAATATGGGGTATTGGAGTGATCTTGTGTATATTAAATGTCCTTGAAATGCTTGAAACCAGCTATGGCATGAATACATCATTGAAACCTATTTTTTTTCTTAAAACTAGGTATTTAAGTAAGTATATATAATTATTTTAACTTAAAATTACTTGTTGTGTCAGTCTAAACCATCCTTTTTCTCCTTTATCGCTTCCTGAAACAAAATGAGACGATTAAAACATTATTACATCTCCCAAGGTATCACTTTCGTTAGACCCTGTTCTCGATAAGATAATCACTCGCATATATATTAAGTGCTAAGATTTTTTAATAGTAAGAGTAATTAAGTGCTAGATTTAATCTAGGAATAAGTATTTTAATTTTTATTAACATGTTAATGGCCAGATGGTTAACACATTTATTTTCATTGTTGTTTTATTCACAATCAAATAACAGTTGTTCCATACCAATGATAATAAAATGTACTTACTTTGAACCTCTCCTCGAACAGTGACAGCTCGGATGTAAGATCTGTGATAGCATTCATGAATGCTTCTTGTGGGGTGTAGTCCGATGTGGTCTGGATACGCAACACAAACTTGTGTTCCAGTGGATGGGGCACCTTGTATCCCGCAAACAACACCTTTGGGTCCTTCAGGAGCTGGCTACGAGGTGAAGATATGTGTAAGTGTACAGTTAGAAACACAGCAGATCTAAGGTGGGCTTTAGATTAAACTGCAATAGTATTGTACTTGTATCCCACTAATATTAAAAATGTGGCAGTTTATAGGCAAAGTAGCTAGCTCACCAGGACTGGATGGGAAGGACGGAAGAAGTCATGTGCCTTGAGTCTAGGTTTGGACCAAATATGCGTCTGATGAACTTGCAGTGGACTGATAAATTGATAAACCTACAACTTATGTTACATTTGATAAAGTTAACCTATGAAGTATGTAACCAAAACAAATAAAGAGTAGGTACATACTGTCTGATCATATTGCCAAGAGTGTGATCCTCCTTGTTCACTGTAAATATAGCAGCATTAGTTACTTTGGTGTCCTCTTCTTTCTGGACCCTGTAAAGTGAAAGAGTGTAAATGGATTGCCCGCTTGTAAAGTTCATGAGCTAGCGGTGGATTTATATGGCGTACTAACTTCTTTTCTCCGTCGTACAGCAAGAATGATTCGAATGTTGGTGGTGCATTCATTTTTTATTATTTTCGGGTTGTTTTTCTTACAAAAATTACAATTTTATCAGGAAAATAACAAAAACACCGTACAAAACACACACAATAACTTTGCTTATTGTTGTTTTGTTATTTCGTGGCCCGGTTCCGGAATCCTTTTGGCCGACAATTAGATTAGTTAGTTCCACTACTTAACAACAGATGGCACATTACATTCATTTTGTCTATGGATGCATTTCGTTTGTCAGCTACTCAATAACAGATGGCGCTATCACAATCAAAATTCAATGCGGACTTGCCGAGTCTGTTCATTCCACAAATTACTAAGAGTTCATTCATCCGATGAGTTGTCTGCCGTTGAGACGCAGAGATTTGTGTGATCGATCTGCCACCTAAGTCTAGAAATTCTATGTTTAGGTAGTAACGGAAAAAATCGACCAACTGAACATACATAAACTGACCCTCGTCTTCCATAGCGTTAGGCAGAAACGACGGAATACCACTACTGCGATCCTAACAGACAGGCCTCCTCCCAACTCATCGTATCTCGCATTCCTCCACATAGGCACATTCAACGCAGCATAACTGTTTATCAACGCATCACCAGCTTTTTGCCGTTGGTGGCGAACCTCATTGTCGTCTTTTTAGAACACTTTAGGTTTACGTAGTGGTCGGTCACACAAGTATTATCTCATCACTACATTTAATCGAACCATGTTACAGCTAAACGCCAGGACTTTTGTTTCTTATTCCCTATCTCATCTTATAAGTACGTCAGGACGAAACTGAGACTATCTGCCGAGGATTTTATAAATTAATTTATTAGTTACAAGTAAATTAAAATGAAAGACATAGTTACAGCAAAACACTTTTAATCACTATGAGAGATTTCAGATCGATAACATACATAGGTACAGACAGATTAAAACTAGAAAATCAAGTCTAATTTGAAATTCACAAAGTAGCATGATTATTTCACAAATAAGTGCCAGAGTATGCAAGGAGGCACTTTTGATTAAAGTGGGTAAGTACCTACTTTAACGGCAGGTAAAGTCAATGTGAAAACGTTTTTAATCTATTTAGAACCTTGTCCCCATTACACTCTTTTGATTGATACTTCCAAAACGATTTATAGTTTTAATATGACAAGGATCTAAATACGTTTTCATGTTGACGGTACAATATTAAAAATACATATTATTATTTATTGGGTGTTCTAGGCAAATATACAAGAAGACTACAAGACGATATAAGTAGGTAGGTATATAAGGTTACAAACAGATTACATAGTTACAAGAAAGTGATTGGAACAAACGGTACGGTGTATGTACCTATTTTACGCGACCGACACAGTTGAACACGAATAATACGATACGAGTATCACATATTTATATGTAACGTACGGACACTAATAACAAAACAACACATTTATCACGAATAACACTTACAATAGATATTGGAATAAAGACTAAAAAGTTGACTAAGAAGTCACGTCTCCTGGCGCCTTATTATATAATGAAACACTTAAATATAAATTGGAGCTAAGATTTGCCTTTTGCAAATAAAGCGCGCACTCCTTTTGAATTGTGCGAAGGAGGCGCGTAGTGCGCAGTGTTTAGAAGTCGAAGACCAAGCGTTAATCGTGCGACCAGTTTCTATTAAACTTGTTTCCTCAAAGTACTTAGTTTTTCATATTCCACCTTTATTTTGTCCGAATAGTATTATCATGAAATAACTAATGTTAACGCTTGGTCTATCACGTTATAATGATTGATGTCAGTCAATGTTCATAGGTTAATTTAAGTTATTTCCTTCATGTAGAAGACCCACAGACCGCAAACACTAGACACAATTGACGGGCGAGTGATTTAGGCCGACAGTGTTTTGAGTATGAGTGAAGGTTAAGTTTGATCTTACAACTGCCAGTTATCATACAATCTTGAAGCCTGAGCTCAAAGTCAGCGCGCACTCAAAATTGAGAATTAATAATGAATATCGGCTTTAGTTTAGTCACATGGCGTTGCCGCTAGTCACAGTGGGTCAAATTATTATATGTATATATAGCTCCGTTACGAAGGCAACTAGATGAAATACTACTTAACGATAAAATTCTAAATACTACCAATGTTAAAATTGACATCGTCGAAACTGTGGCTGCGCGCGTGAAGAGTGCGCCGTCGCCGCGGCGCCGTTGGCAAGGCAAGGTTCGAACTATATTTGTAATGTGCCACAATACAGCAGTAATTTACTCACATTTCCCATCCTCATAAATGTTAAAACATCAACACGTGAGCAGATAACTAGTTAGGTCAAACAGACTTCACTAACACTCTTAATTCTAGACTACATTGCTTATTGTTATTGTAATAAAATGCTAGTTTTACATTACTTATGAGTATTTAAAATGATCTTAGCCGATTGCAGTAATGTACAAACAGCTCGCAATTCTTTAACTCATCCAATTATATTATCTATATTTATAGAACACAGCATATGTTTGTCTGCTTATAACTCGAAAATAATTGAACATGCTGTGATATAGTATAAACAGATCCGTATAGGGATCCTAGAGGAAGGTTTTAGGTACAATCCATTGAGCTATGTTGAATAGAAGGCGAACCGGAATACAAGTTTTACTAAGATATATTCTCAGAAAACACGTATTTTTTTAATTTTGTATGATAATTTCAAGTATAAAATAAAGTGTTTTCCGCGATTGTAGATTAACAGAAGTTAGAACGTGGAGATTACATATTTTATATATTAATTGGGTAGTTAAACTGATATAGTAATAAAAGTTATGCAATCATAAGGAATTGATGAATGCCTTCCTTGTAGATTGATATATTGATAGGTACCAAAATAATTGATTGCGACATCGACTTGACAAGATCAAATAACTAGAAAACCTATTGAAATATCTAGAATTCACAGTGAAGTTAAAGCCGCAACGCAATAGCAAGACCAATAGTTGGGGAGTGAAAATACGCCGCAAGCGTCACAGGTTCTCGATCCCCACTTTGGTATAAATAACTGTTGTCTTAGAACTTTGTATAATATTTCTTACAAAATAAAGTATATAAGTATGAGAATCTAGATTGCAACTAAACATTATCTAATTCGTATATGTAACTTAGGTACACTGAGCTTGTATGTGTTGCTGCTAATAAGCTTGTCCGCAGCAGGGCGCTTCTTGTCAGCCGGGATAACGCACTGAAAGAAGAAGGAACGCATTATTATTGGAGATATAAACCAATTTCATTCAGTACTATAAAGCTTTAGGCAGACTAACTGCATTTCAACTGCAAATTTGCAGTTCGAATGTAGTTAGTACGACTGCAAACCAACTGTGCAGCCCGATTGCAGTCAGTGTGCGTTGGCGTGCAGTTCCAACGACTGCACGCTGACTGGAACTAGCAGTCATTGGAACTGCATAATTGAAGTGCAGTTAAAATGCAGTTATAAACAATACAAGGTGTAACATATAAAAACTAATAAGTCCAAAACCTTAGGTTTTGACTTTGGACTAAACTGAACAAATTATGTACTACAGTTTTTCTATTGACGCGATTCAATTTTACGACCTATATACATTTTATACCGATCAGCTGATTGACATGTTTGAGTGGTTGATCTTCAAGCGTATATTCGGTTCATTTGTGGCCAGCCTAAAGCCATAAAGGTGATTTAAAGTTACGTCTCCGTTTAAGCCTCCTAATGACAATGCCAGATTCTGCCCCACCATCAACCGCAAGTTGTACAAGATAACGAATAAATGTAAAAATATCTCCGTTTTTTATTAAAATGATTGGTTTAAAATAAAGATTTGTACAAGTTGCGATTCGAAAAAACAGCTTAATTAAGAATTCAGAAAATAGTAAGAAATCGAAGCGATTTATTCATTGTTTTTGTTATTATTCTATATGAGTTGCGAGAGTAGTAGAAAATGATACTGAGTATGAGTATGCAATATGAAACCTGTAATAAGTCCCCAACAAAATGATAGGTACAGCTTAAATGGTCACGTAGTTTTGTAGGTGGGGCAAAGCTCCATTGAAATGTGGCAATGTCTTTTAAAGTTTTTAAACGAAGTGTGAAAGCCACAACAAGGTTTAAAGGAAGTATATATATTATTTAATCGTAGAACAACAGTAGTACCTTTCTTTCGGTTTGACTCTTTATGTTACACCCTGTAGGTAGGTATACATATATTTTCTATGTAAAGGAATGTAATGTATTTACAAGGTGCATTGCATTAAAATGTGCACGTCTGCTTGTAGACTACGATCGATTTCTATTTAAAAAAAATACTCATGTACAGTCGAAGGCACATCAGCTGTAACGGGCACTTTACGCAACGGCAATACTGTTTCTGGGTTTGCGTAGGTTGATGTGCTATTGACTGTACTTCTTATTTACAAATCTCTTAAGTTTATCAATAATCAAATCAGCAGCAGCTATCTGGTAAATTCTGCAGAAACCATGCGATCATCCTGTCAGCGTGCAAAATCAGAATTTATTCGGTAAATAGTAAATAAATTCTAAGCCTATGTACGTAGCATTAATTGAAACCTAGAATAGTATGTGTATATTCAAATAATGATGATAATTTCGTAATTCGCAGCTTATATTTGCTTTGCCAATTCATATGCCGATTGGTTGTCAAAAGAACGATTGACCAGGTTTGACGCATCAGGAAACATCACCGTTCATTTGTTCGTTGAATTTTTATAATTTGTAAAAATGTATCATCGCTTTTTAGAAGTGAACAGTACTGGTAAAAAACTAGAAGCTTTATAAAAGTCAGTATATATCCAAACTACATGAGAGAAAGTTCATAAAGCCATTTACGTAATATCCTACAATTTACTTAAGCTCCTAAATATTGGGTGTCCTGAGCGACAAACAGCAAATACTGTAGCCGGAAACCAAAGTTTTCAATACAAAATGGTCCATCAAACATTTGACGAAACATATGAGTAGATCTTAATTCATAAAACCAAAATTATGGCACTATAGCTACACTACTCAACTCCCAGGAACCTTCATATCAAATACATCGGTATGCAGGACTAATATGACTCATCCATACCGAAGTCTGGCCATGCATTTATGAATTCTATAATCTACGCATGAATTCCAGAAGTTTGCGCGTCAAACCTGTCCCCTTCACGCGACTAATTGAAGAACTTGGTATAGACGTAGGCGGCCGCGATCAGCCCAGTGACCAGTAGACACAGCATTATCATTATCTTCTTCTGCACAGTGGACAAACACAACACACATTAGTGGCTAGTAGGGGCGCGCGGGCGAGCGGGGAGCGCGATGTGCGCGCGACAACGGGCACTCTGATGATAGATACCCTTATTAGTTTAGGCTATCGATAAAGGATGGCCACCCAACCTGTGGTTACTGCTATTTCGCAAGTTCTCGAAATTCTCGAACGCAAAAACATTAAATATCAGTTCAATTATACAACAAATATAATAAGATCCGAAGTTATTGTTTAATGATTTTGTTGTGACAGGCACAATTCAACATAAATTGCAGCAAACGAGCAAATCGAATAGAATTATGTTATATTTACACAGCCTTCAAGGAAAAAAGTAGTGCAAGTGTCAAAGAAAGTCTCGAACTTTTGAAGATAAATCAGATTCTAGAACTTATTTCGTACCTATGTCCTTTCCTTCATCCTACGGAATATAATATAGTATCTGGTCCCCTTAGTTAGGCAAAAATCACAGGTCGGGCTAGGCTAAACCATTCCCAATCAATAATTCGATGTAAAAATTGTTATTTTTGCATCAAATTCTAGGCTAAACTTAGTTCTCGATCGCCCCGCGTCCCGTCCGCTCGCTGCTCCGAGGGTTACCTGAGCACTAGCGGCCAGTGCCGGCAGCAGCTCATTACAGCCCGGGGATCCACGTGGACAAGTACCACAACACCAAGATACCGAGGACCACCAGGACCGCTAGGAGTATGAGCTTCTTCTGTGGACGGCCGTCGGCGGGCATGCAACAGTGCGCTTGATACATGTACCATGCTTGCGCCGCGAAGGCGGCTAATAAGCTCCACATTGTTAGTATATCGGTTGTAGGATGAAATGTAGGAAAAACTCCTCGAAGGCTATGGTTAGTATCCGGGAACACCTACAACTTTGTAGGGACTGTTTGGTCCAGGATGAGTTTATGGGATGTGGGTGGAGGCTATCACAGACAAACATTAACCAGTTTAAATTAAACCCAAGCTGAAAATCATGTAGATATATATATATATATATATATATTTGCTGAGATTGGCGTCTTTAGGTACCTACAACGTACATTGAGCTAAGTTTACGTAGTACATGTAAGTAATCTTAGCCCAAATACAAGCAATTTTGTAAGCAAATAAATATTTTGATATCTCTAGTATGATATAAATTAATTCATCTGTATCCTTCAGTCTTATTAGGGCTATGAGTACATAGAGAGTTTGAAAGTTATACATGGCCGATCCTAATTAACGAACAAGAAGCCTTTTGCGAATTGGTTAGAACAACCTGTTGGTTATAGTCACCAGCCACCACCAATAAGAGCTTGATTCAACCAATATGATATAGACAGCTCAGAGTCCACCAATAGCATCGCTTTATTTATTGGTGGAACCACCAATACGACTTAGGCAATGCATAAAGTCCACCAATTGAGTTGTTCCATTTTCGGATTGCGATTGGTCGGATTAAAACATTCTCGAATCCAATTGGTGGAATCAAAGATGATCATTATTCAATAAGGGAATACCATAAATGCATTAGTAACAGGCAACCACCGCTAAGTTGGAATGCTGACAACTCACCCGCCGAGCTTTACTCTGATACTTGAGCGCTTCCTTGGTCTCCTTGGTGGCTGTCTCCACGTACTCCGCGGCTTGGGTCACGTGGAACTCGACGCGGTCAATCATCTCGCCCTGTGGTTCATTGCCAATAAATGAATTATTAAAACAAATACGACAGCTGTATTTGTTTAAAAAGTATCCTTCGTTAGTCCATCAAGCCGTTTAGACTACATAACAAACATACACATAATGTTAAACTCAAAAACATTAGCCTCCTCCTTTCGGCAGTCGGGTAAACATACAAAACTAGTTGAAGACCTTTCTTTTGTTGAAGTCTGTTCAAACGTGAATGTCAAAGTTACAACCTACATTCACAGTCAAGTGTATCTCATAAACTGCACCTTATTTATTACTCTACGCGAGAGTAGAAAATAAGGTGCAGTTTGCAATGAATTTCTGTTGATTATACGCGAAAACATATATTATTTAATTAATATATAACTTGCCGACTGACGGCTAACAGCGCAAGAGGTTGCAGAAGCGCTCTTTGGTGTCCATTTTGAGTTACTGAATTAGCTGAGTAAGTACAAGTATTAAAGAGTAAATATATGACCTGTCCCTCGATGAGCATCGCCATATCCATGAACATGTCGTGTAACTCGCGGATGGAGGTCTCCAGCTTCATGATATCTGCGTGACGAGCCTCGATGTCGGCCAGCGTCTGCTTCGCTTGCTGCGTGTCCATTATGATCTGGAAACAAATGGGAAGAAATGTCATCACGAAAAGAATAGCTAAAGAATAATAAGTACCGACAAGGTTTATTTACAACATTAGTTTCAAGGTTATATGAATCTTCGTGATCTATGTTTTTCTAATTAATAGATGGACAAAAGTCTCTCCCCTCTTCTTCCGCTGATATTTAGCCTTTCTTGAGCATTCAACGTGACCAAGGCGCATGCGGCAAATGTGGTCTGTCAATTCCAACTTTAAGTTTCGACTTCTTAGTACTATAAGGTCACATGCGGTGTGTCGAATTAATAACTCAATCCGTTCTCTTTCCGCCCATTATGCTGCATTCCATTGCATGTTGACAAAAATGATACTTAGTACATCATCATCAGTCTATGTCCCCACTGCTCGGTCCGGTCACAGACCTTCCCTTACATCGAGGGAGCTCGGGCCATGATCCGCAGCGGGCCCATTGCGGATTGGTGGATTACACATGCCTTATATTTATTTCTACGGCATGCAGGTTTCATCACGATGTTTTCCTTTACCATTTTGAGAGCTTTCGGTAGAGGTACGAATTTTTCCTTCGAAAAAAACAACGAGGAAAACTCATTGCTGATTTAGTCGGAGATCGAACCTGGGACTGTCATCGTAAGTCCAGTTACCAAACCACTGCGCCACCGATACCTAATAAATAATAATGTTAACGTGACCAAGGCGCATGCGGCAAATGTGGTCTGTCAATTCCAACTTTAAGTTTCGACTTCTTAGCACTGTAAGGTCACATGCGGTGTGTTGAATTAATAACTCAATCCGTTCTCTTTCCGCCCATTATGCTGCATTCGATTGCATGTTGACAAAAATGATACTTAGTAAATCATCTTCAGTCTATGTCCCCAGCCCCACTGCTCGGTCCGGTCACAGACCTTCCCTTACATCGAGGGATCTCGGGCCATGATCCGCAGCGGGCCCATTACGGATTGGTGGATTACACATGCCTTATATTTATTTCTACGGCATGCAGGTTTCATCACGATGTTTTCCTTTACCATTAGAGCTTTCGGTAGAGGTACGAATTTTTCCTTCGAAAAAAACAACGAGGAAAACTCATTGCTGATTTAGTCGGAGATCGAACCTGGGACTGTCATCGTAAGTCCAGTTACCAAACCACTGCGCCACCGATACCTAATAAATAATAATGTTCAAAGAAAACTGACCCCCTGAGTGAAGACACCAGCATTCGGCTGCTCCAGCATATTTTCGAGCTCGTCGTCGGTGGTGGTGCGCCCCGTGATCTCGAGCTGCCTCTGTATCCGGTTCTTGCAGCGGTCCCGGTAGTCCGTCTGCGTGCGGTTGTACTCCGTCATCACCTCCACAAATTTGCGCGACATGGTGGAATGCTGGGTCTTTCTTATTCTGAGATCAGCTGTATTCGACTCCTCCTGCTCGATGCTCTGTTCTAAGTCTATTGGCGATAAAGAAGTGTGATATTGTTATTACTACTCAGTGATATAAGACTGCACTCTCTGTTAACTGGCCATCTAACTAAACGATTACGAAATACTGGTATAGCGCTAGGGGATTGTTATTGACAAATTACAACACTTCATACAAAATCATAAATGTTACATTTTTCTTAAAGTCGCTATACCTTTTTAATACATATAAATAGAGACTTTTGTTTTTAGGTGGGGATATAACAATTTTGTTATGGCGCAAATATTATGAACGTTACAAAATCGAGTTTTTACGACAGAAATATTAAAAATAGCAAGTTTCACTCACGTTTTAATTTGCCCCTGACTTTGTTAGCATTTTTCTTTATATCAGCCATGAGATCTTCTAATTCCTGCTTGGTTTCTGTAACAGGCAACATTTTGTTACAACATATCCATCTGAAACTAAAGCACTTGGTAAAGGGCAGCTTCTATTCACATCGCGTCAGTTTACAATATATTTGTTACACACAGTGTATTAAATTAAAGAAATAACACAGAAATACCGAATAGCGATTTCTTTTTAGATTTTTCGAGGTTACCGTTACTGGTATTGCAGACGTGATACTATAATCAGTAGCTGTATTAGACATTATACGAGTAAGTAACTCAGTTTGAATATTGGTTTGAATAAAGCTCTCGAATGTTGAATAGAAACTACCCTCCAATTAAACAGGTAACTGTCACGTTTTCTACAACACACAAGCTTACCTATTGTCTCTGTCGTCACATAATGATTACTTGCGCTCTCTGTTAACTTGTCAATCAAAATCTAATTAAAATACACATATCAATATTATCAGTTTCTGCAAATGTGTAATAAAATTGTAGCGGATTGTTTCGTAGGAAAAATCTAGTTGTATTTTTGTACTTGTCCATATGTCATCCCAAACATTATGTGCAGAGGTTCGTATGTACGATATTAAAATAACGTAAGTAGTAAGTTAACGGTGACTTATCTAATCTTAATATAATTTATGCTACGACGATTTCTTTGCACGAATGACAAATAGATGAATTAAGTTTAAATTGAACATTAAATAAGTGTTATATAAATAAGCATCTGCAGTGTGTTTCTTAACTACAAGTAGGCAATGTAGTAAACCTAAAGGGCTAATAAAAAATCAAGTTACAGCAGAAAACACCGTTTATTTTATAATTATGAGAGAATTTCAGATTGATAACCTACATACAGAATATGACTATAAAATCAATCTAACTTGAATTTTACAATGTGTGTGTCCAAAATGTCGCTGTTTAACTCGTAATACAATAATAGTAAGTATAATATTACCGTAATTATGATAATATTTAGTCAGGATTCCTTTACAAGAGGATTACAAGACCATTTATCAAAGAGAGGAATACAATTTTAATAATAACTTCGGAAATACTTATACAGGTACAAGAGACTCCTCCGTAGAACGGCCGGTTCTAATCTATTTCAACATTTTGACTAAACTAAGTAGTATAAAAATTAACATGATTTAAAATAAATTATAAACTCTAATATATTTCAATGTTTTACATCATTCAACGCCAAGCAACATCAATAGTCTGAAAGAAAGCACAAATTGAAGATATTTTTGATAAGTTACGAACATTTAAACTACAAATTGATGTCTAGCGACTCTACTGATGAAATATATTCTCGTACAACAAGTCTTAGAGGTTTGTGTGCTGCAACCGCTTCATGACATGACAATATTACATTTAATTTATTATCGTCATGATATGAGTAGTATTTATATAGTTAAACTATGGGAGTATAAAATATGTAGAGTGTTGGAATTGGAAGTGATAGAGTAGGTAAATAGATAGCAAAAGATGCGCTTTCGTGAGTAAGGCCTTGACTAGAAGTCTGCGCAATCCGAATTCGAGATAAGTACTATCATTCAATGACTTTCTTATAAATACATTTCGAAAGTTCGTTGTTTCTTACATCCCCAATCACAATTTGTATGTTGTTAAATTGTTAAACTGAACTTACTCGAACTTTTAACAGCAGGTAAATATTTGGTTTGTTTAAGTACTGATATGCAGTTAAGTACGATTCAACTTGTCTATATTAGTAATATATGCTTCATAAAACTTCATCCATTCAATATTGAACACAAAATTGATGAATTAAGCTTATTAAACAGCATTGATATTATTTGTGGATTATTTTTAACACTTACTAACTATCGTCTGTTAATGTAATAAAACGCTATAAGAATTGACACATAAGTATATAAACTATATACTAATTGTGTACTTATACAAAATTAGCAATCCAATCAACAATATGCATAACATGTACTATTGATTATGAAAATATCTATGTTATAGATAAGATTGATATTTGTTAGATGTCGCACGTAATACAAGAACGGACGCACCTGCGGTGGCGGTCCCAGGCTGCGGGGGCCTCGACACGAGAACTTCACTTAAATAGAGGTAAGTACATGCAGTCGCACTGTACTTTATGATTAATTAATAATTATATCAGAGTAATAAAGATCACTGAAAGCTAACTGGTTACGCCTAATCTTACAAGGCGCGAAGAGCTTCGCTCGGTCGCGATAGTCGCGACTGCGGGACGTGCGCCAATGTGTTCCGTACGCTAAGCGCGGCGCGGCGGGCGCGGCCGCTACTAACCCTACGTTGGTGTCAGGTACGGGCCTCGACGGAGACCGTATGCTTAGCCTAGTGATACGAGTGCGATGCGGTGGCTGTGCGAGCGCCGGGCGCGGGCGGGGCGCAGGCCGGGCGCGGGCGACGCGGCCGGCCGCCGGAAGACAAGCAGACAATTGACGGGCGAGCGCGCGACAGGCGCGGCCTCGCGCTGCCGCGGGCCAATGAGAGACGGTTATCGCCTAACTTCTCTACGGTTACGAAGGCAACTAGATGAAATCCTACTCTTAAGGATAAAAATCTAATTATGCTACGAATGTTAAAATTAACATTGCTTGTTGCGCGTACACGTGGGCGACGCGACGAGCGCGCGACGGGCACGCGACGTACGCGCGCACCGCGGACAGGGCACGGGGGCTACTTAGTGCCGTTAGACTCTCGCACCTCGCTCTCCCTTACACTATAAATAACCACGTTTCAACAACATGCCATGACTACGATTTAAACCTTCGCAAATATCCTTTAATTATATTTATTTCCTTATAACAAGAAAATGCTAAATATTATGTTGGTGCTTAAAGTTTCGAGTGATTTTTTTCTACGACGTTGTAATGTGTATTACAAACATAAAATACTGCTCGATATAGAATCTATCCTTATATTGCTGAAGACCAGACGACTTCAAAATTTATTAAAAAATTTACCCTAGCTAAAACAGCTACATTATGTATTACTGTACAACGAAGAGTATCTTAAAAAGTAAGAAATTAAAATTTTATATTTCTTTCAACTATAAATCTGATCGTAATGCGCCAAAACTTTTTGTAAGTAAGTATTAATTAATGTAGGTATTATATACTATTATATTGAAAAGTTACAGTAGGTATGTACTCTTACTGTTTATTAAAAGTTACATTCACGATAACAATTCATTAATTATTATTATGTTAAAGTTAACTAAACAACAACTGCATCTACTATCACACATTCGAAAGTTTAAAACAATTTTACAATTGTAATCGAATATATTATTGCTACGGCGACGGGAGGGTGCGTGCAGCGGCGGCGGCGGCGGCGCCCACTTGCCGACAGTGTGCTGCGCACGCGCCACCTTGCGACGCATACAAGTAGACAACATCCAGTGTGGAAGGAACACTCTAAATATTCACATGAAGGCAGATATTTAGAAAAGGCAGACCATTTTCTAAACACCTGCCTTAATTAAAAAGGAGCGATGTGGCAGAGCTCAATATCACTTCACCAATAGTTTAATCCAAAGTGTTCCTTCCACCTAGTTGAATCTCCTTGACGGCACCTCACCCCCACAATCCACATACATACATAATTTGACACGACCCACCGATCGAATTCGACTCGATCCAACGATCGTTTTGGCGCAAGTATCGACTTTTACTCGCAATCAACCATAACTACTATTAAAATTCATCTCCGAACGTTTTTATTAGGTTTGAGTTACAAACAATTATCATCACAAATACTGATTGTAATCGATTCAAATCATCGCTTTCACACTGCCAGAAATTACGATTTGATCGAAGATTAATTTAATGTTTGTGGTGATACAATATAGAATTAGTAAAAATTATACATCATTATGGTATCGTTCCGATAACACATTATGATAATTTTTAAACAATGACAAAGTCGAAGCTAATTACTCGCTTAGTCAAAAATTTTACTAAAATAAGTTTTCTAACTCCACTGTCGAACATTTCTGGTGTTTAGTTCTAGTCTAGGTACAATTTGTAAAATGGGGAACCTGCAGTGGATACGATAAAGATATTTCAAAAATGTTCACCTAAATATTGTAAATGCATCAACTACATACGATTACGTACTATCTATATTCATGGATAGTTGCGTTCTAAAATATTTGCATTAAAATTCAGTAAACCGTTTAGAAACAATGAATATATGGATTACGTTCTGATATAACAATAACTACATAATTTCGATATTAGATTCATCGGATAACCTGATCGGATGTAACTGATCGGGCGAGAGTACAATTTAGTGATTAAATTCAACAATTATAAGTTTGTAATACGTTTCGCTCTATGGGAGCGTTTGCTGTATACCCAAATAGGGAATGGGTCACAGTTGTAACTAATACAGAGCGGTATGGGTACATATAACGTATAATGGCTTGTTGATTCGCTCAGCTGCAGCGGGCTGTGTGTTGCCAGGCGGGGCGTAGGCACCAAATATACGCAACGTTTTCTCTTTGCTTGACAGTCCTGCGAAACATTAAAATCGATTAGCGACAGAAATCAATGAGATTCGGAGACTATTGGTAATAATTAGGACTGTCAACATGTATACTTATAACATACAAAAGTAAACATGAGTTTAGTGGGAATTGAATTCAAACAGTGGCATTGTTCGTGAAATTGTGGTTTTTTTCGACAATCTGTCATGCTTTGTCATTAAAAATTACTAATATTAATCTAAAATCAAAACGACCTTAACTACATTTACCATACTTCAAAATATGTATGTATAATATGTATTTTCTAATCAATATGTTTATACATGTATATGAACTATGTAGGTAACGTATGTAAAGGAGGCAAAAGTGCAAGAAGATAAAATGTGCATGTATCAAAGAGAAAACTGGCATGTAAAATATGTTTACCCATCTACTTATGTTACTTAATTCAAATTGTATTTCAAACATAAAGGGGCAGTGAGTGGTTATAAGCAAGCGACATAATGTCACATTCCAATTTAATACCAGCCCTCTCTGTTAACTTGTGACACAGCATTTACTTAGCGATTCAATAGGAAAACAGGATCTCTTCCCTATTGAACCTAAGTATAAGTATAACTTAAAAATAATGAATTATTTTAACTACACAGCAATTAAAAAGATGGTATTCAATAATACCTATCTCTCAAATTAATCCTATTTCCGGCCCATGCAAAAATTCCAATTGAAAATATCAACTAATTTTTGATTCGATCAATGTGGCATAACATATTACTTTGCTTGATTACTGAATATATGATGGTCCTACTTATTAAATCGCAATGAAATCAGCAGCCATTCAATATGGAATTATAATATAACTATGAATGCTGTCTATAAGCCCAGATAGTGTGCGACTCAAACCTGCCCCATTCACCCGTTTAGAAGAACGTGTTATAGACGTAGCCGGTCGCAATGAGCCCCAGAACCAGCAGGCACAGCATTATCATTATCTTCTTCTGCACAGTGGACAAACACAACACACATTAGTGGCTAGCAGGGGCGCGCGGGCGGGCGGGGAGCGCGATGTGCGCGCGAGATTGGCCGTCGCACTCAGTGGCATTACCATACTATGATGAAGAAACTCTAAGCAGACTTGGCTTTGTTTGACAACGCGACTATATCATGGGTAAAATAAATATATAATAGTATAATTATGAACGGCGTATGCCAGTCCATTTACGTGAAGATTTATTTTGTTGACTAAATTCCAAGATAAAAAATGTTTTCTGTAAAAATATATATCTGAATCGGTTATTGGACTAATTTGCCTCTGGGTCGCTAGAGGACTGCCGTAATTCTGGCATTACAGCTTACTCGCTGTTATTTTTTTAAAATCAATGATCATGTTTGTTGAAAGAATAAGCAAGATCCTTTTTTTCTGTAATTGCCGGGATATCACATAGTATTCATTTAAATATAAAACGACTTCTCGAAACCTTTGTCAGTTTCATATGCACCATAGTATTGTAGGCCATAGTGCAACGTCGCGGCCGTCGTGTGGCCGTTACGTCATGGCGCGCACCGCGTCCCGTTCGCCCGCCACCGCGGACGGTTACCTTTGAGCATTTGGCGACGAGAGCGCGAGAGCGGGCTCACATGAAGGTGCTGGACACGTAGCCCACCACCACCAGCCCCAGTATGAGCACGCACACTAGGATCATGATCTTCTTCTGTGGGCGGCCGCAGCGGGCATGCAACAGTACGCTTTACAAGTGTCCCGCGCCGCCGCGCTACGACTAGGTATATCGCTCGCGGCAAGGCTCTCGTATACAGTTTATATAATTGCAGCAATTTAAACTAGAGTAAAGTATTCTAAGTTCGCAGGCATATTATCATGATCTTCTCTACGTCTATGATGATATTCTTCGGTGGCTTGGGATTTTTATGACCCAAACTCACAATTGCTCATAGCACGGCTCTTATACAATGTATGTTATGGCAATAAAGGATTCTAAACTCAGGCTACTTAGTTAAATTAGAGAAGTGGGTGCGTCATTTGCCTTGTCCTAAAGAGCTGAGGTAAAAAATAAAAATAAAAAGAAATAAATATAAATAAATGTAATTTAGAAATTATAAACATATTTACAACTTGAGTAAAGTTTTCTGGTTATACAATAAACATAAAATAACTTTGTAGTTAGCCCTTTCGTTGTTAAAGGTTCTATAATTAATTGATAACAGATTACATTTCAGGAAAAACATGAACCTCTATAGTAAGGTTTTATTATAATTAACTAATTAAATAATGTTCATGAAGATGGCTTTAAAATTAAATTAACTCACAGTCTTTTCATTAAATAAGTGCGAAGCTAAGTGACAAATATTATATTTGGATTACCGATGACGTGCCACAATGTAATTTGCACAATACGAGTAATTACAACAATATAATAAATCACAGTTTTACATGTAAACATTTGAGAAATAGCACGCAACTTGTTGGTATGTTTTAACATTAGTAGCATAATGTGCTCAAATTTTTGATCAATTTGAAAGTGAAAATGCTCACAGTAAATGCATTTATACTTAATAAATTAGAAATAATAATTAAAATATTAAATGCTGCAATTTTGACGATACACATTATCCCGACTGATGTGACCATTATAACCTATAGCAAGAATATTACACAGCAACCAAAATAGGTATACTGTAATCGGTAAGTGCAAATCTTTATAATTAATTTATAGTTTTAATTAACTACTAACAATATGGTCGTCTTATTCAGCGCTCAAATTTTGATTATCTTTTGGTAATCAAGGCATAGGTATAATTATTAATTAATTTACTATTTTGACGAAAAATAACAAATGTAAAACCAAATGACAGCCAGACAAACTTGCCACATGTTATGCCATATAATTATGTACTAACTTGTGCTAAGTGTAGTTAACAGTTCTCTATAGTAAGTAAACACGTAGTAACTATCATTATAAAGGTCCGTAACCACTGAAAGCAGTCAGGCGTATTGTGAATTCGGGCACTAAGCTCTGGGTTCGATTGTATTCTTACATAAAGAGTCATTTACTAGACCTTAAAGAAAGCTAGGTATAATATTTTTCATGGTCTATGCTATTTACAAATAATAAGTATTCTATTCATACGCCGAATTCTCTACCCAAATATTGTCTGGAAGAGATCGCTTTGAGCGATCAGACCGCCAATTGTAATACTAACTGTATTAGCCTATTTCTTTCCTTTTTTTTTGCAATAAAGAATATTTATCTTATCTTATTTATGGCAAAAACTATATTAAATCTAATATAAAACGGCAGGGATGTTATATGCATAAATACGTTTCGTTTCTTTACTCTTTCGATGTTTACTTATATAAATTCATCCCTTGTCATTCTGTGATCATAATAAGTCATGACCAAACATTACATTCCTTTAAGATATTGTATATTTGTGTAATGTTTAAAAAAGCTAAAATAGAAATAGAAGTTTAAAATATTATGACCAATTAATGCCCGCATGCACAATACGTGAGAATGCTCTCGGCGAATACGATTCTTGGGAGGAAAATAAACTTAATAATATGCGATGAACATTAAACTACCTAAGCACGAATACTGAAGTCCATCTCAACGTTTAACTATTAGGGAAGAACAGGTTAAAATAAGATATAAATTAAATTATTAATATGGTTAACTTTAACAATTCTTTGATTAAAATAACAAAATTCAGCGTAAAACAAAACTTTAACAATTATTATACAGGATATTATTCTGATAATTCTTTTAACCGGGATTATTTTATTAATAAAATAAATTTAGAAAATCAAAACAAACAAAAAATTCCGTGTAAACAAATCGGGCCCTGTACGGGATCTCAATGTAACTTTGTGATGATAAAGATCCTACCTTAAACCTACAAGTGTATATACAGACAAATGATTAAATACAGTTGATAATAAAGACTGGTAACACCAGAAAAGCTATAATTTATACATTTAAGAACTTACTATCTAAAGCACAATCTACTTATTGCACTTTACACATATTGTCTTCCAACTATCTATTACCGCGGTAAATATAATTCTTACATATTGTGTGGTTCATTAGGACCGGTCGTATTAAGTGTTTGATTTTCAGTTTCAAAAATTAAAACCTCACAATGTGATGATTGATAACATAATTTGTTAGTACTGTGTTATGAAACTGAAATACATAATGGGGTATTTGACTTATCTATTATTTAATGCATTAATCAACATATTCTAACATATAACGTAGCCCAAATCAAATATCTTATTTTGTAAACAAATATGATCGTCTAGTATTGTGATGTAACACGAAAGGAATTGATTGATTCAACCTGTTCACATAAACGTTCTGTGCAATAATCATAGAAAAGCTTTAAAATGATAGTGGTTTTTGATTACAAAATAAGACACTTGATTTGGGCTTCGGTATAGATACATATAGCGATGATATCATCTGAATTTGGTTCATCGATGTCCAAATTATTACGAAAGATATTAATTAGCTAAAGACAGGTGGTTGAGGAATGCTTCTTTTTAGCATAGATTACCCTGAGTATGTGGTATGTATGTCGCCTGTGACATCACGATACCTATTAAACTCTCTATAGGTATGTCGTAGCATTACGTAAACTAGGAATTACTGCGGCTATGGGCTAATTATCGCCAAAGACTCCTAATCACGGCTTCTCAGATTCATAACACATTACCTAAAGATTATTATTTGCAAACTCACAATTAAATACTAATTGTATGAACAAAATGTTTTTAACATCCTACACTTAATAGTATACAGATGAATAACTAATATTTGTTTAATTTATGTTAATAGGACCGAGAACTGTCCTCCCATACAATGTTATCGTACCGCACGTTTGAACCTGATCGATATTTTGTAATCGAAAGTTACTGTAAATTAAGACGCGAATATATATTTTCGCAACAAAGACTTAGGTATTTTTGTATACAATTAAAAAGCTCTTAAAAGTATATTTCTATATTAATTCTTAGACCAATAGTTATAAACAGTAAAAACTCAGCGTCAGCACTCAAGACTGTCAAAATTGTATGAAAACTGACAGTTGTAAGAGCGAACTCAAACTCCACTTGTACTCAAAACTGTCTATGATTATCGGCCTTAATGTACAGTAACTTTTGATTGTCAATATAATAATAATTATTTTGTTCCAAAGTGTGTTAGAATAATAATTTATTTGACAATTGATGCCTCTGCAACTTAAGCGATTATTAGTATCCATGCCCGTGGCTCGGTGACGTCATACGCCGGGACGCCTCCGTAGACTTAGCTCAGCACGATTGCAAGCACTATTACTAAGATAACCGCCGTAACAGACAGGCATATTATGATGAAGATTTTTTTCTGTAATGATAAAGGAAAAACAAAAAGAAATAAAATAACTGCAACAAACACATACCTATTATCTAACACCAATGCAAAGTCTTACCAGAAATGGAGGCTAGGAATCATGGTTTCCATAACGAAATTACTACATAGTAAGCACATAGATGGAAGTAAGAAAAGTTTATTACGTTCGTATATTGTTTAATGTAATAAATACTTTAAAACCTAGAATGAGTCTAAAACTCTAGTGCTGTTATTCATAAACCTAGTTAAACCTAACTTTCTCTAAATCATGTTGCTATCCCTTTCACACTTCGTTAAAAAAGGTTAAGATAGAACGGGACAGGGTGACTAAACGGTGGTATGCCACTTAAAATCACTTATAAATCACGTTTATGAATAACAGCCTAGAAGTCTAGACCAGTGAATGGAAGTAGGTACTTATTTTAATTTTTTAATGTTATGGCTATGGAGGATAACGATAGTTTACTTAAATCGGCCTGTTTCGTTTAGTTATACTCGTAAGTGACTGCAATAGATATTCTCAAAGATAAAGATTCATTTAAGCAACTCCTGTCTGATTGGAAAGGTATTTCAAAAATATTAAGATGGAGACTATACCTCACCATTTCCATCCTCTTCTAATAATGTTTAGTTTCCATAATTCTGGTAAAATCTTACATAAACAAAATTGTGAAAAAAAATTATTACTGCATTATTTTTTGGGCATTGTAAACCATGCTTGAGTATGGTATTATAATAATGTAAACATAATGATATGCAAATATAACTAAATTGACGGGTATAATGTACAAAGAATAATTTATTTATAGTTACCATTCACCATACTACACAAAAAGCTTAAAAACATATGTCGCACCATTCACCAAAAAAGGCGGTTAGCCTTCATTCACAAAAATAACTAGTAGGTACACTGACACGGCAATGATATAATATTGTAACAAATCGTATAACACGGACCATTCATAACAGGAACATATCCAATATTTGTCGTATGTTACAAGCGTTCTGTATACATATAATTGGTAAGCTTTAACATGCGTTTTGAAGTTGGTCTTTGAACATGCGCAAATACATACAATTTAGTTCCGAACAAAATGCAGAATAAAATCCGAAATAAATATGGCATTTCACAACAATTTGAACAGAGACTATTAACGGAAATCGCTATCATCCCTAAGACGCGCTTTATGATAGTGATTTTATTCATAAACAAACAAGTCGGGGGTGCTCTTTTGAAAGGTCACGGGTTCGAATCCTATTCACGACGAAATGTATATCCGTTTACTTAATAAATAGAATATAAGATTAATTAAGATTGATAATAGGATGTAGTACTAATCGAGGCTATCTGAGAAGAATTAGAGAGAAGCAATTTGCCATTCCCATTCATTCAAGCGACTGCATTGCAAAGTTACGGTCTCTGTGCATCAAGAAAGGTAATAAGAAGAAAAAATCATAAAGAATAAAAATAATATTAGAGTATTTTATTTATTTTCTCAAAAGGATTGCTTTTCTTTCTTCAGTTGTCTATCTTGACAATTGGTTATTTAAGAACTGTATTTGGAGCTGCTAGATATATATTCTGATTATTGCTTCCGCCACTTATGTAAAGTTCATAGCTGTAGGTTTGTTAGTTTCCGTCGGAGCCTTTGCAGAAATGTATTAAGGAGCCATCACAGTGTGGTTAGAAGGGCAAGGGTACCCCGTACCCGTGACTGTTGGGTGTTGGATTACCTTCCGCGCCTTGGTGGCCCACTTGAGGGCCTGAACGAGCTCGCCGCGGCCGGTCTCCACGTAGTCCGTGGTCTGCGTGACGTGGTGCTCGATGCGATCTATCAGTTCGCCCTGCTCGCGCTAAGGTACGCGCTGGGAGGGAGGGTGGCTCGAGGCGCACGGACGATTGGTTCATACGAGTTTAAGTTAATTGGTTACAGGAGCCGACCGAGGTAGAACTGATCCGAAAATGTTAAAAGACAGTTACAGACAAGTACGAAGTTAAAAAACAAAAATATAATGAAAGATTACCCTAGATTAAATATGAAATAAATATTAGAGAGAGCACAAACGGACATGTGAGTTACAACATATGACATTCAGTGTAAACCTTAAATTAATATACAATCCCTCAATGTGTGACAGTTGTTAACATCCATTGAACGCTTGTTACATAATAACGTGTTATGATAAGAGGTTTATAAGCATATATTACAGTTATTATATAACAAATACCACCAAATATAAGGCAAATTACGCACACACCAAATGAAAAGTCATAAATCAGTAAGTAATACATTAAGTTAGACACGAGATAAAGTTAAGAAGCCCATTTCCATCGAGTGTTAGTCGGAGCGACATGAACAGTTAATGATACAACGGTAAAAGCATATTAACGTGAATGCAGGAGGACAAAATGAAAATAAAACAATGTGTGTGAACCAATCACCGAATCGCGAACGTAAACAAAATGCAGGATTTGAACGAGTCGGACCATTCACAAACGTAACATAACACGGCGAAGGGATGTGAGTACAGGACAGGGGGGAAGGGTTCGAACGAGGACAAACAAAACAGAAACGCATTAGCAACGAATGGATTGGCACTGGGGTGGTCACTTACCCGTCGAGCTTTGCTCTGATATTTTAGGGCCTTCTTTGTATCTTGTGTGGCAGTTTGGACATAGTCCACAGCGTGTTCTACATGATACTCAATGCGGTCGATCATCTCACCCTGTATCCATACAACTCGTTTAGATTTATATCTCGTAAAACTAGAAAATTCTACTTCTAAAGATCTAGTAACTAAACAGCTTTGTAATTATCGGTTCAGCAGCATTAAAAACAGCTCAAAGGATCCAAGAAAATGGCCATTCATCACCAGATCAACCTTTACAGAATCCATGACAATTTATGTCGTATTGCCGTTACGGTAAAGTGGAAGCGTGACATTTGATGTACTGTCGATTGTCAAGTTGAATTGCACGAATAGCGATCGCCCGTATCAAACCACTGCTGGACGCTTAGATCTCGTCTCCACTATACATCGGTTCTTCACATCCAGATCTTGCCAGCTTCCATGCGAAGATCATCCCTTCATCTGATCAATTGCATCTACCTATGTTTTATGTAGGTACGTGATCTCCACTCGAGAATTCATCTACCCCCATCGGTTGTCGGTTCTACGACAGATGTTTCTTTTCTCGTGTGGTTTAGTGACCCAACATATACCAGAGATAGTCAGGCCGCCCGTGGGCCTCTGACGTGGCCTATTGACTGCTGCCGAGCGACAGCAACCGGGACCAACTGCTTAACCTGCTTTCCGAAGCACGGAGGGGCTCAGATAAAAATGTCACTAACGGTCACCCAACGTTGCTTAACTTGTACAGACAGATGTAGTATTGATAAATATGTGTAATATGTGTGACCTGGCTCTCGACTAGCATCGCCATGTCCATGAACATGTCGTGCAGCTCGCGGATGGAGGTCTCCAGCTTGATGATGTCCGCGTGCCGCGCCTCGATGTCGGCCAGTGTCTGCTTCGCTTGTTGCGTCTCCATTATTATCTGGAATACGACAGACAGATATTAAGGTTAGCAATAGACAGGCTCAAATACACGCCATAAAGAACCTCAAGGTGTCAAGAAAGCAAACCGGTGTACGTTTACAGATTGCTCTCAAAACGGAAAAGGAAAATATCGAATGCGAGGACGTCGGAGCACCAAAAATTCAAAGATTTGCCGATTGCTTACGAAACGTAGAGTAAAATATTAAGTAGTAAAATAGTAAGTATTTAAGCATGTAGTAGGTACATGTATAGTATAGTGTAAAGCATCCAAGTAACAAAAATAATAGTATAAGAAACGTCGCGAGTGCAAATGTACTTGTACGTCCGAAGTACTCCGAAGAACAAAATACTGGAAATAGAATGTGTTAACATTGGATTCAGATGGAGGCAATTAGTCCTTTGTGAAAGAGGAAAATATGTGGGATTTCTGTGATGGATACAACCGTCTGATTACGAGTTGTACATCATGGTTGTATATCAAGGTTGAAAAGTTTATGGGATATAGATTACGAATTATTTGCAATAAGCAGAAATAACTGTCAACTTCCAGGTATCATCGCAACATTAGCAATTCACTGAAATCGATATAAGTAGTAAACTTATATCGATTTCCTTAGTTCGTTCGTCTTCAATATGAGTAATAACTCGATCAGCTTTATAGCTGCATATAAATTGAACGCATACCAGTGATTAAGGTAATATTTTACGAATTGGAATGTAATCTTTTAGATGATAAAATATTATGTAAAAAGCGTTTCTGTACTGATCATTATTGTAGTCCAAAGGTATGTACTAATGACATAAAGATTTCATATTCGTATGAGCGATATGATGTTAAAGAATTCTTATAACTGTTTTTCAACGGGTCGCCAATCATCATCATACCATCATCTAGATATATTAATCATCTTCTCATATATTCTCTAACTACTGCAGAGGAAAGGGCACCTTGATTGTATCCTCTCTCTTATATTGCTGTGCCTAAACAAGGTCCATAAAGAACATTGCAACATTTTATGTTAAGTATGTGAACATCTTTATTATAACTTATGGAATGCAATAAATATATTGAGTATTGTGTATCATATTGCCCAAACGAAGAACATCGAACATATTAGAGATATCCAAGGTCTAATGACGAATTTCTTTCTGTTTTCCAAGTCCAAATTACTGATGCTTTCACTATTATAATCGCAGGCCCCATCGTCAATGTCACTTACTAGTAGAAACAGGTATGTTGGCAGGCAAAAACGAGCAAAGTATTATGGCGAACTTACCCCCTGAGTGAACACGGCAGGGTTTGGTTGTTCCAACATTTCTTCGAGCTCGTCGTCGGTGGTGGTGCGCCCCGTGATCTCGAGCTGCCTCTGTATCCTGTTCTTGCAGCGGTCCCGGTAGTCCGTCTGCGTGCGGTTGTACTCCGTCATCACCTCCACAAACTTGCGCGACAACGTCGAGTGCTGTGTCTTTCTTATCCTGAGATCCGCCGATGATTTGTTTGAGTGTTCCTCTTGTTCGATGTTCTGCTCTATATCTGCGGATTTAAAAACATTTTTTATGTATTTTTTACTTGTCTTCAACTTTAAGTTTTATTTTGTTTGTAGATTAATAACTCCAAAGTGAATTACTTCTTCCAATTGAACAACCGTTGTCGTCGCATGACTCATACATGTGATATGTTTTCTTTTCTCTCTCAATTCACCTTCATATCTCAGTAACTACCTTTAATACAAATTGACCAAATATTTAAACTAGAAACTTGACTCAAGTTCCCTTCGTTGTTATCATTACGAAATTTTGGACTCGACGGCAATCTTATCAGTACATAAATCGTTTTCCGAACAGCAAGAATACTTACGTTTTAACTTTCCTCGGACTTTGTTGGCAGTTTTCTTAATATCAGCCATGAGATCTTCTAATTCGTGCTTTGTTTCTGAAACAAACAATGTGCCTTTAGGTAGCTGCTAGACAGCACTACAATAATAATGGCGTTCTAGTTATGAATATATTCCTGAATAATATATCACCCACACAATGAGGTGTACTATAGAATGGATTGTCTCGATCACTACGAATATGGACTTATGTTATGTCACAGTCAAATACGAAAATCTAGCTTTATCTGTGAAACGATAGGTTCTCTGCATTACAATTTTTAGATTACTACAGGGTTGATAATACCTTGGATGATTCGAAATAGGATTATTCAGTATTGAACAAAATTTTGTTACATTTTAATAGAAGAATTGAAATAGTAAATGTTCAAATATTACTGAATATTCCAACTTGCAGAAGCGTATACAATACATGCGCACTGATTCAAGAATCATCGGGGTATTTTGTGAGGTGTCCACTTTAGTTATTAGGGCAAAGCGGTTGGATGATTTAACATTAGGTTATAGATTTTAGACACAGACACATTAGAGACAGACAACATGCACCCGATCGCCACAATCAATGGCTAGGCTTTACAAAGAAAGTCGTATTATCGGATTTAACTGCGACACACACGATGCAGACAACTACAAGCACATAGCAGAGTAATAGAAAGAAACAAGCGCGCAATGCAGCTCACAACATCATCTACAAACATTGATACATACATCAGCAAAACAGACACTAATTTAAAACTAATATTCTTAATTAGCTAAGTTTATTGATAGCCTTATATTTCATCAGCTAAAGTTTAATTCATAGCTTTTATTGTTCATCAGCTAAAGTTTATTCATAGCTTATATAATTTGAGTTAGCTAAAGTTGAAATTCGAAAACAAACAAAATAAAATTGGTTTATAAGCAATCGCTAGTGATTAAAAATTGTATGATAATTATGTAAAACGTATTTATCTGTGTGCGGCTGATACCTACACTAAGCGAGTATCCTGTTTCGTAGAGACCAGCTGGTGCTTTGACACTAGAAGTGAGCCCTCCATTCCGGACGGATGAGTCTTATAATTTAACTGATGCCCATTCTAACTTCAGAATATGTACCTGTAATGTTTTGGTATACAGTGCGAGGCAGAAATGATAGGCCATAAAGCTCTCAATGTTAGCCATAAAGAGCATCAAGTCAACAACAGTGTTTAACCCCAAGGTTTAAAGCTGGATAACAAAATGAATGTAAAGCTTCCCGAACCGTAACGGCTAGGGAATTCTTTATGGTCCACCATTTTGACTCGCACCGGAATTAAAAGGTGAATGTGTATCCGTAGATGTTAGCTAAATATAAAATGTTATCAGTGACGTACTCTTGTGGTTGAGAATGGAGAACTATATTCTTGATGCTAGTTCGTCCTATTTTATAGCGAAAAAGTAGACAAAGAAAACAATGTGTTCCTCAAATTATTTATCACATTACTTACCTAAACTCCTGTTTTGAGATCTTACCTTACAACAAAGGGGCACCAACTTTCACCCATTAATTACAGTTATGTAAGGCTGTTGTGTTTTGTCACTTATTCTTCCTTTTGTGAAAGAAAATATTGTCATGCAATGTCAAAAGTGGTCCATTGCACGCCATCACACAACACAAAACAAAGTAGGCGTGATTAATTAACAAATGTACGTTTTGTTTGTTTGTTGTTGTAATTGTAAACATATATTTTTCGTTGATGAAACAACGACTCCAAAACTATGTAAGGCTTATCTCCAGAATTAAACAATATTTAGTTTAGTTACCATAATGAGTATGACTGTACTCTGTATAAAACATTGATTACCCTCGTGTGTAGTAGGATAATAGTAGTAGTAGTAATAATGTACAAGGTAGGTAGTATGTACAGAAATTAGATGACAAAACATTGTATGTAAATGATTAATTAAAACACCAAACCATATTAGACAATGACAACAGAAATAAATAAATAGGTCCTTAAAATTAAGCTGGAACAACAGGTTCCTAAACCAATTTGTGTTCGCTAACTGTATTTCGATTCGCAACGACCAACATGAACAAACCTATCCTCAACATCGGCAATCAAGGTAATCTGGACGGCAAATAACAATCGGGGCAAGTGCGGGTGCGGCGATAACAAACTTGGGTCGTTACGATTCGACTAGGCACTTCTCAGCCTCCGACTGAAACTTGCACGACGAAAACTCGGTAATGTCATGTATTTCATAGCTACAGGATATTTAACTTAACGACACTCGTATCTGTATTATAGAGCGTCTTACTATCGATTGGCAATTACTCATTGAGCATAGAATTGACGCCTATTTCCTCCAGCCATAAGATGAATCTCGCTGTCAACGTCAGGCGCGGCGTAGTCAGCGATAACGTTAAACGAAAGAAAAATTACGTACTGAGAGCGACCCGGGCGGCTTCTGCCTGCTTATCGGCTTACTGGAGATTCGTGTCATCTTCATTCACATTTTCAGCGAATGTGACTCCGCGATTATAGTCAATTCGAGCGGATTCAAAGACTTTATTGGCAATAATGGGCAAAGGGAAGTTAGTTTGAATTTCGGTATTTTCCCAACTAAAGTAGAGGCTTCTCTATTGTAATGTAAATTAATGACCGTTCTCCTTGTAGGCTACGAGCCAAATCATGGGATATCCTCGTGGTCGGTACGGCACATTGTATCCTTGATCGTTATATGTATAGAAAAAGAAGGCAAATACGATAGATATCACATTATATTAATACACATCATTGTAGGTCAATTGCATTATGTAAACATATAAGCGTTAATAGTTATTTATTTAAAACTTGCTACGTTAGATACTCCTATTACTACCTAACATAATCAGCTGAAGCTCCCCATCTTATTCGGACTATGAATTGTTTTATGCCAGTCATGATCATCTTCACTCTTTGTATAGAAGAATGAACCTCAGATATAATGATTAATAACGAAGCGTTTTGCTATAAGACGGATGCTATTAACCAGAAATAAAATCACAAAAAGGCGCAAAGTTTTGGCAACGACGCCAATTTCATAAATTTTCCGGCGAGCTAAGATTTCATTATATGGTTATTTAAACATTGCTTCTGACTTCGAATTGTTTTTACGATACTGTACTACACAAGAAGCATATAGCGGCGTCGTTATCAGTTTATCACACACAGGGGATCAACCCGCGTTCTGCCCAACATTTGTTAGCGAGCACAATGTTCCGAGAGAAAACGTTTTCTGCCGCCCGTTTTCGTAATTTCAAAACAGAAACTTAAAACCACAACGGAGAGACATTTCAGGGCCATTTATTACATTAGGAGTGTTTCAGAAAATTCTACCGCACCGCCGAGCTGCGGCGCGTTGCGACACGGAAATTGCATTATCTGCGACAAGTAAACTGTTGAATGTTGCTACTACGATCGGTAATTGACTTTAGTTGATAGAATTAATGTGTTCAAAGCGTAAAGTCGAGGGCACGTCAAAACGCGGGCACTTTACACGATTATACACTAGACAGCAAATCAATGGAACCTTGCAGTGTGAAAAATAATGGTATTGTGCAGGTTGATGCGCTGTCGACTATACAAAGAGTAGAGTATGCATGTAAATGTAATTTGCAGGGTGACGCAATATTAATTGTTGACCAAAAAGTCCCTCAACTAAGTAAGCAAAAAGTAAAGTAGGTAGTAAGTAGGCTTGTATTAGGTAATTGAACACCCGTGACACAGCCTACTCTTGTGCACTTTACTACTTTTGTTGTCTATGGCTTGACCAAATGATGTCTTATTTGTCTCTAATAAAGTCTATTGGTTAATTAATTGCTAGTTTCCCTGGATATCCAAAACACTACCAGCTCTATTAATAAAATCTTCCTAAACGGTGGTTCAATATGCCGAAAACATAGCTAAATCTGAATTAATATAAAAATCTTTCAAGCCCTTTTAAACTGTGTCTATGAATACAATGCAAGTCACATACACAAATACAATACAAAAATTGATTATTTATTTTGTGTATTATTAGATTTGAGTTTTTTCAACAGTCAATAAAGCATTGGTTACATTCGTGCTCAGTGTAGAGTGTACGAATATGTGCGCTTCCAACGAATATCCACAATGAAAGCTCTCCCGAATGGCCATCGGATTCAGTCCGTCCAGCCCTGTTGTAATTTGCATAAACTATTTTGTGTGTGCATACGCAAACGGAACAAATAAATTTACCAGGCAGTGGAATATTGCTTTAGTTTAGTTTCTGCCACCTAAAATGAGCCCAAATAATAAATGAAATAAAAAAGTGATGCCGCGTTTCGAATAAAGACTCGTACGGTCTAATACCTACAGTGAAAGGTGTAAGTACGGTCTAACACAGAAAAAGGTGTACAGGAGAGTTTTTAAGGTTGAGATTTTCTCAAAAGTACTGAATGATTTTTTAAAATTCTTTACAATTACATAGTAAATATTTTTACAATCAAGTAGTTCTTGAGAAAATTTCAACCTTATTGAGACTCCCTGTATACTTATCTCTGTCTTCGTGTGTACCTACAGGAGATTTATAAAGGTTGAGATTTTCTCTAAAAGTATTTGGTGTATTCCCATCCTCCCCCAAGCGTACTCTAAACTTCTAATAGTAAAAGAATTTTTACAATATGTCAGGGTAGTTCTTAAGAAAATCTCAACCTTATTGAGGCCTCCTGTATACTTATCTCTGTTTTCGACCGTACCTGCACTGCATATATTGGATAATACCTATTCCATGTACATATGAGTCGCGTGCAGAAATCACTTAAGTGCATACACACATACACGTTGTTTCAGTGCCCGCTCCCCGACGGGATATTATCACCTACACCGTACCTAAGCATTATACTTCGGAAGTTAACGGCGCGGGTTGCCTGGGTTTATGCCTGAAATACGGCACATTCGCATGGAGATTGGAGTTCGAAACACGTACTATGATACCTACTTAACTACCTGTACGTGGGCGAATTGTATTTTTTTTTTACCAAAAATATAATTTTTCTGTTTTAAACAGTGGATTTTGAAACAGTGGATACCGTTTCAGTTCATATCAGATACATTGAGGTTTCCAAGGATTTTAATTTTGCATGTTACGCCATGCGAAACGAAATTCTAAACTTTTATTCACATTTCGTCACTGTTTCCGTGCAAGTGGCAAGTAATATTTATAAGACTAGACTTTAAAACACCTTCAACACACAATTGTGATTTGGTCCGGAGAATTAGAAGCATTTTCAAAATTACGAGCAGTTTTCATATTAAACATCAATTATTTATTTAAAATCAAAACTCACAAAGTAGGTCAAGCAAGAAGGGAGTTACGAGAAAATAATAGGGTGTAAGTTGAAACTTTCGTTACAAACTAATGTAAGTTTATTTTCATTATTTAGTGAGTCTCAAAACAAAAATACTTCACTATTTATTGAAGGCAGAATGTTGATTTTGAATCTGGTTACAAATTTTCTAAATTGAAAACATTTCGTTCTTTTGTTTCGTCCAAATGTGGGTACCGAACCTTTATTATGTTTCCTCGTTGGAACATCAATTCAATCAAGCAAAGGATAAATCGTGAAATCTTGCTGGTCAAGTATTTATTTTCCGGACTGACTGTTTATTACGTAAACTCATATTATTGTAAGATGCCTATTTATGGTTTAATTACTGACCATTATCAAGATTATTTGCGGAACAAGAATTGCTGCCTGGTTTTTTATTGCAAACAAAACCTTTGTATGCTAACCAAATGATTTAAATGCTGTTTTTGTGGCTAACCAAATGTTAAATATTATTATGAGAAGTAATTAAATATTTAATTACTTCTCATAATAAGGTTATTTAAGATTTACGGAGGTCATTTTTTCTTCGCATAAAAATGCTGCCTCTAGTCTGTGTGTTTAATATTGTAGATTCAATTTTGTTTAGTTTAAAATACTTTTTGAACGGAACGTAGGCGTAGACGAAAAAGAAGACGAGATCCCTAACGTAATCTAGTTCGTTATTGTTAGTTACATAAAGTGCCTTATAAGTACATGAAATAAACATCAATTATACAAGCCCTTTTGAAAACGTCATTAATTAACATTTAACAGCGCTAAGAGAAAACAAAGTCGCTCACTGGAAAGGAAATTTCGCTCTCGAATTGTTTGCTCAAAATTAGTAATGAAATAACAGCGACCATAAAGTGAACATCTTGAGCCGAGAGTTCCGGGTTCAATCGCCGTGTACAATTGAGTTTTCCCCTCGGTGAAGTAAAATATCGCGGAGAAGCCTGCACAATGAGATAACTAGCGTGTAAAATGGGGATGGATGGGGATGGATAGCAATGACAAAAGCATCCCCATCAAATTCTGACAAGAGGGACGTTCTGTGAGCTTTTGAGTACATAGAATGTCACGATTCTCTGTAATGAGCAACTGGTACCTTAACAAAATAATGATAGGTATGGCTTTATAGTTTACGTTATACAATTGTTATATTACTGACCAGTTAGCAACAACACAAAAAGTCGGTGACAAAGTCTATCATAAAAATCACGCGAGGGGACGATTAACAAAATCTATTTTCGTAGAGGGTATTTGAACCACCGATAAATAATTTGGTGTTTAAACCACATTCGAATCAATTTCGTAAATAGGTGTGAACTGAACAAATACTTATGTGTAGTACTTATGTGTACATGTACTCGTATGTGTAGGAGTTTAACGCTACGTGTATGCTACGAGTTTCGGGTAAGTATTCGTACGTAGCAAACACCTACGAAAGATTCGTAGGCATGCAGCTACGGGATCGAACGAAACCTATTTTGGATATGCCTTAATAAAACACAGAATAGATACTCCTAATAGCTGCCCCACGCAAATCAGCTATTTACAGGTAAGTAATATATTTGTTTAGGATATAAGTAGTAATTGCAATCGAATTTAAGTTGCGACGAACTCTCCAAATCAATTCCATTCAATGGAGGTTGGAAAGTCTAAAAATAATTACGTCGTGGGCAATGTGAAAGAAGAATTTTAAATAAAATCCATTTTCTCGCTCGGCTTCTCGATTGATGTTCAAGTTGATCTCTTTTATTACTTATGGCGGGGATATTAATAGGTTCCAACGACATTTAAACGAATCTATCAATTATATTGAAATATTTGGAAGAAAATTGGAAATGATAGGGAACAATAAATTGCGAAAGAATATTAGTGGTGAAAGGCGCGGCGGGTTCTTGGCGAGTAATATTTAGACAATCATCTTTCAACATATCACAATGCCGCGAAGTAATAATACCTACTTCGACGATACCATAAATATCGTTCGTCAACCATGAATTATTTATACTGGTTTAGTTACATTCGCTATTGTGATTTCAGTTCGATTATACTTAGGTACACTAATTTTAATTATTTTGTATATTATCATTAATGTACAAAATAATTAAAATAAAAAGAACTTGGTAGTACATTCATAGTCCGTATAGGTATGTACACCTACGCTCTCATCTACTTCTGCCGTCAAATTATTAGCATAGCTGTGTTGAGGAAAAGAGAGAACCAATGTAAGGCCACATGAGACGTCTGTCCTCAGGGAAAAAGAATCTGCTACTCATCAGGTGTTCTATATAGGCTTCGGTGACCATTTACCGCCAAATAACTGTCTGCCGTTCCTTATAAAAAGACCATGACGAAAATACCTTTTGAAAACATAAGCATGCCTTGTGCAGTCTCAGCATTTTGCTTAGTATAAAGACGCTAGGTCGTTAAAGACGTGTTGGCAGCAAAGGTTTTATTGTAGGGGATGGTCTATTTCAGTCCCGGGCCTTTACTGGGTACGCTGGGTCTTCCAAAGTTTACTGCCTCTCTCAATAACACAGTACATAAATTAAAACTAAATGAGATAATACGTCTCGTTGGGTACTTCGCTGGAACGAACCACATATGCGTATTTTGTGTTTACCCAAAAGTCCTATTTACATACAGCTAATTCATGCACGTAGTTACTTATGTACATACGTTGTTTCTATTGTAAGTGGGTAACTTTGATGAAATAATATTAACAAACATTATTGTTAAGTATTTGTATTTAACTATTTTGATATAAATACCAAAAAATGAGTGATAGTACAGACATTTAGTAATATAATATACTTCGTACCTTTCAAAACTACAAATAGTACAATAAATTGATAATTAAATTGATGTAATAGTAATTACATCAATTTAGGTTTTTTATTCATGATAATTTTTGCGACGAATTAGAAATACGAGCAAATAAAATATTCAGAATGTCTGTAATTTCACTCAATGTTTAAGACAAAAGTTTTCAAGTAAAGTTTTCTTATAAAAACTTTCAACCTCAAACATGGAAGTGTCAAAGAAGATACTTTTATTGTATCTACCAAATTGAAGAAACTTTTTTGGTAATAAAACAGAGAAGGCACAGTTTACTCAACTTATCTCAATTGTACATCTATAAAATTGTTATAAATGTATAATCGAGCTAAGAAGTAGGTAAATAGCATTAGATACAACATTCAATATATTAATAACCATTTTCAGCACAGATATAATATAAGATGAACAATTTGTAAGATTTGTCTGTAGGTATTCATATATTTTAGCGACAGCAAAGGTTACCTTCCTTCTGGCGGAATAATTCAACGAAGTAGGTAAAAATAAAGATTCCGAGTATTACGTTAATATTTCATGTCCCAGTTGCCTCGATATAAAATAAATTGAGCAACATCCACTTCCCGAGGGAATGGGAAGATTCTGGCAAGATAATAGAAATCTATACATATTTCTATTCAATATAACATGATACAGCTTTGAACACAACACAGTAAGTAAGTGTATTCATTTAATATTCTACATTCTTAGTTAACATAATAATTAGATACACGTAGTAAGATATAACAAGGGGTATTAGATCGTGACGATGAGGTAATCTGAGGTCGTCACGACACGGCAACTGATTTGACAACGGTTTAATTAAATGCCCAACCAAGAATTGACCCCATTGTAGCACAAAGTGAATAGAATATTCTCGCAACTGAAAGCTGTCAAGCCGACCCCATCACTTGTTGGCTTTACAATGATGGTAGCCACTACAAGTTCAACTTAACAAATTAGACCCACTCTAAAAGCGGTAGACATATAAAACGTTATCGTGAACTTTGTTGGATATAACGACCGCAATGGCTTATTCGAAGCAATTTAGGTCGGGTCAATGGCTAATCGCGGCGCCCGTTGGTAAGGGCCCAAAAGTGGCAGCGCCCCGCCGCCGCCGCCGCGCCACACGCAGGGTGTTATATCTCCACTCTCACACGGATAATGGCGCAATGAAACAAATTTTTCTTCTCGACAACAATTTAAGGAACCTTAATTTTAACGGCCGGCCTAATTAAATTCTGCTGTTAATAATTAATTTCCGCATAATTTATACGCTAAGCTTAACTTGATATTAGTAAAGTTTCTCAGTCAAAACCTATATTTCTTACGTGTAATAGGACACAGAGAAAGTGGGGGTAACTGAGCATGACGAGGGTATGAAGGGACGAGGAGCGGCGGGGCCCGCCCTTCGGGCTTACGTTAATTTGGACTAATCTCGCGTCAAAATCGACTGCGACAAAGCCGTGGCTCGTTACACGTAAAACGCCCACAAATATAAATCCGGGCATATAAATTTCGTGAACAATATAAAATAATATGGCCGAATTAAATGTCTACAAATATGGAAAGCCACGACTATTTTAGAACCAGCGAGCTAAACATCGACGTGTATTTTGTTGTAAAGAAAGGAAATTGCGAAGTTCGACTAAACATGCACAAACACCAATGAGGCATAAACAGTGTTAGAAAGGTTTCTGTCAAGGTAAGCCGGAGGTTGCATGCAGGGTGCCAAACAAGCGACACCAAAGTGCATCGTCATAGTTGCAACATCAACAACACAGATAACATTTTCTCGTATCACATTTGGCAACGTACACAATCTAATATAGCTTAATGAAGCTGAGTCATATCAGTAGACGATTTGTGAACATGACCTCATACATTCCCAAGTGTCCCCATGAAAGCAGACAGACGAACGCCCCCGCATCTGCGTAAATGTCACCTACACCGTCTTTCAATTATGCGTAGGCAGTCTATCCACCACTGAGCGTTGTCGCACTTACCCACGCTGCATCATAATGTTTGGGATAACCGGCGTACTTGAATATCAGTAAACATATTCTGACGCCTACGTTATGTTAGATATTGTCAATCCTGTGATATTAATATGTCTAAAAATATCTACGATACAACAATCCGCAGACATATAGATAGATTCAAACATTCTAGCCGCAAATATCAAGTTATGACGACAGAGCACATCGAGAACAGTATACGTGCTGCAACTGTACTTAAGAGTGACAGCGATCAACAGTGATGATGTCGACCCGTGTTTTGTACTGAGCAAGCTACGTGCGCCAACTTCCAAACATATAATTTGTCTAGTTTTATAGATTCGCTGTTCCTCCTTAGCGTAGTTGCAGTTGTCGAGTTGGATTTCAAAAACACTTACTTTCATCTGACTGCGGCGCTGATAAGATGGCACTGTGCTTCTTCTTAACCTCCTCGACGTTCGCTTGTATCTTGTCTATCATCTCTCGTATCTCTTCCACCTGCACAGAAATCATCAATTAGCTGTTATAGTATTGTATAGTTGAATAATTCTAACCATCTTCCTTCATATTTGTAAATATGTACCAACTTCTTGTGGAGTCGACGCGAAACCGTCAGAACAATTCTTCAAGGACAATTTCTTAACAAATTACGTATGTACGTTACTTATAATTATTATAATACAACATAAGGTTAATTTCTGTAATTCTAGGATCGTAGAACGAATGATACAGATTTCTATGACAGACTTTGAGGACTGAGTAGCCCCTGAGTACCTACCTACCTTTCGATTTTAAAAGCAACGCAAGCAACAAAAATTCATGACAGTGAATAGGTACTGTTTTTCTACAAGGTTTACCTAAGTTAAGTTACCTTTTCAAAGTTGTTTCAGCGTTTGTTAGTACGCCATAAATCAACAGTTACTACGGCATCTGTAGTGAAGTGACGACAGACTTCATCGCGGCTATCCAATCTCAGAGTTAATTACTCATCAAGCTAAAGGGGGGTTATTTTTCTTTACGAGGCGGCTCGTCGTTTATCTTTGCATCGAACGTCTCGGGATGTAGTGGCGATGAGCGCTGGCACCGAGCCAGCACCACCCCAAACCAGTCGACTGTTTTATAGAAAACTTTAAAATGAGAACCCAGCCGGACTGCATATTGTAGAGCAAACACAGAAATACCGTCACGTATTCCATTTCCTACTAAGAAATATTAGACAGGCATGTGTTTAATGTCGTCTTTGAATGTTCAAGAATGTCTGAATGTGCACGTTATATCTGAGTTTCAATCGTTGCAGCTTGTGGATGTGGATACTGGGCATTAATACATACGGGCATTGTTTGGTCCATTCTGTGCAACTAGTAGGATTAATCGTAAGACTATCCCGATTAAATCTACATAAGTAACATTATTAGAACAAAAATAATGACTCGAATAAATCGAGAAACTAATGAAGTCCTACTAAACCAACCGAAATTCACAGCTAAGTAAATTGAGGGAAACCAGCCATGAACACGAATGTAGGGCAATTACAGTCAGATGGCCTAACTGACAAGGTGCCATGGATTGCTAAATTTATGCACTAGCATAGCAGACCCGCGGTTAGGCAACCAGTAGCGACGGTCGCTTTTCGAGGCTCTATCCGACTTTAAACTCGGTCTGAGGGATCATTGGCAAGAGTCCAACCTCAGAACAAACATCTGCTCATACGGTTTGTTGGATAACCACCGAAATTGTAAGCCTCAAATAAACGACAATTTGAATTAAAGAAATCGTTCTGTAATGAATTAAACACAGAAAGTTTCGTTTGTTTGTTCATATTATATATGCCAGAACGAGCAGTCGAGCGTACGCCTCATTTTCGGTAAAATAATCGAGATAAATTACAATGTGTTGTGTATTTTGGCGCGGAGTTGGAAACAATTTGTCAATTTCGGAACAATTTGCGTGTGCCGGTACAATCGGGCAAAGTTTGGCAAGTTCACGGACGGGATCGGTCGGGTCGATGTGGGTGATCGTGCGACTTCGCGACTCACGTGAGTCACCAATTAATCAGATTATCGCGATTACCGCTATCGTCGGGCCGCCCGCGCCGTTCGATAACTAGCAATCGTTTTTATTACGAACGTTATGCTAGTAGCCGCATTAACTGCCATATAAAGCCTGCCACATACAGGCGCGAACTGTACGCGGCTTGCGGTCGTCAGTTGAAACGCATGCCCCGGCCCCTTCTCTACCGTCGTTAACATCCAGTATCATCCATGTCCAGTTTCACTAAGTGATAGAACCTAGACCAGGTTTCTATCACTTATCAAGGTTCAAAATGTCATGCAAACGCCAAAGTTCGGTTGGTGGAACGTCCGATTTGAAAAATGACCGATTCTTGCTTGGACGAATAATACAGCAACACTCCTTTGATACTCTCTGCAATAATAATGCTCATTCACAATGTACAATTGTAAATTCTACGTAACACAATGTTACAACAAGGCAAGTAGGTATTCAGCACGGTACAGAGTAACAGGTTTTGAATTTAAAGCAGGTTTAAAAAGTACGCTGTAAGCTGGACAGTAGAATTAAAATATCCTCCAACCGTACTCAAACAAAAGGATTAAAAACAAATGTTGCTCCATTTATTAACTTCAGTAGAACCAGCGTGCCATAGCTCCGCGGTTACACAGTTAACCCAATTTCTATTTACACGAGGGGTTAAGATAGGAAGCTGAACTAATTCTCTTAGCGAACCTTTTCTTTAATTACTGAAAAAGAATAAACAAGAGCCTGCTTTAATATCGTCTCGCTGACAGTTATTTTCAGGGCCTTCCAAGTTGCTGAACATTTTGTGGGCTGAATGAGAAAAGTAAAATTAAGAAAAGAGCCCGGGGAGATGTCGGTCCCTCACATACGCACAATAACATGTAAATGAATCGCGCGATTATGATGAATGCCAAGCACTGGCTGAATATTTATGGCACAGAGTTGTGTGTTCCGGAATTATAACGCATAGAGAATTCACGTCACGAAAGGAAAACGGGACGCATTATTTCATCATTATGAGAAAGAGGTTGTTAAATATAGAATGAGACAGTGTAACAAAATAAAAGGACATTTCGGTTATGTGAGAATGGGAGTAGGCAGAGAAGGTAGTCATAAAAGTTACTCCATAAAAGAGGTTTTATTTCTAGACGAGCAAAATGAATCAGCAATCGCACATTAATCGCAAAATAATATGCCCTAAAATATAAGTTGGCATCTGATAATAAAAGGTACCTAAAGTAAGAACAAAAATCATGTGTCCGAAAAAGGATTGCCATTTAAGAACTTTGAATTTATAAAAAGAAAAACGATGTTTATGGGACCAATCATTCTCAGTACGAATCAGACCATTTGTCAGATGGACCCTCCGCAAAATCCTTACGACATGCTAAGCCTTAGCTTAGGTGAATGCTGATGAAACATTAACCCAGATTGAAATCTCTTTGAAGAACTGACCGTAAGTATATCCCGTCTCAGATAGGTTTCCAACTAGCAATTCACGAACACAGATGTTCGTCCAGATTGTATTTCCCATCGTTAAATAAAGGGCTATTGTGGCGCAGGGCACTTAGCACGCTTCGATCAGAGCCGAGCAGCTCGCCAGACAATGAGCATCATTCCCACTATTAGTTCCTTTGTCATATCCACTGCGATAAGCTAAGCCGCCACGCCGTAGCTTAGCTAGAGTTGACAAATAGAATACGGTTTTAATGTCAGTTGTGACTATTAATTTTATTAGTGTATGAAGTCGAAGAGATTCACTCCTTAAAAGAAATTCGTCGAGTGGTCAGAGTTGTTCATGCAGCCCCTGTTCTATGGCATGGCTGATAGCTGGCTTAAGTTGTGATAAAAATTCGACCTACATGCATGACTCGTGAACCGTATTACTCGATAATTAAAACCGATACAATCGGACTCTAGTCATAAGCCTTTGTGCTGAGTAGATGGCGTGGGAATTTGCGGAAAATACCACCATTACCGGTAAACTATCGCAATATGCGATCAGTTGCAGTCTTGACCGATTTACCGGCAGTAGTTGTTGTGGACAAGGTAACGACAACAATAATAGCATCAGAGCGCAACCGGGTCAAAGAAAGCTAGTACAGCGGCAAGGAGCAGGGCATAACCGTGGCCGCTTTCGCTTTCAAAGAAATTAGGTGGACAAAGTATGACTTAGCATAAGTAAATAATAGCAAGGGATGCTGTTCGCAGAACAGGCAATTTGCTTTATACAATCACTATAAATTGTCAAAGGTTAGTTCGTAGTGTGAAACAATGCAAAATACCAACCTCATGGCTTCACCAATTAAAATTTCGTCAATTAAAATTCACCGGGACGACGACGTCCGTTGGTCCCATAGTTGATTTGGCAAATTATTTATAAGAAAAGTACACAAGATAATAAAAAGTGGCAATGTTTATTGTCACTTTTAGTTGAATTTGCATTTGCATCGTTCTGGGAGAATGAGCTATAATAATATGTTCGAGCACAATATTAAGTGCTGCTGCTGAATGGGAATGAAGTAATAATCACGTCACCGTATTTGATCTACGCCATCCTACGCTTTATTAAAATATGATATGCAGTGAATCATTCCATTAGCAACCTCTACTAGTACATTCGCTCGATAGCACATGAATCAATTCAATCCTTATGGCGCAGATAAGAACGGTAGGCACAATGCCCAAAGAGTGGCGACTTGTTCTTTCGGCTGAAGGTACATGTAATCGTGAGTAATATTTCTTATAAGACAGATGTAATTGACTAGTACAAACTAAATATATCATTAATTTGTTAACTATGAATGGAGAAGAGACGAAACTGGTGTACCAGGGACGCAGCAGATGGAAGTGTATGGCTATTCGTATTCACACCATAATGACAGCGTGAATATAAGGACCTATGCATCAGCATCACTCTTATGTGAAATACAATTTAAGAGTATTAATTATCCTTCATTAATTACACACGATAACGTAATGAGCCATGTATTCCCACAGCTACAGGATCGAAGGACTAGAGAGCGCCAATACCCACTCTCCACTAATTGAGGGACACGCATTATTTGAAGCTAACCCCGCCCGGCCCGGGGCCCACCCAATTTGCTCAATTTACCTCCCCGATCCACGAGATCACCATCCTTTTGATTTATGAATGGGCTCCTAAGAAAAAGCCCTTGGGGAAGCGAAAAAATGAGAAAACAATTTATTATTCATCGCCTGCTAATGACAGTGATAAAGTTAATTAATTCAGTTTTATAACCTCCAAAAGTTACATCAAAAGTTGGCTGCGGAAAATTTTCACTGAAAAATGCATGCAAATTGTTTGACACTGTTATATTGAGCCGTTACTCAGATGCATTATCACTCGTAATTGGAGGTCCGTCGCGTGATTGTATTCTTTTCCAGGACGTTGGCGCTACTGTGCTATTCCACACGACATGCTCCGAACACGCGAAACATCACAATTTAGACAATAACATTAGCGTTGTAAACAATCGTACGAAACGAGCGAAATGAAAATACAGCGGTGAATGAAACAATAGCGCGCAACAAGCTGAAACTTTCATGGAGTCGTGTGCCTGTTATAGGCACAGTTATGTGTGGAAATATTTTGTTTGTTCCGATACAACGTGCCAGTACGCCGTTCCCTTTTCCCATTTTCCTGAATGTGACTTTGTGACATATATCCAGTCCGGAACGGGAGATAAATATTGTATTGTGTGTGTATTATTCCAAAATATAGCTGTTGAATATTTTATTTCGTTTTCAATTCTAGCAAGTGATATGTGACGATTAGGTCGAGGATCGAGCATAGCACATTATGTATATCTGTGGGGCTATTACGGTTCTCAAAACGATCACATCATACCATGTCATATCGTGCGTGACAGAGACAGTGCTATCGCGTAGGTATAACGGCGTCTCTGTTCGGCGCGCTATGACATGGTATGATTTCATTGTTTTGAGAACGGTAATAGGGGGGCTGGTTAGGGGGGATGACTCTTCCAAAGATTCTCCGCAAACATATCTTATGGTGCTCCATTCCATTTACCTATCTTGGTTACAAAACTTGTTTTCCTATAGGTAATTATAACAAATAATGTAAGACTAACGTAAGATGAGATGTCACATATGTGTGTCGGTCTGTATACGTAATACACAATTACAGACCGACGTTTTGGGCGATAACCAAGCGGATTCCAAAAGGGTCATACAATTTAGATTTTGAATAATCAAAATCCCTGATACACAGGTAACATGTAGTTACAAAACCAATTTGCATAAGCTACTAAGGTCGAAGCAACTGGGATTATAGCACGGTCGCTATACCCTCGTAGTGCAGCTAGTTATAAACGGAAATGAATGCATAGATATATTATAATTTATGTTTAAACTAGCGAAGCAAAACTTAGCATTGAGAGCTTCGAGTAGAAGAGGAGAACTACGATATTATTATTCGTGTTCTAGATAAAGGGAACGCAAACGAAGTTACACGCCGCCGAGTGCATTAATTTAATTAACGCGCAAAGCTTTTAGTGCGTAGTCTGTCGAGTCTAGATTATGCAGAAGTAGCGTACTGGTACATTTAATAACGCCTGAGTAAATTATAGGAACTTTTATTCGCGCTTTGGCGTGACCTACCTACCTAAATAGTTTAGATGACTGCTAGAAATACTTGAATGAAGAGAAACCTTACCTCACTGAAGAATTCGTCCATGAAGCCGCCTTCAACGGCGACGTTGACATCGTCGGGCCCGACATCGTCATCGTCGCTTTGCGCCTGAAACAAAGCAGAAACGTCTGTTAAATATACATTTACACTTCAAACAAAATCAACAAGATGTTTATCGGAAAACTTTTGGAACACGCTATCGAATCGAAACTTGTCATGACAAGAGACTATTTTATATACTTACCTACCTACAATCGACAATACTGAAACCTGTATAAATAAACTAGGTCGTATTATTGTCCCACAAGTGCCGGCACTTGATGTGCTGTCGTCTGTACCTAAAGGCACGGGCTTTGCTTTCGTGATTCGTATGTAAGCAGGGCCGACATCGGCCGGCGCACGTAAAGCAAAATAGAATCCACTTAGTTGAGGCGAGCAAGCCATTATTCAATTTATACGGTCCGCCCGCGTCCGCGACCCCCAAGGGCCTAAAGCCACCGAAATGCTGGGATGCGGCGAAAACGGACATCCTTCGCTAAACAAGCTGACAAGGATTCCTTAGCAGAACATTTATTTTGTAAGTTGTTTATTTAGCGTCGATAAAAGATAACAAATGTTTAAATATGTTTGACATGATAACACAAATGTGGATTAATTGTATAATAAAAGTTGTATAAATATGTAACATATTTTCAACTACAATAATTTCCACGAAATAGGTCGTTATATGGCATTTTCCTATCTCAATAATTTTTAAAAGCCAAAGCCAAGTGCATCGCGGCGGAAAACTGTTGCCGCGCATCGAATTTAGGTCATCGGCGACATTGGCACGGCCCGGGGCAGGCAGGCAGCAAGCCGGGCCGCGATAATGCGTCGTACCATTAATTCAGGGGAGCGCTCCGACATTGTAACTTCCATTAGTGGACCTAATTACGAGCGCTTTTCATTGTAATTAACACCGGCCAGTAGGCGAACTGTCGTGTTTGCACTCGACAACGGCGCCTCAATCAATCTTCTGCAATAAGCCTGTAGTTTAGTTTGTCACCATCGCCACTGCTTTGTGGGTCACAGCGAAGCTAATTAGCCGCAAACGGAATCAGTCATGAGTATCGCTGGACTTGATTCACTCACTGTGAGAGAAATCAAAACCATTTTGTCGCACGCAACACAGCTGCGACTCGCAGCCTGCGAGTCCCCGAGGAACTACGAGTAGCTCCAGGCCAACTTCAGAAACACGTAAATCGCCCCCAATATATCCAGAGACTTTACGAGGGCACACGAACAAGAAATAGGCAAATGTGAATGTGGGAAAAAATGAAAAATGGGAATTTTGGGACAGTCAGTTACGCATGTCAGAATCAGATAAAGAATAGAAATGACATCGAATGCGTATGGGTATTCCGTGGTATGTAGGAATTTCACATCGATAAGACTGATAAGCGCAGATATTTACATAGGAGACCAGCTTTCCGCCCCGCGACGCTGTCTGGTTCTCAACTTTCCCATGCGAAGCTTATATTCTCCAATTGTACAGGCAGCAGCAGATCAAATGTAACACCTTTGACTTTAGACCGTTCTTATTATCTGCGTCGTAAGATTTAAAATCGTACTGCAAGTGTTACCATTGATCTACTGTTGTCCGTACAACAAAACCAACAAAATAGTATAGGTACCTAAATATTCCGCGTCTGTCACCCGTTTGCAAAAATGAATGCAGATTCATCCTAATATCCAAACAGTTGCATTTATAAAGTGGGATTATGTTATCCACTATGAAAAGTATGTTTCATTGCATGTGAGAATGACGCATCGCCCGCCAGCGAGACACGTGTAGAATTGAAGCGTTACAACTATCGATTTATCCCACCCTTGAGCTCACAGAGCGTACGAGATATTTCTGAATGAACAGCTTTTCAGAATAGCATTCAAATGCTTAACTATACACCTACGCTACGCAAGTTGCGTGGGAATAGAAAGGGTGATTGTTTAGTTAAGCCTTCTCACAATATAGGGACTTTGTCAATTGACCTTATTTATGTAGCTGGAAGCGTTTTTATTCTCGGAATAGGGGTATTTCTGGTCAATTCGACATTTAAATTTCTGTGTATAACACAGCCATTTTGCTAATATTGTATTAAATTGTTTTACTGTCCACTTTGAATGCTTTAATTCTTTGTCAAACAATGTTGGACTCGACCTTCAGGCAATTCGTGACAGCTAAAACGGGACTCGTTTAATCTTTCTTAGGTCAATAGGGTTATGGATGGGTTTCCTGGAAATAGCGGGAACGTGTCAGATATGCTATTATTGGATAACTCTATTATAACTTATAAGGGTATTAAAATGTTCGACTAGTTACATATTTGCAGTTTTCAGCCATATTCAAGTGTCAACATAAAGCTCTGGAATGAAAATAGTTATGCTTCGTCCAGGGTTGTTAAATGGAAGATGTTCACGATGTTAACATTATTTGGTCCACTTTAACATGACACTGACAAACGACAAAAATGTCGAGCCCATTGAGCCACCTGAACTAAAATAGTAGATTTTGAATCAAATGTAAACTTAAAGACTAATCTGTATAAGAGAGAAGATTCGGGCTTTTAATAAATAAACTGATAACCTGATTGACGCAGATTATAATTAGGAGATGAGATCGAAGAAAGAGCATTCAGTCACAATTTACAAAACAGACAATAGTGGTGATCAAAGTTCCCATTTATAAGCAAAGATCTGTATGACTGGTATATTTAGTATTTTCTTCCTCAAGTGGATGCGATAAACAGTTACATTTTGCGTAAAATTGTTATTAAGACATAATAAAATTCCATCTCGTAGCAGTGACAGAGCAATTTCCTTCAAGATAGTAGGTAACGTCTAATATAATATGATAAAAAGGCCGGGCCAGCTTTAAAAAGGCCTCGAAAAGAGTGTAGCAACAAGCTGAAAACCTCCGGGCTATAAAAAGGATATTTCTCATCCGCTTGGAAACGGTTGGCGGTATTCAGGCAGACGCGGAGGCCTCGGTCAAGGCCGCCGCCTCAGACGGGGGAGGGCTGCTACCCTCACTCACCATGCTCACTTCAACGACCTAACACTTTATGACACCCACCCTGATCTAATTATGCGACCGTATATATTTTCATATCCATGAGACGTGCGAGATAGAGATAATGGAATTACCGACCTCTGCTAACTGTTAACAAAGTATTAACCAACTAACATGTCACAAATTACCACATTCCCAAAGTAGTTTCAAGAACGAATTAAGATATTGTGATTTTAAAATATCTTCTCAGGAGTAGGTAATAATAAGCAACATAATTCGTTACAATATTCCACTCAGAATCCACGGGCAAGTCTTAGACTAAAGATGCCGTCGGTTAATTAAACCCGCACACAAACTATTTTCGTGTTTTCAACGGCGATGAATCGGGATTTCAGGCACGTATTTCAATTGGACCAGGGAGGTCACAGTCACAGGCTACATCGCCACAAAGAGAGAACCAATAAAAACCAATACAAAAGTGAGAATGGTTTTTCTATATCCCACTTCTGGCGCCTCCACTGAAAAATGCAGTTTAACGTAAGCGAAAATTCCGTTATTCTATGTTCGCATGTACGTTACTCGTTTCACCGCTTTTATATCGATTCATGAAATTATAATGCAGCTTTCCAAAGATACTGATACAGCTAACACGATTTCCATTTCATTTTATAAGAAAGAACAGAACCATGTTCGTAATGGATTAAATAAAATGTATGATGTATTAAAAATCTTCAAGAAACTTAACATTCACTTTATTATACCATCTTCCTACAGGTTTACAGTTTACGCCTATACTATACCTCTATTGAAGTATAGATTACGTCCTACACAAATATGTTAGGTGCCTTACAAGTTCCGTGGAAAATTGCAAAACATTATTACTGCCTGTTACTAGGAATTCAGCCCACAGGCTTTCGTAACAACACGGCTGCGGCCCACGGAAACTTAAAAAGTGAACTCCCTCAAAATGTTCAGCATTTCCGTAAGCGCGAGGATTGGCGTAGGCAGGATGGCAAGGCACTTGGGCAAAAATTTTAATATTTAACGAGTTACATATGTGGCTTTACCTGCACCTTTTAATTTAGTGAAAATCGTATTCGCTTGCCACAAGCCACGAGGGCGGCCCGGTATCGCACGAAAATCCGGATTTAGCCGTGATACCGGACTGGAACATATTTCAATTAAGCGACAAGGCAATTTTTCTCAATCTGCGTTGCGTGTCGAATTGAGAGTCCCAATTTCGTATTCCTGGGACAGAAAGCTTATAATTCAACTTTACGATTTTATTCACGTAGTGGAGACGTTTTCGCAGATCGTAGGGTAGGTACTAGGTACCTTCTCCCACACTAAAAACGTCGTCGATACGTCACTTGCTGAACGTTACGCAACGAACGATGCGGCCTTCACCTTCGCAAACTCTTGCCTTCCCACTCTGCAGAGACCCCCGGGAGTATACCCAATTTTATCTCTAGGTGTTCTAAATTGGCTCAACGTTTTCTATGAAACGGGGTAGGACAGATTAATGGCTACACTAAGACGTTCCAGTCTTGGAAGTAGGTTATTTTATTTCAGATTTATTTATAGCTGCGTAGATTGTTCATATTAGAGGCTTTATGTTACCTAATTATTTCTAAATAATAAATAAGTACTCACTTTTATGGAATACTCCTTGAAGGGAAAAAATTTAATCGATATCACAACAAGGCTTTCATAAATTATAGCAATTTTAAGTCTGCATTCGAATAGAGAGTGATATTTCGAATTTAGTGTAGAAATAGTCCGTACGCTGTTTTTTATTAAACTAAGAAATAACAAAGAGCAATTTATTATACGCAAAGCTTTGTTGTGAGCAACATTGAGCGTGTGGCTGTGTGGTGACGTTAAATAAAGGAAACTTTTACGAAACAAGGCAAAAACAGTGGATACGTCGAGGGGATTACGTAGACTTGGGTCGATTCACGCCCGCCTAGACGAGCCTAAATCTCGGATCTCGACTAGAGATGAAACAGAGTCGGTCCGATTGGTCGCCTACCGATAGACGACTATTTGCAATGGTCGCTTGCATAGCTATCAAATAAACCAATGGTACGATACCAATAGTTATTGCAATTGTAGTTTGTTACTTATAATTTAATTGTGGGCTGTGCCTTCACGATATCGATTAAATAAGGCACTTATTATCTTAATGTAACAACAGAAGAAATAATAGTACAATGTGTAACGTAAAAACTAAAACGTTGGTATTTATTGGGTTTAGGCGCAGGAGGCGCAATTCTCAAAATGGCAACCGGGTCTTCTCAAGTATCTTACTACGGTTCGGTCATAGTCGCCAACGGTCGATTCTCAACACTATTCGGCACAGCTCGCCACATAATTACGGAGCAGCGGACGCGTGGCAAAGCATCTAGATCGCTCGTCGCCACTCACAACTTTTTGACCCGCCCTATTTGGCCGCCTCTCCGCAATCTCGCCGCGACACGACGACGTAATTAATTTAAGAATTTCTATCATCAACTAACACTTGACTTTGAATAATGACCACCAACATTGTTGTTTAACTTTAAGTGATTTCGAACAAAATGCACTACTGCTGTCAATTAACTTTAACAAAAATTTGCTTTTTCATCGCTTGTTTCTAATAGTAGGTACCTACTCTAGGGTCACATGTGTCAAGGAGTGTTAGCGCTTGACCAGGGGTTAACTAAGAAAGCGTTTTCAGGGGTTCAGTCGTTAATACTTTGGTTATCTTTAGTACATTAGCTACTCGTATTTCAGTATAAATAAATTATATACTACTGCTCGTTATTAAACAGTAGTACACAATTAGACCGACATGTTCTATTTCTATACCAGTAAATTCAAGCAATTCTGACCATAGCTATCTTAATAGTTTGTAGCTATACACACATTTATTTAATCTGAAGAAAAAAACTATTCAACCACGGCCGTTATTTACTTGGTCACGCACGATCTCTAGCTAAGTGCCTATATTTTACCTGTTAGTTGATGAAATTGCTGTTATTAAAAACGTTACAACATGTTGGACCATAGTATTTTTTCTTTTTGGCAAAAAACTCACATCCTTCTTTATATCAAAACTGTGGTTAATTGAACAGAATACAAAAAATACAGTTCACTTATTGTATTAGTAAGGCCGATAACGCATCAATCAAGTAACCCTATTCATTGTTTGGAAAAGTTTAAATCGTGCTACAAATGTACGCTTGAAAAAAGCAATCATTAAGATGTACTGTCCACTGTACCTACCTATAGTCATCAAACATACTAGCATCGATAAATCAGTTCATTAGTATCACCTATTAATTACCGATAGCATATAATCCGATAGTGATAATCTTAAAGGCGCTCTATTACTAACACTATAAATTCAATCAATATGACCAATATTTTTCAATCAAAAGTTAACTCGTTTATCAGAGGTGTTCTGTATAAATTCAAGGAAACGAGGAACATGAATTGTCTCGATCTAAGCATTGTTTTTACCCGACTGCCGAAAGGAGGGTAATGTTTATTGAGTGTATGAATAAGTGTTGGTTCATTTCTGGTATCCTGTAGCCAAAATGATATGAAGGATTTAGATGTGTGTAGGAAGTATTGTTAGATTCGTCTTGATCATTTTCTGCCCAAAAAGCAGTCGATTTTGTTTTTGTAATAATTCACTTGTTTATCCCTGTAGTTGTTTACACACCAGCGTATAATTTAATTGTTGTTTTGTAGACTGTTGACAACTTGGCGAAGTAGACTATTTAGCAGTCTGACGCCTTCTATCATAGTCCTGCAGTGGGCGTGATATTATTACAGGGACTGAGATATAATGTTCGTAACCACGTTCATTTCGCTGTACATAAAATGTTTGAAAGGGTAATGCGATGAATAAAATTTTCCCGTACCCTAAATGGGTAATTCATAACCCATAAAAAACTCGTGCCTATTTAGAACAGAATACTGAAGAAGCGGTCTTATTTGTTTATTGCATCGTTTATCAAACGGGGGTCGGGTTGCCATGATGAAAAAGAATGTGGAAATACATAAAACATTTAATTATTTTATCTGTGGAAAAACTTAATATGTACCGTCTAATACAGAGACAAGTACACATTAGGAGAGTCAAAAAGTATTTTTAAAATTCTTTACAATGGCATAATGATTATACTAGAAAATATTTACTAGTAAAATAATTTTATAATCGGGTTTTTAGTTCTTGATAAAATCCTACCCTTAATTAGCCCTTTATACTTTTCTATGTTTCCGACTGTACATTGTGTACAGTCGAAGACAGAGATAAGTATACGGGGGCCTCAATAAGGTTAGGTTAAGGACCGAATTTAATAATTCTTTTACAGTTACATAGTATTAACTTTTATCTATCTAATATTGAAATAATTCTTGCAATAGATCAAGTAGTTTTTGAGAAAATCGCAACCTTAAAAACTCTCCAGTACACCTTTCTCTGTCTTCCACCGTACAAGATTATTTTTATCTGTGGCCGAAAGTGGAACTAATGTCGCCAGCACAGAAAATTTAATATGGTGGTATACTCAAAACCGAAATATAGTGCGAAAGACACGCCCCTCGTACAAATGTCACCTAGAAGCAAACAAAGCCTTATCACACTTTTAAAGCCTGTCCAGATGAGACGTTAGCGAGTCGAGTAGTGAGTTTAGTTAATCCAAAAGATCCCAAATATGTTGTTAAAAGAGATATAAAAATTGTTAGCGATATTGAAGGAGTTTCGTCTCGCATCAATGTAGAGAAGAGTCTTAAAATTAATAGAGGTTGCACACGAATCGATCAGCAAAAAATTTACGACTTCCCTCGCAAAAATATAAGGGCTATCTCTGCTACAAGGAATACATAAAATAAGTTGAGTCAGACTCGACGAGTTATTACTTTTCGAAGTAATAACACCCATCAGACTGGAAGCATGGTGCGATTTATTGAATAGCAAAACTTGTCCCATTATCGGTTCTGTTCTTTAGCTGACTGATGGCATTTTAATATGAAAGCCTTCGTCGATGCGAACGCACAGGGTGGCATACTCGGTATTCACAATAACGACGCAGTAATTCATTCAAAGCAGTAGCAGCCAGTCGCCTATTTATAGTCTGATTCATGGGTTTCTAAAGTGGGCGCTGAATCCGCCTAGGGGGCGGTAGTGGGCTCGGAGGCAATTAGGGAGCGAAGAGGTGACTCACTAGGGGGCGCTGGCTACAATTAAGGTTTCAATAATATATTTAATGGTATTTTTTAATGCGGATTTCGCATAAAACTTCATAACAATAAAGAATACGTAATCTTTAAAAAAGCTGTTTACATTGGTCTCACAGTATCCTCAAAAAAAAATTAATTACTGAATTTTGTTTTAATGATGATCCTAAATAGCGTCATATAGTTAACAACGAGTTTGATGAAAATATCAAACTGCCTGACAAAAAAACTAGTCGGTATTTCAGTTGAGAATTTTTTGTCGTGCAAAGTGGGACCGGCCAAAAAAGTTTGGGAACCTACAGTCTAATTTATAATATGTACGTGAAAACTTAACGAGTAGCACAGAATCGATAATACGCTGTCATTAAATTTAATTATAGCAGACGCTTTCATTAGGCATATCTAAAAAAATCGATTTTTTGTGCCTAGTTAGCTAAGTGCTGGGTTGAAGTACTCGTACATAGTAAGTATCTGGGTTATTTTATGGATTGTCGCCAATCAGGCTAGCTGCCCCGGCAACAAAGCTGCGGTTTCACGCGCACGCTCAGTGTACAGGCTTGTCGTAAATCCGGCTAAGGCTCACGCCACACCAACGGACCAGTATATTGCTATTGCAGCTTTAGTACAAACAAAATAGACGCAGCGGCAGGCTTAGGCAAAGTAGACGACCGTCTACGACCGTCATTGCAACTAGTGCAAATTGTTGAATGTAAAATTTCAGACTTATTTGTACATTCCATAGAACGTAATATAACCTAACCTACGATTTGTAATGTAATACTTTGAACTGGCGATAGTACTGGTATGTATGGTAGGCAGAGATTGTGCAACGTCGGCGCGCAGTCTAAATCAGGATGGGGTATTTTCATCTCAGCCCCTCCGTGTCTTGGAAAGCAAGTTGGTATCGGTCCCGGCTGCTGTTAGGTCAAGTCTCATGTTTATAGGCACCTTGGGTATTAGGACCTTTAACTCTGATCTCTATCTAGACGACAAATGAAGATTAATTTTCTACTTCACTTCTACGTCCGTCAAAAATTATATGAAATCTGGCAGCGCTCTTAAGCTACCAAATGTTCAGACTCGGCTCGCGTTCAAAATAGTCTTTAAATCTCGGGCTTCGAAGTGGTTTCCAGTTTATACGACAGAAAACTGGACTGGAAAGCTAACATTAATTAATTATTAGCTATTTTAACATCCAAAAGGTTAGACACGCAAGGCAACTAACCCAACAAGGTTCGAACAAGGTACAGTTTTAGTTGCATCAGTTTGTCCCTAGTTACCCTTGTTGCAGAAAACATCGAGCTGGTTGTAACACTGCTGTATAATTCAGCTGCAATCGCATGGTCTCTCAATAGCACAGCCTCGTAGTTTGTAGAACAAAGGCCGAAACAAATGGGTCAATCTGCCGCCGATGTGGAGCTGGCCGAAGGGCGCCGGCCGCGACGGCTGACGTCGACACGCGCTTATTTACGAGCCCTAAACCCCGCGGGACTCACAGCCGCGATGCATGACAACAGTTATTGTAAAATATACTGCCTACCTAAATGGACTGCCTACTCAAAATTACGCGTTGCCAGGTTGAAAATTTTAGTTTAATTCTTTCGTGTGGGCTCTAGAAGAAGATCACTACATTAGAGTGGTTTATTTCTTACAGACATTAAAAATAATGTTATTTGTTGTTAATATTACATTTGAAGAAAGCATTGCCAATTCTGCTCAAGAGAGAATTTGTTGAGCTGCTTTGTCCAGGAAGATGTTTACGATTTAATAGGTTGCTACTTCTGATTACTCTGAGTTTATAAAATAAACTCCTACCTAAAGCATCCTAAAGGTTCATTCACGTAGAAACGGTGAACGCAACCCCGTGCCGCGCACTGGTAAAGGTCGTCTCGACGCTAATGAAATAGCACTAGTAGGCGGGATACTGAGTGGGAAAGATCATTAATTACGTACTCACATTTATTATCATCCAGTGTCTTTGACGGTATAAAAGGAAGTACGTTAGACGCAAACACAACCCGTTCGTTGGCACAAAAAACCCTACTTCTAAGCAAAATTGGTGTAATCAATCTTTGATACAACATTTTTTGTAACGAAACTGGGTGACAGTTGACGAGTCCCTAGTTTTATCGAAGGGGAAACCGTCTGTAGTCACTGATTCACGCGCTGACTCATCGGACGCGACGAATAAGAACTTTGGGGCGTGCTAAAGCATTTTCCCCATTCCACCGACATTAACAAGTATGACAAGTAGTGCAGCAATAAATCTCGGTTGCAGAAGCGAGAGAAATACGAAGTTTTATAGAGAGTAATCTTCAGTGTACATGAATTCTAGGACAATGTGTAATAAAGAGTCTGACGCAGCGGGAAGTCTCGTCGTCGAGTGATATAAAAAGCTAAGCTGAAACGCAAGCAAGCATGTGAGTGATACAATGGGTTCTGCCGTCTGCACGCTCGACGCGGCGTGCGGCGTGCATTGACGGCGGTCGACGGATACCGGGGCCGGTGGCAGAAGGCGAGGAACGCTGCGGCAGACTTTACGTAAGTAGAGCCACCCCCGCCCCTGGGGCCGCCCGCCCCCGCCTTGACACTTCCGAGACCACCCGCGCCAGCCGCTGCCATATTATTGCAACTGATACTGTCATGACAAATGTAGATGTTTTTTTGAATGAGTGGTAGAAATTGCAATGCGTATTTTATATTGAGATTTTTTGCGAGAGACACGGAAAATGCGTCCGCTTATCCGCAACGTAGGTATTAGATAGAACATAAACGGTGTCATTTGCAAGACAATTTTATATCGTATGGTTTGTTGATTTCAATTAGCGATTGTCATACAAATGTGGTTATTTTATATAAAAATCGTTGATTGGATTTAGAAACCAAGGGTTAGGTTCGCATATTCAATCCCAAATTCATTTAACAGTTGAGGTAAGGTCGTGTGCATATTTAGACTTAACAAAATGCTAATTTCATTTTATATCGCCATGCTACGCAAATTCTTTTGGCGGAGTAAATTGGGATATATTACAGGGTCTACATTGATGGAAGCCCTAAAACTACGGGCAAATAAATGATGCTATCCAATCTACCGAATCGGGCCCCTTTTTATCACCTGCGACATATGATGCGGACAAGTAAGGGCCCACGACCCGCGACCCGTCACGTGCCGTCTGAATCCCAATACTTGACCCTAATAACGGGATAACCTTTGTGCGGAATAAATAACGCTGAATCACTAACAGTATCGACATTCGAAAACCGATCGCTCAAATAGTACGAGCGTCGAGCAATACTTTCAATGGAATCCTACCACATTGGACAGAGATAAAATAAAAGGACACGACTGTGGGAAAGTAGAAGTCGTACACTACTAATACTTAGGTAGAAGAAGGTATACAAAACCGATTTTAAGTTTTACGAACCTTCTGATATTACATTGCGCAGAGCAATAGACTCGGATAGTCACACAACACAATAAATGCCCCTATAAATGCAGATACCGACATCTAAGTAGACCAAGCGAAGAGGATGTAGGAATTCAATAGTCATGAGGAAAGATGGAGGAAGCTCATTAGCTCAGTCAGATATATCATTGGCAGATTTGGCAGAAGATGGAGGGAGGACACCAATGCAAATTGTATTCTACAAAAGATCCTTTGCAATCTGTCCCATAGTTTTTCAATACACTTCTATCTTACAGCCGACAGTATCACATATAAAACACTGGCACTATATGCGATGATATACGTTAGAGATTACAATGGTTTCGTGTAGATAGAGGTGCTGTCGACTGTACACGGAACTTCGGTCACCTACCAGTATGTGCGTGCGAGGTTACGTTTACGAGGAACGTAAACGTGGTAAACAGCAAGAGAAAAGTAATACTCGTAAGCAAACCATTAGAGAGGGATTGCTGGAACAATTTCTGGTGTAACGACAAACATTACTCCGGCGCCATCGCCCCGCTGAGATACAGCGATAACAACGCTTTGTTTTCAACCCGAGCGAGCTACTACGGCATACTACGGTGTCACAGAACCCCGAGCTATCCCCGAGGCCGGAACACCCTTGTTTACACTAAATTACAGGCTACACTATCACAATGTCTATCTCGAAATTGCTATATGCATAATACGCTATTTAGGTGTTTAAGTTACCCCTCATAGATTATGTTGTGTACAAACGATTAGAGGCAATAGAAACAGATGTGGTTTGTATGCTGACATTTGGTAATGAGTAGGTAGTTCTAAATAAACAGGAGATAATCAATGTGGAATAGTTACAGGCAGACTAGGCAATCATAAACATAAAATTTTATATAAGTAATAATCTGGAATATTTATGTCTATATAAATGTGTATATTTTTGTATCTATACAACTCTGTTGGTTAAATAAATGATTTTGTATTTGTATTAAGACCTCGGTGGCGCTTGTTACGGAGCCCAGGATTCACACCAATGTCCATTGTCCATGTACCAATGTAGTTGTGAATGTGATCATGCTCTAAAGAGAAAAGTATACAGGAGAGTTTTTTGGGTTAGGATTTTCTCAAAAACTACTTGACCTATTGCAAAAATACTACAAATAAAAGATTTATTAAATTGTTCTAGCAGTTTTTGAGAAAATCTCAACCTTAATGAGACCCTGTATGCATACTTTTCTCTGTATTCGACTTTTTTACATTTACTGGTTGTTAATAAAAGCAGGTTTTACTTGACAAGGCATGTATTGTCTGCCGTATAATATTGCGTCGGGCACGGCTGTGAAAAGACAAAGTTAAACCGCGCAGCCAGCTCTTCACTCTGAAAACCTCTTTGCAAACTTTGAGCAACAATGAAACTACGAGAGGATTACTCTATTTAATCCTTTAGAAAACACCACTTAAAGCTGTTCTTTAAATAGGTTACAGTTAATGATGACTAGTTATTTTACTACAGTTGTTAATTGGCTAGCATATTACTCAGCATATTATGTACTTCCAGTAGATACAGTTAGATGTGAAAAAGTAGACATACAAGGACAATTTATTTAATTTTCATGATCCAGGTAGACACTACCTAACACCTAAATCTAACTAAGGCATGTGTAATCCACTAATCCGCACTGGACCCTCGTGGTGGATCATGGCCCGAGTTCCCTCGACGTTAGATCTATGTCTATATGTGAGACCGGAAAAAGCCTGATGACGAAGGTATATCATTCTATTTTCAACAAGGTAATTTCAAAACTGTTTTCATATAATTTGAACAGCCATTTAAATATCTGTTTATTACCTAGTTAGGTAATAAGAATAAAAATCCATACTTGTCTATTTGTAAATCCAGCTACCATGTTACATTCGAGAACCAGTTACATCAATTGTAACACTTGAAGTACGTTTTCAACATAAGGAGTACGATTTCAACTCTTAGGATACAGACAATAAGAACGGTACAAAGTCCACGACAATGCTTTCGACTGTACAATTGTAAATGAAAAAGCTCGGATTGCGTGCTAAAAATGGACCCAAAAGTAATAAATTACATTACACAGCTCGTTATTTTTATAGAACACACATTTTAGCCGTTACATTATTAGTAGAGAATATTCAATCAAGTATTCGTAACGATAAACAGTCGTTTATTGAGACATTCCGATGTGTGCGTCATTGTGTTGTGTTTGTTTTCGATTTATCGGAGCAATCGAAAGATAACGTTATCGTAACCGAACTGATGCTGTGACTTCACTGATAAGAAAATTTTCCTCTGCCAAAGTAAATTTTACGTTCCTAAATATGAAGTTAGGTAGATTGTAGATTAAATATTATAGCTAGAGTTTCTCAATGTCATCTAGAAATGAGAAATTCCTCAAAATCCTTCATACCAAACTTTACAGCTTTATAACTTTTAATATTGAACTCTATAAACAATTTTATCTACTACTAAATCCAGAGACAAAGTAGGATTTTTCGCAATTGTAGGATCTCGGAAAACACAATAACTTTTATATTTGTATAACAAGGTAGATAATAGAAGTTCGCATATTTTGATTGGGTCGTGAAATTTCAGTACCTACAAGTATGAATGATTATACCTATAACATGCAAGATATTTTATGAAAGAGAGAAAATTGTTCTAAATATTTCTTTCAATCATGTAGGTGCGTCTACCTATCTATTAGTATGTACCAATAGTTAAACATAGTTTAGTATGTCTTTTCTCGGGCGAGAACCGGTGGTATCTTGGTAACGGTACGGACGTCTTTCAAATACCTAGGCTTAGCATATCGGAACTTACTTCGAGCTAAGTAAGATTGTTTGCTGTCTAGGTACAGAGCTCAAGTTAAGAGCTAAATAACGTAGCTCTAACTAGATAAGTAGTGTAATCATACTTTTTGTTCATCTCGTAATGGCTACGCTTTTGTCTTATCATATGGATTCCGAACAATGTACCATAAACACAAACGAGGTAAATGCGATGTCGGAGTCACAGTGAAAGGGCCTTCAATTATCTCGTGCTCGTGTCATAAACCACGGCAATAATGCTCATGAGAGCGAATTGTTCTCTCTGTTTATTTGATTTGAAAGGGAAATGGGTTAACATAATACTGAGATACTCAATTACGTAGGTGGGTAGTTAGCGAAACTGTAGCTCTATTTGGTAACAATTTATTATTATTTATTATAGACAAATTATGAACAAGTGAAATTAATGATGCATTCGGCATTCTTGGTCAGTCCATCTTTGGTTATTCTGACAGGGTTTAGACGATGCATAGAGCTATTATCCTGAATATTTTTCAATGGCACAAGAATACCAAATATATACTGTATAGACACCTACATCAAAAAATGGAATAGATCATCGTTTAAATTCCAATCAACATACTTTACACGCGTACTGTATATTACTTAATTAACTATAAGTATTCAAAGCAACAATAAAATACAAGAAAGTAAATAGGTAAAAATTCAATGTGATTTCTTGCACTGAATCAAATTCTAGGCCAGAAGTTAGCCTTTGAATTTTTAGCACTTTATTCACCCTGAAAAATATCAAAACGTCAATTTCCATAGCAAGCCTGACTTACGCTTCAGAGCAAAACTGTTCCCAAACCGGAGCTAAAAGGAAATGCAATGCATGCAATATGGCGCTGGATGCACTCGTACGTATTGTATCGATGCAACGTTTCCGATGCAACGAGAGTTCGCAGTCTGACGCTCGCTAAAATTAAATTTACAGACAGAGTAACATTCATAACACTGAAAGTATGCATAGCATTGAAATCAATCAATGAATTGTTTGTTTTTATAATAATAAGCCTATACGAAGATATCAGAAAGTTGTCAAAAAGTTTATATAATCCTCGGTTAGGTAAATCTATGATACTTTCAATATAACAGATTGTACAGGTAATGCGTTTAAAAATTTAATTACCTGATTAGGTAGGTACCTATAACGATTACAAAAAAATCTAACGTCGAAGACAAAGAGTTTTTAGGGTTGAAATTATCTCAAAAAGTACTTGACCGATTGTAAAAATTATTTCACTGTTAGATAGATAAAACTTAACACTATGTAACTGTATAAGAATTAATAAATTCGGTCCAGTAGTTCTTTAGAAAATCTGAACCTTATTGATGCCCCCTGTATACTTATCTCTGTCGTCGTGTGTACCTAAGGCACGTTTTGTGGAGTGTGAACTGTTTTACACAGCGTCTTTCTAATCTTACTAAAAAGATCACAAAGTAATTTGGCCGCCGTTTAACATCATTGGTCAAGATATCCATTATAATCTGACCAAAGACATATTGAACTTTTAAAATCTGACCAGGCACCGAAAACAGCGGCTGTGGTCAAATTGATGTAACAAAGCAATCTTAACAAGGATATCAGACGAAAAAACTGTTGTCAATCATCGCTCGAATTGCCCGACGAAGGTCTAGTTGGTATCAATAAATTTTGATAGGATAATTTGGCATACAATAACGTCCCGCCGACCTCTAGCGACCCCGTCGAGCGGAGGCTTGATTTGGCGAGTCGCCAGTGACACTAGCACAGATAATTCGTGTGCTACACTTGGTCATTGCATAGCAAACATTTTACACTGGTTTGAGTTGAGCTAGCAACTATTAGGTGCAAGTTTACACTTCGAATGCACGATACAAACTTCGGTGCAACGGAATTGACTGATAGATAAGTAGATAGGTTCAAGGAATCGTAAGTGCAATACGCTGCCATCGCGTTCTCATATCTACAGATTTCATAACGGACAAGTTTATAAAGTGTCGAGTAAATATAAACGTGAAGTAACCCAACTATGTGCTCTGTAACTCTATAAGTAACGTATGATTGCATTTGCAAATTTCATAGAACGAGCTCGTTTACTGCGGTAACCGATATCAATCACCATAACCAGTGCTCAAATATCATAGTGATTAGCGTGCGAGTGTGACTGATGAGAATGAATCACCATTGCCACAGATAGATTAGAACTGTGGTTAGTCTTGTATGTGTAATAGGACAAACACCATTAAAAATTACTAAAAACTTAAAAAAAATAAGTCTACAAAGAGCACAGCAGACCCATTTTTGTTATGCGCACTAGTGGTACCTATAAGATCGTAAAAATATAGAGTAGAATTAATTGTTTGTCCGCAAGAAATACATTCTGTGAGTCCCAAAATATTTTACAAATACAGGTATTTTACTGGATAAATTCAAGACCTTTCTCCTATAGGGATAAGTAGAGATGATGGACTCCATATGCTAAAATCCTGTCACACCACACCACCTTCGTTTCGTTCAAGTTCATAAATCTCTTCAAGCACGCTCATCGGTTTTCTAATAAGTGCATTTCTTAGCTCCGCGTTATCCAACGCCATGAATCGTTTATCCCGGGAAGATTCTCAACCTAGCGTCTAAATTTCACGTAAGTTTCCAATTTAATGAACTTAAGTTCGGTTCAGACAGCACGTGAGACAGTTGCTAAAAATAGCCGCGACGCACGCCGTGAATCAGCTGTTACAGAGCATGTGACGTCGACATCGCGACAACCTCCGCTGGATTCCGTTCCAATTCACCGCCAGGAACTACCTACGTCACAAGCCTTACCTTACCAGGCAATTCACTGAAGCATTAGAACAATCTAAGTTAAAAGATACAATGTGCGAGAAAAATTGCTACGTGAAGTTTTTAACTTGCAAATTCCTCAGAATCTCGAAACGGAACTTCTGTGTGGCAATCAAACTCGGTCCGAAGTTTTACGTTCAGATAAAACTTGTGCCATAAAAAAGCAGGTAAAATAATTCCTGAACAACGAACCGGGAGCGTAGCGTAACGAGGTAATTGTGTTAAGCAAGTAGGTAAGTAATACACCTAGGTATGTATTTCTCTTTTACTACAGTGAAGTAAATAATTTCGTAAGACTTAAGAGGAAAGTTTTATACTCAACAATACCCTAAAAGTTTAGATGAGTTAAGATCTTTTTTTTCTATTTCAATAACATAATCTTACCACAACACAATACGAGCCACATCACTCGAAAACTCCATTATTACAAAGTTCGGGCCGTGTTGTTACTTTTGTTAAGAATTTGGTGGATGTCTTAAAACCCAATTTCGTTCATCTATTGCGGGGTTAGTAAAGGTTCAGTACCTCCCTAGTTCTATTATTGGAATGGACGTAGTACTGAAGTCCAACTTTAATTAAACTGCTATCATTAAATTAATTAACACCCACCTAGTCACAATTATGTATTAATGATATGTAATCTTGATGTGGCATAAAGATAATGAGTTTGTACTTATGTTTATGCTAGGTGTGCATTAAGTATGTAATATTTGCTGTAAAGGATTTTAGCGTCAAGATTGCTGATATTAGTACGTATGATGGCTGTTTGTGAGTCAACTGCGCGAAGGCCGCACGCCGGATGCAACCATCGTCAACTGATAACAGTACCACACCACCACCACATTCGATGACGACCAGCTTAGATCAGTCACTTTTTGGCGCTGACTTCATGTAGTATGTAGGTAATTGATCATTTTCCTGTTTTCATTACAACTTTGGGTCATATTTGAGTTTACGAGCGGAATGAGTTGCGAAAGCGATTCGCTTGTGGAAGTATTGAGTTTGTCTCCAAAAGTGGAGAAAATGTAAGGTTATTTTCTAGAACTTTCTAGACCTATACTGCGGCGAGTTTAGGACGTAGTGGTAGGAACTGGATATTTACTCTATACCAATACTATATACAGGTTAAAATCCCTAGGATATGCCATACCTATCCCATAACATTCAATTTGTCTGTTCTTGAGAAAGAGCTACGAAAAACTCAGTATAAATGACCTCAAAGAGCAGTCCCAAAACTTGTGCTGATCGCAAAGTGGATACTTAGACCTTCAGTCAGCTAGACCACAAGATTTATAGGTCTATCTGTTTAAATTGCAATTGAACATGATCTTTTCTGGTCACAATAGACCTTTGAGACATAAAGTGACCAATCATGGGCCAACACCTGAACCCACCTGATATTTTCTCGCATGCATGTCCCATAGTTACGCCTGAATTAAGGCCTTGAACCTCATATACATAATGTATGCCAAACTTCATGCAAATGCGTCAAGCCGATTAAGCGTGATTAATGGCGGGTTTACATTGCTCTAGTGGCCATTCCACTCTAGCATTCTACCAGTAACTGGAGTACTGTAATGACGTTTGTATTCCTATACCTACAATCTGGTAGGTAATTGAGTAATACAATTGCGAATTTACAGACCTTGTAAGGTATGTAGGTAATTATAGTAATTAAATAGGTAATTATTGTTAAAAATATAGTTACAATGACTTATTCACACTATTCTTAAGTGTTAGAAGGCTGTCTGTAGTCTGACATAATTGTTTGACTGACACCAATTAGATTTACATTTAGATTTAATCTTATCTTATTTACAACTAATATTTACCTACTAGTTTAAAGTATCTAAACCTTCATAGAAAATGTAATTTTATATAATTAGCAAGAATAGATGCTCCTAGGCTAGGAGCATCAATTCTAGGTATGCTAGGAGTCCTGGCACAGTGCTTCAAAAAATTTATTAATTGACTTACCTTAATTATTTGCATATTTATTTTTATAATATTATACCTAGGTACCTACATCAAATTCTTGGTCAAATTGTGTAACAAGGTTTATGGACTACATTTTAAGGTAATAAAATAATAATTTCTTATCTATATATTTTAATAGTGACCATTTTACATAAGAAGGGGCATTAAAAAGATTACGATATAAGTAGGTATACAAAGTTGCACTGAAGTGATACATACCCCAAGAGCAAGAGAAATAAAGATGTTTATGCGTGTATTTACCAAGCTCAATAACATATAACTGTAATATTCATCCTGATAAAACAACCACCTAGGTACCTACTAATACCTACTAAGAACATACAACCTAAATATTAATATGGTAGAAACAACAATAGTATGATGAGATTTCACACTTTCTGATAGCACTCTTATCTCTGATATAGCTTTTATGTTCATATTATTTGATTGTATCATTGATTAAATGAACATACCAACATATTGTAATCTTTCCATTTTTAATACTGAATATAATATCCTCACAAGTCTATTATTCGGTCTGGGAGTGATTAATTCAGCTATGAATAATTAGGTACCTAATTGGATTTCCCTGATTCACCTGATAAGTACATTGTATCATGCAAACTTGGTTTTTTGATAACATAACATTAGGAAGAAGGTCAGTACAACAAGACTAGAAGGTCAGCACAACAAGACCTGTTTTGGTATTATCCGATAATACAGAATAAGTAAGTACCTACAGTTTACAAAAACACAAGTGAAGGGAATAATTGTAAAAATCATGCAGCATTTTATTCTCAAGTTTGGGTGAAAAATAGGATAAACGCTAACCTAACCTATGAATGATTGATTAGGTTTAATTTAGCAATTGTTCAATATGTAGGTACTTGCACTGCAATATGTACATTTATATCCCGGTGAGCTAAAAAATCCAGAGGGTCTAGTTGAATGTGGACTCGGATCAATATTATGAGCGGGGAGACATTTAGCATGTGTGAGTAGCACATACCTAAGATTTCACATACTAGTACATTTACAGAATACTTCCTATAAGAGGAAATTATGTTTTAAGACCATAGGTAGGAAGCTACAGGTTGGGAAATTATGACAATCTATAATATTTTAGAGACAGCTCGTGCTTGTGTGTGGTTAAAATAGGAGAGAAAGAGAACCCATTCAAACTGTTTAATAAAACACGCTGCCTGGTCCTCAAAGGGCAGCAACAAGCCATCAGTAATGCATAATGTATGAATGATGTGCTGAGTACTAAGTTGATACTAATAAAATCGTATAAGATCCTAATGGAATCTCTGGCTAGACTCTATAGGCTACCAGACAAGGTTATTAACGCATGCAAGTCGACGGCGAAACCGTGGTCAAGTAACAAATAGCAACAAACGCCGAGGTGTTTTCGGTAAACCCGCGGAGCGCAACAATCTCGCTTTGATGACAGCTACCATTGATACCAGTGATGTCAAGCCAGGGGTGGGGCGACAGGATAAAGATCATATTAGAATCAGCGACTTCTGTAAGTACACCTTGAGTTCTCAAGGAGTCTAGGGAACACAGTTAGGCTACGACTAGATACGGTAAAATATGCGTGATTTCAATGCTATTTCTTTGTGTATTCGAGGTCATCAAAAGGCCTTTGGTTATGAAGAGTCAAGAGTGGGAAAACTTACCGCCTGAAGCGCCGCTAACCTGTCCTTCGTCATCCTTAACCGAAAATCACACGCCAAATAAACGTTTTATCTTGTTACACAATCCCATTCACAGATATTTTTCTAACAAACGTCACTAAACTAAAGGACACGAACACTACGTTCACTTCACTCAAAAAATCGATACACACGAAACGAACGGAACGACGAAACTTCATCCGTCTCGTCCATTTCTTGTATGACATTTGACAAATCTATAGATGGCGCTACTGCTGGCCGTTATCTGTGACGTCAGCAGCTCTGTCGGTAAAGTAGTAGTACCTAATTATCATATTAGTAATTTATTATATGTAATAAATTGAAATAAATACAATTTGAAACGTTTTCTATATCATAAAACTCAGTATCTACTAATTATATAATTTAAGGCTATAACTTCCCTAACATTCGCAAATATTAACTGAATAATATTTATTATAAGCTGTGAAGTTAGCCGCAAAATCAGATATATTTCCGGTTGTCAAAGGAATCTTTCCGTTTTGTCAAGTGACGCCATTGTGAGCCGTAACGACTTTTATCTGCATTGAGTATAATCTCAAATTTCTAGTTCAATCTTGGTAAACAGTGTTTTTATATTATGTGGTTTAGTTCTATATGTGAAGAGTTGTGTGATTTGTATTTAATTTATCATATCCGTCCTGTAGTTTGATCACAATTTGTGTTTATGTTCGGCGCCATTGAGCTAAATTCCTGTGCGACTGATTGAGCGCCATTCGGTGGAAACTTAAATACAAATTCAAGTGTATGTTCTTCTAAACTTGCGTATTCGTTCAATATTTCGTCGAAGACTTCACCTAATCGAATTTTATAATACGTACTCTACACATATAGTCGAAAATTCGAAATACTTGCACAACAGAAGTCCATAGTTTGGTGCGTCATTGTGAATTTCTCGTCGTGTTTTTCTAACATTTCTCATCTATTTTCCAGGGATAGAAGTACAAATAATATCTAAAAATGACAGATGATATGCCCACATTCAAATGCGTGCTGGTTGGCGACGGTGGTACCGGCAAGACCACATTTGTGAAGCGGCACTTGACTGGAGAGTTCGAGAAACGATACGTCGCTACTTTAGGTGTCGAAGTGCATCCTCTAGTTTTCCACACAAATCGTGGCGCTATACGATTTAACGTATGGGATACTGCCGGCCAGGAGAAGTTCGGAGGCCTAAGAGATGGCTACTACATTCAAGGTCAATGTGCCATCATTATGTTCGACGTAACCTCCCGTGTCACCTACAAGAATGTACCAAACTGGCACAGAGATTTAGTTCGTGTTTGCGAAGGAATTCCCATTGTTTTGTGTGGCAACAAAGTGGACATCAAGGACAGAAAAGTCAAGGCAAAAACGATTGTGTTCCACCGGAAAAAGAACCTGCAGGTAATTTCCTTTCAAAGAGATACCACTAGTATGAGTTTCCTGTGTTTATTTACCTTACCTATATGCTACAGTATAAATAGTAGGTATACAACAGAAAGTATCTTCATAATACCATATTTTAGGCTAATTATCTTTGCTCTATCGAGGCATACTGTTCATATACTGGGGCTCAAGGCAGCAGCACTACTAAATTGTTCCACTCCACTTTGCCACACTAGTTTCTTTGTAGTACATATATACAATAAAAATCCCAGTCAATGTAACCTGAGTTCAGCGAGTTGTTTGTATTATGTACTTAGTTCTTATTCCTACATGCATGTGGTAATTATTTTCATTACCAATTCCTTTAGTTTACAAAAACTGATGAATGATTGTGTGTTTAAAATTCATTGTGATGTTTCTCTTTTCAGTATTATGACATCTCCGCGAAGTCAAACTACAACTTCGAAAAGCCATTCCTTTGGTTAGCAAGGAAATTGATCGGTGATGGTAACCTAGAGTTTGTCGCTATGCCTGCCCTGCTGCCCCCAGAAGTTACAATGGACCCGCAGTGGCAGAACCAAATCGAAAAGGATCTCAAGGAGGCCCAAGACACCGCATTGCCTGAGGAAGATGAAGACTTGTAAACAGGAATCTTGTTAATTTAAATTCTCAGTACCCTATCATCTTGATTGGAAAATCATTCAGATATTATGTCACATAAAATTTCATTCCATTAGATTTCAAGTGAACAATTTTAATTTACTCTTGAATTACCCTAACAATTAATTTGTTTTGTAATTAATACACTTTGAAAGCATTTCCTAATTAATGTTTTATAGTTATTTATTTTATGATTAAGATGGCCTGAAAACATGTCAGATGCTCTGATCAAGTTGACATTTTCCAGTAACTTAGACCTTATCTCCACTAGCAATGGGCAAAACCGGGGTAGCTTAAGTTATCGGAGATTATACCAGTGATAAAAGTTTGTATTGGGATTTAATAGATAATTTTAGTCTTAAAGATGTTCTGAACAATGTGTTGCATTGATTTTGTAAGTATTAAATTGTTAAAAGAAATACTCTGTATTTGAGTCCACGCAACACAAATGTTTGAGTGTCACTTAACTTGTTTATGCTTACTTACATACCCACTACTTGTATATTTTATTATTCTGCTACCTGTTTTGGCTAAAATTAATTGTATTTCTTTTCTTTTTTATATAAATACATAAATCAAGATTGCAGGAATAATAAAATAGTGATAAGTGGTCATAAATGTATAAACTCACATGTGTTTTTGTTTCTGGCATAAGAACTGACAATATTTCACTGTAAAATTGTGGTGATATTTTTTTGAATAAAATTTCAAAATGAATTTTGGACTGAATTTGCATTATTTACCTACATAATCACATCAACAGCTTTATATCATGTCGGGGCACTGGCCTTCCCTTACATTGAGGGAACTTAGTGCGTACGATAGATCAGTTTATCGTATTATTAGGTAGATATTTACAAGGTTCCATAGGCGATCTCCTTAAAATCCCAGAGATCAAAACTGCATTTATTATTATGCATGGGGAGTCGTGCATAATAATAATAATCTTTTATTTAGCATAGTAGGATCATTTATTCATTACATATGTGGAAGGAAGAAAACAATAAGTCCATTCATAATTTTATTTGCACAAGTTTACATTTGTTTAAATGCATACAATAATGTGAACTACCAAAGCCTAGTCTTATATTACAGTACTAAATAAATTCACTTCGCTGTGGCCTTTTCGCGTGCCTTCTTTCCTTCTAGAAGCTTCAACCTCTCGTCTTCAGATAGATTTTTGTTAATTTTAGTAATCACTCCAGTGCCTAGTGTGAGGTCGCCCAATCGCAGGGTGAATCTTTGTCCAGTCTCGCAGACCATCGGCTTTAGGAACCGTAAATGTAAGCTGAAAAGTAACAAATTAAGACTTGTAAATATAAGTCATGATTGTAACTATTAGGGGAACCTCGAGAGAGAAATTGAGGAATATAAATAAAGATTGGTAGACAATTTAGGTTATTAAAAAAAAACTGTACTCCAACAAACAACTCCAAGTAATAGCTAAGAAAGAAGCAGTCCGTCACGGGAAGGGATCTAATTTAAAGGTGTAACATGCTCAACAAATAAGGATCCTCCTGTTTTTCTAAGATGGCTAATTAAAAATTAAGACTTACGTGGCATCTTCACCAGGCATCACCATCTCCTTCTGAGGAATGATCACTTGAGCAGGGCAATCCCAGGTCATAGAGAACATTTGTAGTTGAATAAATGACGTGAATGGCTTTGCTCGGCCGCCCTCCTCTTTGCTCAGGATGTATACTGCTGCATCAACGTTGTCATGAGCCTTGACCGTGCCAGGCTTAGCCAACACCATGCCTCGTTTGATCTGTTCGCGTTTGATGGAACGCACTAGAGCGCCGAGCTGATCACCAGCCTGTGCCTCCTCTAGGGTCTTATGGAACATTTCTACTCCAGTGACAGTGGTCTTCATGACTTTTCCGTGACCAACAATTTCACATTCTGTGCCCTTTTTTATTACACCTGAAAATAAATGATTATATTGGCAACTTCAAACAGGGATCGGTTGAACTACCTGAAGTGCAACTTGTAAATGGAACAACTTGGAAAATTCTTCAGACTTCAGAATATTATAGTTAACTAAATATAGATAGGGTAACATGTGTGTTTTAATAGTTTTGTTTGTCACTAAATAATGATTTTTGATTACAAACACTTCACTAACATTTCATACTGCATAAGACATGTCTTCTGTGCAACTTTTTTAAACGCCACTAATTTGAAAGGATCGTATCCGAGTCACAATGGTTCTTTTGGAAAAGACCATGAAATGGCGAGGTCCCGGGTTTGAAACCTGCTCATGTGACGAATATAAATCTATCCATTATGTACCTCTTTGCAATCGGCCAGTAATAACAGTACCGCGTCCTGGAATAGAATGGACAGTCTCAACAGGTAAGAGGAAGGGCTTGTCCAGCTCACGGACTGGAGTCGGGATGAATGTATCCACTTCGGCTAGGAGTTTTGTGATGGCATCTGAACCAATTTCGGGGCTCTTACCCTCCAGAGCACATAAGGCGGATCCTGTAAAACATTTTAATAACAAATTGATTCATTTACAGCTGACGGAGCAATCACATAAATAATCCTACAACATAAGTTTTTGTGTTAATTTTGCGAAAACTAGATTTTGTATTCGTATAGATTCAAAGGCAACATCTAAAATTTATAAGCATTTATCACATTTTATCTGACAGACTCGAAAATTAATGCTTTATTGTTAATCACCTTTGATAACAGGCATTTTATCACCATCATAGCCCATTTCAGTCATTAGCTCTCGGATTTCCATGTCGACAAGTTCCACCATTTCCTCATCTGCAGCGTCTACCTTGTTTATGAACACCACAATGTGTTTGATTCCGATTTGTTTGGCTAACAGTAAGTGCTCCCGCGTTTGAGGCATAACACCATCTGTGGCTGCCACTACGAGGATTGCTCCATCCATTTGGGATGTGCCTGTGATCATGTTCTGAAATTAGAAGAAGTATTTTAACATGTTTTTGTTATTCAGCAATCCACAGCTCATTGAGAACCGAGGGACCTCGAATTGAGGGAAGGCCTATGCTCCAACCCAACAGTGGATACATAAATACCTAGTCGGTAGTGTGCATGCCTTCTGTGCAAGGGATGCTGGGTCTGATTATGGGTCTGGGTGTTTGTACAGACCTACTAACATATAAGCACTTTTCAGAGACTTGTCAAGAGAGTCGGTGTAATTTGTAAATGTAATTAGTTATGTATGTCTCTAGATTTGCACAGGGAAATGTTATTGTTACAACTTTTAGGATTGTGGGGAGATTTTTACAGGTTATCCAGAGGGAAACATAAAATTCATAATTGTTGATTCCAGATCAACAAACCTTAATATAATCGGCATGTCCAGGGCAGTCTGTGTGTCCGTAGTGCCTGTTCTCAGTCTGGTATTCAACATGGGCCACATTGATGGTGATACCACGCGCCTTCTCTTCAGGGGCATTGTCAATGTCGGAGTAGCCCTTCTTCTGCGCTAGATTCAGGTCTGATAATACTGTAAAAATAAACAAAGTGTTAAGCAAGAATTTAGATGAGGCAGGTAGGAGAGAGAAATGGTATATTAAAATTATAAACTTGCGAAATTATGTTTAATTCCCCCCAAAACTTAGAAAAAAATATTGTGTGTAGGTATTGTATATCTTGTTAGGTTACTCAATCATACTTATAATTTGACAATGTACACAGTCAGATTCAATTCCTATAGGTATACTCACTACACTACCAATTTTTCTCAATGGGTATATAAATTTAACACATAAACCAACTACAGACAACCTGTAAAAGCAGATTCAGAAAAAACGCCCATATTAGCATGAAAAGTTGGCAGCTGCTGGTGTAAAAACAGGGCTTTGGCTGTGATTGTGAATTTATTTAACTTAACAGATATTATTACCTTTGGTTATGGCAGCGGTTAATGTAGTTTTCCCATGGTCTACATGTCCAATTGTACCCACATTACAATGAGGTTTATTTCTCTCAAAAACTTGCTTTTCCGCATAATTTCTTCGTAGCACAATACTGAGAGGAGATAGTCCAGATACAGTCGTGTTTCTTAGATGTGCACATGGATTTGGTTTGAGGGCAAGTTTTAGGGCTAAAACATTGAATAAATATTACTGAAGTGATCGATTTAATTGAGAGTAGCGGAATCACAGAACACTGCGGAATCGATAGAGGAGGCAAACATAACCTCAAATATTTTATCAATATTTTTAAAGTATTAAGTAAGTACTAGATTACCGAGATAACCGCTCTAAATTAGCTTTAATGATTGTTTTAGAATCAGGTTCCCTGGAAGTACCACAAATGAAGATTCTTTTACATAATCCTAAAATACACAACTTTTAGTCCAATTTGTCTAGCAAAATGAGTTAAAGAGTAATAAATGTTCAAAAAGGCCATTCTATAATATTAAATAAATGTAGAAACTATGTAGAAATACTCCATACCTGGGTTAACCAAACTTTTAGCAAATGATATAGTCGCCATTCCTGCAGGCAAACTACACCAAATGCGAATGAAATTTATTCACCAAATAACCTGGATCTTATCACTCAGCACAAACTAATAATTCCTGAAAATTCTAGCGAGCCTTCACAACGAGAACGCGCTCGCACTGGGGAAAATGATTTCTTGAAAATATGAATGAATGGAAGGAGGAAAGGAAATCGTCCGTCCATCCGTGCGGCCCGGCCTTATTTTTTTTATCGTAGTTAGTAGTAATTAATTAGCATGGCAAGACTCTCAAGCAAGAGCAACTCACTCAGCCTAGAACAAGTAAGCAAGCAAGGCGTACACTAGAATCGGGGCCCTGCAATACGCCATAAAATAAAAATACATTACTAGTCTATGCTATTAAAAATAACAAATATTTCTACTCACCAATAGATGGCACTTCTTAACTAAACATACTTAATAGTAGACGTAGATGGCGCTGTTCTCATTTTTGGAATTTTTCAAACAGCAGCCCAGCCCACGCGTTAGCGATCGAATTTCTTTTCTACTACGGAAATACTTGTCCCCGAATCGTATCCTGATAAGTTTCTTCACTGTAGGACAGTATGGAGGTCACCAAAAGGGTACGCAAATGTAGTGGTCGGGGGAGGCCCTGCGACCAGAATTGGGGGGATGACCTATGCAAGGTGGTTGGCAGGGACTGGAAGCAAAAGCCGAAAATCAGGTTGACCAGGTGCGCCTTGGGAGAAGGATACATTCAGCAGAGGCACGCCTGTGCTGGACGTTAGGCCTCTCCCTCTCTTATCAGTATACTTAGATGATTATTTTACAGGATGGACATGACAAATGAGCATGTCTAAATATGCAATCTAAGTTCTGTCTTGGTATCTTCTCATAGCAGCTAAGTAATAGTGATTAAATGAAACTTGATGAGGAAACTGAAAATATATTTATTATGAATTTAACCCATCTAACAACATTTTCGGGCATGCATTATTAATGGCAATTACCCAATTAAGTATGTAACTTACAAAATGTACTTAAGTATGGCTTAAACTAAACCTGGACAGACTTAGGTAACAAAAGATATTTACCAAAAAAATTACATGTGAGTTTTTGACTCACCTGTATTATAATAAGACATATTCATATGAAAACTAATAACATATTCATATGAAAACCTACGTTTCTTAATTTACCTACACAATTTTAGGTACTCAACTACCGAAATCAAAATAAATGAAATATCTAGACTTATTTCATATATTTACCTACCTAATTCAGCCTTATTCTAGTTTTACCCATTTCTATGTGAAATAAAAAATAAGAGTTCCGAGAGTCGAATTTGATCCCGTAGATGTAGAACTACCTACATATTTTATAAGGTGAGGAAAGGAGTTCTAAAAAGAGTTAGGTAATTACAAATATTGAGATGAATATAACGTATTTTTTTTAAACACTGTACGTTGAAAAATAAGTAGAATAATTATGAGTAATTTACTCAAAATCGAAATCTTCGCTGCTCGGCGACATGCGTACGCGAATCGGAATGGTTTCAGATTCACTCTCGCTTCCAGGTGCATAGGTTTTCGATGTGTCTGAAATAAGAAATATAAACTTAAATACCTATATGAAACTGTCTCGACCACTCAATAGGTTCTGTAAAAGTGACGTGATTTAGTGACTTAGCGATGACTAAATTTAGCGTGGGACTATGAACAACTTTGTCAATAAAAATGTACAAGGTAATCAAACTGACTATTAGGTAGGTCGTCGACTCTCTTTAACACAATGAACAATTTATTTTATGTACAATGGACGACATAAACTGATATTTCCCGTAAGTCCAACATCGACTTCAATCTGCTGCGATCTTGGCATTGCACGTTGTGCTTTTAACACATTCATCAATCTCTTCATGTACGCTCGTAGAGTCCTACGTCTTTCTAACAGTCCTAGTTTCTAATATCGTAATGATCTTAGGTAACTTGCCATTATCATAAGACGCTGTCTCCATTTCTACCGTCACCGTCCGAGCATCAGTACTACCAACTAGAACTGCCATTGAATTAGGTTCCTTGAAAATTTCATTATCTTTATCTTCCTGTGGTATTCCAGTCTCATTGCTAACTACGACAGTATCATCGGTTTTTATATTGGTCACTAGGACTTGTTCAGGTTCCTTCAATTCGACGTCGAAATGTTTCGATTTAATTTTCTTAGGAGTGCCTGTTTTAGCTGATTTCGGTGTGCCAAGTATAATGACATTGTTTCTTTTGGCTTTTTTTGGCGGATTGTCATTATTATCAGTAACATTGTCATCGGAATCACTAGCACTGGTGTCTGTGGACGTAATATCGTATATTTTCTTTAATTTATTTTGGAATTTCTTAACTATTTCCTTGTTTATCTTTCTTGGGTCGTTTATGGCGCCTGGGTATGTGCTTATGAAGCTGTATTTCGCCAGGCGGTCGGATAGCGGTATACTGTTGGCATCATCTGCCTGCATTATGGCTGCCTGCAACCTTTTCTTATGCCTCTTGTCTTTAAGCAGATACTTGAACTTATCTTTATTAGGACCGTATGGCATTAGCTGCGCTGGAGCTACCCAAGACCTTGTTGTATCCGCGGAGTCGAAAAAAGTGACGTTGTAATGCGTCTGAAAGAATATTTTAGAATTTTTAAACTAAAAGTACAAAAACAAAATCAGTCAGGTAAATATGCTTAATTATCTTAGCATACATTTGTTGCCATAAAATGAGTGTCCTATGTCAATCTTGTGATCGTCGTTTTCGCTAGAGGACGCACAAACGAACATACATTCTACATATAATTACAGAAACATTACCCTCATCATTTCGGCAGGTGGGTAAAAAATATGATGAGCAAAAATGTTTTACTTGCAATAAACGATATGAATCGAGACTCGTCATAGGCTCACTTGCAATAAAATATACTTAACCCGTAAAACGCAATAAAAAATCGTTAACTCTCGGTTTATGTTTTATTGCAAGTGCTAAAGGCCACGGGAAAAAGTAAACCGGAGTTAAGTACACCACAAAAATGATTTGAGGATTTTATTATATAGTTATGTAAGTTTTTAAAATCACCGGAATATCCGAGAATCCGTCCAGCCAGTAGAACTGTTCCGTGTCTGGGCAGTCGTCCACCATGGCCGGCCACCACGGCCAGCCGGCCACGCGCGCCCACACCACGGAGCCGGCCGAGTACACGCTGTAGATGAGGTCCTCCTCGTCGCGGGCGCGGAGTGGCTCCTCAGACACAGAGCAATCGGCGAAACTCTTGTCTGGAATTAGGGGTATTTGGGCGCAAACACGATAAAATTGGGGTAGACGGGTTATGGAATAGTATTAACGGATAACATAGCGTGTGATGCCACCCAGCCATCAATTATGGATATGCTGAGTGGATATGGCAGTGACAGCAAACACATTTCTATAATCCATTATTTGGTTGCTGTGTCCAGAACTTTTGTTACTAATGAAAGCCAGCAATGGACTATGGAAATGGGTTTTCTGTCACGTCAGTTCCACAATAAAACCGCTGACCTGACCTTAATAAGCTTACTTTAAGATCGTCATTGTACGAAGTAACAAAGTAATATTGAAGTAATCCTGCTATAGGAGTTCATGGTAATGTGCATGGCTGTATTGAGATTGCAATACCACTCGTGACACGATTGTCACGATGACAGTGATGAAATCTGCCCCCCTATTAGTATCTGGCAATGACAGCAAACCCATTCCCATTTCTATAATACATTGCTTGGTTGCTATGTCCAGAATTTTTATATTTTTAATTGACAACAATGGTCTATGGGAATCCATCGACTCGCAAACACTTCGGTGGTCTTGTCAGAAATGCGGGCGCGAAGCGCCGTGCTTCGCGCCCGCATTTCTGATGGCAGTTTCTGCCATCGAAATCGGGTTTGCTGTCACGTCAGTTCTACAATTACCGCTGACCTGTATTGAGCTTGCAATACCACTCGCGCGGCAGCTCGTGGCAATCGATGATGTGCGGCAGCCGACGCCATTTGTGGCAGCGGTCGCAGTTGGCCCACAGGCCGGCCTTGCGCCGCTCCTGGAGCCAAACAAGACGCTGGCGATGCGAGAAATTGGCCGGGGGCTGGCTCGCTTCGAAAGCACTGTGAGATATTAGTAACACTGATTTAATCAAATTGTATTAAGTAAGTAGGTAGATACGTATATACCTAATCTATTTATTGCAAATAAATACAATTTGTGTAAGTACATAATAATTGATATTATTAAGACATTTGTCTTCTTTATTAATTACCAACATACATTATTCTATATTCCAAATAAATAAATAACTACTTGTAACTGATGAATATAAGCCTAGTACTTTGTCAAAAAAATGGGCCATGAAAACAAGATATGCATAAAACGCGTACCTGCTACGTTGAGACGCCGATTTCTCCGTGGACTCAGTCGCTTCCGCAAAAGTGACGTTATTGTGTTTCTGTTTTTTCAAATCTAGCGACATCCTAGATGTGTTCTTTGCATGCTGTAAATATAATTTTACAGATGAAGAGGGTAGACTGATAATAATGTCAAAGTTAACAATTTGACGGTAGTTGAAGAAAGATGTTGTCATTGGTAACCTCGAATTGTTATTTTCTAAAGCTAGCTTAAAAAAGTATTGTATTCTTATCACCTCTGGTTGATGTGCTTCTTCATCAGGTTCTCGAGCTTTCCGTACCGGTACATTGGCGTCTTCCATCATTATACCACAAAACAAGTATAATCTTTGCTACACGTTCTTTGTTTTTAGTTAAAAACTAACGAATGATTTAAAAATCGATCGAAGTTTTACTTATTTTATATTCATTATTCAGTTTCCCGCGAAGGCTTAATTTGCCGGCAAAATCCTAATCATTTTGTTTCATAACTAATATATTACTATTCATAATAACAAATAGTTATTATACCTAAAAAGAGAAAGTATAGCACCCATTTTCAAAATATTCTAGAAATAATAAGTATGTAGCGGAAGGAAACGAATTGTGATATAAAAATCTAAAAAAATAATTGATCGTAATCGATCTTGAACTTGATCCACTCCGGAAACCTTTTTGAAGATAGGCAAAGATACAATGTACCTTACCTTTTGTATTGACTATTGAAGGAAATGGGCGTCGCGGCCGGCCGGGCGAGTTCTTTTCTTTCGTTTTCTTTCCTTCAAGAAAAATGATTGATTGATTTTTATGATGTCATTTGAAAGTCATGTCGAATACTTTTAAAAAAAATACCTACCCTTTTTGACATAAAACGTTTAGGGACAAAAAAAATTACAACTATTAATATTTTTAGGAAAAACAATATAATATTGATTGTCTTTTCAACAAGACATATTTTTAAACGGAAGTGCGCATCCAAATATCGGCTGGCTGCCGGCTGGTCGCCATATCGTTGGCGAGGTAGAATTTTGGTGTTTTTCTGAATATCTTCGTCGTTACCGACGAAAGGGAGTATTCATACTCCCTTCATTGTGTTTCAAGTGATACTTGTGTATTTACCGCTTGGTAAAGTGTGTTATTGCAGAGAAATATACTTTTTTCTTTGTTGTGTGATTATAAACATGGCTTTCTAAAATGTCGGCCCTGTACGTAAATTCGTTGTCTCCTCGCGGAGTATCCCGCTCAGCTGTTTTTGTTAATGTTGGAAGAATCCAGAATGGACAAGAAATCTTTGAACAGATCATCTCTACCACAGTCGAGGGCCTCGGCCATCGACTGTAAAAAAAGTGCAGGTAAATGGTTGAAGGTCATCCTGAATCACTTTTTCACAATACAAATCACTACCTGTTTCGCTATGTTATGTCATACTTACTGCTAAACGTTTTCGTGTGTTTGTTGATCATCAATCAACATAAAATACACCGATTATGTAGCTAAAATGAGTTTATTATTGATTACCTACTTTGTGTTTAGAATCGACGTGTAAACCTTGGCCTCGGAACAATAAGAAACGCGAAGGACCTGGCAGTGCCCCAAAGAATGAACCATACCGCAAGAATGTGCCGGCGCAGAGAGGCAGAGGTCAGACGGCCAGGAGGCCCCGCCCTCGTGGTGGTCCCTCCAATTTCACTTTGGGTGGAACGCAGGACACCGGGTAAAACAATTGAATAAAACACTACATTTTGCACAAATTTTCACAATCTTATTCCATCTTCTGTCATCAGACTGTTTATTTATTCCTAATTTGCACCGCTTGAGATATGGAAGGTTAGCTCTTGACCTGGGCATAAAATTCACAACGAAATTCGAGCAGTTGGTAAGACAATTTTAGAATAATAGTTTTGGGCACACCCATGTATCAAGAAGATTTGTCTTCCTGACCAAGTATTAAGCCTGTGCATAAGAGAGATACAGTAAACAAAATAGTCGTTGCCTATTAAATCATTTTCTCGTATTACAGGATAGAAGATGATGACGAGCCAGATATTGGCTCAGTGTTTGTGTCTGGTAGCAAAAAGCAAAACTTGAACCATTTGCTGAACTTCATGTATCCTGCCCGTGGGAACCAGGGGCGTGGGGCGGAGCGCAAGGGGCCGCTGCAGCGTCGCCAATTGCAGCACCGGGCTTTGCATCGCGGCGACCATGACCTCTATCTGCGGGCTAAGTAAGTTATAATTACTTTTCTACCTTGTATTCCACATTTCAGATTCCAGTGGGAACCTCATATTTTCCCTTGGTTAATAGTAAATCTTGCCAGAGTAGTCGCAAGCCTGGGACATCTCGGGAGAATTTATGAGGCCTTTTGACTGGGAGAGAACAGAACAAAGACACCAAATGACAGCCATATTGAATCCAGGATCCGATAAAGTCATGTATGACATACATATTGGATTTAAGTATGCATCAGAAATGAAACTACACATTACCCCGTATGCGTATAATATTGATCTGATTGTTGTCTGACAACCAAGTTGTGTTTTTTAAGTACGTCGACAGCACATCAAGTACACTTTGGACTTTGTACTGTTCTTATTGTCTGGGTCATAAGAGTTGAAATCGTACCGCAAGTGTTACCATTGATCTGCTGTCAACCAAGGAAAAATCCTTTGTTTAGGTATTATGTAGTAAACAGTGTAGGCTTTAAAAGTAAAACCATATTATGGATTAAGTAATACAATATGTCCACATTGTGATATGACTCAACAGATTAGGTGATGTGGTAGCTGCAAAAATAGTAATTATCTATAGATAGCTAAATTAGGTTATTTTTGAAATGTGAATTCTGAAAACTTATATTTTAATCTTAAGTTAATAATTGCATTTTTTTGTGTAATTGTTGTGTAATGTTTCATAAATGTTTTCACAGGAATTTCCCTTTGTTGCACAACTTGGGAACTAGGTCATGATGTTATTATTTTCTATTTCAGCTGTCAATTTGTGTTGAAGGATGATGGGGACTATAAGGTCAATTTATTGGATCCTGATGTGCCTATCAAGTGGGACCAAGTTGAGGAAATTGTAAGTCGTAATCGTAATATTATCAAATTCTTTAATAATACTCGCATGCATTTTAACCAAACTAGTATAATCTAATTACCTTCCTATACCAAAGTTATAAAAAGGAATTCACTACTTTTGGAACGGTCAAAGCTAACTTAAAATTAGAAATTGCTGTGCTAAAACCTTACTGTTTATTCAAGATATGCAAAAAATTTGAAAATATATTTAATGTTTCTCCTTTTTTAAGTACCTATATTATAATAGCAGTTGTTGATTTATGAGCTTTTCATGTTTGGGTATTTAAATTCTGAGGGAGTTGCACACCATACATGCTCGTGCTCTTTTACATGTGCACTCCCTTGGCTTCTTACTTTTTCAATTCAATTCAAATACACTTTATTGTACAAAAAGACAAACAATTACAATATAGAAATACAAAACAATATGTACAATTTTGGCGGCCTTATCGCTAAAAGCGATTTCTTCCAGGCAACCAACTGTTGTGGTTTTTCATATCATTGACTAGCAATTCATAGACAATTTTAAATGCAAGTTGAGTTTCAGTTCGGTATTACAACTATCAGATTTCATAGACTTTTGACAATCGGAAGTGTGAGCTCTAAGCTTGCTCTTAAAGTTGTCTAAATCGTGATTAGCTTTTTTAATAGTCACTTGTATATACTAGGTGGTGAGGAGCACCGGTCGTTCCGAGTGTCCCATATGTTTGGGGTTGCCTGCCGCGGGCCGCGTGGGTCGCTGCGGGCACGTGCACTGCTGGGCGTGCGTGCTGCACTACGCGGCGGCGCACGACCGCAGCCCGCCGCCCTGCCCGGTGTGCGCCGCGCCGCTGCATGTAGAGGACATGAGACCCACGAGACATGTGCAGTGGACTCCGCCCGCTGAAGAGGTAATGTACCCGTTATTATCATCAGTCTATACCTAATGTGTACAATTACCGTTTACTAAATAAATCTGTCTAAATCTATCTGCCGTTGCAAAATAGCCGATCTGTAATCTATATGTTGTTACCGCAGATAACTATGCGTTTGGTGCGTCGTCTGCGCGGCTCTATGACTGTGGAGGTGGCGCCGCCGCGCGGACAGCTCACCGAGGCTGCGGCCGCACTGCTGCCCTTGGAGAGCATCCACAATGCTCCCTATTCCAAGTTCTTCACTGCCACTATCAAAGAGGTCAGTTTATTTTTCATTACAACTGTACATGGTGACGTTATACGTACCGCGCTGTTGGCGAATAGCTAAAGTTGCCGTTCGATTATACAAATAGTTTTCGAAACAGTATACTAACAAACCGTATACGATTAGATTTTGAAAAGAGAATAATATCTCTATTCTAGTTTCCAAGAGTCCTAAGGCCCATATTAATAAATCACTCTCAGCTCAAAAGTCAATCTTGAGAACGACCTCAATATGGCGTTCTTATTAATAAACGTAACTTAGGTGCGCGTTTAGGAATCGGGTATCACGTGAGTAACGCCGTATTAATAAACAAAACTCAGTTCTCAATAGAACTGTCATACTCACACTTGAGAACTTGTATTTGCTGATTGCAGGCCCACCGCGACTTGAGAAAGACATCACGTGATACGCCCTCTAGATTGGTTTATTAATAAATAACATACTTGAGATGGTGATCACGGCTTGAGAGTGTATTAGCTGAATTCGCTCTTGAGGGCGAGTTTGAGCTCAGACTATTAATACTGGCCTAAGAACTGTAGCTATTAATTTTATTCTTTATCTAAAATATCCAATATAAATGTGTAAATGTCTATTCTAGGTGCGTGACATCTTGGAGCGAGAGCGGAAGGAGATCCATGATCAAATAATGGCAGAGATTGATACCACAGAAATCGTATACTTGGAACAAGCATTAGAACTGCTCAAGCTAAAAGAAGACAAAATTACTACCCAATGTGAACAACCTGTAGTTGAGGACATAGCAACAGTTCCTATTGTTTACGAGAAACAAGAGGTCAATGAAAACAAGATTGACTGGTTTGACATGATAGAAGCTGAGGAATCATGTCAAACTATACAAGAACAAGTTGAGGATTTGGCCATTGGCATTGCTCAATCTAATTTGAACCCTGAGGCGCCTAACTTCAGTCTAAATGACCTGAATGACAACCCGGCTGAGGAGTTTCCACTGACCGAAAGCTCTGTCGATGAACAGACTGAAGATGATCACACGTTTACCGACATCGATAAACAGAATCAGGCTAAATACTTCTATTTCTATCAAGGTAAGAAAAATAATAGTTTGCCAATCACTTCCTAATAATTTTGTTTTACATTGACGGGAGTGGAAAATGAGAATTGGTTTTATAACTAGTATAGGATTTTAATATTTCTGGCATTAGCCATATAAATTAGAATATTAGCCATTTAGAATATTAATTCGGATTATTAAAATAAGTAGATAAATTTAAGTTGAGATCGGGATTCGAACCTCGCCATTGCACTCTCTTTTTCAGCACAGCTACTATGACTCGGATCAGGTCGATTTTTCGCCTTAACTGTAGCGATATTCATAGAAACCCAAGAGGTACAGAAAAGCTTTAATTTTCATTCAAACATTATGTAATATACGGTAACAATAAAAAGTTATGATATTTTCAAGAAAAAATTGTATTTTACTGCGGCGATATAAAACGTAGCTTAGGCCCCAATCACATCAATAGCACGGGCGCGGGTCCCGTGCATACGTAGTAGCCGCTCGTTCACTGTGAATGTGTTAGCGCGATTCCATACTACCTGGAAGAGTTTAAGTTTGCCCCGCTAACGATGCCTCCGCGTCCTCTCTTTCAGGAGGAGCAGTTAAATATCAGTCAGTATGTTTGAAACCTTTAAGCTTTTTTTCTTTATGACTTATCTATTCTGAAGTCTGACTTGTATTGTTTAGCGGAGGACGGTCAGCCAGTATTTCTGGACAAGCTCAACGTGCGTGTCCTGGCCGCGTCTTGGGGCGCCATGGCGGCCGCGCCACCCACCATACGTGGCCGGGTGCTGCAACGCGTTACGTGTTCTCTCAGCGAACAGGTAATGTGATTCCTGTGTATTTCACTCCATCAATCAATATATTGAATATGTACGTACTTAGTATATTTATAATAACGATTGTCCATGGCTTTTGAGCCTCTCATAGTCAAATAACAAGCAGTGGTAGCTGGTAGTGATTAAAATCAAGGGGCTCGTAGTCCAGTTGCGAGTACATGTTGAAAACGATCGTACAAGTTAAGCAATGTTGGGCGAGGTCAGTACCTGGATGGGTGACCGCTAGTGACACTTTCATCTGAGCCCCTCCATGCCTCGGAAAGCATGTTAAGCAGTTGGTCCCGGTTGCTGTCGCTCGGCAGCAGCTGTAAGGCCACGTCAAAGGCCTACGGGTGGTCTGAATAACTCTGACAAATAGGTTTGGTCACTAAACCACACGAATAAAAAGGATTGAAATAGAAGAATCACAGAAGGTCGAACCGTTTACATTTTGGCAAGTATTTTTGTCTTGCACAAATACAGAGGAGCTCGTAGCCGAGTAAAACGATCATACAATTTAAGCAACGTTGGGCGAGGTAAGTGCCTGGATGGGTGACCGTTAGCGACATTTTCTGAGCCCCTCCGTTCTTTGGAAAGGTTTCGATGTAGGTAGGATTTGTTAGATAAGTGATGTAGTATTACAAAAATATTTATTTACGGTTCTCTTGTCCACAGGATAGGGAACACATGCCCTACACATCACACCTACCTCTCTATTGCTCCGTTGATATCGTGGAGATGGAGCTCCGCCCACCATACGTAACTAATGAAGCTTTGAAAAGTTTCGCGGGTGAGTTAATGAAATCATTTATCTGCAGGCTCTGTGATCGAAACTGAATCATTCATATCATTTATTTGCTATAAATGAACTCCATGGTAAAATAGTATATGCGCGTCATTTAATATACACATGGTATATGATTGTGGTTATTTTTCCTCATACACTCACTTAACTCCCGAGCGGAACGAACTCATACTTGTCACCCGATTGCCCCAGAAGGAGGGTAATGTTTTTCGGGTGTATGTATGTCCATTCCTTCCTGCCATCCTGTAGCTTAAACGGCTTGATGGATTTTGGTGTATGAGGTATCGCTAGATTCGTCTTGATTACGGGAGTGTCATATAAATAAATAATCAAAAGGTGATAGTTTTTGTTTTGTTATTTGAAATAATTTCTGCTTAATGTTACCTGTCCTGTATAGTCCCACTGAATGATTCAATCTATCTTGAGACCAGTTATACAAATAGGGTTCTTAATTGCAGGTGAGATCAAGCGCCGTGCCCAAGAGCGCGATTACAACGAGCGCGCGGAGAGACGCCGAGAGCGAGCGTGCCAACGCGCTATGGAGGGCCCGCCCAAGCCGGACTTTTCCTCCGAGCTGCTGTTTCCCTCCGCTCTGCCCTCGCAAGCTAGCCCTCCGCTCACAGAGACGCTATCTGCCTCGCTTGAAGGAGCCGGTCCGTCTGCAATTGCTACGTCTCCACCTGGGCTTTCTTTTGCTAAGGTTTGTACACTAGCTTGATAATTTAATTATTAATTATCTGAATGTTAAACGGAGACAATTTTTCGCCACGACCGAGATTCGAACCAGAGAGATAATGCTGCAAGAGATTTGGATACAACACAGTTGAACGATTACGTAACCAGTGTAAACTAGCATGTCAATGTTACCTTGGGCGGGCCAGCTTATACTGGTTACGTAATCATTTGATCCAAATATTTTAACAGAATTGGGTAGCATCAACATTCCGTGGCTCTTTTTCAACTTCTGTGAAATGTAATCTGTATCCACGAAATGATTATCACTAACAGTAAACTAATAATTATTATTATTCTTGGGGGTTGCCTCTCCAAGTATTGAAGCTTGACAATCAGCTGAGACCCGAGTTCTTCATATTTGTGTCTATCACTCGCGAAGTGGAACAGGTTTGCGGCGCTCGCGATACCAGTCCACTCCCTGATGTTACGCAGCCACGACTTTTTCCGGAGATTTTCCCATCGACCAATGGATCTATCGAGTAAGGACCATTGTGCCGACCTTCCCACACCGACGGTTTCTAGGGTTCCGTACGTCGAGGAAAAAGGAACCCTTATAGAATCATTATGTCGTCTGTCCTTCTGACTGGCAAGACCTTTTTTGAATAATCATGTATTTTTACCTTTATTCATTCTGAATATTCATTTAGTTTTGTATCTTTATGCCGACTTTTTAACAGTCCACATCAGAAGTCTGGACCTACTGGCCCGTCTATTTCCAACTTTAAAATGCAATTTCCTGTAGATGGCAAGTGCTAGCGGAACATGGCGCGTACGCAAGGTGTCTCCGCCGCCGCCGCCGCCTCCCCCTGACGACGAGGAGGGCTCCGCCCCGCGCACTCACAGCCTCAGCGACGCCATAGAGGCAGCCCTTCAAGCCGCACCTGCTACCAACGGCAAGAAAAAAAAGAAAACCAAACAGAAAGTCCTGTTCGCCACCGGCATGCAACGCGCTGCCTAATTTGGTGCTCCATTCGTTTTCAAGCTGTAATTTGTGACATTCTTTCATATCATAACAGGGTATTAATGAAAACTCATCAGTCCTTTTGATTTAAAATAAGTTGACAAATTCAAGTCGGTTGTGGTAATAGGACTGGCGGGGTTTCATTTTCACCCTAAAAGAATCAATACTTAGGTCGGTCATCTTCATGAAAGTAAAAAAACGCCGCGCTTGCCGCTCGTTATGGAGACAATCTAACTTAAAGTATGTTTTGTTGGGGATATGTTCTCTTTCACTCCTCATATGTCAAAAAGAGATGTATAATTCTTAATTGTTCGACTTGTATTGAAAATTCAAACAATGTAAAAACTAGAGTGACCGTGGCCGTGGCCGTTCCTTTTGTCATCGACCAAACGTTTTATACCATGGTTTATGTAAGAATGTCGCAAATACACATCAGCTGTTTGCATTACATGAGAACAAAATTTTAATTACAAACAATTTTATTTGCAAATAATACAGGATGTATAAATATATAAATACTTATTGCTCTGCAAACAACACTCTAAAAAAGTGTGCATTTTTACGTACGCCCTGTGTTATGCTGTATACTCTATTACTTTTCGTTCTCGTGTCGCGAATCTGTTAAGTTTTTATTTACTGTGAATAAGTACCTACCTAGTTGATGTTACAATTATTGCTTGTATAGTATATTCAAAATCATACGTATTTAACCACACATACATAATATAACATGCATAAATGCACACATGATAATCTTGCCTGATATATTATATTTAATTCATGTCATGACAATTACTTTTGAAAATAGTTTTACGATACTCCTTTAACATTTTGCAAAATAGGCTTTCACGTTTTCGTTATAATAACATCATTCTCATTATCTACAAACAAAGTTACTGTTATTATTATTACTCGATTAACTGAGTTTACGAAGTATTTGCAAATACATACATTTATATGACATCATAACTATTCTGATTATAATTTTATTTACAGTCTTGGCTAATTTTCTAATAATTTTGTGTAGTGATATTTCAGGGATAATTTCAACACTGTAAACTATTTGGTGTATTAAAAGGATTACGTACAAACAACATTACGTGTTCTTATTTTATATCTTTTTACAAATCAATAAAGGTACCATTCCGTAGCCTACCGAAGTCGTAGCAGCAGACAACATATCGATGTTGCCGCGTAACAGTAGTGTACTGTTTTCTATGTACCTTCCGTAGCCAGCGAGACGTCGTCGTCGTCTGCTTGGAAATACATAGAAACCAATAGTGTCACATCTACTCCTGCTGTCTGCGGTTGGCTACGGAATGGTACCTTTATTGTAAATAATACAAATATAATCAAGTTCCGAACATACCAGGCAGTAGGTAAATAAGGGCTATGGCACACGAACGAAAGGGATGTGGCTGTGCTGTGCCAAAGTAAGCTTACTTCGGCACAGCCATCGGACCCCCTTTATAACTTTTTCTAAATTCACAAATGACAAATTCTAATTTTTGGCGACTGCTAATCACAGAACACTATCCTGCTAATGGTCGACTAAATCTAAATGCCTGTGTAGTCAGAATTTGATTCCATGCCATGGTGGTGGCTGAGCCAAGGTAAGCTAAGCCCCAACTACCGAGACTAATTTAGTGGGGACCACGGAGGAATCGCGTAGGTCAAGTGTCTTGTTCTTCACGAGTCACTAGATTTTTCACTTGAAAGCCCAGTTGACGGAAAAGGTACTCTATTATGAACAATCACGGACATAATATCCTTAAAAATCCATAAAATATGGAAAAAATACATTACTGTATGTTCTTAATTAGCTTGGCCTTTAAATTTCGGGAAGACGATACAAAAAATGTCATGTCAGTAACAGTGTTGCCAATTTAGCTCTTTAGAGCCAAATCTAGCTATAATCAGCCCCTAATTCGCTGAAATATTTCGATGGATCAAAACCATTACGTAAATAGTATAAGTTGGCCCGGCAACCATGACAAAGTTAGCCGAGGATTGGATTATACTGGTTACGCAACGGTTTGAGTCTTTTTTTCCTTATTAGCTCTCTTTTTGTAACATTTCTAAAAATACGTTATTTAAACGAACAATTTTTATTTCGCACCAACAGAATAGGTTTTTTCAATCTCAAATATATCTCTATTCTTATTTCTTTAGATAACTCATAACTTTATCTCTTTTTTTAAAAACAGATTTGGCAGCACTGGTCTGCGGACGTCAAAAATATTCGATTCGATTCTCTTCTCGTGGATACCTACTCGTATATCGTATTTTATTTTGTAAAATCGAGACAAATTGTGAAGTAAAATTCATTATTACACCTGTTTAAACAATCGCCTTTGACTTTACTTATTTTGAGCATTAATTTTAAGTGTTTGTGGTACTAGGCGGTATGACTTCTCGAAAGAAAGATTTTGTGTTCAAGCCATTTCAGGTTACCGAAGTGCTGTGTCGGGGTTCAGAGATACCTAGGCCTCGTAGTGGACACAGAATAGCCTGTGATGATGTGAATATTTATTGCTTTGGTGGTTATAATCCAAATCCTTCGTTACCTATAACCAGTGGACAGATAGATAACCCTACATGGACGCCAGCACGACCGCTTTTCAGAGAGCTGTGGAGCTTTTCAATTGCTACTCGCAAATGGAAGCAGCATAGAGTGGTAGAAAATATGCCTGAGGAGCTTGCTTCGAATGCCATGTGTATGAATGGAAGATATTTAATGGTGAGAATGTTTCGTCTTTGTTTTATTAAGTCTTATTGGATACCCTATAAGAATATAAACATACTTCCCTAGCAGGGTAGATAGACAGAATCGTGTGAAGCATATCTTAAGCTTGACATCTTTGGGGCTTTGGCTGGATCAAAGTTCAGATAAATCTGATCCTATCCATCTATTTCAGATCTGGCACGTCTCCCGCTCACTCCCACCCCTTGTGTCTTGTCTATCTTTTTTTCCTTCACCCCTTAACATTGTGTGTCCATAATCCATGTTATCCATATTATCCATGATAAGCAAAAATTCAATATCAATATGCAGGATAAAAATTAAATGTCAGGATCTGGGGATTTAATCCCCTAGTTTGATATCATATATGTAAATTAATTTATTGTGTCCATTTTCACAGATTTTTGGTGGCACAGGTAACCCATTCGGCAACAAGTGTAGTAATGATGTGATAACCTGGCGCACATGCCCTGGTGATGCTAAGCTTCAGATCCTGGATGTATCTGGAGCTAGACCCCCTGGACAGTACGGACAGGCAATATTATGCCACGATGGACACTTTTATACGATTGGCGGCACTAATGGATTTGCATATAATTGTGATATTTATAGGTAAGTAAATCCTTTTGATTTAACTCAACCCAGATGATATATGTAATATGCAATTGAATATTCTGAAATACATACTGATTTCTTGGACATAGGAACAATAGAACTTCTCGAAAATTACATATTCTTAGTGTAACATAGTGAATAAATCCCATTTTCATTTTATGCTCCTAATCTAAATTCTTAAATATTAACTTAATTTTTGAATTCATTAGAATCTAATTAGATTATTGTAAAGATAAGTATTAGCTTCCATATCTTTACAAAACTATTAACAAGAATGCTAATGTTTTACATACCTATTTAATTTTTGATATTTTGTCAATTCCAGACTTGATCTCCGAACAATGATCTGGGACTCTGTATTTGTGGGCACCGGCCAGGACGGAGAGCCCATAGGCAGGTACAGACATGAGGTGGCACGTGTCGGCGAGAAGCTGTACATCATCGGCGGAGGGACTGGAGAGTGGGCTTTCGAACTCATGGAAATACCTATGTTTGACCTTGAAACCAACACATGGTCGATATTAATGCCAAAAGCTGATGATAGCATAAAAGACAGTGGCACTGTGGCACCTCTACCCAGAAAGTGCCACAGTGCTGTACAAATCGATACACCGAATGGTGTCCAAGTGTTCGTTGCTGGCGGCTCAGACGGCCAATCTGTTTTTGAAGATATCTGGAGGTTGAATATGTCAGATTTGCAATGGACTCTTATGCAAAAAACTATGTTGCCAAATCCTCTGTACTTCCATTCGTCCACAGTTACATCCAACGGGTGCATGTATGTGTTTGGTGGTATCGAGCCCAAAGAAATGGCTGCATGTAGGAATAACATTTTGTATAAAGTATGGCTGTGTGTACCAAAATTAAGCGAGATCTGCTGGGAAGCGCTGCAGCATTACAATCCGCGGATGGACCAAATTGATAGAAAGAATCTATTGAATATAGGCATACCGAGGCACTTTGTAGATAGGCTGCATCCAGTTTTTAGAGTTTAGTTTGTGTATTTTGGGTGTAACAGCAAAGATGACGAGACAATTATGTAAACTAAGATATAAACTGGGCTACTCTTGCAACTTTATAGAGGAGAGTTACCGTCCTAATACAAGTTGTCATAACCATATTGGAACTTCATTGATATTGGTATTACAATTTCCTGGGGAATATGCGTTCATTATGTGACATTTGTAAATATATTAAAACACATTCGATGCCATAACGAAAATCCTAAGAAGTCACGTAATATTTTTTAAATAGAGCCCTTAAAACTATTTAAAAAAGTAAAGGTAAGGAAATTGTTGTGTACTTAGAGCTTGAAATTGAGGAGGCATACAATGTATGGGAAACTGTAAATTCTTAATAAACAATTAGAGTAACTTTTGGTTATCAATATTGATAATTTCCACATGTGTTGTGATAATGTATGTATATTAGACATACATTATCACATTTTATGTATGTAGTGTATTAGACAGGTGTACCTTCTCTAACAGCATTTTAACTCAGTTTATCTGAATAATTACAAATATTGCATAATATAAATGAATTTATTTATTATTATTACTTATTGATTACCAAATGGAATATTTTAATACAATTTATGTAATTTAATTGAGTTGCTATGAGCAGTTTGTTCTTAGTTTATGCAAAATTGTTTTCTCTATAAATAATATTATTTAATCATGCTTGACCAATTTCTTTGCATTTAAGAATCTGTAAACTTTTGTATTCAATTGACAGTATTGTGGAAACATAATGCCTACTTCTCAAAGTATCTAAAAATTAATAATTCAATGGACTATAGAGACTACATTATTGTATTATGCAATAACAAGGACTCGATGTGCAATGACTACATAACTGGGTAATTAATACCTAAATTATTAAAAAACATGCATACTTAAATTATGTTTAATTTTTACAACAAAAAAAACAATAGACCTTAGAAGCTGAGAATAGCCAATTGAACTAAACAACTGAACTTTTGAAATCTTGAACAGATTTACAAAATATATTAGGTAATTGTGTAGACAATTTATGTTTTTGACTCGGACCAATATTTTTTAATAAAATTATAAATATTGGTCAGATTCATAAACACATTCTACCACAAAAGCACAGTTTTCATACTAATTATACAGAATGACGGTTTATTTATGTGTCTAAAAATCCCCAGGGCCTCTTGGTTTCAGCAGTTCATCACAAAGTAAGACAGAGTTATCTACATACAATGAGGGTTCATCACAGTTGCGGTAACTAAATAACTTTTGTTATATGATTTTTCGATCATCTACCCTTCATTAGATCCTATATGAATACGTAAAACACTTCAATGAAAATGACAATACAGGTGCACTGAAAGCAATAGGTGTGATTTACATTTCAAGGGCGCGCGGTCGTCGCAACAAGTGCTAGTCGCGTCGGCGTAGGGCGCGCGTCCCGACGAGACCGCCGGCCGTTCGCGCCAACCCAACGCGCTGCAGTGTTGGGGAGCGCGCCTCGCGGACGGCACGGGAACATACAAACGCCCACCGTCACGATACTTCTTAAAACTTCCAACTACGTACAAACTTGAAAAAAACAACAACTTCTAAATTCCAAAATTATCATTCCTAGACATTGGCAACATGAAGAAGATTAGTACGAAACTTTCCGTAACGCAGGAACAGAAGTGCAACAGTCATCAAAAAAACAAACTGAATAGTCAGTAATGGCTGTGAAGGTGAAATCAGTGTTAATAGGATTGTTAGAATATGACATTATAATATGGGTTGAAGGGAAACGTGTAGCAGTAGACGAGTGTTGAGTATCAGAATGGCTGAAGAGGAGAATGTGACTGATGCTTCGACTATCGCTCCGGCGCCGCACCGCTCGCCGGCTGCGGAGCTCCACGCTACGTATACGAGCCTAGAGATTCTGGTGGCTCTGGTGGCGGTGGTGGGGAACGCTATGGTGATCCACGTGTTCCGCCGAGACCGCCGACTGCGACGGAGAACGAACTATTACATAGTGTCTTTGGCTGTGGCTGACTTATTGGTTGGACTCCTTGGGATTCCGTTCGCGATCCTAGCGTCGGTGGGGCTGCCGAGGAACCTCCACGCCTGCCTCTTCACGGTGTCCCTTCTGGTGATGCTGTGTACCATCAGCATCTTCTGCTTGGTGGCCGTGTCCGTGGACCGATACTGGGCTATTCTTCACCCCATGTGCTACTCGAGGAATGTTCGCACCAAAACTGCGATCGGTGAGTGATAAATATTGGTTTCTATTTTTTTTTACAGAATCGGTACTTATTGGTAATTTTTCCCCCTGTAGTAGTAGTAGTATTTAAGTAATAAAATACTTAGTTTACTTGCATCAATCGTAGGTATCTAATGTAATGCTATTGTCAGTAGGTAGTTATCGGACAGGCAGGTGGCCGATGCAGTTGCCTTTTTATTACATTTTTATTGGTGTATCAATTGACCGAGCTATTTGAATACAATAGGCAAAGGCGAATGCTTATCCTAATGTCATATCGTAACTATAATAGTGAATTGGCCGCCCCCTACCTACCCAGGATAGTACCTACCTAATTCGTTAATCCAGTTAATTTCTGAGTTACTGAGTTATTATATCCTCCAAAACTGTTCTCCAGAAAATTACCAATTTATTTCCCTTCATTTCCATAATTCGCACGTATAAGTTATTTCAGTTTAACATCTAGGCATATTGAAGTTGTTCTAAAGTTTTAAACGGCTTATCCTGATAGTTAAATATACATTCTGTATCTAACCGTTAAACTAATTTTGAGTTTCGACAAAACTCATTTATTCCTCTTTACGTGCGTGTCACAGGCAGTATTAGTAAAGTGGCTCGTCCACTCCGGCTAGACATTAAAATTGGCTATAATAAACATCCTGCTTAGGCATTAAGATGATGCTGTCAGGTTACTGACGTGGGGACTGTACTATGCTTGATTTCTACTTCCATTGGTACATTAGAAACGGTGATGATTTCAAAGGGTTTTTCGAAGTCACATACAAAAGGAATATTATCAAATTTTGGGTCTAAAGTTTGGGGTTGGGGCCTAAAGTTTGGCCCGGTATGGTGAGAGTACTTTTCAGTCGCCGTCCGAAAGATAGCATATGATTCACTATCCACCAGAGATGTTCGATAGAGGCTGGAGCTAAGCGAGGAAACTATGAAAAATCTGTAATTTAAATTGCTTAGTTTCCAATCCTCGTACAAGGGCTTCGTCGCTGCGTTGAAATTTACATAAGTAGTTATAACTATACAATTAGATACATATCAGAGCTGGGTAGACGATGCAGTGACAAAACGCATTTCTTTTATTGACGGGGGGACCTTCTATAGATTAAGTACTTAATATGGAATTTATTAGGTACCAAAATCTTTCGTCAAAGGTTGGCCTCATACTTACGAAGTCCGCTGATCTACGACCCGCTTATAGCTCACATACCTTATTCATAGCTTTGGTGGACAACGACATCACATCGTCTCTTCATCTTAGTTTTCCTTCTTGATTTAATTCATCTAACTAAAGCTACAGCGCATCTCCAAAGCTATGATACGGTCAGCTAGACAAAGCAAATCAACGTCAATGCCCTCACCGAATAGGTACGGGTAGGCGGGCAACCATTCCCCAACCACAGATCCATTAGTATAGTACATTCCATTCTAAAGGCAACATCGACAGGGCAGGGTGGACTGATGTCGCAACTAATAGCCTTGAAGGGTTTCCCTACTCTTGGCGTCAAATTGGTTTGATTAAAATTGCTTTGTTGGACGATTGAACACATTGTTCGATGTCGTTGGAAACGGCACATTTATATACATGAAACCTTTGCAATCTAATGTATACGATTGGAAAGTTTCAAACAGTTTGCTTTGTAGTATCTAGGTATCTTTAGGTATCTACCCCAGCGAAGAATACTCGAGTGTTGACTTGTCGTGTCTTCGACTTTATGCTAGCCAAGCTTAGTTACTCTAAATAGGGGTACTTGAAGTATTCAGGAGCCACATTAAGAGACCTCCTACACTAGCGTCTTTCGAACGTCGACGTCTTGACAGCGTCCGCGCAGCCACCAACGGCGTCTTTCGACCGTGGTTGTCCAGGGAAATGAAAATGTGAAGGTCCACATCGCTCGAACGAAAGACGCTATTAGTGTCTCTGGGTCTGAAGGCTGAGTTTTTGAGCCTTTAATAATGAGACCTCTGTCTATGTAATCTTCTCTGAATTATACTATTTACCTACTTAGTTCAAATCAATAGTCTTTGTCTGGATGTCTTATCTCAAACGCTTCCATGTATATGTAATATACAATCAGATAACCACTGATTAGGCGAAATGTGTCACAAATCGATTGTAATGAAATAGTCTGTGTTCTCGTAGTATTTATAATACCTACCTACCTAAAAGTATATCCCTGTTATGACGTGATTGATTACCTACTGCCATAAATTCTGTAACTTATATGCTAATGGATGATATTGACGGATTACCGTTATCGAATGTTATGGTTAAGTGTAACAAAATCCTTGGGCATTATTTCAAACTGCCTAACTGTCACATTTCACAAATGTGAAAGTATTTTTTTTTCACTCAATACACACTTGCTTAAATTATGTTGATAGTAGGTACCCTACTTTGTTTTGTACATATGTACCTAAGCAAAATCAATATTACAGTATTGTTTTACAATATCTATAAGAAAAAGCGATGAATTTTATTCGTACTAAAAAGTTTCGAGTTCTGCAAAATAACGACTATCGATCTACGAACTTTTTTACTTACTTACTCCTCACTCCATTTTTACATCATTACAAACTTGTCACCATGTAGGTTAACCTAAGTTCTTAAAGTGATTTTCATAATAAGAATGCTTATGCATAAGTCATACAACAAGTACCTATGACCTTATTAACTAAGCAGGTGTGTACCACACCACACGGGAATAGTTAAAGCCTGTGACCGTTGAGAACGGTGATGACTCGGCACTGGGCAGCTCGGGCAGGTATCGGCAGAGGCAACATGGATATATCTTCTTTTTTATTGTGGGGAAATGAGTTATGCAATCTTTCGTGATTGGCGGCAACGCTGACATGCCGTCCGCTGATTGGCTGGCATGAAAATAGCATGGCATTAAAACGCGGTGTTTCTGTGATTGTGTATTTAGCTTTATGCATAGGTACCCCCGCCTCCAGGGTGACGGGTTATATCGGACTTGCACCGACTAAAACCTCTCGGTCACACAATATTGTGCCCCGGTGGCCTCTTCCGCGTATTGTGGGTATCTATGATGAACGCAGCAGTGTTCCCCATAGGTATGCATGATGCACCTACCTAAGCACTTTCTCGGACCACTCCAGCCAGACCCAGAACGCCCGCAGCGCTTGGCTGCAAAACAGAACCACTCCGGACCCGACCAAAGACATACTAGTGGTTCCTACACTGATCACCGTCCCGGCGCGGCTAGAAAACGTCTCGTGGATCCAATATCTCATACGATTAATTATGACAAGACGACACTACCTACTGATTACTGCCTGAAATATAGCGGAAGGACATTTAAATCTGTAAGACAAACTTTACTCGTTGACCTCAAACGTTATCGAAACGACATCGTCTTAATGGGACTTCTAGCCATTTAACGGACTTTCACCTACTTCGTTAAATTCGTAGATACTAGTTAGTGTTGACCTCACTGGAGACGTCACGCTATATTTACCATATTGTGTTAGTATCTATACCAGCCTATACCTACTCGTCTACATACCTCAGTATTTATAATAGACGTGAAATTGGGATGTTCACCCGCACATACGAGTAGGTACGACCACCTCGGCATACTTCAAAGCTGCCCGATGCTTCAAAACTAAAACAAAAGAAAAGCGCGTATGAAAATGGCAGACATTCTCCGGTTTAGATATAAATTGATGATATTTTATGATCTTCAAAAATCTTTTACCCAATCCTTACTCATAAATGACAACTAAGTACCTAGGTACCTACCTACATCACATCCCGTCTAGCAATTCGCGAGCATTTTCCAAAGGCAATGAGTGCGAAACTCTGTGAAGCTCGAGTTTTCATATTTCACATTGAGACTCAATGCTCATTTTTCATTGTCATGTTACAATGGATGAAAATTCAAATGTGGAAAATGGAACATAAAAACGTTAACGGGCAGTATGATAGCCTATATAGGTACCCAACTATGGAGATGGATGAGGTAGACAAAGTTAAGAAAGGAGGTTTAGTGACGATATCATACGCCCATTCATACTTTGAATCTAGGATAATGATATAACCACTATATACGCTCGTAGATTACGCTCTAATATGGGTATGATTCCGATATCGGCGACCACAGCGACACACTATGAAAAAATTCATTGTCACCGAATCGTAGATACAGCTAACAGCAGATCAAGGTGTACCTTGTAAGTAACAAGGTGTAGTGTAACACTTCGGACTTTGGACCGTTCTTATTATCTGCGTCGTAAGAGTTAAAATCGTACTGCAAGTGTTACCATTGATCTGCTGTCCGTACCTACGAGTAGTACTTAGTTAGATACATACCTAAGTTTAGAGGAAACAATCGGGCGATTTACATTTGAGAATTTTGAATTTCGAAGAATGTTATCAGAGCGGTTCCACATAATAGATAATTTAGTCTGTTATTCATAAACGTGATTTCAAGTTACGCCACCGTTTAGCCCTTTCTGTCTCAGCCTTTTTTAACGAAGTGTGAAAAGGATAGCAACACGATTTAAACGAAGTGAGGTTTAACCAGGTTTATAAATAACAGCAGTGTTATGACTTATAATGTGGTCGAACGTAATTATCGTAATAATTTGTGGGCTAGGTCCAGCAGCTAGGCAATTTGGATTGTAATTGCACTAGTTCCCCTTTGGCCGTGGCTGCACCATAGATCACATTTATGACACTTCTATGAGGTGAATATATGATAGATATACTTACCTCCAGCTAGATAGTTTGTTTACCACAACCACACAACCTTCAAAGGTCGCGTGTGGTCAGTAAACAGTAATAAACCTTCCTATAAATATGAACTTGTATTCGTATAAAGTAAGTACGTTGTCAATTCAAAAATGCATTTATTATTACCTACTAAACAAATTCAATTAGATAACTCAGGACAAAATACAATATATAACTATGAATATTGGCGGACTCCTATATAGGTAAATATAAGCATAATAATAAAAGCCTTTAATTATGAACTACATCAAAATAGTATTTTTGAGGGTTTTGTCATAAAATATCCCTTAGTTCAGTGTGCCTCTTGGCATAGGCCTTCTCCAACATTTTCCACTGGGATCTGTCTCGTGCTATCCTTCTCCAGTTGTGTCCAACCGCGAGTTTCAGGTCATCTTCCCATCGAGTTTGTTGACATCCTCTGTTGCGCTTTCCATCTCTGGGATACCAATCAGTAACGCTTTTGCTCCATTTGTCTTGAGAGTCTCTCATCATGTGTCCTGTCCATCTCCATTTTTGTTGGTCCATTCGGGTAATAATGTACTTAGGTTGTTACTTGAAGTAGGTACGATTTAGTTTCCTTTGTATACTTAATAATTGTCACAAAATAATTAAAATATTTCAAAGGCCAAAGTATTACGTTTTATGTACTTTCTACTGGACAAAATACTTTAGCCCAAACTAAACTTTTACATGAATAGGTACGGACAACAGCAGGCCAATGGTAACACTTGCAGTACGATATTAAATCTTACGACGCAGATAATAAGAAAGGTCCAGAGTCCAAAGTGTTACACTTGATCTGCTGTTAGCTGTACTTAGTTATAAAATATTCTGATGAGCGCCCCGCCCCGTGAATTGCATTGTGGTGTAACACTAAAGGAACTGATTGATCGAACCTGTTCATCATTGTGAAAATAATATAATCCGATCTAATAACGTGAAAATAACTATGCAATAATCACAGAAAAGCTTAAAATGTTAGTAGGGTAGGGTAGTTTTTGTTTACAAAATAAGACACTTGATTTGGGCTTCGGTATAGGTACATTTTTATTACGCAACGTATTATGGTATTCATTGCAAATTTTTCCTTTTGTTTTCCGCACTCCATTCGCGAACTTTCCTTTTAAACGCTGACAACAAAACAAGGGTACTAATTTACGTCGCGTGTTTTCTACGTACGCCATTCAGACTGGAGGAAATTAAATTCTTTTAAACGAAGAGTGCGTAGGTGGTAGAAGTTTTACATCACATCAATAAAACACAACCCGGTCTATTTATTTAATGTGTGTTGAATTGCTGCAGTTGATCTGCTGCAGTTTTTAAAGTCATACTTTGTCATTTTCCTTTATCTCGAGATACATCCTATTGGTTTCCGCGAAGTTACCCAAGCTTATAATTGATGAAGAATACTTAATCGTAGAGTTGACAATGACATCGTACTTCAAATAGGATTTGAGCGCAAACTTAGTGTCTCAGAACTGTCATCTTTCATACAATTTTTCATACAATTTGTAAGAGCGAGCTCGTGTTAAGTTGGCTGTAAAAATTGTGTCCGAATCTCGGCCATAGGTCGATAGTCATTGACAGTTTTGTTTTGAGTTAGAATGGAGAGAATTTGAGTTCGGTCTTACAATTGCCTTGTTTTCATAAAATTTTGACAGTGTTAAGTGAGATCTTTCTCAAAACTGTCTTGACTTTAGACACAAATTAGAGATCTTATAACTGTCAAAATTCATGGGATGGTGGATAGTATTAAGATTTTTTATTTATTTGCAGAATGATTAAGAGATTTAGAAGATATTTAGGACAGGCACTTAGTTCTCTTGATATTTGAGCCCTATTATCACCACACCCTTCTACAGTTAATGACCGATTATTAAGACGCTTGGCGCTAAGTTTACGTACATATTTGCGTCCTTGTGGGGCCATTTTCTTAATTGGAGTGGAATTATTCCAAGTACGACGTTTTACTGAACATGCCTTCTGTTTTGGACATTTATAAGATTTCCTATTTTCTCTTTGGGGCTATCGATACCTATAAGTACAGCATTTGAACTAAGCAAAAATATTTTAAAGTCACAAACTTAAAGGTACCATGAAGACAGAGAAAAATAGCTATACTGGGGACCCATTGATCTCCTATAAACAACTAGATACACAAAGGTCTTACTAAAACAATTTAAAAAACGTCCAAATAAAGTCCAATAAAGCAAATGAGGGTCCATTCATCCGTTTGGACCTTCTTTGCGCTCGGACATTTTTAGAAGGCAGACTGTGTATCTAGTTGTTTATAGGAGATCAACGTGGGGACCTCAATAAGGTTAAGATTTTCTCAAAAAACTACTGGGCCGAATTTAATAATTCTGTTACATAGTTTTAACTTTTATCTAATCTAGCAGTTATAGAATTGCAATAGGTCAAGTAGTTTTAAAGATAATTTCAACCTTAAATACTCTCCTGTACACTTTTCTCTATGTTAGCCCGTACGTAAGTTTACCATTAACTTAGTAAACTCAAGTGTAAACGGAAAAGTTAAAAATAGTAAATAACGGTTGTTAGAAAAGCAATATGTCTGGGTTTCACGCTGGTTGCACGAGAGCTTATTGAAGGCTTCCCTTACAAGCTAGACAAATAACCGTGTCCGAAAGTTACGCTTCGACAAGTTTTTCAAATATATTTTGCACTAGTGGTATCCCGTGGTTACGTCCGTTCCATAGATAAAATTTCATCAGTAATACCAATTTTAGTCCCCAAGTCAAAAAGGTGAAGGAAAACATCGTGATGAAACCTGCATGCCGTAGAAGAAAAAAATCTAAGGCATGTGAAATCCGCCAATCCGCACTAGGCCCGCGTGGTGGATTATGTCCCCAGCTCCCTCGATGTAAGGGAAGGTCTGTGCCAGAGCAGTGGGGCAATATAAATAGACTGATTATGATGTCAAACGGGACCAGTGCGGATTAATATTATCTATGTCTATCTAATACGAACTGTTCAGTGGATTCTCCTATTAGTCGTCTGTCCGGCGGCTAGTAAGCGGAGAGTGGAGACGGGTACGCGACCTCGGACTCCTCGAGCTACTGTTACTACATTCACATATCCTTCCGCGGAAACAGTATCCAATTACCAGCCATCCAATAACTCCCACTAATCCTTTCCCATCATCCATACTCGTGGGACCACAATGAGACTGTTTTAAAACATAATGTGCTCGGAGACGACGATGAGGTTCGCCACCCATCACGCTATGGTCCACGTAGTGGCGAAAAGCGGGCGGTGGATACTTCGTTGCATTGAATGTATTTACGGAGAGGTCTGTTAGATAAATCGGATGAGGTAATGTGTGTTATTTTATGCCAGGATATGTGTGCTATTATATGCCAGTATCGCAGCATGTAGAAGTCCATCGTCTCTGCCTACTCCTGCGGGGAAAAAAGGGCGTGAGCTTATGAATGAATTAATCTAATAAGAATTATGCTGATAAACTGTCGATCGTAGTTTGCTGTTAAAAGCGGATAACAGAGACGTCCATTCGTAGACCTATGTTTATTTTATGGATATTTTCGCACTGCGCGGATTGAATTATTATTGTATTATGCTGCTAAACATTTCGTCGGAATTCTTAGCATATTTTGCAAGGCTTGCGGCGCAAGCTTTCACGTATAAAAACCTATTGGGAATGGAGGCTGTGGCTTTGCATAGGAACTGAAAAACAATAACAAAAGAACTGCCATTTTGTTTTGTTCTTGTTTTTCAGTTTACCTGCAAAGGATCTCAGTTCATACAATCTTCATTCCCAAGATCGTGTAACAAAGTTTCTCTTAAACTTGATTTTTGTGTGGTGTCATATCAGAACTAAAACCTTCCTTTTATGAAACTGTAGAATAATACTGAATGCCCTACAAACTTTCTTCTATAATGCTAAGGGGTTCTTGAGCTCCTATAAGGGTATGAGTACGGACGGACGTTGAGTTTTAAATATAGAGAATTTAGATAAAATACTATTTAATTATATATACTATGAGGAAGTTATAACTTCATTTAAGTAATTAAATGCATCATCGTAATATAATCATCATCATAACATATATTTAGGAAGTTCTATTTATTCATAATATAATAATAAAAATTAGAAATAACTATTATAATATTAACCTAAAAAAAATATAAACTAAACTTTAAGAAGTTCTTGATTAACTGAGATAACTGTGCAAATATTTGAAAATGACGACGTAGGACCTACGACGAACCAAAAATGTAATATTGAGTTTGATCGAAATATCCCTTTGATCATCCATCGGTACGAAATATTTTCCTATTTGTTTGGCTATTTTTTGATTCCAGTGGCGTCGATGCTGTTTTGCGACTTAATTTATTATTTGTATATTTATTATTGTTAGGAAGGTAGGTCATATAGGGCTAACGGATGACCTGAATAACAGGTTTATGTGACCACAAACAATAGCAGGAAAAGTTATATGGTCAATCGGTTTAGTTTCTCTCCAACTAGAACAACCAACATCCAATCTAAAACACTATTACAATATTTATAATCTGATATTCGGGGATCCCCCTGCAGTTTTGTCAGCCTCATAAAATGGCACGTAAAATAAATTATTAATTAATATAATAATACGAGTAAAAAATACTGGGGTTAATGTACGTAGTAGTAAAACGGTAGCGAAGGTTAACTAAACCGAAGCCCCAATCAAGTGTTTTATTTTTGTTTACAAAAACGTGATTGCATAGTTATTTTCACATTATTAGATCGGATCACTTTATTTTTACAATGATGAACTGGTTCGATTAATCAGTTCCTTCAGTGTTAGGTACATCACAACAGGTAATTAGACGATCATATTTGATTACAAAATAAGCCACTTGATTTGGGCTGCGGCCTGCAGTGTGAACTTGCAGGAAAATCGGATACAGAAATTTGGTGAAATTGGTATATGAGATATGATATGAATACGGTATATTTGATAGATAGACTTCTGACCGAATAGCCGAATATTCGACAACAGTTAATATTACACAAAACAAAACAGTGTGCTCTACAGTGTAGAGTCTACAATAAAGAAACACAATTGGGCAATGCCCAAAAATGTCTATACTACTTTTCGTCGACGCCCCAATGATTACTACAATATGCGACATTACAACCCAATTGGAAGGCGTTAGCATCCGTCATACAGTTTTTTAAATTAATACGGTCGTTTCACACTCTTGTAAATTGTTTCCAAACAATGCTGTTAGCTATAAGTTTTCAATCAAGAAACTCTGTTCTTAAATTCTTAAGTCAATTAAAAAAAACCTTTAACTACTACTGCCTGAAAATACAGAGAAGTTAGTATTTATGCATCACAATCTTCCGCTTCTGAATATCAATTATGACATTTTTGAATTTGACTAGATACCCCTACCAGATCAGCCATCCATGAGTATTTCATTTCCATTCTCTTAGAAGAATTCCCCCTCGTCAACAAAGAACTCCAACTACAGTCAGGTCCCGTATAACGATCTCGTCTACCTACACCTACAGTGAATCAACGCGGCTCAAGGAGCGCGGTGCGGGCGTCTGCGCGCCACAATGCTCAGGAAATGGTCCATCTTGGATATCTGGGCGGAAGAGGTCGCTTTGCGCGGGCGTGCATTGTACCGTGCCACCTCATCAAGTCATCACAGACACGACACTTCGGAGATAAACACTGTATTGCCATCTAGCGAGCTATCCAATACACAAAATGTTGTTGACATCTGATCGTAGTTTACATAATATCTTATAGGTTATGGTTCTTGGTGGTTTTGGTTCACCTCTGAACTATTGTGGTGGATTCGTGAGATAAGGGGAAAATTAGTACGTAAACATGTTATTCCATTGTTAAAGAAAACTTTGATTCTTTGTTTTGTAAACAGCTAATTCAAGTAGCCACAATTTTGTCTAGCAGCTGCTGTATCGGTTACAAAGTCGATATATTTCCCAAAAAATAATATCTTATGAAATTAAGTAAGTAGTTAAATTAATTAGGATGCAGTTCACTATCGCTTCCGCATCTCACGTTGTCACTCTTAAGTACTTATATAAGTTTTCCGTTTACTTGACATGATCCCCCAGTGTGTATAGGTGGATTATTCATGTCAGAATAAGTTACCAACCTCATCATTAAGTTATTTAATTAGTTTTGTTTCAGCAATGTTAATATTATATTTACTATCTTTATGTTTACGTATTTATAGGCCACTACCTACTCGTATTGAATATTGAGGCTTTCGGATATGTTGACGTCCTCGTAAGTGGAATTAAAGACCAATAAAGGCTTAGCTACGGTGGTTAAAGCTGTTATTGGGAATTTGGGACGCACAAAATCTACCTATCATACTTAAGAGAAAATGGATTAATTTGGTTTTGTTGGCGCTGTAGAGACGGATTAGTAAAACTAAAACTAAGGCTTAAGTTTTAATTAAATTGTACATACATGGTTATACCTAGTTCATTTGCAAACTGAACCAACCAAATATAAGTACTTACCTACTTATAATACTTAGGTATATTTTAGGCTACCTGTAAGCACAAACAAAGTAGCAGCAATACTTATGCGGTTGTTGTTTTCAATTTATTTGTGTGGTACATTTACCATTTCGGCTTCATTTCATTACTGTTCCCCTTGTACCGCCAGGAATGGGGCGCCAGTCTGGCGCCGGCCGGTCTGTGTTGGCGCCGTGCCCCTGTGTCCTGGCCTCAGTCGGCAGTCGCGCGCAGGGCCCCGCCCGCCCCACAGCACTATGAAGCTCCACGCTAGCTTTGTTTACATTTCCATTAATATATTGTTTGTGTGCGCGAAAATCCACGGTGGACCACGTGGACGCTTCGACAACGACCAACCGAAAACAGTCAGTCATCACGTCAGCGCGCGTCACGCCCACTACTCGTACCACCCGCCGACGCACGTCAACTTCATATGCCGACACTGCACCTCCGTGACCACATACCCCGTGTACCACGGTCTGCTGCCGACATACGTATACAAATACCGTGAATCTGGCAGTAGATTCTCAGATCTGCTAACAGGTCTGGCTCTGTACAACCTAGGCAGAGCCTCGGAGTCCTCGCATCACACGCACTACTACACTCAGCGGCGGGACTTAAACTGTTCCCTGCAAGTTATCGATCGGTCGCATTTGGACGAGACGCCCTTCCCTTGCTTTATGATGTCTACGTTCCTACAGCAAGAAGTGAAACATGGGCCGGATACGTTTGATATAACATCGTCGCAGGTTGATATTAAACCGTATGTAGAGACCACCGGATCTCCTATAGAGGTGACTAGACACCACGACTGCATCATTTGGCACAACTCTACAACAAGCAATGAGAAGACTCGCGTTCCGTGCGTTCTGTTGAAGGAGTACTCTAACCATATGAAGCCCACGGGGTTGTCGGTGTATATCTGGTTGCCGGTGACAATCGCGACGGTGGTAGCTATTTGGGTTTGTGCTCAATGTTGCTGCAGGAAAAAGAAGGATATATTCAAAGAGGAGGCACGTCTTAACCAGAAACCACCTGCGTGGTACTGTCCTTCTAATTAATTGTATATTTTGTGTAGGCTTTTTTATACACAGCAGCCGGAACGTCAATAGGTGTTTAATAATGTGACGCATTGGCATGGAGAGAGATATGTAGTCTATTCTACTATAACTCAGTGACACCAGGAGGACGTGAAACGATTTGTTAATTCCAGATGCTCATGGAGGGTAGATTTTTAGTGATACTTATCTAATCTATACTTACTTAAACTGGTGTTTACATTGTACATCATTACTAAGTTTTAGACGTAAGTCCTTAAATGAGTCATGCTTGCGTAGCGTATTGTGTGTCATGCCGCCATGGTATACTGTTCCATATGTGTGTATGTTTTTGTAATGTGGATGGATCTACTTAGAAAATAAAATTTTACACAATCAAAACTTAAGTTTTTTTAGGTACAACTTGATGTGACATCTTCTTATTTGCTTTTCTAAAAATAGCTAAGCTTTATTTTTCGCCATCGCCAACATTACAATTTAATTTAGATAGGTAACTCCAAGAAAAGCCTTCAACTGTTTTCGAATTATTAAGTTTCTGGGTAGGTGGGTACCTACCTCAGTGGACAGATATAGGTACTGATATAGGTACAATGCATTGTGTAAATCTGGAATTTATATTTATTGCAAATGTTTCCTTAAATATAATATTTCGGCCCGAGGAGAACATGAATGGTATAGTCGACAGAACATCAACCTACACAAAGTTATTGCATTTTAGGACATATAACCATCCTGTAGAGTGCCCCTGTGTCAAACTTGACGTGCTGTCGACTCTACCTACTCGCTCGACGAGTGAGATTGTGAAAACTTTACCACAAAAGCTCCGGTCGCCTGTAATATGATACGTTGATTACAGTATCCTTCAAAGTTCCTATATCGGCAGCTTTTTACAGCGTTTCAATATCAGGAGCAATGACGCAATGGGTACCTACCTATATGTCGATTATCGTGACGTCATTTGTCGATTATGAAATGGGTGTTTACCAGATTTTCAGATTTTACTTATTGTGTAAACTTCAACAGCCATCATTGGTAATAAACACTTGAATTGAAGTGTCATTTCAATCCTTATTTATAAGTAAAATCCATGAAGAAGCCACATGGAGTAAGACATTTTTATTTACATAGCAGACACCGATTCAGCGATCCTGCAACTCATTTTTTTTTAACATGGGGGTGCGCTGCGAATATTAGCACAAAAATTTTGTTCGCGCAGGCTTTGACAGGATATAAAAGACCAGCCGGCTAGCCCCCCAGAAGTCAAACATTTAAAAACGATGGTTTTTTCTGACTTAAGAGAGTGAAACTGGTCACAATACCTGTCATAGGGACACAAAAAATACTTTATGCTCTTTCCATATAAGCACAGCGAATTATTTTTCTTCATGATAAAATGTTATGTCATTAAGTCACAGAAGAAATAAGTACAGGTTGAAATATTTTCAGCGTAAAAGCATATCTCTAACGACTAATAAAAAATCTATGGTGCAAAATAAAAAGCCATCTTATGATGTCGTGAGCTCGTGAGGCGATGTTCCATCATGTTTAATTTGAACAACCCTCTTTGCCTTGGGGAAATCGAGCACACGTTAAGCATCAGATGTGATGACAAGGGTACTTAATTGATGAAGTAGACAAAGAAAATTCTTTATTGTGCAAGAAAAGAATAAGGTCAATTAAGGTAATTTCAAATTTAACAATGGAATTAATGTAGGTGGTTTAACAAATCTCTAAAGAATTTTCTTCCAGCACAGTCTAGTAACAGTACTTATTCTGAGTTAATATAGGTAATTTCTAGGTTTGGAAAGTATACATATTACTTTATTAATAATCTATAAATTTATCATGATCATAATGCATTGAAAACACCACTGATTTCGTTGGAGATTATTTTATAAAACACGGTAAAGTTTATTTTATGTTGAAATCGCCGAGACAGAGAGTTAAATGAAAACTGTTTAATTTTAACATTCTCTATAACACGAATTATTTCAGTTTTCTACTCAGATAAGTTGCAGATTTTAGTATAGCTTACTTAGCTGCAGATATAGTAAGAATACGCTAAAACAAAATTGTTGGTGGACTTACTAAATATATATATTTTAGATAATATATATATATTTAGTAAACGCCTGACTGAAACAATGTAAAATTGATACCCAAAATAATATGCATAACAGTAAACTCAAAAAATCGAAAGCTTAATGTGTAAACTACCATTATACCGCACTGCGCACGCATGGTGGATCATATTTACGTTATGACTTTATGAGCGCCGGGCCTCCAGGAGATCTCCTGAGAGTGGGAATATAAATAGGCTGTTGATATTCTTATTTTTTCGTGTGCTTTATTGACCAACCCCATTGTCAGAGTTGATCACTCATGAGGTAACTGCCTAGCGACAGCAACCGAGACCAACCGGTATAAGGTTCTTTCCGAGGCACTCATGAAAATGACACTAGGTCACCTATCCACGAAGACATCCAACGTTGCTAATAATAATGAAGACGATCGTACAAGTTAAGCTTGTATGATCGTCTTCAACACGTACAGATACCCAAGTAGACTATGAGCTGTTGATGATGTATGAGTCAACCTTTTTGACGGCATTGCATCACGATTGATGTCATCCGCATCACATCAACATCACGTGAAAGTGGATAGTAATAGATACTCCGTGATTACTAGACATTAATTAATGTGCTGAAGCTCTACATGATATGCCGCATTTATCGGAGTAATATTAGGTTTTGATGGGCCTCCGTTAATATGGCTGCCAGGCTAGTAACGATTATCTGTTATTCGGTAGTCGGAGACGCTGTGTATTATGATGCAAATTGCAATTAATACCGTATAAGGTAACACCTACCACCTACTACACGTTATATCTAATTGAGATCACTAATTAGCTTACGGTTTAGTTCAGAGTTTGTTTTAGTAGTAAGTATTGAGTTTTCCGTTAAAAAATAAGGCTACGTATCTCTAACCCCTATCCTTAATTGACTCTCATTGAAAGTATGAGCTGATTGAAAGTATGACCCATGGCATTTCAAACTTTATTAAATTGTAATGTGGTTGCAAATGTATAAGAACAACCCTAAACGTAAGTAGTACGTAATGTTTTTACATAAGTGTAGAATCACAGAAGAAATAATAGTACAAGGTAGAAGAATATCGACGATGGGTCGGAAGTCTCAGATTTCGCTGGATCACAGAGAAAAGTACCTATACAGGGTTTTTTCTCAAGAACTACTTGACTGATTGTATCAATACTTTCACCAGTAGGTATATAGCTTAGAGCGCAGACTAATTAATGTTAAATAATTTTTAAATTCGTTAGATTACTTTTTGGGAATATCTCAACCTTATTGACTCTACTGTATACCTTTCTTTGTGTTAGACCGTACAATGTAGAGTTTATAAAGGCATAACTAAACTGACTGCAGGAACACACGTGGCATAAATCGGTGCAGGATCAGTGGGAACGATATCTTCTCCTTTTAGGAAGATTCATTTGGGATCGCCGAGTCAATGGCTATTGATATAAAATATAAACCGACTAATTAAAAGCCAGATAATTTTTCGGGTCGAAACGCGACGGGTCGAATCGCTATTGACCCAAATAAATAGTTACAATTAGAAACAAAATATAGATTACTTTTACGCGGCAATTCAAGTGTATTTGAATCTGAATAACAAAAGGAAAATTGTAAAAGTATGTCTCATTTGCATGTTTAATACCTAGAAGTGGGTGGAAAGCCGGTGGAAAGTTATGGGACTTGCATAATACGGCCTGCACCTGCGATAACTTCAGTTAAACTTTAGGTTGTACCTAATTCTTAATTGAACTATCTGGAAGGAGAATTACGTGGCATCTATTATTTTTTTAAACCTATGTATAAATAGGTCCGGAATTTCTAGGACTATGAAATATATTTATGACTCTTGTATGTATAATAGTAAGTAGTAAGTATAATAATAACCCTAATTTAAAAAAATACACGACTTAAATGAGATAAATGTTGACTTCGGGAGATCCGAGAGATTTTGGAACGGCGGATTGATTTTTTATTCGTTTAATTTTCTATTTACATGAATAGGTACTCTAAATAACTGGACATTTGGCCAAATTACCTATCTCTTGAATAAGAGTAGAAGCCATTCAAATAAAAATAGAATAGAATTAAATGTCGGAAAAAGCAGACGAATATCTTTTCCATAATTTTATTATAATTTATAAGAAAAAGAGATATGAACAAATCTATAAAGAATATAAAAAATAACTTTGTTTAGACCAAGGCCTAGAGTCTAGACAAAGTAAGATAACAATCATGGTCACCATGATTGTCAGAATTGAAGATAAAACAGGAATTACCGTGTTAAACATTTATTATTGATCGATATTTCGACAGCATTGCATCCATCATGGTCACGAGTAGACTGATGTCGAATGGCGTCGATGGCAATGCTGTCGAAATATCGAGAATAATAACACGGTAATTCCCGTTTTATCTAATTAATATGTATACAAACCGTGAAACTTTACAGTCTACTTAAAACAGGCAATTTGAACTCCGATTATCTAATCTACATTCATTTTTCACGCTGCTAGGTTCACATTCGAGTGCGTTGAATTTCCCAACGAGCTTAACTAACCGAGGAAAAGCTCTGTGAATATAATTTAACGGGGCGGCGATAATTTTCTAAACCAGTTTTGGTCGTCATTAACATTTATTTAGACTTGAATTTCACGCATGAAAATCTATTTGAAACAAATTATGTATGTCAATTTTAAGAAACCATAACTTTTTATCCGACTGCGCAAGAAGGACGGTTATGTTTTTCGAGTATATGTAAGTATGTATTGTATGTGTGTATGTATGTCTAATTATTTGACACACCCCGCAGCCTAAATAGCTTGATGGATATCAACTTTGAGGTGTCGTTTGATTCGTCTTGATTGTAGGACTGACATATAGGCTATATTTTTTTAAATAAATCATGTAACTTGGGTCATGTTTTTGATTCAATAGACTCTTATGTTTTGGCTAATACCAAGTACATACCTATCTCTAATTTTATGATAACGTCCAATGAAATCTCGGCCCTCGACGAGTAAATATATGAGTAAGTAAAGTACAGTAAACTAAACTAAGTACTTAGTTACAACTTAACACTATTTAATTAGAGAGTGTAATTAACATTGCTCTGACAATATGACAAGGATGTTGCAATGAGTTACATATCCGTAGACTGTAATGACATAGTACGGACAACAGCAGATCAATGGTAACACTTGCAGTACGATTTTAACTCTTACGAGGCAGATAATAAGAACGGTTCAAAGTCTAAAGTGTTAAACTTGATCTGCTGTACTAGAACTAGACTATGTCAGTTACGCAATAATCCCATTGCGTAACTGACATGTAATGGCAATGAAATTCATCTTTGATAACCATTGCTGGTTTTCTTAAATAACATTACAATTTATTAGACATACAGCGACTTAGCAATCATGGTTTTCAAAAATGAACTTATATCCTATTATCATCAGTCACTATGAGTTTAACAATACTCGGTTCATATTCACTTCACTGGTGCCATGTAGAAATGGGTCATGTAATCGATCACAACTTTTATGTGCAACTAAAAGTTGCAAGAAATGGTACCTAAATGAGTTTTAGGGAAATAAGTGAACACCTATTCAGTATTTGACAGAAATATAGTTTGAGTTTGATTTTCCTTTGTGAGCAATTTTTCTCTACTTGTTTCTCTACTTTGAAGTATGAAGAAATATGTCAAATACCACAATATCTGCAGATGACAATTCAGAAGCCTTGACAGAAAGCCAACATGTAAATCTCGTTGATTTACAAGTTGGCTTTCTGTCAAGTAAATGTGTACATACAGTTAATTGAGTAGGTATTTAAGCCTTTTGCCCTCTACGTTTGTGCTTTTAATTTGGGAGCAACTTATGTGCAGTTCTTTATGTATTTATATATAAATTCTTACACAACATTACAATAATAAACATGAACATCTAAATATAATAAGGACCAAGTAGGTACGAACCGCATCAGGCTACAGTTAACTTGAGTTAAATCACAAAAATGTATGGCGTTTTTGTGAGTTAGGTAAGTTGGGTTAAGGCACTTACCTAATCCGGTTTATCTTGGTGCAAGTGGCCCTAAGAGTCACAGAGTTTAGGTTTATTTTAAACACGGGGTTATAATAATATTGATGTCTCGCATCACAGCATTATAATTTGAAATCGTTAAATTTATGAGCGATTATCAATAACGTTATAGCGGAGGCGTGGGAGGTAAATATGAAGTCATAGGACACCTATTGAGTGTTCAATAGTCTATAAACTTCAGGCTTAGCTGATCGTAGGGTATCATTAAATTGTCTATACAATAGACAGTACCCAGCAGCCTTATTACGGGTGATCGGTAGAATACCTACTGAAAAATATGTATTTCTTTACCTAAAACTTACCTAGGCACCTAGTTAGTCATTTTACATATTTGAGAAACCCTTATCAGAAGAGCGTGCATCGCAATGGCAATGTTTTTGGAGCTATATTCAAACCCTCCAAACAACACACAAGGACAGCAAACAAAATATAAAATCTTGGCTAACCGACTAAATAGACGTAGACATTTATTGAATATGCCCTTTATTAATACTAAGTTTGCTACACAACTCACATTTCCTTGATGGCACCAAATGAATATCAATTTACGTCACATAACTTTAATCGCTGAAGAAATACACCAAGTAGGAAAGATTGGACAGTTAGCTAAGTTTGTGCCCATGGTGCCAACTTAAATACGACTTGAAAGGCATTCCTCGTATCTTTCAGCAAGATAAGACAGTAGTTCGTTAGCTTATTCAGTGGGCACGAAGGACGAATACTAATGCCCTGGGGCATTGCTGGCAGTGAGCATGAGGGGTGACAAGCGAGAAGAGATAGTACGAGGAAAGGCTTTAGGATGAATTGTTACTGACTGGTCCGATAGCTCCACAAGAGCGGATTATCTTCAGAAGTTCATTTAACAATTGTGTTTCCATAAAACTTAGCAAATGATGCAATAGGTGATGCTACATTGGCCCTGGATATTTATAACCTCTTCATTTACTCATGATTGCTGTTATTAATAAACCTAGTTAAACCTCACTTCCTTTAAATCGTGTTGCTATCCCTTCACACTTCTTTAGAAAAGGTTAAGATAAAAAAGGACAGGCTGGCTAAACGGTGGCGTAACTTTAAATCACGTTTATGAACAGCCTATGTGTCTACTTACCCGTTCATTTTATTATGTAAGTTTCATTTAGTACTCTTGATTATTGAGTAGGATTGCCTTATTGTACCCCACAGGTTCATACCTACAGGATACGTTTGTATCAACGATGTAACAAAAGAGCTAACTCGAATGATGGGGCATCACATAATTCAATACGTGTATTTGGTGGTTCACTAATGTTTGACAAAAAACGTATGACAAATGATCATATTACAAATTATTTTTGAAAAAGTAATCATTTGACAAACTTATCATTTACTAAAGTGATCATTTTAAAAGTGATCATTTGACAAAAATCCATTTTATAAATATTTAACATAGCAAATGTTGTGAATGCTAAACCGTCATTTTGCAATTGATTAAATGACCAAAGTATTCCTTTTGCAAGGTCGCCATTAGACAAAATATTGGGTAAATAAGTGGGTATTTTATATGTATAATTGTTAATAAATGAACTTGCTTTTTGAATACAAAAAAAAAAACCTAACATCGAAGTCTCTGGCTTGGAGCGAAGCTGCGCTTCGCTCCAAGCCAGAGCCTTCTGAACCTAAACATCCGTGTCGGATCTGGTTAGAGAGTTGGTCGGGGTGTCCCTTCATTTGATAAAAAACAAATTACAAATTTATGTATAATTGTTAATAAATAAACTTGCTTATTATAAGCGCAGCTTCGCTCCAAGCCAGAGACTTCGATGTTAGGTTTTTTTTTGTATTCAAAAAGCAAGTTCATTTATTAACAATTATACATATAAAATACCCACTTATTTACCCAATATTTTGTCTAATGGCGACCTTGCAAAAGGAATACTTTGGTCATTTAATCAATTGCAAAATGACGGTTTACGCTGCGCTTCGCTCCAAGCCAGAGCCTTCTGAACCTAAACATCCGTGTCGGATCTGGTTAGAGAGTTGGTCGGGGTGTCCCTTCATTTGATAAAAAACAAATTACAATTACCAAACAATGCATTTTGTCAAAGGTTTTTATGCCTTGCGTTGTTTTATCTATTAACGTATATAATAAGTGAATAGTTTGTTAAGTGATGTTTTAAAGAAAGAAACTTTGTCTCGTAATTGTTTTGTCAAATGAATTATTTATAGAACCATTACTTTGTACAAAGATGAACTTATGAATCATAATTTTTCCAAACGTTGTTTGTGAAATGAAATGTTTGTAATTTGTTTTTTATCAAATGAAGGGACACCGTATTTGGTAGCAGTTAGCTAGGTACTTTCATACTACTCTACTATCTAACTTCTCATAACCGTGATTATATACTATATTTCATGGTCGTCTATCAAATTGATGGTTTTTATACGTTGGTCGAGCGATGAGGGTCGTGCGTGGAGCAAAAACCGACTGTTATCAACAGACCGCTGTCAATATTTTGACATAGGACATACCGATTTGTACTTTACTTTCGTACTTAAGTTTACAGGATTGACGAAATATCTAACAATATTCGGTAAGTATTACTAAAATGATAAAATTAATGACTAATAAAAGTTATTATTTCCGAAAGTGGCGTCCGAGATTTTCTTGTTATGTTTAAAGTTTTGATTACCGTTTCGTTCAACCTAGAGTACCTACGTTGAATACATGAGATTGGGTTGGTATATATTGTTTATTAAATTGTTTGGCTTATATCAATTTGATTAGTCAAATGATTTGTATAAGTGCTTTAGGCAAAATTTAATAAAAGTGAGGTTTGTTTCGTTTTGTCATAGATTCGGTTCTCCCCAGGCTTAGGTGGAAACGCTCACTATAAATCCCATCCTCTGCAATACCATCTAGCGAACCATACCTTGACAGGACCGGAACCGTATTTTGTCACACTCTGTATTGTTAATGACGTCACGTGCGGAAAAGCAATATCTCTGAAGAAAGAGCACATCGAGAACATTATTAGTTTCAATTGTTTTATTGGAGAGCGGATGAACTTCGACGAAAGACAGTAAGTGGCACTTATACGGGAACAGTGGAACGGCTTGTTCATTTGATATCCAGGGGGGTTAGCTGCAAGGCATTTTAGGCGCTGTCCCGTCAAAGTCTGTGCGAACGTTTACACATCAAGTGTTACCATTACACTACATTACACTTTAGACCGTTCTTATTATCTAAGTTATAAGAGTTGAAATCGTACTGCAAGTGTTACCATTGATCTGGCTCTTGTCCGTACTATCATTCGGTAATAATCTGACTTTGTCAGGACTTGAGCGTTAATAAAAGTCGTCGGAGCTAACCCTCCAGTAATGTAGGTATCGGATATTCGAATGGGCCCTTGAAAGCTTCGACAGCTTTGGCAATTTTAGATGTTGCCAATTTGTAACCCAGTGCAAGTGCCAAATTGCAAATCGCAATATTGGAGACTTGCAGTTTGGCAATAATGTATAACCGTTATACCTATTTTATTATAAAAATTAATCGATATATTTGTTTAGTAAAATCATGGGTAGGTTTAAATATTATTTTGCATCAAAAGCATTACTTATTTAGGTCATGTTGGTTAACGTATTTAGGAATTAAGACCAACAAGACATTTTCAAGTAATTAGGTACAGTCAAAGACAGAGATAAGTATACAGGAGGCCTCAATAAGGTTGAGATTTTCTCAAAAACTACTGGACCGAATTTAATCATTATTTTACAGTTACATAGTTTTCACTTTTATCTATCAAACAGTGAAATAATTTTTGCAATAGGTCAATTCGTTTTTGAGAAAATCTCAACCTTAAAAACTCTCCTGTACACCTTTCTCTGTGTTCCACCGTACATAGCCTAGTCTTTATATTTGGAAGATTTTTTAGATATCTTACATGCAATACCTTTAACCAAACTACGTACGTATTGAAGCACTTAGATCCTGTTTTATGTCTTGGTGACCCATTCTTTTAGAAAATGTCATCTATAACTTACTGTTTCGCAAAACGGCGGCGTAGCTTGTACGTGACTTGACCACCAATTAACCCAAGAAAGCGTTACAAAGTCGTGGCCTAAATATTATTAATCTTTCCTTGATTGCTTCTCCCTTTATAATTGAAAGTATAGTACGATGTTTCTCCGAAGTATGAGTTTAAAACGGAGTCCAAGTAAGGGTAAGAAAAAGAAAGAAAGGTTTAAACAAAAGCTTATTAAAAAAGCTGGATGCTGTAAAAATATAAATAATTATCACAAGCGTAACGATTATAAATATTTACTTGCAATAAACGATTAATGAGTTAATGACAATATAAGTTTTATCAATTCTTTCCCCTTATCAATTTTGTCCCCTTGTCGTCAAAGTCCCCTTGTTGTACCCAAAGTACCCGCCCCACGGGAGGTAACATGAATCAGGTTATGTTTTTTTTTTACAAACGTTCCGTTTAATTTGTGACAAAGTGCCAACAAAGGAGAGTTTGTAGGAAAGCACCGCCATTTGTGGTGCTTTTGTGTTGCTGAAGTCTTACGACGATGTTTGTATTTGTTTGATGAACTTGACGTGTTGTATAACGTAGGTAGATGTTACGTAGCTGCAGTCGACAGCACATCAACAAAACCAATTGCAATCTCGGACGTATTACACGGGTGTTAGAGTGCCTGTGTGTACACTTGATGTGATGTTAACTTTAAAGATGCGTATTCTGGGCCATCTAAGCTGTAATCGATAATACCATAAGTACAAAATTGTTTACCCCATCCATTTGCATCGTTCGGAATTGGTTCAATTGTTTTTCCTTTCCGTAGAGGTCCAGCATTTCCCCCCATATTTTATCGATCATGGCTGGCGCAAAATAAGCTGTGTTTCGATAACATAATCTAAACGAAGTTAGTACAAATATTCATCCTACAAAATATTTTACTTTGCACGTCTTATCTACATAAAATATGTATAAGTATTAAGAAAGTTTAGGGAACTTTTTATCGAATTTAAAAGTTATTCAGTTAGCTTGTGGGTTCCTAAGAGATTAGCAAGATCTTAGTAATTTATTTTATAAATGTAAATGTTCTATACAAACGTCAACATTATGTAAATGTAATAGATGCCATGGAGGTCTGTATATGTACTGACTGATATACACTTATCCGAAAAGAAAGGACGTTTATGGTGCTGTGATTTCTTTCTGGATTTCATTATATGTGACTGAAAATCTGTAGCAATATAAATTCTAAGATGATCTAATTCAGACACTGGCACAGCTGTCGGCTACTAATGAACTTGTAAATATAGTTTGACATTTATGTTTCCGCATTTGAGTAACGCGCCAGCTTAGCTAACCAAAATAACTCCACATATGTTTTATTCGTAGAACTACGTAGAACACTGTATTTTGGTTCTCAAGCGAGCCAAAATAATTTTATTAGGTGCATTATTGCCTTTCTTTTTAAGCTAAATACTCAGCCCTACCCTACCATGAAGGAACAACTCGCCCGCCGTGCCGATCACCAGAAAAAAACTTTTTCCTTCAAACGCCCACTAAATATTCTTTTCATACCAAAATACTGGCAATTTTAAGCTATGAAAAATATTTCTGATCGCCGTGCCACCTTTTTAAAAAACAAAAAAACAAATGACAGCATCAAAGATAATGTAATACTACGTTCAGACAGCAATCCGTTGATGACTGCGCTGGCCAGTTAGATTTTACTATAGAGCAAAGAGATTCTGTTTCTGTTATTCAGATTCATGAAAACTCCTTGATTAGAAATTTGTGCTCACTGCTCCGCCATTTGAAAAAAATAAAGTCGCGCTTCATTACTTTTTAACAAAACGAACTTAGTGTGGAGTTTGCGTGTTCGTTATTATTTCTAATTTTTTTTCAATGCCTGTATTATTTTAAAAACTTGTTTCAAATGTGTTTATACAGTTGCCCTTCAATACTTTTTTGTTAAATAACTTAATTTTCAATAAGTAAGGTCAACTATCTACCCCATTGTGTAGTTAAGCCATTATTTAGTTAGGTACTTAGGCTCTTAGCCATAAACTTGACTTAAAGTTAGGCGGTAGTTTAAGTCACGATTTATGGATTTTCACTGGCTTTCGCCATACAAAATCGGCGGTTTAGCAATCTTTAGTTTTTTTATTATTACGCGTCGGGTGTTATTGTTAATGTTTCGTTTTAAATCGTTTTTCTGTTTGTGAAACTGTGAATGTGAAGGTAGTTTCCTGTTACCCAGGGTTACAGCGAATACTACACCCCGGAGCGGCAGGGCCGAGACATAATAGTATCAATTTATTTCACCGAGTTGCTCGTTACGTTGACTTTTATCTCGAAACAACCTCCGAGGTAGAGTTTATATCGTTAATTGAAGAAAATAGTTGTTTTAATTAATAACTTAAAGGGAGCGCTAGGTACTTATATAGGTACTGTTTAGTTTTTAGAGATATCTCAACTTTTAGAAGGTATGTGATTGGAAATAGTTTTGTTTAGTTATTGATATTGAAACTCATGAAACGATAAATACAGGCATTTTGTTACATTCTTCGTGGTACGTATAGATACCTAACTATACTGAAATATTTATGCAGGAATATTCTTTGTGTAAAAACTACAACAATTTGAAACTTATTTTGTACAAGAAAATGCACTCTATTTTAGAGTATCCACCTACTGTGCATGCTTCTAGTTCTCGTTCAATGTTCCTATTCTCCATGGGTAGCTCATATTTTGCAATACTGGCATAATTCCCCTAGACACCCATCTATCTGCCAGATGTGAGACTTTGAACTTTATGAAAATCGTATTACATGATATTATGATCAATCTGGCGCAAGTGGTACTATTTTGGCTACAAGTGCATTTCATACTGAGTTTTGTATCAGTATTATTTTATCTGGAAAATAAAAATACAGGTATAATGTACAAGTAAGTACGTCAATATCGTAAACAGGGATTGAAAACGTATTTCTATAACGTTTTCAATCCCTGTTTACGATATTGACGTACTTGTCGTTGCAATTGTTTGTGTTGAATCGTTGCATAACTTAAAATTTTATACACTAAGAGAGAACTTTAAACTAAGAAGAGATTTTAACGCATGGAAGTAAAGTCAATGTAATATATCTACTGATTTGGTAGAATGACTGTGGACTTACTATCTACATCTACACAGATATATACTTCAGAAAATCCATCTACGTACCTACTTAGTTACAATATACTGGTCGAATTCAATTTCGCCACGAAAAATATTCCTTTCAATTTTCCGTTCCGTGTCAGCTCAATAGGAACATCAGAGTACCTACCTATATTCTCGAAGCTTATTTTCTTAGACGTTTGAGAAGGATCTAATTTAATCTTTTTTTAAATTAGGCAGACGTATGATCGAGATTTCATTTCGTTTGCAACGAAAATGTCTAATAGGAGAATTCCCATTTTAATTTAGATCAAGTTGGCGCGATAGAAGGTGTATAAGTTATATATAGAGAGTGGCTCCCTTAGGAACACATTGATTAAGGTTTGGTTTCCCTGTCAAATACCCAATAGTGACAGGAATTTGGAGTATTTTTACCGATTTCTCTCAGAAAGGCATCATGACCAAAACCTGTACATACCTTAATTAAGAAATAAATTGTCTTAAGAAAGCTGCGGCAGTCATAGCGGGAATGATAGTACGAACGACAGTAGATTCATGGTAACACCCTGCAGTACTATTTCAACTCTTATGTCGCAGATAATAAGAACGGTCGAAACTCCATAGTGTTACACTTGATGCGCTTTGAGATGTATGTTTCCAAATATCTGGTGAATCCTATACTTAGTTTGAATTCACAACGACACATTCTGGGTTTTCTTGCGTGATTGGCAAGTGTCGATCGATGATAGACTGGTGTGAAAATTTTGGCGTTATATCGCTGTGTTGTTTGTTGATTGTGAATTTAGCTTAAGAATTATTATACATATATAAACGGATATCACTCACTTATATTGTTGAAGTCGGCAATTAGACCGACAGTTTCGACCGATTTCGACGGTCCAGTGCGCGAAGAAACGTCACCGGCCGGCGGGCGCGGCGACGCGGGCGTGGCGCGCTCACCTTGAAAAAGACCGTCGAAATCAGTCGAAACTGTCGGTCTAATTGCAGACTTCAACAATATAAGTGAGTGATATCCGTTTATATATAATAATTTGTAGTAATGGCTCACTATAGTTTTAATTTAAAAATGTTGGAAAATCTTATAGAATTTCTGACCTGCTAGCGCTAATTAAAAGTAAAGCGGTAAAAGAGAAGTAGTTATATTGGAGTAGGTATTAAATTAAGTTCGAGATGTAGTTAGTAGTAAGTAAAGGAAACTCTGAAAAGGTTTTGTTTTATCAAGTGTTTTTGTCCTGGGTTTTTGTTTACCTAACTAGCCCGAGGCTGGCACAGTTGCCAGCATATCGCACACCCGGCGTTGTTTATAAGTTGGCCAAAATGAACGGAAAACTGCGCAAGTTCGGCTATTTTCACGCTATTGTGGTGTCCGTCATATGAGCTTGTCGTAGCAAAATGAATGATATTCGTTGAACCGAGCCGATGGAAATTAGAAAAGTTGTGTGAAGGTTGGAACCGCAAACTTCGGAAATGAAATGGAGGGATGTATTCGAAATTAGAAGTGCGATGTGATCGGAATTAGTACTTTTTCAATATTTTCTCTTGTTCGTAGGCGTATGTAGCAACTCCAAGAAAAAATATGCAGATGGTATCACTATGGTTGAGGTTTTCTCAAAAACATACATAGTTACATTACAGAAACACATTAAAAGCATCACAAGTAGGTATCACAACCCAAACTCTGCAAGCTCTCAAAGGTGTGCGGTATTTTACTTATTTTTCACTGAAGGCCAAATATCCAACTTTTTACGTTTTATCTCATTGTGGTTTATTACAAAATAAAACACACTGAGAGGTATTTTATTTCTAGATGACTTGAGTAATGGACGGTACTTTAACGCCATTCGAGAGGCAGATGACGTCACAAAAGCTATTATAGCCGCACATGTTGCATATGATACAAAATTGGTAATTTAATTTTAATGGTAGGTAATTGAGAAAATTGTGAATATACGCATTTTTCCTGAAATAAAAATGTCTTATTATGTATCTAAGACCGTCTGAAACCTAGTTAGGTATTGTGAGATTAGCGTTGCGATCTTCGGGCGAGTTCATTGACCTTTGGCCACATCGGACCTCTCACTTTTTAGTATAGCTGTCTCAGTCACACCACTGCGAGGCAATAGTATAAATACGGGGCCGAAACAGTGATTCGTCCTATTTGTGTTAAATTACCATGCAGAAGCGAAAATCCTAGGTTTCAGACGGTCTTAGATACATAATAAGACATTTTTATTTCAGGAAAAATGCGTATATTATGTAGTCTGTAGACCGTCTGAAACCTAGTTAGGTATTGTGAGATGTGTTTATTATCGCATGGTGATGTGACTGAGGCTAGTGAGAGTGAGTGACCAGTCTAAGTACTTAGAGTAGTGTACCTAGTACAACAAAATGAAATGCAAACCAGTAACATGTCTTTAATCATTCTGTAAGCGAAAATGTTTATTAGAAACATAAGCATTAATTACATAGCACTTAAATATCATAGCAATTACCAAGTACAAGCTAATAGCTAACAAGCATAACCCTTATCAGTTATAGGTGTAAACATAGGCAGTTATATAAGCTTATTACACAAAAAATAATCATCTTAGCTAGCAAGGCTGAAAGCTTGAGCTTACGTTCGGAGCCCTGAAGAGGGGCTGCGTTACTGGCTTCGTGTAATACCTTGCCAAGGTATTACACGAAAGCCAGTTTCCTTGCGCGAGGATCTCCTCTACTGGGTGGTTTTCCAACCAGTTGAGAGAGGCTACGGCGGAGCGAATGGAGCCAGGCGCGTCCTCCACGCCTGCTTCCCTCAGCAGGGTTCTGATCCACCCAGCTATGACAGACCGGCTCGCCGGCCTATGCTCCCCGCGGGTAGCTATAAATAGATTGGTGATGCCATCTCTCGCTCCCTCGGAGAGCCGCAGCAACCTCTTCACGGCCTCGACCGCGTCGATGCTTGGGTGCTGCCCTCTGGAGAGCCGCCAGCCAGACTGCCTGTGCCGCATCGAGTCCGTCTTCGACCCGAACATTGGCAGGAAGGTGACGACGTCCGCCTCGACTGCCATGTAACCCTGCGCCGTGCTGAGCAGCGTGAGGTCGTGCACCCTTCTGCCTGATGCCAGCAGCAGCAGCGTGGCGCACCGCCTGGAAGCGTCAAAAAGAGTTTCTTTCATGGGGTTGTTCAAAAGCCAGTTCACCACCGTCTGCGGGTTCCATATCGGAGCCTTGGGGGCCTTTGAGCCCGCACAGGACTCGTTCGCTATACCCCTCAGTACTCTGCGTACTAGCGGGTGGGAGGCGAGCGTTTCCGCCTCGCGGGGGCGACAAAAATTCGTTACTACCGATTTTTGTACCAAGATTGTTTTGTACGCTAGTCCCACCGTCTTGTAAAGGTAAGCTAAGTACCTGGCTATGTCGCTAGGGCCGGCGTCCCTCGGCCTTACTTCGTTCTTGCCGCACCAGTCCGTCCACTTCTCCCACGCGTGCTTGTACGACTTGAGTGTGGAATTCCTCCATCCCGCGAGGATCAGGGCCCTGTGTGCGGGTGACCAGCCGCGAAGGAGGTCGTCCCACCCCGTACCAACCAGGCCTCCAAGGCCAAGGTGCTCACCTGCGGGGGTGGTAGACTCGTGTTCGTGTCTATCAGGCTCGTCTGCAGTCGCCTGATTGTAAAGGGGGGGCTCAGCGCCCTCGCCTTGAGGTCTGCTCTCCAGAATACGTTCTTCCATCTCGGACAGACCACTATGAACTTGCCCTTGGCCTGGTTGAGGGCCGACAGGACCTGATGCATGAGGCACGGGGGCGGGAAGGTCCATGCTAACCTGTACACCCACCTCCGGCTGAAAGCGTCGCAGTATACTGCTGCCGCATCTCGCACGTCCCTGCTCACATAGCGGGGGACTACGTGGGCACTTTGTGAACCGAAGAGGTCCACCTCTGGGGTGCCCCACTTGCGGAAGACCGTTGCGCATGCGCCGGGCAGTAAGTGCCACTCTGGTGGGCGCTTGAACCTGGACAGACTGTCTGCGATCGTGTTCAGAGGCCCCGGGATGTAGCTCACCTGCAGCGTAATGTTGTGGGCTGCCAGATACTCGTAAATCTCCTTCGTCAGGTTTAAGAGGAAGCGAGACCTTGTACCTCCTTGGTTGCGCAGGTAGGCTAGGGCCGTCCTGTTGTCGCTCTGCACCAGTAGGGTGCTCCGGGCGATCTCGTGTGCCTTTCGCGCCACCGCGAAGTATATGGCTAGCAGCTCCTTCTCGTTTGCCCGCAGCCCCTCGTGCTCCTCCGACCACTGGCCTTGCAGAAGGCTCCCGTCCAGGTGGGCTCCCCAGCCACGCCCTGATGCGTCGGTAACGAGGAAGTGAGAGGGCGGGGCTGACCAGATCTTGCTCACCGCATAGTAACGCTGGCTCCACCAGATCAGGTCCGCTCGTGCCTGCTGTGTCGGTCTCACTGCTGTCTCCCTTTGGACCGCCACCTGCATCAGCTCGCGTATCTCTCGATGGTTCAGTCTGCCTAGATCGACCACAAAGCTGGCGAAGTTTAGCCAACCTACCGTCCTCTGGAGGGACAGAATTGACCAGCTGGAGGCCCTCAGCATTTTGTCTATGCGGTGGCGCAGAGACTGGATCTTCTTGTCTGGCAGGGCCTTCTCGTTCGCCACGGTGTCCCACTTTATACCCAGAAACTCGATCACCTGAGTCGGGTGCGGCGACGACTTTCCCTCGTTTATTAACCAGCCCAGGGCACGTAGCAGGTCTCGGGCCCGGCGCATGTGCTCGCGCAGGGTGCGGCGGCACTGATTCACCAGGAGGAAGTCGTCCAAGTACACGAGTACCCTCATGCCGTCGTCTCTCAGCTGCTGTGCGACCCAGTTGGTGAGGGTGGAAAAGGCCCTTGGCGCGCTGGCTAGGCCGAACGGCAGGCAGGTCATCTGCCACACTAGCGACTGCCCTTGCGGAGACAGAGTCGCGAACCTGAGGAACCGTCTGTGCGAGAGCGCGACAGGCACGTGGTCTCCACCAGGAAAAGGTGGGACACGAAGCCGGGGTCGTTCGGAGCCCGCTCTATGGCCCCCTGGACCTCCATCCTGTGGACCTCGCGAAGCATGGTCGCGGTACAGTCCACTCGTGACGGGTCCAGAGCACTTTGCCTCAGCGGCGGCCTCAAGAAAAAAGGAATACGGTACCCCGATATGGACTCCATGATGTGTGTCGGGGCGCTCCTGCTCTGCCACGCCGCTGCATGGAGGCGGAGCTGCCCCGCTCTGAAGTCATCGGCGGCGGCCGTCGTCACGCTGCCGCTGGGGGCGTCCGCGTGGTCCCTGGCCTCGGCGAGCAGCCGGGGCTCTGCCTCTGGCCGGCAGCTGCGCGGCGGGGCGGCGAGGCGGGACGGGCACTGCGACGCTTGCCAGTCTGAAAGCGGGCTCCGTGCCGTGGGCGGGGGAGTTCGCCCTGGCCTCAGCGGCCTGAAAGGGCCTGCGAAAGACCCTCGCTCCTCCCCCCAGCCTGGCGATCGCCTCGCTGAACGTCTGCCTGCCAAACAGGTGCGAGCGGCTTGGCGGGATCCGTCTCAGCGAGGCCCGGTGGTAGCGATCCCGCACGCCACCGAGCACGCGGTCCCGCCTCTGCTCGAGCACGCTGGCGCGTCTTCCGCATGTGACCTGCAACAAATCTTTGGAAACCTCCGCAAAGAGGCTTCCCGAGGAGAAATGGGCGGACACCACCCCATGGAGAGCGGGCGGCGCCTCCTTCACCGCGAGGATCTCCGTGAGGGCCGCTTGCACAGCCTCTCTCTGAGCGAGGAGCATGTTCGTGAGGGCCCCGAACGTCTGGTCCAGGGCCCGCAGCTCCCATGGCTTCCGCTCGTACGGCAGCAGCTCCTCGTTGAGATCCAGGCAGGTGAACGAAGGCGCCGCTAGGTACTTCTTCTGTGTCTCCACGTATCTAACGCCCGCCCAATCCTCCTCCTCCAGGTGTTGCAGCTTGACGGCCGCCTCCACCCTAGCCGGGTCCGCCCTCTTAAGGGTTTCCGCGACTGTGGTGGAGGGGGCCTCCAAACCTAGGGCCTGCTGCGGCGCGGGCGGCACTAAATCCGCTAGCGGGTCCAGTGCCGCCGGCGCCGCCGTGGACGAAAGCCCAAAGCCCTGTCCCTGGGGGGCTGCCAACTGCGCCATGAGCTTCAGCAGCTCCTTGGCGAAGCCCTCGACGGATGGGTGTCCGGATGCGCCGCTTCTTCCTTGTCGCGGTGTCGTCGCGTAGCTCCCGTCTTCATAATCCGCCACGCGGTCCGCCACGCGGTCCGCCACGTGGTCCCCCACGTGGTCTGCCATGCGGTCGGTCACGTGGCTGGCCACGTGGTCCGGCTCACGGCTCGGACCTGGTTGCGACGGCGGCAGCGGCGGCGGAGACGGAGAGCGACGAGCCCGCTTCGGACGCGGCGAATCCTGTTCCCCCGACGTGTCTGACGGAAATCTTCTTCTCATGTTGACTCGCCGAAGTCGAAACTCCAAATAGGACGAATCACTGTTTCGGCCCCGTATTTATACTATTGCCTCGCAGTGGTGTGACTGAGACAGCTATACTAAAAAGTGAGAGGTCCGATGTGGCCAAAGGTCAATGAACTCGCCCGAAGATCGCAACGCTAATCTCACAATACCTAACTAGGTTTCAGACGGTCTACAGACTACATAATAGAGCTTTCGAAGGCCCCCAGCGAAATAATGTTTGTGTTATAATTAATTACTAAGTTGCAGAGGGTGAATTTTCCCATTTATTTTTCGTATAGGTCTAAAATTATTATTAATTGTATAAATTATTATTTTAATAATTATTGTAATTACTTATAGTATCCACTGACTTGGTGCTTTGGTGATATCTGTAAACCAGTCAGTTATAATTGAATAAATAAATAAATAAAATAAATAAATAAATAAAACAAAGAAAATACAGGAGTCATTAGGTTTATAACTTTGTTATGTTAGAAACTACTGGAGCGAATTTTACGACGAGTACAAACTTCGTTGTAGCGATTCTAGAGATAGGCATGCGTCCCGCTCACTCTTACACTATGGATCATACTTATATACCTAAGAGTGACAGTGACAGTTGCGTTTAGGTTTAGGATTAAAATCAGTGGCCACTATAGATTCACAAATCCCTTTTTTATTTTATGTAACGTGTATTTATTTTGTGTACATTAAAGAATTACAGAATCACACTTATTGTGTATTTTAAACTAGTGCAAGATTTTATACGTACGGTCGTTTTTGAGAAAATCTCAACGTTAAGGCTTCTAGTATATACTTTGTCTGCTTTCAACTATACCTAACGATTTTTTCATGGATTCGGATAAGGCGGAAGCTCTTTCTCCCCTAAACCATCTTATAAAGAAAACACTGTTTTATTATGTTGACAGAGGGAGTTGTAAAAATCCACTAAAGCCACAGGTACGGCCATAACTAGAGGTAGGTACATCATTGGTAACACTGAAAAATACGATTTTAGTTCTTATGCTTTACAAAATAAACGATACAAAGTCTTAATATTTGCAGTTTCGCATTTATAGAATACTCTTATCAGACAGTGGCAACTGGGAAAGGAATGTGAGTGAATTCGATGTAATTTTCGGCGAAGAAACGGAAGCATCCGAAACCCTTGATCTGAGATTGCTGACATCTGTCGTAAAAAGTAAATGCAAAGGAATATTGGATTTACTGCGTTGGGAGCTCTCTTTTTTCATTTTCTTTCAGCAAGTCGAAATTGTTGCACAAACTGTCCTCAAACGTTAATTTTAACTAAAAAGACGTTGTCTTCGGTCTTGCAATTAATTCAATAAGAGATGAGAGAGAACCCTTAAGACTGTTGGAGAGGCAACAGCAGTAATTTTTCGTACTTTTTCCATTTTTCTTTGCAAAGAAAACCATATATTTTGATTTCAATACTTCAATACTTCATTTATTCAACCTTAGGAGCTCTAGGGAACACTTGGTTATGTCATACATAATATAATAATTTACATGTATAAGGTACAGAATACAAACTAGGTTACGGCTGGATGCACGAACAGAGAAACAGGGCAAAGAACCGACCCATGGGATATGAACTAATTGCGGCTGTAAAGAGGCCTTGTCAATGTTTTACAATTTAGAGCAAGTTTTTAATGGATTCACAATAATAAAATTAATTGCACTGAATGTCAAAGTAAGTTTCTGTAAAAATAAATGAATTTAATTTAAATAACATAAAAATAATAGTCGGCTGTAAAGTGGCCACGTCATTAAATAAACAAGTTCAAATGTCAGGAAATATGCGGCTGTAAAAGGGCCGGCCGTGTCAAAAATATAATACTAAATGTCAAACAATTCGTAATATAGGCATGTCAAGAATATAATTGGAAATAATTTAGAAAATGTAAAATAAAATAAATTCAATTAAAATTAAAAATAATATCGGCTGTAAAGTGGCCTCGTCAATATATCACAGTTTAGTTAAACTAAGTAGCTACCTTTGGCATTGTCATAGTAATCTAGGAAGGTACTTCTATGCAACGGTATCGTTAAGAGCTTCCCTTATATTGTAATAACTCTTTTCAATCAAGATAGTTTTTAATTTATGTTTAAATTCCGTTAGGGTCAATTGTGTTATTTCTGTAGGCAGTTTATTGTACAGTCTAATGCCGTTGCATAGAAAGCCCTTGCAAACCTTAGCTAGACGAGTTGCGGGGATATGTATATGATCACGTTGCCGTGTGCCATAATCGTGTACGTCAGAGTTTAATTCAAACTTGTTAATATTAGTTTTTATGTACATCAATGTTTGAAGCACGTAGGCACTGGTGAGCGTTAGAACATTTACTTTCTTGAACGCATCTCTGCACGTATCTCTTGGCTTTAGACCTAGTAAGGTTCGTATGGCGCGTTTTTGTAGCACAAAGATTCGGTTCACTTCGCCAGCTGTACCCCATATGAGGAGACCATATGTCATAAGACTATGGAAGTAAGCGAAGTAGACCGATCTTGCGGCTTCCACTCCACACAACTCTTTGACCTTGTAAATGGCGTAACAGGCGGAGCTTAACCGTTTAGCAAGTCTATCTATTCGCGGTTTCCATGTCAGTTTACTATCCAGCTCAATGCCTAAGAATGTCACACAATTTACTGAGTTTAACCCGGTGGTGTTATTCACATTAAACCAGTTCCGTCTGTTACTGTGGGTGTCTAAGGTAAAGTGAATCAGGTTCGTTTTATTCTTGTTTAATAATAAGTTATTACATTCAAACCAGTCGTTTAGTTCCTTAGTCGTTTGCATTATCTTGCTGTGTATTGTGTCTTTATTCTTACTGTTTATAATCACAGATATGTCATCGGCAAACATGATTATTTCTAGGTCTTGACTGAGGCAAGAACCGATGTCGTTGATGTACAGCAAGAAAAATAACGGTCCAAGAATCGAACCTTGTGGTACACCATATTCTACATCTTTTGGTTCCGATTGCTTACCGTTTGCCTGCACTATTTGCTGTCTTGATGTAAGATAAGATTTACACAGCAAGAGATCCTTACCTGAGACACCGTAATATTCGAGTTTAGCAAGCAATATGTCATGATGTACACAATCAAATGCCTTGGACAGGTCACAAAAAATGCCACATGTGTGTAGTTTAGTGTCTAGTGATTTGAGCAACATATTAACCATTTCTGCTAGCGCGTCTCCAGTTGATCTGTTCTTTCGGAAACCAAATTGTTTATCATTCAGTATATCATTTTTATTAACATAATTTATTAGTCTTGTATACATAAGCTTCTCATACACTTTGCTAAAAGTTGGCAGCAGAGACACAGGCCGGTAATTCTGTACATCATGACTACTGCCCTTTTTGTAGAGAGGGATGACTTTAGCTATTTTTAATAAATCCGGAAAAGTACCTTCGTCAAATGCATCATTAACCAATTTAGTTAAGGGGATAATTATTTCGCTGGTCAAACATTTCATCAACTTTACAGAGACACCAAACAAGTCCTCGGATGGCTTTGGTTTCAGGCTCCGGACTACCTTTATTATCTCGTGTTCATCCGTATGATAGAAAATATTTGCTTGGATTCTTTGTGTTGGCAGTGCTTTCAAGAATCTCATGGCATTAGCAACACTTGATTTAAGGCTTTTTGTTGTATCCCTAGCAACATTCGCAAAATAGTTATTAAAATTATTAGCCACATCAGTCTTCGTAACATCTCCCTCTAGCATTATGACTTCATCTTCAGTATCTGCGCCTTTCCCTGTAATTTCTTTAATAACCGTCCATGTTGTCTTAATTTTGTCTTTAGATTTCAGTATTCTATTTCGCAGTTGTAGTCTCTTCGCGTGTATAGAAACTGTAACACTTGTACTTATATACAAATAAATGTATATATGTAAAGCATCTACGTCCTACCTAACTAACCTACCCTAACATAAATATATAAATTGGCCTGGCGTGATCGTCTAGTTCTAACTATCCTAAAGGACCCATTACGTTGTGTTAATTAATTCCGTAGATAAGAATGTTTATTGTTAAGACTGTAGTTATCAGAAATGTTTAAAAAGAACGAAAACCTGCAGAGAAACGTAAATACACACACACACAAAATCAAATAAGGAATGAAATGACAGTCACAAAATAATAGAGTTCGATATTAAGCGTCACATGCTACTTAGCTGAGTAAAAGTCCCGCGGAGTGTTGCACGATGTGCGGCTCAGCAGCGCCTCGTACCAGCGGCTCGTTTTTCTCTCTTCATGGCCACATAATACGCACACAACACTATCACTTCTTATATTAATATAACATTATGATACATACACAAATACATAAACTATACATGATCACAACTCTTGTTGATACAGCTTAAATCTCTCGTACGACTTTGGCAACCTCCTAGACATGACTCGACACAAGGTACCATTGGATTTAAGATCATAAGATCTTAGAATTGGGAACCTAATCGACGTGACATCTCGGGCTCCCAGCACACCTAACACCCGAGCCACCATATGGACTATGTTGAGGTCCCCCGCCCCAGTCTCATATGCCAACAAATCCTTTAGTGTTTACGACCTAACAACGATCCTACTCTAGCTAACTATCAAACCTTCGACTACGTACCGATCTACACAATAACATACGTCTCTCATAAAACCCCCGTGCCCTAATAGTCCTAGTCTTTGTTATCTGTTCCGATTAATATTCGAACGCGCGACGCGGATGCCTACGTACTTGTGGGAGAGCATTTACGATTACGGCGCGGCTACCCCTACATCGCGGCGCGGTTGTCAGTCCAGCTCCAGTTTGACCCGGTCAGTCGTAAGGGAGCTGTACTGTCCCCCCGGTAGTGGTGAGTTCCTAGCGCATCAACAGGCCTATCCGGAGACCCTGGTGTTCACCCCCGCCCTGCTGGCAAGAGACCTAGGTAACCGAACTCTGTTCTGCCGCTAGTCTAGGCCCGTCGCGTGTGTCATCTAGTGCGTGAAGCTCGTGTATAATCCCAACACAAATGTTGCAATATCCTGTACTGAACAAAAGGTACATACAACGTTATTACGACGGCGTAACGACGTTTTATCAAGGGGAAGTGGGGTATATAAGTTTTGTTTTAGTTAGAAGGTAGTTTTGGCCTTGTGATAGAGACCATCCATCGGTGCGCTATTATTTCAGCGATTGAAAATACGTTTTCGCGACCTATTAGTTTCGGTCGGCCACTATCCATCGGTGCGCTATTATTTCAGCGATTGAAAATATGTTTTCGCGACCTATGAGTTTCGGTCGGCCACTTCATTTCGTAGTATTAAAGGTATTGTAGTAATGTTTCTCGACCTATTCGTGTCGGTCGGCCACTAAAACTTCCATCGACCTAGTTAGTGTCGGTCGGCCACTTCATATCGTAGTATTAAAGGTATTGTAGTAATGATTATCGACCTATTAGTGTCGGTCGGCCACTATAACTTTCATCGACCTAGTTAGTGTCGGTCGGCCACTTCGTATCGTAGTATTAAAGGTATTGTAGTAATGATTCCTGACCTATTAGTGTCGGTCTGCCACTATAATAATATAGAAATTAAATTGTAGTAAAGATTATCGACCTATTAGTGTCGGTCTGCCACTATAATAATATAGAAATTAAATTGTAGTAAAGATTATCGACCTATTAGTGTCGGTCGGCCACGTAAACATTCAGACATTCAGTCATAGTAAATAAAACCAATAATGGTAGATAATTTTCACGACCTAGTTAGTATCGGTCGGCCACTTCATAACATAGTAATTAAATCCATAGTGATAGGTGCAGTGCAATATCGCACATTGTCGATGAGATTGTGATGAATATCGAAGTAAATCCTTTGTAGGATAACAGTAGTTGAGATAAATAATTGACGGATGATTACATCCAATATAAAGCGCACTGCGCATAGTTTTGCGTAGGTATATTATGAAGTGTAGAGTGGTTAAAGTTGGTTGTGGGGATGAAAATTAAATGTAGAGAAGAATGATGGTCAAGTAGTCCAGTGTCATCTAATTTATAGCCATTCACTCTCACTCCTATATTAGCCTAATAGATAATTGATTAATATGAAATTCTACCCAACGAAATGTGGGGTGGGCGAAGCTCGTACACTGAAAGGAACCATGGAGTCTACCCATTTTCTTATCAGTCAAATACCGTGAGAAAAACAACGTAGGCTACGCCGGACACGAAGCTGCCGCTGTCCGGAACCGCAGAGACCGCATCTCACTCCGACTTAACTGAAATGAGATAACATTCAGTTAGCACTTGTATTTCACTGACACTGATTATATTTAGAGCTATGACGAGCCCTCACTGTCACTTAATCGCACATTTATTTGAATGTCCAATCGCGCCCCTACTCTAAGTTAATTCCACTGACTTTCCTAACTGAAGTTTCCGGAAGTCTAGTTCCAGATTTTACCAGTTGCGTTGGCGGCCCGCGGGTGACTGTCCCTAATTCAAATCCCTACTCTGTAGTTTTGGTTGGCAACGCCCTACCAATCTAAGAATTCCCAGCCCTTGAACACAGTATTTCTTTGTAAGTGACCCAATTCGAAAGAATTGTTTTTATAATAACTTGGCCTCCCATCACACTGTCGTGTAATCCTTACGACTCGGACCTCCGAATTCGCTCCGAACAGGTACAGTTTGTCTGTAATTTGTTCCCAAACATTATGGTATTTACATATGATATTGATTGACAATCTATTGTAGTCATATTTGTTCGGAGAAGCACCATCATACACATATTAATTAGCTATTTAGGCATTCACTGCCTCAGTTGTAATCATACTGTGAATATTTTTAGTTATAAGTTGCAACAACATTATTTACAATCTATCCTGAGGATAAACTTGACAGAATCTTCTTCCAATAAGATCTTGATATTTCCATACAAAATAATTGCAATAAAACCCCGCTACGGTGTGATGTGGTCCCAAGGTGCTTTAGCTCAGTGCCAAACATCAACACCAGTGTACTTTAGGCGACACACTCTTGAGAATTGTTTGGGTTTTGTTTCTCTAGCGTCGATAACGATTTTACAAAATTAAGGTGGCAGTCTTCATCCGCTAAACTAACAATATTATAATTGTGGACTTTATGTATAGTCAGCTAAGGTTTGCACTATAAACAAAAGCTAAAGATGAAATGCAAATAATTAATTTTTAACGTGGTCAGCTCGGCGTCAGTCGCACGCTTTCAAGAGGTTCAAAATATTCCACTGTTTTTTGAGTAAAATGTTAGACAGAGAAAGCATGCAAGCTTTGGATATTGTAAGCCCCGTGTCTGAGAGAAATAGATGTTGTGGGTGGCACCGACTGCCAGATGCTGTAAAGACATTATACTCCTTATGTGACTCCGGTAAAGCTTCGGCCCACATTCCAATCGCTTATCGATGACGTTCTAAAAATAGAACAGGCACAATGAATGCTGTGTTGCGCTTGACTCTTTGAATCAATGCTATGAAATGATGAACCATGTAGGCACTCTATAGACAAACGAATGTAATGATAGATACAAATATATAGATAGTTAATATATATATAAATAAATATATGGAATGGGCACTATGTGTACATAGTGAACGTTACAGAACGCCCCTTGATTTTAGAAATTTTTGTTTGACCGAAGGGAAGACGAAAATTGAAGAAATCACAAACAAAAGTGAGATTCATTTAAATTATAATATCGAGTTCCAATTGGAATCTGATTTGAATGCGGTGGCTTGTATACCATTTTCCAATAAATATCCGATAGGCGATTTCTGCCCAATGGAACCTCACTCAAGCGAACTACCACGCCCCTAAGCCTTAAGCAGTGTTGTAACCTTATAAGAAATCAGCAATCCTTATTGCAGTCAAATTAACATCAAAATAATTTGTTGTAAAATAAGGCTTCTAGCGTAGAATAAAAGTACTGGATTGTCCTCAGGAACAAGTTCTCCAAATATAATATCAGTTCAAAACTATTTTAGGAAAACATTGGGAAATCCCAAGCTTAATCTCAAGATATTATTATTAGTGATTCTGCAATTCCTTACAGCTTAACAGATGATTGGCAATTATAGGTCACCCCTACTCTAAAATAACCTAGGTCAGTCGTTAGATAATATCTATCTGACTAACCATATTCACTGCTGTAGACTTACTAGACGTTCACTCAAACATGCTTTAATTTGTCCTCAAATAAAATTAAAACTGAAAACCTTTACCTATTTGTACATAAATATTTATTTTGCAAATTTTTGATATTATTTTGTTGTCAAATAACTTAAATGAGCTTTAAGTTAAATACTACGAAACACGAAGATACAATATCTGTTATCATCGCATTCCTATGAGGTCAATGAACCGCTCGCAAACACTTAATCAGCAGTTGCATTCAGCTGATGGTGTTGACAAAAAATGAGGGAATCCCTTTTTCTCTGGGAGTTCATTGAACGCCCCTAGACACTTGACACGTTGACTCACATTTTTTTTTCTTGTCATGTGTTTCAACGATATCTATCAGCTGTTTGGTTATTAGCAATTTTGTCGAATTTAAATTCAATCAATAGTATTTGTTTATTTAAGTTACAAACAAGTATCTATACGACACCAACAGATTGATTTGGTTAACAAAACTCGATATCGATTCGCGCGATAATGTGTGCAATTTTCTTCTTCGAGCTAATAATTTCATTACGGACGAAAGTGTGAAACACTCGCAGAACAAAACTGAAAAATAACACAACAAAATAATATCAAAATTAGATTAATTAGTTACCTATCGAAAATAACTAGGGGATAATACAATCGCACAACAACTCGTAAAAGTGAACCTTTTCGTGAAGAAGATAGAAGAAGATAATTGCACATAAGTACCATTATATAATTTTATTAGCAAGTTACATCTTACGAAACTTTTGCCATTTTTGACGTATGATGGTCAACTAGTTTTCATACGACATCAGTTTGTCTGGGCTTTAAAATAATTTATTTAATAGCCTGCAATGTCCTACTGCTGGGCAAAGGCCTCCCCAGAGCCATTAAAAGAATTTGATGATAAAAAAGAACTGTTTTCGCCAACTTAGGGCGCTGCGGCTCTTAAAATTTTGAGCAAAAATGACACAGCGCTAAACACGTCTGTGATCCACTCGTCATGTGAAACGATCCGTTTAAAGAAACAGATGTCACAAAAAATTGACCCGATTGTGTACAAAAAACCAGGTAGAGAGGCACGCAAGCAAGCGTGCCCGAGCAGTTCATGGCGCGACCCTTTTTTGTGTATTGGCCGGATCTTTATTTACGTACGCGTCGCACTATGGCGGGAGGCTCGACTGAAGATCCACCGCGAGGTCAAGTGCGGATTAAAATTTTGTAACCTTCTAGAGTTGAGACTAATATTCTAAATATTGCTTCCTACGCTGTGTTTTGAAGAATACTAAGATTTTTAAATTAACATGATTTGATTTGTAGTAACTCAGGTTCTTTTATATGCGTAACTGAATCAAAATTGATTCAGTTTTTAATGACGCAGATTCATGGTCACGGCTCCAACTGTAACACTTGTACTTATATACAAATAAATGTATATATGTAAAGCATCTACGTCCTACCTAACTAACCTACCCTAACATAAATATATAAATTGGCCTGGCGTGATCGTCTAGTTCTAACTATCCTAAAGGACCCATTACGTTGTGTTAATTAATTCCGTAGATAAGAATGTTTATTGTTAAGACTGTAGTTATCAGAAATGTTTAAAAGAACGAAAACCTGCAGAGAAACGTAAATACACACACACACAAAATCAAATAAGGAATGAAATGACAGTCACAAAATAATAGAGTTCGATATTAAGCGTCACATGCTACTTAGCTGAGTAAAAGTCCCGCGGAGTGTTGCACGATGTGCGGCTCAGCAGCGCCTCGTACCAGCGGCTCGTTTTTCTCTCTTCATGGCCACATAATACGCACACAACACTATCACTTCTTATATTAATATAACATTATGATACATACACAAATACATAAACTATACATGATCACAACTCTTGTTGATACAGCTTAAATCTCTCGTACGACTTTGGCAACCTCCTAGACATGACTCGACACAAGGTACCATTGGATTTAAGATCATAAGATCTTAGAATTGGGAACCTAATCGACGTGACATCTCGGGCTCCCAGCACACCTAACACCCGAGCCACCATATGGACTATGTTGAGGTCCCCCGCCCCAGTCTCATATGCCAACAAATCCTTTAGTGTTTACGACCTAACAACGATCCTACTCTAGCTAACTATCAAACCTTCGACTACGTACCGATCTACACAATAACATACGTCTCTCATAAAACCCCCGTGCCCTAATAGTCCTAGTCTTTGTTATCTGTTCCGATTAATATTCGAACGCGCGACGCGGATGCCTACGTACTTGTGGGAGAGCATTTACGATTACGGCGCGGCTACCCCTACATCGCGGCGCGGTTGTCAGTCCAGCTCCAGTTTGACCCGGTCAGTCGTAAGGGAGCTGTACTGTCCCCCCGGTAGTGGTGAGTTCCTAGCGCATCAACAGGCCTATCCGGAGACCCTGGTGTTCACCCCCGCCCTGCTGGCAAGAGACCTAGGTAACCGAACTCTGTTCTGCCGCTAGTCTAGGCCCGTCGCGTGTGTCATCTAGTGCGTGAAGCTCGTGTATAATCCCAACACAAATGTTGCAATATCCTGTACTGAACAAAAGGTACATACAACGTTATTACGACGGCGTAACGACGTTTTATCAAGGGGAAGTGGGGTATATAAGTTTTGTTTTAGTTAGAAGGTAGTTTTGGCCTTGTGATAGAGACCATCCATCGGTGCGCTATTATTTCAGCGATTGAAAATACGTTTTCGCGACCTATTAGTTTCGGTCGGCCACTATCCATCGGTGCGCTATTATTTCAGCGATTGAAAATATGTTTTCGCGACCTATGAGTTTCGGTCGGCCACTTCATTTCGTAGTATTAAAGGTATTGTAGTAATGTTTCTCGACCTATTCGTGTCGGTCGGCCACTAAAACTTCCATCGACCTAGTTAGTGTCGGTCGGCCACTTCATATCGTAGTATTAAAGGTATTGTAGTAATGATTATCGACCTATTAGTGTCGGTCGGCCACTATAACTTTCATCGACCTAGTTAGTGTCGGTCGGCCACTTCGTATCGTAGTATTAAAGGTATTGTAGTAATGATTCCTGACCTATTAGTGTCGGTCTGCCACTATAATAATATAGAAATTAAATTGTAGTAAAGATTATCGACCTATTAGTGTCGGTCTGCCACTATAATAATATAGAAATTAAATTGTAGTAAAGATTATCGACCTATTAGTGTCGGTCGGCCACGTAAACATTCAGACATTCAGTCATAGTAAATAAAACCAATAATGGTAGATAATTTTCACGACCTAGTTAGTATCGGTCGGCCACTTCATAACATAGTAATTAAATCCATAGTGATAGGTGCAGTGCAATATCGCACATTGTCGATGAGATTGTGATGAATATCGAAGTAAATCCTTTGTAGGATAACAGTAGTTGAGATAAATAATTGACGGATGATTACATCCAATATAAAGCGCACTGCGCATAGTTTTGCGTAGGTATATTATGAAGTGTAGAGTGGTTAAAGTTGGTTGTGGGGATGAAAATTAAATGTAGAGAAGAATGATGGTCAAGTAGTCCAGTGTCATCTAATTTATAGCCATTCACTCTCACTCCTATATTAGCCTAATAGATAATTGATTAATATGAAATTCTACCCAACGAAATGTGGGGTGGGCGAAGCTCGTACACTGAAAGGAACCATGGAGTCTACCCATTTTCTTATCAGTCAAATACCGTGAGAAAAACAACGTAGGCTACGCCGGACACGAAGCTGCCGCTGTCCGGAACCGCAGAGACCGCATCTCACTCCGACTTAACTGAAATGAGATAACATTCAGTTAGCACTTGTATTTCACTGACACTGATTATATTTAGAGCTATGACGAGCCCTCACTGTCACTTAATCGCACATTTATTTGAATGTCCAATCGCGCCCCTACTCTAAGTTAATTCCACTGACTTTCCTAACTGAAGTTTCCGGAAGTCTAGTTCCAGATTTTACCAGTTGCGTTGGCGGCCCGCGGGTGACTGTCCCTAATTCAAATCCCTACTCTGTAGTTTTGGTTGGCAACGCCCTACCAATCTAAGAATTCCCAGCCCTTGAACACAGTATTTCTTTGTAAGTGACCCAATTCGAAAGAATTGTTTTTATAATAACTTGGCCTCCCATCACACTGTCGTGTAATCCTTACGACTCGGACCTCCGAATTCGCTCCGAACAGGTACAGTTTGTCTGTAATTTGTTCCCAAACATTATGGTATTTACATATGATATTGATTGACAATCTATTGTAGTCATATTTGTTCGGAGAAGCACCATCATACACATATTAATTAGCTATTTAGGCATTCACTGCCTCAGTTGTAATCATACTGTGAATATTTTTAGTTATAAGTTGCAACAACATTATTTACAATCTATCCTGAGGATAAACTTGACAGAATCTTCTTCCAATAAGATCTTGATATTTCCATACAAAATAATTGCAATAAAACCCCGCTACGGTGTGATGTGGTCCCAAGGTGCTTTAGCTCAGTGCCAAACATCAACACCAGTGTACTTTAGGCGACACACTCTTGAGAATTGTTTGGGTTTTGTTTCTCTAGCGTCGATAACGATTTTACAAAATTAAGGTGGCAGTCTTCATCCGCTAAACTAACAATATTATAATTGTGGACTTTATGTATAGTCAGCTAAGGTTTGCACTATAAACAAAAGCTAAAGATGAAATGCAAATAATTAATTTTTAACGTGGTCAGCTCGGCGTCAGTCGCACGCTTTCAAGAGGTTCAAAATATTCCACTGTTTTTTGAGTAAAATGTTAGACAGAGAAAGCATGCAAGCTTTGGATATTGTAAGCCCCGTGTCTGAGAGAAATAGATGTTGTGGGTGGCACCGACTGCCAGATGCTGTAAAGACATTATACTCCTTATGTGACTCCGGTAAAGCTTCGGCCCACATTCCAATCGCTTATCGATGACGTTCTAAAAATAGAACAGGCACAATGAATGCTGTGTTGCGCTTGACTCTTTGAATCAATGCTATGAAATGATGAACCATGTAGGCACTCTATAGACAAACGAATGTAATGATAGATACAAATATATAGATAGTTAATATATATATAAATAAATATATGGAATGGGCACTATGTGTACATAGTGAACGTTACAAAACCCTTTTGAAAATTTTACTGTATTTTTTGGTATAATCTTTTAGATACTCATTATTATAGTTCTGAAGTAGTTCATAAAGGAAAAATAGCTTTTCCCGCGATATTAAAATTCCTTTTGTAGCCCAGTCGCTACAAGTTCTATTTTTATTTTTATTTTTTTGAAGTTTGACCGGTATGCACGAGTTTAAGATTTGCATAAATTCCTTAAAAAATACATTATAGTTTTCTGGTTTATCGCATGCACTAGTTGCGAGAAATTCCCTTACTACATTTAATCTGGCTGATGTAACAAATCTTTTCTGTTTTTGCGATGTTTCCTTATGTTTCACCTTTTTGACAAGTGTGATTTTCTGAGCCTTATGGTCCGACTTAACACCAAGAAATACCGTTGCCTCAGAAACCAAGCCATCAGTAAAAATGTTGTCAATGCATGACTTACAGGAGGGAGTTACTCTTGTGTATTCGTAAATCTGCTGTTTTAAAAGAAAGCTACTCAGATTTACAGCGACTTTTGATTTTCAATCAGTCAATCTTTCAGGTTTATTGAAATTGCAGGGACAATAAATACTATTTCTACCGTAATTTTCGATAATTTTTTTTTGTCGAAACCGACGACTTATATTATATTAAAGATCAAAACATCCTTTGCGATAGAAATGACGTGTAGTCGTAATCATAGCCATCACACCGACCGGCTCAGTTTGTCTCGTTATTCCTCATTGATTTAGAAGCCAGTCTGCGTTCTGCTGACACAAATTGGCGATATTATCCAGATTTGCGACAAGCTATAAAGTCGCCCCGGGAACAATGATATTATCTTCAGCTACGTCGTATTATGGCTAAAGAATGGTAATCACAGTGCTGTAGACAGCATCCAATATTATGTTTAGGTATGTAGGTAATGTAGGTACAGTCGACAGCAGATCAATGGTAACACGTGCAGTACGATTACAAGTCTTACGACGCAGATAATAAGAACGGTCCAAAGTCCAAAGTGTTACACTTGATGTGCTGTCGACTGTACTTATAAAATAATCGATGTTTGGTAAAATGTTTATAACTATATAATATAAGAAGGTACACATACAGTACAGGTATTTATTTCTACGCTGTTTATCTTCTCCAAAAATGTAAAAGCATTATTGAAGTTTTAGTTAGAGGTATAGATATATTGGTAGAGATTTTGATTTCGCATACTAAGTAGTTGGATAGAAATACTGTCATTATTTTATTGTACTAAAAATACCAACGAGGAAGCAGTTACATTTATAGCTATATGTTACATTGTGTATAAAATTTGTATGAAATGTCTGTAATCACCACCCACGGATCGAATCTCTGTTCGATGATGATGGTCTTTCATACAGACTTAAAGCAAGATCACTACATAATATACTTAGAGTAATACCGTAGATTAGAATTTAATTGAGAAATGATTCATATTTCATAATGACAATGAAAGGGCTTTTGACTTACAAACTTTGTTAACGTGGAAAACTTAAGACAGTACCTTTATCCTACGAGTAAACAAAATTCTTCCCACAGGGAAAGTTACGTTAGATTATTATACGTCCTGTGACCTTCTCGTGTTTTAAGGTCACGGAGGATACGCCCTGCGACATTGATTACCATTTTTACAACTTCGACTAATTCAGAGGTTTTATTTGACAATTTTCTCACCACGTTTTGGTCCCACTAATAAAGTGTGAAACTTTATTAATCATTTCATTTGCTTCGCGTTGTTATTTCAGGTGCAAGTTTGTAGGAATGTGTGTGTCTAATTGAGAAACTCAACACAGAAATGTCGCCTAATAAGTTAGTGGATGGAGTCAATAAAGAATTATAATAGTTGTGAGTTTTTTTTAATATGTACAAGATACAGGAAAAATGTATTATTCATTTTGTATGTTTGGTCCCTGATCTCCACACTAAGATTCCCTGTGTTGTGGAGACCAGTGCCTTCCAGTGGGGTTCCAAAGCTCTACAGTGTTAAGAAAAGAATGAGGGTTTAACAATATAATTGAGGATCAGTTTGTGTTTGTTTACAATATAGGTAGGTAGTGTATTGTGGTTATTCTCTTATTCCGATTCATATAGTACGTGTCAACATATTTAAAAAAAAAATACATATATACTTACACCACTTTGCAAGGAAAGGGTGCCAGTTGATGAGAAAAAGTGGCACAAACAATTCAGCAGCACCTCTTGATTTCTAAAAGTTGGTTTAATTAGTTTTATTTCAAGGAAAATATTGCAACACCCAACCATTGCAATCTAGGTCCTACAAAGTCTTTCTTTATTGCAAGTAAGCACGTTGTGTACATTTTTGCACGTCAATATATTTTTTGAATTTGCATTTACACCACTTTGCAAGGAAAAGGTGCCAACGCTGAGGGAAAAAGTGGCAAAAAAACTCTCAGCAGCACATCTTTTAAAATAATATTACACAATTACTTAATAACTAGGTATTACACAAGTATTACTATTGTTAGTAATCTACACTTTATCCCTCACGCGGAACCGGCGACACACACCATGCATTGTTCATCGTTTAAATAGTCATCTATACCTATACCAATTGTAGAGCCCTGTTCTTGAATACTTGATGCGCCGCCGATTGTATCTATAGCTGCTAAAATATGCGCAATTGGATTTTAGGGAAAATACAACCGCTTTTATTGTATACGCAGTAAACTCCAAAACGTACTCCATTTGTAGCCTTTTATTCTGTAGATTACTGTTATCCACATTGTTGTCGGAAGTTTAATTATTGCAAGTACTGACCCTGGCCTTTATATGGAAAGTAATTTCGCTAATTTATCACCGCGCATGTGTTGGCTTTACGAGTTTACGGCGCGCTGCATGATCTACCAAACGGTTAGGTAGAAATTAATTAAGCGATTGCTATACGATTCGGCTAATTGATACGACCTGTTTACGCGTCGTGTTTTGTTTTCGTTACTGTCATTTACTAACGAAACAGCAACTCCCAAACGTTTTTCTTAATATTCTACTAGCGTTAATGAAAGCGAGTGCCACTTGGCTAGGACGCTTCGTAGTAAATAATTCGGGACAATGTTGGCACGCCAATTTTTTTTAATTTTCATTTTTAACAATGGAAAAGGTGTCGTCGTTGAGGAGAAAAAGTGGAAAAAAAAATAACTTTCAGCAGCACAAAATTATTATTTTGGTAGAAGAACATAACTTACTAGGTACATAGTCTGGGATTTAGGTTAGATTGATTGATTGATTCTGTCGTTTCTGCCGAATCTAATCCTAAACCTAAACGCAACTATCAGTCACTCATAATTTATGCTACATCGCGTGAGAGCGAGTCATCATTAGTCTATTTTATTTATTTATTTATTTCAAATTTTGTCCAACATAACGGGTTGCCCCAAGGCGTAGGACAGTCATACTTACTTACATTACCTATACATATATGAAATAACGTAAGTACATAAATGCTTAGAATAGTAATTATACAATAGACGAATGCAATTTATAGTTATTCTCACAATATCTAGCACACACTCTCACTACACTCAACCAACTATCAGCAAACAAGTCACACGCATGAGCTGATTTTAGATTAATGATTTATGTCCCCATTGCATTGCTCGGGCACATACATACCTTCCCTTACATCGACCATGTAACCATGCACGGACCATGATCCACCACGCGGGCCCAGTGCGGATTAACAGATTACACATGCCTTAGATTTCTTCTACGGCATGCAGGTTTCACGATCACGATGTTTTCCTGCACCGTTTTGACTTTGAGAGCATTCGGTAAATGTACGTAAGTTTTCCCGTCGAAAAAACCGAGGATAAGTCATTGGTTACCATTGATCTGCTGTCGACTGTACATGGCTGACCTGGGGACCTCCGTATCGCAAGTCTAGTGCCACTACCACTCCAACCACTGCGCTGCCGAGCTCTTGGGAGCCAGTGGGATTGGGAGTCTTATTAGAGAGTTATTTAAACTCTCTGGAATCGCTACAAATGTGTGGTGTGTTTAATATGATTTTTGTAGTGTATTGTATAATTACATAGGTAGGTGTGTAGCTGAGTAGAACCACATTAATTTATTGCTGCTTCGAGCCGTCTCATCAGTCACTCAGCTCTTGTAGACACTGCACTCACCACGATTGACAAGAACGATGCATTAATTGATTAGTGATAGATTGTTTCAATTTACGCTAACTAGAATACGAGTACTTTATTTAACAGGGCACCTATTCCCGATGGATATATACTGATGAGATCTGATAACGGTGATAACGGATGGAAAGATTAATAAGAAGACGAAGAGACGGAGAGAGACGTTTGAGGAGGAGCGAGAGTTATAATACTATCAGGAGTTGAGAAAATGCTGAAGATAGAGGAACATGGAAAGTGGATACTGTAATGAAGGGAAATGTCTTAAAAATATTAAAGATACAAACAGGGACTATAATGCTATAACAAGTAGAGTATGGATAATTCTGAAGACCAAAAACTTAGTTTTTTTATCAGTCTCGCACGGATCTATTTATTGCAAAAAACCATACTTATAATATAAAACTACAAACTAAAGAAAGAACACGTCGTCGAGATGTCCGTTCTGTGGAATGCTGTTGTGCTCAGTATTGCCGTGCAGCATTTCCTCACTGTACGGTAATACTGAGCCGCTGAAAAACTTGGTTCGATCAATCTGAATCTATGAGAAATTTTAGCCGGCAAATAAAGAAATATATAATAAAATGTTACATTACTCCTTCCTTGACAAATAATCTCAGTGAAAAATACGTTCTTAAAATATCGTTTTCTTTCTTTGCCCTAAGTACGAGCTTAGTCACTAGTTTTAATAGTACTTACAGCTGTTGAAGTTTACCTACTTATAAGTGTAAAAGTTTTAAACTTATACCTACTGTTACCTTGTCGCCGCCGACCATACCTACCTTCTGTAAAAGTTTTATGTCCTTATATTAGGTAGGTAATATTTCATTAGACTTTTGTGCACGTTGATAAAAAAAACTGATACTCATCATGGGTAATTTTCGTGCAATAAAATATGTGATTATGATTCTAATAACGATTTTTCTGTTTTTCCGTCAATGCGCACAAAATCTAATAAAATAAGACGCAGTGTTTACGTAATTATGCGATGAAAAGATTGATCTAAAGTAAATGTTATCCGTGATTTGGGTTACACATGTCTGTTATTCGGAAATGTTTCGATTGCCTTTCAATAGCTATGATTAGTTCAATTCGATATTTATCTATGGTTCAATCAGAAGACTTGTTTATGTTTACTTTTGTGTCTTTTGTAGCACGTGTACGACACGGCCTATTTTTTTGATAAATACTGTTGAAGATTTCTGGGTGAAATTCGAGATGCACCACTTCGTGTCTTCATAATTTAAGGGCTATATAGCCAATATAACTACTTACCGTACCCACAGTCATTCGAGCTGTGGCATTCGATTTATTTTCGATCCTAAGAATTTCGACTTAACAAATATTCGACTCTACTTATATAGAGTCGACGCAATAAATATTCATGCATTCGACACGAATATTTGAATATCGTTCCCAAGGGGTACAGTCGACGACAGAGATAAGTATACAGGGGGCCTCAATAAGGTTGAGATTTTCTCAAAAACTACTGGACCGAATTTAATAATTATTTTACATTTACTTAGTTTTCAGTTTTATCTATCAGACAGTGAAATAATTTTTGTAATAAGTCATGTAGTTTTTGAGAAAATCTCAACCTTAAAAACTCTCCTGTACATCTTTCTCTGTGTTCCACCGTACAATACATTATTATTAATTTATATGTGAAGAAACAATAAGTTAAGCATGTTAGCTTTTATAACCTAGGAGTGGTCACAACACCACTAAGTACCATAGTATTTATATTGGGTCATTCAATGTTGTCATTTATTAATTTCATCATCATTAAACTTTTATGCCCCCGCAGTTGCGGCACGACCTTCTATAATATGGAGGGTAATGCATGATCCACCACGCGGTCTCAATGTAGATTGGTGGATTACAAATATGCCTTAGATTTTTCATTGTACTTAGTCTTGCATATTTACGTAATTATCTCAGAAAACTCATACATGGTCGATATGGGCTTCGAACCCGGTCTTGTAACGAAAGTCGAATGGCTTAACCACAGCGCCACCGAGCTCTCGCTTATTAAAATAAAGTTGTGTCGAGCTGTCCCGTTACTAATTACGGTTATCCTTATAATTAAAGAAACAATGGAGGTTTAAATGCTTACTCGTATCTTAATTTTCTTATGACAGTCACTGAGCAGAATAATCGCAAAACGTGACGAAACCATTATGCTACAGGATTAGGCATCTAATATCTCCATCACTGGTCACACACAGTGCAAATAAAGTAAATACTTAGAAATAATAGACAACATGGTCAATGGCACCTTATCCAACAAACGTTTATGATATCACGATTTTCTATGTAAGTGCTCGTAATTATTTTATTATTCTTGTATTTACTAGGAAACATTTAAGATTATCTATACTTTATAGATAATCTTAAATGTTTGGTTAATGAGGCGATTCCTCAATTTAAATTTTTCATACATATTTTTAAAAGGTTGGGAACTTTGTATAAAATATGACTGGTGCAACAAAACCGAGGCATTTAAGAACTTCTTCTATCACTGAACGTTCCGAACCGACTCATGCGCAGGAGAGATCTACTTCGTGTTCCTAAAGCACACACCAACTATAGAAAGAATAGTTACATACCTAGAGCATGCTCTGCATTTAATGATCGGGGTGAAGATTGTGTAGACTTATTTATCAGTAGCCCTTCGATAGTTAAGTCCTTGTTCATAATCAAGTTCGCAGCTACTTCGGTTACAATTTAAAGATTAAAAATTTAAACATAAGTCATTATATTGAAACACATCTGTGGAAGCTTGTAATTAGCTTTTAGTTATTAAATTACAATTATGTAGTATATAGCTGTAAGCTACCCGAACACAATAAAATAAAATTCTTGCCCAGAGTCTTATTCAATCAGTTGAAGTATTTGTTTCTGGCTAGATGAGATGGTCTTCCGATGCTTTAGCGAACCGGAACCTAAATCAATTTGAGATGCTATCATTATGGATCTTAGTAGTCTGAAATAAATCGACTTATTATTAATAAAACAACTTAAGGTTTTCTATGGTTTATTTATAGTACCTGACACGCATGTAGGTACCTACTTTATAATATTGCAATACTTAGGCCTATTAGGATATCTTTCAGGTTTACACATTACTTATGAGTAAATTGTCTAATTACACAACGACACAAGGAAAATCGAAACTCTTAAGTTATATTATTATGTCGAGTTTTGCTTGAAACACTATACCTAAGAATCGTAACAAATCGTTGTCAGTGAAGAAACAACCTTCATTGTGCCAGCTGCGGCCGCCTTTCGTCGCACTCTTGAGCAAACACCAGGCGCGGATCCAGTCTTCAAGTTTGGGGTCACAGCTCATTTTAGATACCTACTTGCTAATCTTCCCACCATTGAAAAAAATGGAAATTTCTAGGTGATTGTTTTATAAGTAGGAATAGCCCTGAAATACTGATGAAAATATTGAAAATTTCGAGAAATCAGGCGCCATGCGCCAATGTAAAACGACATTGGGGAAGTCATTAAATTAAAATATTTCACTCGACATACTTAGTACGGTGGAACACAGAGAAAGGTGTACAGGAGAGTTTTTAAGGTTGAGATTTTCTCAAAAACTACTTAACTTATTACAAAAACTATTTTACTGTTTGATAGATAAAACTGAAAACTATGTAACTGTAAAAGAATTATTAAATTCGGTCTAGTAGTTTTTGAGAAAATCTCAACCTTATTGAGGTCCCCTGTATACTTATCTCTGTCGTCGACTGTACCTACTATTGTAATGCACTAAGTAAATCAACAATAAAGAATATGAAAGGTGACTTGGTGCAAGCCACCCTGTCAAATAGTTATGTGAAAAATATTTAGAACAACACAAAGCAGAAATTAAATATTGAAATTAAGACATGCAATCACGCATTCATACTCTCACACAAAAATCATTCAAATCTCCACGACAAACACTCCACCTGCAAATATAGACTCCGATGCTAGAGCGCTTCTGCGCGTGAGGTCACGAGCCGTGAGTGGCGGTTATGTTCCCTGGATTCGCGCCTGGTAAACCTTTGTGTATCACTATCAGGTGGAAAAATAGTTTCCCATGAACAATTTTTGTTATCGATTAATTTATCATCATCAGTAAAAAATACACACCAAATAGCAAACTTACATTAACACTATAAATGTCAGCAGCACTCATTCGATCGTTTACGAAATACAAAAATTCACGACAGTCCACTTTATAATTCGTCGTTCCTTCTCGGCTGTACATCACAAGTCTACAATCAGCGTCTTTGGTCACATATATTCTCAGATGGGTCGTCGGATCCTTTAATGTGGCCATTTTCCAATCAAGCATGGTCTTTCCGTCGATATTGCTTGGGATCTTGGGCATGATGTCTTCCAGGCTATTTGGTTCTTCGCTCCACAAACTGACATCGACGCCATCCTCGGTGATCTTCCTGGAGTTGTAAACGGGGATGTAGCTGCGCAAAAAAGATTGAGCAATATTACAGAAGACGGCGACTGTTTCTATAATTTCCACATCTTCGATTCTGATCCAGCATTGGTTGGCGCGCTCGTTCCGGTTCGGTAGTTCGAATGGTATTGGAAATATGTAAGGTTTCGAGGCTTGCTCACCCGAAACTGTGGTAGACAGAATGATATTTACTAACAGAATTCGTAGAAACATTTTAAATGGCCGTCTTTAGCGGCGACATGATTGAAACTAACTACAGTGGCGGAGCCTGTGAGCGGTTGCGACAAACACCGCGGCAGAGTTGCCTTCACGAGGTGATTACAGGTTGAAAAGATTATTAGATTGCTATTTACAGCTCATTGTTACAAAGACTCGTCACGTGCTCGAATTGCGGTCATTTTCCCGTTCTCATCATCTGAATCAGGTTGCTGTAGGTATCGATATCCTCAATAAACTAAATTACAAATTGATAGATATGCTCAATGAACTCGGTTCGTAGGTTTATCATCAGTAATGTTACCTAGGTACCCATCTATGTTGAACGTCATTTAGTTAGTAGATGACCATTCTCACTTATCTAAATCTACCTAATTGACTTCTGAGAAGCGATAAATCTATTCTCATGACGATATTCCTTACATTATTTTCCTGTCATTGTGCGCGGCTACAATTTATATTGAACATTATGTAGGTACGGACAACAGTAGATCAATGGTAACACTGGCAGTACGATTTTAACTCTTACGACGCAGATAATAAGAACGGTCCAAAGTGTTACATTTGATCTGCTGTTAGCTGTATCTATGTTCGTCTAGTTTGAATAGCAACAAAGCAGACGGTCAAATGTGCCCCGGTCCCGGCGCGAACAAAACTTATCTTATAATTTTTGATATATTACGTATAATAATTATAAATAGTCCCCGTATCCAAGATAAATGGCTAATACATTATTCATATTACCTGGTGTTTCTAGTATGGACAAATCATTAAATAATTTTTTTTTCGGGCAAATTCATTGTTTTTTCTGTTTTCTGTTTTACATATATCACAAATTATAAGATAAGTTTTGTTCGCGCCGCGCGACTGGGATAATTTTGTATGGGCCGTGCGTGACCCGTCTCCTTTCTTTCATCTCTCTCCACTATCGCAAAAAGAAAGACAGGGTTAATTAAATTACTAAGACGAAAGTAGAGCATCTTATCTGCCTGTTATATTGTAGATACTTATTATTTCACCTTTAACCCTGACCTTAAAGTATCAACAATATAAGGGATATTATCCACTTTCATTTCTTATACAACTTTCTTTAGAGTAAAAAATTTAATACTTAACTCAATCTACCTAACTCCCAAATTAAAACGTGATCCAAAGTTATTTAATAAACACTATTGGATCTAGGATAGGATCTCTAGGATAGGATTTGATATTTATATTTTGGTATTTTTATACTTACCAATAAATAAATTGTTAACAAAACTTCATTCTGTAAAACATTTATTTTACATTTTAATGCAGAGCTTTGTATGGAAGTCAATATTTTAGGATCCCGTTGAAATGTAAGTAACTAATCTTATTATTATGGTATTTATTAAGGAAAATAAATATTGTGTGTGTGTTTCCCAGTCCCGCGGATGACGTCACCCTCGTGCTCCTCTCAAAATAGACGCCGTTTAATTGAACCAGTTGAGTGTATTGCGCGAGAGGAGACGCGTGTGAGGTGGCTTATCATAAATAATAACGCGGTCATAATGGTCAACAGAATAATTCTGTTGTGCCTTTTTTTGTGCGTAAGTGTAAATGTCATAGAATGTGGACGATATGGGGGTGGGAGAAGTGGGGGCAGAAGCAGCAGCAGCAGTAGTTCAAGTAGGGGGTCAAGTTCACACTCAAGTTGGGGATCCAGCTCAAGCAGCAATTACAAGCCGTCGTCTAGCCGAGGAAGTTCTAGTAACTCTGGATATGGGTCGTCAGGACTCTCCGGATCAGGATCACGACCCAGCTACCCGTCATCGTCATCAGGTTTATCTGGATACGGACAAAGTAGGCCTAGCTATCCTTCGTCGTCATCAGGATTATCAGGCTCAGGATCACGAAACCCCAGCTATCCGTCATCGTCCACTGGGTTATCTGGATCAGGACGTGGTGGATATGCCTCTGGAACAGGATTATCAGGATCCGGTACTGGTAACCTTGGCTCACGACCCAGCTACCCGTCATCGTCATCAGGTTTATCTGGATCGGGACAAAGTAGGCCTAGCTATCCATCTGGAACAGGATTATCTGGTTCCAGTACTGGTAATCATGGTAAACCTTCGTCGTCATCTGGATTGTCAGGCTCAGGATCAAGAAACCCCAGCTATCCTGTATCGTCAACCGGTCTGTCTGGATCTGGATCAAATACCGGTAGCCATGGCTACAATTCACCCTCAGGCACAGGATCCGGTTATAGACCGCCGAACTACAATACAGGAACAAGCAATACCAATCACATACCCTCGCATGGTTCCGCTTATCCTAGCAATTCCTATAATACAAACCATGCCTCTAAACCGAACCATCCTGGGCATTACGGACAAACTAATTACATACATACGCCAAGTTACTATAGCTCTCCCCAATATGTCTACGTCCAACAATATAGGACATCAGAGAGTCGGTATGGAAACCTTTTAACAGGTCTGGCACTTTACAATTTAGGTCGCTCTCATAACCACTATAATGATCATTACTATTATGACGATTATTATAGAAGCAGATACAACTCTCCGAACAATAATTACAAACCCAGCAAAACACCGTCAGACACAGCCACTTGCACCCTGAGAATAAAGGAGAATGGCAAGTTCGAAGCATTAAGAATTCCCTGCGAAATTGTTTCAACATTTACTGAAGGCAGCCGGAAGGAAACCCAACAGACCTTTGTAAATACAACAGTTTGTGTTACTAATTCTACTACTATTAACAATACGGCACCTGCAATTGCATCTTCAATACCTCCAGTCAGCTCTACTTTGATGCCATCTAATGTATCTATCGATAATACGACAGTACTAACCACTCTTTTGCTTGCAAATGTATCAACGAATAGTTCAATCTTACCAAGCAATAATTCTACATCTAATTCATCTATCGATACTTCCATGTTATCGACCACATTACCGGTAAACATATCCGAGATAACTACGGCGCGTAACACTTTGGCAGCGATATCATCTTCAGATCTTCCGGATGCTATGTTGATTAAACCTCTTGAGAGTACGACATCTAAGGTGACGCCAGCTCTCACGTCCAATGTATCCATAGCTCCTATGAACCATAGCGTCTCGTCAAATATGACAGTAATGAACAGTACTTCGTGTACTACTACTGTTACAAAGGATCCTCTGACTGTGAAGGGTCCGCCAGTGAATGCATCAAACATGGAGTGCAGTGTGGAGATCATGACCAAAAACACACGAATGGTCAACAACGTGGACTGCAAGGTCCTGATGCATTACGCGAAGATGCCCGAACCGAAGAAGGACAGTGGTGTATTACCTGTAAGAAGCAAGTTGAAAGAGTGGCTACAAAAGCCACCATGGTGGATGTCAATGTTTATCGCTGTGTAAAATAATGTAAGAACAGAAAATATTACTGTCTTATACCTATCTATAATAATTAATAACCTACTATAATAAATGTATTAGTACGGACAATAGCAGATCAATGGTAACAATTGCAGTACGATTTTAAATCTTACGACGCAGTTAATAAGATCGTTCCAAAGTGTTACACTTGATCTGCTGTTAGCTGTAATTCCACATTTGAAACTCTGTATTACGAATAAAGACAATTTATAGGTACTTACGTTACGTAACATTTCTATATTTCCAATCTCGAATGCATGAGATGACCCTAAGCCAGCAGGTCACCAGCTCGGCATCGTAATCAAAACATGGTATAGTTTAATACCTATTTACTTATATTATAATTACTTAGTAGACTTAGAAGGTACGATGATTACTTTGTTTATTAAGGAAAAGTATAACAAATATCTCAATACATGTTCCGATTCTTCTTGAGGCACTGGGTACACTTACTTACATGTCCCGGGACCGCAGAGTCTGAAATATGTCGCATGATATAGCTAGTAATACGTCTAATATAAAAACTAACATAGTTTTAAGTACTTACTAACATTTATATGGTCCTGCAGTCAGCAATGAATCTTATGAATTTGAATAAATTTTTATAATACCGTATTTTATATCATTTTTGTATTCATTACATTCGGAATGAATTGACTTCATTTAATCGTAAATATATATACATATATAGGTACGGACAACAGCAGATCAATGGTAACACTTGTAGTGCGATTTCAACTCTTACGACGCAGATAATAAGAACGGTCCAAAGTCCAAAGTGTTATACTTGATTGGTAGCGTACGGTGGAGCACAGAGAAAGGTGTACAGGAGAGTTTTAAAGGTTGAGATTTATTTTAACTACTTAACATATTACAAAAAAAAAATCACTCTTAGATAGATAAAAGTTAGAACTATGTAACTGTAAAATAATGATTAAATTCGGTTCAGTTTTTTGAGAAAATTTCAACCTTATTGGGGTCTCCTGTATAGGTACTTAGCTATCTCTGTCTTCGACGTAATGCTATTTATCAGCCAGAGAGCAAATTGCAGTTGACATTGCTCATAAGATACTTGCAGAAGAGGCAGTAAGTAGAATGGTAATAACCGGTGGGGTAGACGGGTTGTAAAATCTTATTATAGAGCAAAACAAAGTCTGCAAGTGATACGTTAGTTAATGATATCAACTGCTGGGTATGTATGCAGATATAATACAATGAGAGTTAATGATGATAAAATGACGTCATTCCTTGTTTTAAGTATTCGGGGCCCCATCAAAATTAAATTTGGTGCAATAATGTTGGCTAAACAAGTGAATGAGACTGTATTGAGAGAGAATAATGGCCGCCACACACGCTACGGTCTACTGGAGAGTTGTAGGTACAGGTGTATCGGCGCAGTTAGACCCGAGCGTGTATTGGAACCAGACGACTGACCACTGCATTTTTTTAACCAGCGCAGGTGACCGGGGGCGGTTTCAATATCGAAAACCAATTATTTTATGTGACATATACTATAATACCTTATTCTTAAAATAATGAAGGGTATAATCCTAAGCTGCAAACAATTTGGTAATGCATAACGTGCATTAAATACATTCGTGTGAGTATGGTCTGCAAGCTTGGGAACTTAAAGCAGTTCACCAATTCCTTTCTTCCATGCATTTCTTTTCTCTTGTAAACTGCCTACGCATGCAATTGGACTTGCGAATCATAATATTTATGTCTCATTATCCCGCTAATATTATAAACGCGAAAGTTTGTATGGATGGATGAATGGGTGTTTGTTGCTCTTTCACGCACACACTAATGAATGTATTTTAATGAAACTTTACGATAATATAGCTCATAAATCAGAATAACACATAGGCTTATAATTTATCAAGATCCTGCGCCGACGAAGTCGCGGGCAGAAGCTAGTATAAAATAAGGAAGCAATGTAGCTTACCTACCTACCTACATCTATATTTTTGCTTCGCTACTACTATGAATTGCACAACAATGTTGACCTGAGTCACATCTTTTTAAATCATAGTTAACTTCCATTCATACATTAGTTAAATAGTTACTACATACACCACTAGATGTCGCTCGGTATATTGAAATCAAACAGTCCAATTAATATTTTAAAAACCTCCAGCAGCTGCAGCTGTTGATTAAAATATAATATTGAGAAATAAAGCGATTTGTTTCCCGTGTCATAAATTATTTCAAACCATTATTCGTCTATTCGCCCGATCGACACACCCCACGAATCACATCACACTCGAGCCAGCTCAACGATAGGATGAATTTAGATTGGGGTGCAAACAAAATTGACTAATTACATGCGGATTTCAAGGTTGAAATTGGTTTGCAGACTTAGGACAAGACAGGTAAACATTATTGAATTACTTTTCCTTATCTTGGTTCTAGGGTTGCCCGGTTTCAATACAACCCATTGCCCTTATTTGTTGGTAATTTATTTACTCTGTAATTTTCTTGAGTAGTTACGGGTTGGATTATTCTATGGTTAGTTATGAGAAAGTAAATGGAAGGGAGATAAGAATACTATATTACATTTAAGAATAAAATATAAGAAATTACTATATACATGTGGCATTTTCATGGGTTTAGCCGCTAAAATTTGGGTTATTTTTTTATCAGATCACCAGGAGGTAGGTTGGCGTAGGTATATTAAAAAAAAATACTAATTAATTTTCCTGTTAGACACGGGATTCTCCGGAATATGATAATAAATATTCGGAACATTAATCACGTTGATGACGATGGGACTCTCCAATTATAAACTGGTAACATTATATGACGTCATGAAACACCAGAGTGCATGCCCGTCTCGCTCACACACAGATGTTTGATGCTTCTCGCCCGCACGCAATACTTTTACTTCAACAGCTGCAACTTCAGGCCAGTCAGTCAGTTCAGTGCGCAAGAGTCGAAAGTGTATGATGTGCTTGTGATCAAAACATTGTGAAATTAGTTTAATCACACATTTGCATAATGCATTTCAATAAGTGCGCGTTATTGTGTGCGATTCTAGCGCTCTCCATTCTAGAGCCGATAACTGCAAAGAGAAGTTTCAGTCGTGGCGGCGGCAGTCACAGCTATCCAAAATCTGGCGGCCTTTCTGGTGGAGGGCATTCAGGAGGTCACGGCTACCCGTCCTCTGGTGGTCTCTCGGGAGGTGGAAGCCATGGATATCCTTCATCTGGCGGGCTATCAGGCGGTGGCCACGGATACCCATCGTCTGGAGGAAATCCGTCGTCCGGCAACCACGGTTACCCCTCATCCGGCGGCAACCACGGTTACCCCTCATCCGGCGGCGGCCTCTCTGGAAGTGGCAACACGCATCATACCAACAACCATGGATACCCGGCAGGCAAAGGGTTGGCTGGCAACACCGGTACAACGACAGTTCATCATCACTACCATTACAGTCCTCCACAACAAATTAGTTACGCGCCAATGCATGGAGGCCCTGCAAGGAGTTACCCAGTATACCACGGCACGCCACCAACATACGTCTACCAGTACAAGGACTCAGGAAGTAAATACGGCACGTTACTGACTGGGCTTGCACTTCTGAACCTTGGAGCGCTCGCTGGCACTGCTTATGCTGTGACCCACAGTCATTCCAATAATAACAATAATAACAATTACAAATCACAACCAGGCGAAGTCTGCAAATTTGGTTTAAAGAAAGACAATGGAGACTACGAGGAAACCAGGATAGACTGTCAGCTGATAACCAGTTTCATATTCCAAGAGGAAGCGAATAAAGCGCATAATGGCACAAATAATACAGTTATTACAACTACTACCGTGACGAATGTTACAATGGTGAACACGACTAATGCAGTACCGGACCAGGCTGCACCACCGCTCAATAACACCATTCTAGTTGGTAATATTACTTACGAAATGCTTCCCAATGGTACGCTAGTGCCCCTAAATTCTACTCATTCAATCAACGATGCGTCATCGACAAACAATGCTACGTCATCAGTTATGGTGACAACAACGACGACCAACACTACAACGGTAACAAATGCTCTTGATGTCAAAGGAAATGATGTCAAAGTAACGCCTGGTATGCAGTGCTTCGTGTTAAGGGTCACTCCATCGTCCAAGATGCGCAAGAGTGTACCTTGTGGCTTGCTGCAAACATACGCGGAAAAATCAATCCAGAAAAGCTCTGGAGTGCGGAATGTTCCGGCATTCACAGTTTTAGCAGTTATGGTTGCTGCATTTGTTATGTATTAAGCGTTATGGTTGATTGTCTATTGTCTTTATTATAAATGGCGTATTGTTTGATGTTTCGTTATATCATTGGTAGAGATCTAAACTTTAGTAATAACAAACATTATCGGTAGTACTTATTAGTTTCACATTAAAGTATTTGGTGCCAAATAAGTCCAAATTAAAAAAGTCTTGTCGGAACTATACCAGAAGTTCGGCTTCAGTGCTAAATGAAGTTTAAATAATATTGTCAAATATGATGTACCTGCTTATGTACATAACTAGTATATCGTCGCTTGTAGGATCAATTGGTGTAAGGGACATTTTGTCAAAAATGAGTTATATATACAGCTCGGCTCGCCGCTCTCTGCGCTTTCGAATGGTATATTCAAAAAAATTATATTTACATAAATGTGTCCGTTACACAGCCAATTTTCCTGTCTGGCTTTTTGATTCTGGTGCAAAATGATAGGGTAAGGTACATTCACCTATACAGATAAAAATCAAATTGTTGTAACTACTCGCAACTGTGTCCAAAATAATGTAAGTATCATTCGAAACACCATATAGTATCTATATAGATTTACAGTTGCATCGGTGCATACCCAAGTAAGGGAATACCCAGTTTAAAAAAAATTTGTAACGGACATAATTCTCGTAAACTAAGAGCTTACTAGACACGCGTAGATGCTGCGATTGTTAGTATTTCGGTAAAACCCAGACTGTAAAAGCTTAAATACAGGAAAAGTTATGAATGATTAAACTCGACAAAAAAGAACTTTGATTGCTTCTGAAAAATCGTATATCGTTACACCAATTGATACTACCTACAAGCGTATGACTTCAGTCAGACACAGGAATTCAATTCTTATTGAGCAATAAGAGCGCATTATAAGAATAGTTTAAAGTCCAAAATGTGGGTACCTACCTACACTTGATATATTTTTTTGTAATTCTATTACTTATGAGAACTTCTGTTATGAAAATCTAACTGCAACAGCATGACATAATTATCTAACATTGTTCTATTTTGTTAGTTAGTTCTAAGTCATTATCAATTTCATTGATGTCTCAACCTTTTCCAAATGATTTTACCTATTAAGTAGTTACCCTGATGACCCTTTTTACTACCGTCCACTTAGGATCACCAATATATATATTTTAGTACCTTAGCACTCTCATTTAAGTCTGTATGTTGAAGTGATGTCAATATTATATGTCCTATCGTCATATCATGAATCATGACATAATTTCATTCTCAAGTAATTTTGGAACTTTGACAAATTGTATTTTATTCAATTTAAATAATTACAAAATTAATAACATTATAATAATATTTTTTTTAAATTAAAGATAAAAAAAACCTGCCCCAGGTCCCCCACTATAGGCAACGTGCCCAAAAGGCTGGCAGCGTTGCCCCGCTGTATCGCGAGGCTGATACGTTGTGCGAAGTAGCTGCCAGCCTTTTGGTTTGACAAATTAATGTCATGGTTATACCTACCTAGGTGGTGTTTTGTAAAGAGTTTCTGAGAATAATTGTATATTTGTAAGAACGTAGAACCTATGTAGGTATCTACTTAATCTAAATAATTATTTACTAGTATTCTAAAAGACTCAAGAATCCGCTTGTGATATTATTTAAATTAAGGTCTACCTAGTAATTTTTTGAAAAGTGTTCTACTGTACCTTGTATTTTATTTTTTAATTTTAGTAAACATTGGAGGCCTTAATTCGGTATTTTAATTATATTCCTAATCGTTATTTAGATCGTTCGATACGACCTTTGCAACTACAAATAAATGTCCACCAAAAACATCGACAAATGAATTCACAACAAATTGCATCAGAAATAATTCTACCTAAACATTTAATCGAAATGCAAACAATTACAATTGGCTGATTAAACAACATGTAGGTACTGAATTAATTTCATAGTATTTTGGACAATACTATTGTAACAATAAAAATCTGTATTAAATTGATTTTTATCTGTACTACTTCGTCCGTTAATCTAAGCTACGCCCCCACTAAAGATAACCTTATTTTAGTGTAGCCGATGTCTAAAATACTTAGGTAGACATTCAGAGTCAATTTTGAGCGCCAGTTTAGTCATACTAAACTCGCTCTTACAACTGTCCAAATGCTATAATTTTCGCCAATATTTTGAATGGAGGATTGGTTTCTTAGTAGTTGTTTAATTTTCTATTTAAAAATAATATCTTCCAATATAATCAATTTTATTAAAAAAGCTATGTAGAAAATCTTTATTAGGATAAATCCTACCTATTTTCCAATATACAATACATAGAATAAATTGCGACAAGCTACGTAGTAGTTCACAAATATGCCGATAAGTTTTTCGCAATTATGCGACCTACAACTTACCGAAATTGAATCACGTTATAAATAAGCATTTAAAAATAGTAGATATTAAAGATTTTGCAAATAGCTTTTTTTAATAAAATTGATTAAATTCGAAGATATTAATTTTTAAAGATTAACGGCGGCGCTAGTTGGCTCATGTCCCTTTAATTAAAAGGAGACGTTTTATTCAACGTTTTATTAAAGACAACCATTTTGTCAATAAAGGAGAGCTCGTACTTGTAAGTTCGCGCTCAAAATTGTCTCTGAATCTCGCCATTATTTTGAGGAAATAGTGACTTCTCTAAATTACCATAATATTATTCCATTTCGCGGGTTGGTGTGAGGTTGTCGACACGAATATTAGATGCTACCCTTATCATTCCACCCGCGGAGACAAGCGAATCGTAAGTATTATTGTATGTGAATATATAGGTACGTAAGCCCGACGAGCAGACAGAAATACAAAGGGTAGTTATCTCAATTTTTATTGAATAAATCAACTTATACCGCAGCCCAAATCAAGTGTCTTATTTTGTAAATAAATATGATCGTTTAATTACCTGTTGTGATGTAACACTGAAGGAACTGATTGATTGAACCTGTTCATCATTGTGAAAATAAGGTGATTCGATCTAATAATGTGAAAATAACTGTGCAATAATCACAGAACAGCTTAAAATGTTAGTAGGGTAGGGTAGTTTTTGTTTACAAAATAATACACTTGATTTGGGCTGCGGTATACGTGATTTGCTGAGATGCATCTGAAATTAGCTTGTCGACATTCCATTAAAATTTAACACATTAACATTGATCTCCTATAAACAACTAGATACACAGTCTGCCTTCTAAAAATGTCCGAGCGCAAAGAAGGTCCAAACGGATGAATGGACCCTCATTTGCTTTATTGGACATTATTTGGACGTTAACAATGGACCCTTATTTGGACGTTTTTTTAAATTGTTTTAGTAAGACCTTTGTGTATCTAGTTGTTTATAGGAGATCTATGCACATTAATGATTAAAGTCGTGATGCCACCACAATGGAATCAAATTCTGACTACACAGGCAGTCGAACTGAATGATAAATGTGCTGATTTGATACTCAGTCACGTCAATGTCACGTCAATATAACTTCTTGAGTTTATGCCAATTTAGTTTTGTATGCAGAACCCTTACTAGCATTTTTCGATCAGGCTGGAACTAAGGCATCAGGATATATTTCCGGTTCCATGCAAAACAAGTTTGCCGGTTCGTACGGTGGAGCACAGAGAAAGGTGTACAGGAGAGTTTTTAAGGTTAAGATTTTCTCAAAAACTATTTGACCTATTGTAAAAATTCTTTCACTGTTTGATAGATAAAAGTTAAAACTATGCAACTATAAAATAATTATTGAATTCGGTTCAGTAGTTTTTGAGAAAATCTTAACCTTGTTGAGGCCCCCTGTATACTTATCTCTGTCTTCGACTGTACGTCTCTGCGCCCTTATCTATGGAACCACAGATGGAGTACGGCAATTGAGTCTAAGGTTTGGACTGCATGGCGTCCGGTTCCATACAAAACATGCGTGTCCCAGAACCGGATGTTAGGTACAGTCGACAGCAGATCAATGGTAACACTTTGTACTTTTCTTATTATTTGCGTCGTAAGACTTGAAATCGTACTGCAAGTGTTACCATTGATCTGCTGTTGAGTGTACGTCGTGCAGACAGCATAGTTCGAGAAACATTTTTGTTTGCAAGAAAGAAAAGATAACATCGTAACTGTAAGTAAACAATCAGAACTGATAAAGAGATTAAAATATACACACAAGTAAAATGTAAACAATTAGATACATTCACAATTTAAAGTAAAAAAGTATGTAGGATGTAGGTAGGTGGCTAGTAGTAAGTATAGTATTTTATGGAAATATAAAAAAAATATAAGGGTGTACATTGAAGATACTGAATCACGCCGTTAAGTTAAATTATGAAATACCTATTATAAACAAATCACTAGTGAACCAGAATTCGTGAAAAAAAATTACCTAAGCTTTTGTATCAAGGGTAAGAGTCATCCTGAAAGTAAAAAATTCGTACCTACACATTTCGAAACATGATTGATATCTATTATACAGGGTATAATGGGAAGGATAATAGGAAGCCGAAGGGAGGATGTTCAGTATCGGTAACTGAACAACTTTTGTTCTACGACTTTTGAAATAAAAAATAAAAATAAATTATTATCTTATACAAATAGGTCAGGGTACAAATAAAAGTGTCAAAAAATAAATTCAAGAAAATCTAAAAGTCGTAAGTATATTAAACGTTGCTCATTTGCTAAGATTATTGCAATAAAAATGTTTGCTGACTCAGAATTTTATCAATGTGATGTAACATATTTACATTCATACTAATATCCTTAAAATGACAAAAATTCCCCCATGGATGAGTTTACGTTACGTAAGGAGGTTAACTAATAAACAACACGTATTACTCATGAATTGATGATACTTCACATCCGCGCAGTACAGTCGACAGCACATCAACCTACACACATCTATTGCATAATAATAGGGCATTCGGTTCAAATTTTTATTGCATCAATCAACTCTCATGAACATGCTGAAGATATAGTATAAGTCTGTAATTGGTTTTTCGATACTTCAAGTAACTTTATAATGATATTGCTATTAGCACCGAATTAGTAAGTTCGAATGCTAGCCGCTGCATAATAATGTTAGGTGCAAGGTTCGTGATTGTTGCGATTTTAGTTCCGCTATCGGCCACTAGGGGTGCAATAAGGATCTCACTAATCACGAACATTTTGGCCACGTCCACATTGACAGGTGGGAGGTGCCTGCTTAGCGCCTAGAGACGGCCTAGAACCTATAAAGCCTTTCCCACACAGCGGATTGCAGCCTAGGCCTCAGATCGCTACCTACTGGACATTAACAACGGGAGAAAATGTGGCGGGGCATGCGTTTCAATTGGCCGCTGGCCGCAAGCCGTGTGCAGATCGCGCCTGTGTGTGTCAGGCGTGTCACCACGCGAGTAACAAAGTGAATCGAACGTTCTACAATTTTCTTCTTTTTGTTCTTGTCAAACTATAATAATAATAATAACTTTTTTATTCAAGATAACATTGATGCACTTTTGTTAGTAAAACACCTTAAAATTATTGTTAGTAAGTTATTATCTATGCTTCGTTGAGGTGCCGATCAAAAATAGTTAGTTCTTTCCGATCAACAGCTCAACGAAGTGTTTTATAATAGGTGAGTCATATCTCCACGCGATTACTTCCAGGATGCTGTTGGGGCTGCCACGAATTCTCTTTAGCAAGGAACTATCCTAGCCCATCAGTAGCAACCCTGGGGACGTGTGGTAGTGTGATATTATAATGTCAGGGTTATGGAAGGGATATCCTCTGGTTAGGGGGTAACCGATAGTACAAAAATCACGAGGTCAGTCACCATATGTGGTGCATACCTAGGTTGTATTACGTTTACCCATTTGTAATACAATTACTATGCCATTGAATGACTGATATTGCGGTTATATACAGTACTCTACGTCTTAGTCAGAGTCATTCAGGTGACTAAAACATAACACGTAACGAATCGAGACCTTCCTTTTTGAAATACTGTTAAATATTTAACAATGCTTCATTTACCAGCGGTCACGTTTACCCTGAAAGGCAAAATAAAGTTAGATACCAGTAAGTTAAGTAACTGTGTCGATTCCGGGGTGTGGCACGTTAAGGCCCGTATTAATCAAGACGTGATCACCACCACCACCGAGTGCTCTCAAAACGGTGAAGGAAAACATCGTGATGAAACATGCATGTCATAGAAGAAAAAAATCTAAGCCATGTGAAATCCGCCAACCCGCACTGGGCCCGCGTGGTGGATCATGGCCCGAGCTCCCGATGTAAGGGAAGGTCTGTGCCCGAGCAGTGGGGCAATATAAATAGACTGATGATGATGATGATGATCACCATCTCAAGTATGTCATTTATTAATAAACCAATCTTGGCGTATCACGTGATGTCTTTCTCAAGTGGAAGAAGTAAGTTTCCAAGTTATAAAGCCAAGGTCAAACTCAGCTCAGCTCGCTCTTACAACTGTCTAAAAAAAATAAGATAGGCATCGAAGATAATAGAAATTGCACCACTTGCGCCGCAATTCCACGCCCTAGCCATTTTACTTTGGTGTAAGATCGAGGGTCTCGTAGTATAATTGCGAGTAAGTACATGTTGAAAACGATCTTACAACGTTGGACGAGTTCTGTAGGTGTACTTGGATGTGTGACTTCTAGTGACAATTTCATCTGAGCCCCTTCTTCTCCCAGCCTTGGAATGCACTTCAAGCAGTTGGTCCCGGTTGCTGTAATCCGGCAGCAGTCGTCAGGCCATGCCAGAGGCCTACGAACGGCCTGAATAACTCTGACTATAGTCACTAAATCACACAAGAAGAAAATCTAGATATAATAATATTCTCTAGCTTTTGCAATAGGCCTACTTTCTACAATGTGCTTTACTTACTTCATCATTTTTCATCGGTTTTAGGGATAATCTCCGTGTGCTGGGTGGCTGGCGCCGGCGTGGGCCTGCTGCCGCTGTTCGGGTGGCACGCGGCCGTGGACGCCGCTCCGGGCTGCTACTTCGTCGAGGTCATGGACTACAACTACCTGCTGTTCCTCTACTTCGCCACGATCGTCACACCAAGCGTGCTGCTCGCCGCGTTCTATGCTCACATCTACCGCGTGGTTATTAAGCAGGTAAAGAAATAAATGAAAGATTATTTATTTACCACATTATCCAGACACAATAGTTAACATAAATTCTAAACTTAGGTACCTACTTACAGTAGCAAAAAGGCTGAGAGTGGCGCAGTCCTAAATGTAGGTAAATGTAAATAAATCCGATAATAGGTACCTAGTTTTGAGCACAACCTCAGCGTGAACTTGTTCTTCCGACTGTCAAAATTGTATGAAATCTGACAGTTGTAATACTGAGTCCAATTAACCTTTGTTTGTTTGTTTGTATACACTTTATTGTACTATTATTCCTTACAAAACTAAATACAAAGAGAAAAAAACAACTTAAAAATAGGTACAAAGGCGGACTTATCCCACACAGGGGATCTCTTCCAGTCAACCTTTGAAAATGTCAAAAAAGAGTGTTTATGCGGAAGCCAGAGTAAAATTAAATTTTAACCTTTACTCTTCATTTCATACTTTCATCTTCTTCTTATCTTTAAATTGGCGAGTAGTGATTACTGATTACTCTACTCAGGCAAGGCGTGCTACATACCCCCATTAAGTCCTCTGACACCTGTCGCTGGAAAACGTCCGAAAATACGCCACTGTTGATCCTGAACATCCTTTGGAATGAAAATATGCAATGAATCTTTTTGCATTTCCGAATTTCCTTAAACTATACTGCATCAATTATTTGAATACCAAGTCTTGTTGCTTTGCTAATAGAAGCAAAACTTTCACTGTTACTTCGTCGAGGCCACGGATACTTGCATTGCTGTTTCTGTAGTACGAGATCGAATGCCACCAACTGGCTTTCGCGGTTCATGTACTTACCTATACTGCTTCTGATAGTTTTATTTATTTATTCCACAAAACTACGGGTAACGTGTCTTATATAGATATGTAGTGTAATAATGTTAAAGAATGATTAACAAAAAGTTCGTAATTGACGAGGTTTTATCGGAGGCCTCCAGCTCACGGGCGTTCCCAGACATGTTTACATCTGATTAAAACCGGTTTACACGCATTGTACTCGTATAAGTATAGTCAACCGCACCGCAACTTAATAATATGTAATCTATGCTGTATTACCATATCATCGAGGATGTTGCACTTAATTATCTGTGTGCGTATTGTAGAGAGGTACGTACTTTGGTAACATCAGTACAGGTTAGATGCATACAAGGAAAGTAATTTTATTGGTTGAGGAAATCAAATTGTACAATGAACAAATTAGTTAATTGTACAATTAACCAATTTGATTTCCTCAACCAATAAAATTACTGTGAAACAGATTGAATCAATCAGTAACAATTTTCATATCCCCTTATTTTCTACTTGAAACAAACTTATGTGTTGTTTATTTTATTTCAGATGAGCGAAGTGATGACCGTAGAAGGAAGCCACGGGCGCCTCGCGGGCGGCACCATGCTGCGTGTCCTGGGAGCAGCGCAGAAGCGCGAGGTGAAGGCCACACAGAACCTGTCCATCATCGTATTCTTCTTCATCGTCTGCTGGATCCCGCTCTACACAATCAACGCCATCAAGGCTTTCATGCCAGAATTTGACATTCCAAATTCCCTCACGTACTTCTCCATTATATTCTCACACTTAAACTCTGCGATAAATCCATTACTATACGCTTACCATTTGAAAGACTTTCGGGCGGCACTCAAAGGACTGATCTGCACGATTATCGGCAGAGGGGTTCCGATCCCAGCCGCGTATAGACCCCCAGTGCCTGTGAGAAGACCGGCGTTGGAGAGGTGCAATGCTCTACGGGAGAGACCAAAGATATATGTCCATTCACCGGTGTGGTTGAGAGAGGAGGCTGAACGAGCAGCACAGGAGAGGAATAGGGCGGTTGCGACGTCCACACCAGTCACGCCAGATGTGGAGCCGTTTTTACATAGGATAGGAGCCGAGGGCTCGAGCGGCCGCCACACGCCCGAAGGCCGAGACAGCGACTGCGCCCCGTACCTCATAAACTCAAACCCAGAGAGGTGTCAGAGCCCCTACAGACGGGTTGAGGAGCTGATCCGGAGAGTACGAAGTGTCAGCGGAGACCACAGCTGACACGAGCCGTGCCGGGCTTACCCGGTCTATAATAGTGTCACTTGATAAGCTTTATTTGTCTTTAGACGGAAATTCCTAATGAATAACGAGAGATTGAATTAACGAAGACGTTACATTTAAGTAGGTAGTTTAGATGTTTTTATAGTTGTAAGAGTTGTCACTAAATATATTTGTGGAGAATTATTCCGAAATGAATATTTTTAGACTTAAATATTTTTCAAATAAGATCACGCTGTTGTCAGTTAAATAGTTGTGGTGTACGTGTTAAATAAGTAATTGTTATGCTTGTTTAAAAGATTCGGTCAATTGTTGCTTGGAAAAATATATTACATGCGAGCAATAAGTTCTGTGGTTTCATTTCTGTCATCTTTCCCTATATGTACGGAATCTACGAATCTCATAACTACAAGTTTATGGATGTTATGCTAGAAGATATTGAAATAAACATAGTAGAAGTAGGTACCTATGTCATCGAATTCAACTTCATACCATAAAAACCGTGCAATAACGGAGCGGAGTGGCGTAAAATGAATTCACAATGATGTTTTGTGACCAATTAGCATTTCGGAATAGTTAAGCCGAGATTCAGAAACAATTTTGTGCACGAAGTTAGTGTGAGGCCTGAGCACCGGTCTTACAACAACCGGACTTACAAGTTGTCTATCTGGAGAATATCAATCTGTAAAATTACGTTGGTTGGTGATGGCAAATTAAAGTTGCGTGGAATTGAGAATTCGAAAAATTGATAATGTACAATAGCAATAAAACTTGTGTTTTTATATAACATCTTCTATTTACAGTCTTCAATAGTAGGCACCGACTTAACTATGGTAGGTATGAAACACAGTAAGTTAAGTAGTTAGGTATATAAAATACTCTCTACACTGATACTGTAGCTTATAAATAAGCGAGTTATGCACAAAATTATCGTCGTCTAAAATTACTTGTCGTTGGCAATGATCAAGCAAATACAAAACTAGGTAGGTCCAATTAAGGCCTGAATAATTTTAGCACATAAAATATCGTCTGTCGCATTTACCGATACCGTGAAAACGTAAAAGGAAAAATCAAAGATACACAAACGCCACGCTACTATATTTAGATTTGCTAAACAACTACAGCTGCCATCTTTGTTAAAAAGATCAAATTGGTTTCGCTTACGTTCTTGAACACTTGTAAACAGCGACATCTATGGACAGCAGTTTGAAGTTATCTGTGTACAATTTACAGTAATTTCAAGGCTGTTAAGGCTTGATGGGAGAATTTAATTCATAGGTTTCTCGTAAGATGTCGGTGTTAATGATTGTTGTGAACAATGACAATATTTTGCTTCATGGATGGTGGAGGTCTCTATTCCAGTTATTTCAGTTAATGTAACTCTAAGCGAATGAACTGAACTAATTTCGAATCTATGTCATTCGACACCACGAATATCATAGCGCAGCACTCATCGGTAGAATCTACCTACCTACAATCAGTATTAAATTTTTACAGTAAATATTAACCATCACATACTTTTCTGTCTACTATACAATGCACTGCACATAACACTTAAATGCAAATAAAAAAAATGTGGATTTAGGTTGGATGTTATCTACTGTACCTAAATAGAATAATACTTAGCAACGTATCACTCTGATTAAGGTAGTTAATTAATCATATTTAATTTAATCTCTCGTTAGTATAACAGCTCTAAATTGTACAAATTGCTGAACGAGTGGGAATACTGCCACATGCCATGTGTGAAATTATAATTGCGAAATATTCCTATATAGGATGTGCTCAATTTTAACAAAACTTTTCATGGTCTTGGAATTTTTGAAAATCTATATACTTTGTTATTTAGAAGTCCATCGTTGTTGACAGTGTAATAATAAAGGTGTAACTAGATGTAGGAGGCTCTATCTGATACCGATCATCGAGTTTTCTTTCTGTGTCCAGTTTAAGGGTTTATCTCCTCCGAGCGATGTTTCCGTTTTTCCATGACACACATGGGTTTAGTTTACCCATATCCCATATGACCTAGCTTAAAAAAATAGCCACATGGTTGGTGTTTCTCTAACCTAACCTATGAACATCCGGTGAACGGCTGGCACAATAATAGGCCTTCTACGAGCTACTGTATAGTACCTAAGTCAATACTTAGGTCTTGTACCAAACCTACATATCTAATATCGAAACATGAAGCATATTTTAAGAGCCCCATGTGAAGGAAAGTCTAATTAGACTGTCTCTACTTACTCTCTACCTATTGCAAATTGTCACTGCAATTGTCACGTTATTTTGTAATTAAACATAATTTTTGAACCCCTCTCTATTAGCTAATTTATTGTCTTTCTTGGTATTTTCTAGTCATTCAATGTTGTCTCATGCTAGATTGTACCTTTGTCAAGTGCGGTAACTCTTATTAGCCATGAACCCGTGGAAATACATCCAGGAATGCGTATTGAGCATCAAAATGAATTTTAAAGCGAGCACTTATGATAGTGTGCTCTGGATTGTGGATGTAGTCCCGAAGTTAGCAGGATTCTCTCTGCATAAGCCAAAGCTTTCCACTTTCGGTTAGTCAAAAATATACTAATGTAAATAGATAAGTGAACCAACAATCTATAATATAATATTCAACACAATTTGTGTTCGGAAAGAGAACCGACGCTGCTAAAGTGGAGACTTTTAAGTTGTTGCAATATAAATTACTAAATAGATATTATTATTATATCTAGAGAGGTAAAACCCTACCCATCCCACGTCGGTTCTCTTTCCAAACAAACTTTAGTAATTAATTAATATATTTTTTGCAAGGCTCTAGGTGCTGCTACAAAAGAGTTGATGGTCTTCAAAGACTGTGGTTTGGGTCATGGAAGCCCCTTAAATTATTCGTCTAAAGGTGCTCCCTCACCGGGAGCATTCGCGTGTAATGTAACGTTACAGATTCGAGCATTACATCAGTGAGGGAGAAAGACAGCGTCAGTCAGGGAGGTAGTATTGTAATGTAATGCTCAAAGTCGAATCTGCAACGTTACATAACACGCGAATGCTCCCGGTGAGGGAGCACCTTAATAACAAAAAACGAAAAACATAACCGCAAATATACTTATATTATTCTAAATTTTCTCGTATGAATATCATTTAAAATAAAACTTTCACGGTTTATAATGATGAGATGGGAATAGCCGGATTTTTTTAGGAATCTTATAGTAGAAGAATTCTTGATAACATATTACAACTAAATCGCTTGATCTTCAAATATGATTACAGAACCATACTTCGTTATTCAGTTCTCGATGCTCGCTTACGTGTATGGAGCGGGCTGTTCCGTATATGTATTCAAGTATGCCGAAAACGCTACCGACCAAATAAAGGGATATGTCAATATTGCCATATTTTTCCAAGTCCTGAGTATGAGCGTTTGGTTCAGGAATGAAAGGTAAAGAAACAGTGTTGTTGTGATATTATATTGCTTACACTTTTTATTTTATTTCAAAAATCTTCAACACCTGCACTAATAATTATATTGTTACAAATTATAATCCAGGTAGCAGACGCATATCTATTGATTGCCTGTAAAACTTGATTTGTAATCTTTTCACAATAATGTTCTAACAATTTTATTAAATATTATTTTGGGGCTCGTCAGTCTTTGTTGTACAAACTGTAGTATACCAATATTTACTCCATAGTAATGTAGGTAGTAGTCTCTTCCAGAAAGTTTACGTTACGATCGTTTAAAACTTTTTTATACATATTCATTTCCATAGATCACTTTTGAGAGCGGTGCTGGATAATTCAAAACTGAACGACGAGCTGGCACAGATATCGGCTACAACCGTCCGAGCGAAACACCAGAAGATGATGTCGGTCACCAAGTACATACTTATTACCTTCTATAGCGTTAATTATCTAAACGCCGTTACCAGCTACATACCCCGTCGTGCCACTCTCACGCATGAGTTCGCCATGCATCCATGTCCTGGTAAGAGGCCCGTGACATACAGATTTTGTACGGTATAGATAGAGTATAGGTACAGTCGAAGACAGAGATAAGTATACAGGGGACCTCAATAAGGTTGAGATTTTCTAAAAACTACTGGACCGAATTTAATAATTCTTTTACAGTTATATAGTTTTAACTTTTATCTGTCAAGTAGTGAACGAATGTTTGCAATAGGTCAAGTAGCTTTTGAGAAAATCTCAACCTTAAAAACTCTCCTGTACACCTTTCTCTGTGTTCCACCGTACAAGACTACCAATAACTTTACTATGACTCCGTTGTTCTAGGTCTGGACCTAACTTCGAGCTTTAACCGCGTGGCATGTACAACTTTACTCGCTGTTCAAGAACTGGCAGTCATGACCACCGCCCTAAACTATCAAGCTCTCATTTTATTCCTGATATCTCACACTGCTACCATGTACCATCTATTATCTGAGGATGTCATGACTTTAAACTCTGCCGATACGACTGAAGTGAAGAATAAATTGCCCTTCTTCATAAAACGTCATGTTCTGACCATAGATACTGTTACTAAACTTAAGGCACTGTACACATCACCATTGGGAGTAAACTTTGGCTCGAATGCGGTGTGCATTGCTTTCTTCTTCTACATGTCACTGGAAGAGATGATAACATTTCTATCAATCATGATGTACTGTTTCCTAGTGTTTTTCCTTTATTGTTTCTCGTGCCAGAAGTTGATAAACGCGGCGGAAGTTTTCGAGATAGCTGTGTATAGTTGCGGATGGGAAAATTTTGAGAAGAGTGAAATGAAGATGGTATACATAATGCTGATGTTGGCGCAGCAGAAGGTGGAATTGTTGGCAGCTGATATAATACCAGTTAATATTTATACGTTCGCAGTCACTTTGCAGTCGATGTTCAAGTTTGTTACTGTGATGAAATTCTAGTTAAAATCACAATAGTACAGAATGACACAATAATAGAAAAATACGTGAAATAGAATACCTGCTTTGATTGATATTAGAATCTAATCAAAATATTAGTTTTAGAACGCTTTAATTAATGTGGTGTGATATTGTAGGAAATAATAAATAAATACTTAAAAATAATGATCATTATTTTATTTTTATAAAACTACAGAATAAACCAAACATTGCCTACGTATGTGTACCTACAGTCTTTTATTTTTCCACATAGCTGTCTATAAAATGTTTAAAAATATTAAAATGACTTATGAACTTACTCGTACTAATTTTATTATTATGTTTTCTGTTTATACGTATATACCTAATTAATTTACCTACATTTTTACTCCGTAACCCAAAGTGGATCTTGTTATCTTGGATCTATTTATTAGATAGATACTTAATTGATAGAATACTTTCATCATTAGGCTAGGTATATCAAAAGCGTTGTATGCAACTTAGTAGAAACATTAGCCGAGGTTTCATTTGCATTTTGCAAGTGCATGCTAGGATTCCTAAGAACACCTTCCTATCAAATTCCATTAAGCAAGAAGTGCAAGACGCTAAGTCTGCGCAAATGATACTGGTTTTATGATTAGTGCAACGGAACTGCTCTGGGCGTTTTCGGTGAGGCTTAAGAAGCCTTCGTCTTGGATATCCAGTCCTATTCGAAACTTCGATGCGTGCGCGCATTGTGCGCGTGGTTTTGGTTATGTGATCATATTAGAAACATTGTGTATTGTTTTGTTTATGTTATTTATTAAACAAATTTTAAACAAAAGTAAAATATTCATCACTATTCAACCTGCTACGAAATCTAGAAGAATATCTTTAACATATAAGACTTAAATTATTGTTTATTTTTGTAAAAGTAAAAATGAGGTTATTAGTTTGTTGTATGATAGTTATTGCTAATATCAGCAATAATGGTAAAGCATCACTTGAGAGTTTTGTGCCAGCAAGAACGAACATACTATTTGAAGATACTACACGAAATTCAGGTAACTCTACTTTGTTATATTAGGCAAACAAACAAAATTTTATGGCTCTTAATGCTAAGGTTACATGCTAATAATATGTTAAAATTTAACCTTATTAATAACTTTGCATGAGACAGTGATTTGGTTGCGTAAATATATTTAAAAGAATATTAGCTAGCAGTGTGTTGAATAACAAGTTTTTTGTTGATTCACAGATAGATCGTGCCACAGACTTTGTAAATTCAATGTGAAACCACGTCGATGTCATTACCACTTCAAAGTTGAACCAACAATCCAGGATGATGGGAAACCAATCATTACCATCAACGGAATATCCCCGGGGCCACCCATAAACGTCTGTTTGAATGATATCATAGTAGTAGAAGTACAAAATAAAGTTCCTGGGCAAGATTTAGCTATGCATTGGCATGGTATTGAACAGAAGGGGACGCCGTATATGGATGGCGTCCCGATGATTTCTCAATGCCCTATAAATTATGGGTCGACATATAAATACGCTTTCATAGCATCGACCCCGGGAACATATTTCTATCATTCAGATTCAGGTTAGTACTTACCTAGTATCATAGATAAATGTATATTCATGGTTGAATAAGTAGCTTCGTCCGTGGTCATAACTGAGGTTTAAGTACTTCGAAAACGAATTTGATGATGGATTCAAGATTTGAATGGAATATAGGACGGTCGGATAGATAATACCAAAACTCGTTCTAATACATTTCTCTTTCATAAAGACATCTACAGTTTAACTAAAGAAAGAGATAATTTGAACCTATGAGTAATTTGTATTACCAATATGTGTGTACCTATACTACACAACATTACTACTAACACACAATTTGTCTACTACAATATAATATTTCAAGCTTCCAAGTTCTGCTTCTCTAATAGGATCGCGGAAAACACTGAATTTAATATTTCCATTTCCATCCTACGAATACAAAAATGTAGAAAGACGGAGTTTTCCCCAAACCTTATAACAAATTGCAGAAAAAAATACTTTATTAAGCGTTACGATTTAATAGTTTGTCTTTTCTTTATCTAATTTGCTTTTCAGTTTCACAACACAGCGACGGCGTGTATGGTTCATTGATCGTAAACCAACCCCAGCCTCTAGAGCCACATTCATCGATGTATGATTACGATAGAAGCGAAGAAAATACTCTTATGGTCGCTGTAAGATTTTCAGAGCTCCTGACTGGAAACCTTGAAAACCTAAGTGGAATCAAGCCACACAGCATGGTTATAAATGGAGACGAATCCAATTTTAAGTAAGATACGTATAACGCTCAATATTTCTTTCTTATACCGTTGCCATCGTTATTTTCACCAGGACATTGAGTTCTGATATACTTTAAAGGTACCTAAAGATAGGTTAAGGTTATTTTTAAGGTTTACTTTCTTTTAATAATAATAGTGTCTGGCTACAAATTGAACTACCATCAAATATGCACTACCTATTTGTTACACATTTTGCGTTTTTGCGACTTTTGTGATGTCGAGTGAAGTGCAGTCACTTTACATAGGTATCAAAATGACAACCACCACCATTTCATTCACGACCTTTTTTAAGCGCCTTCCAAAAAGGAGGAGGTTTTAAATTCTGGTGTATTTTCTTAATGTTATATTCTCCAACAGTGGCAACTTGTGTGCCCGTAGTAAAGTTTGACTGCTGGAAATAAAATTTGCAGAAGCTAACATAAGTACTTAATTTAAATTATATTTGTTTCCATTGCAGAATGTTCGTGACACCAGGCTTCGCCTACAAACTGCGTGTCATAAATGCCATTGCGGTTGAATGTCCTATAGTTATGCAGATAGAAAAACACGATTTGATAGTCATTGCTACTGATGGAAAACCAGTGAAACCTCTGCCGGCAAGGAAAGTGATGTTGTATCCAGGTATTACGTCTATTTTTGCTTTTACTTATCTAAAAAACAAGTGAATTATTACAATAAAATTAAAACAATTAAATGGCTATACCTTAACTTTATGTCTATATTCAAAAATCAATGAAATTAATTTAAGATTTCAATACTCATCAATGTCATCGTGTACTGCAACAGCTCTATCGCTTGTGGTTTAGTCGGTGGCAGTGAGAGGAGAAAGGCGTCCGGTCGAGTGTAGTGCATTCGGAGTTTAAGGTCATCACGACCGGTTGAGGCTTGTTTTCATTTCGCTTTCTTTGTGTTGCAATCATATCTTGGTTGTCCCATTGTTGGTAAAGGTGTGACATACATACTCGTTACGGTACATGTCTTTCCCCGGTTAGTGTAAATGACATTTATCTTAGAGCTGGTACTCATTAGGCGTTTCGGGAAATGTCGACCCTACCCTGCTGCGATATTATGATAAAGCAAACGCGATAAACTATATGTATTGTATGTAGCAGCTGTCCCTTCAGAGTATATTGGATCATACATAAGCGAAGGTAACACACAACACAGACAAAAAAAAACAAGAATAAACACGAACCAATAAAAAACAAAGAATTACACTCCAAAAAAAACATGTTTCTCTGGAACACATCCCGATAGTCCGCCAAATTCTGTTCCAGGAGAGCGAATGGATGTAGTTGTGCGTGCTTCTCAAGAGACCAGCGGGTATTGGTTGGAAATTCGTGGTATCGGCGCTTGCGCAGGTTTGACTGCCAACTCATTGTTCCTGTACTCTGGGTTCAACTATACATCTATGTTGCAAGGAGAGGTAAATAATAATAAAAATAATAACCTAGGGCGACACCAGGCGATGGCCCGGGTATATTTTATCCGTAGACTTAGGCAGCGTCGGACTGGCCATATTCGACTATAGCCTGCGCGGGGGGCCCCTTATATTTCATTATTTTCCGTTAGTATTCCATCTATTATCGAGTCTCGGGCCCCGGATTTGTGCGCCACCCGGGCCCTGCCGGCTTAGTCCGACCCTGGACTTAGGCCACCCTTTCTTAAAAGTGAGAAAGTGATAATAATAAGACGTTGAGTTTGATTAAAATAAAGCTATATTTGTATAGATGCTCCAAAAGATCACTAAGTATGCAACTATAACCATATAAGTATGCCACAGGCATACATGAAGTAGATAGAATCGAGAGCGTTGTTATTCTTATTCTAATTTTAGGTTTTGACGAAAGTGAATGTATCACTTATATTGAGAATTATTTGTATTTACTTACTTACCTATCCACTCCATGTCCACTTCTTATGCTTTCAATGCAGTAGGTACATAATTTTGCTAAGTCACTGTTTATAATATCATATCTACGTTTCTTTTCAGAAAGATGTTAATCTTGAGGCCGAGCCTGGCTCTGGAGCCATTTACGGTCAAATGCTAGATTCGCTGCACGACAATAATTATAATACCGAAGTAAAGTCGGTGTACTTGGGCATTGACAGCCATATTGTTAAATTCAACGAAAGTGACAATGATTTTACATACATTAGCGAGGCTTTGCCTAAGAAGCCTTTCTTTCCTGCGTCATTATGTAAGTTTTTAGACTTCATGCGACGAATTTTCAATAATTTCGTAACCAGAAATATATTTTATATAATGAATTTATATTTCCTGGCGGTGAAATCAAAATTCATTTCGCTTTTCAAAATACTTGAGTGGGTATTATGATTCAATCAATTTCAATCATTATGTGAGGAAGTGTGTACCATTCTGTTGATGTAACGATAAACTTAATTGACTTTGATTTCATTATGCAATAACTATGGGAATAGGTTGAGTTTTTCTCAAGAACTACTTAACCGATTTTAGAAACTTAACTAGTAGATAGTTTAAAATACACACTACATGTAAATAAAGAATTTTCTAAAATTAGTACTGTTTGAGAGAATCTCAATCTTAATAACTCTCCTTTACACCTTTCTCTGTGTTCGATCGTACATCTCTCAAAGATCAGGTTAATCAATTGAATTTCTATTACATTTTTAATTATTTTTACTGATTCCTTTTTTAGTCATTAGAAGGTAATTTTTATTTGATTTCAGCTCTTCAAGAGACAGGAGTAGTTCAAGTGAATGGAAAGAGCTTTCTTTATCCAAGTTCTCCGATATTGTTGAATCCGCGCGATATGACTTCAGAAAGCATGTGTGTCGTGGGAGAAGAGAACAAAGTCGCAGGTGCTCAGTGTTTGCAGGTTTTGAATGCACTTAATGGAGAGATGCTGGAACTTGCCTTGGTGAATGAAGGTAATTATACAACAAGTTATACAAGTAAAATGACGTTATGTCAAAACAGTTAGAAAATCTAAAAATTCATATAAACATAGATATTCAATCTAGCTAAATAATATAGTCTCATTGGAGGTTCAACAGTAAATATACCGTTGCAAATATGTATAGTTAGGTAAGATCAGTGTGAAAAGATATTCAGGGTTACTCTTTGATTACTTAGTCATGGTCATCTAATGAGATTGTTACGTACGAGTATGTGTATTCGTGGCTACTTACATTTACATAGTATGTACATGTTTCAGGTTTCGGCAGCAATGACTCCTACACATTTCACATGCACGGTTATAGTATGCAAGTTGTTGCCACCTGGCAGAATCCTGCGAAAATGCCTGTATCCAAAGAAGATTTTAAACGTCTTCAAGACGATGGCAAAATTAAGAGGTAATACTTATATCTACTATATTCGATGTTGTATTTTCCCATCGATTGGTTATGCGCAAGGGTTGTTGTACATAATTAAACTACAATAAAAATATCACGCCGAGAGGAAAAATAACAACCATTTTATTTTAGGTGTCAGAGACAGTACAGACTATAAAAAGAGGTTGGATTAGCAACAGTTGTATTTGTCATAAAACGAATCAAAAAAGAAAAAAATCCCAATATATTTATACAGCCTGCAAACTTCCTACAAGGGATTGGCTACAGTTTATTTAAAATCAGTCAACGCCCAATTTTATCGCGTTGACCTGAAGTGTCTAAGATTGAAGAATCCGGTTTCGTTTTAACTTTTCAGTAATCTGCAGAACCCAGTTCTTAAAGACACAGTGACAGTACCTAACAAGGGATTCACGATAGTCAGGATACGGCCAGATCATGGAGGTAGCTGGATCCTGGAATGTAGGGCATGTGCCCTTTATTCAGCGCCTGCAACTATAGTTATTAATGTTCCTCAGGTGATCCCAAAGATCGTTGTGGATTCTCTGCCTAAATGTGGCACCTACAAACCTCCTGATGTATTGTTGAATTAAGATTTTTAGAGACTGATAGTTTTAGTTTAAAATATACGCACTTGAAATTTCCAAAAAACTATCATCGACTAGACCTAGGTTTAGTTCGTTCTTAGTAAGGAACATTGAAATCTACTCTGTACTGCTAATAGTTTAATTTCATGTGATGTAAAACCACTTAATATTTTAAATGCCTCTTGGAAGCTTCGAGTAAAATGCATGTTTGTGATAGGAGTGAATTGAATGAACGAAATGTGATCTTATTTATTTTGTAGTTGTTTATTTCTTATGTGTGAATATACTCATTAATGAAATCAATATACTGGGACACTTTTGTGTAAACAGTAGGCGCTCCTTTCTCTCCACACGGTGTTGCACCCCAAGATACTATTCCCAGGATGACAGGTATTGTTTCCTTATTGTCACTTAGATCTTTAGTTTCTATAGCATTATTATTTAATTCATTTTCATCATCGGAAATGGTATTTTCCATGTAATCACTCTGGTTTTCCTGTGTAACTGTGTCTTCCACAGGATCGTTACTGAATCCTTCAATTGTGTATTGTACTAAGGGGCCACCCGAGTCACCATTACAAGCTGCAATACCACCAGTTATTGGACCAGAGCAGATATTTGCATCCTTGTCTAGTGGATTATCTTCATCGGGTTCTTTTATTGTTTCTACAGCTTTAAAACATTCTGTAACAAATATTAATTTAAATAAATCAAGTATTTGGTTGTCATCGTCACCTATTTGTACATTTTCAACCTTTTATAAATAATTGATATTTACCGTCATATGGAATGTAAGTCACTTTAACTTCTTGTAGTTTACTGGGAATTGCTGGTATGAAGAGAGTCGTTTTCAGCAGACCCCAACCAGCCAATGTGAGCGAGTCTGGGCTAATTTTGTAATTTATAGGCAGACTGATAGGTTTAACTTCTTTTGTGAACGTAAATGGTGTTTTTGTTTTTAGAAGTGCTACGTCATTTGGTCCAACATCTCTGAAATCAGAAAATTATTGAGAGGTTGTGGTTAGAGTGGTCGAGGAGAAAGTTAGTAATGATCATAATTTTCTTTTTTAAAATAAAAAGGAAGGTAAATCAAGAGAGTTTTAAATATACGATTGAACCTAACTTATAACAATAACTATGACGGAAAAATTTGTTATAATTACCCTTCATAAAGAGGATGTGGTATACGTTTATCGATAGTGGCTATTTGAGATTTAGGGCTAAATTTATTGACGTCATGTGTTCCGACAACAGCATCCATTGCTAGCCAGTCGATTAGCCAGGAGCCTTTGACACAATGGCCCGCTGTGAGGATCTGGAAATAAGATTTTTGATACGGTCAACAAAATGTTAGAGAAATGAAATTAGAGATAATTAACGATATTTTAGTATTCTGACGTTATATTTTTGTAGCGACTGCGGTTCTTCTGATGGTGCATGTGTGAATCTTGGTTGGTGTTTTAATGCTTTTGGTCTATTTTTTTGATTCCTTATTTATTATAACTGCTGTTGGTGTGCTGTATGTGCCAAACGATGAATGAACAAAATAAAATGAATTCTTCAATGAAATTGATGCGGATCCAACTTGTGAATAAGTTTCTTGACATAAGTATTTTTGGATGTTTGTAAATTTTGTACTTTCCAATACATACCCAATTTTCATTGAGCAGCGATCCGCCGCATATGTGCAGGCGCACCCAGAGGAACCTGGTCTGCAGAGAGACGAGGTACGGGTGGCTGTGAGGGGTGGCCTCGTGTCCGCCAACTATTCGACCCTCAGGTATCTCCCAACGGGTTGCCAGAGCTGATGGCACAAGACAGACGGTATATTACCCAAGTTAAGTATCCAGGAGGCCTCAATAAGGTTGCGATTTTCTTAAATTCTTGACCGATTTTTTTAAATTCTTCACAATTACACAGTGTGTACTCTAAACAATCTACTAGAATTTCTTTTTTACAGTCGGTCAAGTAGTTTTCGAGATAATCTCAGCCTTATTTAAGTCCCCTGGATGCTTAACTTGGGTAATATACCTATTATCAATATGTGAAACAAAATATTGCCAAGTAGGGTATTTCAGTACTTAGACAATTGAGTAAACATTTCAAACAGGATAACAAGGGATCTGCCATGAGTTTCTTTTCAATGAGGACAAGTTGTATTTTATAGTTTTTTTAATATTTCTAAATAAGTCAACAAAACTGTTTTGTTTAAAATTCGAACAGCTACCTACCTTCTGGACCTGCCAAGACGTGGCATTGATTTTCATTAGCGATAGTAGAATAGAAGAGACTGGCATTAGCTTTTTCGTTATGTTGTTCCCGATTTTTTTCTATTCTAATTGCGTTAATGAAAGTAAAAGCCACTAGGCTAGGCCTTCTAAAAAGTCGTCAAAAATTAACTCAATAGAGGGAGCTCTATTTATCGATCGCAAATGAACACCATTTTCTTGTGATCGGGTATTTATATACGAAAAACTATACAAGACATCCTTTTTTTAAAATCTCCAGTAGTTTTGCTTTAAATAACTTAGGTTCCAAAATAATAACGATGTTTACCTTACCTGCCATAATCAGTGAACATTTTGTCACAATTAGAATAAGGTTCACTAAAAAGTTCATGGTTTCCAGTTAAATAGCGATAGACCGCTGAAGGTCCGTGGTTATATAACATTCTGAGATAGGTAATGCGACGACCGACCTAGGCAGGAATTGTAAACTGCTGGTTTGCTTGGATCTATTACTTTTCCTATGTAGTTTATAAATATGTTGAGGTAAGTAGGTACCTACAGTCGATATAGCTTAAAAAAGCCTAATGGGTAGGTACTGACAATAGCAGATCAGTGGTAACACTTGCAGTACGATTTTAACTCTTACGACGCAGATAACGGTCCAAAGTCCAAAGTGTTCTACTTGATCTGCTGTTAGCTGTACCAGGTATGTACCTGAATATCAACCGAATGCTCTCAAAACGGTGAAGGAAAACATCGTGGTAAAACGTGCATGCCATGGAAATATCCACCAATCCGCACTGGGCCCTCGTGGTGGATCATGGCCCGAGCTCCCTCGATGTAAGGGAAGGTGGGGACATAAAATTAAACTGATGATGACAAAATATTGCAATGCAAAAGAAACAATGGCCCATGGTCGACAGACTCGAAACATCTCATCCACGAGCTGTCTACCCGGTTGGTCCATGTCTCGGGCGATCCCAGGGCTGGCAGCTACCTCGCTCAGCGGCTGAGCATTGCGATACTGCGAGGAAATGCTGCCAGCGTTCTGGGCAGCATGCCACAGAACGGGGATCTTGACGACTTGTTCGTTCTTTAGTAGGTATTTAGTTTTATTTTATTTTATAAGTAATGTGCATATATTTAGACGTAGTTTTGTTTTATTTAATAAAAGTTTATCCGTTTAAAAAAAAATCTACAAAATAATATTTATTAGATTCATAAAATATTGGTTACGCCTGGCGTTTGTCTGAAAATGAATGTGCCTATGCGGGTTATTACAATATTGGAGTAGGACAAACCAAATTTCAGTGCAGTCTAAATAATTGGTTTTCATCTGCATGATTTATTATCGCTTCTCGATACCAGTATGTCAATCAATAGATCCGCAGCCCAAATCAAGTGTCTTATTTTGTAAATAAATATGATCGTCTAATTATCTGTTGTGATGTAACACTGAAGGCACTGATTGATCGAATCGGTTCATCTTTGTGAAAATAAAGTAGTCCGATCTAATAATGTGAAAATAACTATGCAATAATCACAGAAAAGCTTTAAATGTTAGTAGGGTAGGGTAGTTTATGTTTACAGAATAAGACACTTGATTTGGGCTTCGGTTTACTTATCATTGAAATAGGTATGTATGTATAACTACTATTATATTAGGTTACAATGACCTGCCATATACTGCGATCCTAGCTAGCTATACCTACAGGGTGGAAACGCTAAGTGTGTTCAGTCCATAATTTCGCCAATTTAAGAGATATTTCAAAACTTTAAACTGATATAGAATTTGCGTTGTTTAATTGAATTGAATTGCATTAAAAAAGAATAAAAAATGTAACCCCATGTCTTTATAGTACTTTTAATAATACACTACAATACATTTATTGTGGCAAGTCATTAGGGTAATAGTTCCTACCTACTAGTAGGTAGGTAGGTAGGTAAGGTACTTATTTTTCACTTCAAGATACTTACAGTTGTAGCATTTCAAGTGTACACCCTACATTTAATGATGTTTGTGTATTGTCTTATTTTTCGATAGGTACACGTCTTATGATTCTTATTTACATGGGGCGTTAATTGAACAAATCATTAACAAAAATTATTACCTATTTGATAAGATAATGTAAATAGACAAAGAAATGGACATACCTATAGGTCCATTAAGTCATAGGAATGTTGCGGAATAAAAGACAAGTATTAAAACATTTTACTTTATTTCGTAATGACTATGTTTGCCTGCATAATATGGTACAATAGGAATCTACGACATAAAATCTGCTGATCTTAGAATACGAGTAGATCGAAATGAATTTGAAATGGAGTCATTCCATGTGGCAGACCTATCACAGGCGTATATTTTATAACAAAAAATAATACTCTGTGTCAATATATCAAGTTTGCTGAAAACTTGACTTTCACCTAAGCTAAACATAAATTATGGAGGCTCGTAAAAAAATACTAAAAAATATACTTTTTAAATTAATTTGAGAATACTTTACACACACAATTAAATTAGACGTAAAGATAAATAAAATAACATATCAAGAAGCCTACATATTACACAGGATATTTCACATGAAACTGAAGAATGTCTGAATTCAAAAAGATTACCCTTCCTACGATTGTCCTTCTATTCTTCTTCTATATAATATGGTTGCAGACAACAAATTGAAAGATACCATCTCTTTCTTTTAGTACAAACAATAAAGATATCAGCAGCTGCAGCAGTCTTCATCATAAAATTCAATATTCTCAAGTTTCGAGTCAAGTTATAATATGTATTTCCAATATATACCTACATACATAGCTTCTTAGTAAATATCCAAACTTAAATGACATATCAATAATCTTAGCTTATGTGAAAAGCCAGTCAGCGCAGTGCTCCTTCATTAGAGTGAACATGACGATGATGATAATGTATCAAATACATAGCTTGTTCGCAAGTCCTCGTCATAGAGTGAATATCTCGGAATTTTTACCCAACTCCGTTTTAAGGGCCATAATAACCGAGGTAAGAGGAACCTTTATAAAATTATATCTTCTAGAATTCATTTTATTAAAAAAGCTATGTATATCGAATCTTTATTACGATGGATACTATTTTCTAATATGCAATAAAATACCATAACACACGTAATTCGTGAGTACTTAATACACCCGATATCAGCCACCCAGTAGCAGTCAGGTGATATCGGGTGCATTAGTGTACTTAATGCACCCGATATCACCTGACTGCTACTGTGTAGTGTTCCTGGCTGGATGAATCAAGTCAGCTTATAGTGTACTTAATGCAACCGGGTGAATTACTCCAGGTGAATTAAGTATACCGCCCCTAGTTGCGACAAGCTAAGTTGTAGTTAGCAAAGTTGCGAAATTCAGCATTTAGATGTAATATAGCCCTTGTGTTATACGATTTTAAGCTGTAATATTAAATTCGCTATTTCCATTTGTGTCTTGCTTGAAAGTTTATTCACTCTGAAAAGTAACTCCAAAAATAAACCGAGGTTTTCACTCTATGGCGACGAAGTATAGATAAATAAAACATTTGCAAATCTGTGTTTGGAAATAACAAGCACCGTAAATCGAATTACGGACTCAAGTTCCAAAGAACTTGAGATAAAGAGGGTCATTCAATACATTCATTAATGATAATGTTAAAACTATTTGAATTTTGAACAAGATACCTACCTACTTAAACGACTATTGGAGTTAACAACTCCTGTTACACAACTGATAGATATCGGTAATTAAAAGATATTGTAAAACATTTAACTTCTGCAAAAAAACCTCTAAAGGGATGTTAGTTGCATAAGTAGCGAAATAAAATAAATAAGTTACAGAAATCGGAAATCCCATTCATTGAATTTTTCAGGGATTCCGTGCAATTAACTTCATATTTAAAGAACAATAAGTATTTTATTTACAAATTTACAGTAATACCAAGTCGATCAAATTTTGTTGCGGATGTAACGCACGTTGCGTTGCGGTAACAACTTGTAGGTATGGGGAAACGCTCACAGTCTCCGTTAATTACAAAAATAAACATAAACTAAATTAAAACTTAAGTAAAAAATTGTGTAGTTGCCATCTTTTCCTATTTTATCACCAGCAATAGCCTCTTTCTACGTCTCTCTTAGTAACCGGATACGTTTGTTCGGGTAGATATTATCTATTCTTTGACAATCGTCTTCGGTTGATCTTTGATAAAATCACGTCCACAGCAGGTTCGCTTAAATAATCTAATTTTATTTACAAACTATAAAACGACAACAAATCATCAAACATCTTTTAAAACCTAAAAAAAAAAAACGAATTTCGTCATATCTTTGAAATGGCATCAGGAAACTGCCGTATGTTGTTAAAGATACTGATTGATTTTTGATTAATAGGTAAAACTTTGGTCTCCTCGACATAAAGATGGTTAGAGTTTGCTTTAAAATAGCACCATTTATTATTTACACGTCGTCTAATAGTCTTCTTCATTCGCACGTTGTTCATATTTCAACAACAGAATAAAATATGGCAGTACGCGTTCAATGCTCTCATTTTGATTAGGAATTAGCACCTATTTAGAGATCGTCTTTAGTTACTGTTTACCGTCAGTGGTGATATGGGAAGTATGATGGTGAATTGATGGACGGTAGGTGGTGACCACATCGTGGGAAGTTCGGCGGAACTGGCGGCAGGTCGTGCTGCGTGCCGATGTGTAATATCAGGTTCATGCCGATCACAATGTGGTAGATGAAGTGACAGTGGAACAACCAATAGCCTGAAAAGGAAAGCAATGTCAAATTAAACATATATTTAAAGCTACATGCTATAGAAACGCTGATGTCCCTTAATATAGGTAGACGTAAAGACATAAACACCTCACCATATGAAGGATTAATATGAGGGGTGCATAAGTCAGAATATCACGGTGGGAAAATGAGCATTCCACGGAATTGTTGAATGATTAAGAAACTACAGAGCTTGGTAATGGACAACACAATTTCGTAAAGCAAATGCTTATTCAAAATAAAACAACAAAGTATTAAATACTATCCATCACATAGATACAACAAAGACCGTTCTTCAAAATTTGAATAATTATTGAAACCTGAATGTTACTTTTCTGTAATTCTCATTGAAAAAAGATAAACAAAGATTTATTCAAACTAAATTTACCTGGATTATCAGCTTTTAGCCTTAAAACGACGTATCCATTATTGGGTACAGCCAGCGTATCCTTGAATGGCGGCAGGTTATATTGCCTGTGTAGTAGACCCTGTCTATCCAGGTCCAGGGCATGTTTCAGGTTGATCTTCTTGATGTTCTTATCCGGAGATCGTCCCATGCCAATCACGTTGTACGGGGTCCCGTGGAGATGGAAGGGGTGAGACAGATTTGGTGATTGAACTGGAATGAGAGAATAGTAACTTCTACAACATTGCAAGCGCGATTCGAATCCTGGTCGTAATTAAACCTCTGCTTCTTCATGCTGCCTGGCCTTTATTTTATTTGGGGCGGCCCTACTTCTCCAGGACGGTCTGGATCCCGTACTGGGTCATTTGATTTAGTATGTCCTGCCTGTCCTTTTGCTTATATTTAAATGGACTTGCTTCACATGGAAAAATTCAAATCGTATAATAGTTAGTTCATAAAGTTGTTCATACATGGCCTAATGACTGCTGTAGAGCAACACCATAACCGGGACTGACTGATTAATGTGCTTTCCGAGGTACGCAGGCGCTTAGATGAATATTCTATCCGAACTAGCATGACTTGTCGAAATTCAGTAATACACCCGCTGGATTATGTACCTACGTACCCTCAATGTATCATCATAACTAGGGCATTCTTAAACTGAATACCATGAAAATAAGTTAGTAGGCACAAACATTCTTACCCTCGTCAACGAGTACGATTTCAACGATGGAGTTGAGCGGAACGTCGATCATGTGAGTGCAGCGGCAGTCCACGCCGCACGTGGCGGGCCGGTTGTCGCCGTTGCAGAACTGGTCGGGATCCAACTCGTGCATCTGCGAGAGCGGAGGCGACGGAGGTGCCTTGTAGGAAATCTCGTCGACTAAACTGATCACGTGGTCACCGCCAGGAGCCACTGCAATAAATGGTGACACCAATTTATTTTTTATTTACAAAAACATTGTTTCAACTCCCCTATAAAAGTCACCCATAGTGACTCCAATTTTGTATCAAAAGTGATTTTTTTTCTAGAAATAACAAATTATTCAGATAGCCGAAGTTGCATATGAGTAATAGAAGAGATAATTTTCATGGAATTTATTTAAGTCTTATATTCCTACCTTACATATCCCAAAATATCTTCTAGTAGAGAATTTTTGGTTGCACATTGGATACGCGTGAAGTTACTACTTGACTTTCAAATATGATTTCTATTCGTAGAGCATGCTGAGAGTTTTTTTTTTAAATTAAACACTGTACCTAAGAAGTTATTGTAAGTGTTTTCCTTGAAAAGGTCTTTCGGTTTGTAAAAGTGGAAGCGGAACGGCAGGAAGATCTTCACGTCAGGCCTCTCTTGCAGGATTGCTTTGTCCACCGGCCGCGCCGCCTTCAGGTTACTGACACACACTGCGTCATCACGGGGCTTGTCGCAGATCGCGTCTAACGGATTCAATACCTAAAAATGCACATATATTAAATTATTTATTAAAGGCTCTAAACACAGATGCAAAGTTCCAGCCAGAATACCGATCGATAGCCATGTAATTGTCTTGTTCAAATAGTTTTAACTTGTACTTTCATCTCAAGTATTTGGAGTCTTGAACCCGTAATCTGATCGGTTCTTGTTATTTTCAAACACTTATTTGCAATTATTTCATTTGTCTCTACTTCGTCGCCATAGAGTGCAAACCTCTGTTTGCGTTTGGCCTTATTTTTTAGGGTGAATAAAAATCTCCCAATCAACACACGAATGTAAATAGCAGCCTAATACTTTGCTTAAAATCGTATAAAAACACCTCAAGAGTTCCGGTATAGGAATAATATGCATAACTGCTCCTATAAAAGTTGGCAGCTATTTTGGTTGTTGGTTGGGATAATACGGGTAATTTAAATAATACCAGCTGGTACTTCGAAGATGTCTGTAAGAATGCAAGGTAGGTATCACACAATGTAACTGAAAACTAGCATTCCGGCCGGTTTTTCGCAACTGTGTGGGAGAGCCTTTATATTGTAGCTATAAGTATTTTTAAATGGCAAATTTTTCGTTGAATTTATGTACAAGCAACATATTATATATAAAAATTTACAACCTGTTTCCTTTTGGGTGCCTCTGGTGCTTACAATCCTCTAATAATGGACGCCACTCAAACAATAAGGTTCCACTAAATTCCATCTAGCTAAAAATTAAATGTGTAAAGTTGGAAGGTATCAAAATACTAATCGGGTAGTTGGGTAGCTACTTGTGCTTTAGGATTTACTTACATAAATTGTTTTATGTACAATCTAAACGTGCGTTCAAAACTACATTAGGTACATACATTACGGTAACAATATGTATAAGAATCGGAACACATGTAAAAATTTAGCCACAGAAATTAGTCAATTAAATAACACGAAATAATCACAGGTAACACAAGGAAAATGAAATAATGTAATAATTATTTATTAAATTTTATTATAGAGTATAAAAATTTACACTTTTCCTAAAGTAATTATTATAAAATGGTAATTATTAACATCCTGCAGTTTTATTGCAGAATAAAACTCTGGACACATACATACCTATAAATATAAATTATGTATTTAAATCAAATATTTATCGTTGAATGACGATGTGTCTATAGACTAGGGTTCGCCAATGATTCTTGTTTTGTTTTCCTTTTTAAATTACTTACGACTTGGCACAGTAAAGTTATTTTACAACAATACTTGTAGCTCTAAAAATATTCTTCCTAAAATAATGGTAACACGGAAAATGGTAACATTTATTGTATACCTATTTTATATATTATACAGTCTTTGTTGATGATAAAAATGTGTGGTGTATTGCATTCAGACTAAGTGTATTTACAAAAATTGCAGCTGTCGATTATTTACAATTACTACATTTTATATTCCATGCAATGTACGATTAGTAACTGGGCGAAATATCTTAAATATCTACGTCTATATAGTAACATTTAAATATATACACGTAATAAATATCCTTGGTGAAAGTTATAATGGCAAGTTGTTAGTAACAGAACAATCGCGTTCAGTGGAAGAAATACCCTCAAGGTGGAGAAGATGTTGCTAAAGCCTCAAAATAATCACGAAATAGTACCGAATATGGCAAAATGAAACTTATTATCAATTCCGAGAAAAGTATCACCGTTAAATAAAATCACAAATCGCCATGTCTCGCGTTGAATCATACGAATACAAAGTAAACACAGCGGCAGAATCGAGCACTTCGAATCCGCCAATCACATCACACAAAACAAACATAAATTTACACTTAGTTAACATAATAATTCAACTGCTGTACTAATTTCTGCACAAAGCGAAACTGTAGGAACCGGTCTAGTGGAGCGGGATGGGAGGGAGGTGGTCACCGCACGTGGGGAAGTTAGGGGGGATCGGGGGGAGGTCAGCGTGTGTGCCCACTTGGAGCACCAGGGTCATTCCGATGACGATGTGGAACAGGAAGTGGCAGTGGAAAAGCCAGAAGCCGGGGTTTGTGGCCCTGAAACGGAGGATAACGTATCCATTGTTGGGGACGGCGACGGTGTCTTTCGCTGGGGGCAAGTCTCCCTGTTTAAGATGACGCTCGAGCAGACCTCTTCTGTCCAGGTCGAGAGCGTGTTTCAAGTTGATTTTCTTGACGTTCTGGTCTGGTGACCGGCCAATACCGATGACGTTGAAATTGTATCCGTGCAAGTGGAACGGATGAGATAAATTCGCGATTTGCACTGAAACAGAAAAGCGTATAATCAGTAATTTGCAACTATATTGAATTTATTAGAGCGGCAACATGGAAAAACTGTAGGTACACAGCTACTTTGTGCTCCCAAAATCACTTGAACACACAGCGTGAGCACGAATTTATTTGAAAATAGTTAACTGCGACTCTACATTATTTTTAAGACTACGGTTTCATTCAACTGCTCTACAAAACGCACCCTTTCAGTGTTCTTGTAAAACCCTTGTCGGTTATACAATAATTCAGGTTTATCCTGTAATACATGGTACAATTACTATACCGTACTATTTGAGTTTGGTAACTGTGTAATATTATTTCAACATTTTGGAATATTGGGTTGATTTGTATTACTTAAGTATAGTAATTTTGTAAAACTTGAAAAATCAGAATAAAACTTCTGGAGTTTAAGAGGCAAATAAAATAATAACTCTCCTTCCTGAATAATATATAGTCACTATCACAGAAAATATAAATATTGTTACTCACCTTCATCTACGAGTACAATTTCTACAACCGCGTTGAGTGGTATGTCAATTTTATGTGTGCACATGCAGTTCTGTCCGCAGTCAGCTGGTCTGTTGTCGCCGTTGCAGAACTGTTCAGGGTTGATGTCGTCGTACTGACTGATCAGAGGCGCGGGCGGAGACATGTTCGAGATCTCGTCTATCAAACTGATCACGTGGTCGCCTCCAGGAGCAACTGCGGAAACGAACAGGCAAGGCTTAGCAATAAGAACCAATTCCCGTATGACTTTAAATTTTATTATGGAGAAGAGAAAGGTCTTACCTAAATAACGGTTGTAAGTATTCGGCTGGAACAACATTTCTGGTCTGTACACGAAGAAACGGAAAGGCAAGAAGATCTTGACGTCGGGTCTCTCTTGAAGAATAGCTGGGTCGATGTTCTCAGCATTTTTCAGTTGGCTAACGCAAATGGCGTCGTTTCTCTGGACGTTACACCTTGCGTCCAATGGATTCATAACCTGGGTAGTTAGTGGGAAGAAAGGTACGTGCAATTACTAATATTACGTGCATATACTACGCTACAGTATTGTCTACTTTCACTCTTTCTAATTACTACTTGTTTGTGGCAATAAATCTAATTGGATATAGGTAAATACACACACTATTGATCTATGATAATTACTAGATGCATAATGTATAGGTAAGAATTCTCCAGGGAAATAGTTGGATAGTTGTAAAGTACGCGCAAGGTATATTTACTAAGCAAATCTACACTGGTTTATGTGAAACCGCAAAAAGTCTAGCAAAAATCAAAATATATACAAATCACAGTCAATATAACAGGTGCTTTAATGACTGTACAGTAACGGTCCAATTGGCGCACCGTTATAATTTTTGGATTTAATCAGTACTGCGAAACTGGTGTGATATTGGTCCAACACCAGTGCTTAAGTTTGAGCAATCGACTGCAACTAAGTCTTGTCAGCTAAGTTTAATCGAGGTTGCAGTGTTAGGCACAAGAGTTATTTCTGCAACATCCGCCAGTTAATAACTAGACAGGATAGACTCGTGACAACTTGTCTAGGCTGCATATGACTTGCGACAGGTATTTTAAGTAGATTAGCATTTCCCGGATGTAAAAGAGCATTAACGATCTACGAAACTTTGTACAATAACTCATCATGTATCATATAACACATAATTTTGAATATATACAATATACAGTGCTGTAGACTCACCACTCCCTGTGGGACGCCGACATCGTAAGTGGGCGACTGCGATGAAGGCTGGTAAGGTCCTCGCGCGTACCTAAGAATGGCTAACTGCTGAGCTCTCTTAACACCACACTCGCCAAGACCTCGCACTTGGATCCAGTAAGCTCCGGGAATATTGTTCGCTTCGATTACAAAGTCGTAACGTTCGCCTGAAATTTATTTAATATTGGCTTTAAATATGTGACTTGTCTCTGATGTTTGGATTATAATTACAACCTATAATGGGGTGTGGATGGTTTATATATTTACCACTAAAATAGCTTTAGCTAACTAGCGTTAACTAAATCTGTTAGTTTTTCCTGAGCGATTTCTTGAAATTCTAATTTTTTTTCTCACTAAGATCGACTATTCAACTTGAGTCAAGTGCCCTATTAGCGAGGTATGTGGATTATTTATGAAGGTTTTAGAAAATTAATCGTTGTAAAAGAGGAAGAAGTTGCAACAGCATTATTCAATTCTCTTCGCTTGAGTTGTTGTTAAATGAATACATATTACGACACACCAAGGCGTGTCTTTTTCACTCACGCCCGATTAACACGATTATTTCTTTGGGTAACATTTTTTCATGTTGAACAAAGCGAGCAAAAATTACGTGGCTATCAGTTGAGCGGATAAACAATTCGATAAAAACTGTAGATTTTATCTATTGCACTCGTGTTGCAAGACCGGCAACCAAAGGAAAGGTTAATGTGAAAACGGGTCATTTATTGCTTCCTTATGTCTCACCTGAGAACGAGATGATGGTGTTCACTTGCACAGGTTGCACTGGCTCGCCGTCAGTCGCAATCACCGTCAAGTTGTGACCTTCGAACGTGACCTGGGCCGGGCACACTGATGCAAACGCATTGATCATTCTGAACCTGTATCTTCTTCCAGGGGTAATAGTGAATACTTCTAGTGGAGTATTTGTCATAAATCCGGTGTTCGGGTCCCTGAATTGTCCCTTTCCGTTAATCAGCACAGACTCGGGATCTTGACCGGTGTTCACAGCCAATCGACCAGGATATCTTTCCGCAGCATCCTCATGGAGCCAGTCACTGATCAACATGACATGGGTAGTTAAATCGTAGTCGTAGAGGTGGCTATTCGGGTCTTTGGATGGCGGCTGACGTACAACGATGCTGCCGTATAAACCGTCGAGCTTTTGAAGACCTGTGTGCGCGTGCCAGAAGTGAGTACCGGCGTTACCTTGCCATTGATATCTGTAAACAGAAAAAGAATACGTTTAAGAAAATGTCTCGAAAGTATCCAGAACGACATCATGGTGAATTTATGAGCCCTCTTGTTGAAGTGAAGGTGAATTAACTTTACCTGAAAGTATTTCCTTGCTGAATAGGACACTGGGTCACGAAGGGTACTCCGTCGTAATACTGGGATCCTCTCTGTGTGATTCCATGCCAGTGGATGGTGACCTCCATGCCCTCCATGTGGTTTTCGACGTCGATGACCACCTTGTCGTTCTCGCAGACCTGGATGGAAGGTCCGGGCAGCATTCTGTTGGCGCTGAGGATACCGCGCTCCACTCCATCAGCCAAGACACATTGGCAGTGAGACCAGACGACGTTCGTTGCGTTTGGTGTGCATACTTGACAGGCGCTGTGAACGTAAAGAGTGTTTTATCAGCGAATTATTCGAAAAGAAAGACCGAGTAACTAACATAGTTCATTTATGATGGCCTTTTGAGGCATATACGCCTTTCCTAAGTAAATTGGGTGATGATTAGCCCGGGTCAATGAATTAAACTTGCATTTATATTTCCTCGCGAAGTTATCCATCAATGTTTGGAGCGCAAATTGAATTAAATGAACATTATATAATCTGAAAATCGGCTAATAGTAAAGTTTTTTGCTGCTTGACAGTTGATGTAACCATCAGTTGTTAAAGCCTCGCTCAAAACATTTTACCCTAAATAAAACAAAGGAAGGAGACAGTATTTTTCACGATTTTCTTATCAACTGCAATCACATTGCACCACGATTTCCTCATGCTATGCGTTTGCTACGAGTCGTTTGCATAACGTCTGTCGTCACCTATCAATTACGTGCCTGTTGGAATTCGGTTCGTTCGCGTATCGTATAGTACAGTCAAGTGCGGCATTGAACGTCGTGGATGTGGAGCACCGGCCCGTGTGAAACAAACCGTGAAACGTGTGAAATGGTGAAGTCGGTCGTTGGGTCAAAGGAAACGTTCATAGACCACGTTTTGTTTCGTCCCTTGATTTTTTGCCAATTTACATTTTCAGCGCAACATCGATTTTACGCTGATGTAAAGTCACATTAGTGGCCACATTCGGTTGACGTAATACCATTGCAGTAATGTCCAAATAGATCCAGATTGCATATATACGATCATAAAATATACCCAAATTCGGGGGGAAAATTGAACTTGCGCAGAAAGTACTCGTATCAATATAAAGATTGAGTTTCGTGATACTTTTTGAGTTTAAGAAAACCGTTGCGCAATTTTCCATCATTACTAGGTATATAGGATTACTGAACCTGCTGATTTTATAAAAAAGTAACGGTGTTATATGGACAAACCCTTTACTGCACGAATTAGCGTGAGTTTCCTAAAAATTTAGGAATATTATGTCTTGATCGTGATGACGAAGGCGGTGGCGCTGATATTATCTTCGTTGGGTTAGTGTTACTAAACTGGCAAGTAAGTTTTTGTGATCTTGTAATATCTATCGAAATATATGCGTTTCTGGCAATATGTAAAATAACGTTTATTTATATGGTATACGTCATATCCAGGTATAATAGATTTGCATGCGCTTATCAGAGGACAAATCAACGTATTAGTCAGACGAAGATCCTGAAAATTGGGCATTGAATAAGCTACGAGTAGAAAGCTGCATTGTCAATGCTGCGTTGTGTACTGTGACCGATATTTTTCTATTTTTCCTATAATATTAGGAACTTGAGTATACTGCCATCAACAGGGAAGTATCTTATTTACTGCTCTTTGACAGCCACAATGGCCCAAACCAGAAGCATTTTGAACGACTAATCTTTCCAACTCTTTAATAAATTGAAACATTCGCGTACTGTATTTCATAGGCTGCGTAAGATTTAATTAGTAGTCCGATATAAGTATAGACGTTGGACTTCCTGTTTTTTTTTACAGCACAGTACTATTTTTTTAGAACCGGAAGAGAAACCGTGTCATTATCTATCGTTACAAAATTCCATTTCAACCTGTATGTCACTCAATGATCAGCAGTAATTATTGGCCTTACTCAGCCTTACCGTGTTAAATTGGGTACTAATCCATATCCGTTCGGCAAAAGACAATAGGTAAATACTTATACTTACGTACATATACTACCTGCATTACTGGGGTTTACCATAATGAAAATTTACGAGAATTTTCCTGTTCGAAAGAATATAATACTTAACTCTAGTATTGAGCTGTATTCCGCTTTTTTTTTCTTTTCAGCCAGTGTAAAAATAATTCCTACATTCACACCAAAGAGATGATGCATTTGCTCATTATTAAAATGAACATCGATGCCAAAATTGACGATCGCGTAAACTGTTAGCTACTTTAGTTAATGTCCGAGTGATGATATCTAACTTTAATCCCAAGAATATAATTTTTGAATGCCGGAAGAAAATATTAAAACTTAGGTAAGTACATAGTTAGACCAAACAGTTTTTTTTATAGAAAATCGTAAAGTGTACTGTACCGATTCTGTACTTCTAACATTCATAATAAATTCTAGTAAATGACTGAAGTTACTTACGCTCCCAAAACGTTATACAACTCGAGTGTGAAGTGGTAGTAGCAGATCCTTGGCGGCTCATTCTCTCTGCATGCTCTTGCGCATTCATCGGGGGCAGATAACGACGGGTTCCTTCTCAACTCAGCCGTGGCACTGCTGGTGAAGTCCAGATGTTTCAACGTGGTCTTGCCATTGGCGTTTCTCACTAGTGGTGGTAACGGGTTACTCCTAACGCCGCCGCTGAGCGGACCGCTGCCGCTGCTGGCTTGAGCGAATGAATTTGACGAAGGTCCGATGGTGCTTCCAACTGATCCGAATGATCCGAAGGGATCACTGACTGATGGATGGGTCTGGACTATTCCATGGGTGGATGAGAAGGCGCTACTGCTGCTCGAGCTCTCTCTGAAAGGTGTCGCTGTGCCGGCCTGCCACCACGACGCTGACGTGGACTGGTCGTCTGAGATGGCTTCTGTGAAAGGAAGAAATAAGAACGTTAATAAGATGTTCTGCTAGAATTTCTTGTTATATTTTTTGGAATGAGTTTCCTCGAATATTCGAGAACTTACTCGCAATTACCAATTAAGTAATTGTTCTTAAAATGGTAGTGGAAACATGATCAAATGGTTTATTCCCGAAACTAATAACCAAGCTTAGTCTTATGTGCGCGTTGTGTAGACTCTAATAAAAGTGCCTAATAAAAGCTAGTCTAAAGAGCAGCGACAAACTTTGTCACCGTGTGCACGATGGGCTGAGTTTGTAACAATGTGGCACTATTGAAATTGTAAAAGACCTTGCTTTCTATGTATGTCGTTTTATGTATCCTACATACATAGAAGAAACTATGTTTAAACAATTGAGAACAAACCAAGTATTAATTTGGTGGTAATTACGAAACCCCACGCGTGAAATGTATGCGTTTAGAAAGGAGATAATAGAATAGGGCGAATGCAAACGCTATTATGCATCGCTAACAGAACCGCGGCATTATTTGTAGAACATGGAGATATTATGGAGGAGAGCAGGTGAAGTGGAGCTCGTATAGCATTTATCCAATCTTATTCACACAGAGAAACAGTTTCCTTTTCGCAATACTCTTTATATATATTGCAGTTTGTCAATTGAAAGAGCGAGCTCACTTCTGTCATTTTCCTCCTCCGACATGTGAATAGGAGACTTTTTGCAGCTGAAAAAGGTCTTTTTAACGAACTTGTTATATTGGTTGTCAAAGTTGCACATACGATTATACTCTAAGTAATCTGAGCAAACAATCTCAAATACAATCATACGTCAATAGGCCACTATATGAGGACTAAATTATGAACATGCCCCTCAATTTCAGTTACAGATATAGGTAACTATGTAAGTACAGTTTACGTCGATATTTATAAAGCGCTGTCCCATAAGGTAAAACTTTCTGCCGTAGACAAAGTAAACAGCTGGATTTATCTGCCATCTCGAGCATTTTCCCAAGCCATCTGTCAGAAGCTGGTAATGTATTCAAGTGATAAGTGCACTAGATAAGCACCAGACGACAGGTGTGGTAATGCGAATACCTCAATTTAATACCTTGGTGAAGCTAACCTTATATAGGGCCTCAGTAGTCGTGAATGCTTGTTCAATAGGAATCCGATAATTATAAAATGAATTAAGATGTTGCAGCGGTACAAATCTATGAAGCCAAAAAATAGAATTACGTTTTTCCGATATCTTAAAATATACAACCATTCTTTCTCCATTTCTTATTTTTTGGTCAAATTGTATCTTAAAAAAATTACCTACGTTTTATTAACATAATTAACTACTTGTGCTGCGATTTTTTTCTCTAGATTTTGTGGTGATATTAGTTTTAGCCCTCCAATCCATTCGAAGAAACATTGTTTATTTCCCTCATTGTTCAATTGTAGTCACACCTTCCACGTAAGTATATATTATTATCTACTGAGCTTTATGTATAGGTACTGTAATCGTTAACATTTGTTCTGTCACGACTCAGTTTTGTAACACTGTGCGGTCAGTGGGGACCATAGTTTATTTATGTCCTTAAATCGGTTTTACTTCCTTATTTCGCTTGTTACAGTTTTGTGCATACAGATAGACTGCGTTAACTAACCATTATGCAGTCACGGTACAACCTTGTTGGATCTTTCTACATTAACTACTGTTGTAATTGCCGATGCTGTTTGATTTCCTATGTCGATAGCTTGAATAGGTTTATTATCGTTGACTTAGAACTAAAGTAGGGTTAGGTTGGCAACTTCCATCACTTTTAAGGAAGGGGTTGGAAGTAAAATATGGGAAATTAAGGTGTTTCAAGTGTAACATGAAGGAAATTTGCGATCTTGGAAAATAGTTATTAGCGATAAGTTCTCAAGAATTATAAGTTCTAGTAATTATTTTATTATTGTATGAATCAAAGGTTTTTATGTAGGCACCAGCAGATAGTTCGTTTGTATGGCCCTTATTTATAACACACAAATAATTAAATCTACTAAGAAATTGATATTAAGTCATAGGAGATCAATGAATAAAGTCCATCATATTTGGGGACTAAGTATTGCTTCTAAATATAGATTAGAAAAAAACCTCTTAGGTATTATTATCACTGTGTTTTTACTTATAAACCCGTAGACAAGTTTAATATAAAGACCTTGAACTAAGTTTTAGTTTTACTTCCTCATTGGCAAATTATTAACAATAGCAAGTGGTCGCAATTCGTCAAGGCGTCCATAGATTGAATTATTAGAAGTATCTCTAATAACTAATCGGAATTTTGTGCCAAATAATTTGCAACGTCATCGAGTTCATCTGGTATGTCTGTTACTTGGTCGTAAAATAGATTGGGTACCTACCCTGAATTCTTTTGTATCTTGTTGTTTCAATAGGTCATATATATTTTGTCTTTTATCATGATATGTCTAGTCTCATAAAAGGTAATACATTTCTTCTAGGTAAGCTGTAGTTTAAATATTAATTTAGAGATGAATTATCATTTCTGCCCAACAAAAGAAAATTCCGTTAATTTCAAGCAAATAACGCCTGACACATACCTACGTGCTCTTGGTAGCGATCTGAGGTCTAGGCTGCAATCCGCTACTTACTGGACGTTAACGACGGGACGGGGAGAAAAGGGGTCGGGGCATGCGTTTCAACTGACCGCAAGCCGCAAGGCGCGTGCAGATCGCGCCTGTGTGGGAAAGACTTGATGGTGTGCCTATAATTTTGTACGTCAGCAATTTGTCAGAATTTACATTTAGGTACATCACTTGTACTTACATGTTAATGCTAGAAAAAAATGCCAGCGCTGTGGAGAACAGGTGGCAACATGGTCATAAGAAGAGCCATAGAATCATAATATTTGCATGCGATTTACTACTGCTTAGATAGACTAATAAATTTCTTGTAATCAAATGAGTAACATAATAAGTTACGTTGACGCCTCGGGGCAGTTACCTCAGTTATCGTGTGGTTGTCTCGAGACAATTTCTCTTTTCCTGGTGTCACTGATCAAGGTGTGATGCTGTAACGTGCGCGTGCGCAACAATGAAGTGTTAGTGCGGAAAAAATCCGCTAATTTGTCGTAATACTGTTACGTTTTTCTTACTACCGCTATCAGATGTTACGGGAACTCTACGGGAAATGGAAACAAAATACTGACGTAGGTACTTATAGCATATTAATTTGAAGGAAATGCATAATTATAGTTTAGGTCTAGGTAGAGTAGATATGTTAAAACCTAAAGACAGTTAAATTAAAATACGTGATGTACTTCCAACATTGATTGTCAATAAATTGATAAATAATCTAAACGTACTCTCAATTGGTTACAAAAATAAGACTCTTCTTCTGAGATAAAATAGGTAAGTAGTTGTGGATATTTTCTTTTCATAATTAAGCGCCCAGTTAAACTCCATTAACGGTTGTCGGTTTGGTAACTCTCCAATCAGCACAAAAAGCAGACATGAAAATAGGAACTAACAATATTCTTGCGTAATTCCTAAATTTAGACAAAGATTTATCGTTAAAGAAACTCTCGTTGCGTAAAATTGTTGCTTATAAAACTAAACTTCAATTCGTAAAAAAAGAAAATTCGTAAAGTCACTTAAAATAGAAAATTTTAAGGTATGAAAACCGCATTAGTGCATGTGCAACTCTTTAATATTATGTATTTCATCTAAAATGAGGTGTTATAATGAGGTGAGACTCCCGGACGCGTATATGGCTTCCCGTATTCTGTACGTCCCCCGAGGAGAGACGAGTTCGGTACGCTTTTCTAAGAGCCTAAATACCATGAAAAACCGTATGCAGTACGTCCCCGCGCGGCGACGAATTCGATACGCTTTTCCAGCCGCTGCTAATGATAAAGTTAACAGAAACGCGTATTCAATAGGTCTACAGAACAATGATAGTATGGAAAGAAAACGTCTATCGTATACGAGGAGACTTATAGTATTTATTGGAGTAAAAAATTATGATTAAAATTATAATTGGAATCTGTTGTCTAATGTTTTTTTGCCACAGTTTCGTTATTTTTGATACTTAAAGGAATGTTGTGGCGTCGTTTTACCCGACTGTGCATGAAGGAGTGTTATGTTTTTCGAGTGTATGTATGTCTAATTCTTTGACGCACCACTGGAAATGATAAAGTTAACAGAAATCCGTATTTAATATGTCTATGGAATGAAGGAATGAAGTCAGGAATGAAGAGTCCTTGTTACGATGCGGTATCTTTCGGCCGAATCTTGTAGTTGGCCGCCTAAATTTAAAAAAAAAAACAATTTTTTTTTAAAGAAGCTGTCATGACTTTTTGACTGGGATTCCGGGAATTCGTATTGATTTTTTTCAATTTCTCCGACTATTTTTAAGATTTCATATATATTTGCAGATTTTTATAAATTTAGCCGGCTAACTACATGATTCGGCCGAAAGAGACCGCATCGTAACATCCTTACCCAACCACGTTTCTAGTCACTGATAGATAAGAAGTAGCTACTTCACTAGGTACGGACAACAGCAGATCAATGGTAAAACTTGCTTGTAGTACGATTTCAGCTCTTACGACGCCGATAATAAGAACGGTCCAAAGTGTTACACTTGATCTGCTTACTTAGGTAACTACATAAAATTAGTAGGTTCTTCCGAAAAAATGCACATTGCAAACATTTTTAAACAAAGCCACCTTATGGCGAAAAGCGTATGATTACATTAACTAGCGATTGCAAATGATTTTGATCTAAATGATATCTCATGCACAACATGACGATTTATTACAGGCAGTGATAGATGAGTTAACTGTTTGCGGCTTTTGGATGGAGAACTAAATTGGATGAGTGCAAATTGACCATTCAATTTGCACATTCGACATTAGTGAAACCAGTCTTTAATAATACCTATCTATTGCACAGCATCTCTTATTTATAGGTAACTGTTTCAATATGAGTGTTCATTCACAGTTTTTACTCGAATGCCGAAAAAAAGAGAGTAATATTTTTTAGAGTGTAGTGTCGGTCGGCTTGATGAATTTTGATGTAAGTATAGGTATCGTAAGTTCATCTTACAAGACAAAAACGGCGTGATGTATGGAAACAAGATTAAAAATAATCGATCTGAAGTAGTTTATTTTTAATTTTGTTTCCATAGAATAAAATGTATCGTATTGTCAGTACGGTTCCCGTGACTATAATCAAAGATTTAAATCGTCATTATAATCACGCCGTTCCCGTCTTGTAAGACGACCAACCCGGTACCAACGCAATGCGTATCAAAATTAATTTGACACTAAGCCAACCTATTTTACTGACTTTGTTATGTTTAAAACATTACTACACATTATTAATAGTATGCACCTAAAGTCGGTACTTATTTATGGACAAATGTGTGATAATTTTGCTTTACTTTGATATAATATTAAAGAAGAAAGCTTACGAAAACATACAACACTGCATTTGTGCAGACCTCCCACTAAAGAATGAATATTAAAATTCCAAAAATAAACATTGATTGAACTCGTTAAAACGCCAACCTACGCCGATAAAAAAACATGTAATACAATTTAAAAGTCGATTAAAATGATTGATGATTGAAAGTCATGTCTCCTTGTAGACTTTTCAAACAGTCCCACTCAATTAGCATTCATAGTCTTTATCTTGGAGGTCGTTGTGAACATTAACAGCCTACAAATAATGTTAACCCCACCTGTTGAACAATGCCTTTCGACAAGCTCTGCAATAAATCAATTGTGGCTACATTATTTAAAACTTAATAGATAAGCCTCGGTGCGGGTTATGATTTTGAATTTAATCGACGAATAGTGTGGGCGTGAACGTTAGTTATTCAATTAGTGATCATAAAAGTTAGAGAGTATTATTTATTGCGCCATGTTATAAATAAGACTATTACGAGACTACCTGATAATGAGTCGAAATTGGCTTGGTTGAAAGGTACCTAGGTAAGTATTGCGTAAATATTATTTTGCTACATATATACTTGGTTTACAAAAATCTACTTGAATATTCGTACACTACCTAGTCCTGAGTTCATTATTAGTTTATATTATTGGATTTGTATCAAAAGTTTTGAAAATGTTACGATAAAATATTGGGATAACAGCCCCTCTACATTTTATTTTCAAATAAAAAAGTCACAGATCGGTTTGATCGAATGACATCTTCTTTTGTAAATTCAACCTTTAAAGAAGAACAGGATGCCTCTATAATTCGTTCCTGCTTACTAAGGGATTTCATGTTAATCTAGGTATTTACACAAAGAGCGCATTCCATATTCAAGTCTCATGAACTACTTTTATCAAATCTGGTTTCAATTTAATAGCAATCGGATATTCTAGAAAATTGTCTAAAATGTTAAAGTGGTTACTCTGTCGCGATCGTTGAAGCGGAAAAGAGAGAAAGCGTCTACTTCAACAGATGTTTAAATTGTCGTGACAGGTCTATCTTCACAGGCACTACCTAAAAGCCTATGTACAGCTAACAGCAGATCAAGTGTGACACTTTGGACCGTTCTTATATTTGCGTCGTAAGATTTAAAATCGTACTGCTGTTACCAGTGATCTCCTGTTATTCGTACCTATGTTGCACAGTGTGTAAAATATTTAAAGAAGAGGCGCAGTGTTTGAACACTAATATAATGATTAACTTATATAATTATATTATATATAATTTTAAGCACCTAAGGAACCCTTAAGGTACTTTAAAAAAATACTTTTCAGTGAGCTTAAAATACGTCCAATTTCGTTAGAGAATAACCAAAGTGAAACTCGTCAGTTAATTTTTTAGCTTAATCAATGTGTTCTGTTCGGCTTGTGGAAAATACTCGGCTTACTATTAGATATTATTTAATTATTGTTTTTCATTATACGGCATTTAAAAAATAATAATAATTGGTATTATTATTATTTTTACGGGACTTATTCTAGACAGGAATAGTAACCTGTTGATTCGAAATTTTACCATTTTCGTTCATCGATTCAGCGCCTACAGACCGCATCATCGGATGCTGAATGGCCGTGTATCGATTTCAATTACATTTTGATTGAATTTACTAGTTTATTATTAGGCCATTGGAGTTGATAAAAAGCTAATTAATCATAGCGGAAAATACGTTCCATTATATCAGTTACACTTACGTAACTTTATAGGTCATTTATTACAACTATCTGAGTTATTGCTACTTTACTTAGGTACTTCATCAAAAGGTCGTAACATGGGTTTCGGAACAAGTTAGGTAAGTGATTGGGAAGTTTTGAAGATGTGTTTACACAACTAGAGAACTCTAACAAATCTAGAATAGGTATTCCTAACTAATTTGACATGAGGTCTGTACAAATAAAAGTAGATATTTATTTTTGAAATCATAAAGCTCTTTCCTATAGTTAAATAAATAAATAAAGCTGTGAATTACAAGCATTACTTACAATTCAAATTATTACTATAAATTATATTATATAATTATACATTATTTATATTGAATTATATTTTGATTTTTAATTCAAATTTTGATACTATTTTTCATGCTCTTCACTGTCTTTCGACATAGGCCTCCTCCAGCTTTTTCCATGTGTCTCTGTCTCTGGCTATTCGCATCCACAATTTTCCAGCAATTTGTCTTAAATCATCATGCCATCTTTTAATAGGTCTTCCTCCCTGGAGCTAGTTCTGGGATACCACTCCTATAGTTAAGGGTAAAATATAATTATAGTCTTTGGTAAAATCAAAAGATTTGCCATATAGCCTAAAACTGTGCATTTCCTAAAATTGATTCACTATTTACACAATGTTTGATAACGATCATTAATTTAGTTCACCAATGCAGAACAATCTCAACAAATTATCCAGTAATCGACTTCTCGATTACATTTTAATTGCATGATTTGTTGTTGACATGTGAAATTCAGACCCGGTTTGGCCAGTGGCTTGTACAACCACTTACAAGCTACTGGCGTGGCTACTGGAATGTTGAATTATGCATGAATAATGCTTTATCACGTGCTTTATGATGTAAGGGCGTATGGTTGTCTGTCTAATTTTGGTAGGTGTGTTTTATAACAGTGGTTCCTAACAAGTGGTCCGCGGACCATCAGTGGATCATCATCTTCTCTATGGACGTTTATTCATTTCTAACAATCTTAAAAGTATTACATCTATCCTTGCGTAGGTATAACGTAGGTAACAATTACAACAGCTAATCGACAGGATAGATATTAATCTATGACAAAACGACAAGTCGCTAGCGAAAGTTGACGTTATGATATGACAAAACGGAATCGCTTGATTACTAAGGCAATTTAACGGGCGTTAGAACATGAAATTGGATCGAAATGGTGAAAGTATTCTTTATATTAGCAAAGAACAATTAATGAATGTATACTTTTGAGTTAGGTATATTACGTACCTATGTACCTAGAAAGAATCGTCTACTAATTGATTTCCTGGTAACTTTACTGTCAATAGCTGTTCAACACAATCTTTACAAAATATGTGTACTATATTATAGTTCACATATGTTGTAAAGATTTAGGTAGGTACTTATCTACATATTGCAAGTCTATTTTATTTAATATTTAACTGCGTTTATTGGAGCTGCGTATGCGCAAACGCTTCCTATACATATAATTACCATATAGATACACCTATGTAAATCCACAACATAACTAATTAATATTCGACGTAAGAGCACTTAGCAAAGCGCGATTATAATCCGTTAGTAGCGCATGCGCTCGCGGCTGCTGTTTTATTATCAACACTTTCACCGCAAGCTACTTAGTAGTAGGTGAGTGTTTAGGATATAGGTAAGTACCTATTTAGTTTTAGCTTTTGACTGCCAGAATGCTAAATTGTCTTCAGTTTATATAAAAAAAATGTTTTGAAGCAAGTTTCAGAAGTCCAAGAAATGCTTTCATTTAGTTTACTATGGACGTTACTTGCTAATGTCAAGCTAAAGGAAAACAATTTATTATAAACTGAAAAATTTCTGGTTAATATAACGACATTAAATATAAAACAACCTTCGTACCTACTCAATACAATTAGAATCATCACAGAATTAAGTGACTGCTATTTAATTAATTACAGCTACCTTTGCCAACGTATTGCGTTGGCAATTCAGAGAGGGAATGCTGCCAGCCTTCTGGGCACCGTGACTCCCGATGCCCTCCTAGAGGACATATTTTATTTATAGTTAATTTATTTATAGGTAGTTTTAGTTTTTAGTTATTTAATGTTAGTTTTTAATCATGTATTATATTATTCAATTCTTACTTAATTAATAAATATTTATTAATGTTAGTCAATGATAGTTTTCAATTTCTATTTCAACAACTTGTTATATTTTTATATTCCATTCATTACATTTTAAACGACGAAACAAACAACTGCTTTCCTATTTCATCGTTTAAAATGTGATATATTTTTTTAAATTAACTTTTTTCTGTAACTGTAATAGCTTTCATCCCGCGACACTTTTGTGACTGTCATGCAGTTGTCGCGTGGTCTGATCGTGTGAATAGAGCTTTAGGAAGCACACTTACTAATACTAGTGAGATGCATGTCACTGCTCAGATATGATCAGAATGTGCGCGTACGCACGACATGACCGCCTTTTGATTGCGCAACCTCTTGTTTGTTTAATGTTATAATGTATATCACAATACCCATAAAATAATCCATAAAACTTGATCTATCTATAACGGAACGTATCTAAGTTTGGGCGCAAATATTGAATGACGATGAGGCATATTATGTTACGGATTCTTGAAGGTGGTCTGGAAGTAATCGCCTTCTGATTACACGCAGTTACAGTATATAGTTTATATTTTATGATAAGTATTTTAATAAACAAAGAAAAAAAATGACTTTACCTAATTAAGAAAATATCTGCTAATTTACAATAATTTTTGAAAACCATATCTGTTCCATCGTGTGTCGCGATAAATTGTCAAAATTTATTTGAAATCTCTGCTTCGGCCTTAACATGCAAAGCCTTAATTGAACACAAAGTTTAAATCTTTATGTCTCCTAGATTATAAACATTGCATAATCTCGTTTTGTTTAAATGACTGTTTAGAAATCTAAAATAATTATTAGTTATTTACTTGCTAATTTTCGAGCTCACAAAATATTCATTTACACAGTTTTACACCGTTATATCTTTGTTTGTTTACAAATCTGTACCTAATATTTGTTAATCATTATACTCGTACTAAATTAGTTACTAGGATGTTTTAATTGATCATGATTCGTTATGTCTAAATTCTAGAATATCTAGTTGTACTTATTGAAAGTCAATTTCCTGAAAATTCAATACCCTGGTGCCCTGAAGGTCCATTCTCTGAGCGTTCATTTCTGTGTTACACTTGATGTGCTGTCGACTGTAGCAGCCAGGAAATATATAGGTATCTCATCAAATAATTAACTCATGCGAAATAATAACGTAAGCGCTTTTAAATTTTACAATAAAATAAAATTTACTGCGTCTGTCTGTCTGCCCCAATTATGAAAGAGTTGTTATAATTTTTTACTGTATCGTAAGGTGACATGGTAGTCAATTTTCGTAAGTTGGTTTACCTAATAAAAGTTGGTTTACTAATGGTGTGGAATATTTGGTTATACTTAGCTCGCAACGGATAACCCATGACAATAATTTATACCATGTATAATTATTTTTAAACAAAAGTATTTTCAAAACTAACGTAAGTAATAAAAACAAAAGTATAAACGTAAGTGCGTAAGTTACTTACGCACGAAGACATGTGCAAAATCTAGTATGTGCAATGTACCTACTTTATACCGGTAAAATGTAATTAGTACGATCTGATATTAAAATGTTTGTGTAATTTCTACTATGTTAATACTTAATACGAAGTAACTAATTTAAAAGTCGTAAAAAGATTTTTGGCTCTAATAACCTGGTATGCCTTAGTCCTCTTTATTACAGCTGACAGCTATTACAAAATGTGTTACGATAAGTAAATTGGCTAATTGGTTACTCTATTTGTTTTACGAAATTAGGCAGTTAGTATTTACTTATTTAATTATTTGCGGTCATGCCAATTAAGCTAAGAATAAATTAACGCTTCATCGTGAGAAATGGAAATGGCAATTTTAGATATTGAATTCAGAATATGAAGTTAGAATTACAAGGATATCGGCGTTTATGATTTTCTGAAAAATTCTAGACCATCTACAAAATGTCAACGGTTGGACATCTTAACTATATTAGCAATTATTCTAAAAAATGTATGTAGGTAACATGTCTTTGAGAGGTTTAATGAGAGAAGACCTAAAGCTGGTGGCGAGAAAAATTGCTAAACTGTGTATGTGGAAACTAGCAAAAATCCATAAACCACCGCATAACTTTAAATCTACGTATCTATTATTTAAAATTACGTATCTACACAGGCAGTTACAAATTGGGGTTACCACTACTAACGGTATTGTAAAAGTACACTTTCGGTACTGTAAAAGGAATCATTAGATTAAACGTACAAAGTTTCTCACAGACTTTCGCAAACAGCCGTAATGAAACAAAGCTCATTACTGCAACTGCTTGGTCGCCTTTAATTTAATCAAGTTGATTAAGGTAAAGCTTAATTAACCATTAGAGTTAATTAAATAAGGCTTGAAGCGCAGGATTTGCGGTAAAGGGCGTGGAAAATAATATAAATATACATTTACAGCCAGTGCACAGCCAACTAAAGTTGATTAAACTGTTGAGTTGGTCTTGTATTTGCATCTCACGGAATACTAAATGGGTTTTATTATTTAGCTCACCTACTAAACTGTTTAGTTGGTGAACAATCGATCGGCTAGGTAGCCCTTAGCAAAAATTGAAAATGTGTGATTGATTAATACTTACCCATCAAGTCTTTCCTTTTGTAGAAATGTAATGCAGAAGGATCGATCACCTATCGTAAGAAAATGTTATCGCAATACACTTGAGAAACTGCAGCCATGGGTTAGCCCATAATGGTTTAATACGGTAAATAATGTTAAATATTGTATAAACAAAAAAACTCCGACTGTTTTTGGCATAAAATTGTATCCTATGTCAGTGCCCAGATAAAGATTGGATTCAAATGACATTGCCACATTTCAATGGAGCTTTGCCCCACCTTCAAAACTACGTGACCATTGAAGCTGTACCTATCATTTTGTTGGGGACTTATTACAGGTTTCATATTTCATAATCATAATCAGTAGGAGTTGCGAGAGTAGTAGAAAATGATAACAAAGACAATGAATAATTCGCTTCGATTTCTTACTATTTTCTGAATTCTTAGGTAATTAAGCTGTTTTTTCGACTCGTTTGATGTACAAAACCAAAAATCGTAGATATTTTTACACTTATTCGTTATTTTGTTCATCACACGGTTGATGGTGTGGCAGAATCTGGCATTGTCATTTACCCTGTACAAAGACTACAGGTTCTAACGGATTTTGCGATAACAACGTACTTGGAGCGACAACTCTGCGTCCCTCTTACAGACTGGTTAAAAAATAACCACAAATTAACTCGAGTCTGCTTTGTAATTACCTGAAAATAAGGAAATATTTTTTATTAATTTTGGATTTTAATGTGCCATACAAAAATTTGAACATAATTAAGGCAGTTTCCCACAACCCTAGTAAAATACCAGATTCCGAATGACTCACTAATTTATGTCGCATTCAATGCAACTAGATAGACGGGAAGAAGAATTTTCACAACAATTATGTTGAAACGTGATCGATATTGGTACGGTCGAACACAAAGAAAAGTGTAGGTATAGCCACAGAATATATAATAGTACAAGTACAGAAGAGTCTCTCCTAAAAACCGTTAAAATAAATCGCGAGTCTCGCAGCGACGCAATAAAGTACAATTCAGCTCGCGCAGCGCGAAGTGCCTACAATTATATTCACCTACAACGTGCGTCTCTTTCTATCGGGTAGCTCTTTACTCTTCTGACACGATTAGGGCTGCCGGCTTGTGAAAGATAAATAATCTGAATATTTAATGAACATATATTATTATACCACTTTATTATTCTACTTTTGTAAACAAACTGATATTTCAAATATACCTACGGTATTAGATCACAAAAGACCATAGGCATGCTATCTTCTTACACTTTAATGGGTGTCTACAATACTAAACATAACTCTTTTAGGTTTTAGCTAGGTATAATCTAGTCCGGGAGCCGAAACCCATATTTACATATTTAAGATGCAAGAACTAGCCTTGCGATTTATTATATAAATCTAATCTAATTATTCGTTCATTATTCATTCAATTTCATTCAATTATCTGCAACTATTCTCTAGATTGCATGGTAAAACTACTCGTAAGTTAATGGAGAATAAAATCGGGGATAGTTACTCCAGTATAAATTAAAGTTTGGTCGAATCCACCCTAAATAAAATAAATTATTATGGTAGGTACTAAATTGTATGAAAGAATATTTTAATAATTTAGACCAAATTCTTGTCACGATTTTTTTCTTCCGATACAATGAAAGACGGCTAAATACGTCGCAGCGCGGGCGCAAAATAGCATTACCGTCAGAATGGCGCGGACGAGCTCCCAGGTCCTCGAGGCCTATCCTGGACTGATGTACCGCTAAAGCTGGAATTAGTGACGGAGTCTCATAATTTGTGACGCAATAGTTTAAAAGTTATAAGCCTTTGAAGGGGGCCGCGCCAACCTGACGCTTGAAAATCTGACTGATCAAAATCAAATTAATGAATCCATATGGTACAAATTTGATTGAAAAAACAGGATGTGACGCTGAAATGATGAATATGTACCCAATTTTCATGTTTCAAACATAAACAGATAAAAAGATATAAGCCTTCATAGGGGGCCGTGCAGAATCTCGCACCACCCCCCCTGGATCTCGAGAACCAGACAAGCTACACAACAGCGGATTGTATGAGGACGTAATGCCGCAGAACGCTGAATTCGTGACGGAAGAACCGACATTTAAACCGCAATAGTTCAAAAGTTATAACCATAAGAACTTTTCGGACCGTCAGGATGGCGCGGCCCCTTACAAACGCTAATAACTCGGTAAATATATCATCACGGATGACGTGACTACCATCAATATTTCGGCATTCAGCGGCTCTAATTTGTGACGCAAGGTCCGGGGCTCCAAGTTTAATATTTGCTGAGAAAACAAAAAAACAAATTCCTATGGAGGAAGTCGATAGGGTGACAATGTTACTGAGTTTTACCGGACTTATACTAAGACTATGTCAAACATGATGACATAACGATTTCTACAATCATATGAAGCGAAAGGTAGAAGCCACCTAGAATATACAGCATACACATAATAAACATAATAATAACGTAACATTTATTTTAATTTAAAAAAAAATTAAGTATTGCTAATAACTTTTTAATTGATAATTACTTATATACGATTATGTCATCCTGTTATACCTACATATACTAAGTACAAGTCCGATAAAACTCAGTAACATTGTCGCCCTATCGACTTCCTCCATAGGAATTTGTTTTTTTTGTTTTCTCAGCAAATATTAAACTTGGAGCCCCGGACTTTGCTTCACAAATTAGAGCCGCTGAATGCCGAAATATTGATGGTAGTCACGTCATCCGTGATGATATATTTACCGAGTTATTAGCGTTTGTAAGGGGCCGCGCCATCCTGACGGTCCGAAAAGTTCTTATGGTTATAACTTTTGAACTATTGCGGTTTAAATGTCGGTTCTTCCGTCACGAATTCAGCGTTCTGCGGCATTATGTCCTCATACAATCCGCTGTTGTGTAGCTTGTCTGGTTCTCGAGATCCAGGGGGGGTGGTGCGAGATTCTGCACGGCCCCCTATGAAGGCTTATATCTTTTTATCTGTTTATGTTTGAAACATGAAAATTGGGTACATGTTCATCATTTCAGCGTCACATCCTGTTTTTTCAATCAAATTTGTTCCATATGGGTTCATTAATTTTATTTTGATCAGTCAGATTTTCAAGCGTCAGGTTGGCGCGGCCCCCTTCAAAGGCTTATAACTTTTAAACTATTGCGTCACAAATTATGAGACTCCGTCACTAATTCTAGCTTAAGCGGTACATCAGTCCAGGATAGGCCTCGAGGACCTGGGAGCTCGTCCGCGCCATTCTGACGGTAGTAAAATAGCGGGCTACGTGCAATCAATCTGGCGCGCAGCAGCCCACTGAATAGCCGCGCCGGCGCGGCCCAAGGCCGCCCGCCCGATGTACCTGTAGATTTATACCTAAAGCGCGGAGTGCACCAGGCCTGGTATAGCAGACTCATTAGGGTTGATTTTCTCGTAAATTTCAAAACTCACTGCCAATTTATAATTTTTTTTAAATTCCTAGTCCACGTAAACTTTTTTTTTGCAGTGAATGTATTTGTAAATACTTAGTTTACTAAGTGGTACCTATAATTTTTGATTACAAGTTATTTAGCTACCAACTTATTTGTGACTGTATAAGATTTAACACAGTTATTAAAGTCAAAGATAATAATCGAGTCTGATTACAAAAAAAATAGCCTTCAACTTTTAATTTTACTTTAAAATATTTCTTAACAATAATTTAAGAACCTTGACCTGTATAGTGTATAGTAGCAGGTATTTGATAACGATAATACGTTTATTACCATTACAAGTTATTTTATTTATGAGTTACAGTTTACAGTCGACAGCAATTCACTCTACACAAACCCATTCCAATCTGCGCGGTATTACAGTCGCGTAGAGTGCCCTCCTGTTATACTTGATGCCGACTGTACATTCATGGTATTATCCTCAAACGATGTGACATCGGGCCTCCGTAACAATGATAGGAAGCACGCATTCCTCAATAAACAAATGTCATGCCTACCCTTTGAGTAAATAAGTAAACCAGAGACGCTACCTCATTTGTGTGCTGGCTAGAGCAAGACGAGTAGAGCTCTGAGTGGCTATCAGGCTTGGCTACTGTAGAGTCTGTGCGGTTGGTATACCGCTAAACTTTAGTACTGTTATTCATAAACCTAGTTGAACCTCACTTTCCTTAAATCGTGTTGCTATCCCTGTCACACTTTGTTAAAAAAAGGTTAAGATAGAAAGGGACAGGGTGGCTAAACGGTGGCGTAACTTTAAATCCGTTTATGAATAACAGCCCTAAGCGCTAAGAAGCCTTTTTTAGGAAGTGTGAAAGGGCAACACGGTTTAAAGGAAGTTTAGCTATGTTTTGAATAACGGCATATATGAAAACCGAAAAAATCAAACAAAATGTTAAATTATGCCTGAAATGCACTGCACTATATTGGGCATTGGGCTTGCATACTTCAAGCACAAGTCTTCCTATTTGCCTCTGACAAGTAATTCAGTTTCTCAAATAAAAGTATAAAATGCATTAGGACCAATCCACAAAGCATTATTAATTTTAATTTTACATATAACTTAAACGTCGTCGTCATAGCATATTGCGGCGAACGTTAGCGACATGTGTAATGGGCGAACAATTTGCGTGAGCGCAGTGTGTAATCCCGAGGTAATCGTTGGGCATTGCGACCGCTGCTTTATGCATTTTGTGGTGATGACACGTATTGTACGCAAACAGATCATAAATTAACAAAGATTAGAACACCCAATAAATACCTATTTAGAATTATCGGTAACGACTCCTAATAATTATAAATCCCCGGGCAATCGCTGAACATTGCGATCGCATTTTGTGATGACACGTAGTCGTTGGTAAACAGAACAGAAATTAACAAATAGATTAGCGCAGCTATTAAATACCTAGATTTAAATATCGGTTACTACTCTTATTACATATATTGCCGGGAAATCGATGAGCATTGCGATCGTACTGACATATTTTTTGCATTTCATGATGACACGGTAGTTATTGGTGAGTAAACAGAACAGAAATCATTAAACGAATTAGGGCAAATACTTGCAGCTAACAGAAGATCAAGTGTAACACTTTGGACCATTCTTATTATCTGCGTCGTAAGAATTAAAATCGTACTGCAAGTGTTACCATTGATCTACTGTTGTCCTTTCCTATCTACAATAATTAATAAATAACTGATTAAAATAATTATATCGCCAACACATTCATATGATTTGGTCCAACAACTCTTTCAAGTGTCTGTCAACCTTGTGCCTGAATCGGACACTTGTCGTTATAATTTGGGGCTGGTTCAAATTGTCATTGCTCCATATTGCAATCAGGTGAAAACAATTACAGCTGACAGACAAGGACAATAACAAGACAAATGGTTAAACATACGAGTACCAGTTGCGTGTGTAAGGTGCGGGAAAAACTGGTGTTAAATTACAATAATTATATTGTTCAAAGCAACAAAGTATCTTACTAAGGTCAACGACTTTTTGGCAATAAAAAATAGTAGTAGGAGATTTCACAATGCATAGACTTTGTCCATAACCTTAATTCGATTTTCGTACGCATTCGTGCCTCGGGGCAAAACCTGAACGCTACCACAGATTAATATCAATATCCAGCAAATTACGACTCTGTCGGACCCACGGAACAACTGTAACACTCAAAGCCGTGGGGCAAATGAACGGATCCGTCTCCTGGGGTTCTGAACATTGAACACAACTGGGAATCTACTGAAATGAACTGCTACGAACCAAATTTGAATGAACTTAACTGAAATCGATTAGAATCCTGGCAGAATCAGTCCAGTAGATAAAATTTACAGCCAAAAAATTAGAATGTTATTGAATTTTGCATTTGTGAGATTTATGTAACGTAGATAATAATTAAATATTTGAAATCGTTATAATAATTTCACCAGTCCAGAAAATCTGGTTGTGCCAAGTGGGTTGTGTTACGGGCAACACCTCTTTCTATTTTAACTTCAAAATTGTTGCTACTTAATACCTATGCATTTGAATCTGGGGCAGCCCCACAGTAAAAGAAGGGCAAAATGTCCGCTCCCATGGTAGACACAATGGCCTAGCAAATTGCGAGAGTTAAGGACATGCACCTGTCGATTGCAGAATGGAGTAACTGTATTGCAACGGATGTTGTTGCAGAAAAACATATCAGGTAAGTACATTCTTAGGTTCACGATTGTTTAGAAGGACATAACGCGATTGAGAGTTAGGATAAATTAATAGATGCAGTTCAGAAATAAAGTGGCGATGAAGTAAAGGTGGTTGGCAGTATATAGTAACTAACTCGATGCGGATAACAAAAGAGACAGCTCCTCGGTACACTATGTGAGAAATCTAGCGCTGATATAGTAGATCTAGAAGGTAGTGGTCTGCTAGAGTCTATTTAACATTTTTTTGGAATTGGAGGAATTGTAGAAAGGTTATGAAATGCATATTAACGCACTTGAAAAAAAGGTAGCTTTCAGCCGTTTCCCTACGGGCCTGGGAACCAGTCATACAATTTTGAAATGACCTTCTTGAAACAAGTGTTGTATAGCGGAGATGTAATAGGAACAGGTCAGCGGAAAACCAGTGAAGACAATGACTCTATTGGCATCATAATAACGACTAAAGAAACAATGACATAAGGCCCAGCAGTGACCTATTGTCGGATATCGATGGAGACCGAAGCCTTGACACCGCTCCATTACTCACGCTTTCGCAATTCATGGTCACCCTTGAACATAGATACTTTTGATCTAACTTTATTACCATTTTAGTCCCGCAGTAGCTAGAATTAATCACTTTGAATTTTAGACTTTTTGCTTTTTAGATATGATATTTAGGAATTCTGGGTTTTTAGACTTTTGGTTACCCTTATCATGATGCGATTTAAATACGTACATACTTTTATAGGACGAATAAAATAATGAATTTAGTAGATACATAGTTGTACTGTCAACTTATTTAGAGTAGGTATAAAGAGTATCACCGCAAACGCTCTTGTAAAGGAGAAATATTTTACTTATATTTTGATAAAAAATCAAGTGTTTTCTGTTATATTTTGGTTGCTAGTTCAATTTTGTTAGTAGGATTTCAGTATATATTAACAGTTTTGTATGAAAGATATAAAAGACAAGGCTAGCACTGTTACGATATAAATTGTTATGCAAAATTTAATAGAATTGCGTGATATCAAACTGAGGTATCGAATCGAGTATCAAGCATCTACATGTACACCAGACAGCACATCAACCGACAAACCTATTGCATTTTAGACCATATTACCATGCTATAAAGTACCAGTCCGTGCTACACTTGCAGTCCTATCGACTATTATCACTGCCGCATTGCTTTTAATTTAACACGGCACCTAATGTCCGTAACGACACGCCCTTAAATACAATTCAGTCGTGATAAGTCGATCAAATTAACGTCACAATATCCGTCTATTTGTGTAAATTGCATAGTAGTTGCGATAATAAAATAATGAGGGAGGTTAGTGTTCCTTTAATAACTTAATGGGATTTGGGCGTAGTAGACTCGTAATAAAGAGGAAGTGAAGAAAAAAATCGGTGACTACCGGTTACTACCGGTAAGAAGGAGAGGAGAAAAATTACTATACGGGGTAGCAGTGTGATCACCGTTATTAAACTTGAAACTGGATGATAAATATTATAGATATAACATATAAGTAGAATATACATTCTGTGTTTCTTTGTCGTTTAAAAAATAATAATAAACGTCATTTATTCACATCACACATAATAAATACAATTACACAATATTTATAAGAAATAATCATTGATCTCCTATAAACAACGAGATACACAGTCTGCCTTCTAAAAATGTCCGAGCACAAAGAAGGTCCAAACGGATCATTTGCTTTATTGGACATTATTTGGACGTTTTTTAAATTGTTTTAGTAAGACCTTTGTGTATCTAGTTGTTTATAGGAGATCAATAGAAATAATAAAACACACTACATTAAGATTATGTGTGTATGGGTGAACGGGCGGGATCTCAGCACAGATGCTGTTTTTCAGCCCCCGCCCGGACACATCATATTTGCCACAACAAATACTACACATAAAAGAAATACTACGCGATAAACATATCAGAAGAAATTAAAAAAACTATTAAGTACATATAAAACAAGTTAAAACTATTAAAAATATATCACATATCGTGTCCATTTGTCAGAATGATAACGAAAACGATAAAAGTCGCGGTCGATGCTACTTTCATATGTCGATATTCATAGACAATTTTGAATGCGTCTTGACTTTGAGTTCGGTCTTACAACTGTCCGATTTCATACAAGAGCGAGCTCACGTTGAGTACCTAGGTATTACTCAGGCTTCGTCTATGACTATCGTCCTCAGTCTTGCATGTCGTTTGATCAATGAATTGCGCTCGTTATAACACGGAGGCGGTCTCGGACCTTTGTTCTCACTAGTTTGCACAACACTAAGGAACAAGTCACATGAACGATTACGCCCTACAGCCTACAATTGCTGGTTTGGGCTAAAAGCCTTCGGCGGTCGATGATTCATGATCGCAACTTGAGATATTTAGGTCTGTCGATATACAATACAGCCTAGGGACTTTGACAGCAATAAACTATAGGCGTTTCCGTATGATAGTCGTTGGCATGGCAAGGTGACGTCACAGAAAATATTGTCGCAAGAAACATTGAAACATGATCGATATTGATAGGTAATTAAAAGATAAGTATTGTATGATTGATTATGAGCAAAATTTCCAGTAGGTAACTAAATTTCGAGTGACAAATCTCTGTAACTTCTTAATTATACGTCGATCGATTTTCCTATTTTGGTGTCTATACGCTGCGTTTGATGCGTCCGTCAATTTTATATAAAAAGAAAGGCTTCTGACAGATTGGAGTAGCTAAAGTAACTTCAACTTCCAAAAAAAACGTCTCTGTGACTTAGACAATTTACTTAAGTAAATGTGCTCGGTGTAACTTGCACTGTAGGTACAGATTTACAACTTCCTACTACCTACCAACAATCGATCAAGTTTCAAAGTAATTTGCAATCACAACTTGTATGGGGCGACAACCTTTGACTCCTTAAGTAATATCCAGTTGTACGCCAAAGTACAAATGTAATTTTGGTGTGTTTATGATTTATGACGCGCAATAAATTAATTTACAATCTACAAAAGGAAACGATTTCCACAAATTGTTCACACAATGAAGGATGTGAAAATCACATAGCGTTTCACTCACAACTTCCGCAAGACGCAGTAACATTGCACCTCGACAACTCCAATAAATTATAAGACGATGAGCTAATGAGCTGGTGTTGCATAAGGCTTACGCATCGCCGGAGTATTGTCTAACAGCGGAAGGCGTTCCTATTTGCCTAACATTGTCAACATGGGTAATGACGTCACGCACCATGACCGCCGACCGTGGACTCCTTGCCCCGTCGGCGGAAACATGCATCTGGGTGAAGACGTTAGTTTACTAGGTCTGATGTAATCACAATCGCTGATTAAAAACAATAGAACAATCCAATTGTCGTTTAGATTATGCTGTCAGTTCAATTCTGGACTATTTTGTTGTTAGGAAATGGTGTCTAAAGGAAGAGGAAGTGCAATTATTAAACAACCAAAAATTCAGAGATGAATGTTACAAAAGGCTATAGATATTAGGCATCAAGGCGATCTGAAGGTTTTGGTAATAAAAATGATGTAGAAATATAACTTCTATTGTAAATGGTAGGCTCAACGAAACACTATGAATTAGCACTGCACGGAAGACTAGCAATATAGATGAGTAGATAAAATACAAGTATCTATTATAGTAACGCCAATTTAAAATGTATCAATATGACAACTATCAATAAGAATGGTGCATTTCATTTCAATATTATAATATTCAAACTGTGAAATTCAAACCAGGTTTCTGAAATAAGATCACATAGAGATAAGATCGTAAAAGCACATGGTTTGGAAATTACACAGTAAACTGTATGACCAATTTTGAGTAAGCTGATAATTTAACCAATGGGTATAACCGAATCACAGATTGGACTCAATCAGATAGCTTGATTGTTCTCTGAGTAATGAACAAACAGAGCTATGTATAGGAAAACGTAGTAAAAAACGACAGTTATGAAATTGGTTCCCATCACACGTTAGAGTAGAATATGATACGCATTTATAAACTAACAATGCGACCATAATTTGCATTATGAAGGTCGATTTTAGTAAAGGTCATGACATAGTTTATATAGATATATACCCTTTGTTTACATCTTATCAGATTATCCCATATCAAATGAACAGCTAATGAACTATTAATAGAAACGGAATTTATAAATTGGTCGTCATTAGCTGATTCGTGCCAAAGACGTAATATTACCGAATATAGAGGCGCCTAATTATAATTCCTAATTTGCGTGCTTTCTCTAAACTCAAAATGTTATTTTAATTTAATTAAGAATAACGATTTGACTTCGTGTCACATTCATATGAATGAACTTTGACTCTCTTTTTAATGGTGACGATTATGTAACTGGTGACTTTATGGGTAAGGTATGCACTTACCTATTCAAAATAAATAATAAATACATCATTCAGTGCGTCAAAACGAAAACTAGTAAAAATATCCGTTACGTTCGTCATTTAAAAATATATAAACCCGTTTTTGTCATACCCGGTGCAAAGGAGCACTTGCTACTAGTATTTTAGGCTGGGTAAAGGAATTTTAATCGCGATTTGTTATGGCGATGTAAGTTTGTATAATACCTATGTCTAGTCTTGTACCAGATATGACCCGAAGCGAGGGTCATAGCCCCTGGTATTTGAAACTAACATGTTGGTACTTAGGTCATTCATTCATATTTTATAGCTTTAGTGCTATATTTCATGGTTCCTAAATATTATTATATTTAACAGTAATTGCGTTATCGTGAACAGAGCGGGTGTCGTGCGAGATCGCCGGCGATAGTGTCTGCAGCAAAACTCGGAAATCCATTTTGCAACAACTAGTGCAATTGCACCACGTCTAGTTTTCGTTTCCGTTGCGTTTTAATCCAGTTAAACCTCCGTACTCTTGACACGCGATCTGACAGTATCATTAGAAGTTTTTTTTATAAGACTTGGTCTCAACGCATTTTTCTGGGCACTAATGGCATCATTGCACGTTTTAAGTATGTTAATTAAAATGCTATAGTAAATAATATTTAAGACATGTTTAATTAAATTCAAATAGGTGCAGGGCGATTTTATATTTCACTAACTGACAGCTGTCACTGACTTTGATAGTAATTTTGTTGTGAATGATATTTATTTAGTTAGACGAAATTACTAAATACCACAGCATAATTTTGATGAACCCATTGCACCTTTTACTTAAAACGAAATGCGTAAATTAAGGAACTTATTGTAAGGTACTTAACTAGAAAACAATGAATATTACATCACATCACACACGTGTGTAATTGTAATTAACGGCACAATCACAATACAAAAACTGGATCATTCTATTCATCAAAGAGATGCTACCTCATATCAATCATACAGTTCGCTGGAATCCGTAGTCGAATTAAACCGTGCTGTTTTTGCCAATTACAATTTTCGTAACAACCAGGGTTGCATCAACCAGGGGCTAACGAGCGTCAGACTAATCGGTTGCAACTGGCAACACAATCTTTTTCTTTATAATGCTGGATATAGCAATTAATATTACTTAACGCGAAATAATGAACGCTTCACGCCTGGGTTGCTACATGGCGCTAAGCCTCCGACTAAACGGAGGCTTTTTGTGTTAGACTATTATATTACTGTCTGACATTTGATCGTTGTCATAGGGTATTTAATACCTCAAATGAGTATCAATTTTGTAAATGGGATAATAATAGCGATTCTGTTTTGCGTTTTCTTATTTTAAGCTAAATTTGACATTTCTTTAAATAGTGCTATCCTTTTCATTCTGTGCTTTGGACTGTCCAGCAGTGGACTGATGATTATCCTTTTCATAACTTTGATTTAGGATTAGGATGCAAAAATTTTAGACCTGTCAGATTTAGTTTAGTTATGTTTTAAATGGTAAGAAGTAGGTAAGTACTTTATAACATGTAGAATTTTTGTACAGTATGTAATGTAAGTAGTATTTTTTTTGTTACATGTTAATGATTCCATACTGTTGGTTGCTTCTTCCCCACAAAAAGCGTATCCTGTCATTTAATTATTATCTTTAGTAATTATTGTACTGTAGTCCAAAAGTTACCTCTTTCTGTGAACTCCTCTAAAATTGAAAACTTTCGTCTAGTCGCTAGGCACGTATGTACCTACGCATGTTCAAGAGCATTGCGTGGACATGACTGGCACATTCACTGTCTTTAGATTTCTGAACGCGTCCCTCAATGCCAAGTGGTTTCACTGTTAGATACGTTTATTTCCTATCTAGAGTACCAACTTTCGCTGAATTCCTTGGTTGTTTTATTTTACTATTTTCTGGTCCGTTCAATTGGTTTTCAATCATGCGCTAGACATTGTTCGTTTATCTACACATCATATTAGTGGTTATAATCTTTTTGTTTCATTTATAAAGCTTTAATTATTTGTTTGTGTATCAAAGTCCTAAATGTTGTCATAAACGTGATTTACAGTTAGTCCACCGTTTAAGCCTTCGATCCCTTTCTAACTTTACGTTTTTTAACGAAGTGTGAGAGGGATAACAACACGGTTTTAGGGAAGTGAGGTATTTAGCTAACGTTTCGCGGATTTTAAAACGCGGTCTTTTGATATGCGTCCTATTGTGCTGCAAGGGTAGCATAGTAGCAAGGAATTTATATACACTGGTTTTCTGGTAGAGAACTCTCATCTAGAGTTAAGCACACCTTATGTACATCTCCTTCCATGTCTTGTATTGTAATCAACTTTGTGTACTTACATTAAAGAATTAAAGAAGTCTATGGTCGCGGCATGAAGATAAGCGTCTCCTTTTTTCGAACGCTTGGCCTTCCATTCATTCATCCTTCCATCCGGCTTGGCATCCCCGTCCCGTCGGGTGGCTGAGCCAGTAAGTAAGCTATACTTGTATTAGCTTATGGGCCATTACTTTCACTGTTCGTGTCGTCAATTTAACGACTAGATAGTGCTTGATTTAAGTAGGCAGTGTACAAGAAAAACTGCTCGTGCGGGAATATTATTAGAAAATACGGAAGGAAAATCAGCTACATGCAAATAAGTTGTAAACTTGAGGGTATCGACATGCAAGCGGATTATAGATGCTTTCATCTCGTTTTAAATTACATAAATGTAAGGTCATTGATTAATTGATATACTTGTACAATGTACGCGTATGTTCTGTCATGTGAGGGTAAGGTAAGCGTATATACAGCAATATAATTTTTATAACGGTCGTACATTGATTGCACAGACCACAACGAGCGTGGTCAGGATTGGTGATTGCCAGTGTGATTTTTATCTGACTGAGCTCATATTTGTCTCGGAAAGCTTTTACTAAATAGTCTCCAAACCATGTCAGAGGCGTCACCTAGGGTGATAACACCCACCTATAAAATTACAGAAATGTACTTTACTACTTATCCATCATCTTGAAATGAATGAAGGCGGACCATGAAATGCAGATCAGATAACTGCAAATCAATATTTTACATACATACAATACAACTTTCCATGTAGCAAAGGTAAGGTACGCTTTACTTACTAGATAATTCTTATGCACACAAAAATACGTTAGCTTGCATGACGTTGCTTACAATAGTGTACAGTCGACAGCAGATCAATGGTAACACTTTTTACTTTTGACAGTTCTTATTATTTGCGTCGTAAGACTTGAAATCGTACTGCAAGTGTTACCATTGATCTGCTGTCGACTGTACAGTAACACGACAAAGCCTTTTCCGTAGTAGAAACATTAATGCTTTGCTAAGATTTAAAGTTCACACGATCTTGCATTGTATTGTAACGAGACATATCGTACGAATATCGTACTTATAATCAAGATTACCGTCATATCGATGCACAACATTGATTGTTGAAGAAAAAAAAACAATGAAAATTTTATACAAAAAGTTAACTAGGTATTGTATATTTTCATAAAGACATATTTACTTTAGAGTCAAATACGATGTATGTGTAAACGTTGTAATAGTTACGTCAATTAAATATTGATATATACCTATAAAAACACATTTATGATTCCAATAACTACACATGCGTGCGTACGATGTTCATTACTTCCAATTGTATATCTATTATAATTATTGTGGTAAATACAATACCACAATCGTCAATTACACTATTGTTTTATTTTTATTATGTTTATTGTGGCATTGCCTCTGGAACAAAAATTGATCAAATAGTTTTAGTTACAGATAGCCTGGCTTATAGACCTAGCCTGGCTTAGGAAAAAAATAGTTTCCTATACATAAGATAAACTATATTTTACTTGGTTGCAGAATGATACCTATTGTAAGTTAATCATGATAAATTCAAAGAATACTTAATTCAAGCATAAATTCTCAAATAATCAATAGTATTTTCAACCAAGTTGGGAGGGATTGTCTAATAATTGTTAGTGGGTTTCCGTTACACCATGCACACTCCGTTTAATATCTCCGCGTGATGAGATTTGCTCTTATTTTACTTTCTGCAAATGTTTCCGGATCCACTTGTTCTCTCTCAGTAAAAGTAGTTTCATGACCTGTCAACATGATTGACAAGACAACTTGGTACTTGCTCGGTACGTCACTCGTTGGCAATTATAATTCTTGTCTGATTTGTGAAATCAGTTTTCTAACAGTAGTATTTTGATAATTTTCTGAGAAGAAAGATTACACACAAAAATTTCACCATTGAAATGCGTGCAAGTATAATTGGCAGCAATTATTTTGCGTAGCTTTTCGCTCGAAATTTCATGTTGTATGAACAAACCAATTCTTTAGAGTTGTTACATTTTAGAAAGCTAAGAGCTGTCACATTGTTTGTTTGACAAGTTCGCAACAAGTTGAGAACAATTTCGGTAATCTTGCGATTCATATGTCTATTCGGTGTCATACTAATCTTTGCATGGAGAGGAATGCGTGTTGCAACGATATGGGATGTGAAATATATCCGATGCGAGGTACGCCCTATGCGATACGACATAGTTGATGTTGCTATTTCGACACGCAGTTCGGATATTAAGTATTTGCAAACCCTTGCTTGTCGAAAATGCACTATTTTCTAATAAGTATGCAACTTTTGTCTCTTTTGGTTTATAATTTTAGAGGTGGAAGATTTTTTTTAAATTATTACATTTGTTGGGTATTTGTCGGATAGTAACTATTGGGAAATATTCGAATTACTTATACCAATCATTAGGTATTATTTATTATACTAGAATATTTTAAATTATTTTACAATGTAGCGCTTATTATGCAAGTTATGTAGATTTTGTATATTGTTATTATAATAATGAAATATCGCAAAAGATTATCGTTAAGATATGAAATGTCACTCAGTTACTGAATTATGGTAATAGAGTTAGCGTGGGGCTGTAGTGGTCACGATTTATGCCCGACAATGTTCCGTTTCCATAATGAATCATTGCTTCAATTATAAACCGAAATCCGGTGTATAACTTAAATTAAAACGACAATTTCATATCCTTGTGCACTGGTGCGGAATTCAGGATTTTTTCCGTCAATAAAATCAGTGTTTGCTGTGTCACTGTCATAATTACATATTTATTTATAAGTCAGTAGGAGGTTTATATATCATTTTCTGGTGTCTATAATAAATATTACAATTCTACTCGAGAGACTTTCATAACATTGATCTCCTGTTGTTTAGGTATAGGAGATCAATATTTCATAAAGAGTTATTTACCTATATAGGTACTTCTTTTGGGGGAAAAATCAAATTACAAACTGAATGTTATTCTCTGGACTCTGGTCCGGATCCTTCAGACTTCTAAAAGTTTAGCAAATAAAATATACCTACAATCTTAATTATGATTAATATAGGTAGTCTGGATGTACAAATGCTTAAAAGTTTGTAGAAATAAGGGACCCTAAATGTAGGCAATGTCTAGTCGATTAAATTGCCAGTAATTATTTCTTGTGTAATTGATGCCCTTGAATCGAGATATAAGAATTTAGATCAAACGTAGTCGGGTTATCGAGTCAGTCGTACGATCACGATCGATACAAGGGCGTTGTCAACATCCGTCACTTGCGCTTGCGCTTGTATTCGCCATTTCAAATCAATTGGTTTCGCTTTTAAAATTGTCATACAACGAACGAAAGGTTTCAATACCGTATCGAGTTGCAACGAATTAAACTTTAACACTTGAGTCAGAATTACTAAATTCGTTTAGTGTAGAAGGCTGGCGCGGAGGTAATATGGAATGCAATTGTCGTGTACCGAGTCGGCTGGAACGTTCACACTCAGTGGCCTTGTCCACAATGATTCGGTATACCTTTAATGGTCCGGAAATTATAAAAGCTTTTGTCGTTCTGCAGATTCGGTAAAATATAAATTACATTCTCGCGGTTTTGCTACTACTGGACCCGAATGGAATTGGATACTTAAACGTTTCGTAAGTTTCGTAACACACAAAATAATGATATTATAGTGTGCGGTCTGCGTGCGTTTTGTGTTTATTACTATTCTTTGTTTCCTAACGCTCTGGCATTAATTACGAGAATAATTTTCATTTCAACGGTTTAGTTTGCTTGAGACTTAGGCAATATGGTGAAGGTTTAGTTATTCCATAAATTAAAGGGAACTAGATGGGACACAGTACAGTACAGTGGTAGGTCCACTATTTCGTAATTTTTGTAAATTTGAAGCGAGCCTTCGTAAACTAAAAAAAGTAACGTAATTTAAAAAAAAGCACATTGTAAAAATGGATTTTGTACAGTTTCTATTTTCTACTCCAAAAGAGATGAAATTGTACTTCAAGTGTTGCTATAACGTGAAGTGTACCTGTGGCCACACCAACTACACTTAAACGGACTAATAAACTTTTTAAAATGTTCCAAAACTCGTTATGTTTGTTACAAGATAAAAGTAACTGAACATGGCCGCTGGTTATTGTAGAACTTATTAAATGCAAATTGTCATAAAAACACTTGCATGTAGGTCATGTTACGTAAACAAAGTCAATGTGATCTACTATGGAAAGGTGGCTTTTACTTGAGAGTTCGAAAACCTTATGCCTACCTACAGTACCTACACAACAAGTGCGTAAGACTGGTTCCAAGGTATTTCTCAACCTTGTCACCGGTGATCCAGTGCGACCCGTTGCGCACGCGCAGTACCTACAGGTATGGTCAACTACTGGGAAGTCGCGGGTCAAAGTTCGCGGCTCGTAAAACGCAACTGAAAATGGACGTGATGGTTTACTTAAATGGTTTAATTATTTAGTAATGATAAATGCAATTTAGCTATACAAAAGTTGCCATCGTCTTCAATTAAACCATTGGACATTTCTTATTATTAATAAAGATGTTAGACTTTATTGAGCTGCGGATCGTAAGTAATAGTAATAATAAATACAGTTGATAATAAATTATAAAAAAAGCCTTTTGGTCACTTTAATCCCAAGCTATGTATATTATTGGTGAACACCGGAAATTTTATTATTTTTCATGAGCGATTTTATAAAATATTCTGCGGCATTTCATCCGACCCGGATCTGCCCGGTGGTTGACCATAAATGCGCAACAGCGTCAATGCACCGCGCTGCACCACTTCAGCGAAAGTAAAAGTAGTCCGTGCACCCATTATTGAACCAGTAAACTGCATTGAAAAATTAATTTTTGAGACCATTTTACGTAATCGCCCTAATTGCTTATCGTCGCGAGTTTCGGAAGAATTCGGTGAAGGGGTTGGGTCGCTTCATGCTTGAGTGGTATGTTGCGACGAGTTTATTGTGAATCGTTAAGTGTTCCGATTGAATGCTTACGAATTGCAGGTATAAACTTGTAAAAATACCTAATATATTTCTATACCGTGTTTTACAAATTATATTGTGTTTTGCAAAAATCCGTGAAAGAATCTGCATTGCCTGTATACGATTTTGCTTACGTGCATATGGATACCAACTTGTATAAGGGGCTACGCTACATCACTGGATGCTGGAAGTCAACATTAAATCACACACATACAACGTTCACATATTATCTATATCAACCTGAGCTAGACCGGTCTGAAAAAGCCTGTAAAAGCTGGGATTGATTTACAGCATCAGTCACTCATCGTATTTTAAAAATGTCGTTGATTGATACCAGCTTTCGTCAGAGACCGACTACGTATAGTCGACAGCACATCAAGTACACACACGGGCACCCTATGCTATGGCAATACGTCTTAGATTATAATGGTTACGTGTAAGTTGCTGTCGATTTTACTGGCAATTCCATAGATAGAAAATTAAAAGCAGCTCGACCAGTCAATTGAACACTTTCGTCCTTCTAATTACCACAAGCTGCAAGAAGGGAATGTCAATGCTATAACTAATTAACTAGAATACGAATACGTCTGGTCTTTAGATTTTATTTTAGTTACAGGTGTCAGAGCCTGCTATAGGTTAAAATCGTAATTAAATGGCATTTGCATAAACATTTAAAAAATATATATAACATTATGTACCTATCGATAATTTCGGCTGATTATTATAAGGTGACCCTGAGTTTGTGCAAAAACAGTAACAGGGGACTCTACCGTTTTTATGTTATTACCATTATGTAGTTTTATTATGAAAAAAATTACTCTCACAAAATAAGAGGAGTGGTTTAGATGCGATATATAACCTTTTGTTACACTCCGCATCTGTAGGTATAGGTAGAAAACATAGAATATGTTATATATTTTTAATTTTAATATGCCTAAATATAGGTAAGTACATAAGTTTAATAGGTACGTAGTAAATGATTCGTTTGGAAATCAATGTAAAGCACAATAATAAAATACTTACCTTAATATAAAACAGTGAAAGTAATATTCACAGAGACGCGGTTAACAAAGTTGTAGGCAATTTGCTAAGCAATAGTTAAGCGTAAACTTTACCATCATTTACAACAAGATCGTTTCCATTACTCTAAAACTCATCTATATCTCGCTATTGTAACTAACACAGCAAACAAAAAGCGAGTTACTGAGAGATGTATTAATAGTTTCTCGTTCCGTAACAAGTTTGCAGCCATGGGAACAGTAAATTCTCAGTCGCCAGCTGTTCTCGATAGTGTAGAGCAAGTAGATCGGGCAATAAATACTAAAACACATTCCTAAGTTGACTACTACCTTCTACGTATCACCTAGATACCAATTACGAAATAATTATAACTATTTATAGTTATACGCGGGACGTATTTACAAGAACTAATTCGAAAATGCTCAATCAAACATGAATCAAGTATGGGATATCTTATTACGTACATAAAATAATGAGTATCAATTTGTGATGACTCAATTGTAATAGGATTTAGTTTTAAAGATTACGTCGATATTAATATATTACGAGTAATTGATACATAAGTAATTATTTAAATATTAAACAATTGTAAACTGTAGATATCTGCAGACACATTATCAGTATTATCACTAATATTCACGATACGAAAGAAATAAAACACAAATATCGCAACCATGTCATAATTCATAAATTGTAAAGAATACTTTCGTAATTTTGACGTCTTTTGATTCGACCACAATGAAGACGAGAGTAAATTCGATGCCACGGCCAACTCGTTCTTGACCTAGGCCTCGCACCGATCAACGCGTAGGTTATTCGAGAAAGAAGTCGCCGGTAATCGTGAAGAATCGATTACCGCATTGAATCGATTATGCTCAAAGCACAACTAAAACGGAGAAAATTGTCTCATCACATCACTTTCTAAAAATTTCAAATTTGGAATAGCTTACGTCATTTTGACGATGATTTCATGGCTATGGTGTAACGAAACGTTTGAGAGGGTTTGTGATGTTATTTGTTATTGTTACTTTATATCTTAAAGGCATTCTATATCTATCACTTTTTATTAGCAGAAAGTTTCGCACTTACGCCTTCTAAACTTGTCACTGTCAATCTTTGATTACATAAAATTTTGAGCTTCTCTTTTCTGTGATTTGCTTGTTATTTGAAACACTGATTTAAACGTGAATAAGGAATTCCCTAACATGCACATTTTATTTAAATATCTTCGTTTTGCCTATAGGCTTTTTATGAATCAAATTGCCGTGTCACTTCTTGAGATTTTTATTTGTAAAACTTTCGGCGGCCTCTTCTAGTTTTTTTTCCTTATATAAATATTAGTGCGTTAATACGCGTTATGTCATCAACTTACTCATTCGTTGAAATCTATTATTGGTGGGAGAAAATATTATTGTATGCGTGTGTTATTTTTCTTACAACTCAATAACTACATCCGTTCCAATTTTCCAAAACGTTGTTAATGCTATTTGATTCGATAAACATTGCGGCATCGTCTGTGCCACAAAAAAGAAAACCTATCGTTTGGCCAAAGAAGCATAATTTCAAACTGTATCACGTTAAACTAACGTAACAGATTTAAGCTCAATGAGGCGTAAATAGTGTAGGAAAGGGAAATCTTAGTAACCGCGGCTACTGCGGAGCGGTGGTCCCCTAGAGAAAGTTTAAATTATACACTGTACGTAAACTGGTAACATTTACGGCTACAAGAGCACGTTTAGACGACGGATGCACTGTCAACTATCAGTGTCAGTGTCCGATGACGCAAGAGATGCACTTTGTGCAACAGGTGTTAAACTCGATCCTGACATCGCCAATGCGTCCTTATTTTGTTTCGCCTTTTAAGTAATGGACATATAGATTCTAAGACTGAAATTTAAACAAAAATAAAACGGTTTAAAATTGGTATAGAAATTAATCAAGTACTTGTGTAACAAGCGACGCTAACATCGTCATTCGATTTAAGGAAATAATAATAAGGTTTGTACCCTTTGCACTTTACTTTTCAAATCCGGGGCATCTTATGCTTTTCAATATTAATAGTTACAGATAGCGACCACGTGTGAATGCGTACCGCGAAACTTGAGATTTGAGATTACGCAACAAATTGCGTTTTAAAACGTCACGCTGCAGATATCATGTAATCCGAATAATGTTAATTAAGTATCCGAATGTCCACAAGTACCTGTGATGTTCCGTGTCGGATATGAGGCGTTATGTAATTTGTTCATTTCGGTTTATGGCTAATTAATTGTGTTAAAATGACTAAGCATCTCTCTCGAGTAGCGATCGCTTTATGAGATGGGATTCATTGGTTAATTTTATTATACTTAATAGTTAATATAACTGACCCAGGTCACTATACACTTTGAATAAGATGGAGGGATGAGTTTAGCGGTAATTATAAGTAGAACGCAGTAAAGACAGAAAGTGGCATGCCAGGAGACTGAGGAAGTGTTAGAGATAAGTTGGAGGAAAGGGAGAGATAACTCTTTCCAGCAGGCCAATTTATAGGTTTATAAGATATTCAAATGTTGGTGGAAAATGTGCAAAGGTAGTACGAGCAGGATATCGCTGTCGACCAAAATGGCAATGTATTAAAAAAGGCCAAATGTCTATTTTAACAGACGAGCGAGGAAGCGAAAGTGGTGTACCAGGATCGCAGCAAATTAAAGTCTATCGTGGGAAACGTGCGTAAGTCTGTGTGTATAAACATGCAAGGAACACAAACCAAGAATTATTAAACGTAACTTACATCCAACTATATAGATACAAGCTCTACAAACCTATCACAAATCTCGTTTTAAAAATGCTTTATAAATATTCATGAAGACATTCGACATGATCGATTTCTCGTCGATCAATCACGAAGTTCACATGTAGCATTATCAAGATTACGTTTTGGCACGATGGTTGCGCAAGCGCAAGAGGCTGGCAGGCCACGGACACTGGACAGTGCGCAGGTCACTTCTGAGTCACAGTATATTGTTAATCAGTAGTTCAATTATTTTCAGATAAGATCGCGTATCATGTTGTCTAATAAAACGACGGCTTGTCAGTGTTATCGTTTTATAGTGGATACGTCTTACGAATACGTATATGTAGAATTTGTTAGGGCAATAATATTGTTCATTATTATTTAAGTAACAACGAGGCTCACCTGATACACAACATGTGTCTAAAGTTATAATCCGTCACGCAAATACGTGTACATGCAATTTGTTTTACACCGACCTACTTCGAATAGATGTCACAACTTTAATAATTTCTGTACAGGATTTTTTTCTAAGAAGCTTATACCTACTACTTACACGGCGATTGCATCTCTAATATTGAAAAAAATGCCCTTGAATTATGACAAGTTGTGTTCAAAGACACGTTTCCATTCGTTGTGTTTACAACCATTATAAATGAGTACTTACATAACTAGAAAATGATAGAAGCACCTAGCCAACAGTGAGATTGTTCGTCTTCTGTGAAATCTTCAGTGTAGTGTAGTTCTTGGCAGGTATTAATTAATGGATAATTACCCCTAGTTGTGTTGGGATACTGTTTGTTTAGCCTTTACTGGTGCTCTCACATACACCCAGCCCCAGATTCTAACCGCAACGCCATTGTTCCTTTATTGAGGTGAGTGCATGATAAATTAGTTATTTAGCTACTTAGTGCTTTTGCTGAAGATGGATATGAAAAGTAAATTAATACGGTATGGTATAAATTTTTATTCCTAAAGCTAAATCTAATCGTAAATCTAAACGTGACTGTCACTATTATATCTGCCCCCTTACCTTGAAGTCTTATAGCAGTATTACTTCCATAATACTTTGTTACTTCGTATAATGACAACCTTAAAGTAAGCTCATTAAGGTCGTCATTGTACGAAGTAACAAAGTATTATGAAAGTAATACTGCTATAAGACTTCAAAGTAAGGGGGCTGATAATCATACGACTGTCGTTAAAGGTTTAATTTATTTTAGACTTATTTTATAAATAAACTTAAGGGGCTGCCAGCTGTCAAACTGGAGCGTGAAACTGAAGATGTCCCGCAGCGGCGGCGGAGAGAAGAGCGCGGCACAGTGACTCCACATTTGTATTTTTATTATTTTGGATGAATTTTGGCAGGGAAATAAAAATACACCGATTAAAATCAGATTTTTTAAACAAGCTCTCGTATTTATAATACCCTATATTTTGATATAGGTATATTTTTTTCCAATCGTGTATCGATATTCATCAGTCCCTAAATAGACACCCCAAGATTGCTATACATTTTTTTCAGACGTTTAATTTTAGTAGTTAGTGACGTAGCCTTCTTAGAAAAACTGTAAATCCGCGCATACGAAGCCTTAAAACTCTCTGATATGTTGCAGGTACAGCCGCCAGCACTGAAGTGTTGTTATATCAGTATAACAACACTACAACGTCAGCGTGGTAATACGTCATAGATTGATATTGTGTAGGTTGATGTGTACCGACTCCGAGGTACTGATATCGTTTGTGCAACTTGACGTAATTCGAGAACTCTTTAATTTACGGTTCAATAAATTTAAGGAAGTAGAATATGAAATAGAATCGTTTGATTGATAGGTGGATAAACCGGATAATCGAACTTAGTCACTGTTATGTTATTAAATACTTACCTTAATCCTACTTAGATACATTAATTGAACGGAATTATTTGATACATAACTCAACTCGTGGTACAGTCGAAGACAGAGATAAGTATACAGGGGGCCTCAATAAGGTTAAGATTTTCTCAAAAACTACTGGACCGAATTTATTAATTATTTTACAGTTACATAGTTTTAACTTTTATCTATCTAACAGTGAAAGAATTTTTACAATAGGTCCAGTAGTTTTTGAGAAAATCTCAACCTTAAAAACTCTCCTGTACACCTTTCTCTGTGTTCCACCGTACCTACCTACGCATACAATCTAACTACTTATACCAAATTAAAATGTAGGTAAGTACATATTCTTCTGATTCAAAATTATGCTAATCACGGTAGATATTTCTAATACCTATGTATTAGTGTATCCTTTTATGTAGTAACTCCGATTACCAGAATAGTACAGTAACTGAATCATTAATGATGTTTTCTTCAAATATCACTTACCTACGACTAGATTTATTACCGGAATTAGAGAGCTAATTTATTGTTTTTTTTTCCGAATGAACATAGAAATCGCAAGTAGGAACCATGTGATTAGAATATTTACTCACGACAGAGAAAGGGAAATCTGACACTAAATTTTCATTTAATCGATTTTCTGTCGACTGGCCTCACCAGTGGAATTAACAATAAAAAATCCTTAAAGCACATTAAGTAGGTACTGGTACACCCTATTGATAGATCGCGAAGCCCTCCTAAAAGCATAATATCGACCATCGAAGGCATTTTAATGGGCAAATGTAACATTTACCACTTCGTCATCCGTCCATATTTTAATTACATTGAGTTAAAATCTTGAATTTTACAACATTCAAGAGATCGTAGGTAGACCATATTTGATAATTTGAAATTGACATCAGTAGAAACAATCCAAAATTAACATTCCCGAGAAAAATGCTTTTGACAGACTGATTTCGTTTTCATATTTTTTTTTAAAGGTACGTACTTACCCCTAAAATTAAGGTAGCATTAGGTACCTAAATACATATATTTAGTTTCAAACAATATCTACCTAAGCTAAATGTATGGGATCTAGTTTATGCACGGGTTGCGGTTAGTGTGGTATTTAAAGAGTACCTACAATCATAATCAAGATCGTTGCATCGAATACTTAATTATGACATGTGATTATAAGTAGTTTATGTCTCGATTACCATACTTACGGAGAACTTACATTACATTACGTATCTAAGTTTATAATAACCATATTGTTGAATGATTATGACATTAAAGCTTGTATTTGAATTTTGAACCCCAAGCAATTGTAGATTTGGTACGCTAGGTTAACTATACTATTATTATTACTTAGCAAATACTTTAGGTACTTATATACTTTATAATTCGTCAGTAGAGTAAAAAGCCAGATTAAGTGCAAGTAGGATTCGCGCCCTGCCGCTCAGACTTGATTATTGATTTTCTTTACAAGTAAGATTTACAGCACATCATAATAACTTTGGGTTACTTAATAATAACAAAACGTTAATTACAAATTATATACCAATATAAAATGAGTCAAAATGAGTGTGTGTATGAAATTGTGCAGATAATTTAATAAATGTTTAAAAAAGCCACTTCTAATATAAATCGGATTAAATGGCTTAGTCTTATAAATCAAGGGTAATTTAGGACAAGTAAAGTAAACCAACTGAATATTTTATTCACTGCGCTGAAGATTGATATTCCAATTAAATGCATAAATAACACTTAATTCTTTTCAATTAAGCTAAGTTGTCACAATATAAACAAACTTAAAGCCTACTCTAACCTGTCAGTGGTAACATGCCAATTATTTTGTTGCTTTCAATCAAGCCTGAGACTTTGTGAATGACTTGCGCTTGCGCACACCTTTGATTCACAATAAGTCACACCTTTATGTAATGAGCAGAATGACAAGTAGGTGCGTTTGACGGCAAATAAATCGAATGAATAAGAATACAATGTTGTAGATACTATGTTGTTAGGAATGAATTAAAAAGTTAAAAGTATAGTTAAAGTGTGAAATATACTTTTAACTTTTAACTAACTAAACTTTTTAACTTCTTAAATGGGAATATTTATCATTAAATATGAATGAAATATACAAATGATTTACTTATTTAATCAAACACAGGGAAAGTAAGGCCTTCGTCAGTTCAAATGATGTTTGAGAAATGTTTTTTTTTTCTTCAAAATATTTGACACTTGATGTTTTTATACCTAAAATGCCTTCAATATAATTACAGATAGGTACTGGTATGTATGTGCATTACGACATCAAATCAATAATAACACTTGAATCATGATTCCAATTCTTTAGGGCGCGGTCTATCCAAAGTGTTACACTTGAAGTGCTTTCGACTCTACTTAGAGGTTGCGTTTAATATTAGATAAGCAAATAAAAAGAGAACCTTAATCACGATGAGCAAAAAGATGTAACCGCAATCGAAGAGTTTCTGCGACGAAATAATTTGTTTAACGTTAAGAGTTGTGACACTTTCAGTAATAGTAGCAGCGTGTCGAATTCAAATTGCAATAAAATGGCCGTATGTCGTATTACATAATAATTGACACAGATGACCGTACCTATAAAATTGTGAATACCTACAATTAGTAGAAGATGTAAGCTAACCATTAAAATTTAGGCACATATAGTAGACATAATCCGTGTAGAACATTGATTTTAATAGTGATGAAATGAAACGAATAATTAATGAAGTAGTGACATAACTTAATTAAAAATTTACTTAAATCTCATATAAATCGATAAAAGTGTCACAGTATCACAAAAATATTGTAGATACCTTTTGCTTTTATAACATGATAAATATTAGTTACGAGCCTAAACTTGTAATTTAAATTATTGAACCTATACATTATTAATATCAGTGTTGTGTCATTTGTATCAAGAGCTTTACGAAATTAATTTATCATCATTGGGTTATACATAATTGAGTTTTGTGATATTTGTATATGGCCAGGCAATGACAAAATTTTAAATTTAAATAAAAATACATAAGATCACATAAAATGAATATCTCAAATTTTTCACGGCAGTCAAGATTTTCTTTTTTATCAGCCAGCATCCACTTAATTTCTACGGTAGAGTTAGGTAAACCGAGGAGATTTTATGCGACGGTGGAACCGTGAATATATGCTTGTTAGAATGGAAACCACAACTGGAATACAAGTGTATAACGGACTGCTAAATTACTAGAATGCCCATTCAATATAGCTGACCATGGCTATGAATAATGTAAACAGTTCTTCGATCTAAGGTGACAGCGCAGCTTTGTGAGGGGAATTAGAATAAACGACTCTCTAGCACAGGACTCAGATATAATGCGCATAATATCAACCACCTGCTCACTTACAAAATAAACTAAGTGTATGAAACTAGTGCAGCTGTGCTTACTGTGAATTTTAATAGAAAATGTTGAAATGTTGTGATATAAATTAAAAGCAAACGCGTAATAACTAACTTTAAGGAGGTTGTCGTCTGGGAAACGGTGGTAAATCAATGTCCGTTTGGTTAACAGGATGTGTGGCAAGGTTTTAGTCGAGCCTAATTTAAAATGATCGATTTTGTACAAAATTGGCCACTGTCAACTAAATTATTTGTTACTGATATGTTCTTGATTATAACGAGTTCCTTCTAGTTTAATCAAAACAATTGTTTTTAAAGTAGCTAGCTTTTGTTTTCATATTAAGAGCGTTCCATGAGCCAACTAGCGCCGCCAATCTTAAAAAAATCATATCTTCCAATATAATCAATTTTATTAAAAAAGCTACGTTCACATTGTTTATTGCTATAAATATTATTTTTTAAATGCTTATTTGTAACGTGATTCAATGTAGGTAAGTTGTAGTTCACATAATTGCGAAAAACGGCCGTTTCTGGCACATTTGTGAACTACAACTTACCTACATTGAATCACGTTACAAATAAGCATTTAAAAAATAATATTTATAGCAATAAACAATGTGAACGTAGCTTTTTTAATAAAATTGATTATATTGGAAGATATGATTTTTTTAAGATTGGCGGCGCTAGTTGGCTCATGGAACGCTCTTAATTAGATAAAGCGGGGATTACCGTGTTAAACATTTATTATTGCTGTCGAAATATCGAGACATCAATAATAAATGTTTAACACGGTAATTCCCGTTTTATCTAATTAATATGTACACAAACCGTGTAAGTTTAAAAAACTTTTGTTTTACATATTTGAACATCTCCATGGAAGGATAGCCCGTGGAATAAATACGAGTACCTATGTGTGAAATAGATGTTTTGCATGTAGTGGTCTTAGACAAAAGTTCGTAATTGAACCAGGTAACTTTGGTATTATTTATCATTGTTTTTGAGGGAGCGGCTCTTTTGTGTATAACTTAACATAAATGTATACCTCAGTCAGTAGGTACTGCTTACATTTCACAACCAATGTGAAATTGTTATTAATCTCCTTCGGAAATCTACATAAGGAAATATGGAATTAATTTGTAATATATAAAGCGCTGCGTAGGTATTACAAGCACGTCGGTTGTATGCAGATGCCACAGTAAAATACATATAGACCGTCTTTATTACCAGTTTAATGGCATAGGAAACAGTGGTTAAGTTAGCTTTCTGTTTTCTTACAATTTCACTTGCGCAGACGCAGTCATGTTACACAATAATAAGTACTCTGTGAACACTGAGATTATCGATTAGATGTAATCGGAATATTATCGGCACGTAATAAGGAAATTCTATGTAAGAATTATTTAAATTAAGGAAATAAAGTATTGAGTAAACTGAAATGTTCAGGAATATTTTTAATTCCATGAACCAGGTACAGTCGAAGACAGAGATAAGTATACAGAGGCCTCAATAGGGTTGAGATTTTCTCAAAAACTACTGGACCGAATTTAATAATAAAATTCTTTTATATAGTTTTAACTTTTATCTATCAAACAGTGAAAGAATTTTGCAATATATCAAGTAGTTTTTAGATAATCTCATCCTTAAAAACTCTCCTGTACATCTTTCTCTGTGTTCCACCGTACCTACGCGACTTAATAACGGGGCTTGTACTTTAAAGCATTCTATACGCAAATGTGACCGAAAATAGTAATGAGTACTTACCTATTATAATAAACATACAAATAAACAGATCGTGAAATTAACACTGCCTCTAATTAATTATAATTCTAATATTTCTGTACGCTACTAACACAAATTTGTTACATTAACAGGTTGTGGTAATTGCTAATGTTTAATTTATGTCGACGAGTTTTTTTTTAGAGCGGCTTCCGATTTGGAGTTGATTAATTAGCGAAATTAATTAATCAGATGAATCACTGCGTTTATTTTTTTTCAGCAATTTTCTAATAGGGGCAGGAATGTGTGCAGGCTGTACCGTTACTAACTTACGATATATATTTTGGTACATTTGTTAACCGACTACCGAAAATTGGCAAGTAAAGTTTTGCGAGCGTGTCAAGTGTATCAGTTCCTTTGTGGCCTTCTGTAGTCATAACGACTTGATAGATTTTGATGTAAGTTAAAGGTATTTATAAATATTCGTCTTGGGCATGAGACTGACAATCGAAAGAAGTTTTTGTTTTTGTTTTGTAATAATTATTACATTTGGGGATCAATTGTCCCTATAGAATCCAGCGAGAGAAATACAGTAGAGTCAACTCTACCAAATGGAGTTACCTCTTAGACTACCAGCCAATAATTAGCAATAATAGTGTCGGTGGCTTCAAAGACACTCGACAGCATTTGAAAGGTAATTTTCTGACGATTGCGACGCTAAGTTGCAATTGAGACTAATTATTAGGAAAATGTGGGAAAATCGGCAGCGCTCAGTCGGACCGGTTCAGAGACTCTCACTGGAAGATCACACTCGTACATTGATGTCGTTACTTACATCGCATGAGTTACCTACATAACCCTCGTATACACTAGGCAACACGTGACGCTCAACAAGCTCGGCAACGTTGCACAACAACGCGCGACGTTGCCAGCTGGCGCGCAACATGACCAATGGTACCAATCCGCAAGTTCCTCGTTGCCGTTAAACATGATGAGCAACATGTCGCGCGTCATATTTTGCCTGGTGGATATCAGGCTTTATCCTATCACTCGACCAGAGAATACGGTCTTCTAATTTTCTGATTTTCGTAAAATCAAGTGAACTCGATTTAACTGTTACTTACATCTTAAAATACTTATTAAAAAGATGTACAGGCACTTTCAAAGCAACGTTGGATTTTGGTTGCAGTGTATACCTGGATGGGTGACCGTTAATGTCATTTTTATCTGAGCAGTTTGTCCCGATCATTGTTGCTCAAAATCTGCAGTCATTAGAACATGTCACTTGGTCATGTTCAAGAAACCACAGGACAAGAAAAATAGGTTTATAATAAAGACCACCCAACATGCCTAATAACTGACAAGCTAAAGTATACGAAATTAATAGTCTCTATTGCACGCGAACAGCATATTTGCATGTCAATGATCTTACAACATCGGAAACGATAAAACACATCATTATTCAATCTGTTCATCAACGATACCGAACAAGACTTTCCGGGTAATATCATTGAGTACTACGAGTATTATGTATTATTATCTTCTCTTTTTCGTCATGTCTGTTTGACTATCTGTTCAATTATCAAAAATAGCTGGAAGAAAAGAGATGTGGCGGGCTTTATGGCAAGTTTTTTTTACAGTCTCAGTCAGTTTATGTTTTGGCGTACAGTAGGTATCCCTACTCAGTTTTCCTCATATTGTTCATGTTATACCTACTCTCTAGTATCACCTAGCACTAAACCACCAGCAGGCTCGTTGACAGTTGCTGAACCACCGATTTTGTACTTCAACCACCGCCTAAATTCAAGTCGCTTTTATCGCTATGAGTCCTAATATAATAATAAGTCATCACTCATCATCATCACAGAATAAGTAATAGTACAAGGTATCATTATCAAGCTATGGACGCGAGAGTTTTGACAACAAATACCTAATGTACGCTATTTTTGTTTGTTCCTATTTTTCTTTTCCACATAGTGTTACTAGCTATTCCATGGAGGTTTTTGAACTGTGTTACTTTGTCCATAACTAGTTTCTGAGCACAGGATGTGTGGGAATACTTATAGGGTGTTGTGAAATCAGCAGCGTTACAACATTCCGCATAACCTTGCGAATGCAGCTAATGAGGAGGTGCAAAGTGGGAAAATTGTAGCAACTGTGAAAAATTGCGGGCAAAATACTTAAACTTTCGATTTCTGTGGGAATTTTACTAAACTTGACGACCTTCTTTCCTAGTCTAGAGCCTTTAATGCAAGGGATTCTCAGTCCGATTCCCATTCGATCACAGTTCTATTAGGTATACTATTACTATCACTAACTAATCATGTTTCGTATTTAAGGAAACTATTGTCCTTTTTTCGTGTAAGTACCTACATATTATAAGTAGCTACCTAAGTAAGTTAAGTAGTTTAATTTTACTCCAAAATTTAGTCAATTTTTTTTGTTTTCAAGAAACTTAGACTTAATTATATTTTATTACTTTATAAATATATTTAAATATAACTAAGTTCTTTCGTTTCGTTTTCTACGTTGGGCGCTAATTTTTTTGCTCTACTAACCGTTATCAAACGCAAGTGTCTGTTAGTCAACGTTTTCGTTTTCATTAAACGTTCGTTCACTCCACGTGATTACGGTCTAATTATTTTATTACTGTGTATTATTTCGATTCAATTAAAAGTTAAATTGTTTCAACATTAATGCTTAAAACCTGCAACAATGGACTGCAGTTTTTTGTGTATAGTTTTCCGGAAATGGAGATTGTCTTTGTTCTACCTAAGTACCTATAACATTTCGAGATGTTTTTCCGTGAGTTGCATTGCTGCATAACGTTTCTTAAGAACCTTTTAAACCTCTATATAGCCTTATAGTGGTGTAAAAACCTGGTTTCGCTATATATTTTTGATCGCTGCACTTTCCAAAAAGAGGATATTCTTAATTCGTTCAGAGTGTTTTATATTTTTGTAACTTAAGGAAATACGTATGTACTTACTTGCTTTCCTCTGAGATGGTTTAGACCATTTAAAAATTTTCTATCACTAGGATACCATTACAAATTAGATCCTTAATTTCATAGTTTTGATCGGTGATGTGAAGATTTGTCAATTTGATTTTGTCAACTTGAATTATTTTAGACATAAAGTGTTATGTCCATAGGTAGATACTAAAATTAAATGAGTGATAGGATTATATGATTATTATAAATTATTGTTTATTTTCTAATTTGTGAAGAAAAAGAAATTATTGAGATTATTATGACTCTATGTTTTTATATTTTCTTGCATATGCGCTATGCGAAACGAAAATCTAAATGATTAATGGAGAAAAATAATAGAGGATAAAATGATAAAACGGAATTGCGAGGTCCCTGGTTCGAATCCCGGTCGTGCTGAAATTTTTTCTCCATTTATCATTATCACAAATTTAGGGACATATTTAAATTACCACGTTACTGTTATATTACTTCCTACGGTTTGAATTAAATGGTGCAACAACAAGTTAATTAAAACTACCTACATAAAACATAATTAAAAGTATAGAAAGAAAGCTTTTAAAGATTAGTCTAAATTAAAGTGGCGCCGACGCATCGGGTTTTAGAGGTTACGGTTGAGTCGCAGTGGTCCAGATAGGTCCGAGTTTCGTTGCGAGGAAAAATAATCAAGATTCGGTACAAAGAACGGGTTTAACCTACTATTTTGACAATAGCATTGTTATAAAAGCTCACTGTTCATCATGAACAATAAAAAATTTAAAACAATGTTATTATTTCAAGGCAGTACACACGAATTAAAATAATTTCACATAATTTGGATCAAATAATTGTGTACACAATGCACTCGTATAATGCGTCATGAACTTTATGATGCCTGCCCATAACAGAGTAAGCCATATTATTTTCTTTAATGAATTTTAACTTTATATATATTTAGTGGTAGGTAGATTAGGTACTTACCTAGATAACTAGATTTTATTTACCTTATTTTAATAATTGGTAATTCGCGTTAATGACTTAATAATCTTATTATTAATTTTTACCAAAATATGACTTATGTAGTGTAATAGATACCGAGTAAGCCGAAAATATGTCTTAGAACGTTGTTCTACGACTTATCGATTTTCGCGAATTTTTAAATACTTTTCATACATTTACAATAATATTTTTTTTTTCTCGAATAGTGTAGAACATGATTAAGTTATTCAGTTGCCGATACAGAATGCCCTATCTTCTGCGTACTTTCCGTTACAACGTTTACTGTATAATTAAATTACTACCTTTAAGTATCTGAAGAAAAAAAACCTTAACTTAAATAAGAGTTCATTAATGTACAAAGGCGGCCTTGTCGCTAAAAGCGAACTTCTCCAGGATACGTTTGTTAGTACATAACTCATTTTAATTTCATATATTCTATTCTAATTTTACCTTTATATTTATTCAATTCAAAAATTACATAAATTCTAATAAATAGCTTAAAAACACTTTAAAAGTTCGTCAATCGAATAACCAGCCCCTTGTCATTACTCTAATTACAAAATAATAATAATAATAATACAAATATCTCACCTTTCTTCCTCTTGGGCACCACTCTCACAGCTATCGCATGTTCAGTCACTAGGCACAAGGCCGCAGCCAGTAAACAGTATCTCGCACTGCACCCCATATCGTTATCACACAAAGTCTACCGTTGCCTCAAAATTATCTATAAAGGCACTGATCCACGGCGCATTGCCCGCCGACGAAATCGGGACGCGTTTAATCCAGGCCTCGCTAACCACCCGCGTTGCACACAACCAATGTAGACCGATGTCGCGCGCACCAGGCGACCGTACCACCAACGAGTGAACCGCCCGACTACCCTATATTTTGACTTATAGCAATTTGGCAGTGCGAATTCCACTTCTATATAAAACCTTTCGCCCGGCTCGGGGCGTGCGGTCATTGGTCGTATGGCGCGGCACTCGGCGCTAAGGTGAAGGGAGCTGGAAGTGGCGCCCCACCACGCTCGCCTAGGGGGGGCAGCCAGGGTCGGCAGACACTTTTGCTATCGTTCGGAGCACGTTAGCTATCGAGCCCGACGAGCTGCACCGACCGCTGTCGCTGTGCCCTGATTCTTACGTCACTGCCATTGCATTGCTCGTGACTTGACCGCCTTATTTTATTGATAACGAGCATTCGCAAGCGGTGCCACCCGCAAAGAAAACTTTATTTTGTATATTATGCAACTCTATTGTAGAGCCTTACTGAAAAATGTGAGCTGAGCCTATGCCGAGATTCAGAATTTTTTTGAATCGCAAATTCAGAATAAAAGTCGTAAAACAAGCTCAGGCTAAGCTCGCGCTCAAAATTATATCTAAATCCACCCTCTGACGAATCTGACGAGTTGGTTTTTTTTAACTTTCCCCAATCTACGTACCTAAATTTTAACCTTTTTCAAACAGTTTCTCTCTTCTTCAAAATAAGACGATATAACATGTTAATTCCAAAAAATAAAAATAAACTGTGCTAGACGCATGAATTAAGTAGTTAATACGGTTTTCAAAGACGCACGTTTTGTTTGAAGAAAAGTCGTCATTTTTGACAGGTGGACCCGCGCTATCACGAGTGATGTCACACTTTACAAGTGTGTATATCGAAACATGGAACACGACAAACTACAAAATAAATAAATACTACAAAATGCATGATACAATTAATATTTTATGGAATACTTAAATGCACGATAGGCAATAAATACAGCTGAGCTATAAGAGTATTTGCCAGCGGTTCCTCGAGTGCATACAACCTCATAACTTAACCGCAGAAGTTAGATGGATGATAGCCGAAAAGTAAAATGGAACAAGACGGTCGGTCGTGAAAAATAGCGGATAATAGTTTCTATTGCTGTTAAGCCATATATAATATATATATATACCTTACTTCCCTTAAACCGTGAAATTTTATCTTTTCGTAAAAAATCGTTAAGTTAAAAAGGGACCGTAGCCACCGAAGGTTAAACCGTGGACTAACTTAGCATATCTAGATGCCATACTCATGGCAATAATTTTACAATTCCAATAAATACATACAAACAGACATAATAAAATCGATCTTAAATATTCTGTATTATTTTCACATTATTATTATGTGTCGAATGTACACGATATAATATATCGTGTACATATACATTCGACACGATTGACATGATTTCAACTCTTAAGACGTTGACAATAAGAACGATACAAACTCCAAAGAGTTACCTTGATGTGTCTTCGACAGATACACGGTACATCTGGAAATCTGTAATAAGTACTTAGTAATAATTATTTTTTACAGAGAAAAAAAGGAAGTCTAAGATCCGTTTGGCAGCATAATTATAAATAAATACGAATTTCACAGAAATTATTGATTTAGTCAATTAAATACAAGATTCCTTAGCGTGCTCATTGCGAAAAACTTATTACGGTATAGGCAGATAGGAGCGTGTTTGCCATACAGTCGACAGCACATCACACATCTATGTGACAGTAAATACGGCATAGATTGCATGATATTGTGTATGCTGATGTGCTGTCAACTGTACACTAAATATTCGCTGAAATTATCAAACAACGTTGAATTGTGTCATAATAGTGATATTTATTGAAAAGATGTGGTGAGAAAATAACAATTATATAAAGTACCTAGAATATTCTTCGATTTGAAACTATCCTCTCAGGCCACAGCATTAAATAAAAGAAATAACTCGCCCCAACTCCTACGAGTTCTTATTCTTTCATATTCAAATTCATGGTATATTCAATTATTAATTCGTTGATTGTTTTAAATGTATAGAAATTTACAAATGCCTTTATAATCAATACTTTTCCTTCCTTACAAATATAAATTCTGCAGACTAAACAAAGAATAACTTAACTAGTAATCAATGTGAAAAACGAATAAGAAGTTTGCATTATAGATATGAAGAGTTGCATGTTGTATATAACCATGCCTTTACCTGTGAGCACGAGAGGCTCCTGGGCCTTGGCAATTACAATGAGGAGCATTTTGGTGACCACCGGATCGGCCCAAATTTCCCAAGGGTTATCATAGATTTCGCTGCAAAGGTTTTCACTCATCTGGAAAAGAAAATTATATTTTCCAAGCTAGTCTTGACATCCTGTAGATCCGATACTACATCCTAGGTAGAGGCTAAACTGCTGAAGGTTGGATATTTAGTAATGTAGAGTTACATGGGAACTAGAAATAGCTTGTAATTGTCAATTTCCTTGATTATTTGAAATACTCAACGTGATAATGGAAAATGGAAATCTTTAATAGAGATAGAGTCATTAATTAAAATTAGAATTTGACAGTTTAGGAATTGTGTACGAAAGGAATTTTCAAGGAATTTCAGGATATCATCATCATCAGTCTATTTGTATGTCCTCACTGCTCAGACCTTCTCTTACATCGAGGGAGCATGGGCCATGATCCACCACGCGGGTCCGGTGCGGATTGGCGGATTTCCCATGCCTTTTTTTATTCTTTTACGGTATACAGGTTTCATCACGATGTTTTCCTTCACCGTTTTGAGAGCACTCGGTGAATGTACGTAAGTTTTTTCCGTCGAAAAAACCGAGGATAAGTCATTGGTACATGGCTGGGAATCGAACCTGGGACCTCCATATCGCAAGTCCATTTACACAACCACTGAGCCACCGAGCTCTTCATAGTATATATCCATACATTTTCGATCCCGTATGTTTGGTGGGTTTATCGGATTTATAATATCGTTTTTATACCTACATATAATAGGTTGCTGGCAAAATAGCATGGTGCAAACATGTGTATAACACCACTGAAGGCAAAAATCAAATATTTTGGATCCATTCTTTGGATCAGGTAAATCTGGTACAAGTTAAAGGAAATTAGAAATGACGATAGCATAAACACTGCAAATAACCATCCTCCGTATACTTCTTGTACATCGTTATGGAACTGTATGGCTTCCTGATGATCCTTAATAACTTGCTTCACATTTCTTCGAAGATCCATACAATCCTTCGAATCCTTGAAAGCTCTGTGAAGTTTGTGTGTCATTAATTTCAGTTTGAGTCGCAAGTGCGTTGTGGCGATGCAGAAAGAGCCATCAAACCCAACAAAATTTGGCATTAGAACAAAGCACTGGAGAAAATTATACGCAAACACGATTTCATAGTAAGGGGTCTCATACTGCTTATCTTCAATGAATGTCAAATCAATTTCATGTTGCATGTATCGTTTACCGACGTCACTCTTCAAACTCTCATAAATTGTCCCAACGGCAGCGTAAAGGGGAAACTGTGCGCTAAATATTACGGGAATGATAATCCAACACAATTGCCCAATTTTTCCTTGCTTTATGTAATACAAGATGATTTCTTGGTAATCTTCCTCGAGTTCGTTACCTTTGAGTAGATCATCGTTCATTTTCTTTAACAAATTGCTGAACATCACATTCTTCCAATTGACATAAAACGATTTGAAGAAAAATAATACAACAATTACAACAAGAGACATATTTCTCGTGACGTTGAAGAAGTCTCGATTTTGGATGGATTTGAATAAATATGCGACGAACCAGAACAATTCGCCGAAGTTGATGGTTAAGACTATTATACACAAGATCGCTCGCTTTCGAACATTCGTTTTGTTTGGGTACATGAGACCTATGGCCAGCCCAAAAGCGCAAAAGGCAAATGTATCATTAAACGATTTAAATTTTTTTTCAGTAGATTTCTTCTGTTCCATTTTGAATTTTAAAACTCCTGGATTATGTACTGTCTTGGTCGAAATATGATTTGATTATGTGCCTAACTGCTTACCCTACAGCCTGAAACTTACCTCACTTTCTCTAATTTGAATTTATGTGAAAATTTACTACAAATTGCTAAGCAATTTTATTACGAGTATCATCGCCTTTACCATATACCTCCTACGGCCTTAATGCAAAAAATGGCTCCATTTATGCTGCATTATCCTATTACGTACCCATATTTTCAATGATATCATTACGAACTAAATACAGATAGAAAGCACTGAAATATTTAATGTAACAAGAGGTAGTAGTGTTTCTAATAGAGGAATAGATACATAATCTAATAAGGTTCAGGTAGATAAGACAGGTAGGTACTATAATAACTATATTATAAACTAAACTAAATGACGGACCACGATCTTTAGAACCTGAAATGAATATACAGATGCGTAGAAATTAAATAATGATAAGTTTATATTAAATAATGATATCCGAATTGTCGACTCTGCGTGTCGACTCATCAAATATTGACCAATGGCATTCGACCACACTAATATTCGATCCAGCGTTCATCGATAATGAATTTTTCATCCTATGGGGTACAATCTATAAAAACGATTGATCATAAATGTATACACTTGGTTACATGTTACATCGATCCAAAAAGTAAATAACTGTATGCAGTTAAGATGTCCTTGAGAATATCTTTCGTATAAATGAACAGTTATTTCAATTGATTTATCTAGGTATTTTAAAAGTCTAGGAAATAGTTTCGACACCCGTTTCAATGACAACTACAATTTTATTAAAGCGCACCTACAATAAACAAAATTGATAAGTGTCATTACTATTCAAAACTATAATTAGGTCCGGTTACTAGTTTGCTACCTATGTACAACTGCATATAAGTAATAATGGCAATGCAACAAGGTACAGGGTAAACAACACAACTATATCCAACCGAAGCAACTTCTCATACGAATAATACTTTAATGGGATACTGAAGATTTTTCTTAGTAGTCTATATGAGGGCCATAAATATACTAAGCAGACAAAATGATTCATTTACACAAGCCTTTGGTAATTGCTATAAGGTGTGATAAATCTGAGATCACATAATAAGTTATAGAGACTGGCGTGGAGTCGCAAGTTTGATCCTACCCACATCTTGGGCTGATAAATTATGGGCCGCTAATTACCTGTTAGGAGTACTATAAATTTCAATTGCAGTGGTTGACCAGAAAATTTGTAATGGGCCACAATGGAGAACAATGGAAAACCTTATTGTTTCGGTTTTTACATTTTAAGTTATATGCTTTTCAAACACAAAAGACATTGCCACATTTCAATGGAGCTTTGCCCCACCTACAAAACTACGTGGCCATTTAAGCTGTACCTATCATTTTGTTGGGGACTTATTTCAGGTTTCATATTGCATAATCATAATCAGTATCATTTTCTACTACTCTTGCAACTCCTATAGAAGAATAACAAAAACAATGAAAAATCGCTTTGATTTCTTACTATTTTCTGAATTCTTTATTAAGTTTTTTCGAATCGCAACTTGTACAAAACTTTACTTTAAACCAATAACCATTTATTCGTTATCTTGTACAACTTGCGGTTAATGGTGGGGCAGAATCTGGCATTGTCATTTCAATCCATATCCATGCAACCCACTGTATAGGTAGTTTTAATACCTTTTGCATGTGGCAGTAGTATGATACTTATACATGTACTTAATAATAAAAAGTATAACCTTAATGAAAGTAATGAGAGGTGGATAACCATTACAGCCGGGCAATAATTGTGTTGTTTACCATACACAGATACGAACAGGGATTTCCTAAGAGATCAAGACAGGATACTTGACGGACTTCGACTTTCATTACAGGAATTCCGTTTCGACATAACCAAGGTGACATTTATTTTATTTATAAATCGTTGGCTAATTAATATAAATTACTACATCGATGAAGTAACGACATTTCTTGAAGTAAAAGGTGTTTCAACAGAATCATGATCAGAATGCCTGAAAAGCAAAACAACTAATTGTCTACAGAAGTAAAGCGTGTCAAATTCAAAATACTCCGCTGGCTTAATGACCCAAAGTGGATCTTGGTCTCCGACACCAAAGAGCGCCACTGCAGCCTGTCCTGCGCTGCCTGGAACCAGTCGAGCGACTGAAGCTGAAATTCAAAATCATTAAAATATTGTAAAGACTATCTATGCTTGTTGCCAGACAACAAGGATCAGTTGAACTATCTGTAATGCAAGCCATTCAGATAGTTCAACTAAAATAAAACTATATGTACAAAATAGGTCGGTAATTAGTTTTTTTCTGCAATAAAGAGTTTTGTAAATAGGTCGGTTGAACTATCTGTAATGCGAGCCATTTAGATAGTTCAACCAACCTATTTTGTACATATAGTTTTATTTTAGTTTAGATATATTTTAGTACCTTTATTTTTAGTTTGAGTAACAGTTTAGTTGTTAAGTTTATTTAAATAACGAAACTTTAAAACAAATAAAAGTAAACTAATAATTAGTAACAGTTAGTTTGTATATTTTAGTTATTTCAATAAACATTTGTTTGCAATTTAAAAGACTAAGATGTAAAATTGCAAAACACCAAGTAGCAAAATGTCTAAAATGTAATACGTCTACAGGGTGTGATGTGACGGTTAGGAAATCGGTAAATGTACATAAAGGTATCTCAAAAAATCAGGAAAATCATGACCTGGGTTCTAATACAGGTCTCCGTAACGGTACAGTAACCTAACCACAGCACCACCGAGCACTTTCAGTACAAATATGTTATTGATTGGTGTTCAATAGAAATAATGCAATTACCACAATCCTACAATACCTTATTATAAAAAGAATGAAAGGTCCTAAGCTGCTAACAATTTGGTAATGCATAACGTGCATTAAATACATTCGTGTAAGTATTTAGGTCTGCAAGCTTGGGAAATTAAAGCATATCACCAATTCCTATCTTCCATACATTTTTTTCTCTCCTTTAAACTGCCTACGCATGCAATTTGACTTGCGAATCAAAATACCTATATCCCACTAATATTATATACGCGAAATTTTGTATGGATGTATGTTTGTTGCTCTTTCACGCAAAAACTAATGAATGGATTTTTTATTATTAAACTTTTTACACATTAAACTGTATAAAGGCGAACTTAATGCCTTGCGGCATTTTATACCAGTTAACATTTGGTGATGAATGAAACTTTACAATAATATAGCTCATAAATCAGAATAACACCTAGGCTATAATTTATAAAGATCTTGCGCAGACGAAGTCGCGGGCAGAAGCTAGTGCTAAATAATTACAATATTATCTTGAATCGATATTATGTTATACTTAGGTAATAGGATTACGGAAATATTTTTATAAGTTTGTAGAGTTACTAAAATACCTAAGCATCTCAGATACATATAATTTGTTTTCCGGGACCCCTATCAGGATACCACTAACCAGAATTTCACATTCGAAGATTATGTTTTATAATTTGATATGACAATGCGCGAGAGTTCCAAGAAGTTAATACTGTAATTAAAGTATGAGATATAACAGTTAATGTATCCTCTTAACAGTATTCTTATCAATAACCACACCCAACGTTATTCACACTCCACAAATCAAACACATTACATCAAGTTACGCATTGGAAATTACATTATATTGATTGATGTTACATCGGTACTATTACAGAATCAGTGAAGATAATCCAAATAGAGCAATTTGTAGTGCACAGTCGATAGCACAGCCATGGCGATTTTTAGTACAATTTTAACTGTTATGGGCTAGGTAATAAGGACGAGTCAAGTCTAAAGTTACATTTGATGTGCTTTCGAGCCTACTACGCACGCAACTTCGCGTGTGACGTGTTCCGGCGCACGCGCAGTCGCGCATACCTTGGAACGCGTTGGGCAACTATGAGGAAGTTGGATATCTTTCAGTATTGGTACGGTCTAACACAAAGAAACACACGGGACTCATTGGTTAATATTTTCTCAAAAGTACTGGATCCGTTTTTAAAATATTTTACATTGTATTAATACTTTTTGATAAAATCTCATACTCATTTATTTCACCTTGAGGTACCATTGTACACTTGGTTACGTCTATACAAAAGTAATGATTTAATTTAGTGTATACAATTCATATATTTCAGCAATAGCTTCGTCAGTTGTAAATTTAAGAATTCTTATAACATACTATCATTGTTTAGATTACAGAAATGGTCATCAGCAAAAGCCTCGTCAATTGTGTAGAAACTTGTTTGAAGTAGATATTTTCTAATTGTATTACAGAATTCTTTATGTGTCTCTAAGTCTTTGACATTGGAGGGCAATTTATTATAAAATCTCAACCTTATTGAGAGCGTTTTTAAGTATATTCCTCTCTGTCTTCGACTGTAATATTTAGGTTATGGGAAACAAGGTCCTTGTTACAGAGATGATTTTTTTAGGAGAGAGGATGGAAGTGCTAGGGTAAGAGGGTTGATAGCGACTTTCGTCGTTTTTATTTTCACACGGCAATATATCATATTTCATCTCTAATTTAGCCTAAATGACCTGGCTTCTGTCTGTTTTTCTGGAGGATTAGATCTTGATCCATTCATCGGCCTCTACCGCAATATTTTATTAATTCTGAACATTTCACCATTGCTGTAATAAATTATATTTATTGGCTATAAATAACATCCTGTATGGGCTAGATTAGAGCAATAACTAAAAGTATTGAGCTAGTAAAATCGGTAAACTAAAAACTGCGGCATTACTGAAACATACTTAGGTAATTGAATTAGTAATTTAATTACATACCTACTAACGTTAGTGTCCGTTCTAAATCATTTAAACTTAAGAACCTACATAAAGCAGCTCTAGATTTATTTGATCACGTAGCACAGTCGACACTTTAACATACCCAATTACAATCTAAGCCGTATTACCATCCCGTAAGTATTATTTATTGGTTATCCTTGATGTGATCTCGACTGACATTAGAAATAGAATGGAGTAATATTAATATTACATTATACTTAACTACACTACCTATATTGTGACTTTTGTCACCGGTATTGATAATGTGTCGAAAAATTCGTAAGATATTCCGTAATGATTCATAAGTTACCTTGATTCTGTGTTTTCACATCCTCGATCTCACTAATTATGAATTGTTAACGTGGGTTATTCAAAGCTTTCGAAGGATTCAGAGAAAACCCAGTTTGCTCTCGAATTATTTATTGTTATTTCAAGGCCACATTCATGTGTGTCTGACTGACTACCTTTTATAAAATGCACAGGGACGTACTTCAGACTGTAATTAGTGGGGGTCAGTCATATATATTTTTTTATCAAATTTAAAAAAAAACAGGTATACATTCTACGAACTCAATACTGAGTCAAAATACATACTTATAACAATATGAATACAATACTAAATAGACGAAGCAAAATTAATAGCCACAATCACATCCATTCATGACTATTAGTTGTATGAGAAATCAAAAGCACATCAAGGGTAACTCTTTGGACAGTTCTTATTGTTGGTGGTATAGGAGTAAGTAAAGTAGGTACCTACTTCAAGTGTTACCATAGATTTGATGTCGAGTGTACCGCTGCTGTGGACCGTAGGTAGATTTTAACTAGTTGAAAGCTTCGCTAAATAGGATTTTTGTATCATTCACCTTAAAAACTAGTCGGAAAGCCATGTGCACCAGATCCAACTGTACTAAAATTAAGACGGGGTAGAAAGCCGCCTAAAATTATGTTTATGTATGATTTGACCCCCTTTTATAATGTGACTCCTTTGACTGTTGACGGTCCTGGTCATAATACGACCATAACAATTACACAGTTATTGCAGGTGCTTGATTCAGTGCGTTTTGAGTGGTCAAAACCCATAATTATAGTAGACAGTCTTTCGATTATTAGTGTCGAATCGATATTTAGTTGTACCGACACGGCATGTTCATATCGCCGCGGGTTATTGCGTTTTCAAGGCAAATGGCCAAGAATGTGATCTCGCGGGATAGATAGTTGACCGCGGATGTAGGTGCGCGTTTCCGTTGCCTGCTGAAGCAATGCTAATGTCATCGCCATTATTTTCCCATTAGGTGCTTATTTTATAAACTTCCTATTGGTTAATGCAATTGGTTTTGTGGAGGACGCTGGTAAGTCTTAGCTAGTTGTCTTGGTTAGATTATTGCGTTATATTTTTACCAATTTCACTGATAATTCGAACTTCATTCATCCTTTCATTCGATCAAATAAAGGATCTTAGTACCTATGTATACTTTTTATTCAATAAAATAAAACTAACTAGGTACTATCTAAAAATACATTACTAATAAAATAAAATAAAACTAAATACTAAAGAACGAACACGTCGCCAAGATCCCCGTATTGTGGAATAGTGCCCAGGACGCGTATATGGCTTCCCGTATTCTGTACATCCCCCGAGGAGAGACGAGTTCGGTACGCTTTTCTAAGAGCCTAAACACATGAAAACCCGTATGCAGTACGTCCCCGCGCGGCGACGAATGCGATACGCTTTTCCAGCCGCTGCTAATGATAAAGTTAACAGAAACCCGTATTCAATAGGTCTACGGAACAATGATAGTATGGAAAGAAAACGTCTATCGTATACGAGGAGACTTGTAGTATTTATTGGAGTTAAAAATTATATTTAAAATTTAATATAATTGGAATCTGTTGTCTAATGTTTCTTTGCCAGTTTCGTTATTTTTGATATTTAAAAAAATGTTGTGGCGTCGTTTTACCCGACTGTGCATTAAGGAGTGTTATGTTTTTCGAGTGTATGTATGTCTAATTCTTTGACGCACCACTGGAAATGATAAAATTAACAGAAATTCGTATTTAATTTGTCTACAGAACAATAATTAGGTTGGAAAAAAAGTCTATCGTGTATACTTCAAGTATTTATTGACGTAAAAGAATAATATTGTTTAATGTTTTTTTTGCAATACGATAAATATTATATATAATATCATACAATATATAACAATATGCAATACATATTACGATAAATATTATATGACCTAATATATTTTTACTAAATAATAATGGATAGGTACTAATAAAACCATAGGATGTAATACGAGTATAAGTAATTGTTATGAATAAAATATAAATAATAAATAAATGAGAATTATGATATGTAAGTTGTGTGGGTATGTTATACAATAGTAAAGTGTGGGTTAGCTCAAAGAGTCACCTATTAAAGATGTATTGAAAACGGTTTTATAATGTCAATTGTTGAAAAAAGCGTACCGCGTTCGTCGCCTCGAGTGGACGTAAATACTTCAAGTCTCCTCGTATACGATGGACGTTTTCTTTCCATACTATCATTGTTCCGTAGACCTATTGAATACGGGTTTCTGTTAACTTTATCATTAGCAGCGGCTGGAAAAGCGTACCGAACTCGTCTCTCCTCGGGGGACATACAGAATACGGGAAGCCATATACGCGCCCAGGACGCTGGCAGCATTTCCTCGCTGTATGGCAATACTTAGTCGCTGAGCGAGGTAGCTGCCAGCCCTGGGATCGCCCGAGACATGGAATAATGTATTAATTTATTTTTATAATAAGGTTACATAAACAGTTGTTTACAAAAGTACGTAACAGTCATTTATTACAATAGCTAGGAAGGTACAGTTATACCTTGATATTACCTTGGTATTTTTTTGGCATACATATCTATTAGATTTACTTAGGCAACTATGATAATGCGAAGGAACCTTTCCTATTTTGTAGTAGTGTTTAGCCAATCCGGTAATTAATTCAAAAATCGATACTTTCACCCCGTAAAAGGACACGTGTATTTTGACTTACATTACAGCCCGTTAAATGTCAAATTCGTGTCGCATTTCACCGGCCAATGGAAACCGCGAACCGCTGACACGGAGCCGAATGTCGTGCTCTTAATTTCGTTAAGGTTACCAACTCAATAGCAACCAAACGGTGTCGGCAATAGCGTAGTGTGAACAATGGCCTCATACAAAGACCGCCGACTACGGGTAGGTACTAAGAACAATCAATTTGCTACAATCGATTGATCGACTCCTGCGCATGACCTTATGTTGACAGGTTTTATTGGTGATTGAAATAACTCTAGATTACTATAATGGAGTTAGGCAAAGCAGTACGGCATTACGTAATTGTATTTATTGAATTGATAAAAAATTATAATATCCATATTCACCTATGTAAGTTTTACAGATGGTAAATATTATGACATTACTCATTTTAAACTCAACCAGTCCATCAGATCTAAACTCTATCCAAATAAAAGGTTACTATACTACACTATATCCAGTGTTGAAAGATTGAACCTATGACGCTGCATTATATCATGGTAAGTATATAATTTAATAAAAAAAATGTTAAATCCAGATTAGTTTTGAATAAATCACATTTAAGTCTGCAAATGATACGTATGGGGTACAAAATTATGGTAATTTTGTTCAATTCGTCGTAATACCGGTAATGGTGCCAGAAATTGGTCTGAAGGCGTGTGAAATTGACAGGTAGTTATTTTATTACAGCAATTTCTAAAACAGGGTAAAATACCTAAATGCTTGTTCGACTAACGTGTAGAGACACAATTATCAACAATGCAAGAGATGCAGTTTGTTTCAATCTGTTGATATTATAGCAGCGTTACCTCGCTGAATTGCAATTTGCACTGCTAATCCATTTCTTGAGCAAGCTCGTAGAGGCCTGTGCTCTTGGGTCACCTGTGGCGCTACTAAACGCATTGGCTATTTCCTGGTACTTTATGGCAGTTTTGACAGTTTTTGTCAGTTTTTGACAATTCTTGTCAGCTTGTACAGCGCCGCGCCCGTGGCGTTGTACGTCAGTCCTCGAAGTTGAATTCAAATTGTTACTAAATTAGTCGCTTCGCCGCCACTCCGTCCGTCCACGAACTGTTGAGACTAAGTAGTTCGGCACCGGACAAAATCACCGAACTACTGAGACTAATTATCTATTGTTTTACTCATTATGCATGCTCCCTCGCAGTCTATTGGCAAACAAAACAATACATACCTACTTACTTCAAATAGTAATTTTAAATGAAATTAGCTCATTCTCAGCGTTGTAGCTCGGTACTTATCTTGTTAAAGGGTCAATCAGGGGGTCAAACTTTGACATTTGTAAATATCGTGTTCGCTTGCCCCTATCACTTTAGAATGGATTTGTGTTGTATTGTAACACAGAGTATTGTTATGTATCCCCATTGTGTCGATAAAGTGTAGTGTTCATTTAATATTTGCATATTGCGTTGAATAGTTATTAAAATCTGGAAATGCTTGAATTGAACAACTGGCCTTATTATTACACGCATTGACTGAGCATAGCTACTGAAGTATTGACTAATTTAACATTAAATAATTTACTAGATCTAAGAAGTCTTTGTTTGTTTATCTGTTTAGTACATGTTTGTGGTTATTTTGGACACTTTTACAAGGGGTACACTTCAAGCTATTCACACATAAGTACCTATATTCAGGCGGCATATTCTGTACCGAGGTACCTACCCAATATTGTTAGACAAAATTACAGAATAAATTGTGTAATGCTAGTGACGACATGCAATGAGCAAGATGGATTACTTACACCTACAGTACATCTTCAAAATTTAGATTTATAACTTTATTGAGAAGCTAATTTATTAGAATTTGACATGTTAAGTTATTGCGAAGTTAGTAGGTTAATCTAGAATTGACTGACTTCAATCTTGGTTTAAACAACATCGTATTTAATTTAATTCAAGGCGTTTATGTTCGACTTATGAGTTAATCCGGCATAATAATTGTCGTCCCTATCTATAAAAGTGAATTTCATGTCTTTTATCATATACAATATGTCTGTCAATCTGTCTGGACGATTATAACCCAAGAAGCTTTCAGAGATAAGATAAATCGGGAAGTGATGGGAAGTCGTAACAAGGGCGATATCGGGAAGTCGATCGATCCGTCGATCCTGCCATAAAAAGATAAACACGTGTTGAACACATGTAAAAATACCGAAATAGCGAATACTTTAAAAACTTAATTCATGTTATGTGTAATAGATACAAACGACTAGGTGTATGGCCCATATTATGTACAAAACTTAGTATTTTTGGGAGGCGTCTCCAAAAAGGGACGAATTAGAAGAACAGTTTTCTTCGATTTCAACAGACAAAGTCTGCTAAATGGTGGCTTACATCGCGTTTTTTTAATTCTAAAATTGCAATTTCAAAATCCAATTATTACAAACCTTAGATATCTAACTGCCTATTTGCCACCAAAGTATAGCACATTGAGTATGTTTCCACGTAAACCAGTAGGTGGGTCCCGAGTGTCGACCACCCGCGAGTTCTGTTCCGCGTTCACCAAAGATCCTATCTACTCAGCGCTGGTAGCCCGCTGCGCTCCGAGGGATTGTTATTTTGAATTACCTGTTCAATGACTTGAGGTTCAACTTACCGAAGTGATAAAGGCACAATGCTTTCAGTAGAATGTTGCTTTTCCTTTTATGCAGTCATTAATTAAATTGAATTGAGTTTTCGAACATCGACAAAAAAATTAGGGGAGATGATAACCAAGTCACACGAAGTGACCGCACGTATGAAAAAGGAAGTTTTTATTAGGTACCTACATCAAAACAAAACGCGTATCGCAACACAAAGAAAGTCTCACGAACCGTAATTATTTTAACGTGTGAAATTTAACAAAGAAAGTTCTCTTAATTTCCAAAATGTTATCTAGTTAGGTACCTACTTACCTTGTCAGTAAATCAGAAGCTGTATGTTAAAACAAAGACACATTGTCTGGAATAATGCATGGGAGACAACTTTTCAAAATTCTGTGGTTAAGAATGTTAAATGAATCTTTATGTAGAGTTGCTACATACACATTTAAATAATAGAAAACGTCTTCATTTTTTAATTTTGTTGAATTATGTAGTAATTTGGTGATAGAGGAAGCGGGATAATATTTTAAATGCATGTCAAAGCACATGAGTGTAAACCTTTGGACCGTTCTTATTATCTGCGTCGTAAGAGTTGAAATCGTACTGCAAGTGTTGCCATTGATCTGCTGTTGTCCGTACCTATTATATTACGTATGATTTCAGTAGGGTAGATAGAGTGGTTTGAAAATGTTCGTGTTGATGTCGCTCTTACTTGAATCTGATACAATGCAAGCAAGAGTGTGGTATTTATGTAACTGTTGAATACTAAAGTACTTTTAAAACTTTTCTCCTCCTGTTATAAACTAACAAAATAATCTTAGAATTTGTATTACGCATTATCCATGCTGTGAACAAATTTAAACATGATGAAAAATGACACGGAATGACAAGTCCTGCCCACGGCAAGAAATTTTTTCATCTTGTTTAAAAAATAATCTTACTGCAGCAGTCTGTACGTTCTGGCAGGCAAACTCTAAGTGATCTCACTCTGATCTGGATCTCCAGAGCTTCACTAAAATACGTCATTTTATTATATAGTCATTGATCTTCTCTTATTTGTAGGAGATTAATGTTCATCGTCTTTTTCACACAGGTACCTGGTGGCGGCTTTATGCCAGCAGGCGAAGTGTATGACATTCTATCCGGTGCGTATGAAAGCTCTCATAGAACGCCAGACATTTCGCCGCCGGACACCAGGCGATGACTACCCTTCATGTATGTACGAAGAGGCACTAATAGGTGTCATTGTGGTACTCGATGAGATATGAATATACGGTGAACTTTCGATGTAGAGCCATGAAAGCTCTATGTTAAATTCGTGGGACGTTCACAGTCGCACGGTTGACCGTTTTTATTATTATTATTCGTATTCATAGGTGTCATTTTATGTTCTATTCTTACTTTGTCGGAAGTTGTACTAATGAATTATATTCACATTGTTTCATTAGATACGTTTTGATGAAAGATTTGTATCAGTCCTGAGACTTTTACTCGAAAATAACGAAATTTCAATTATTCTCGAGATAGAATATCACTAAGATGTAGAGTCATAAATTATAGTTGTAATTATAGTAAAATGTACAGTCGAAAACAGAGAAAAGTATACAGGGGGTTTCATTATGGTTGACGTTTTCTTAAAACTTTACATGAATTGTAAAAATTATTTCAAAAGTGTAAAAATATAAGTAAGTATTCTTTGCTAGTAGATAGCTTAAAGATCAGACTATGTATTTTTTTAAATACTTATACAACAAATTTATTTTATTCTATAACTTTTAATTATACGAGTATCAATCTGGTGTAAAATTTTGTAGACTAATCGCCTACTGCAAATCTTCAATGACTATGGCTACTCTAGCAACCTTAAATCGACATCCGTTACGCCTTCTAAGTAGGTACTAACAAAAACAATACATACATTACGCACAAGGTACCGACAATCTATATATTTATGCACAAAATGGGTACAATCTGTACATTGTAACTTTGACGATGCATATCAAACAAGTTATAATAATCTAGGCCATAAGAACTGAAATCGTAAAAAGGGTTGCCATAAAGTGGTGTCGTGTGTACTATTGAGTAAGGCCGATCGAGTTTATGGTAATAATAAAGCGGGTTTACAATCACCACGAACTGTGGGACTCAGATAGAGATAAATCTTTAGCCCACGAAAGAGGTTGGAATAATTATGGATTGTCGGTCGGTTTGCGACAAAAGAGCTTTGAAGTTAACATAAGTTATTTTATTAATGGACTCGGTAGTTCGTCATTTGCCAATGTCATGTTACAGAATATTCAAGAAATCATAGTCTTCTCTCTTCCTCCAGAGGAGTCGCCGTAGCGGCGTCACTCTGGACGAAGCAGCTCGACAGTCACGTTCACTCCCGAGCTCGTAGTGGGACTTCTTGACTCGAAACTTCGCAGATCTTGTCCAAATCACCCAATAAATTCATCATACATTCGCGAACATTGTCTCATTAATTTAACGTGATATTAAACACTTAATCTGTAAACATTAAAATGAAAATCATCAAATAATTTCGCAACCGTCGTTTCCCACCATTTTCAAAAAGCCCTCTTAACATAAGTTATAGGTACTCGTAAAGTTGCAGTCAGCTAATGGGCAACGATTTTTATTAGCGCTCAAGTCCTGTCAAGGTCAGATTATGGCCGAAAAAGTCGTTCGCGCAGACTTTGACAGGACTTGAGCTAACCCCACTGTTCAGAGTTTAAAATTGTCAGTGGAAGTCGTTTTCAGGGCTTCCCAGGGCTCTAATATATTTAAGAACCACTTTTTGTATTTCTAGTAGGTATTTTATATATTTAAATTAATAAATTTTTGTATTGGTCTCAATCCCAGAAAAACAAAACTTTAAATAGGTACGGAGAATCTATAATAATATGTTTAATTTATTTACTTATATTATATTCATATTTCGTTAGATCGTTTACAATTTAGAATGTTTACATCCAAATGCGTATGTCTTGCTTGATTAAAGTATTCACAATTTGACAATGTATTGTACTGAAATCATTTATTTTGAAAAACGAAAATATACCTTAAAATTTCAATTTAACAATAGATGTCTTTGAATAAGATTTGTTCAAGTGTAAGTTGCAATTACGTTCATATTGAATTTCTGGCTGTTACGATTTTATAATAACATTCATAATCATAATTGTACGTATACAATTATTTAACTTAAGTGCTTACATGTAAGTTCCGCAACAGTCAGGTCGCTATTGTAATATTATGCGTATAATTATTTTAATACCACAAAAAATCTGATACCGGAAAAATTTAAATCCCTATAATGCAAGTCACTGAACATTATAATTAGTCATTAGTAGATCAATGATCTGAGAATGTCTGACCCTGCGTACTTAAAGCAATTTACAAGGTGTCGTTAAAATAATTGGGTATGATTTAGGTAGGTACAGTCTACAACATATTTATTTAAAACATTACTGTTATAATAATACATTATTTTGATTGGCCTCCAGCAACTTAAAACTTGAGAAGTTTGTCCAGATGCTGATATCCTCACACAAACCGCTGTATAATATCTATAGCATAATATATTAATATATGTGTATATAAAACTATTTATAATAATTTTTAGGATGAGTAATATTTATTTATACATTTTATTTTTGTTACTGCGGGTGGAACACTGCTACTATACAGAACCATTGCATTATACACGGCTAAAAATAATTCATAGATCATGCCAGTCCCTGTTAAACGGTTGTCCGAAAGTAGTTAAAATCACGAATTACTGTTTTAAGAAATCGTGATTAATTACCTAAAACATTGCGGTTAGGCCGTATTACCGTTTTGTAGAGAGCCTGCCCGTTGCGTTTGATGTCCTGTTGTCTGTACCTACTATTTACGTAATTAATTAATGAGTCTTATTTGTTCCGACCTAAAACTTTACATGTCTTCACGACGCCCACCTGGTGCGTAGGCAACATGCATGAAGGGGTTTTAGATTTTGATTAAAACACTATAGATGTAAGGGCAATGCGGTGGAAATGGCACAAGAAAAATTGCACTAGTAACATCGGATAGTGCAATATCGTTCTCAGTCGTCATGATAGTAAACAACATAAAGCAAGGTTTAAATCAGTCAAAAGGAGGGTGTTTCTTCTGACAGGGTAAACAAAACACCCACTGCGAGACGAGATATGACTGTTACCAGTAATATTACGATATTTTAGTGCCGTTTAAAGTCAATCTAAATAAAAGAATTCTGCTACACAAACAGGTACAAAAGAGTTGGAATTTACATTGACCATTTTACATTAAATTGGAACAAAAATGGCTCACTGCTAAATACATAGGTAGAATGTTTTCAGCCACGCCCTAAAAAAGAAATTTTCGACCTTGCATCTATCTATAGTATTTTTAATGTAAGGCTTTAGATCATTAAGGCCGCAAACGATTACAGCATTTATTTGTTTAATAGCCGCAGCTTATTGTTTCAGTCTGTGGGCCGAGCGGACATTACACTTCCCAAACTCACACGCAACTTTCTCGACCACTTACGTAACGATTGCTACATTTTTTTTTGCCAATTCCGCCTTTATTATGTGTCGGCCTTGATACGTTCTGCGTTCAGCGAGACATGAAAGTATGCGACACCGCAGTGCGAGTAACACAGGGTTGATTGTATCTTTCGCTATATTTTAAAGATTGCGTTAGTGGTAACCCTGAATCTTACTAGGACACCCTGTAGTCTCGGGCGAAGAATAGTGTTAGTTGCATTGCATGTCGCAAAAGGAGAGTCAAAGGGGGGTGTCAAGGTAGCGGTAGCGGGCGGCCAGAGTGGAGGCTTTGACCGTCCAGAGTAGTAACGAGTAGCGATCCTGGGGAACCCGGCAGCGTTATGGCCTGCGAGTTTCTGGGACGTACCTACATACCTCTGTGGACTTCTGGTAAGTCCTAGGAGGCACTGGTTCGATCTGTTGGATATCCCGGAACCCTCCGAGCAGAACGAGGTCGACCATCGAGAGGGTTTCAGTGGGAGGAAATCCTACCTTCCATCCTCCCCTACGTGGCGCTTGGAGGACGATAGGAATACACGAAGAATCTTTTAGAAGCGTCTGCGAATAGTTTTGTGCGTTTTTCACAGACTCTAAGATTCAAATTGGAAGGTTGTTTTCAGGGAGTTCATTTGATGAAGTTTTTTTTAAATACTATAGTAGTTGCGTTTAATTGCGCTTTACTTTCTGCATGATTCTCTGTGAAATAAAGTGCTTATCTATCCTAGATCTGAGCAGGTGGCAAAGGTATCTATTGCACCTTTATAGTCAAATCACTTCTTAAAAAACTATAAATTGTGCAATTAAGATTTCTATTAACTATGGGTCAAGTACGCCATTGTCAACACTTCTTGGGTTCTGTACGCAATTTTTTACCCTGTTTTCTATTGTGTTCTCTATTGTTAGAGTCGGAATCGATTTGGGCATCGGTGCAATACTCCAATACGGTCATTGTAACGATTTGGCTGTTAACACCTATAAAATCCACAAAAAAGTTATTATAACATAACTTCGGAATTGCACAAAAAATAAAACGTGTCGTGTCGTTGGTCTAGACTTCATTGTGAAACTGCATTTTGAAATAACCAAAAAAATTAAACAACCTTAATAGTTATAATAATATAATGATCTACCGTTGAATGAAACTAATACTTAGGTTGGTAAGTATATATATTTAATAAAGTATGTTCCGCATTTTTGTTATTGTTGTTGATTATGTAGGCTACAATAGGCCTTAGATACCTATACGTTCGAAAACATTACATCTCTTCCAGCAGCAGTCTGGTAAAAATAGACGTAAATTGTTACCTTCATTGAAAAAATATAAGTTAGAGGCGTTCAGAATCGAATGCCTCTAACTTATCGAGAATATTTTATTGATATTTAATTTATTTTTAAAAAAGCTATTTACAAAACTAAAAACAATTTAAAAAATTCGGCCCTCTTGGGAGGGTGCCCATCACACTGGCGGCATTCCCGCGCTGTACTTATGGCTAGGCTCAGCCTCTGTGCGAGAAAGCCGCCAGCACGAGGGTCACCCGTCGCCTCCCTCAGGCGCTTGCTGAGCTCCTTGTGGAGCGCGTGTGCACTCGGGCCCCACGGACCAAGTGTCTCGACGCCGAAGTCATATTGGGCGCCGAGACACCTGTATTTGCCCCTCTTAATGCGCTCACGAGCCTCGGCCGCCGCGCCCGCGCGACTGGCGGTCGCCGGAAGATAGGTCGCAGCCAGAGTGTCGGAACACGTAGCGTCCCACACCAGGGCGCGACCCATCCTCCAAGGTATCAACGACATCCCGTCGGAATTTATTTTTAATATTATAATACTATTATTATAATTTGTTTTTAATATTTAATATGATAATTTGATACTATTTTTTAATTAATTACTAATGAATGTTGTTTTAATTACTTTTTAGTGACCACTGACACAATACAGTGGGTCTGTCTTTTGCCCCTTCGTTACCTGTGTTACTACCAGTAGTAACACGGGCACTTTTTTAACGGTGTTACTACTTTACTACTCTGGTTGTAAGACGGGATAGTTTTATTTCCCTTCTTATTAACCAGCTAAACACTTCTGCCTCTTTGTTGATCGAGCCATGTAATATTTATTAAGTAATATTAATTATTCTTAAAAATGTATGATATTACAATATATGACGTAACCAAGTGTTGCCTGTTTACCTAAAGGTGCTCCCTCACCGGGAGCATTCGCGTGTAATGTAACGTTGCAGATTCGACTTTGAGCATTACATTACAATACTACCTCACTGACTGACGCTGTTTTTCTCCCTCACTGATGTAATGCTCGAATCTGTAACGTTACATTACACGCGAATGCTCCCGGTGAGGGAGCACCTTAAGGTTAAAATAAATGAGTATGAGTATTTAAGTATATGGGACAATGTGGCGCCACATACTCAACCATCTCTAATTTTGGTAAATATTTAATGTATTCGTACTTCTAGAATTTAAAAGTAGACAAAAGAAGAGATTCCGAGCGGAAGACCTGTAATATTATTACCTATACTTATGTCAAGTTACCTAATGTAGGTCGATTTGTAGAAAACGTAGGAACTCAACACGTAATTCGCAATAGTCGTGGACATGTAATTCTAGGTGATTTAAATAACTATAGCCGTGTTATAAATTTCTTCGAGTCGTAATGGTATAAACCTCGCCAAATTGCCCATTGCTGAGCTACTAAACAACCTTTTGGTGTTTGCTAAAAACGGACTAACGACTTTTTTGATTTATTAAAAACATTGTTAATTGGAGCAAAAACATACAGATTACAAAACTGTAGATATGAGATATGGGCATAATAAAATATTTATTCAGGTTATTGATTTGAAACAGATAGAGTAACATCATTACTTATTGCGTGTATAATGTGCCTGCGGGTGCAATCAAAGCCAATAAAACAACCCTTCTACTCAAAGTGTGTTCACTGTTACTTTCATAGCTCCTTGACAAACTGTCGATACGTTGTGAACTATTTAATTGAGTTCATTGAATGCATTTTCTAATAGTCAAAGGTGGTAAAGTGCCAACGCTGAGGAGAAAAATTGGCAAATAGCTAATGACGAATTCAAATGGTGTCGAATTGAGAATTGATTTTACGAATTTATATGCGCCCGTCAATGTCGACCAAACCAAAACTTTCAGCAGCACATTTAAAAAATAATGTAAGTATTTTTGATAAATAACAAATTAGGTAAGTACCTCATCATCATCAGTCTATTTATATGTCCCCACTGCTCGGGCCATTCCACCCACATTCCACCTTCCCTTACATCGAGGGAGCTCAGGCCATGATCCACCACGCGGGCCTAGTGCGGATTAAAGGATTTCACATGTCTTAGATTTTTTTTCTTCGGCATGCAGATTTCATCACGATGTTTTCCTTCTCCGTTTTGAGAGCAAATCGGTAAATGTCCGTAAGTTTTTTCCGTCGAAAAAATCAGATGGTATGCGGTAACTCATTAGTACATGGCTGCCCTGGCTGGGAATCGAACCTGGGACCTCCGTATCGCAAGTCCATTGACCAAACCACTGCGCCACTCATCACAATAGCCCATTGGCTAGGGGTGTCGCATAGCAAGCATCACAGGCTCTTTCATCACCATCACTGGGTGTGGTGATGAAAGAACCTGTGATGCTTGCTATTGTGTGGGCCGGTCCTAGCATAACCTTTGAGCTTAGTTAAAGTGGTTGACAAGAAAATTGGTAATGTGATTGATAATTTTCTTATTAAGAAAAAAATCTAAATGATGCAAAATTTCTGCCCGTGGGCAGAAACAGTGGTTATAAATTTTTCATCATTTTTTGTTCGCTGATCATGGCATAAAAACAAATTCGAAGAAAAAAAACCTTCGGCCATATTTTTTTTTTCCCTCCCACTGTAACTCCTTTTTGGAAAGGATCAACAGTGGCGTACTATTGGACCGTCATACAGTGACGGGTTTATATTCCCCTTATCCTAAAGTTACGGTATTACTGTATGTTGCATTATCGTCGGGTAGAAGGGCAATGCAACGCAAGGCCGTCTGTGGTCACCCGGACACCTTGTTTGTTACTATTTGCCTACTAGGTATATAAATAATATAAATTACGTCTATTTTACTGTATAAATATATATTTTTAATATATTTTATGGCTCTGATCTCCGGGATATTACGGTAGAGTTGTTTCTTACGGCTCCCTGCTGATTGTGCTGCAATTGTTTATGTTAAAATTTAATAAGCATTTAAGACTTGTAATTGATACTATCCTTATAGATTATAGACCCTCCTTCGTTGATAGACATCTCAATCTTATCTCGAAGATATTTTTAGCATATTTGTTTGTAAGTTGTAATGACAAATTAACTAATTAGCTCGGGCACCAAGGACTCGCCTGCCGCTCCAGCGCCGGCCGCCTCTCCCGCCACGCAGCGCTCAACGACATCCTGAGAAGGGCCCTCGTCAGTGCCGGCGTACCCGCAGTATTGGAGCCACTGATTCTGCGGGACGACGGCAAGCGGCCCGACGGGATGTCGTTGATACCCTGGAGGATGGGTCGCGCCCTGGTGTGGGACGCTACGTGCTCCGACACTCTGGCTGCGACCTATCTTCCGGCGACCGCCAGTCGCGCGGGCGCGGCGGCCGAGGCTCGTGAGCGTGCTAAGAGGGGCAAATACAGGTGTCTCGGCGCCCAATACGACTTTGTCCCTTTTGGCGTCGAGACACTTGGTCCGTGGGGCCCGAGAGCACACGCGCTCCACAAGGAGCTCAGCAAGCGCCTGAGGGAGGCGACGGGTGACCCTCGTGCTGGCGGCTTTCTCGCGCAGAGGCTGAGCCTAGCCATCCAGCGCGGGAATGCCGCCAGCGTGATGGGCACCCTCCCAAGAGGGCCAAGTTTTTTAGAATATTTTTAGTTAGGTAGATTTTTAGTTTAGTTTTTAATTATTTTTAAGTAGTTTAGTTTTATTATATTTGTAAAATTAACTTTTATAAATAAATTAAGGTTTACTCATAAAATTTAAAATAATTAAAATTAAAATAATCAATTGTGTAAATAAAATATTATAAAAGGTACAAGTCGTCGTCAAGCTCCCTTCCACAGGGCATCGTACCGAGGACGCTGGCTGCATTACCTCTGTATGGCCAGGCTAAGCCTTTGCGAGAGGTAATACGCCAGCCCTCACGTCGCCGGAGGCGTGTATCAGCTAGATAGTATTATTTAAAAAAAAATCCTTGGCATATACTAGTCTCAATGTAGGAATTAGGTGGATATAGTGAAAATATGATTTAGGTAATAAGCTCATAATATCAGTTACTGATGTGTGTGAGATAATTGGTTGTAATTGTAAGACAAGTGCAAGTGTAACATTTTTTATGATTCATTCCCGTATGTTAGCGTTACCGTAACCGCAACTTTAAATATATCACATTTGTATTAATAATAGACCTCGATTGTAACACTTGAAGCACGATTTGAACTCATACTGTTACACTTGCTATTCTTTCGACGGAGTAATATTAATTTTAAAAATAAATAAATAAATAATTTAAAAAACCAAATGTGTTCTAATCATGACGTGTGCGTGAAGTCAATACATTATGTTAGACGTATGAATTAATTACTTTAGACATAATAATCATACCAGACCCGGAGCTATATGACAATGTGTAGAGTGGACTGCATGAGCAATAAGCTTATGACCCACGACCAATCAATGGCATCCGGTTCCGGTATCAAATAAAAAAACTTTTAATTAGTGATCCTGATTAGTGAGGAGGTCGGCGAGCTTTCATTTAGAGCTACACCTACACGTAAAAATATAGCCTTCTCTTTCTAACTTCTCATTTATAAATGCCTGTAAAGTGTAAACCTGTTATTTGTTAACTAATTTCGATCTTCTTTTCACATGTTCATTTACGTTAAAAGTAGTCAAATCGTTATGTTTGATTCTATTGTGGTCCCCAAATGTAATTCTAAATTTAAACGAAATGTCACTCAAATGCTACATCTCGTATGAGACTGAGTGAGATTCGTCTCGCTTAGTTTTAACATTCGACACTCGGAATCGCCACGGTTAGGTACAATTATATGAAACGTAAGCTAAATATAATATGTTTGCAGCTTTTAATATTCAAATGACTTGGCAAATGTTGGCTTTAATTGCACAACGGCCTTTATCTAATTATCACTTTGACAAACCATTAATAGGTACCTACTTTAAAAGGACGGAGTCAAATATGCAATCTGTATGCAATTCGAAAGGTATGCATTCAAATATGCGTGGTTGTCATAAGTAGGTAATTGGTGGGTTTGTCTCGCAATCAGCGTCAATAAAAACTGCTACAGGCAAGTTCTTAGCTGTTAAATAAATATATGATACCAGTGCTGTCAATTCACTACAGTGAAACACATTATTATTGCAAAATACAGATTGAGGTTTTGCATAATGCCTAAGTAGCTATGTAGCACAGCACTGTGTTTTCCCTAAGCCCTGACAAAAAGGGGTCATAAGTTTTTTCAGTAGGAGATGACAGAACCGTTATTTGAGTACCTAATAGTCGCTACACTATCAAGTAAACTTCTGAAAGTATAAGCCGAAAAAGTATAAGCAAGGTGTTCAGTATTTCCGCGATTTACATACAATTTAGAACGATCAGCTCGTCAATTTTTATTTCTATGAAATGGGTGCAACAGAAAACCAGCGCCAAGGTCTCGAGCGAGGCCCATGCTGAATTGCATCCAATTCACTGCTGCGGCATGCACAGGTCCATCACATCCATTGATCTCTTATAAACAACTAGATACACAGTCTGCCTTCTAAAAATGTCCCAGCGCAAAGAAGGTCCAAACGGATGAACGGATCATTTGCTTTATTAGACATTATTTAGACGTTAACAATGTACCCTTATTTGGACGTATTTAAATTGTTTTAAAAACGAAGACCTTTGTGTATCTAGTTGTTTATAGGAGATCAATGATCACATCACATGAATATTTGTATTAACAACCCATTTTGTATGTACTTCTTTAATGTGTTACGTTTATAATGTGTTATTGTTGCTTTCCATTTTTGTATTGTGTTGTACTGTGTATGCCTTGGCTGTGAATAAAACCTTTTTCTTTCTTTCTTTCATGAAAGGTACATTAATTTATTATTGGAAAAGCCGTACAATAAAAAAATGTTTTACGAGCTACCTTGCCCTCAACTTACTACCTGTACTCTTTACGTCACATTTAGTACCTATTTTATGGTAATGGTACATTTGTACAGAGTGCTCAAGTTAAGTTCATACAGCATAATTCACGGGACTTGGCAACATGCATTTGCTCAGTTCCCACGAAACGACAAAACATGTTACGCTCTCCATTTGTACCTATATTACGCCGACAGCCTTTGTATGTAAATAATAAAATTCGACCGATGCTATCGTTAACTATTTTAAACAAGAGAAGTTTTGTTTTAGCACACGTCACTCATTGTATTCAAAACAGTATTTGTACAGGCGACGTTCTGCTACGTTTCATGAAGCAAATATTGATTTTATCATCAATAGTTGTATAATGTCTTTAGAATCGAAGATAATACTTGTCTCTTTTGTTATCAAAAGAAGGAGTAAGAAAATAACCAAACCAGTTGCTCTGGACTGCGAACGGTAGAATACCGTTACATTGTAATTTTTATTTTTTCATGAACTTAAATTATATTATAACAACAATGCTCTCTATTGCGCGGGTTTGCTGGTAGAAATATATTTTAAGATTAGCACCACTTTTAACGGGTAAATTAGAAATTACTCTATCCAAATATTCCTACCCATCAAAACGGGCGTTTTAGATCGTGAAAAAGTAGCACCAGCACTTGCGGTTACGGTATTTTACCGATCACGTCTTGCCCAAAATATGGCTGCCTATAAGCTAAAAACAGCCTTATTCTGGCCTTATTTTATTTGTTACGTTGGTAACATAAAGGATTTTAAGACTTGAATAAAACTGAAGTCAAACGACATTTCGGTCGTTACTGGACGACATTCACTTTCAGTAAATTGCATTCTTATTAAAAAGCACTTACGTCACAAAATTGGTCCAAACGGAGCGAGAGACTTGAATTATGCAAGTGTATGCAATTGCAAGGTGAAATATCTTTCATCATTCTACCAGTATATTTTGATCTAATTATCTCGTAGGTTTTTTTATAAATAAAGTAGGTTCTTGTAGCGATTCCAGAGTGTCGAATGGTAAATTTAATCGTCGCTAAGCAAGACGCACTGGCTGAACATAGTGTCAAACGTGGAACTCTGGGAGAGGTGCCAACAAGCCCCAGTACAAAAAGATATGGCTTCGTAGTGTGTGGCCAATCCAAAGACGCCTCTTTCTGAAGCTGCATCATAGAAAGATATATAACATTATGTTTAATGAAACATTAACTTTAAATAATACCGAATATAATTTTTCAACTTTTTAATTGGTGTCATTAGAATTTTGATACAAGGTTACATAAATAAGAGTTTATAGCAAAATGAGAATTAATGTAATGTATGAAATCGAGTAAAACTGTATGTACCTAGCTAAGTAGGTACCTATTTCGTTATGCAAGTAATAAGTTAGAAATGTTTAGTTGCAATTCATTCGCTAAAGTCATTCATCATTTTTATTTTTAGACTACGACTAGTGTTGATTTCTTCACTACAACTCGTAGAATTTGTATATTTAGTTAAACTAACCAACGGTATATAAGAGCGGGAGCTCTTTGAAGGAGTTCTTTCACACATTATAATATTATACCTAATATAAGTTCGTAATGGTTATGATTCTGTCGTGGCTTTCAAAACCTAACCTTTTGTGCAACTAAGAATTTAATATGCTCTATGTGCATGAAGGAAAAAATTTCGCCGCGCTATGTGGAGAGAGCATACATTATATTTTGTATGGCGACAGGTTTCCGCCCTTGCTGTCACTTTCACGCTCATGCGTTAGAAGGAGACATATGCTATGTTCGACTTTTATTGAAAATTCATAAAATGGAAAAATAATGAGTGGCAGAAACGCTAAAAGTCATGCAAGAGTCTGCCTGCGATGTAAATATGTCTTTCTCCATAGGGCGTTCCTTCCCTTGCCTCATGCATGCATGCTTACCGGATGCAAGTGATGATTTCACTTCCAAAATGTAGCAAATAATAAACGAGTAAAACTGGACTTGTGCGTTCCAAAAATGTGTTTAATACACTCGGATGAGTTTTATAGCTCTGAGCCAGTTTCGAAAATTATGTAACTTATACTTTGTATACTCAATAAGATATTTTACTCGATGTGGACATGCACACCCGTATTTTCGTAACCATAGTTTTTTTTTAAATTGTCCCAATGCTGGGCAAAGGTCTCCCTCCTCCTCTTCCATCCATCTCTGTCCTGAGTCTCCTCTAACCATCCATCCCTGTATCTATTGATATCATCTCTCCATCTTCGCCGAGGTCTGCCCCAACGCCAGTAACCATAGCTACTGTTAATTTATTATACTATGTATCAGGTACCTAATTTAGTAAGTTGTGCTACTCTACAACTTTGATAACAACTATGTAGTTATAATTGAGAAGAGCTTGATGGTTTATGTAAATGCGATATTTTTTTTATAAATTACAACCAATTCGCTTTTACAATTTAATAATGATTTGTTTGTTCTGTGAAGAACCTAGTTCACGTTCCTTACTGAAGTTTCACACCCACTACAACTTCAGTATTCTCATGACTTTCGTGGCTGCATTGTCGCCGAAACGTTCGGGAACATCGGTGTTAAATTAAATACGGTAGTTTCCTTACTTATATAGCAGGTATCACTCAATAGCAATGGTAACACTTGAAGTGCGACTGAAATTCTTACAGGCAACAATAAACGTAGGTACTTACAACGTTCAAAGTGTAAGGCCGCGTTTCCACCAGCAAGTTAACTCGCGCATGTCTTGCATGAGTTACTTGCAATATCGTTTACACTGCAATTTTCCTGCAACTACTCGCAGGAAGTGCTCAACAAGCTGTCGGGGCAGCACTTGCTGCTGTCGGATAGACCGTCGGACATTTCTTGCAGAAGTTTTCTTTACTAGGTAGGTACTTACTTACAAACACAAATACCATGTTGACCAGGAATCGAACTCTAAGGAAGAAAGATACACTATACTTACTTATAGGAGGTCATGAATATCCATTGTACTCTACGAATGTGATAGATCAAATCATGATTATCAAATTGTAATTTTTTCTCACATTTTCTCTATACAGGGTATACAGAGTACAACCCCCAGTTTCAAATTGTCTAATGAATTCAATGACATAATTATAAATATATAGAGCAAATTTGGGTCATCTCTTATAGAGTCGTCTCTGATCAGGAACTATTTTTTAAATATTTATTACCAAGAATATTACTAAACAGCATTATGGTAATAGAATGCGGCGCAAAACTGTATTGGGATAGATAATTAAATAGCAGTAAAACGGCGGATATATGCTCTAATAATGTAAATTAAACGAGACCGGTAAAATGCTGCCGCTTGACTAAGCTAAGCTTAATTAAAATACTAGAGTAAAAGATCTGTTAAGACGGCTCTCACGTCAGACCTTATAAATGCAGGATGTTGGTTTTTATGTCAGAAGTCAAATTAGGGACCATTATCCCCTTAGGATCATGATTTTGATCTCACTTGTCTGCACATAAGTATCCATTCAATTTTAGTAAGGTGATGAATGAAAGAAATGTTGGTGTTCTGAAGAAAAAAAAAAAAAAAAGCTAGACTATAATGTGCACTCTACGCGACGACTCTACCAAAGACGATATAGTGTATTTATGTGATATTTTTAATAAAATCATTTAAATAAAATAACTAAACTGATAGAAAATTAAAACTCTTGAACACTCGCCGTTTTTATTTTATCTCGAAATTAAGTATGTTACCTACATATTTAAATTAGTAACAAGTGGAATATTTTTTGTCAATTTGTGTTTACGACTTATATTTACTGTCAATACATCAAACCTTAGGTTGCGGATACGGTTTTACGAAAGTACGCAGCCTTGGCTGACGTTTTCCTTGTCTGGCCTAAATAGATCCTTATCGAGGAATAGGAAGCTTGTAAAACATGATACGTTATTAAATAGTTACGCTTTTGTCTAAAGCAGCAATTAATCCTGCTGTCACTTGTTGTTAGGTGCTGATTATTGAAGTTATTGGCTGTAAAATATTTGGTAAGGGTCGATGCAGATGGGCACAGTATGAGCTGCGTGAGCGGCTAGTGGAAGATGTATATTTATTAATTTTACCGATTGCATAATGTGTGCCAGATAGATGGCGCTGAAGGGTCGGTTAACATAGTCCGAGGAGGGTGAGAACCTCTACATCGGCGATGTTTTTTTTTTAAAAAAAAGGCTAAGTCCTTACTAATTCTAAAGGTGGATTTTCAATTACAGATTTAACGCCAAAATTGGCGTTTATTCTGCAAAATGTTTATTCGGCAGATGCAAAACGTTGGCAACGCCATTCGCTGATTGGATAGCGCGAAAATTGTGGCGCTAATTAGCGGTGTTATCTGTGATTGTGAAGATGATGAAGAAGCGAAAGTGGTGTGTGATGAAAATGGAAATCAATCGTCTCTGCTTGTTTCTAGGGAAACATGTATAAGTTTTAAGTGGTAAGTATGATAGATAATGTTTTTTCTTGTTCTTTCCTTGCCATAATTCAAGTTGTAGCAATGATGAATGAGATTTACTATATTTATTTTAGATTTATCTTATTTATTACTGGTTTTATACAATCAATCGTTATTAAAGCCGACAAACAAGACATTTTATTTCAAAATCGACTATCTGTTTATATAATATTTATTTTATGGATGTCTTATCAATATGAACCTTTAATAGGTATATTAAACATGCAAAATTTATTTAATTATACTTGGTCCCCTTCACGAAATGAACTTTCGGTCTGATAAAACTACACTGGTCCATTTTCCGGTCACGGTCGCGTTCTTTAGCACCAAATCTGAACAGACCTTTAGGCTAATATGCTAATAGCTATAAGTATATTGTCCACTTCTGTCATGTCATATATACACCTACCTACAATATGATTGACTACAGGTATTTATTTACGCAAGTAACTTGCGGTATACGAAAATTTGAAAGTATAGGAAGTCAACTTGTAAGGTCGCCTTTGACTTAACCTGTTTAAGTAGTTCGAAGTGTCACCGCACAACCTTATTTGAATATGCAGTTAGTTATTGGTTATATTACAACGTTTTGAAATCTAGAAAGTTGTATCTGGATCAATTAAAGTAAATTTAAAATGGTAGCAATTTAACTTTATAATTAGATCTAGTTTAATCTGGTGTGGTAACCGATTGCTCTTAATGAATATGTGAGGAAACTATTGGAAGTACCTTCCTAGCTTCATTCTAAAATAACCTCACCTTCAAAAGAGCAGCAACAGGCTGCCTGTCGTACATGAGCTTAGCTTTTTTTAAATAGCTAATTTTTTTAAGCTGAAATCTTTTTTCAACTTGTTCTCCCCAACATTGGCATCTTTTCACTGCAAAGTAGTGTAAAAATAACTTGATGATGAATGTTGACATGAAGAAATTTACCTACTTACTTACTCCGCTGGCTCAGTGACCCGAAGTTCTTTGCCTCCGAAACGAGAATACGCCAGTCATTGCGATCCTGTACCAACTCGTGTCACGCGTAGATTATCGGCGTCACGTGTATGCCTGCAGTCGGCCCAGATCCCTCTCGACTTCGTCCCTCCGAATTCCGATATCTAAGACGACCGACTGGACGTCGCCAGTCCAGAAAAATATACACAATGTTTACTTGCAATAAATGATGGGAACCTGAAACTATACAATTAAAAGTCCTTGTTCCAGGCTTCCATAATTACTCTCATTGTGCCCTAAATGTAGTGCACTGATTCCTAGTGCTTGCTTCTCGCTTGTAAAAGGCAAAACCAATGAGATTTTATCGCTTCCCTTATAGGAAGTACGCTGTTATTTCTGATATTCTGTAACGTAACCGATACACTTTATAAGTCTGTTAATTTGGAGTCGATTTCACTTATACAGTGCAATAGGTGTGCCTTTAATTAATGTGGTAGATATTTCAAATTCCGATTTTAACAAAATGCTCTTATTAGGTAGTGCTCTTGGTTTATTTATTAGGAAGCACTTTAATTAATTTCCGCAATAAGGCAGTATTTAAAGGATAGTCTTGCTTTCTTGTATCTTAGGAGCATGCAAACTTATTGCTCTTGCCACTTCCTCCAGTGACTAAACGTCATAAAATTACAAAGTGTCAATGAAATTTTCTGAAAAATATATCGCGTCGGCGCGGATACGAATAATTTTACAAAATGTAAATAATATTTATAATAAAATATCGGAACTATTTAATACATAATGCTGTTTGTGAAACATTACGGTGTATCAAATAATAAGTGTAGGTCGAACATGAAAAAGGTGTTATTAAGGTTGCGATTTTCTCATAAAGGTACTTACTTGACTTATTTTTGAAAAATCTTTACAATTACACAGTGTGTACTCTAAACTATCTAGTAGTAATAAGAAAATCTTAGCCTTATTAGGGTTCCATGTATATATGTGCTTTCGTGTGTATACGTGCAGAAAATAAATTCGGACTCGCCATCGCCACGTGCATGAGGACATGAGTGCAGTGACGACTGTCAGACACTACTCGTTAATGCTTCAGGTTCGTATACAAATTCCATCCATTCGTTACTAGCTATTTTATTTCATACAATTGGTAGCTTCTATTCTATTTGATGACTTATCAATACCGATCTGTGGGGCTAAAGGTCTCAAAACTATCTTGAAATGGCGTTCAGACAAGGACAGTAATACTATGGTGTTAGTATAGCGTTGTCTCTGTTCAGCACGCCATCTCATGTGATTTCATCGTCTTGAAAACGTTAATAGGGCTGGTTACAAATTATTTGATAGGTATAGTATAGGCCCTATAGAACAACCTTAGGTTACTTACAAAGATTTGCCTGTGGTTTTAAACCCGTTGCGAATGTTGCGATCTACATACAGTAAGGTTTAGTAGATGTCGTGCTCCAGATATGTTTCAACATAGTTAAGAAAACGATTTTCAGTCGCTTCACTAGGTAAGTATATCCAATGCCAATTAGTGACTACCAATGTTTCTTGAACTACCTGCTGCCTTAGGCTGGTCTCACACATGTCCAGAAGACCCGCACGGGCGTACACGTGAAAGTTATGCAATTTGCTTTTTACAATGTTCTAGCGCCTCACGTGAGCCTCCGTTCCGGGAGCCTGTACAAGCGGGCCTGTACGAATCGCAGACAGCTGTGGAACCAGCCTTATGTCCAGCACTGGAATAATCCAGGCTTAGGTACAGTCGAAACCGCACAATGTAACACTTGAACACTTCACGTGACGTATGTTTGCAATGGTTTTATGTTGTCGACTGTACCTAATAAAAAGTAGGTAACATGGCATTTCGCAAAGATTGACAAAATTACTGTTTTCTTATTGCTTACCGAATAATTACTATGTTTTCTATGCATCCAGTTAATTATGAAGGGTATCGTGACTATGATTGTGAAAAACCAGGTCTTTATCTCGCTGGATTTCCTTTATGGCCGGCCGTGTCACGACGGTTGGGAAAGAAAATTGCGTTATAGATTATCTAAAGATAACACGTTATAAGAAAACTATGATCTGATACTCGTAATGTTTGAGTTTGATGAGAGCTCGGTGGCTCAGTGGTTGTGCCACTGGACTTGCGATATGGAGGTCCCAGGTTAGATTCCCAGCCAGGGCAGCCAACGAGTTATCCTCGGTTTTTTCGACGGAATACCTTACATACATTTACCGAGTGCTCTCAAAACCGTGAAGGATGAAACTTGCATGCCGTAAAAGAAATAAATCTAAGGCATGTGTAATCCACCAATCCGCAGTGGGCCCGCGTAGTGGATTATGACCCGAGCTCCCTCGATGTAAGGGAAGGTCTGTGCCCCAGCAGTGGGGACATATAAAGAGACTGATGATGAATGTTTGAGTAATCAAATCTTGTAGCTGAAGTCTTTACGTAATCGCTAGCGAAGGAACTTACTATAGCAACTCATGAATTTCTTCATAGCATTGTACTGCAAAGGACTGGATACGTAGTATTTAATACTTTCATATTCTCCAAAGAGAGAAACTTATAATTAAGTACTGAAAACCTTTTAATACTTCTAAAGTTTTAAGTATTACAATTACACAATAGTCCTTGAGCTAATTGCAAACTTGCGAAGTAAAACAAAATGAAAGCTTATCACAACTATTTATTGCTGTTCAATATATTACAAGATATCGTTTGTCGGCAACAATGTCACCGCGAATTGTTGTCCATTGTTCCTGGCAGTGGCCTGTGCCGAAATAGTGATGAAACATTAGCATACTCGTATTTACCAAAACCAAATAAAAACGAGACCAAATATTTTCCAACTTTGGCATCACTAAGAGAAACTGAGGTGATTGGGCGACAATTTTGAGTGCACGCTTTGTGTGAAATCGCTCTTACAATTGTCAAAATTCTATAGAATTAATAGATACCTAGTTACTGTATTGTGACTGTTATAAGAGCTTAGTGGGAGCTCACGTTCAAAATTGTCTCCAAATGTCGGCCTAATTTTCTCTAAAGAATGATGTACATTTTGTGGTTCCTCTGAATTGTTCCCACGTTGGAGAAGTTTTAATCTCGTTTTTATTTGGCTTTGGTAAATACAAGTATGCCAATGCATAAACACCACCCCACAAATATATAAACGCGAAAGTTTGGATGGATGGATGTTTGTTGCTCTTTCACGCAAAAACTAATGAATGGACTTTAATGAAACTTTACAATAATATAGTTCATAAATCAGAATAACACGTAGGCTATAATTTATAAATGTCCTGCGCAGACGAAGTCGCGGGTTAAAGCTAGTAACCTATAAATGAATGAATGAATGGTGTGTGCACTTGTAGAAACTGTTCCCCAAGAAATGACTTTAATCCGCCCGAGTTGTACTAAGATAATTTACCGTCATAGGTAGTTGAGCAATATCAAATATTCGTAGTATGAATAAAATGAAATAGAATAGAATAGAAAACATTTATTTGACACACACACACAGAGCACAGTACATAAGAGATACATAGAATAATAATTACAAAGAAAAGAGATACATAAATACATTCATCTTCAAACTTAACTTATGAGAATTATATCGACGACCAAAATCTAGACCAATACCGATGGATTAGTTGGTCTTATAGACCTCGTCAACCCTCATCAGGCCGAATTTATTTGTACCTAACATTATTGTATCATTTGGCATTTGTTCCGGGCCGTTGCTTGCGACACACTATGCGTTGACATATTGCACTATTTGCTTGCACTAACGTTCATTTGTTTTACTCTAACCGCGGTCGGGTCGGGTGTCGACATTTATGACAGTTCCATGATAAAGACAAATTACTGTTAAGGTATTCTCGTTAAGTGTAGGTACCGATACCGATAGCACATCGATTGTAACATACGGCGAATCGATATCTAGCTTATATTGCAAAGTGTTTCTACAAGTAACCCTTACTTGTACGGTCTAAAACAGAGAAAACAGGAGGTTTATAAAACTGAGATTTTCTCAAAAACTATTTGACCTATTGCAAAAATTATTTCATTGTTACGTAGATAAAAGTTTAAACTATGTAACTGTAAAATAATTATTAAAATCGATCCAGTAGTTTTTGAGAAAATCTCAACCTTAATGAGGCCCCTCTTTTCTCCTCCATCTAATCTCGTGCGAAGAACCTTCTATAATTATGGGCGAAGAAGAAGCACAGGTAACCTCTTCCTATAGTATAAGGCGGATACAGTTGTTCAACAGAGTCACGGGTGGCCAAAGTGCATACTCGGAAAGGCATCAACAGCCGTTATGACCACGCGCAGTCACGTCCTGAGGTTCTAGTAGGTGGATTAGGCACATCCCTGGTAGAGACCTCAAGTGCTAGCTGGAAACCGTTGCAACAAGCGCTTCTTTGTTATCTTTTCTCTTCTTCTTGCATGAAGTTCCCCAAGCACCTCCGTCATCTGTTACCCATATACTACATCGCATAAGAGACGCTAGGTTTAGCTTCGACTAACGAGCGCACTGTGAATTCGACACAATTACCCTCACTCATAATGTCCGAGCTTCAATTTTGCAACCGTATAGCCGCTCGAAAACGCGAACAAATCCGCCGTGTTAGGGCATGAGCGATACTGCACCACGCTTTAATTGTATTGTTTTATTCCAACTCAATATATCGCAACCGGTAGAGCCCTAGGGCTTGCACATTTCGTGACGAATGTCCATTGTTATGGTGTAAGAAAGGATTGTTGGTTTCGAATAAACAACCTGTATACATTTGCAACAGTTTCAAAAAACGACGATGTAGCCCGATGAATATAGAATTAAGCGTCGTCGGTGGCATTGTGGTCGAATGTAGTTGTTGGTTAAGTTAGAGCCAATATTTCTACAAAATATAGAGACGCTGGAGTGACTATTGTGCAGAGACATCTGCAAAACAGATTGTGAGACATCACCAGAGAGACCGCGACAGACTCTTTGTGGGCATCCATCAAACTAAGTTACTCAAGGCATTTTATCTGCGTGATTGGCCAAGTTTCTCTTTAGATTCCACTAGGACTGATCTACTGTGTGCCAAGAACACTCCTCATGTTTGACAGGTGGTAAAGTCTGAATTTTAAATATGACCTACCTATATTTTATTTTCACAAGAATATGGTAAGCTTAATTAAACAAATTAGGTAAGAAATTAGGTCTAGTTTTTATTATTATTATTCTAAACATCGGTAGATATCATCTACCCAATCGAGCTCTCATCAGTATATTTCGTACCGAAAACTTAAACAACGAAAGCTCAACCTATAACTTTATAGAAGACAAAAATAATCTATGTCATTTTTGGTTGGTCTTGCAATCTAGTCTACCCACTTATCGAATAGGTACTTTCAATTCAACCCTGCAAGGACAATTCACAATCGTAATACGATCGGTAACCTGCAACAATTACCTACTGTACACGTAAATGTTACCACAGACTAGCGATATAGTAGAGCAGCGGCAACGCAACGTTTGTTTGCAGTTGAAATTTAAAAAAAAATTGTAACTAAATACAAGCACTGCAAACACAGAGTATATACTTACACTTACAAAGATAACCCGAGAGTTAGCGACTTATCCCGTGAAAACTCCATGCATTTTTCATATTTAACCCTTCTGCAATTTTCATTCGACATTTTTATAGTAGGTACCTAATCTCAAAACATTGCAGTCATAATGAAATAAGTAATGCCTACATGTTTTCTACATGGCATTCTATCATATTATTCTTTCTATATTTAAATTCTGTAAGCAAAAGCTAGTTTTGATGATCAAATTCGTCAACCATGTTACTATCATTTCCGTAGTTTATAGTTGTAGTCTTCAAAGTGCTTAAAACACCACAATTCAAAATTAAGCACACCTATACACCTAGGCTATGTATATTATAGTAACTGACACGCAGTCGCGATTTCTTTGCATCGCTCGATGCCACGCCAGTATGAGGAAAGCTTAATTACTCCACTAACTGCAGGTATTAATAATTTTGGCCTGTATAAAAATTTCGAAAGCCTCGTTTAATGATCACAACGCCTACGCAGATAACTGGTTGAGAACGACCTTGCGCCTAGATTAACTTAGTATTACGTTAAACATACAAAATGACAGATGTGAATGTAATACTTAATCATTTTTTTAAAGTGTTTAGCAGTTAGCTTTATTAGTTTTAAAGCCATTGAAGTCAGATTATTTGAGATAGGAGCTTTGCACGCGCCGCGCCAAGGTTGACTGAAATTGATTTAGTATTGTAATTTGCAATACTTAGTTACTTTATACAATAACGTTGTTGAAGTACTATTTAACTTTGTATCTGAATCTATCAATGATAGGTATAGGATTGGGAAGCCTGATAGATCGTTCCCAGATAACGCATGTTTCAATTAAGCACAAATAATAACATACCTATGTCCATGGCTGCTAACAACCTAACCTAAGTAGTATATTATTGTTAGATTCATCTTGACCACGAATCAATACGTACCTAATCATTGATCTCCTATAAAGAACTAGATACACATAGGTCTTACTAAAACAATTTAAAAAAAACGTCTAAATAAGGGTCCATTGTTAACGTCCAAATAATGTAAAGCAAATGATCATTCATCCGTTTGGACCTTCTTTGCGCTCGGACATTTTTAGAAGGCAGACTGTGTAGTTGTTTTGTTTATAGGAGATCAATGTTTATACCACTATTATTTGATTAGAATTTGGATAGAAGATGGATATTATATAATATTACTACCAAAATCTAATGTACCTACTTAGGTAATTATTAAATTACTTAGTATATCTTAGTTATGCCTATCGCTATGGCCTACTCATAAAACAGACTTATTTATAGATCCTACCTTACTTAGTATAATATAGGTACATGCTTAGTTGCGTCAAGCAAACTATTATGACCTTGTAAGTGATCAATTAGAGTACATTGTTAAATTCTGTACGAGAACCGTCTATTCCCATAGTTTGGAAATCATAATTCGTGCATAATTTAGGTGTGAGCTTCGATTTAGCCTAAGCACCTGTGCCGTGATCTCATGTACGTACAGTCAATGGCGTTGTAAATCCGTAAACTGCAAATAAGATATTAGAAGTAGTAGCTTATCTAGGTTGTTATTAGACTCGGGTTGACCTGTGGTAGTATAGAAAAAATATACCAAATGTTGTATAAAGGTAGACCGAAACGCGATTGTCAGATGTTATAACGGCTATAAAAGATAATAAAGACATATGTATGGAATACGATACGATACATCAGATGGGACCATATATGGAATAATTTCATTTCTATTATTACTTGTGACAGATACCGCCCCACAAGGGGGTTGTCTCCACCGATCCCAGGATCCGTTTGGATTGGAAACGGATCCCGGCAGTTTGTCTCCACCGATACCGGGATCGGTTTCCAACACAAAAATCAAATAATGTTTGTATCCACCGATCCCGGTATCCGTGGCTACAAGAAATAAATTATATTAATCCCACAAGACTGTGACATGTGGTCTGACTGCAGGATATATGGGTCCGAAGAGGAACAATATTGATTTTGAGAGAATTCTTTGTCTAGCAGTGGTACTGAAAATACTGGTAACAATTACTATCATGCTTAATAGAAATTGTGGGTTAGGTGTCAGTAATGCTCCATATTGGTAACACAAGAGACATAATATCTCTTGCGGTGCAAGGCAGACTGACAGAACGAAACATTCTTACCTATATTTCACTTCGGGTTCTTGAAAATGGCGGGAAACGACGGTTGCGAAATTATTTGATAATTTTCCTTTTAATGTCTACAGGGGCTATTTTGTGTTTAATATCACGTTAAATTAATCAGAAAATGTTCGCGAATGACGGTGAAGTTATTGGATTATTTATGCAAGATCTGAAGTTTCAAGCTTTTATCGAGAGTTCCCGCTACAAGCTCGGGAGTGAACGTGACTGCTGCGTCCAGAGTGATGACGCTACGGCGACTCCTCTGGATGAAGACATGAAGACGCAGCTACCCAGGTTGAAGACGCTACTGCGACTCCCCTGGAGGAAGATATAAGACTATTGAATATATTGAATTTTCTGTAACATGACATTGGCAAATGACGAACTGTCGAGTCCATTAATAAAATAAATAAATATATTTCACTTCATCTCCGTCTTTCGTCGTTTAATGCATTCTCGCCTAGGGCTTGCTCGAATACATCCTTTAATTTCTGGAAAGTTTGCCCAAGTTTGCACACGTCATGACTTAGACTGTACCTTCCTAGGTTTTACCTCGGCGCGTGGGAATACTAACGTAACATTCAACTTAACATGGCAATACTTACGGAGCTGTTAAACTTGTCATTATTTATTAGCACACAGCTAAGTGCCCCATTGACACTGTCACAGTTCCACCAAGGTCCCCGGCAACGCCCCGCTCTGGAACTCGGCCGGTCACTTTCGGTTAATGAGCAACATATAAATGTTCAGAACCAACGTCCTACAGTCACACAACTACTTATTGAAAAAGATAGCAGTTCCATGCAGCGTTGCTTACCTTAATAAGTATCTACAGAACAGAGACATATTACTTACATATATTTTATCAGCCCGAAGCCCCGAACATACTCTAATTCACATTACAACTATTGAAAGCTGGTGTGACGCTCATATTTTTTGTTAGAAGATAGGATCATTTATGGAGTCCACGTGAAGACGAATAGTCTAGCATTAATTTGATGTGCTCTTTCGATTGTTCTAACACTTTGTTAACCTTTCGAAGACATTTTTAAGTCTAATGGATCCCAAGCTGCCAACAGATTTATAAGAATTATCTTGAATTCAGTTGTATGGAGCTGGTTATTGTATTTTCGACCAGTATCCAGCTAATTCTTACTATTAAGAGAATATCTTTGGTACATAACTCATCCGTAAGAATTAGCTGGATACTGGCCGAAAATACAACAACCAGCTGCATGCAACTGAATTCAAGATAATTATATGTTTGGATGGCACTGTGGGCAAATAGATGATCGTTGATCAATGAAATGCTGATAACAGTGATATATAGACACTATTATTTGTCTACAGTATAGATATGACACCTGTCCACCAGCACAATATTGAATAGAGTGATAATTTCATTACTCGATAAGGCGCGGGGTGAACCAATTAAGATCTCCTTACATAATTGCAAATTTCATCGGTTCATGAGTCTTAAGTGCAGATATGGATCGTTAGACATTTAAGGCACGAAAAACACTTTAATGATTTTAACATAGACCTTAAGATTTACGTTATGGCAACAAATACACTGTGATCTAATAAATTTGGACTGATGGCGGCAACTGCGTAAAGATCCAAAAATGGAGAATCTGAACATTTGTATAATATATAGATGAAGGGTGATAATAAATTGTCAACGTAATTCAAGGGCTACGTGGAAAAAAGATTATATATGTTCATGTTAATTGTACTTAAAGCGGCCTTTGACTTTAATATTGATTATACAAATATACAGACTCGTACGTTCATTCAACGCGTTCAATTTAGGTACTTCAATGAGTTTAATGAAATACGACAAATCTATGTATATTTATAGGCATGCCAATTTAAAGATAAAGTTACCTATTTGTAAGTTAGTAGTATGCAATATACGGAATATAATTACCGTCGCTGTTGTAATATCCTTCCTTACTTGTTTTGGGCTTTGAAATTTCAGATTTAAACTCCCAAATTCTTAAAATACAATGTCAATACTATACCCTTGAAAAGAGAAAGCATATCGATGCAGATAGCGGATATTTTATGGCAGTATTTTTTAAGTTTTGTAATATTTTCGTTAAGGTCTCATTACCTTACTACATACTAGATATGAACGTTGTTTATGAAAGCTTTTTACTTTAATCTCGTCACGTTGATTTACTGTGCAATGCCATGTAAAGTGGTAAATGTTTAATATCGTTTAATGGTCTTTATGAGCCGAGATAGAGTTGAGTTAGTATAGAAGAAAGAAATTCATCGTTTTCAGTGGTTCTTTTAGAAATAATGCAAAATATCATTATGCTTATATTTCTGGGATTTTAATTAATAAATTAAACAGTAATAAAAGGACTTTGGGGAAACATCCCACTTAATCGCAATATAGAATGAAGAATTTGCTTACTTTCTTTCTTACTCACAAGAAACGTTTATCATTATTCGTATCCCTACCTCCTCCCATTTGTCCAGAAATATTATCTACATAAAAATGATTGTAACGATTTTTGGTGTGTTATAGAGTAACTTTCACAGACTTGTTTCTAGACGTCCCGATGCCTGAAATATGATCATTGTTTTCTAGAATTTAAAAGTATAAACGAGGCGCAATGCCAATACAACTCCTTTTGAAATATTTGAGTAAACTGTAGCAACGGCTCTAAATACCGGATCGACAGCAAAACTAACATTTACGGCTAGTTAGATCTAGTTTGCTCGCGTTTCCTCACAGCATACTATCACCACGAGAACGACAATAAATTGATCCCTATACGGCGCTTAAGATCCGGTTCCGGTCGCCATATCGCAAACACATACGTCAAAGTGCTCCGTGAATAATAACGAAATTCAGTGCATAATAGTGTTAAACAAGTGTATCGCAGCACTAATACATCGAAATAAACGAAAAGTATCACGATCACGAAGTAAACACAGTGTAATTTAAGCGTTCGAGAGAAAAACTTACAAGGTACATGACAAATATAACCTAAAAGAGCAAACAATACATCCAATCAACTGGCTCCAATAAACAGCTAACGTCACACACAATACTACCAATCTAACTACGGTTAAGTGACATTGACAGCTGTAGTGTTGCCAACAACAACACCGAAAAACTACTAATCAGTGTTACCACAGCAAAACACAAATTACCCTAGTGTTAACAAAATACATAATGGAAGGAAGTATGGAGTTGTTGTTATTGAAATTAGATGAGAAACTAAATCATCAAGCTACATTTATAACAGATTCTGTTTCCAAAAATGTTATGGAGGCACTAGATGAGAAAATGAAAATAATCACCGAAGAAAATAATAAGCTTAAAACTAAAATATCTGAACTCGAACGTAAAGTAAACACTATGGAAAGGGAGAAGCGAAAGAATAACTTGATCTTTTTTGGAATCGACGAAAAAAGAAAAACAGAAAGCGAGCTTGTAGACTATATAAAATACAGTATCACGGAAACGGGAGTACATTTAGAAAGTTATGAAATCACTAATATTTATAGGATTGGTCATCAGTCCAATAATAAAAATCGGCCGGTCGTGGTATCCATCTCAACTATTTGGAAAAAACATGCAATATTGAGAAACAAGTCTAACCTCCCATCAGGTTTATATGTCAAAGAAGACTATCCTAAGGATGTACTGGAGAAACGAAGGCAACTACAGTCACAAGTCGATGACGAAAAGAAGAAGGGTAACATAGCATATATAAAATATGACAAACTAGTAGTGAGAAAACCAACAGATACAACCCGAGAAAAGAGGAAACGAGAAACGTCGGGTTCACCGAATTCGCCAACGCAAAAGAAAATCAACACCTCAAACAACGCAGTGAAACCACCACCCAAAAACAAGGCAAAAGAAATCGTCAGGCCAAATATACTCAACTACATCGAACGTGGGCGGTCAACTTCACTGTCAGAGATCCCAAAAAACTTATAAATGCCAGCGACACCCGGAACCGAAACACTATAAACAACACAACATCAATTAAAACAAATTTTGTAAGGAGCACCCCAAGCCGGCTTGTCACCGTGGGGGAAGAAGACTACTACCCTTCAACGAACTCATTTCAACCTCAAGCTCAAGAACTCTCTAAAACAACTCGCCAAAATGATAAAGTAATATACATCGCAACATACAACACTCTCTCTCTTAGAACGAACGAAAGCTTGATTGAACTGATTTTAGCCTTAGAAAATATAAAATGGTCAATAGTGGGATTGAGCGAAGTCCGACGGCAAGGAGAGAGTATAGAGGACCACGGCGCTTTTATTCTGTGTTTCAAAGGAGATACCCCGGGCCAATACGGAACGGGTTTTTTGATCAAAAAAGAATTAAAATCATACATCAACGAATTCATCGGCGTATCCGAGCGCATAGTAGTACTCAACTTGAAACTACCACCTAGTAATGAAATGTGGTCAATTGTACAAGTTTACTCCCCGACTGAACAATCAAGTAATACAGAAATTGAATCCTTTTATTCAATATTAACAGACGCAATAAAAACCCATACCCACAAAAATTTAATAGTCATGGGGGATTTTAACGCCAGAACAGGAAGCAGAGGAGACGGGGAAGAGATAATATTGGGTCCTTACTGTTCAGGAAGGAGAACAAGGAATGGTGAAAGACTTGTAGAATTGGCATACGAGAATAACTTAAAAATACTTAACAGTCTATACAAAAAACACAACAATAACAGATGGACATGGATATCCCCCGATGGACGCTACAAAAATGAGATCGATTATGTTCTAACTAATAAAAGTAAAAACTTCCAAGACTGTAGAGTCGTAAACAACCTCAATTTCAACAGCAACCATAGAATGGTTAGAGCCAAGTTAAGCATTAACATGCACAAGAAAAACAGACCTTTTAAAGTAAAGCAAACTAATACGGTAACACTGAAAAATATTGAAGGGCTAAAAGAAAAACTGGAAGATTTCATAGAAGCTACAAAGCAACTGAACACACAAAACAAATTCAACATGTTACAAGAGCTTTTGGATACAAAAGATCGAAAAGAACAAAAAGACGATCAGAATAGGATAAAATGGTTAACAAACGAAACTAAAGAATTAATGAAAAACAGAGCTGAGCTAATATCTATGGCTGAAAAGACAAGAAGGATAAGAAGAGATATAGCCGAGAAAAGTAAAGAAATAAAGCTACACATGAGAAAAGACCGACAAAGTTACAGGCTGGGATTACTGGAAACGTGCATTCAGAAGACTGGAGGTATCAAAAAAGCGATTAAGCAACTGACAGAAAAAAGTGATTGGATACCCAACATTAAATCGCGAAATAACAAGTGTGAAAACAGACGACCACAAATTATTTCAATAGCTACAAACTTTTTCCGAGACTTGTATTCAAAACAAAACAATAATCAAACAACAGACCTGACAGGTGGAGAAGAAGTACCAGAAATATTATTAGCAGAAGTGGACCAAGCTGTGAAAACGCAAAAGAAGGATAAAGCTCCAGGTGCGGATGGCGTCAGCAACGAACTTCTTATTGAGAATAAAGAATATCTCGTACCGGTACTTACATGCTTGTTCAATGAGGTGCTGAAGAATGAACTAATACCAGACCAATGGACAACATCGACTATAATACTGCTACATAAGAAGGGAGACAAGCACAACATCAATAATTATAGACCTATTAGTTTAATGTCGAATATTTATAAAGTTTTCTCCAAGGTAATCCTCAACAGAATAACTAAGACACTTGACGAGAATCAGCCAAGAGAGCAAGCTGGATTCAGGAGTGGGTTCTCAACCTTGGACCACATACATGTTGTGAAGCAACTCTTCGAAAAAAGCAAAGAATTTAATATAACATTTTACTGTTGCTTTGTTGATTACAGTAAAGCCTTCGATTCATTAGAACATGAGAAGATATGGCAAGCGCTTAAAAACCAGGGTGTTGAAAAGAAATACATCAGAGTACTGAGAAATGTTTACATGAACAGCAAAGCTAAAATAAAACTAGAGAAGGAAGGAAAAGAAATAAAGATAGAACGAGGGGTACGTCAAGGTGATCCAGTGTCACCTAAGCTCTTTACAGCTGTCCTGGAAGAGATATTTCGTAAATTGGATTGGGAAAAATGTGGATTAGCAATTAACGGTGAGAACCTGTCACACTTAAGATTTGCAGATGATCTAATAATCTTCTCGCCATCGAAAGACGAGCTACAGATGATGATTAACGACTTAGATAGAGAGAGCCGAAATGTAGGATTAGTTATGAACACACAAAAAACTAAAGTCATGACAAATGGGAAGCCAGAAACTATCTATGTTAACAACAACGTAATCGACTATGTGAGCGAGTATGTCTATTTAGGCCAAATCATCTCACCAATGGACCTAACCACAAAAGAAATTGATAGACGAATAGGAAATGCATGGAAACAATATTGGAATTTAAAGGAAATCATGAAAAACAGAGAAATAAGTATGAGCATCAAACGGAAACTCTTCGATACATGTATTTTGCCCGTCCTTACATATGGCTGCCAAACCTGGGCGACTAACAAAACCCACAAAAGAAAGCTAGAGACGTGTCAAAACGCCATGGGAAGGAGCATGTTGGGGAAAAGATTGTCAGACAGAATAAGAACAACAATTATTAGAGAACATACAAGAACAAGAGACGTTACTGTCAGCACAAGAAAGCTTAAATGGAAATGGGCAGGACATACAATTAGAGGACAAGAAAAATGGTCGAAAGTAATTACGTATTGGTTTACAAGGGATAGAAAAAGAAACAGAGGTAGGCCATTCAGAAGGTGGGTCGACGAGATAAAAGCTGTAGCAGGCGGAACATGGACGAGGAAAGCAGCAAACAGAGAGGAATGGAGGCAGTTGGAGGAGGCCTTTGCCAAAAGGCAAACAGACAGGGATGTCGAGGCAAGTTAAAATAAGTATTTAGGTTAAGAAAAGTATGTTTGAATAAAGGCTATTATTATTATTATTATTATTATACGGCGCTTGGCGATCGCGCAACTAAGCGCAACTCCGACGCAGCAAATACTACGCACGCATTCTACTCCAAATAGGTAACGAATTTAAACAACCACTAATGGCTATTCTATTGCTTTTTAAGTTACAAATTATTATGATAATTTCACTGGAGCTATTTTGTTACAAATTGTTAAATATTCTCCAGGCTCATTCTACCAAAAAGTTTGCGTTCTAATAAAATTGATAATAGATAATGAAATCTTTTTGCAGAAATACTTTATTTATTTATTTTATTTATTTTATTAATGGACTCGACAGTTCGTCATTTGCCAATGTCATGTTACAGAAAATTCAATGTATACTATTCTAGTTTTCTATCTTCCTCCAGGGGAGTCGCCGTAGCGTCATCACCCTGGGTAGCCGCGTCTTCTTGTCTTCATCCACAGGAGACGCCGTAGCGTCAATCACTGTGGACGAAGCAGCTCGACAGTCACGTTCACTCCCGAGCTTGTAGCGGGAACTCTTGATAAAAGCTTGAAACTTCAGATCTTGCATAAATAATCCACTAACTTCACCGTACTGTCATTCGCGAACATTTTCTGATTAATTTAACGTGATATTAAACACAAAATAGTCCCTGTAGACGTTAAAAGTAAAATTATCAAATAATTTCGCAACCGTCGTTTCCCGCCATTTTCAAGAGAACCCAGAAATACTTTTTGCATTTTATGCAGGAGAAAATCCTGGCCGTTTCTCTTGAAAAAATATGGATTAAAAGCCATTAAAATTAAATAAAAAAAGGTTGTTTATTTTTAAATATGGTTTGTGGCCAGGCCACTAATGAAAGAGTTTTAAAGAAAGAGATTACTTACTAAAAAATTGCGCCAGCAGTGTAGCTGCTTTGTTCGTCATTATGTGTTTAGAATTCTAGGAGTGTTGTCTACCTTTTTACCGTTATATAGCGACTTTTGTTTACGCTTATATGTACCTACTTTAAACTTAACATAAGTGGTTTCAATCTCGTTCGTAACATTAGTAGAAAAAATATGGGAATATGGTAGACTTATCGAATTTAGTTTAAATTAGAAACAAAATCAGAATCGCTACCATCATCATCAACAGCCTATTTCAATGTCCCTACAGGTCTTCCATTACATCGAGGAAGCTCGGGGTATGATCCACCATGCAGACGCAGTGCTGATTGGTAAAATGGTTTACTTAAGTAGGTACTTATATTATTCTCAGACATGAAGGTTTGCTCACGATAATGTTCTCCTTCGCCGTTTGAGAATATTCGGTAAATATAGGTACGTAAGTTTTTCCTTCGGGAAAATCGAAGAAAACTCATTAATACATCGGTGACCTGACGGGGATCGAACCTAGGACTCCTAGGACCTCTGTATCGTAATCACCAGTGACCCAACCACCGAGCTCTCAAGCTTCGTATCCAATAGGCAACAACAAAATTGTCAACGTTGCACAACGACTGCTGGCGCGCAACATGACCAATGGTACCAATATGGTGCACCAAGTTCCTCGTTGCCGTTCAACATGATGAGCAACATGTTGTTCAACATGTCGCGCGTCAAATGTTGTCTAGTGGATACGAGGCTTAATTCGCTACCACTGTATTTTATATTAATTAGATCACTCAATAAAGAGGTCGTTAATAGATTAAACCACATATTATTAGTTATTAGCGAGCCAGTAGCAAGTCGTGCGTGATTGCACGCGTTGCGCGGGCGCAGCGCAGGCGTGCGGCGCGGCTGCGGCCAAATTGATCCGCATACCGTCCTGCGGTGTGTTCAGGGTAATATTTTAGATGCTTATAACCCCACAAACATATGCTGTACTAGACAGCCATAAATTCTGTTATAAGTTAGATGGAGCCTAGTTTTCGGGAATACATAAAAATTCGTAAAAAATCTGTAATAATAACACATTTATGTAGTTACGGACAACAGCAGATCAATGGTAACACTTGCAGTAAGAATTCAACTCTTATGACGCAGATAATAAGAACGATCCAAAGTACAAAGTGTTACACTTGATCTGCTTTTAGCTGTACGTAGGTACAGCTAAAAGCAGTACTCTATTACAAAACAAAAAATCTACCTATAACATATAACTTAAACAGGGAAAATTAATAATCCATGAAAAACTGGACTAGCGTAACACCATAATTTCTACAAAATAGTATTAAGGCAATACCTCAATTATAAACTCCCATACGTATCTCTTTATACCATAACTTTTAATATTGAACAAAACAAAAAAAAAATTAAGCAAATAATTATAATATCAAAGTAATAAGTAAGGATAATTAAAAATAAAATAAAAAAGCGTTTATTCGCACAGAAATTGTGAACAGAAATTGTATCAACATTTTATATTTAGTTCAATTGTATGAGTTTTGCATGGAAAAGAGTAATTGACGAGTCCTCCTTAACTGTAGTAGGTAAGTATCTAACTAATTGTGTTGTAACATTACGTTAAACTAACTGTGCTTTTATTTATTACTTCCCGTCGTAATTAATTGCCACCCACGATGTGTTAACTTTTACTAATGGTTGTCAGTTACTTACGCTATATAATGCTACGGTAAATGTATGTTACTGGAACGCGAATTTATCCAAAAATGTATGAGAACATAAGAATTGGTTCCCCCAATATTGGTAGACTCGGTTCTCATACAGGAACAAGGAAAACCAAGTATCCATAGATCCACATATGGATTTAAGAGGAGATAAAGGTATCCGTGGATCCACATATGGATTAAAGAGGAGATAAATTTAAGGTACCTGCGGATCCACATGTGGAGCCAAGCTGTGGATCCAAGTGGAAGGAGAGCATTTTTCAATAAATTCGCGGGAGGGTTTTGATCGGGTAGGTATCCGTCATTTCCTGACGGATGACGCAAATGTCTACGCGGAAAACTACAACAGCTCCATTGTTCCTACTTTCTTCACCGATAGAACTTTTCGCCAAAATCTCTCTCACCGACGCGATGGTTAATATCACGAGACAGGTGCAGTTAATTTTTAATTATTAGGGACTTTGGGGGTTAATTTTTTTCTGCGAAATAAATTCTACAGTTTATTGTTATACAAAAGGATATGGAGTCATCGTCATCAATTTTATATTTTAGTCCTTGAAGTCACACATTTAGCCACTATGTCGGGTTTGGACTGACAATTCTCGAAGACAAACTTTTACCGTAACACATATACTCATATGTACAAAGCGTGATAAACTGATTATTATTATATGCGTTGGTGAAAATTAACTGAATAATTTCGTTGGGTTACATAATTCTTATGAGTGGATGTGATAATTAAGAAGGCTGAAGTGGGCCCCACCTGTGAAATAAATTACGATAATAATTACACATTGATAAAACACAATAAATATTATTAAAAAACCGATTGTCATTCCCTCCATACCCTAGTGACTGGAAAAAATTACAGTAGATACCATATCAAATACCATTTATCTTTCATTAAATGTCAGTAGGTACCTATATCTAACACAGAAAATTAGTGTAGGTACAGGAGAGTTTTTAAGGTTGATATTATCTCGCAAAAACTACATGACCTATTGCAAAAATTCTTTCACTTAGATATAAGATTAAACTGTAAAATAATGATTAAATTAGATCCTTTGAGAAACCTTAATGGGGCATGTAGGTACTTATACTTTTCTCCTCCCTGTAATCCAATGCAGGCTCTCTCAGGTTTCTGCACTATTTTACTTTTTTAGCAAACAGAGCTCTATGCCAATGTATTAGGTAGTTACAATGATGTAACTTCTTTATTATTATTTTGTTACAGTTTTCTCAAGCCTACGTAATTGTTTGTTGAATGTCATTAGTAGCACAAGACTTTATGACTTTATTCATGCTGATACTTTAAGTGGGTAGGTACAACTTTATTAAGTACAATTTATGTCATTCTTACGCATTTCATTAGTGATACCTCTTGGCGTTATTTTACTAAAGACCATTTTCGATCAGGTAAGTGAGAAATTACATACATTTAATTTGTTCTCTGAAATTAACTATGCTATGAACAAATTGCGAACTATCTATACATAATTGAAGGCAGATTGATTCACTTCGCAACGTAACACGCAATAATATTTAGAAACAAATATGTCAACAACTTAACTACAGTTTATTTATCAAGTTCGACTTCGAGTTATTTATTTAATGAATTTATCACGTAATAACTGGTTATCCAACACGTTATCGTTACAATAATTTTACGGTCGTTTGATGGAGTCATCATCATCATCATCATCAGCCCGTATCAGTCCACTGCTGGACGTAGGCCTCTCCCAAAGCGCGCCAATCAACCCTACTCTCGGCCCTCTGCATCCAGTCCCTGCCAGCCATTTTGCGAAGGTCATCCCTCCATCTGGTCGGGGGGCGTCCCACACTACGTTTACCCGTTCGTGGCCTCCATTCGAGAACTCGTCTACCCCATCGGTTATCGGTTCTACGACAGATGTGACCAGCCCACTGCCACTTCAGTTTACTGATTCTATGAGCAATGTCAACCACTTTTGTCTTCTGGCGGATATACTCGTTTCTTATTCTATCTAACAGAGAAACTCCAAGCATAGCTCTTTCCATAGCTCGCTGAGCGACCTTGAACCTGTGGGCCAGTCTCACCGTCAATGTCCACGTTTCGGCTCCGTAGGTCATCACTGGTAGGACGCACTGGTTGAAGACCTTAGTTTTTAGGCATTGTGGTATTGAAGACGAGAAGATATGACGTAGCTTCCCAAACGCTGCCCAGCCCAGCTGAATTCTCCTGTCACTCTCTTTCTCGAAGTTGTTCCTACCCAGCTGCAGAGTTTGTCCTAAGTAGACATATTTCTGAACAACTTCGAGGACCGTGGCATCGACTACTATTGGTTCCGGGACGACCAGATCATTGAACATGATCTTGGTCTTATCCAAATTCATCCCGAGTCCGACACGGCGAGAAGCAGCATTAAGGCTATCCAGCATTGTCTGCAGATCCTGCAGCGACTCAGCCATGACCACTATATCATCGGCGAACCGAAGGTGTGAAATGTACTCGCCATTTACACTGATGCCACGTCCATTCCAGTCCAGTGTTTTGAAGACATCTTCCAGCGCGTTTGTGAAGAGTTTCGGTGATATAACATCTCCTTGTCTCACACCTCTACGCAACTGGATAGATCTTGTTTGCTGGTTCTGGATTTGGACGGTCATTGTGGCGGCGTCATACAGGCATCTCAGCACCTCGATGTATCGCCAGTCTACTTGGCATCGCTGCAAGGACTGCAGAACAGCCCAGGTTTCGATAGAGTCAAATGCTTTCTCATAGTCCACAAATGCAAGACACAGGGGCCGATTGTATTCCTCTGTCTTTTGTATAATCTGCCTCACTGTGTGGATGTGGTCTATGGTGCCATATCCTCCGCGAAACCCGGCCTGCTCCGGGGGCTGGAAGTCGTCAAATCTCCGTCCAAGACGATTCGTAATGACTCTCGAAAACAGCTTGTATACATGACTCAGGAGAGAGATAGGTCTATAGTTTTTCAATAGGGTTTTGTCCCCTTTCTTGAAAAACAGGACAACGATGCTCCTGTGCCATGCCTTCGGAGTTCTCCCACTCTGTAAGACGGAGTTAAAAAGCTTCTGTAGCTCCATCAGGACAGGAGTACCACCTGCTTTCAGGAGCTCAGATGTAACCCCGTCTTCACCGGGGGCTTTTCCATTCTTAAGCTGTTTGAGAGCCAGTCCGATTTCGTCAAGACTCACATCAGGCAGGTCTTCGGTAAAATGGCGTGTTAGCGTGGCTCGGGGATCATCGGTACTAGGCTCAGGTTGCGGTGCGTGAGGTGCGTACAATCGGCCGTAGAAGTCTTCGATCTCAGCGAGTATCTCTGGTTTGGAAGTGACGGTTCTGCCATTCGCCGACTTCAGTTTGGTCAGATGGCTTCTCCCCAACTGCTGCATGAATACTTTTGACCCTCGATTTTGCTCAATTGCCTCTTGTATGCGGCGTGTATTGGAGCGACGAAGGTCACGACGTATAAGCTTCCTTACATGCTTGTTGAGGGTCCGCTGTTCTGTCTGAGAGATTTGCGTAGCCTTTTCACGTCTTTCCTTCATAAGATCCAGAGTCTCCACTGAGAGCTTAGACTTCGTGCCAGTACGTTGCGACCTGCAAAACCTTACGCCTACGTCCCTGATGGTCTTCACCACTGTGTCAAACGCCTGGTCAACGTCAATTGTGGTTTCCAAGACATCGAATCTATTCTTCAGCTCCAGCTGAAATTTATCGGAGCCGGTTATGATCTGTTGCAGGTTAGGTCGGAGCGTAGACCTCATCATACGGAGTCTTTCTAGCTTAAAATCGATATTCAGGGTGCCTCGCACGAGTCGGTGGTCACTACCAGTGTTAAACCGGTTAAGTACAGAGACATCCCTGAATATATGCCTTTTGTCCGTTATGATGAAGTCTATCTCATTTTTCGTCATAGAGTCGGGGCTTTGCCAAGTCCACTTCCTCTGAGGCTGCTTCTTAAAGAACGAATTCATTAAGAATAGCCCCTCTCTCTCCAGGAAGTTAACTAGCATTTGCCCCCTATGATTCCTGCAACCAAGACCATATGGTCCGATTTTCGATTCGATGTTGCTCTGTACTCCCACTTTAGCGTTGAAGTCCCCCATGACAACGTTGAAGTGTGTCTTAGTGGTGTGATTGAGGGCTTTGGCTATGTCTTCATAGACAGCCTCCACTTCTTCATCCGAGTGTGCCGACGTTGGTGCGTAGACCTGTACTACCTTAAGAGAGTATCTCTCGGTAAGTTTCAAAATGAGGTACGCTACCCGTGGCGACACACTGGAGATCTCCATTACGTTGTCTACGAGGGCCTTATTCACCAGAAAACCTACCCCGCCTTGGGAGAGTTGATCGCCCTCTCGAAAGTAGAGTAGATGGCCCGATTCCAGGGTCAGTGTGTCCTCCCCCTCTCTTCGGACTTCACATAACCCTAGGACGTGCCAGCGTATCCTCTCCAACTCTACTTCGAGTTCCGTGACATGATCGTCCAGCCGCAGAGTTCGTCCGTTGTACGTAGCCAGGGTCAATTTTGTTTGGCAGCCTCCCGTAACCCGGGGATTCTTAGCACCCCCTGCCCCGCCGTTACCGTAGCCGCTGCCTTGGCTAGGAATAGCGGGGCGGCCGGGAACTGGGGGCCGGGGCCTTGTGGTGCACATCATGTTTGGGAGGTGATGCCCGTAATCGCCACGCTGGGCAAGCGGGTTGGCGATCGCAGAGCCGGCCACCTCGCGCCGGTGACGCTGCTGCCCGTCACCGACCTGCTGCACTTGGCGCCGGCACGGTGCGAGCTGGGTATACCGCCAACTGTCGGTCGCCAGAGCCCCGTCCGTTGGTCGGCAGGGTGCACCACGTGCCGGTGGGGTTGGCATTTGGGTGGCCAATATAGTCGGTCCCCACCCCTTACACCCCTTGATGGAGTCGTGACGAAGTAATTAATTTTGGTTCACATGCCTATAGTTCAGTATTTACACACACGCCTATAATATCCGCCGATATGTATAGTCGCCAGTACTTACATCATACATAAATCATTCCAATCTAAGCTCTATGTTTATTATAATACAATGCGCTTACTTAAAGCTTTGTATGCGCGGAATTTCGGTTTTTCTATGAAGGCTACGGCACTACTAAAATTAAACGTCTGAAAAAAAAATTCAGCAATCTTGGGGTGTCTATTTAGGGACTGATGAATACCGATACACGATTGGACAAACTTTGCTCGATATAAAAAAAATCGCAAACATACCCCATGTCTTTTAAAATTAAAATTGCGTCTAAACCGAAATAGTTTATAAATACGAGAGCTTGTTAAAAAAATGTGATTTCAATTGGCGTATTTTTATTTCCCTGCCAAAGTTCATCCAAAATTAATACAAATACAAATATGGAGTCACTGTGCCGCGCTCTTCTCTCCGCCGCCCGCGCCGCGCCGTTCCGGGACATCTTCTTCACGCTCGAGTTTGACAGCTGGGGCAGCCCCTTAAATACGATTCAGATAGCTTCTTGACACAGACCACTTACCCCATAGACATGTTACAAATTTGCAAGCGAAAAATTCTGTCAAACGATGAGCTCAATAGGCAAAGCGGGGGGCAGGGGTGCCATATTAAATCCATGTCGATATCTCAAGGTTACGCGTGTCGCGAAGCAATTTTGCGCTCATGTGCGGGCAGAAACGGGCGCCCTGTTACAGGTCTATGGGGTAAGTGGTCTGTGCTTCAGTTCGCGCCAAAGGCTCCCTCTATCTAGATTACTTTTCTACCCCTTCTAAAAAGCCCTTGTGAAAAATAAATGAAAATACATTACTTTCGGATACTTATCAAAGAGGACAGATACCATTTGGAACCACTGCCGCTCTCTCTAATAAATGTGTTATGAGGTGATATTGTGCTATGGACAAATGACTTTAAGTGTGTCGAACGATAAACAAGCTGTTTTAATTTAAGGTATCTTCCCCATGTTTGTTCCAACCTATACTTGCATCATTTACGTAGCTTAGCGAGGTTCAAAACAGAATGATCAGCAGCATATCTAACAATATATTTAGCATAGAATAAAAGTACGCATTCCTTAGTATTATATCACATCAAATTGATTTATCTAAATACGAGAGCAGCGCTAACTTCGTAACCGCTCAATTTAACTATGAACGTATTTATTGATGGATGTTAGTAGAGGTCTAATGCAAATGAGAATTACGAAATATTTTTTAGTATTACAATTGTGGAAAAGAAAATTTGCTACTCATATTATGTATTTATCAACACAGTTTGACTGTTTGACTTAATATTTTTTTCACTTTATTAAGGACATTACCTATGTATTATAGATAAACTGTATCTAGAGAAATAGAGAGAATAGGTTTAGTAGGTATATAAAAATAAGGGGGAAACATTACCTACAAACATTATGTAAACAATATGTTGTAGGTAGCCGCAGTAAGTTGAGTAATGACTGCTCGTATTGCCACAATATAGATTTAAAAACTTTAATAGCCACGCACAAGTTCGCAATCTTGAGTAAATAAACATTTAAGGCCAAGCATGTCTCTTGAAAGATCGGTGGCGCTGTTTTAGGAGACTGGTTACAACTTCGCTGCACTGGACACTACAATTCAAATACTCACTAATCTGAGGTAAGAAAGTATACTAATTCTGCAATGGATTTACAAAAAAAAAAAATTTAGAAAATTTAAATTTATTTATGTATTTATTTGACCTTTTAAATTATCATTAATTGAAAGTTCTGGATTAGTAAAACCCTTATTTACAAACTATAGCTTCAATACTTTTTATTTGATTTTTGCTCAAATAAAAAGTATTGAAGCTACAGTTTGTAATTAAGGTTTTACGCTCAAAAAACCTCTTTTGGAATAATAATAAAAATATTTCGACGAATTGATAACCTCCTCCTTTTTTTGGAAGTCGGTTAAAAATGGGCGAATTTAATTTTTACTGTTACATTTGAATAGAGTCCAGAACTCCCGATTAGTGGTAGGTATTTAAAGGCTCTAGGCCTGAACACACTGTCCTTCAAGCATTCCTATCCTATGAAACGTGGACGTGATCAGTTCGTCCAAGATGAATTTGTAGGTAGGTACTGTTTGTTTTTTGTTTGTTTGTTGCAATATCGTATCATCAACATTATTTATATTAGACTTACTTTAATTCTAGGTAATAAAGTCATATCTCCAACAAGGTATTAAAACATTCTGCAATCGGTGCCTAATCTTGTTACGGTTTTTTAACATCAAAGTTATGAAAGTTTAATAGCACACTGCAAAGTGGTCTTTCCGCAATAATCACATGATGGAAATACGAATCTACTTAAATAAACATTTGCACAGTAAGAATGCAAAATAACTGCGTAGAGACTTTGAAACAGTAATTAATCTATTTTATCGACCCAAAGTGCATATGAGTTTTAATTCGAAATAATTTGTTTGGATATTTTAATTAACATGCGCTCAAATATGACACAAATTTAAAAGTTGATGTTAATTTTTTTAAATCACTTCATCAATAGGTAACTCATAATGCAAATCGGCCACATAAGTCCCCAAACTGTTTTCGAAAATTGTCATAGATAGTTTTGAACACGAACTCAGCGCGAGCTCGCGCTTACGACTATCAAAATTGTATGAAAACTGAAAATTGCAGGTACCTACTCAAACTCCGCACTCATACTCAAAACTTTTGATTATCGGCCTAAATGTGAACCGTGGCTCATGTACACTTAGGATGACTTATTCCCGTAGCAGTGATTTCTCTTTGCGAAAATCCTATGCTGTACGAACAAGTGTCTTCCAATGATGTACATATCTACTTAAATAACAACAACCTAACAAAATAACTTCTCCTTAACATTTTAATGTGGAGTAAGTTTGGCAACGACATCTTGTGTTGTAGGCGGTGTCCCACTGCTCGAATCCATTTGGTAATTGTCTCAGTCACGAGAATTTAATAATTATAACCCGCACGGATTATGATTGAAGATAATTGTATCGCAAAATGATAGTTGTGGACCTAACAACACTTCCTAACTAGACGTAGCTACGCAGGGATGTCAATTGCTATAGATTGGAATAATATATAATTTGCGGTCAAAGAAATTGTAGACATAACTCCGAATAGCTTACGTACGGTACGGACAACAGCAGATCAATGGTAACACCTGCCGAACGATTTCAACTCTTACGACACACATAATAAGCACGGTCTGAAAAGTCCAAAGTGTTACACTTGATGTGTACCTTACTACGGTCTAACACAGGGAAAAGTTCACAGTAGAGTTTTTAAGGTTGAGATTATCTCAAAAACTACTTGACTTATTGCAATAATTATCACACTGTTAGATATATAAAAGTTAAACTGTAAAAGAATTATTAAATTCGGTCCAGTAGTAAAAGAAATTTCAACCTTATTGAGACCCCCTGTATACTTTTCTGTCTTCGTGTGTGTTACCTACCTAACCTAACAGTCCAAAACACATTATTTACAATTCATATACTATCAATAAATACTTAAAAATATGTAGCGGGATTTTATATCATGTAAAATATTACATGATATAAAATCCCGCTACATATTTTTAAGTATTTATTGATAGTAGGTACTTATATGAATTGTAAATAATGTGTTTTGGACTGTTGCCGCGAGTTTCATCTAATGCCTACCTATATACAAAATAATAGTTTAATAATAGTTTATTCAGTATCTGAATATATGTATGTTGACAACCCTATCCTAATGAAATACAGATAACGGCGCTGATTTAATATTTCAAATAGAATAGGCACACGTTCCTATAGAAAGTATTGCAATTTGTAATATGAATTTCAGACTCTTACGTAAATGGTAAATGTTTCATGCTTGGCTTGGGCAATGTTACGTTTGCATTTAAATTGGCTAGACTTTAGTTGACAGTTAACCAGTATTTGTTAATTTTAATTGTCGAAATAAGAAAGCACATAATTGTTTAGTGGAACTGTTTCGGTACAAAAATTAACTACAACGCATTGAGTTACATTTTAATAATTACTTACGCAATTAAAATAACTCTGACGAAAGAAGTTTTTTCTAGTGTTAAATATGTAACTAAGCACCTGTACCATATCAACTTATAGATAATTATGAACCATACACCTAAGTTTAAAAACAACTTGCCATATAAAAACAAACAATTGAACATAAACTCATACAACCGTGTCGTATCAAAATATATCTCCAACTCGATCAGCTGTTCAAACAGGAAGTTGTAATCTGACATAACCCGCCATTAGAGTAGCCTTCGCCTTCACGGCGATAGCTCTTCCGTAACGTTTCACTGAGAGAGTAACCACAGGTAACCTCTTGGAATCTTGCATTTATATGAATTTTACCGTATCTGCCATTCAAATTATTCTATATAAACGGATATCACTCACTTACTATATTGTTGAAGCCGGCAATTAGACCGACAGTTTACACTCACTATAGTTAATTCTAAAAGTCTCTGCCACTCATTTCTTTTTCTATTATTTGAATTTTCAAATAGAAGTTGAACATATCAAAATATCTCTTTCTGACGTATGAGAGTGAAAGTGACAACAAGAGTGGAGACTTGTCCCCATAGCATAGATGACAGATATACTGGCTCTCTCCATAGAGCGCGGCGAAATTTTTCCCTCCATGTGATTTATAAATTGTCTCATAAAAGCAAGCCCCCAGCCCCAAAACAGTGACAGGTTGTGCCAAAGTGGATCCTATTAGAATCGTAATAAATCTTAAGGGGCTGCCAGCTGTCAAACTCAAGCACAAGACAGAAGATGCTCAGCGGCGGAGTGAAGAGCACGGCACAGTGACTCCATATTTGTATTTTTATTAATTTTTGATGAATTTTGGCAGGGAAATAAAAATACGCTAACAAAAATCAGATTTTTTAAAACAAGCTCGTATTTATAACATCCTACATTTTCATATATATTTTGTGTGAATAACTATTTCGGTTTAGACATAATTTTCATGTTAAAAGACATGGAAAGGGTATGTTTGCGAATTTTTGTGTGTATCTAGTTGTTTATAGGAGATCAATGCTTCCATGTGAATATATTCCATAAACATTTATCAGCTCTGTCGGTTACCTATTTATTTGATGATTATTACTGTAGGTACATTCTGTGAGTCGAATTACGATCGTGCTTTCGTGAAAAATAACAGAATTACCAGTAATTAGATATCTAAATTACCTAGATGATATTTACTAGTAATTAGCCCCCCTCGCCCCCAGTTCCCACGACATTCAATTAAAATATCGCCCCAAAAGAGATTAATTTATAAATTATGTACGGATTGGTAGCCGCAATTATTTAACCGGAGGTTGTGAAGTGAACCGATCTCTTTCAGATTCATTGAATTTGTTAACACAACGGGTTCTCATTTTGTCACGGCCGACGGCTGCTTACACCGAATATGATAAAATATTGCTACACATGTCACTTACCTATATGGTCCGATCCGATATAATATGAGATTAACAACTATATACTTATAAACCAAAACTAATGATATTTAGATATTCGAAGGGCACTCCACGTGATTGTAGTAACTTTACAAGTAATGTATCTATGTATAGGTAGGTAGTACGTTATATATCTCTCATCAATATATTACATAAAACAACATAATATTATAAATCTACACGGTACAATATAAACAGTTGAGAAAGGTAATGCATAATAGACTTAATTATGTATGTACCTATGTATTTACTTTGTAGCCGAAGGTAAATTAATATAAAAATATTTGGATACCAAACTTACGTCTCCGATAGATTGTTTTAGTAATAATACAGGTAACTTATTTTATAAACATAGTTATATCGTCTTTTATTTCATAAAATAAATCCTCTAAAACCTAGGTTAGTACTGATTTAAAGAAATATCTATTCTTCATTGCTGACTACTAAATAATGCGTGGACCTATTGGGAAACATTTTTATTATTATTATAAACTGTCGTGGACCTCTTGGGAATCAATGTATGAACTTCAATTTTTTGAGAACAATAGGCTCGTGGACCTGGTGGGAACGACCCGATGAAACGAAACTGGACGTACCATCTAGTTACCTAAGCTATGACATATAAATAAATATCCAAGCTCTATTAGTACTAAATGCAATTTATAATGGTAGGTACAAGTTACCCGGAGGCATGCTAGTGAGGTAGAGTCATATTTATGATTAGGCATTTACGTATTTATCCATTCCTTGTATGTCATGAGATTGTAACGTCTAATTGAGAAACGGGTCTATTTTGAGAACCCCCCGCTGAATTTAATCATTGCATTTTGTATTACTCGAGCAAGTACCCAAATGTATTTTGTAATCAAATGACAGGTGTATCCGCACAATCTCAATTACTTATCTAAATGGTGGTTGCCAAAAATCTATAAGTTAATATGAACACAATAATCAGTTCAAGGACATGCAAGCTCGTGTGTAGGTTACGCCTACAACCAGACTGGCGGTACAGTCAGCTACAGAAGTAACTGCATCTAAGAGAGGCGGGGTTGAAGCCACATAATTTCTAATAGACAATGTGCACAGACCACCTTCCCCATAGACCTGTAACAGGAGGGCGCCCGTGTCTGCCCGCACATGAGCGCAAAATTGACAAGTGTAACCTAGATATATTATCGACATGGACGCATCTCTTTAATACGGCACCCCTGTCCCCTGTTCGTCTCTATGCGCTCATCGTTGACAGAATTTTTCGCTTGCAAAAGACATTGCCACATTTCAATGGAGCTTTGCCCCACCTACAAAACTACGTGACCATTTAAGCTGTACCTATCATTTTGTTGGGGACTTATTACAGGTTTCATATTGCATAATCATATTCAGTATCATTTTCTACTACTCTCGCAACTCCTGTAGAAGAATAACAAAAACCATGAATAATTCGCTTCAATTTCATACTATTTTCTGAATTCTTAATTAAGCTGTTTTTTTCGACTCTCAACTTGTACAAAACTTTATTTTAAACCAATAATTTTAATAAAAAACGGAGATATTTTTACATTTATTTATTTATTTCTGTAAACAAAGGTTGTCTGGAAGAGATCGCTTTAAGCGATAAGACCGCCAATTGTGATACTAACTGTATTAGCATATTTCTTTTGTGTAATTCCTTTTACTTTGCAATAAAGAATATTTATCTTTATCTTTATTTATTCGTTATCTTGTACATCTTGCGGTTGATGGTGGGGCAGAATCTGTCAATGTCATTTGTACCGATTTCATGTCTGTTGGGTAAGTGGTATGTGACAATGTGTGATTCGATTATATCACTCACTCACTCCTTTGATATATCGCGTGAATGAGCGATACGCCTCGCATAGTGTCGATTTCAGAGTGTGAAATCGCTACAATGTTTAGAATTGTCATTTATATTATGTTGTCTGTGGTTTTAATCTTATATTCTGATCTGAGGGTTTAAACTTGAATCTATCCACTTGATAATACTAATATAACAAATTGAATATGCCTACTTTTAGAACCTACCTTTAACATAAATAATTCGAACTAGCATCCCTTATCGTAGTTGTATATGTAGAGAACAGGAGAGATGCATTTAATCTAAGTATTAATTTAAGTTCAACCGCCTTGTTCTGATTGAAACCTCTCATGTACCCCTCTGATCATGTGTTTTATTTTTAATTATTTAAAAAACCAGTTTTTACACCCGCCTCATCATTCTCCGCATCACCAAAGGTTAACTGGTAGAAAATGCCGCAAGGCATTAAGTTCTCCTTTATACATACTTGTGTAAAAAGTTTAATAAAAAAAATTATATAGTTTTCTGTTTAGTTCACGATATTTGTAGTTGACTGTCCCTACAGAAATCAATCAGCCATCACCATCATGAAAGCTGCAACGAGTGATTTATTATAGCTAATCAATAGCCGTAGGAGTAACCGATGAATTGATCATGTCTAAGTGTCTACCTATTTTTGGCGCAGTGCTTTTACTTATACATATTCGTACACTTTGAGAATGTGAGACTCAGTTAAAGTCAAGTCGACCCTTGGAAGGACCTGATGCCACCCGAAGATATGAAAACTCGCGCGCCCAAGTGGCATTTTTATATATATAATAAGACTTTAAAAAAGTTGTGTCTGTGCATTGGTTATTTTTTGAAAAGAATAATTGTAATGTGTTTTAGGGTCGATACTGATGACAAAACACTAATTTTTAGAATTTTTGTCGGTTTGTCTGTTTGTCTGTGACTATGTTCAAGTATCACGCCATAACTACTGAAGGGATTTTGACGGGAGTTTCACTAGGAGATAGCTGAAATATCCGGACAGCTCATAGGCTATAAGCCATGGCGGTATGTGATCTGAGCATAGAACTTTTTCTACGCAAACGAAGTTGCGGGGTGCAGCTAGTTGAAAAATAAAACTGTATTGTATAATATGTCGATTGAACTACAATATAATTCAATTAATCGAATTTGACCGCAATGAAGTCACTTTTAATTTTTTTTAAGGGCCTGACATGAGCCAACTAGCGCGTCCAATCTTAAATAAATAATTTCTTCCAATATAATCAATTTTATTAAAGAAAGCTATGTACACAATCTTTATTAGGATAAATACTATTTTTCAATATACAATACATGGCATAATTGCGATGCATTGTATGTAAGGCACTTAAGTCCAAAAAATGTAGAACTATTTTACAGCATGTCAAGTCTAATTTAACATCAGCTAGTTATCACAATTGTTCGCTACTTTATCCCTAATAATCATGTTAATTAACTGCAAAAAGTTACGGCTGATTAAACACTAATTATTCGCTAATTACTTCACATGCTCTCCATTCCATGGGCCATATTCTTATATCACACCAAATTATGTCAATGCCGCGCACACGTTGATACTTACTCTTATGGGGCACCTATTCTGTAAACACTCCACTATTTATGTGGCGAGTACGTTTTTGACATAATCGCAAATACGATTAGTGCATTTTAACTGCCTTGCAATAATAAAGATGATTAGAAAATATAAGCATTCCTCCTTATTCATTCTGCATATCGTTACAAAAGAAAATAACTCGTATTACGTATAAAATATATTTTTGAACTAATCGTGGACGTCAACTTTATACAATATGTTGTAATGTTCCTTTCTTACATATATTATACAAGAAATTCATGTAATTTATCGTATTTTAAAGACGCATTCGGTGTTACCATTTTATCAAGATTTGTACACAATAGTCATTACATTTTTAATGCATCAAGAATTTTAATGAAAAGTATTAAATAATTTTGGTGATTAATTATATTCATTAGAATACCCATTTAAGAAGGCTAGACTAGACTAGGAAATGATTCGGTAATTACCAACATTTTAAAGTCATTTTTAAGGAATATTGCATTACATATCGAATGGTTTGCAAATAAGCTCCTATTTCGTCAACACGAATGTGTAACAGATTCCTGATATAACGTGTAGGCTTTAGTTCACGTTTGTTGTTATCTTTTAGATAATAGGTAATAACGAAGTTTTGTAAGCTTTTATTGTAGGTAGGTACTTACCTACGGACAACATCAGATCAATTTATAACAATTGCAGTATGATTTTAAATCTTACGGCGCAGATAATAAGAACGATCCAAAGTCCAAAGTGTTACACTTGATCTGCTATTAGCTGTACAATACTGTACATACTCGGCTAAGGCTGGCAATATGTTGATGGTTGAATAGTTTCTTAGCAAATAGAAGTCAAAGCACAGAGATAACTAGAATTACTAAGGTCGGAAAGTCACTAATTAAACAGGAGTTTAGATCTGCAACTAAAGTAAACAACACTGGTGTCCCGCAAGGGAGTATATTAGGTCCACTCTTATTTCTGCTGTTTATAAATGACCTACCACGTGCCACATCCCACAACTGCATCCTATACGCGGACGATACGACGCTCTTGGTGGAATGTGACGACAGGAAAAAATGGGAATCGACTATAAACGGCACCCTAGATAACGTGAGTAGTTGGATGAAAGAAAACCATTTAATTATTAATGTGAACAAAACGAAATGTATGCAGTTCCTTTCGTACAATTCCTCAAAGCAACCACTAAAGATCGTTTATGACCACAATGAAGTTGAAGAAATGAATACATTCAATTTCCTGGGGTTCAAAATTGATGAACATCTTAACTGGAAACAACATATAGACGATGTTTGCCTGCGGTTAGATCGTTTTGTTTTTGCTGTTAGACGCATAAGAAGCACCGTATCAAAAGAGGCTGCGCTAACAGCCTATCACGGATACGTCTCCTCTGTTCTTAGTTACGGCTTAATCTTATGGGGAAACTCAGTCGAAGTAAGCAGAACCTTCATACTCCAGAAAAAAATTATTCGTGCAATATGTAAAGCGTGGTATCAGGATTCCTGTAAGCCTTTATTCAAACAGTTAAAAATCCTTCCGCTTCCATGTCTATATATAAAAGAATTATGTGTTTTCGTTAAACTATATCCTGATCTCTTCAAAAACCGCTATGACGTTATGACAAGGCCACCAAGGCAACAGTACCTGAATCTGCTTTATCAACCGCGATGCTGCACGTATATGTATAAGAAAAATGTATATAACATGTGTATACTGGTATATAATGCGTTACCCGAGGAAATAAAGATAATACATGACATTAAATTATTTAAATCTAAATTGTACAATTGGTTATTAGATCGCTGTTACTATACCGTTACCGAATATTTAAATTCCTCTCACTGACATTTTTACTACATGACATTTACATTAATTATTTTTATTTCTTCTGACATTTTTATTGCTTATGTAACTGAAAACTTTGCACGCTTGTATACAAGTAGAATACTGTACTGGACAATGCAATTTACCATCCTGAGATTTCATGTATTCTGGCAAATAAATGATTTGATTTGATTTGAATAAAATTGCGGGGACATTATTCATTTGTTTATTGATAACTTCTGACATGTCAAATAGTGTTTCGATTTCAATCAAAATTAAAATTTCGACTGTACGAATTGTTGCCTCTATGTCCATCGCCTCAACAAATATTCAAACTTTGAATTTCATGTCAACGAACTTTCAATCTGGCGCTCAATATCTTCATTCCACATGTTATTGATTGATTTGAATTTATTAAGGCATTATTATTTCGCATTCGGTAGCTAATCGGCCGCTACATCAATAATGAAATGACACACATGCATTTTACACACAGTCATAAAACGTAGATTGCAATAATTCTGGGTACTTTAATGTGCTATTGACTGTACCAAATAATCCTTATATTTAGGTACACTCGACAGCACATCAATGTAGCACTTGACTTGAAGTACAATATTGTTGAAATTGCCTTTATGGCGCATTCAATATGAACGATACAATTAAATTGTTATTTTCTTGATGATGTCTCAGTTGTATCTATGTAACCGGGGTACTATAAATTAAAACAGTCATAATTATTGTGATTATCCATTTTGCAGGTTGTCAATAATATTTATTGGTATCGTAAATCTTTGTAAAAGTAATCACTGACTGAAGTAGGTAATTATTTTGCAAATTAATATGGAATATGCATGGTCAACTTGTAAAACTAGATCTAAAATCAGTCAATGTATTCAATCCAATCTTGATTGCTATATAGGTAACTAGTTATTATATTAATTAGATATAATAAATGTATAATGAAATAGACGTAAGTACCTATTTGAAATTTTCCTTTTGTTGTTATTTCTCCGTTAATAGGCAAAGAATCTTAGTCAATTCAGCCTCGTCGACGTCATTGTCGCTATGTATACCTACCAAAGAGATTTTATGCGCGAGTATAAATGCAGTTGTCCCACCAGTTGCAGTTGTGCCGGCGACCTATAGCCGAGCTACAAAACTATACTCGCCACTCGCTGCTCGCCCACTCGTTTTATAGTTGATAGCTCTACTCGCTACTCGCTCATCGCCGGCGGTAAGACAATTGCCTAACGGCAGACACCGCTGCTCTGTATTATCTATAAATGAAGCATTTAACTGCCGTTACAGCGTTATTGAATAACAACCAAATTTCGCATTAATAATTAATTGAGATATTGAACTCTCTGGCAAAGCGGCTAGATAATAAGCTATTATCATAATGCTCTCGATACTGTCGGTTGCTGTAACCTGCAACATTTTAAAACAACTTTCACGGCTAATGTAATGGCACGTGTACATACATTAGTTATAAAAAAATATCTCCTAGATATTTGGCCTGTTATTATGTAATACACTTTGTTATAATTCATAATGAAAGTTGTGTTTAGCATAAGAAATAATAACAAGTCGCCATTTGCAAGTATCTCTTGTGCCGTGCGGTGTGTATTTTGAGATTGTCAAATCCTGTCAAAATCACTCTCAGCCAATCACAAGCCTTTAACAAAAGTCAAAAGCCCAGATAATATTAAAATGACCGTGCTACGGGCCCAGCCTACTGGGCAGTTGTCAGTACCTATACTGACAACTTCAAAATAAGCAATTTGAATAACAATTGGCGGTTTTATCGGTTTTTCTTTCAGATAATTTTATTTTATTTGGAGGCATACGGTTACAAATACCTAGTACAATAATTAGTCCGCCGCATATCTTTTTAAAGAATCAATGTTGCTAAGCCCGGAATTTTCGTATCATTATCCCTACCACACCTTTTTATTCAAACTATGTCGCTGAAATTACGCAAACTATACCTAGGCACTTGGCATAACGCCTGTCTATCGGCTGAATATAATTAATAGATCAATCTATCTATGCGCTGCACATTGTCGCAACACGGAAGCTAAAATATAATTCAGGCAGCAATTATTTTATGTATGAAATAACACTAACTTTAGTAACTACTCGTTACCCGGCACTATAGAATTATTTATAACTAGAGTTTCTAGATCTTTGAAGCGGGTAAATTGTGCCAATTATTATGGACTAAAATTTGTGTTAAATAAATTACAAATATAGTCGAGATCTCTTGATGAAAGGGAAAGCAGATAGGGGGAGTCTAATGGCTTCAGCTCGTGTTATAGTCACAACACTCGGTAATAGTGATAATTATCAAGGTACACGTGACATCACATCAATGGTAACACGATTTAACTCTTATGTGTCAGCCACAAACGTGACTTAAAGTTAGGTGGTAAACCAGACTACACTTTAAGGAATTTTGGTGGTTTTCGCCATACAAAATCGGTGGTTTAGCGACTGTCAAAATAAGCCATCGTTTAGTCATCTTTATGGCTACGAGCATTAGTTAATAAGATGAGGGAATAAACGGTTTCAAAGTCTAGCTGTGCTTTGGACTAATAACAACTGTTTGATTTGCAGATGAGTACTTTCATTTCGCAAAAAGAAAATTGATAAAATAGTTTTAGGCCTAACTTGGATTAGTACCTATATATATAATACCTATCTATCATTTAATTTTTTTCCGGAAACGTTATACAATATAAGGATTGCCCCACTAGCACAGTGGTTAGAGCAGGTTATGGTCACCGAGGTCACTGGTTCGAATGTCAGCAGATATTACGAAGCGTCTCGGTCTGATTGAGACAATCTTGAACTTCTAGAGAATAACATGTATTTCATATTTCTAATTAATTATCGTTGTTTAACTAAGTACCTACTAACATTCAAAAGTAAATAAGTCTTTCTGCATAAGATATCCCGAATGACGTTGTTGGACTTGAGCGAGTTGTATAAACACGGCTTCAAATATACCTTTGAGTTCGTAGTAACTCAGATAAAAGTATTACACGGGGTCTCATTAAGGTTGAGATTTTCTCTAAAACTACTAGACCGATTGTAAGAAATTGTTCACTAGTGGATAGTTTGCAGTTCTGACTACTTATGTAGTATTAAAAAAATTGTTAATTCTGTCAAATTTTTGAGAAAATCTCAACCTTATAAAGACCCCCTATACTTTCAGACTCACTTAATGAGCCTATATTTTCTGTGAATTTACACAAATAGTGATTTACTAATAGACTATGAATGAAATGCTTTCATGTGTCGATGTAGATTCTAAATTTATTAATAGTGTCAGGAAATTACACGAATTACGAGTAAATATCTATCCAAACCAAATCTAAACACTGTGTAGCTGTCTTCATTAAATGTAAATTAACGTTAATTATAGATACAAACCAGCTTCATTTAAATTCAATTCAGATTCACTAAATCCCAATTTCGAGCCATTGGAACGTCAATACCCGAGCACTGATAGCATCGCAAACTGGTTCTCAGGTCCCTAATGGACACAATCGTGAATGACTATTAAATCTCGCTAACTCTAGCTGGACTTGGCTAGAGTTTGACCTAAGGATTTTGTGGCTGATGCCAGAATTAAACCCTACATAAAGCGGGTAGATTTTCAGTTGCTTGCAGACTTTAAATGGCAATCCATTGTGGGCTGGCTAAATATTATATTAGGATTATTTCCCACTAGCTGTACCCCGCAACTTCGTTTGCGTACAAAAAGTTCTATGCTCAGAACACATACCGCCATGGCTTATAAGCCTATGAGCTGTCCGGATATTTCAGCTATCTCTTAGTGTAACTCCCGTCAAAATCCCTTCAGTAGTTATGGCGTGATACATGAACATAGTCACAGACAAACCGACAAACAGACAAAAATTCTAAAAATTGGTGTTTTGGCATCAGTATCGATCCTAAAACACATTACAATTATTCTTTAAAAAAAATATCCAATGTGCAGTCACAACTTTTTTACAGTCTTATTATGTATGTATAGATTATTCCACTTTGTGCAAGTATGACACGTGGTACAGCTTTTTGAGTGCTAGCTTTTGTCCGGCAATTTTAGGCATACCGCCCTCCATTGTCGCTAAAGCGAATATACCAGCAATGTGAGTGAACTTAGCGACGTAGGCTGAAATGCCGGTATTTGGGGACCGCTCTTGTTACCCCGGGGCGCCAGACATCTGCGCAAATGGTTGCTCAATTACTCAAATTCGATATTCATTGACGGCTTTTTATAACGTCATAGTTATAGATTCTGTACAAAGCTTTCAATGGTAGTTAAAACTTTGCAGAGATGCTCACATGTCTGGCGGCCGGCCTTAGCAAAAGTTCCCTTTGTCACTTCCCGGTATGCCTGTAAGAGGTACAGCTAACAGCAGACCAAGTGTAACACTTTGGACCGTTCTTATTATATGCGTCGTAAGAGTTAAAATTGTACTGCAAGTGTTACCATTATCCGTACTTAAAGCTACATTTCTGTTTTTTTGAGGTGGGTACCAATAGGTAGTCAAAAGACTTTAAATAAAGCCGATACCTTATCAACTTTAGTACTCTAGCACAAATAGGATCACATTCAGATTTAAGACTGACCCACTGAGATTCCAAAGTCAAGATTAAGAAAAAAAATATTGGAATGCTGTAAGTACTATAATATTAGCTTGTATAGGCATGCACCTATCTATGTTGAAGTTGCAAAATGTAACTTATATTAGGTAAGATATCATGCATGAGTGACACTCGAAATACTTTTGAAATTTCTTTTGTAACGCATATTGAAGTTACCAATTGCATAAATATTTTTGTCTAGAGTTTTGTCTGCTACCAGCTGCCTACTACCCTGAAAAGCTGACCTAATGATTACTTTAGTTTCTTTTCTTTTACAATTAAGAAAAGAAACTAAACTAATCATTAGCACTAGCATTAACACAAAACAAACTGGAAACATTTTGTTTTTGTTTGATGCTTAAACGCTATAATTTCACCCATTAATTAGTTTCGGATTTGCTTCCATGTGGGATATTTAATTGACTAATAGTGTACAGTCGACAGCAGATCAATGGTAACACTTTCACTACGATTTCAAGTCTTACGACGCAAATGATAAGAACCGTCCAAAGTTCAAAGTGTTACCATTGATCTGCTGTCGACTGTACCATCTCTTCTAAGGAAACATTATATGAGTAGTAACTTATCATAAAATCATAATTCCTTGGTTGTGTTAGGTATCTTCGAAGATAACTAACAATGCTCTTTGCACTATTGAAGAAACAAAAAGTTGATAGTCTCTAAGCTTTAAGAGCAATAGACCATGTAATTTGACAGCGCAATGTATCAAGTTTACTCTCCGCATACTATAAAGCTCCATTGACACATTACATATACGATACGGCCGTTTGTGCATAGACGTTTAAAAATAGTTTTGTAGGCGCTAATTAAACGGAGGTACGGACAACAGCAGATCAATGGTAATACTTGCAGTACGAATTCAACTCTTATGGCTTAGATAATAAGAACGGTCCAAAGTCCAAAGTGTTACACTTCATCTGCAGTTAGCTACGATCTAGGTATATAATATCGGAAGATACTATTCATACAAAGGACATAATTGGGGTTGCAATTTTCTCAAAAACTATGGCAGATTGTAAAAATCTTCAACTTGTAGATAGTGCAGACTATTTAATTGTAAATGTATTTGAAAAATCTCTAAGTAGTTTTTGATAACCTGTACAGTTTTCGCTGGGTTGGGCTCTGCGATATTAATCAGACTCATCAATAAATGCTGATCTTAGGTAACATGCATGATGAGAGTAACAACATGATGGGTATTTCGACATATATTATTTATCTAAAAAGGACACACAAGCAAACGAGCCAGCTGATGGTGTTAAAACAATCATAAATATCAGTATTTACTTACTCATAACATCATCATGCAACAGTTGTGTACTGATCTTGTATGTAACACGTAGAATTAACCGTATGATTGCAATAAAATATTTGACATTGACTTTTTACCATGTCACGTCAATTTCAAAGTTTCTTAATTAACATCTTCTAACTTCAATGACGTGAGTTGACAATGGAAACGCACGAAAACACTATTTCTATTTGAAATTGGTCAACTGATTGATGTCAAACATACTTTTGTGTTTGGTTGAAATTAAAATGTCAATCATATTCCCAATAACCATGTCCATTAGATTAGTTTTATCGTGTTCTAGTTTTAAATAAGAAATTGGCACTAGTCTGGTTATTATTTTGCAATAGATTTAGATTTCATTTATTTCATCTTTACATAATTTTCTAGCAAAAGTAAGTAATGTAGTCGTATATTTGTAAAGATGATCGTCATAATTTTGAAAAAAACATAATGGGTAGGTTTTTAATAACATAAGTTACACTAGACTAGTAAGTAAACGAGCTACAAAATATAATATTAGGAATGTATTCTTTGAAGGGACGCCTTAATTAACAGTACTTTCACATGAGACAAATAACAGTGCTGCAAAGTATAGCCCTAAAAGCTCAGAATCTATATTATGCTGTCACATAAATTGCCTCATGCCAATTAGTGCCAATAAGCTGCGCCGGCGCTTTATGACGTAACACTCCTAAAACGATTCTATGATGAGACGACAGGCGAATATTTATTAGTGACCGTGTGAAACTCTTTTATAAAACTAGTTCTACGAACACGTCCGTGTATTGCAATAACGAGGATTCGCTCCCCTATTACGGTATCAAGATTTAAGATGATTATTTTCTAGTTTACTTAGGTATTCATCATCATCTTCATTTTTATGTCCCGCTGTGGACACAGACCTTCCCATATCGGGGTGGCTCGGGCTATGATACACAACGCGGTCCCAATGCAAATTGATGGAATACACCATGTCCAAGATTATCAGCAGGCATCTAGGATCGCATGCAAAAGATGGAAGTCATTTGTGTCTCTGCTTACCCCGACAGGATTTACTTAATATGTACCTACCTATGTATTCTTAATTATCTCTCAAAATAACGCACCTAATATAAGTTATTTTGAAATATCTTTAAACACGTTTACGATTTCAACTTTACGACAAAGTTATGCAAATAAACAATTATTTTTGCCACTAGCATTATATTCTTATTTTAACACAACAATAAAATCAAAGTAAACCGTGAAATTATGTCAAGAACTTTTTTGACTAATCCATTCGACCATGTACTTACAACAAAGAGTTGGGTGAAAACATTTGTTTGAGCAATAAGTATAGATAAATTGTGTACAGATTGGTATCTATTAAGTAAATACATGCCTCGATTGTTACATAGTACAGTCGTCAGCCCATCATGTGTAACACACGTGGACTCTACGTAACGGTAATAACTGAGTAAGTACTATTACCATGAGTTTGCTATAGTAAGTTCGCTCATTACGGTAATAACCGCAGCTACTTACATAATATTCAGAATTGATAGGATTTTTGTTGTGACCCCCAAAAGGTCAGTAGCAATTTACATCGCATCAATCCGTAACGTGTAGCATGATATACGATACTTACCTATTAATAGCTATAGTTTTCCATATAACTTTGTGTGCTTTCGACTCTACCTATAGGTATCAGTTCCGATTTATGTTTTCTAATTTGACAAGTTTAAGAATGTTGCTATCCTTTCCGTTTGTTATACTAAAGGTAAAGCAGCCAGTTTTCTGGATTTGTATAGAGATCCCGAAATAATATCAAGCGTGGATGTTTTTCAAAAGAATTTGCCGGCCATAATTTTGGTCTACTCAATCCGACGGCCTCTACAAAGTAGGAATCATGATTCATGATACAGTCTTTTCGTTCAAGAATGTTGCAACGGAACTACCATGTAAAGAGAAATAATTGTAATGTGATTGTGGCCACGAAAACCCAGTTGGAAGTGGGCCATTGGCTTCCGGGCATTCTGTTTGGTCACGAATCGGGCGGGTTGCAACACTCATCGGACTTTATGACCAATTCTAGACTCCCGATAGAAAACGTTATGTCATCTAACGATGATTTGTAGGGTATTTGGTTAAATGTATTCTAGACAGACTAAACCTTCGCTTGACCTCAATACCACTTGGTAAAGTGAAGACGAGGCGAAGATGTAGTACAGCTAACAGCAGATCAAGTGTAACACTTTGGACTTTGGACCGTTCTTATTATCTGCGTCGTAAAATTTTAAAATCATACTGCAAGTGTTACCATTGATCTGCTGTTGTCCTGCCTATAATAACCTATTTATGCCTATTCAATAGGGTGTTGAAGACCTCGTCCTCGTACCTACCTACGCATGTGCCTATTGGATCTAGTAAATGCCTATTCACCCGGCTTTGAAGACCTGTATGTACATGTCTTCAATAAGCATGGGCATTAATTTATGCATGGGCTTATTGGGGCTATAGTACCTAGTTTCTGAACTTGATGAAGCGAATAAAATTTTAAGATGGTAATTGTTAGACCTGTGATTTTGTGAAATACTTATGATGGTACCTACAGTGTATGTGTAGACTTTCCCTATGTTACGAATTCAATTCAAAGTGCCCCAATTACTCTTGTGGTATGGGTGAATGACAACTATAATTTCTCAGTTTCATAATTACCTTGACATGACATTCCTTTGCCGTAATCTCAATAGTTTTAGAAGTAGCTTGTCAGATTCATAAAGTTCAAAGCGAATCCCGTCAAAATTATCTCTTTTGTGATGAATAGTATGAATGCTATGGTAAACCATTGTTCTTGCCTGTCTGCATGACTCCGTAATAATTGCGTAGGTATATTGCATTGATATTCACGGCTATTAAGCGCACTTTCGGTTTTAACCATTAACGTAATCACGGTTTTTGAGATAAGTAATAAATTGAAGATATAACTAAAATAGAAAAATAATTAATTTTAAGTTCTTTTGTAATTTAAACAATGTCGAAGTGCTCTCTTAGAGCTTTACCTGTGGGCACTAATAAACAATGTATGTTATACTCACTAGTGCATATATTTCTATCAAGAGCGATATAGGTACCTACAGTCGAAGTCAGAGATAAGTATACAGGGGACCTCAGTGAGGTTGAGATTTTGTCAAAAACTACTTTACCGCATTTAATAATTCTTTTACAGTTACATTGTTTTAACTTTTATCTATCAAACAGTGAAATAATTTTTGCAATAGGTCAAGTTGTTTTTGAGAAAATCTCAACCTTAAAAACCTTTCTCGGTGTTCACCGTACATTCTATCGTATAGATACATAATAATATAATTGGCTATATTATAGCCATTCGATACCGTACTTAACCCTTCTTATGAAATACTCGTACTAATGATATTACGTTATGTAAACTAATCTTTTAATTCTTCTTTCCGGATATGATGGTTAAACCAGTCGGCATGGTCTAAATAACTTTCTAAACTGTTAGGTACATTGAGACCAACCAATAAGTATGGTAATGAATGTGACACTAATTTTTACACAAAATTAATAAAGTTGCAATTGACCCAAAAAGCGCCCTCAGCAATTCTTCTTTGATTAAATATTGATTAGATTAAAGTAGTTTCCCTAACATCAATATCTCTTGAACCGACAAATTATAGCTCTTTGCGAAATCATCGGGATCTCACACAAAAAGCATGACAAACCTATTATTTGGGTATAATATTTTTCATTTTCGGTGTCACAATTCCTCACCTTGTGGAGAACAATAACGACACTTTGTATAAGGCGCCGTCCTCAAATGCACATCTTACGATCAGACTTCCAATCGATTACAAATTGCTTCCCTCTGTTTATTTGATCTCTTCCCAAAATTATAATGTGAAAATATTCAGAAATAACTTCCTATTGCGATTGATTTTTGATAAATATTTAAAAAAATCCTTATGTCTGTGGATCAACTAATGTAATACCTAAATATGATGTAACGATTCTTATTGAAGTTTCTTGATTAGATAACCATTTTAAATATACAAGATAACTTTCTACGTAGGTATCTCATACTTCTAAGCAATGCTTAATGACACTTTTTAGCAGTTATTATTGTTATATCACTTTAATTTAACGACATCTTCCCCTATTTTCCACCATTTTCTTTTACGACAAGATCTTACGTTCACTAGACTACCAAGTCGCAATTGAAGTGTCATGCAATGAGCACAGAACCTTACTTTGCAACGGCTAACGCCGTTACGTGCCGTTACCATTGGCGTTCGTTCGTTACGTTATCTAGTCAGGCAGTAGTCAACCGGAAATTGCTAACGAAAGGAGGAAAATGTTAGCGGAATTACTACATAGCTTAGCTAAATTACATAGAGTTTATGTAATTTGAAATTAGTTCTTTCAGCTCGCAGTTAGGTACAGTTGGTTTTAGTTTGAAATTAGTACCGATTCCGATGTGTCGCACGTTTTTATTCATCGCTAATCGAAACGTCCCGCTCACTCTTACACAATGTAGCTAGAGTGTAGATGACAGTTTCATTTCCATGATTTAATCACTCACAACATACAGCCTGCGAAAGTACAAAAAACATCTATACAAAAATATTTCATGTCAGCTTGCCCTAAGGCCCGTAATAGACCTTCTTCATAGTAAGTACCTAATATACTTACTAAATAAGTAAGTACCTAATATACTTTGTTGCTTTTGGTGTCGAGACCCTCGGCCCGTGGGGTCCAGGTGCCTGGTCGCTGTTTAAGGATGTAGGTAGGCAAACGAGTTGATGCCACAAGAGCTGGCAGCTACCTCGCCCAACGGCTTAGCATCGCGATCCAGCGAGGTAACGCTACCAGTGTCTTGGATACTCTTCCTATCACTCAAAAATTTCAAAATAATTTAATTTAGGATTTATATAATATAGAATGTTTCTTTTTTAATATATTATATATCTAATGTTTCTTTTTTAATATATTATATTGTACCTTTTTGAAATAAAAATTCAGTACCTAATCATTAAGTACACCTACCTATCCGAATAATGTATAGCAAGCTAGATTAGTAGCAAGCCTCATGTGTAACAATTAACAAAATCATTTTGCTCTGCGTACATTCTCCATCTCGACTACATCTTGACGCATGTTCGACATAATTAGGTGGTCAGCTGACACGACCGGTGAACCGTGTCACAGCTATCGCTGACCGCTCGCCTGTGGCCAGATTGCTGTCCACGAGCTGATAACATCGACATGACATCTGGTAGCTACCTTGTAAACGCTCGCTGTTTAGTTTCTTACCGCGTTGTATTTCGTGCTCGCGTTGCATGGGCCGTTCTAGGTAATCTCTTTTATTATATTACCCTACTGCTGGAAGGAGCCTCCCGTAATATTTTTGGAGTGTATTTATATTTACCTATATTATGAATAATATGTCGGTTCCTTTGTGGGCTACTGTATTGATGAATTTTGAGGATGTAAGTATCAGTAAATGAGTCTACACATCAAACCCTCCGACAGATTCTAGTATTGTCTTGGCCTGGAAGAAATCCCTTAAAAATATAAGGCCGCCTGTCTGTACACTAGCGAATTTTGATTTTTTTTATATGTACGGTGGAACACAGAGAAAGCTGTACAGGAGAGTTTTTAAGGTTGAGATTTTCTCAAAAACTACTTGACCTATTGCAAAAATTCTTTCACTGTTTCATAGATAAAAGTGAAAACTATGTAACTGTAACAGAATTACTAAATTCGGTCCAGTAGTTTTTGAGAAAATCTCAACCTTATTGAGGCCCCCTATATACGTATCTCTGTCTTCGACTGTACCTATGTATTCTTTTGTGTGCAAATAAAGTATATTTAATTTGATTACTGACTTATGCCTTGCCCTGAATTTTTGATGTAGTTACCTACTAGAGCAGCGAGGTTGTAACTTCGCTCGGCTAGAGCGAGTAGCCCCATAGCAATGTTTTGACAGTTCCTGCAGGGCGTTACCGGTATAGTTATAATAATAACTTTGGACTCTACGACATTATAATAAGAATGATTGATAGTGGGCAGTGTGGCCTTGTCAGAAGCTTGGTGTGGTCAAATTGATTTGACAGTTTGATCTTCGACCTTCAACATTTGGCCTTAATATTCGGTGCCTTAAATAGTTTATCTAATAATGGCTTCTGGTAAAACAAAATTAGGCTAAGCTACGGGTATATTTATTTAACTACTGTAAATTATATCTATGGTACACGCAACTTTATTAGGTAAAATTGCCTAGGTGTAGGTTCGGTCTATAATACATAAGTAAATACTCTTGTAGTAGGTATAGCTATTTATTAATTATTTATTTAATTACTCTCTACATTATATCTATGGTACACGCAATTTCATTAGGTACAATTACCTAGGTGTAGGTACGGTCTATAGCACATAAGTAAATACTTTTCTAGTAGGTAGGTATAGCTATAATGGAGGTAGGTAGCTAGCTAGCAGGGACTGCAAATTGAGACATTATGCTTCGTGACGTTAATTATTGCGCGTGCGCCGCTCGTTCACGCAACGCTTCGAATTTTTACGTTCTACGCAAATTCCTGCTAATTGCGAAGCTTGCTTAAACTTAGGCGTGTAGATGGTATAGTAAGATTAATATTATAATACTTACTTACCTAATAAATATTTATTATCAGTCTGCATGAAACTTTAAATTCTTAGTCATATCTACCGTAGATAATTAAGAATATGTAGATTCAAAATGCGTTTAAAAAACTTTTGATGCGGTGTTTCTTAGCTCAATTTTTTTTTTAAGTTAACGTAACATATGGTAGGTAGTATAAGTAGTAGATGTTCTGTCGACTGTATCTATAGATTGCAGTTCGATGGATTTGTGTCTATTTATCGCAAGTTATATATCTATTTACATATTTATCGAGAGCTAGTCAAATCTAACACATTTTTGTATGATTGTGATATCTAATTGAAAGACTTCCAATGCTGTTTAGGTACCTACGCTATGTACTGTGGTCATTACCTCAGTGAATGTGGTACTATCTGCTGCGAAAAAATAAATAAAGGTAAATTAAATCCCTAAAAATGAACTCTTTATATTTGCTACATTCAGCAGACAAATAATCTAAGCGAACAATTTCACAAAGGACAAACAAACCCCTCATTCGCCACGCACTATTACAGCCTAATGAGCACCTTATCCATAATAATTGAAACGCCTTGATGTAACAAATCTCGTGCATAACTTCCTGACCGATCGAGTGTGTAATTTACAATCGCGTGGCTTGGCATGCAGGAAGAAATCAACCGAATTATCAGTGTGACCACAAACCCTTGTTAGATACGGGTTTGATTGGCATTGCATACATGGTGTATAGGCATATAAGTTACAGTTACAAGTGCATTGGGAATGCGGGGCAAGATCGCCACAGAAGTGCGGTAACTGATCAATCATTCATAAACTTATAACAGGCACTGAAGTGTTTCAATTGCATTCATTATCCATCTTATTCTTATTCAAGTCAAATATTTTTATTGTGCATAAAAAATAGGTTACATAATTGAGTGTGCGCTAAAATCCGCACTAGGCAAGCCTATGCGGACGGACCATTACCTATGTAGCTGCTGTAGTTGGTGGTGTTAAAGTGAGCGGACTGTATTTTATAGTAAACTGGTATATTGAAACACTTGAACATAGAATTTTTACACTTGTTGTGAGTTCAGAGACGTTGGAAAGTTCTAGTCTGAACTTCTTCCTTGATAGCGACAGTTTTGTTTTATTCTTGGTAGGGGGAAAGACTCTGCACAGACTCCACGAAGGTTGGAGTTTTTATACATTTCCCTTGTGCTGTCAGCTCATCCCCTCAGCTCATTGAAGTAGCGTAGCAAGGTTGCCTCTGACAGCTCCACTGTTGCAGGCTTTCGGATACTTGCAATAAGCGCATATTAACGCCACGGAACACATAATTTCACTTACCTGTGACTCTCGCTGATTACTTTGTTTTTGGACTCTTTGAAGCAAACGTCCTATAGATACGCAGTACCGTCTTCTTCTTCTCGTGTACCATAAGGGCACACGGGACCCGTGCCCAGGGCCCCCATACTCACGGGGGCCCCGAAATACCGATATTACACTTTACAATTTATTTTCTATTTTGAACTATTTACATTTGAGCTACACTAAGAATTAGCTCCAACATTTCCAAGTCAAAATGCTAATCGGACACCAGATCAGTTATCCTTCTAAACAGTGAAAATTTAAATTTTTTGGTCATCAACTTTTTATTTTCCAACATAGCCCCATATTCTTGTGTGCCCAAGAGCCCCGGAATGGCCTAATACAGCCCTGCCTATACTCTCCAATAAATGAACCACTTCGTCTTTTCACAGTTGATTTGGTTGTCATTCAGGGAATGGACTTCAATTTCCCAGAACGTCAACTTTTTCAGCTTATGGGAGAAATTGTTTACACTCTGTATTACTTGCTACATCATTATAGCATTAATCAGATCATCAAACTTTCATACCCTTGCGGTTTGTGGGCAGTCGATTACGACTTCCACCATGTAAAGTCATACAATCAGAAACCGCGAAATCTACTCATTTCCGCCTATTTTTGCTTCTGTAAATTGGGAAGTGTGAACTCTATTAGGGGAATTCTGTAGTTTTTGTTCGTTTTGTTTTTATTTGTCTAGTTCATAATGGACTATTCTGACTTGACTGTGTCCGCTAAAGATATCAAAGTCACCTTGCTTAGCAACTGTCTACCTCCTGTCTCCTGCTTATTATAGATTCTTCGGATTTTTAACTTCGGACCATCTTTTCAGCGATTAAATAAAGGGCATGTTAGGCAGTTTCTCACTACATTAAACATATTAATTTATATGATTGATTGCGAAATAGGCTCATAGCGATAGCCGCAACATTTTTCTGTCGCTACGAGTCATATTAACCACATTCAACTTGTAACTACATCTTGCCTATATTTGAAAACTGAGTATCTAATCAACTTGTGTATACCTATATAGGTACGAGTATAGTCAATATATCTAAAACACTCATTTATCGCTAAACTGACACATTTTATAGATAGGTACCTACACTAGAATTTTTAGAATGTTCTAAATTTCCACAAAGACCTGCAAAAACTGTATAAACTGATTGAGAGCAGTCACACTGCATAATGTTTAGTTTTTTCTGCTTCTAACGTTTAGTCTAGTTTTTTTATTCAGCAAAAACAGGCTTTAATAAGTCACGTCTCACCCTTTCCCCAATTCGCCAAACAATTGGTCATTTGTCACGGAAAGATTGCAATAATGAGTGATGCAAAAGCAAATAAATTCAGAGGTGGAGGACTCAGTTTATTCCGTTTGGGTTCTGCTCCCTATTAATTCATTCCTACATATTTAACGCCGGTCAATAGAGGTCTAGGCACCCTAGCCCGTAAATTATGAAAATTAATTGTTGATACAATATCATTGATCTCCTATAAATAACTAGATACACAAAGGTAAAACATTTAAAAAAAAAATAAGCGTCCATTGTTAACGTCCAAATAATATCGAATAAAGCAAATGAGGGTCCATTCATCCGGTTGGACCTTCTTTGCGCTCGGACATTTTTAGAAGGCAGACTGTGTATCTAGTTGTTTATAGGAGATCAATGTACAATATTCATGAAAAAATTAACTTGCCACGAGGGCCCGCCGCACGATCGATACCTAGTCAAATTATGTTATCTAGTCATATACGAGTGCCCAACGCAAATCCGTGATCGGGCCCCCTCGCCAAGTTTTAAGAATACACGAATACGTGTAGTAGACCACTTATCTTTCTGTCCACTAAGAGAAACGCCAAACATAGCTCTTTCCGTAACTCGCTAAGCGACTTTGACTTGTAGACGTATGATGCTATTCATAAACCTAGTTAAACCTCACTTCCTTTAAATCGTGATGCTATCCCTTTTTTAGGTAAAATTACCTAGGTGTAGACGGACAACAAAGTGATCCTAAAGGGTTCTTTTTTTTCGTTTTGAGGCACGAACCCTAAAAAGGGTTAAATTAATATCTCTATTTTTCTTTACTACAAACCAATGAGCGCATGGAAAAGATATACGACTATGGATATCCCAAATCAAAATTATGTGACAACCTCACTTCCATTTAATCGTGTTGTTATTCCTTTCACACTTCGTCAAAAAAGGTTAAGATAGAAAGGGACAGGGTGGCTAAACGGTGGCGTAACTTTAAATCACGTTTATGAATAACAACCTTAGATTTTTTTGAGAAATTAGGTCCTTACTACAGATTTCATGATTGGCCAAGGTACAGCTAACAGCAGATCAAGTGTAACACTTTGGACCGTTCTTATTGTCTGCGTCGTAAGAGTTGAAATCGCACTGCAATTGTTACCATTGATCTGCTGTTGTCCGTACACTGCTAATTAAACATTTGAGTACGCATGTCATCAGTCTCAGTCTAAAAATGTAGGTAGGTATTAGGTACCTGTTAAAAGTGTCGCAAAAACTAGGCAACAAGTAAAAGCATTGTCGCAATAAAACGTTGTACAATTAGTGAAGAAATAAGTAAGTAATGCTTTGTAACACTAAATTTAATTTCGATTTGCAACAAAACTGTTCATTTTATATGATTACAGGCAACAGTGAATTGTTAACGATCATTTTAATGATATCTCGAGCTAAATTAAAACGGTATTGGCGTAATGCTGTGTTGTATGGCTGCGTCTTTTTTCGATAATTTAGATTTTGTCAGTGTACTTTATGGATGTCAGTATACAAATACAATTAATCTGCAAAAGGAACTGTTGATTATAGGTAAGTAATTCAATAATTATGTAGATAATAAGCGAGATTCATCTAACGAAAGTTTTTCATAGTTGGTAAGTACCTCGAATTAGTGTTTTTTTAGGAGCGGTGAGCTGTGAGTTTTTTGCTACTTTTATCCTCAGCGTTGGCAACTTTTCCATGAAAAGTGGTACAGTATAGGTACGTAAGTAAGTACCTAAATTTTTAAAATATGTTGTCGTGCAAAAACGTACATAGGTACACAATTCTCTGATCTGAGATACACAATATACATATAATTTAAAGGATTTATTTGCAATAAAGGACTGTTCTGATTCTGAATGCCGTTCAATACAATTTCAGTACCTACGATAACTATAGAAATGTTACATAAAAAACATACATAGGAATAAAAATAATAAAAAACATTTTGTAACAAAATTTAATTTATTTTTATACAAAAATATATTCTGTGCGCACTTAGGAATTAAAATTTGTACATTTAGATGCTCCTTATTTAGGTACCTACATTGAACTTATAAGTTCTGTTTCTTCAAAATACACCCTCTTGGCATCTTCAATAGCTGATGAAGCCAAAGAAAATATATTTTGGTCGTTTCCTTAACTTACAAATATCACTTATTTACTTATATCTACATTATTTAATTGATTTATCACTATTTACACGTCTGCAAAGTTCAGTCCTATTTAGAAGCACTTTATTCACCAGTCATGACCTCAAGGAATTCTGAAACAAACAAAACACGGCTTATTTATGTGTGTCTGTCCCCAAGATCCTGTCCCCCTGCTCCCGTGATCCGTTTCCAACCCAAACGGATCCCGGGATCGGTGGAGACAACCCCGTCCCAGATCGAACTTTTTATTTCTGTCTGCCAATAGGTACTTACCTATATTAAATATTTTTGTTAAACATAATTTAAAGTTCAGTTTACGATTAGGATAATTTTACTTTAGTGCCCGATACAGAATTAGCTAAATTGATTCCTTGTTAATAGGTTCAGTTCTAAGGTTGTTTTGTCACTTTCACTCTTCGTTAAATACATTAAGAAGTGCAAAACAAACTTTTTAATCACGTAGCGTAATTATAAAGGACACGACATACCATCAAAGTCCACTGTCCCGGAGCCGTCAGCGTCAATCTCCTCAATCATGGTGTCCAAATCGTCGACTGTAATGGTATTGTCCAGCTCTCTGAAGATCTCCTTCAGGACATCTGTCGTTATGTAACCGTTGCCTGAGAAACGAGTAAAAAAATAACGGTAAACAAAAAAGGTAGGTAGGAGCTACTACAGCTTAAAAGGGTGGCCACACACGCTACGGTCTACCGGAGAGGTATACCTGCACAGGTATTCTTGCGCAGGTAGACCGGAACGTGTGTGGGAATAGACCTGTGCAGTTTTATAAACCTGCGCAGGCGACCGGCGCAAGATCGAAAATCAATTATTTCGAGTGACACCGTACGGTGTACCTACCTGTGACCGCTCCGGTACACCGGAACGTCCCCATACACGCGGTTGACCTGCGCAGGCAAACCTGCACGGGTAACCTCTCCGGTAGACCGTAGCGTGTATGGCTTACAAGTTACAGTGCCCCCTATATAATACTTTTATCTGTCTTCGTGTGTACCGCTAACACCAGATCAAGTGTAACACTTTGGACCGTTTTTATTATCTGTGTCATAAGAGTTGAATTCGTACTGCAAGTGTTACCATTGATCTGCTGTTGTCCGTACCTACTTAAATTCCGTTACCGATACTGAACACCCCTTATCTAAGTTTTTATGTACCTACCTACCTACCTGTGCAGGTATTGTATACGTATTTTGTAGATATGTAAGTAAGTAGGTAGGTACCTATCTATTCTCATACCTTCTTTGTCGTATAACCGGAACGCTTCTCTGAGTTCTTTTATCATAGCCTCGTCGTCCTCTTCCTCTTCTGTCAGGAACTTGGAAGCTAACTGACAGAACTCGCCGAATTCCAATTCACCTGAACCTATGGGTACAACAAACGAAATTAGCGCTGCAGTTCTGTTAAAATATTGTACTTATTGAATACGGTTCTAAATTTTATTGTGACGTCATGATGCATGACATCGCGGTCCACCTGTCAAAATTACATCCTTCATACAAAACGTTGTAAACGGAAGGAATAAGGAACAAAACTGGAATTACTCTTTTTACTCGAGTGTTCCATATTTTTTTTTTATTAAACTTTTTACACATTACACTGTATAAAGGCGAACTTAATGCCTTGCGGCATTTTCTACCAGTTAACCAAACAAATCAAACATACTTAATCAAATCGAAGAATTTGAAATTCACTAATTCCGACAAATTATCAGCTCATCAACCAGTTGTTTGTTACATACTAATACCTACATATCGTCACCGGAAATATTAATTAATGTAAGGGACAAAATTGCGGAAATGAGTTAAATATACAGTTCGACTGCAAATTTTACGCTATATCCGTGGGTATACCTATTTAAAAAAATTATATCTGCAAAAAAAGTGTCCTTTACAGTAACAATTTTTGAACACTTTTATTTAAGAAATTGCGTAAAATTGAGTGTAAGGTGCAACTAATAACTGACAACCTAAAAGTTAAAGTTATTATAAAATACTAAAGGAGAAAAAACACTACCATCAATATTGTCATTTTAAACCTTAAACAAGTTTTCATATTATGTTGATAATAGTTGGCATTGCGCGGAAGTAATGCCATCGTATAAAAACAGCACAATGAAAAAATATATATTTTCTAGCTAGGTCAGCTGAAAAATTTATTTTTGGGAACTGCAGGCCAGCCAATCGGACTGCACGGTTGGTTTGCAGTTTTATTATAGTTGTACTGTACAGTTTAGATGCAGTCTGTCTGTATCCTACGCAGAAGTCAGTATTTCATTCAACCTGTTTTCGACTTTAAGTCTTCGTACAAAGTATCGAATTGTATTTTCCGCTGTCTAGTAGCTTAACTCCCAAGAAAAATAAATTGAATCGGTTACATTAAACAATCCTCATGTTTTTATGAGTTACATTATTATACAATATCGCCGTTATTTATTTTCCTTAAAATTGTTAATGTATCGGACATTTTTTTATAAAAAAATTAACGTAAGAGACAATATATCTTGGAAACCATAAGGTTTGTGTTAATTCTGATAAAATAGCATTAAAGAGCTTGAAATTCTATGAAACTTTGCCATAAACGATTTTTAGTAACATTTGTAATAAAAAAAATATTACAGTTTTTCTGAAATAAAAATCGTTGTTTGGCTCTCCTGAAAAATGGCCATTTGTCCCTTACATTAATTCATATTTCCGGTGACGATATCTATCAAGCTTATCAGTGAATTTTATTTATTTATTTACAACAAACTAATAACATATTTACATAAACAAACAAAAAATTTATGTAATAATTATATAAGCTTATCAGTTGTATTGTATGTTACCTACTAATACATATATCAAGCTTACGCAGACAAAATTCATCGTGCGTAAAGGCATGACTAAATTCGCCGGCTCTCGACATGCCTCGATAGCCGTGATCGTCTAGTGGTTAGGACCCTACGTTGTGGCCGTAGTAACCCAGGTTCGAATCCTGGTCACGGCAATGCAAAATGCATTGTCACGGTGAGGCTTTTTTGGCTTTTTTTTATTATTATTCGGAATAATTTAACAGGTGAGTATACCCTAGGTATACCAACGTAGTACTTTTTTTAGTAGTTAGTATTAGGTACTTTATTCTGTGACCTAGGTATACCTGTTATTTCCATTCCCTTTTTTATTTATTTTTATTTAATTTTTATTACTTTGGTAATTTATTTCTATTAGCCATCATTATCAAATAATTTTCCTCATATTTTTTTTAAAATGCCATTAATAATATCGACACCGCCATCTATGATTTTATTAAAGAACACCAATCATCTACACGAACATACATTCGAACTTAGGCACTACAATGTACGAAGTGGCTCCATCTATGGACATACATTTGAACTGGGACGTGCAAATAAGTTCCGTTATCCACCGCTAGTCGAATTCATTTCTTTGTTAAATATTTTGTGATTTATATCTTTGATTAATTATGTGATCCTGTACCTAATTTGTCCTCACTTGCTGCAAATATTTATTATGTATTAATTTGAATTTTGTCCACTTTTGCACGGAGCATGCAAGGATGAGTCTGGGTGGCAGCAGAGACGGTTTTCCTAGACATTGACGTTAAAAATTATACCCTAGTCAATGTCAAAAATTACTGTATGATGTTTACGTTTATTCTTCTAAAAACAAGAAAGTAAGTAGGTATTAAATGTATGTACCTAAAATCCCAATCAACAAGTCCTAGGTACCTACCTACTTAAAAGTTTTAAATCTTACCATCCTGATCTATTTCATCGATGATTTCCTTCAGAGTTGCCTCGTCCAGTTCGTGCCCCAACATCTCCAGGATCGTGCCAATCATGTCGGTGCTGATGACACCTTTCTTCTCGTGGTCGAAGGCATCAAAGGCATTCTTCAGAACTGTGTGATATAAAACCGATTGTTGATGAGAAATTGTCTAAACAATATTAAATATTTCAATCATATTGGTTAAGTTATCAAGCGTCGATTTAAACTTTCATTGCGATAGCACATCTAAATAATCTTTTATCTGATTTGCAACAGCATTATACATTATTTACTACATAACTGCCAAAAAAAATAGGTGGTTTTTCAATGGTTTGGAAATTCTACTTAAATAAAGGCATAAAAACCAGAGGGTACTTTCTATATTGTGCCCGGTATTAATATTTATTTATTTAATATTCCAGCATGCCCAATTTTCAGCATTCTTCAAGACCTTAGACCTTAGGTACGGTCGAAGACAAAGAAAGGTGTACAGGAGAGTTTTTAAAGTTGAGATTTTCTCAAAAACTACCTGACCTATTGTAAAAATTCTTTCACTGTTATAAGATAAAAGTTAAAACTATGTAACTGTAACAGAATTATTAAAATCGGTCAAGTAGTTCTTGAGAAAATCGCAACCTTATTGGGACCCCCTGTATACATACCTCTGTCTTCGACTGTACCTCTGTTGAGCCATGTAGGTACCTAAATGATCTTTCTCAAGCTCCTCGTAGGTCTCTGCATGCATTTAACATTTAGATCATCTCATTTTAACTTTAAAACAACTCTATAGGTACCTACGCTGCTGTATGTTCACCTATACTTACTATAAATATTATCTAAAGTTTTAACTGAGGTCAATTTCCACTATCACATAAGTATACAAATTTCTTCAGTTTTATTAGGTTTTAACAATCTCTAATAATTAATACTTAGTACTTACGTTGCAACTGAGTTTTATCCAGCTCCTCCTGCGCTCCGGGCATGAAAGAAAACAGCGATGTTATTAAAATGTAATTAAAAACACTCATTCTTAATATATAAAAATACCACGTCACTAAATCCATCACGAAACACAACACAACACAATATTGCAAAACGCGCGAAATCGTTACGCACCATTTTGTTTTTCTATTAGACGTTGCACCAATAAATCCTACGATGCACTGAAGCACTGTCAATCCGTTTTTGAGTTTGGTCCAGATGCTCTGGACGTAGGCCGTTTTATAGATCACGAGATTGACGAATTCCGCCTAGGTGGAATATCTCAGGGGTGGTCAACTTGTTCACAATAAAATTAATGAAGGAAGTAGAAAGGAGCATCTTTATGGAATGTTTTTACCGAATACACGTCGATCGAATCGAAATATTCATCATGAACATTATCATCGTGATCTGTCACTCTCAGTTGGGAAAAGGCGTCCATAGTGTATTTCCAGCCATCTCTATCCTGGTCATCATACGTACTTAATATTATTCCACGCCCTGCTGACGTTTCCCATTACGCCATTACAATGCGCTGACATATTTGTCCCAAAGTCGCAATCCCATAGATACAGTTTTCTTTATACGGCGGAACACAGAGAAAGGTGTACAGGAGAGTTTTTAAAGTTGAGATTTTCTCAAAAACAACTTGACCTATTGCAAAAATTATTTCACTGTTTGATAGATAAAAGTTAAAACTATGTAACTGTGAAACAATTATTAAATTTGAACCAGTAGTTTTTGAGAAAATCTTAACCTTATTGATATGCCCCCTGTATACTTATCTCTTTCTTCGACTGTACTAGTTATTCTACTACTTAGCGTACTTAGGATGTTACATTTCTGGAAGTCAATTAAAACAGTTGACTACCGCTGCCCATCTGGCTGTCGCATGATGCTTGGAATCCTAGGATTGTGACAGTTGGGCTCCCAATGCTATCGACAGGGCCAAATTTAGGATAGCTAATTATAAACTACACGCCGTGATTAATTATAACAACTACTACGCAGGCGTGTGCATAAGTGATTCCCAGTTCCACAATACATAATTTTGTTTAAATTTTTTTTAAGTAGACTCTAAAGTAAAGATTGGAAAGGTAAGATAATATAATTTAATGAAACAATTTTATGCGAAAAGCAGTCGGTTTGTTTTTTGTAATAATTCACTTGTCTATCAGTTATTTGTTATCTATCCCCATAAACATCGAACTTGCAAACTTTAATAATATAACCATACCTTATTTACTCCAGCCCAATGTAAATACTAAATAACAATATTTATTTCGAATCCACTCGACAAAAATATATCAGCTTCGGAGCTCTCTCGCCTCCCACATATCCCATCAAATTAAATTACATGCGACGAGAAACGACAAATATTGAATCGAATAACTCATTTATGTGTATTGTTTTTCTAACAGCAAACATCACACGATTTTAATTTTTTGTAAGTCGCGCCAGTTTTGCTTCAATTAAGTTAGTGAAGTGGCGTCATCGTTTTTTTTCTCTTTTTCTCTGATTACTTGTTCATGTAAAATAGTGTATGGTAAATAAAATCATTTTCCTAATGGCATAACGGTATATCCCTACGCGACAGAGTGAGAAATGAGACCATCCGCCTACGGACTCGTGTCACCGACATCGGCAAACGAGTGGCAAAACTGAAATGGTCCTGGGCGGGGCACCTCTGTCGCCGAAACGATGGTCGATGGAGTAAGTGCGTTCTAATGTGGAGACCCCGGACGGGTAGAAGAAGCGTGGGCAGACCACCGGCCAGATGGTCCGACGCACATAAAGAAGGTTGCTGGCTCGGTGTGGACCAGACAACCTTGGGATCGGGCCACATGGAGGATTCATGGAGAGGCATATGCCGAGGAGTGGGCTGCTGTATGCTGAAGAAGAAGAAGAAGAAGAATGGCATAACGACTTCGTTTACCATTTGAAGTCATTTAAGTAGGTTGTATATGTGTCGTGGTCAGATCGTTAAATTGAGCATTTCATGAAATCGTCAGTCATTTCATGAAATGGTGGCATTTCATGAAATCGTCATGTTGCGTCGGGCATATCGTTTAAACGTCAACGTTCGTCGATTTGTCCAACGACGTTTGGTCAGATCATTAATGTAGGGTGCCCATTAAGGATGTAAGTAATAATAATTCAAAATATACTTATTACGAACTTATTTATTGTTTTAGTCAGTACCAAATAAAAAAAAATATATATGTTACAAAATTCTTACAAGCATTTCAAACCAATTGTCCACTGGAATTAAATATACGAAATATTCATATTGAAAACATTAAAAGGAGAATAAAGATGTTTTTATTAAATGTTTTTATTATTATTATTATATTTATATTACCTAATAAAATAAGTACAAAATTGTATTATAATATTATAGAACGTTAAAATGTTTCGTTTCACATACGGTATACCTTTATGAAATTCCGTTAGTATTTCAAAATATTTCTCCATCGTAATTATACGAATAGTAGGATCATCAATGCATTTCTTCTTGTATATTAAAAACTTGTAATTCCAGTTTTTCCATGATGTAATATTTTGTAATCCAGTAAATTATAGTCCGTCGACTTTCGTTGCCTGGTCACCCTACTTTCGTTTATTTGTTGTATAACCTAAAAATGAAAATTATGTATGTTAAATTTCTAGGATTCAATTATTAAAAGTAAATAAGTACATTTTAGATACTTAGATGAGATTTTAAAAGGATATAAACTAAATATTGTCATTTAAATAGGTACTAACCTGTGAAATGTATTCCCAAGAATTTTTTTTGTAAATTGAGGTTGGTTTTTGCGTGACTGTCATAAAATCCACACCGTTTCGTATAGTAACACTTATTCAAGTTTCCAACACACTTTCTTATATAATTTGCACATTTTTATTCACTTTTCAACATGAATCCGCATTATTTACTTACGCACACAAACATAAACAATGACAAAGCGCGCTCTCAGCGCCTCTAGCGGTAGTTTTTGCCATTTTTCTACGATATGGCCAATTGTGTTTGGTCATATCATGAAATAGCCGTGCGTTTGTTGGACATATCGTAAAACGTTTTCTATTCATTGATCTGACCAAGCTATTTCATGAAATGACCAATAGACATTTGACGATTTCGTGAAATGCCACCATTTCATGAAATGGTCGACTATTTCATGAAATGTTCAATTTAACGATATGACCACGACATATGCATATTAATTAAATAAAACGGGAATTACCGCGTTAAACGTTTATTATTGATGTCTCGATATTTCAGTCTACTCGTGACCATGATGTCTGCAATTCTGTCGAAATATCGAGACATCAATATCAATAATAAATGTTTAACACGGCAATCCATTTTTATCTAATTAATATGTATACAAACCGTGTAAGTTTAAAAAAATTGTATATAACTTTGTCTTTATAATTATTTACTATAACCAGCGTTGTGTTTCTTCAAAGTTCACCATAACTATATCATAATCACGTTAAGCTACCAGGGCTTATACTTAATTACAATGTTTGTTGCAATTAGGTCGCATTAAAAATTCACGAGGGTGAGGCTACTCAAAGGATGTTCTCTCCCACGTCATGGATAATAAAATACTTACCCTTGTTTCCCGTAGGGGTAGGCAGTGACTATGGGATCCTGGCATATCACAGTCGTTTCCTCAATAAAGTAAGTAAGTAAATCTCTTCATGCACGGTTGTCGTCGGTTGAGACCACAGCGCGAATATAAAGCGAGATTTAAAGTTACGGCACCGTTTAGGCCCCCTGTCCCTTACTATCTTAACCTTTTTTAACGAAGTGTGAAAGGGATAGCAAAACGATTTAATGAAAGTGAGGTTTAACTAGGTTTATGAATAACAGCATAAGTCAAGTCATCTATGTGACTGTAGCAGATATAGGTAACAACTACGGCCTTGTAAGTCAGAGGAAATAATTGGAAACAATAACCAATCAAACTAGGAAAACAAATAGCAAAACACATGGCTGTCCTATTCTAACGGTGTAGCTGCAGTAGTGAATACTTAACAACCACAGCTAATCTTCTCTTTCGGTGTTATTTTCTACTATTGAATCATTGTTTCAACCACATTGAAAATTTGCAGTTTACAAAATACGAAATAAGTTTCACGTTTCACACATTGTTTGACGCCTAAATTTAATTCAATAACAAATACTAAATTATGGAATTGTTCAATAGCGTTCGTGTTCAACGTATTTTAACGCTCACAAATGCAGCAAGTCAGGAAAATTGAATTTACTGAATATAGTTCAAATTGAAGCTTTAACTTACAATGGGAAATGTTTGTGTAGTCGAATAGAAGTCAAATATGTTTATGAAAATCAGCTTTTACTCGCAGCTTTGTTCCAATTTTGGCGTAGGTTACTTACACAGTGTGTTTGTATATGTATGTACCTACTAGGCATGTCTCCGTCTTTATAATATTAGATTCAAGTATGATCGGCTCCATTGGCATATTAACTGCGCTATTAAATAGTTCTGTGATATTTTGAACTCTAATTTGTAATAAACAAGCCTCTGTTTTGAATCACTCTCTGAAGTCAAGATTACGTTATGTTAATAAAGATTATATATCTTTACCTTTTGAGCCGAAGATTTATTCGCGAAGACTCCATAATGTAATAATAGTACCAGTAATAGTCCACGCTAATTTAGTCGAAAGCCATTCCAATCAGATTAAGTGACTTGGGTGAATAATTTAGTTGACATTCCTATTCGTAGAGCCAATGTCAGTTATATTTAGGGCTGACAAAACAAACTAATGCCTTTACGAAGAATAAAGATAAAAAACAATATAGGTAGGTTACCTACGGGATTTTAGATTCTGCTGATAAAAAATTGTACAAGTAGGTATCAACTACCTACTTAAAAATTCATAAAAATCTCGATTAAGCACCTATAAATCGATTACCTCTCCTTTCTATAAGTCCGTTAATTAAGTGGGATGTCCAAAAAATTTATAATTATGACCTTAATAATTATGATTTTTTTTAATGAGTAAGTAATTAATATTATTTTGACACTAAACTATTAAAATAATAATTAATAGACGAAACACATCAAAATCATTCAACAGTCCCGGTATCAATCTATTTTAACGGCTGTACAGTCAACATCATAAATACTATCTGAGCGTGCATCAGTATGTTCAAATATAGCCGGCAAATCATTGCAAATCGGAAAAAGTGGATAGGAAATACCGCTCTCCGGTTGTCATGATTTCGCGTTGGACAAATGTCTGTCTGTACGTCAAACGCAAAACGTGATTCTGCTGTTTTTGCAACGCAATGTTTTATTTACAGTCTTATTACTTTAGTACTTGTTGTTTTTCTTTTATTACCAACACTAGCCATAGCTTTCTCCGTATGTCAAAAGATCAGTGCCAGAAAATGCCGCTTACACACATGAACAATAATATATAAATATAATAAAAATAATAATTGTAATTTCCAATCAATGCAATAGTTTATGCACCTGACGGGGTCTGTCATTGAGTGCATTCAGATGCGCTCAAGGACGGGGGTCCCGCTAGTTGCATCACATATCCCATTAAAATAAAGTTCTCTAAGGGGCCTCTACGCGTTGGACCTATGTCTCCGTGCAAGCCTTTCAAAGGACCGGGTTTTCTTAAACCCGTGAAACCTGGACAGATACATATAATAATAAATATTAATATATTTATCTTTCTATTCTACTCAGTAGCAATAACGCTAGTAAGCGTTGACGAAAGTCCTGGACTGGGTTATTTATTTATGTATTCAATTAAAGTTTACAAATTACAGGCTACACCTAATTATATCGTAAACCAAATGGTTGCAAACGTTTACAAGCAACTTGCTTATTGTCAGAATAACGCCGTAATCCAACGACAGGTTCCTGCTCTCTTTCAAGATTAATTAGCTAATTCCAGCAACGCATATGGGAGCTAATGCCCCCATACCCACACGATGTGTCGATAAGAGGATCTGCCGCCCGCGCCCGCGTGCTGAACCAAACTAAATTATCTATTGACGAGGCCCGGTGCGACGCTCGCTGATTGGGGCTTGTTCGGATGTGGAGCAATTCCGTAGATATTAGATAAACATTTATTCATGATAGGAAATGTTTGCATGATTTGCCTTTACTTGATTTGCTGTTTGTGTAAACTTGACAGCATATCAAGGTAACCACGGAATTATAAAGGGTAGGCCTCAGATCAGGAAGTACCTACCTACCTATACCTATTTGACAAGATCATCGGCTAAATCATTGGCAGTATCATTAAAAAATAGACATAAATTGAAGATCAAGTTAAAGCAAAATTTGTCGAAATACATGATGTATTTAGCGCGTCATTAAGTAGCGCCATACAAACTACACTAAGGCCGATCGATAGTACCTAATATACAGTTTTGAGTATGAATGGAGTTTGAGTTCGGTCTTACAACTGTCAGTTTTCATACAATTTTGACAGTAAGTGCGAGCTCATGCTGGGTTAGGGCTCAAGACTGTCTATGACTGCCCAAGAAACCGTGTTGCTAAAAAGAGATGGACCACTTAAAAATCCGGGTCCCTCCCTAAATTGTAAATAATAGGTTTGTGTAGGTTTATGTGATATCGACTGTCCGTGGGTACTTACAGACCATTAGTTTCTATTAATTGCATGTTCGAGCCCGCGCCCGCTGAAATACCGCAACATTTGGCTGCAAACATTATTCACGTACCTACGTACATACTGATTTATATTACGTAGATATAATTTTACGTAGTTTATAGGGAGCGTTAAACGCAGTACCTTGCACCAATGTACGTGTACCACGTTCGTCTAATTCATCTCACAATGTGAACAACCTTCTTTAGACGTAGCTTCATAAGGGTCGCTGTCGCCTTAACAGATCGCCTTGTCAGATAACAGAGGTTAAGGGAGTGATTGTTCATTTTCTATAACCATTGCTGGGTAATATTATTAATGAAACCCAGCAATGGTTATAAAGAAATCAAACTGAAGCATGACGGCTTATAAAATGGATTGGTAGAAAATTCGTAATTACGCTCATCTTCTTGATGTCACTAAATTGCGTCACATTATAACTACATAGTTGGTATCTTGTTCGTCTTCTATGTCAGGGGTTCCGGGTTCGATTCGCGGTCGGTAATGTTTTGCTTGTACATACATACATGCATAAACTCACGCATGATTCCCGTAGGGGTAGGCAGAGACGATGGACTTCTATTTACTACGATCCTAGCACACAACTTTTGCTTCCTCCACATTCATCAATCTCTTCATGGACGCTCGTCGGTTCGTAGTAGAACGCACTTGGCCTTTTTTGCTTGTAACTTAAGGTTTAACCATGTCTTCCCATATCGTTATATTAGTCATGGGTGTGATGTATTATTTCAGGAAATTCTGTAAATTTCCTATATATAGCTTGCAACCAAATACGCCTTTTCTTTACAATGTTGTCATTACTTTCTCGACCAAAATGTTTAAAATAAGAGCGCTTACGAAACATCCCAGCTGGGTCCAAGTACGGTTCCATTGAGCGATGACGCGCATTCATCATAGTTGGTCTGCTGCAGGAGGCATCATTAATTCTAGTCGCCCTAGACAGAGCAAGGCAATTAGAGGCGCGCCTAAGACATTTTGTCCAGTTACACCCTCAAATCGCAACATTCTCGGTCTCAAAATTCTAAAAGTTTCGGTCTTCTTTACAATAAAAACTTGAATCAATTCATTTTCTTTAAAATATGAGTCATTTATAATTTCCGCTCTTTTGCTTCATTAACACAGATAAATAAGTCTAGTGCTTTCGTATACTCAATTGAGAATTGAATCAAGTTCAACGTGCCTCAAATAATATTATTCGCTGTTCCATGGTCCATACACTAATATAGAGATAGAGTTTCAGACTCTTAACTTAAACTTAAACGTATCAACCCAAAAATTTGTAAGCCCGTTTGGGCGTGATGAAGAAAGCAAAGCTGATATAAAGCTAAGGTTCAACAAAGCTCCCATTATCTAATAAATTATTAAGTAGTCAATTTAGACAAAATAACAACAAAACTAAAATACGATGATTAACATACCATAGCAGATTTAGAGGAACAAAACAAAAGGGGGCATTGGATCCTGCCATGAAGTAGAATTTATATTACTAACATCAGCTTTGGTTTCGGCTTCTTTGCTGAATTGTTTATTGCGAGCAGAGCCCCCTCTAGGAAGTCAACATCCGAAATATTTATAGCCCATTTGCAAGTTGTTATAATTGCTCCACTGCATAGCGCTGTGTTCCTACAGGCATCTGCGTTCCGGAATATCGCAACATGTCGACGGCGATATTTTGCTTATTCTATTCGCTACTAAAATGTTCCGGGTATTTTGTTAGCCGCCTGGTTGAACAGTATTTGAAGGGAAAATACGGCAATATGAGAGGAAACTACATGGTATTAATCTTAATCGTATGTCTTATATTATATTAATAAATAACTTAACAAATAAATAATGGAAGTTCTTAACATAATACATAAATTACCGCATTTAAAAATTCCAATGGTTTGCATTGCAAGTAGCTGGAAACTGCAAGTCTTATTATAAAATTTTAAGCTGGATTCCGGAAATTTGTTTTGTTCCAAGTTGTAGTTATTGTATGGAGTTGTAATTTAGTCGTCGCCTCCTGTCATGACTTCCATGAATTCTGGAAAAAAGTGCAAAGGCGTTATATAAATATCGATACTTTACGAACGTTTATGGAACTCGAAAGACACTTTCATTCAATCCTTAGAATAAGCAGAATGCTTTATTTTTCATCTAAAATAGGTTTTTCGCAAGTAGGTATTAGAGCATTTGATTCAATGAATACTTTCGTTGAGACAAAATACAAAACATTTGGTTCTTCAAACCTCAAAATCAATTTTATTTTCTGCAATTATTCTTCAATAATCGTTATCTAAATAATAGCGTTCACATCCACCACTGCTGAGATTTGGGACAATTTAATTTTTTATTTTATCTAATATTTTTTGTATGGCCACAGGTTATGATTACCTGCGTTTGACCGAGATCTCGCCTAGAGATCAATAGGGCTATAAATGGCATGTATCGGTATTTACTGTAGTAAGGACCACTTGCGCCAAATTTTCGGGTTATATATTGTTTGAACCACGTTAGCTAACTCGTTAATCATGTTTAGGTAATATATTGACAATAATTCGAATTTGACACGAGGTTATCTCTGTGCAAGAGAAGAGGAGTTTTGAACAGGATTGTACTTAACTCGGGGCTACTGTCTTGACGCAAATGGTCCTAATTCTCAGAAAGCTTAGCAGACATTTTAGCTTGCAATGCTTTACTTACCATCAAAGTCCACGGTACCGGAACCGTCGGAGTCAATCTCTTCAATCATCATGTCGAGTTCCTCTGCGCTGATCTTGTCGTCCAACTCTCTCAGGATCTCTCTCAGGACGCCAGTTGTGATGTAGCCGTTACCTGCAGACAAGGAAATTAATACATTTGTATGGATTATGTTGCGGTTTAACTTTTTTTACGGTACCTATCCATACATGTAGGTATTAGGCCTACCAATACTCTACGTAAATTTTTTACGCGTCTGCTGATGCCACAAGGCGTAGGGTAATGTTTTGGGCGTATGTCGGTTCCTTTGTCCTTTGTCCTGTAACCTAAACGGCTTGATGGATTTTCATGTATGTATTAGGTATTCGTTAGTAAATTCGTATATTGATCATGGCGTAAGATTCATTTCATTGCAAAAAAACTTTATCTTTTGGGGTGGTACCTAAGTCATTTTTTTTAATTTTACTTTTTCCAGAGATAAGTAGTCATTTCCGATTGATTCGACGGTTTTAGACGACCAAAAACATAAAATTAATGAAAAAATTGATGAAAGAAAAATGTGTATAAAATACCATATTTAATTCTTCATTATTAAAATTTTAAAAATTAAATAAATAAACATAGACACAATGAATGTCTCGGCGACACTCTAACATTCTCCATTAGGTTTATTTTATCAACTGTGAACTAGAGTTCATCCTGTTTTCTCCGCAAAATATATCTAGCGAATATCTGCATAATAAAACATAAACATGCTATAAAATTCTGTGCATGATAGCATACTTTTAAATATTTTAGTACCTACTTATGCTCCTTTAGATAGTCAAGCCCTTGTTCAGTCATTCTTGCTAGTTTGCGTTGAAATAAGCGAAGTAAGCTTCATGCTGACTTGTAAATATTGAAACACATTTCTACACTCCCAAAGCAAGCAACATGGCAAAAGCCAGAACGAAACTGTGTTTATTTTTTACTGGGGAATTTTATATTCTACAGCTCCCGTAGGTATTTGTAACAAAATGTAAGAAAATTGAATATAGTCGTAATTAATATAAAAGCATTATCGTTAACGTACCCGTTTAGGTACCTACCTACATAGAAAAGGTAGTCTCTAATTATTTGTATTTGATGTCATAGATTTTAAATCATAAAAATATATACAGAGAATAATCCTTTGAAAGAGTTGCGGGGTAGTACCTATACCTAAAAGAGAACGAAACTCTTTATTGTAAAGTTTAATTCATAGTTAACCCGTGATGTAAGTATTTAACCTGTTTTAGAATTAAAACTACAGTGAGCCATTACTACAAATTATTATATAGGTATAAACGGATATCACTCACTTATATTGTTAAAGTCGGCTATTAGACTAACTGTCGGTCTAATTGCCGACTTTAACAATATAAGTGAGTGATATCCGTTTATACCTATATAATAATTTGTAGTAATGGCTGTGATTAGATCATTTGTTGTGTGGAAAAAAATCGCTGATTGCCCATGAATAAAAAATAATTCGTAGCTCAAAACAATCCCTGTCTCCCGTAAGGAAAAGTATATTTATATTGATCCAAGAAGGCTTTTATTCGTAAGATTGTTCGTAAGGTTGTGCATAGAGCGTATTTTAGTGAATTCAAATCCACATTAGGTAAGTAGGTACCTTCTTTGTCGTATAACCGGAATGCTTCTTTAAGCTCCTGCTGCATCGCCTCCGCGTCTTCCTCAACCATGAACCTGGAGGCCAGCGTCACGAACTCGTCGAACTCCAACTCACCAGATCCTGTAAAAAATAATCATATTTCAGTCTACTCAAAATACCAGTCGTAGACCGTCGTAGTCGTAGACCACGTATTGCTTAACGCAGTGCAGTGCAGACGCATTCGCCGGTCGCAAGGCAGACTGACCCGGGCGGCGCGCGGGCTTCCACGACTGCTTACTTCACGAATTTAGATTCTGACCTTCTGGACCGGAAGTCTCGTTTCAGTTGAAGAATTTTGTAAGTGAAGAGTGACACTCTTCATGAACTTTAATCTTCGAGCGACATCTTCAAAATGACTGAACCGACCGACACTTACAGGGATGTAAAGCGTTTTAATATGGCGCATAATCTAAATTACCCTCAGAATTACCCACTGTTATCCCTTTGCTAAAAGCCCAAGTTCCGCAGTTAGGGCTCTATAAATTAAGTTTAAACAAATCGTCAAAGTTCACAAGCCTGCGACCCAATGCGAACGGATTATAACCGGATAAAATGTATTTTTTATAATGGTCAAAAAGTACCGCTTCAGAAAGCGGAAAAACGGGAACTTTATCCGTTGTCTAAAAAAATTGTTAGTCGCGGAAAAAATACCGCTGGGGCCGCGTGGTTCGATATACCGCGACCGTCCACACGAGTAGGTATAATGTCATACATATAACGCAAATTGCCAACGTACCTACTAATTACCTAGTATAAAAAGGACATAAAAGTAACTAACTGAATTTGTCCTAGTAAAAGTCACTTTAGGTAAAAATGACTGGAAGAGCTATCGGCATATAAAACAAGGTATATATAGGTTCTCAATCAGTGACGTCATTGTGCAAACAGGCAAATACGCGGTTTTTCACCGAAAGTTATAAAATAGTTCGTGATACAAATAAATAACTGTAGGTACCTGCACTGATCCTTGTGCAAAGAATTCATTTGTCTACTTATATGTCAAGCCATTTCATTTCGATTAAAATGCAGAAGAATGTTTCTGTGTATACCTACCGAAGCCCAAATCAAGTGTCTTATTTTGTAAACAAATGATCGTCTAATTACCTGCTGTGGTGCAACACTGAAGGAACTGATTGATTGAACCTTTCATCATCAAGTAAAGTGATCTGATCAAATAATGTGAAAATAACTATGCAATAATCGCAGAAAAGCTTAGATTTAGTAGTTTTTGTTTACAAAATAAGACACTTGATTTAGGCTTCGGTACAGGTACTCTTAATTGAAGTTAGGTAGGTACTCACCATCTTCGTCGACTTCGTCAATGATCTCCTTCAGGGTCTCATCGGTGACCTGGTGGCCCAACATGCCGAGGATGGTGCCTACCATCACGGTACCGATACACCCTTTCTTTTCATGGTCGAATGCCTCAAACGCCTTCCTGAGGACTAGAAAATAAATATTGTCATCAGACTACGCGTAGATACGTACAATACGTACGTAGAATGTTTGCTTGTTCTTTCTAGGATTGGATTACAGTCTTGATAGGATTTAGTCGTATGCTTGTATTTATTTAAACTACTCGGGCTTGGTTTTGCTGTCAAGACCTTTATTCCATTATTTATTTCTTAGCTGTTTTTCGTTTGTATTCACTAGGTATTTACTCAGTTAGGTATTTTTTAGTATAGATGACTTCTATTCTACGAATAGCTAAATTGGTTAAAACTGAAGATTATCTGTAGTGGCTATGGCTATTAAACTTTTGGAAATAAACAAAGTATCTATACCGGAGCACAAATCAAGTGTCTTATTTTGTAAACAAAAACTACCTTACAATACTAAAACATTTCTGTGATTATTGCACAGTTTTTTCACATAATTAGATCGGATTACTTTATTTTCACAATGATGAACAGGTCCGATCAATCAGTTCCTTCAGTGTTACGTCACAACAGGTAATTAGACGATCATATTTGTTTACAAAATAAGACACTTGATTTGGGCTGTGGTATACATATCCATCGATTGTTAAATTGATTTGCAAAGGGCAAAAGCCTCGAACCCATACACAAATTGTGTTAGATGTAACATAATTAAATTGAAGTACTTACTGGCAATCTGGTCCTTGTTGAGTTCCTCCTGAAAGCCACACAATGTTTATTAAAATATTTTAATGAAATCATTCTCAGCAACTCCACGCCTCAAACAAAATAAAATATTTATTTCACCGCACGCTAACAGAATTTCACTAATTACTTCACTTTAAATTCTGCATAAATGTGAAAATATTTCACAAAATTCTCATTGCGGAAACCAAGAAATGTTTCATCTATTTAAATTTTTTTCTCACCATTTTTCACGGCGGCTTTTAGAGGTATTGAATGATATAGTATGCGATCCAGAACCAGAGAATGAGGAACACGAGTCCGTTTATCTGGATGGCATGAGCGACTGATCGCAGCCGAGCGACTATGTCACCCAGGTTGGCTTGGTGTCTCAATGGGCTTAGACTCCCGATTCAGGCCACGCGGCACGAGTCACCACGCGTAGGCCACACGGAACGCTTTTAACTGCTATTGTTAAGGTCAATACAATATGAATAGTTGTCGTCTTCGATGCTCTTCAAGCGGACAGGCCAAATGCTAATTATAATGGTAAATAGTTCCTCCATCTGAAATATATTGGTCGTAAATTAATTAATGCTTCTAATTTTGGACTTATGCCATCACTTTTTTTTTGTCAAAATAGTGTAGTGAATTTACCACATGCATACATAAAATCACGTCTAATTCCCGTAGTCTGCTTACATGCAGAGACGATGGACTTCCATCTGCTGCGATCCTGGCACACAAATTTCGCTTCCACCATGTTCATCAGTCTCTACATACATGCACTATACATGCTCTACATGCACGCTCGTCGGTTTATTTTTTTACATTGGAACACAGAATAAGGTGTAAGTGTGTGTAGATTTTTTAAGGAAAAACTACTTGACCTATTGCAAAAATTATTTGACTGTTTGATAGATAAAAGTTAAAGCTATGTAACTGTAAAAGAAATATTAAATTCGGTCCAGTAGTTTTTAATAAAATCTCAACCTTAAAAACTCTCCTGTACACCTTACTCTGTGTTCCACCGTATAAACCGATGAGCGTGAATGTAGAGCATGTATCGTGCATGTATGTAGAGACTAATGAACATGGTGGAGGCGAAATTTGTTTGCCAGGATCGCAGCAGATGGAAGTCCATCGTCTCTGCATTGAGGCCAGAGATCGAAGACAGAGATAAGTATACAGGGGGTATACTTATCTCTGTTTTCGACTGTACCTGGACCGCACTAAGTTAATACCACATTTTTTTGTTTAAGTATGTCAATCGAGTAACCTATCATTTTATTTCAACTATATGGAAGAACTGGGCCGAAGTGCAATTTTTTCTCAAACCTTGAGCCTACGAAAAAGTATAAGTAAGATTCACCCAATTCTCCTCAGTATTTTTTCAATATCACCAGCCCACCGCTCTTCTGTCTACAACACTAGATCAATCAATCAAATATATTTAAAAATACATCAGTTACAAATTATAAAACCGAAATTAGCTAGTGTACACAAGCGGCCTTATTGCTAAGCTGGTTATTACGAGACAAATAAAATTACAATCTGTTGACAAAATATTTTGATCTAAAAGTGATCCTGTTAAAAGTTAACTAAATTATATTGGCAGTGCCAGCAAAACGAGCCAGTTAAAATGTTAATAAATGAGAAGTTCTAAATGAGGGTAGCCGTAGTGCGGGGGAGGCAGGTGGACCCAATCGGGACAGTGACATATTCGTCGGTGTCGCGTTTTCCATCGCTGCCAACAGCTCGCTAGCAGAAAGCTAATGGAATGATGCGATGCATCGGAGAGCTTTTGTGCAAGCGACTGTAAAAAGTGAACAAAAAATCTATTCGGGTTAGTTCATCCATATACAGCCCTCTTACAAAGGTACGTATATTCGTCGGTCTTTCGCCTCACCTGGTATGTCTGTGTTAGGTACTATTTTTCGTTAAATAAAACTGCAAAGGATTTTGCATATTACTTTTATATTTCAGTAAGTACAAAAGCATTTTGGAATTAAAACTATAGTGAGACATTACTATAAATTATTACCTATACATAAACGTATGTCAGTCACTTATATTGTTGAAGTCGGCAATTAGACCGACCGATTCGTAAGACCATCGAAATTGGTCGAAACTGTAGGTCTAATTGCCGACTTCAACACTATTAGTGAGTGACATCCGTCTATATATTATAATTATTTATAGTACGGACAACAGCATATTAACGGTAATACTTGCAGTATGATTTCAACTCTTATGACGCAGATAACAAGAACGGTCCAAAGTGTTACACTTGATCAAGTGCTGTTAGTTGTAGCTACGCACTTTCGCATTTTGTCATATTAATTGAATTGGCATACGTAGTCCTATTTGATATAACAACGTCAAATAAGTCAATACAGAAAGTATGTAGCTACATACCATCGATAACAGCAACAAAACACCATAAAATTGTGAACGAGAATTTGGTACTGCTCAATACTTTATGAATAGAAAAACTCATTGGATCCCAAGAAAATCAGAAAGTAAACCAAAACTTAAAACATTGCTGCTACAACAACTTAAACATTCTTGGGTACTTATTCCCAAAATACCGCTTTCGTACGTTCTTACAAGTATAATTTAAATTGAGCCATCGTTTCCCAAGAATAGCTAGCATACGCTCGTACGATACGAGCACATGGCATGACGAATCTCTTGGCGCCTCAACTATGATTATACTGACCACTAATCAAAATATATCTTTATCGAACATTCCTCTAATATAAAGTCATAATTGCACGAAAATAACCGATTGTCTTTGCAAACAATAGTAAAACAGCTGAACGATAGACCTGCCAGAAAAGTTTCAAACTCAACTCTGTGAAACTCGAGTACCTTACCTCGTTTCGTGTAGGAAGACGACGAGATGTCTCTATGAAAATTATTTATGATCGTGAAATATGAAATCGTAATTTTTTAAACTGACGGAATCAAGCCAGTTGAGATTTTTAGACAGCTGTCGAATTAAATAGTTAAAGTGCCACTTGGTATTATAATCTATACATATAATAAGACTGTAAAAACATTGGATATTTTTTGAAACGAAAAATTGTAATGTGTTTTAGGATCGATACTGATGCCAAAACACTAATTTTTAGTATTTGCGCGTGTTTGTCTGTGACTTTGTGCAAGTATCACGCCATAACTACTAAACGGATTTTGATGGGAGTTTCACTGGGAGATACCTGAAATATCCGGACAGCTCATAGGCTATAAGACATGGCGGTATGTGATGTGGAAACAAGGATCCAGAGAGAAATATCTGCCTCCTGATCTCCTCCATCCTCTCCATCCTCCTCCTCTACGCAAATGAAGTTGCGGGGTACAGCTAGTCTGCAATATAGAGCTGACAATTAGTAGAATTCTCGATCTAAATCTGATAAACGAAAGGTCAAAGTTCAGCAATAAAATCATTTACTATAAACAGCAAGTCTACGATTTTTTAATCATTTTTTAAGACACACAAGTTAGTTTTTAAATAGGTATACTCATTTTAAAAGTTCTAACTTAGGCTGCGAACTACTTTATTAGTAGTGTATTAATTGAATACTATAAATATTGCTGTGATATAATATTAATAGAAACAAAACACTAAAGTGATGGACGGATTACCTAAACATAAATAACATCGCACGAGGTTACGTCTTAAATTAATTATTTTGTTTATCTATACTCCGTGCGATTAATTTGTTTACGTTATGAATTTTCTAGTAATAGAGAAATGTACCGCATTCTGTGTGTGTAATTTTGGCATGCGTCGACGCATCGGCGCGGGCGCAGCCACGGGCCACATCCAATTAATGTCTGGTCTAGCCGCGCCCTAATCACTTGTACAGGTGTTCTGCAATTAATAGCACAAATCCTCACCTCTTTTATATTTCTATATAAAATTAAAGCTAATGAAAACATCTCATACTCATAGCCCAAACCAGAATCAGGAAAAGTGGATATAAAAACACCTTCATTTCAACAGGGAATCGAACCAATCAATGGGTAAATGATTCTGATATACACCCACTGTATTGCATCCAATCATAAACTGTTTTAACTAATGGAATGCAATAAATATATAACCTATTGATTCTAAATTATGTAATTATAGTTGCTACCTACCGTGTAATAATTGTTTTATACATACCTACATATTATAAGGTTAGCTGTTCACAGCCAAATGTTATTTCTTTATACCAATCTTGCGCGGACGGGTGTATTTGCGAACCTCTAATGAAAACAGACAGTCGACTTACCTTTTGCATTAGCGATAGCAAGTCTAACATGAAGATTTAATGTTGTAACAGAATTGAAGGTTTTATTAAAAGGCTGTTGCTTAGGATTATGTACATTCGACAGCACATCTAGAGCAACACACGGGTACTTTATACGACGGTAATACGATTTAGAATGTATTGGTCTTTAAGCTGTCGATTGGAAAAAAACCCTCTTCGCTCTCTGTTTTAGTAAAAAATAATATTTTTAAAATAAAAAAAGATCCTCCTAGTAAGACAAACTAAGCAATGTAGGTATCAATTGCAAAAAAAATTGAACTACTTATCTATTTAGTGAAACAATTTTTACATACGCTCTAATAGTTTTGGAGAAAATGTCAACCTTAAAAGGCCCCTGTATAATTTTTTCCTTGTACATACCAAACAACACACGCCAGGATAAGATTCTTTATCATCAAAATTAGTGATAAAATAGATACTAATCACATTTCCAAAAACATGTTTGCCTCGCCGACAAATTGCCTCGTTAATTCCGAATTATCTCCTAACCGGAGCTAGGTATCCGGATGTTGAGAGCTAATACAAAGTTTAGACGGTTCTAAGCACTGAAATATTTCGTAGAGCGTCGTAGACCAACAGAACGACGTGAATTATTAAGAGCCTTCCATGAGCCAACTAGCGCCGCCAATCTTAAAAAAATAATATCTTACAAATTATTAATTTTTATTAAAAAAAAGCTATGTACACAATCTTTATTAGGATAAACACTATTTTTCAACATACAATACATGGCATAATTGCGACAAGCAAAGTTGTAGTTTTCAAATGTGCCAAAAACGGCCGTTTTTCGCAATTATGCGAACTACAACTCACCGACATTGAATCACGTTATAAATAAGCATTTAAAAAATAGTATTTATCGTAATAAACATTACGTACATAGCTTTTTTAATAAAATTGATTAAATTGGAAGATATTATTTTTCAAAGATTGGCGGCGGCGCTAGTTGACTCATGGAAGGCCCTTAAGTAAACTGCATATTCTGGCTAGTTTAGCGTAAAGCAAGTTTCTCTAGCAAATAACCTTTACTGGTCTCCTTCTGCCTTGCTGTCATTTAACGTTTTAATTGATATATCTCCAGGAGGCGAATAGTTACCTCGCCTCCCCAATCACCCCTAGTAGGTCGTTGGTAAAGTTAACGGCACATAACAGTTAATTCAATTGTTCTGTGGTCTACATACAGTGTGTTGATCTAGTGCCTAGATTCTAGTAGCGTAAGACAGACAATCGAAAGAGGGATAATTAATAGGGGGCGACAAGATACAGTTGTTACAGGACAAATATTCCCGAAACTAACTGCGACACAGTGATGGGTACTAGGACAATAACTAATATTTAGTTTCGGAAATATGTTTGCTCTTCTATAAAACTTGTCAATTTTACAGCAATAATATCAGAAGAAGTTTTATAAATTAGTATAAAACATTAATTTTGTGTGCACATGCTCTGCCTGCTCCAGATCTCAACTCTCTCTCACACTGGTTTGCTGGTAGAGAATCTAGAGTTAAGCACACCTTATGTACATCTTATTCCATGTATTGTATTGTAATCCACTTTGTGTACATTAAAGAATTAAAGAAAGAAGAAGAAAATGTTGTACAGCTAACAGCAGATCATGTGTAACACTTTGGACCGTTCTTATTATCTGCGTCGTAAGATTTAAAATCGTACTGCAAGTGTTACCCTTGATCTGCTGTTGTCCGTACGTATACCTGGTTGGTTTAGATATATTTTTTGAATTGTCAAGTATGGGTACTGGACATCTGTTGATAGCAGTGGACAACTCAATGACGAAAAATAACTAACCAATGAATCAGTACCTAAACCGAAGCCCAAATCAAGTGTCTTATTTTGTAAACAAAAACTACCCTACCCTTTTACATTTTAAGCTATTCTATGATTATTGCATATTTATTTTCACATTATTAGATCGTATTACTTTATTTTCACAATGATAATCAGGTTCTATCAATCAGTTCCTTCAGTGTTACACAACAGGTACTACTAATTAGACGATCATATTTGTTTACAAAATAAGACACTTGATTTGGGCTGCGGTATACATAGGGACATTCCAGAAGAGGATATCTAAAGTATGTGTAAAATATTCGCTCAAATGTTATATTATTCATTAATATCATTATTCACGAATACGTCTCTATGGACATAACACCGCGCCCGCGTCAGCAAAACCTGTAAACATTCATTGGCCATGCGGCAAATGCTATGACACAAGCTCAAACTATTTCCTTCCGTATACAAACCAATCTCACCCTTGTTACATCATGACGAGGCTAGACAACTGCAACCGTTGCCAGCCGCGACAATGTCACTGCCAAGTGCATTGTTCCTATACCGGCCGGAAGAAAGGACTGCCAATCAGAAACTAATGTATTATTGTATTGTACGCCAACAATATGTTGTAGATTGTAGCCCGTTTCTAACTATTGTTAGGGCTAACACCTATTTCAGTGACATTTTTATTTGGTTTAAGCGGCTGAATTGTAGTTTTCTTCAAAAAAATATTTGTTACCATAATTAGCAATAAATAATAGCTCTAATGAGCTGCTATTGTTTGCTGACATATTAATTCACTTCGGTCCAGATTAGAAAATAAAATACTTACGAAACTTTGGGGAGTTTATATTTTATAAGAGTACTTTAGTTAATATCTAATCAACGTAATAGTACATAATATAGGTTCGATCTAGCAGACTCTACTTCTCGATCCGAGAGAATGGACATGCAGGCATTCGCTTTTTCAATATTTAGATGAAAACTACCGTACTACCGTAACAAAAGATATTTATTGTATTTTTCATTCATAGATCTCTAGGATTGAATAATTCGTACTTACAATTTAATTTAAACCTACTACATTACTACCCCCTGAAACTGCTATTAAAAAGAATTATTTCAATATACATAAGCTTAATTATATAATAATGGTACCTAAATTAATGTCGCATAGTTATTAATTATTGCTAAGTCCTACAGTCGATTTTAATGCGTACAATTAAAATAGACCGGCGCGTGTGCGTCCAATCGGTGAAACAATGCATGTCGAGACATCTGCGCCGGCGCACCGCGTCAGAAACAGCTGTACGAGATTGATTCACGATGTGCCCGCCAGAGCAGGCGGACTTAGCACAAGTCACCACGCAGTGCTAGAATATACTGGTTTGCTATTGCTATTATTGATGGACATACAGTTATATGTAAATGTTATTGTGATTGACTTAATTGCCAATGATAGCCAGTTGAAGGCCACATAAATAAAAATAATTCTTAGATCTAGACAATGTTTCTTTTATAGAGGAAACTATATATTTCCTTGTTTGAAGATTTGATTGATTATTCTAGTAGGCAGGTATTTCTTTAGAAAACATTGCGATGTACAAATCATAATTTAATTTTGTTTTACACAAGTCAAATGCATTGCTTAGTCAATTTACAAATTAAGTACCTATATTAAGAATAAATTATCTAAGGAAAACTATATTGACATGGATCTAAAAAAACCGTGCATTTCTTAAATTCTTAGGTAATAGTGCGTGCCAAATTAAGTTCACTTCAAACTTTCGGAGCTCTTCACACTTCCTTGAGTAAAAGAGTAGTACAGTGAATTATCGTCATTGTATTCGGTGATCCAATGCGCAGACACGTCCATGCTGACTGACGTCACAGTCGAAATGTTATCGAGATGTCTCAGGCGCCACTCCGCGAGCTGAGCCTCGGTCGGTTCCAGCGCTGATATGTAGCTCGGAGCATTGCTCTTAGTACTCCTTACAGACTTCGTCCTGTTCATTTTAGATAAATAGTTACTATTGTACATCACAAATATCCCCTTGTCATTGAAATCGGGTATAGGATCTTCATTCAAAAACGCTCTCGAAGCCACGTTAGGTGGTAAAATCAAAGCATCAACATTTTTGTGTTTCACGACCAAAATCCTTTTGCTACCCCTTAACAGCGATGGATATTTCCGAATCAACGCGTAGACGCCCAGGGCCCCAAGTGTTAGACAAGCCAATGCGGTACCAAAGTAAAATACAAATCTTAAATGATACCGAACACTATTGTTCTGTATGCTATAGGAAATACATTTATCAACAAGCACACTATCAGTACTTAAAATTAAAGGGCAAAATATGTATAGAGCATTCCTGTTTATATTGTAGACTCTCAAAAAATTAGGCAGAGCATTGAGACAGTATATTTCACTAGGACATTTTGATTGGTACCATAGCAGGCCGTAATCACTTGTTCCTTCCGGGTTTGAAGATATTTCAAACATTGAAAAGTTATCTCGCATAACGGAAAATGTGGGTGAAATTAATTTATTGTTATGTAATCTATTATTTTCCATTTTAGAATTGCGTACAGATTTCATGAAAGTTGTGATCCCATTCCCTGAACATTTCAGGGAACTCACTGGAGAAATTAACCGTATTCGGTCCTGAGGAGCTTCCATGTCGCGACATACGCCATCCGTGTAAACGAATTCGTATTCATTTTCCTTACTTTCTGTAATTATAACTTTTGTATCATTGTGACATATTTCTTCAAGACTAGATACATATTTTCCGCGCATATAATCTGGAGAGTAACATACTGGATCAACAACTAGCATACCCTTGCTGGACAGTCGTATTAAATCGTGTTTTGTACAGTCACATAACCACAAATTATCTTGTAAATGAATCCTTGGACTTGAAGTTACCATCATTGTGTTGAACAAACCAGGAGATATAGTTGTGATATAGTTATTATTTAGAAATAACACTTCTATTTTATGCATGTAGTCGAAAACGCCTAAACTTATGGCACTTATTCTACAGGAATTCAGATAAAGAGTCCTGCACTTATTGAGCCTTGAAAAGCTATGTTTTCCAAGAATATTCCCGAAGTGATTCGATGAAAAATCAACTGTATCTAAAAATTCTAAATTTGCAGTCCCAGTTACATTGCTGGGATCCCATTGACCGCTCATCGTTATCGTTAGAGTTTCCAAAGTGTCATCGACGGATTCCAAAGCATTTCTATCGATCTCGTGAATCACACTCCTTTTAATATAAAGGTCTTCTAAGCTTGAGAGTCCAACCAGCATATCTGATTTCCATCTTGTTATCGTTATATTCTCCAAGACGAGGTTTTCTATTCTTTCACCGAATTGACTCATGAATGCTTCTGAGGAAATATGTTGAAGATTTCCGCCAAATATTATGAATTCATGGACGTCGGTCCGCAATCGCGACAACCACGACGTCGGCAGCGTGGCACTCGTGAAGAAAGGATAATTTAATGTCAACAAAACCCTGTCACAAATCCTTTCTGCAACCTGCAACAAAGTAGATGTGGTTTTGCTTGGCGCCATTGTTCTGAGGTGTTGAATTTTCGTATTTAAATAGAATCGGTATAAAACCAGTGAAATGTAGAATAAGAAACGAAATTGAAAAGGATAATACAATGAGTAAGGATACCTGAGATACCATATAAAATACGCTACTTTTTACTAGAAAATACAGGAAAATAGCATGGTCACAGATAGGCAGGCAGAAAGCTAGTTTTTACCAGACTACCAGAAGGAGGGTTAGGGGGAGGCTTTTGCCCAGCAGTGGGATTGCAGGCTATTAACTAATAATAACCAGAAGAAAAAGGATACTGCTTTTTCATAAACATATTTACCTAAGTGAAGATGTGAATCAACCAAGAATCGGTTTAGTTGCGCCACGCTTTGGGAGATGTCTACGCCGAGCAGTGCACTGATACAAGCTGATGAGATGATGATGAGTAGTGTGATAATAAATCCATAAATTCTTACCGATAAAGCAAAAACGATATTGTCCTCGAATTCATCATAGTATGGCGTCTCCGTGCAAATAACTCTGCATCCACGAAGCTCACAGCGTGGCCCCACGTCAGGCACGGTGTACGGAGACCTCATTGCCAGAATCACGATCAGGATGAAGCTCGCCACAGTGACCATGCCGAATAAGCATTCCACCACAAAACGCAACCAGCCGCGATTGCATGATGCGTTCCTGAAAAATGTTAGAAAAATATGCGATTTCTTTGACAAAATTCTATTACGTACTTACCTCGTTACAATAACGTATCGATTACAGCAGTCCTTTGAGTTATAATAGCTTTGATTTTTGAAAGATAAAAATTACATAGCCCTTCATTTTATTAGTCTGCAGTCCAGGATAAAGTGGAGTTTGTCCCTTGGATCGTCTCCCTTCGGCGAAGAGTACCAATGCACCAAATAACTTAAATAATCTACCACTGGATGAATGAGAAAGCCGATCCCTACCTGCGTAGTTGAAAATCTCCTCTATCATACTCGAGTGATAATTTTACTATATTTTGTTGTATATTTCAACTAAGCTTTTAGTTGTTCTACAAGCTTTTAGTTGTAGATACCCAATTTGAAATTAAGTGATACTGAAGAAACTAATGATACTGCTGTTACAAGTTAAGAATGAAAAATATAGGCAACTTTTCTTACTTCACTGCAGAAGTGACCACCACGTTGGATTTATCAAAAAAGCTGGATCGGACGACTTGCATGTCTGTTTTGGCAACAATTTTAGACATTAAAAAGCATAATTTCTAAAGTCACTGATCTTTAAAAACAAAATAAAAAGCAATAAAAAACTTTCGCGCAACCATGTCCTATTTATCCGCAATACTGACCCATACAATCAGAATTTTCATATCACAGGTTCGTAGACTCAACAGCACATCAATGCTAACACTAGACATTTTAAATCAACTTTATGGCAGAGACAATAATAACGACACAAAGTCCTATGCGTTCCACTTGATGTGGCTTCGACTGTACAAGTACTGACTTCTCACTGCGTTAATCCAAGCTATCCAATTGTAGATAAGCGATGTCAATAATGTTATATCGGCCCATTAATGGCAGTGTAGGGATAACTAGTTCAAACAAAGTGATTGAACGGTGACAATTTCACGGGCAAGGACTTTATTGAGCTACTACAGTGGACTAGTTTTGCTATTATTGCTTTTGAACGTGATCATCAATTGGAGAATTATCTATAACACCATTGCACCATATTTAAATGACAAGGTTTTTCCCCAAAATTTTCGATTACAGAAAACGAGACTTTTTCTACTCATTTGATTTGGAAACGATACGTAGGTTGGAATCAAATGTAGCTCGTCAATCTGCTACATTGTCATTGCAGCAGGTAGTCGGTGTCAAGGATCTTGACATTTCGCATATGTGCAACCAACGACGTCATTTTGCGTTTTAACACTTCTTTCGATTTGGACCACCTTCACGTATACTTTATATTAAGATGACAATCAAACATAGAGCTTAGCGTATAACCTGTAATATTTATTATTATTTCTTTGCAAGATGGAAAGTTATCTAGTTATGCAGAGTGACCTAAAGTAGCAACCTTCTTCACCTCAAGCCGCTTCACGTCACATCGCGCCGTGTGTTTTAGGTAGCTAGTAAATTCCATGGTAAATAAATCCTGACTGAAATAAATCCGATTGCGGCGGCAGTCTCTGTCCTGATTTACCGGGCTCCTAATTCCCGGATTATTCACTGTATAAAAACCGCGGCAGCGAGAAAAAGATTAAGGTGAGGAAGGAAAGGCTAATCGCCTTTTTATTAACTAGCTGTGGAACACGAGAAGAGTTGCCGGGTTTGAATAAAGCTTAGACACAAATGAACAATCTGTTTTCATGAAAGAATACTCTGTTTTACCAAGATCTAGCTAGCTTGAGCTCGCAGCTAGCTGGTATGAAATTCGGTGACGATGATGACATTAACACCAAGGCCTTTCGATTGCCGAGGACAGCGACTATGATGCTGTATTGCCGGGACCATGCAGTTAGAATAGATCCTCAAAAGCGACATAGAATTAAAGTAACTTATGCATTAAAATGCCGGTCAATATAGACCATAAAGTTGCTTATAGGTACTACAAGTAGGTAGGCAGCTGCAAGGAAAACTGACCCCTCCATCTATTTTAAAGGACATGTCAGTCAAGTTTCGTCGAAACTGACCGTACCTATGTGTAATTCGTTGAATCGTATCTAAAACTACCGTAATTTAAGCTCACAAACTTACAAAGGCAATGCCACTTGACAGATCAAAACTAGGTGGAAACTTAAGCCTTTGTACCAAAACTTAGTGAAATAGGATAGGTACCTACCCAGCGGCTACTTACAAAGTAGTTGCTTGCTATCTACACAGTTTCCTTTAGAGCGTTCGTGTTTATAGATCGGATGTTCACCTTAAATTCATATCACATCGAGGACCACCAACGAGGACAAAGCATATAATTTGAAAAAAAAGGAAAATGGACATGAAAAAGTGGGAATTACATTAGGCGGAAGAAAAAAACACGATTATTCTTGTACGCGATGAAGTAAAAGACATTTGTACTCGTATCAGTGAAACTCCGGAACTCGCTTCAATCCGTTTGACTACCGGCGAGACTCAAGTATTGCGCCGCGATGAAATCAATGCAATGTAGAATCAGAGATTACTAACATTATAGTTTTCATTCTCCTCCATCAGATTTATCCCACATTTTACTATTGATTTCTGTATAATGTCCATAGCATAACTACTTATGACTACACTTTCTGATTTCTATGTTTCAAACTATTCTTTATTATCGCGACTATTTATTGGTCTCAATGGTATTCGATGAGACGGGAACTGACGGTGAACGTCCAGTCTATTTACAGTGTTCGTGTTGAGTTCCGGAGTTTCAGGTGAAACCATAAAAGCGAGCTTCTCTATTCCGAGCTTACTCCGCTTGGAAATAAAGTTGTAGCTTCGATGCAGTGGTCAAAGTTAAGGCTCATCAATTTTACCTAAGAGAATAAGGTTAAATTAAACCAAGCAAACAAAGTTTTTTTACGACTAAAACATTAAACAATATTTTATTAAGGGATTACGTAATTAATGTTTCTACGCTGTACATTTCGTCCACGATATTGAATTTTTCCAACTAGAATGCAGTAGGTACCTACTGTAGATTCGTCACATAGTAAATTTAGTTGGAAACAAGTAGGTACGTATAACAAAAACAATTTTTGAGAAATGTAACTAACGTTACATTAAATTTTATTCAACACAACAGACTAGCACTGACTTTTATAGGGTGGTATTTAGCCTCTTGAAAAAAGTATGTACTTAAGCTCACTATAGTTTTGTTCTAAATTTGTACATTGCTATGGTATTTTAGTTTTGCCAATACAGCCAATTTGTGTAGCGCACGCTTAAAAATATCAGTTTGTTCAAAAATATCATATTTCGCAATTTTAGTTTTGGAGTAAAATGTGTGAGTTTCAACGCGGCAGGCGTCCGGGCCGTGATTGCAATATCCCGGGCGCCGTGTCACGCTCAGTGCCCCGGCGCTGATGAAAAATATGTTTCTACCCGTTGTTGCCTGTTGCTTTTTTGTTAGGGTTCCCTATTAGAAACCTATCATTAAACAGAGGAAATAAATTATCTTGAATTTTATGATGATGTCCTTCCTAATCCTCCTTTCGTCATATTGCCGACCTCTTTAATATTGATCTTCGTATAGTTTCTTACAGGTTTATTCCATTTTCCCATTTCGATTCAAATTTTTCTTGTTCATTTTATTCTCCATCGTCAGTCTCGCGCTCCTCCCTAGAGTAATGCATGCCTACTCCGTAATCTCATATTTGGTCTATGTTTCCCGAGTACACAAACAGCGCGCAAACATGTGGAAATTCGTTTCAACAACTGTTTGCCTGAGTGCTAATCTAGGTGCAAACATATCCAGTGCTTTTGGTACTAATAATTTTGATATCCAAAATCCAAATAAACTACATTCATTTGTTTTATTCACATTTCTCCTTTCCGTCGTACTGGCGCCCAACGTGGGGTCAGTGTGAGGGCTGATGGTCGAACCGCATACATATCACACCTTCAATGGATTACAACTATTGAGTAGATCAAACTCGAGTTGTGTTATGTTGGGTCAGAACCCATTGGTCCCCTAATGTTACATTAGTTTAGAAAATAATTATAGTAGGTTCATAGTAGGTTCATTAATAATGAGATTTTTTTCCAAAATCCAAGTAGTTTTGTCAAATTCTTAAACTGGCTGTATTCTGATAGATTTACTTACGTACTTACTAACGCATCTAACTGTACAAAATCATTAAATTATTTTTGTTGTAATTAGTTTCACTTCTTCCCTAGCCAAATGGCTTTTACTTTCGGTATCGGTAGTATAAAAGAAAGATAAACGTATGGGATTGTCATTTTTCTTTTTCGTTTGCAAATGTCCCATACATCTTTTTCTACTCTACTAGCGCTAGTGAAAATAAAATCCACTTGGCTAGGCCCTCTGTTCTGTTAGCAAAAATCCTTAGTAATATTTATGATGGACGGAACCCGCATATTGTGAGCAAAATGCACTCTGCAAACTTTTTTTAATGGCCCGGGGCGATGAGGTCATATTTATTTTTCTAGCAGTTGATTGCAAACTAACATCGAGAAAAGTTTCATTTGTTAAAAATATTTTGGGTAGTAAATAAAAGAAAATATAATTAGCCGCTTGAAGGGTCAGTCTAATGATTAGCCTTTACCGCAACCAGAATAGTAGACATCTTCAGTTATTTATGGACATCTTCATATTGTCATGGAATGGTCAAACCTATTTCCAGAGTTATCAGACAGAAACTTCGTCTCACAACCCTGGAAAGTTTAGGCCACTCCACTAACCTGACTTGATTCTTTAACGACTTCTGTCACACCATAGCAACCCATCGTATCTCTCGAGGCATGGAGGGGGCTCAAATGTTTATAGATACCTATGTTTATATATTGCAAAGTCTACGTAACCACGCAATAAAAGAACATAAATAAAAAAACCGTTTATGGAACGTGTTGTCCATTCCGTATAGAACAACGTAAGAGAAATTACCCTCAGATAATGTCGTTCCCGACACGCTTGCAACGGAAATACTATAAATCAGCTGTCGGGGAGAGATATTGTTTCAGTTGGTCCGTATTAGTTTCTCCACACCACCTATACAATACAGATAGCTATCGAATTGCTTATTTATATACCATATATATTTTCAACTTTTAATTTTTAACCAAATGTTGGTCCTCTTTGTTTTTGGTTAAGTACAGAAAGGACCCTTTGAGTCTTTTTTGTACTACTAATGGACGTAGTAGCGCAGAAAGGACCTTTTGAGTACTCTTTGTACTACTAACAGAGGAAGTAGTACAGACGAGGCTTTTCGAGTCTCGCTTGTTCTACTAATATAACTTTTAGTAGTACAAAGAGGACTAACCCATAAAAATACTAAAGGCTGGATGTTTGGTTATTTCATGAAATCAGCACAAACTGTTACCACTCCACCATTGGATGTAGACTTTTCCAAAGGCGCGCCACCAAACCTGATCTTCGATTATTTGCTTTCTATCACGTCAGTCATCTTGTGCAGATAGTCCCTCCAAGGCCTCTCAATCTTCGCTTATACGTTGATGATTTCCACTCGAGAACTCGTATAGTTCCCAACCATAATAATCCTATAAGCTACGTCGACAACTTTTGGGGGTTGTCTCCACCGATCCCGGGATCCGTTTGGATTGGAAACGGATCCCGGCAGTTTGTCTCCACCGATACCGGGATCGGTTTCCAACACAAAAAATAATTAATGTTTGTATCCACCGATCCCGCGGCTACAAGAAATAAATTATATTAATTGTGGAAACAGATCACGGTGTACAGAGATAAGAAAGGAATTATATTATTTTTCCAAAAAAAGTCTTTTCACCTAATTTTCCAAACAATAGGAAGTTATAAATAAAACATATTAATTAATTTCATGAAGTTATACAGAGTGTTGTTTTGATTAACGACGAGCGACTAAGGGGTGGTAGTCTAAATAATCTTAGTTCCAAAAATTGTGTTTATATTATTTTTAATTAACATAATTACTTTTAGAATTAACACTATAGTGAGCCATTACTACAAATACTATATAATAAACGGATGTCACTGACTTATATTGTTGAAGTCGGCAATTAGACTTCAACAATATAAGTGAGTGATATCCGTTTATATATAATAACATAATTAAATTACTATTAAAAAAAAATTATCGCAGCGCATGGATACAATATAATAAGTAAGAGATCCTTTATTTAGGTATGTGACTGATAATTTCTGTGATTTTTGATTAAGTATGTAAGTTAAAAGATTATATTGTTAATTAATATACAGGGTGTTGTTTTTGTCAACGATGAGCGACTTATGGTTATATACACGACACTAATGCCCAAAAAATATAAAACGTATAACTTAATTTTTTTTAAATCCACAAATAATAAAATTTGTTGTCATACATTCGTGGGCTATGGCCGGGCCACTGACAGCGTGCGTCGGGCGTGTTTGTACCGTACAATGACAGCGCCCATGCGCTGCGATAATTTCAAGAGAAAATACTATTTTTAATAGTAATTATGTTATTATATATAAACGGATATCACTCACTTATATTGTTGAAGTCTAATTGCCGACTTCAACAATATAAGTCAGTGACATCCGTTTATTATATAGTATTTGTAGTAATGGCTCACTATAGTTTTAATTCTAAAAGTAATTATGTTAATTAAAAATAATATAAACACAATTTTTGGAACTAAGATTATTTAGACTACCACCCCTTAGTCGCTCGTCGTTAATCAAAACAACACTCTGTATAACTTCATGAAATTAATTAATATGTTTTATTTATAACTTCCTATTGTTTGGAAAATTAGGTGAAAAGACTTTTTTTGGAAAAATAATATAATTCCTTTCTTATCTCTGTACACCGTGATCTGTTTCCACAATTAATATAATTTATTTCTTGTAGCCGCGGGATCGGTGGATACAAACATTAATTATTTTTTGTGTTGGAAACCGATCCCGGTATCGGTGGAGACAAACTGCCGGGATCCGTTTCCAATCCAAACGGATCCCGGGATCGGTGGAGACAACCCCCGCTCTCACCGTTTGACGAATGTAGGTGCACCAAATTTTACAAATGTATATGTTATGGTATCTCATAACGCAGAGGTCTATTTTTACGACGGGAAACTATCTATTTTCCAGGGTAACAAAAAAAACCGCAGACGTCTCAGACTGTCCTTATAAAATTCTACGAGAATTCCTCATCTATAAAACATTCCTTCAACTTGTAAAAGAAAGTCGCCGTCACAAAAAGTTATACAGGGAATAGAGAATTGTCTGAGAGGTGCCTGAATTGGTATTCTACAAGCACAATCACTGTGTTGCAAGAGGAAAGAACTAAAAAAGAAATGTAAGTGCAATATACTGTTATAATTTATAATATGTATGGTACAATACGTGTATAAATTATAAAATATCGTCTCATTTGAACTATCATAAAACGTACGGAATCATTGTCTGATGACTCTTAATGAATTAAAATACGAATTTGTCATGATTAATGTCTTTAAATAAGATATTAAATTAATGTAATGCATATAATTATTGCGAGTATTATTGTTTTGATACTTAAAATATAGGTTGGCCGAACTTCCGGTTTCATATTACTTCCTTCAAATTTAGTTAATTATAAAATTCAGGAAATTCAGGCTGTAATAAGAGTAAAGTGTTATTAATAATAATTATAATGAATTATTATTATTAGTTATTAATTATAAGTCAATTTAAGTTAATCAAGGAGAGATTTGATGAATGGTGGGTTTTATTACCGGAAATAATTGGATGATGGGAGACTTGATTAACGATTAAATTGATAAGTAATATGAGTCATATCTTAATTATAAATTTAGTAATTAATTGTGTATTTACTGCCAAAATAATATGCCTTCTATAAGCTTCATGTGCTCATTAATGGGGCGAAAACGTGAGGCTAAAAAAGATGGCGGCCGGCGGGCAGCGAGAGACAGGGGCGCGATGACAAAATTCCAGTGGAAGGTCGAGTTCGCGCTGCTGGATTGAGAAACTTAAAGCATATTCCTAAGGATATACAGATAAGTGTCCCAAATGTTGTAAAATTAAAATAGGACAAGGTATTTTTAAATAGTTGATGGTTAACCAATGTATTTAGGTTAGGTTAATGTATTTACTTTACATGAGAGTAAACGAAATGTACTTTTAAAATGGAAACTTTCATTTATTGCTCTATCCCTCCTACATTAGATAGGTATATTATAATTGCAAGGAGTTCGCACATTCCCGATGATCGCATCTCGGGAATATTAATTCAAATTACCGTAGAATCAGACACGTTCACAGTTAAGGGTTGAGCTAATAACTACTGGAAATGAAAACTGATATCCTTATTATAGTCATAACACTTTTGACGGGTCTGAGATAATGACAATACTAGACTATAACTTTGTTAGCATAGCATATAATATACTTGTAGATCTGGCTAAATAATAGTCTAGTGAAATAACATCTATTGCTGTACTGCACGTAGATTACAAGTGAGTACCTAGATACGTGCAGGAGAGAATCTATTCTATAATAACTCCAACTAAGTGAGTTAGGATCATGTTTGGGTATATCCTAGTCTATTGTACGCATATCCCTGATCTTAACTAAGGTCCTATCACTATTATTCACATATATATCTTAACAATTTCAGAAGTGGGATCCACCCATGAAGCCGAGCTGCTGGCAAAATAACGAGAATCCTGGCGGAAAATTCTACTGGGGTTAGCGCGGCAGAGGTGATGGCGTCGCCGTCTGCAATCGAAGTGTCGATCTACACGACGCAGTTTCAGCACAGCCGCAATTACGTGATAATGGACCTTATTATCTTTAAAGAACAATAACGGTATGAGCTTGCATTATTTAATCGTTCCCAGTGACCGGTGAAAAGCTGTGAATGATTACGACATTAGAAGATGTCATTCGATTGTTTCCAAACTATTCGGAGATAATTAACTACCTACCTACTATCTTTTGTTTCACCATTACCGTCGTTTTAGTAACTATTATAATATGCAACAACATACCGTCAGAGTGGGTATTTGGGCAATAATTATCGTAGCTACGGCTCGGACCTGTCGCCGCCGCTCGGGGCTACAGTATAACGCTTAGAAAAGGGCAGAGTGAGTTCAGTGTATTGTACCATGTTAGTTTAAGTATTGTCCATCGCTAAAATGATTACTACTCCAATTAAGTATAAATAAATAATAAGATTAAACTGAATTATTTCCAGTGACTATACTCAAACATATCGGGTTAATTTCACATATTTCACTCACTTATTCGTACCATAGCTCTAAGAGCGTAAGCTCGAAATATTTTTACCTTGCTTTGTTGGACCATTCATGAGTGGTCTCTGGTTATACGAGAATAGTAATAATATAGTTTATTCACCGCCGAATCATTACTATTAGTAACATTAAAATGGTCATATGCAGACCTAAACAAAAATAATAATAATAATATCGTTGGGTATGTAAGTAGGACAGAGCCTCGATGAGTTCTGATTTTCAGCCCTTAAACGATAGATAAATCGAATATGACCAGTAAAGCTATAATTTACATACTCAAATAATTACACTACTGTTGTTAGCCACATAGGTAGGTACCTGGTATAGCTCCACTGACCTTAAACAGTGTTTTATCAATATTTCATTGCAGTATGTACTGATACATAATGGTACTTAACAGAGGATAAGACTCGCGCGAAGAGTAAGTTATCTCCATAAGAGGGTTCTTCCAGCACATTATATGGGAACAATTTGAAATAAAAGGTACACATAGTGTGTAGGTACACTACTATTATATAATAATAATTATGTATACACATAGGTACTCACATACTGAAGGTAAAGATATTAGTCCATGGCACACTTTGTGGTTGTCACTTTCGCCAAAAACAATAAGATCAAAACGGACCATTTGCTTAAAAAAAAGGGTGAATAACTTTTCCGCAGTTGTGAATGTGGCACTAGGTAAAAATGAAAATCGTTTAGAAAACCCGTAGTATTTCGGGTACCTATTATATGCTCAACTGTACATATCGATGGGCAAGCAATTTCTGGTTATATAGGCACTATCATGTAAAACATAATGTGCATACATACTTACTTCACTTGCCACGAGCACCGGTTGTATTCGAAAAACATTATTTACATACATCATAGAATGTACTAAACGTATTTGTAATGTGAATTTAAATTCATTTTGACCGAAATCAACTCTTTAATGTACACAAAGCTGATTACATTACAAGACATGGAATAAGATGTACATACATAAGGACAATGTCATTTTGTTCGATGAATCAATAGAATTTGACGTCAAAAGCTTGCCAGGTTTATTTTTCTGAACACCTATTATTTGCCCACGGCTATATAAAATAGTGCAAGTAGTTAACGATCCCATAATAATTAGACAGAATGAAAGTGATTGTAATTTTGCAGTCTTTAGGTATCTACGTTATTAGTATATACACTTTATCTTACCATTGAAGTATATAGGACAAAATACGTTGGCTAATGGTAGCCATGGTAATTTCGGTGAATTGGTTACATTCCATAGACGAACAGTACCTATTAAATACCTAGTCGTGCTATTATTAATCTTTTATTTTATCAAATCGAGTATAGTTGATTTTGTACATGCATGGTATTTATTTACTCCACTTGAAAATAATTATAGGTACATAAAAGGGTCCGCAATTAAACAGCTATCCATCTAATGGGTTGCAGGTGCCTCTATGCGACGCTGATCGCTTACCATCATGTGAGTTTGAGGTCTTACGCGGGTTTAGTCTATCAAGGAAAGTGGTATACACCTAAACCTGAATAGTGTATAGACAGGGTACCCCTATCGCCTTATGCCATTTCTTCCAGGCGGTCTTAGGGCTATGGAGGGAGATACTGATATGAATTTATCAGTTACAGGTTATAGCAATATATTAACGCGCCTGTACGCAAACAAATATTTATTTATTGTACACATAACAAATAAAAACTTAAAAATGTAATTTATACAAAGGGCGCACTTATCTCCATTAAGAGATTTCTTCCAGCTGACCCATTAAGAAAAGAATGAGATAAAAACAGAGGAGGATAGGTGCACATAAAGTAAACACAAATGAAACACGAGACACAAGATAATATACTTAATGAATTAATATAATTATATAATACATACGACTATACCTACATATTAATTACATAAAATATATACTATATAGCACAATAATTTAATCATTTGGTATTCGCATCAATTTTCACTTAGCGATATTGGGTGTGACTAAGTAAGATATTTACCCGCCACTTTTCGGCGGGCACGTAACACATAGTTAGACCAGTATATAACTTATACTTACAAGGACACACCAGCCCAATATGGCTGGGGTTTGAGACTGTGACGTCAAACGTCACCTGTTGATCCCCACCTCCTGGGCCTAGTGTAGTGGACTCTGGTAACTGGTTGCACTGCCTGCCAGTATATTTCTAATGTCGACCCACATGGTACATGATCTCCATTACTTAAATGTGAATAAAGAATTATAATAGGAATGGTTTAAAAAAAAAATATATTAATGATGTTAATTATATGAACATCGGTATTATAACTTATGAAATGCAATAAATATATTGAGTATTATGGCAACACCCCATCGAACATAAATGAGATAAATTTAAAATTCTTAATTTCGCCTTTATACTATAAAATACAACCACCTACTATACAATATTATAAGCATTATGTCAAATATGGTTCCTTTGAAAGACGATCGTCAGCTAATGTAATAAATTACATGCTAACTATAACATTGGAAATGTGTTATTTAATTATTAACAAAAACACGCATATATACATACATACATACATACACTCATGCATACATACACACATGCATACATACACACATGCATACATACACATACATGAATTCACTTAAAATGCTCCAACTAGGAAAAAATATCTTTGGATTTATGGTTGATATTATGATATGTGTATCACTATATAAACTATGGATTAGTCAAAAGGGTACAATACAACAACAGACACAATATTTATTGCAGTCGTTAATATGCTAAATAGTTTTGGCCTCTGAGTCTGACCCGTGTTGGAACAAGCTGTTACTATGGATAATCACGTTTTTATATAAACTAAAAGGGCCGTCAGTCCAGACGATGAAAAAAAGGATTTCCATGATACAATCACAAGTATTCATGGTGATAATTGGGCCGTCAGTCCAGACGATGAAAAAAAGGGACATACATGATACAAATTCAAGTATTCATGGTAATAAATGGGCCGTCAGTCCAGACGATGAAAAAAAGGACTTCCATGATACAATCACAAGTATTCATGGTGCTAATTGGGCCGTCAGTCCAGACGATGAAAAAGGGACATCCATGATATAAATTCAAGTATTCATGGTGATAATTTGGCCGTCAGTCCAGACGAAAAAAAAGGACATCTAGGATACAAATTGAAGTATTCATGGTGATTTATTCACTACAAATGTCTGCAACTACATTACAGATTGGCGGTTGCCACAAGGTGTTGTACAGTTCATATTTACATTATATAAAGGCGCATAATGTACAGAAGAGATTACATTCAAATATAGACGAATACAATGGATCGTTCTCCCCACAATAATCTAGCACACTCACTACATTCAACCAAATAGCAACGAACAAATTACTTGCAAACAAATTTATTATAAATGGGCCGTCCGTCCAGACGATGGAAAAAGGACCTCTATGATAAGATCTCAAGTATTCGAAACACGCCGTCAGGCCAGACGATGGAAAATGGACCGACATGGTTTCATTCAATTCAATAAACATGGTGAAAACTAAACTAAATTGCAAAATACTGCATCAAACAGTGGTCTAGTAGCTCTAATATATATTTAACAGGAAATAATAAGGCATTCGCCTAAGGGCTAAGAGCCTAAGACTAATCACAGTAGTGTCATAGGTAACTATCACTGAACATCAATACCTATGTAAAGAAAAGCTTCCGACAATATGATATAATATATTATAATCAAAACTTCATAAGATATAGACATCGTAGCACAACGCACGACAACAAATATTAGTATTTAGCATTTATGCTAAGCTAAGCGGTAAAAATAACAATGGTTGTACGTAATAATATTAAGTACACTGAATATTATATTTATTATGGATTATAATATCCAAATAATGTTCTAATGCCTACAGGCAATCTCCTAATAATATTCTGAGCCAAATGGAATTATTAGGTAATTGGTCAGTACGCAAAATACAATAGTTTATAAATGGGTCAACAAGTATCATGGTAATGTTCCTATATGGTTGGCTCATACTACTTATGCCAATTGTTTTGCTATTACAGAAGGCCAAACATGATACTACCGCGAGGGCATAGCGCTGCGGTGCAACTGTACTTACAAATCCTCCTGCTGACGAGTTCAACGCCAGTCAACTGCGAGATACTGGCTTCCTTCGTGCAATACGCGTCTCGTCGTATGAAGAATCGTAAAAGAGACTGCGCATCACAATTCTTAATGACATTGGCATGCTAACATTGCCACTTCTGTTTCATCCACAATGGGCATCATGAGATGGAAACTGGCTATAAACAAGTTCATGAATAACAGAGCTACTTATAATGTATTCTAGACTGTGCTAGTTAAGTTATTAGATGTTTAAATTTACAGGATTTAATTTAATGCAAAATAATGTCTGACACAATGATAAATTAGACTAAGTATATTTATTGTAGTCATACAGCATTACAAGCTCTACAAATGTAGAAATGTTGTTCCTAACGACATAGGTTGGCTGGCCCTGAAGTTAAAATTTGCGGTGGAACGAAATTAGGCCAGGATGGACGCATGTTATAATTTATAATATGTATGGTACAATACGTGTATAAATTATAAAATATCGTCTCATTTGAACTATCATAAAACGTACGGAATCATTGTCTGATGACTCTTAATGAATTAAAATACGAATTTGTCATGATTAATGTCTTTAAATAAGATATTAAATTAATGTAATGCATATAATTATTGCGAGTATTATTGTTTTGATACTTAAAATATAGGTTGGCCGAACTTCCGGTTTCATATTACTTCCTTCAAATTTAGTTAATTATAAAATTCAGGAAATTCAGGCTGTAATAAGAGTAAAGTGTTATTAATAATAATTATAATGAATTATTATTATTAGTTATTAATTATAAGTCAATTTAAGTTAATCAAGGAGAGATTTGATGAATGGTGGGTTTTATTACCGGAAATAATTGGATGATGGGAGACTTGATTAACGATTAAATTGATAAGTAATATGAGTCATATCTTAATTATAAATTTAGTAATTAATTGTGTATTTACTGCCAAAATAATATGCCTTCTATAAGCTTCATGTGCTCATTAATGGGGCGAAAACGTGAGGCTAAAAAAGATGGCGGCCGGCGGGCAGCGAGAGACAGGGGCGCGATGACAAAATTCCAGTGGAAGGTCGAGTTCGCGCTGCTGGATTGAGAAACTTAAAGCATATTCCTAAGGATATACAGATAAGTGTCCCAAATGTTGTAAAATTAAAATAGGACAAGGTATTTTTAAATAGTTGATGGTTAACCAATGTATTTAGGTTAGGTTAATGTATTTACTTTACATGAGAGTAAACGAAATGTACTTTTAAAATGGAAACTTTCATTTATTGCTCTATCCCTCCTACATTAGATAGGTATATTATAATTGCAAGGAGTTCGCACATTCCCGATGATCGCATCTCGGGAATATTAATTCAAATTACCGTAGAATCAGACACGTTCACAGTTAAGGGTTGAGCTAATAACTACTGGAAATGAAAACTGATATCCTTATTATAGTCATAACACTTTTGACGGGTCTGAGATAATGACAATACTAGACTATAACTTTGTTAGCATAGCATATAATATACTTGTAGATCTGGCTAAATAATAGTCTAGTGAAATAACATCTATTGCTGTACTGCACGTAGATTACAAGTGAGTACCTAGATACGTGCAGGAGAGAATCTATTCTATAATAACTCCAACTAAGTGAGTTAGGATCATGTTTGGGTATATCCTAGTCTATTGTACGCATATCCCTGATCTTAACTAAGGTCCTATCACTATTATTCACATATATATCTTAACAATACATAGAAGATTGAAAGTCCTTGTACAGAATAAGAAAACTACTCGTATATTTATTCTTGGAACAATATATATATATAAATATCTTTCTCTATTTATCAAATATTAATGTTATATGAAATATAACTATTGTATGTTCTGTATGATTTGATTTTGAAAATAAGCGTATCAAATGCTTATCCATTTCTGTTTTTAAAAGTCACTCTAATCGGCAACCGAGACATGTAAGTATGTTTAGATACTAAGCATATTTACAAAGGGTTTTCTGAAAACTCTTGATGAAGATGTAAAAAGACGATGACGTAGAAAAATAATATATAACAGTTATGGAATTTAGTTCGAAATAATCGTGCATACTGCATTATTTTTCTACGTCTCTCTATTATTAGTAGAGTACGTCTTTTTGCATCTTCATCAAGAGTTTTCAGAAAAACCTTTGAATACCTCGTAACTACTTAATAGAGGGGCCTTTCATACGTCGTCTTTTAGCTCGAGAGCCAGACTCATTATTTTAATAGCCGGGTTCAGCGGAAAACCACATTTGTTTCTAGTATTTTATACGAGTTGTTAGGTTTTTAAAAGCCGAAATGTTGTCTGAGAAAAGTCTTTCCCACACAGGCGCGATCTGCACGCGGCTTGCGGCCTGCGGCCAGTTGAAATGCATGCCCCGACCTATTTTCTCCCGTCTTTAACATCCAGTAGGTAGCGAATTGCGGCCTAGGCCTCAGATCGCTACCGAAAACTAGCAGGAAAGGGGGCGGGGCATGCGATTCAACTGGCCGCAGGCCGCGTGCAGTCCGCCCTGTATGTGTCAGGCTTAAAAAGGACATGACTGCATGGACGTGGGTACGTATGAAATAAATAAAACCAATTATTTTATTTTTATTTTATTTAAACCGAAGTTAAATAAATACACTTTTACAGCAAATTGTCATATTAGAGTTAGATTACTGGCTACGTTTTAGAGATAACTTAAATAATAAATGTGACTGTAAACTCGATTGAACACACCTTATAATAACATGACTGTATTATGTAAACAAGTATAGTTACTATTAATTTAATTTAAAACTGTTATTTAAATTGACCAACTAAAGGTTTGTAAAATTTTAAACACTACAGCTTGTAACAAAACAAGATTCTCTTCAGAATGTTTTAGAGCTCCTGATATTCTGACACAGTGGCATGTCAAGGGGAATGAATTTTTTAAAGGTGTATTGACGCCACACAACTCGCTAACTTCCTTATTGGCCAATTCTTTATCCGTCAACTCCCGTTTTGCATAATCCTTACTGGCATATTTTTCCATGTTGATATCTCTGTCTACCCTCATTCTTTATTCGATGGTTGCGAGCTCTACCGTTCCTCCTACTTTATTTAATTCCATTCAAAAATATTCTTCGGTATAAGAAACCCAATTTTGGTCACAAGTTCTAATGTTTTATTTAAAACTTCGTAAATTAACAAAAGTTAAATCACCTGATACATTCCATACAAACATCCAGACTATACCTAGATTATTGCTGCAACATTTAAATCGATTATATGAATTGGAGTATTTCTTACCGCTTCTGATTTATATAGAGTTACAATGAACGCCCGATTATATGAATGTATGTCAAAGCTCTACCAGTACACACAACAACAATGATTAACAGTGGTATACGATATATAAGTATAATTATATAATTGATAACATACAACAGTGAATAAATATAATCACGATAGATTAAAATGACCTAAAATCTAATTGATATGCTTGATCGTGGGTTAGTGGCGCTAAACCTTTGGCTATTTTACGATACACTTTCGCACCACTATCCCGATATGTTTCATGCTGGTTCTTTTTGTTTCCTTTATATTAATAACGTGTATACTTGTATAATGAATACGAATATATGTTAATAAATCAATTACTCATTATAGTTACAATGTACCTACCTTTTGAGAAACAACTTTAACTTTAACTTGCGTCAGATACCTAAGTATAATATTATATAAGATAAAAGCGACTAAAGACATATATGTTTCACATTTAAGTAACACGACATTTAACATCGAAATATGTAGTAATAATGATAAATGTAACTAGTAATAATTCCTCTAAATATGTATGAGCATACATGAGACGGCTCAAAGAGATTTCCTTAATTATCAGGTTTTGCGACTCTGATCAACACTAGATTAAATTTATATGATAATAAGTGTCAAATACGCATATAAGTGCGTTACAATATAATGTATGTTTAAAACTTGTGCATATAACTACTAAAAATATGTGCGTTGAGAAAAATTACACAACACCCAATGTATTACTTAATTATATGAAAAAGATTATATTTATAGACCCTTTTAGTTGTAAAAAATGTGTCAATCTATGCAATTGAATACCAAATTAGGTATTCTATCTCGCGTCTTACATATTTTGCACATTTTTCTTATACATATAAGTATATATATTATAAATATGTTTATATATGTTCATAAAATAATGTTTTAAAACTTATCAAGGTAGGTACAAGGTTGGTGTAAATAAAATTTGGTCAACAACGTCCACCATTCGTTATCCCATTTGCTAACTCCATTATATCACAATACAAGCTTTTCCATTTCTTTGAAATATGCAATTTTTATTTATTACTTTTACTTTAATCTTAAATTTAATTTATTCAGACTAAAGGATATGTTTTTGTTTACAATCTTATCACCCAATGAAAATCTAAATTTTGTTTCACAATAATAATACTATGCTGGAGTAGCATATAACATATACTTACATATTCAAACAATGCCTATCCGGATATTCCATTTCAGGCAGCATGAAAATTATTTGCTAAGTTAGTATTAACATAATAGAGAATAGATACTATTATTGCATTATAAGTATGCATACATCGTTCATTATGATTTTATGATCCTGGGTCAGATTTTAAAATTACCAAAAATGTGTTAAATTCACAGGTCCTAGCCGAGAATATTATGTGTGTAGATTTGATATGTTAAATGGTACATAGTTTTAAAGAAAATTTAATAATAAAATAACATACTAAAATGTTGGCAAACAAAATGAAGCAAGGCAGCAAGCATACGTTTAAAGTCACATTTATTACTCCACTATCTAATATCGATAAAGTTTTAACAGCAAATTTAATAAAACCTAAGCTATAAAAATATAACACAGAAAACAGAAAGCGTTGCAAGTTAATAATATTTGAATGGTAAATTAATGTAAGAAACCGAAACAATAGTAATACTCTAAACATCGTAATAGGAAAATATAATACTTACCTACCTAATAATAGCAGAATATGTAATAAATAATAAAGGAACCCAATATAATTCAGCATTAAAATAGCTTACTAACCGACAAAATGTATCTAACACTTATCTACCTAGACCTAAACTACATCAAATCGAACATTTAGGGGCTCTGTGATCCAAATATCTTAATTGTAACCCAACAATAATATGTCTATAAATAAAACTAAATTATAGTAATGCAAGCAAGAGGTAGCCTAATTCGAGGAACAACCAACGACATAAAACAAGAGGTGGTAAACAGCATGAGCCCCAATCTTACGAACAGGTATAGATAGAATATTGTAATATCGTAAATAGTCAACATCGTAAATGCGCAAAAGCTAACTAGGTGTAAAACCGTAGAGGCAGGGGTAAATGATAAAAAAATATTTTTAAAGGCTTTGTAAAATTCAAAATAAACAATTGTGCTTAAAATTGTGTATATGATGCAGCTCTTTGATGAAATCACAATTTTTATTCATCTTTTTAGATGATTCAAGTTTACCTGAAAGCATCTAAGTACAGAAAATATGCGTTTCCTCCTGAAAAGTAATGTCTATTATTTCTTTCTAACATGCATTTACTCAGCATTAGTACAAACATTACGACATTTAAACAGTTCCCAAGTGATACCAACTGATGCCGATCCCTACTCCTCGGGTGTTAGATTACTCTACAGTAAGGCATTTATCCCGTAAGAGGTCTTCTAAAATGTAAAAATACTTACAGTATCACACTAACTTATGCGACTCCTTTAATAACCTTTATCACAAGCTACCGCTCCAAAATACTACAAATTTTTCAGCCCAAAATTGATATGTATCGTATTTTATTGCACAAATTCATCACGTTACGAAATTTTGAACATAAATACAGAAAGGCGAAGAGATGCGAACCGAGCTATCCGGCCACAGCTAGCGCGGCGTACAACCCTTCACCGCACAGGAGTTAACTCATATAAATGAAGAATAATTAATGTAAGTTTAGATCCATTTGGCTGCAAGGATGATAACAGCGTTGGTTGTGATTGTAGGGTAGAGTGTTGGTGCGCTGGAGGTGCGTCCATACGCTGGTTTCCTCTTGCAGTTCATCTTCTCGAGCGGCATCTTGGCGACGTTGTACTCGCGGTGCTCGGAGGCCATGGTGCACATGGTGCGTTTCTTCTGCATCATCTCGTCATCGCGGTCCCGTAGACCGGCCAGCCACGCCTCGTACCACGCCAGCTCGCAGTCGCATACTAGTGGGTTATCTGCGCAATAAGGTACCTACAGTTTGCGGTCACGTACGTAGTTATAAATTGCGCTCACGATGTATTTTACAAGTGATAGGAATTCATACATAATTTAAGGATCTTATTAAATTGAACATTTTATTATACCTACATAAGTTTTATAGATTTTTATAGCTCAAGCCAGCAGAAGTGATAAGTTGTATTGTCACTGATAAGATTAGTTCTTTTACACAATGAAGTTCTAAGGTCACCTAAGATCTTGGCGCAGAATCGAAAGACAAAAAATGTATTGAATATTTATATCAAGTAATTTTATTTTTTATGTTGTCGTTCAGGTTGTTTTCCATCTCTTATTGATATGCCATCTTCATCATGATGATTTACTCACATGCCTTTCACGTTACACCTCGTATTAGACCTGATAAGACGAAGTATTTCTTACCCATGATGTCCACCACGCGTAGAGTATCCAAAATAGGCTCCATGATTTCTTCAGGGATATGCTGCAACTTGTTGTTCTGCAGGTTCAGCGTCTCCAACGAGTTGAGGTTGTCGAAACCCATCGTTGGCAGCTGATGGACCCTGAAACAAAATCACATATCACTAAAGCGGCAGTCGTGGATAAAAGTTATGAACAAGACTGCCATGACCCCTCAAAAGTTTCTAATTAATAAATATTTAATTGCGACGTCCCATTTAGGTATTTCTCCACGTCGTGAAGGTCTCTAAGGATCTGCACCGGTCAGCCCATTTTGACGCATCGTCTCAATTAGCGTGATTTTGAATTTTTTCCGCGGCTTCACTTTCTTGTTGGTCTATGTCAGTATAAATTATGGTATCTGGTATACATATACGTTTTGCAACTGGAGATTGTTGCAGTTTGCATTTTTTTTACTTTTGAGATATTTTCTTTCATAGATTGTTATTTTTACACGTCTGGACATTCAGTTTGCACACAAAACCAGTATTACAACTAATTTACTCATTAAATTAGTTTGTAATACTGGTTTTGTGTGCAAATGCAGAAATGAGTAAATATTATACTAGCTATAGTAACTTGGTTATACGAAAAGATATTCATAAAGTCAGAAATATGATACATTCATTTCCAACATAAGTTGCTTAGGAAATTACCAAGTTTGTAACTCGAGTGGTAAAGTCGACAGCATCCTAAATGTAAGCGAAACATACGGGAACTTTAAGCAACGGTAAAACGAACCAGATAATTTGTGTAGAAAGATGTGCTGTTGACCGTGCTATAGTAAACTTGCCAACTTAGAAGAAGAAGATAAACAAAGTTGAGCATCCGTGAGCCTTGCGGTATTCATTTTCTAAGCGTTAGAAGCAAACAATAAACATTACTCAGTGCAAAAGTAATTTGCCTTTAATTAATCAAGTTATAACATCGCAAGGCTCAAGTAGGGTAAAGGTGCTTTAGGCGACAACGAAACGAAACCGTTTGTTTTTCAACAACGGTTAACTGGTTGAAATATTGAGCTAATTAATAAAGTTGCCTGTTACCTATTTCTGGCATTTGAATGTGGCGTATCAAATGTATCGGAATATTGTATTACATTGATTTTGGTGGGACTTGAACTAACAACGCCAGTTGAAATAGATTTTATGATTCATCTAGCTAGAAAATAGACCTGCACAACATAGGGAATCCTAGTAAGAGGGCTGAGTGTAGAGCTCAACAAACTATTTCACCGCATTAAGTAAGTATGCCGTTATTTATTGAAGTTCATATTTTTACAATGGTATATTCAATGGAACTCGTACTGAGTATTATTTCATTCCTTACTATATACAACGCTGAATGTGTAAAAGATATTATAGAAAACTATTACAAAAGAAACAGTTTTCAATCGTACAATCCCTAGTAACAAGTCAGTAATAAACAAACATCAAAACACCTACTATCTGAAAATTAATCAAACACAGACATTTCTGAGCCTCGCTACAAACTGGGTGAGAAATATTTATTAATCGTAAAGCCAAGTTAACATAGCTATAAAGTTCAAAGAAAATGATTAAAATCCTCCCCTCTCTTCTCAGGGGCTGATATTCGGAGAACGAAAGAAAACAAGACTTTTTATCGTTCGTTCGTATGTTCGAGCAAACGGCGCGACGACGCTCGCTCGGGGGGTGAATGTAATAATGTTATGCACCTAACAAAAGAATATACCTAGCTTACTTTCTAACCCAGCGAATGTAACCCAAGAAAAGAAAATTTTGGTAACTTTTTAAATTCCAATCATTCTTAATGCAATTTTTTGTACACATGTTTTCACTGGATTTGGTTAGTATAGGTACAATAATTGAAGGAAGGTGACATTTTCAATACACTAAAGCCTGACACACAGGCGGCCTGCGGCCAGTTGAAACGCCCCTTTTCTCCCGTCGTTAAGGTCCAGTAGGTAGCGATCTGAGGTCTAGACCGCAGATCGCTACCTACTGGACGTTAAAGACGGAAGAAAAGGGGCCGGGGCATGCGTTTCAATTTCAACTGGACGCAGGCCGCAAGCACGTGCAGATCGCGCCTATGGGAAAGACTTTAATTGACACTCTACTTCATTCTTTTATTGGTTTAAGAAAGGCATAGGAGTACCTTATTAATATTCCGGTCCTTATTATTGCATTTGTTAACTTACATGTTCTTCTGCAAATTGAGGAACGTGATGGAGTCCCCATAGCCAGTGAAGGCGTCTTCGCTAATGTACGTGATGTTGTTGGAGCGCAGGTCCAGGTGTCGCAGGCGGTGCAGCGGTCGCAGAGCCTCGGATGGTATATCGTGGAGACGGTTGTCACCAAGACGGAGGTACTGCAGGTTCTCTGTACAAATGGAAAGATGAAAATCCTTTATATATCCCAAAGCACGCCACTCAACCCGATTCTCGGTCTCTTGCATCCAGTCTCTGCCAACCACCTTGCGAAGGTCATGCCTCCAGCAGCGGTCCTACGTCCAGCAGTGGACTGATACGGGCTGATGATGATGATGCACCTATAACTTCTTCCATTGCTGGAGCAAAAATATCCTCCACTGATATCTTAACCATCCAATCATGTAGTTCAGCTCGTTTCTCTATTTTCGTCTGGGCGTGCCTCAATGTTGGTGGCCATCCCACTGTGTGACAACACGGGCCCAGATATCGATAGTGCTTTTTGGTTTAAAATATGTCCTACCTATATTAGTCCTTTGATCAAGACAAATCAAAAGATACCTCATACATCAAAAGACGTTCAGGCTACAGAAGGCAATAAAGGAACGAACATACACTCAAAAACATTAAGAGCGAATTCCCTAGTTTTCCACATGTCTGAATTTCGATCACACAAGACTACAATATGTATATCGGCTATGGCTACTGTAGCTACCTACGTCGCAATGCAGCATTATAAGAATCTATTGTGCCTTCAACAAAAGACCAATATTACAAGGAAGTCTTACCTTCGAGTCCAGCGAAGGCCTTTTCGTCAATCCTTTGGATTTGGTTTCCTTCTAGTTCCAGTGAATTCAGAAACGTTAAATGTGAGAAGACTTGTGCCGGCACCTCCCGCAGCTGATTGTGAGCTAGACCTAGAGAGTCTAGGTTTCGTAGACCTGAAAAAGGAGCTCAAATTGCAGATCATACTTTAATTCAGGATTTTTAATAGGTGGGTAGTAAGAGTTACAGCTTATAAAATTCATGTATGCTCGTCAGTTTGTAATAGACCGTTGTAGCTTTGTAATTCCAAACGTAAACGTAATATATTTTGAACAATACCTGTCAATGTCGATCTAGCTACACCTGCTACTTATAATAGTTATGAGGATGTCAGTAAATAAATAACTTGTTACGCGTTATTTGAGCCCAAATACACGCTACATCAATCTTCGTCAGTAAATATTAGAATCATTAATCGTCACTAAAACAATAAGTCCTGGCCTTGGCCCCTTAGACATTCTCCATAAAGGATTCCTTGTATCGTGAAGGTCAGCAGGTTGTTCTAGAACGCGTGAATTATTTTCTTAGCAACATAATTAACAGAGTTCACGCTATTTCATAATTCACGTTAACAAATTAATAAGCCAATTCCATCGATTAGGTGTAGGTATTTTTGCCCACGTTTGCATGTTTGTAAACCTTTAATTTCAACTTTTCCTATAAAAAACCTATAGCAATAACTAAAAAGGACGGACTATTAGAAACATGTACATTTTCCCCAAACGATACGCAAGAAGTTTAAGATGCTTTTATAACTTCCACTTCTGCTAGAAACGAAACTACTCGTAAAACTAAATTTAAAGAAACGAATAGGTACTATTTTCTTAAATTATACGGAAGACGTGTCCGAGTCATTACCTGCGAAATCACCCTCCGAAATAGAAGCAATGCGATTCTCTTGCATTTCCAGCTTCTTCAGATTCTCGAGTAAAGCCAGAGCTTTCTGGGGCACTGCTGTCAGCTCGTTCCCCCCAAGATTTAGCCGCTTCAATTTCCTGAACACACATAAGTCAAAATGGTCAAAGATGGATTTCCGTTCGCTGAGGGTTCCGGGGGGAGAGCTATGTCATCAATTAAATATAACTTACTACGTCAAGCAAAAAACCTGGGTCGATAAATTGCTAATCAAAAGTTACTGCACAAGTCACCAGAGCACCATAGTTTTCTTATAATAATCATTTGTATGTATAAAGTTCTATAGTACATATTTAACAAATTTCAGAATTGATGTACCTATGCATTGCGATACAAATCTCTGTTTCAGTAGTTCAGAAGTAGCCGCACCCCACCTAAGGGTTTTACTTTGCCTTTTCAAGTAATCCTAACCAAACACAGCAACTAATTTGATATTCATTGAATGAATTCCTGTTTCACTTCAGAAGTTAGTTGTGGAAAGATGGAGATGGAAAACAGTTATTTGCGTGAATACATGGTGTATAATTTATGCTACCAACTTTGCGGCACCAACAATAATTTCCGACTCGGAACAGTTTGAGCTTTCGAAGCTTTTCATTTGCCCTCCCCGACAACAATAGCTCGGGTAAATGCGAGCACTGAGCGTAAAAAGGGTTCCGTACTTTGATCGAGTGTTGATTTTCTTTTCAATTTTATTACACGGAAAGTAAGAGGGACGCACTGTAAGCCTATTTTCCCTTAGAAACGCCATAGAAACACTTTTGGAACACTGGACTGAGGAATTCATTCATCCGCCCAATTATAAGTACCCATTACTGAAAATGCGAGTGTTTCGACTTTTGAATGATTAACGAAAAGAGAGGTGTTTAGTATGTAACTGATAACTTTTATTATCCAGTATAACTTTTAAAATTTCGAAAAAAAAATCATTAGAAGCATTTCATACATTATACAAAGATCAGCTAATCGATTTGTATGAGACGTATTTTTATTTTGTCAACGAACGTTGAACTTTATTTAGTTCCAGTACTGAACAACTTTGGGTTTACCCTTATTGCATAAAGAATTTCAACTCACTTTTCCAAACCTTTGAAAGCCTCTCCGTCGACGACAGATATCCTGTTCTCGTACAAAGTAAGGATCTCCAATGTGTCGAGGCCGATAAAAGCTCTGTTGTGTACCGCAGTCACCTACAAAGAAAATATACAATAGAGTTATATTCACTTTGGGCAACGCAAGATGATTATTTTCAAGTCAGCAACATTTTGTTTTATATATTTTAAACTAATGTGAGCCATAACTTTGAATTATTACCTAAGATGTACACGGATTAAACTCGTTTGTTTGAAGCCGGTGTTTAGACCGACAGTTTCGACTGTCTTATTCAAGGCGAAACTGTCGGTTTAAACCCCGGCTTCAACAAAACAAGTGAGTTTAATATGTATAATAATTTGAACATTTAGTTTCATATAAAAATAATTTTAATAATAATATAATACATGCTTATTTAATATTAAGTTCGCCTGCTCCATCTTTGGTATCATTGTCTTTTACCATCGACGTAGGTCAGAAGCAGTTTTATTTTAGAGCCTTTCATGATAAAGATGATTGAAATTCATAAAGGTCTTTATCGTTATTGAAACAATCACTTAAAGTTTTATGACGACCGTCGAGACGGAGGGTGACATTAAATGGTTTAACTCGCTCGTTGAAGGAGAATGTTATACAAAACGAATTGCTCACCTTATTATGGTTCATGTTCAGTATGAGCAGATGGTTGAGATGCGTGAACGAGGAGGTTGGTATGGTGGCCAAGCTGTTTTGAGACACGTCGAGTTGGGTCAACTTGTTGCCTGTGGACAACAAGGAAATTTGAAAGGTTTTTCTATGATGAACAAATCGGTGGAGCACCGAGTGCATCTCCCGGGTCACGGCCTTTAAAGACCTAGATGTCGAAAGGCCAAGAACAATGGAAACGTTATATAAATCGATGGTGATATTATTGTATTGCGGGAATATTGAAGTAAAAGAGACTAAGGTCAGCATTTGAATTCAGAATTGTATAGTTGTCTCATCCTGTAGGGATGAATAAATGAATGAAAAATAATGAATTTGACATTTGTAAGAGCGAGCTCAAGCCAAGCCAAGCAGTGCTCAAAACTGTTTGTAAATCTCGACTTATGTCATACTAATCAATACAATGCCTTACCTATTCGACCATTGTATATAATGCGCATACAAATGTATTATTGTAAAATTACTCTTGTGATGTGAACTAAGTGAATTAAACTCAGTGAATAAGTTTTAAGAGCTCATGGAAGGCTCTTAAGGTACTTACCAATAGAGCTAAGCGAAGAGTCTTCGATGACAGCCAAACTACTGTTGTGCACGGTCAAGTGGCGAATATCCAGGCCCAGAAATATGTATGAGGGCAGTTTCGCCAAGTTGTTATGCCGCAACTTCAGGTAGAAGATTATCATCGGCTTCGACCGCAGTGTGTTCATGGCCTAAACAAAAAACATACGAATTATTGAAGATTTTATTCACGGTTGTTTTTATTCACGGATGACGACTGATGAACGCAGCGATCCTATACTTTTTTAGAATTAAAACTATAGTGAGCCATTACTATAAATTATTATTATATAAACGGATATCACTGACTTATATTGTGCGCGAAGAAACGTCACCTGCGACGCGGGCATGGCGCGCTCACCTTGAGAAAGACCGTCGAAATCGGTCGAAACTTTATCTGTCTTATATTGTCGCTGTATTGTCTGTTATACTGTTTAAATTTTCATAATTCGAAGTGTATTTGTTAAAATAACAAAGTCAACAAGTAAGCACTTTGTGTACATTTTTGCACATCAACATATTTTTTGAATTTGTGGTGTAAATACACCACTTTGCAAGGAAAAGGTGCCAACGCTGAGGAGAAAAGTGGCAAAAAACTCTCAACAGCACATCTTTTAAAATAATAATAACACAATAAATAATAATACTTAATAACTAGGTATTACACAACCTATTATTAGTAATCTACACTTTATCCCTCATGCGGAACCGGCGACACACACCAAACAAACAAATAGAGGACCTATATAAGGCTTCCTACTATCTTTTACGAGCAATTTTAGAAGATTGATGATCGTAGAGATCGGGGAGCGCGATGTATCAAGCAAGATCGAAACAAATGAATGTGCAGACATTTTAGGAAATACCACATCGACGATCGATTAAATTAGGTACGGACAACAGCAGATCAATGGTAACACTTGCAGTACGATTTTAAATCTTCCGACGCAGATAATGAGAACGATCCAAAGTCCAAAGTATTACACTTGATATGCTGTTTGCTGTACTTAGGTACATAAAAAATCGCTTCCTACAAAAGTGGTCTCCTTTTTTTACCTTTAGGTATATATATAGGTATATTGAAGAAAAAAATGTGTACTTCTAATAATAGTAATAAGTCTAAAGACATGTGTGATTCTGATTACTTATATATTTTTTTAACCAAAAAATGATATCAGTCTATAAAATACGCATGGATAATCTATTCGGCATCATAGCTATACTTGGAATGAAAATATCAATAAAATATTTATAAACACACATCCTCGTATCGAGGCAAAAGGATTATTTTAACCCCTCCATTTCGTATGAATAGTAAAAGGTATTTAGGGAGAAATTTCAAAGCTTTATAGCCTCTTGACCTTCTCTCTATGATCCCTTGGCATCTTGACCCAAGCTAGTAGGAATAAAATATAATTTTTCCAAGACCCTTTAAAAATATTTGTTTGAAATACACAGCATAAATAAAGCAATCTACCATTTTTATCTTATAAGTAAGATAAAACTCTAAACAAATAGAGTCCAGGGGAAGAACCTTACCTAGACGTATACTTGTATATAATTGTTTTTCCAGTTCAGTTTTTTATATAGGTATTTATTTAATTATTAACACAACACAATGCCTTTAGTCCAATATGATAATATAAATAGTCAAATTTAAAAAAAAAAAATATTTGACTAATTTAATTTAATTGGCCGTAGAATTTCATGATTAAATCATCTAGTTTAAAACAGGTAACAACTAATGCCCTCCACACACAGCCGCGACCTAGCCGCGATCTGTGATCCAGTAGGTAACGACGGCAGAAAATGAGGCGAGGCATGCGTTTCAACTGATCGCAGATCGCGGCTAGGTCGCGGCTGTGGGTGCCAAGCTTTACACGTTCTTCGTGAGTTTATTTTATTTTATTTTTATTTGATAGGAAAACTTACAGCTTTTATGTGTGTAATATGGGTTATAAACTTAAGTTAAAAACTAAGCCATTTACAAGTTTTCGCCAATAATTTAAATATGTGGGTTAGTTTTAGTAAATTATTAATGAATTAGAGTGTTTACAACTATAGATATACCCTTATGCTTAAACAGAGTGTACTTAATCTTAAGGTTATGAAAATTACAACAATGCTTATATTAGTGAGTGCCATACATTAGGGAATATGACGATGAGTTCATACAGAGCGAGATTAATATTAGAAATCATTATAAATGAGTGATTTGCAGCGAGATGTCTTGTTGAAGAATATATCCGACATCCGTTTCCGTTATCCGTTTATGCCGACATAGTTTTGTATGCAGAACGGTGCACTCTAATATTGCAGGTTTACCTTCTGTATGTGCTGTTGCTCTGTGAACTCGCATAGGATGTCCAGGCCGTTCTTCTTGACTGTACAGCTGCAGGGGGTCATGGTGTTCGGCGGGGGGCATTGCTGCGCGCCCTGCGGGTACGCCGGTCGTGCACAGAGCACCACGCAGCATACCAGCAGCCAACGCGGCATCATTGTGGAGCACCTGTCGCGGCAAGTACAAAGGTGTGTTTGATACTGTACCTAACGTGGTTAGGACACGTAACTAGTGTCCTAACCACCCAACCTAAAGTTTCATAACTGCCCTTCATGTTGTAACTTCGTATTCCTGACCTATCGTAAATGCCAACGTAAACTTACACCCGAATTAGCTTAAAGTGTATCACACCTAAAATTAGGTGGCTAACAGAGTGCAAACAAAAACGTACCTCCCGGTGACACAACAGAGTTGATTTACACAAGCACCGACTAGAAACAACTTAGTCAACTCCAGCAGACTCTAAAGGGTTTCCAAGAAACTCACTTTAAAAACTTCTTCTTTTAATTTAGAACTTTAGACTCGTAAAGTGCATAAAGTTAGTATTTCAGTATTCTCTAATTTAATAAGAAACACTATCTAGCCAACATTTCAAGATTATCTTTCCCTATGTAATCTAAATTTTAAATTAGTCTGAGTCTTTTTTCTTTCATCAATTGGCTGTAGTCCTCCTAATGAAATCTCGATACTGATACCCAGCCCACGTACAGCGTGACGAAGCTTACTTAGGCGTAATTTAATCTTATGGTTGAGATGCCCTTGCCCCATCCTTGCCTTTAGTCTTAGGTGGCCTCAATGACCCGACAAAGTCGATAAAGGCTTTACAGTTTCATAAATTAATAATTTTGATATACTTACATAGTATTAGACCTTTACAAACTCAATCAGTAATATTATTTACAAATACAAATACTAATTATGGTAGTTTCTGTACAAAAGTATGGTTATTCAATTCCATAAAATAATCATTATTTCGGTATTAGAGTTCAGTATTTTGAGTACCTACTCAAATCTCTAAATATTTCTTAGCGTAGCCTTAGAGAGGACAGGACTGAGAGATCCTCAAATATGCTTAGTGCGACTACTTATCCAACAATTACTTTTGGTAGGTACTCGATACTCGATCACGAAAATGTTAACTGCGATTTCTATGGCAAGTTGAAGGGCATCCCTGGCGGGCTATAAGTGAAGCTTTAACTTGTCTTAAGCGTTAACGTTAACGTGATCGTACTCGTATTTTGGGAACTTCTTCTTCTTTCTCGTGGTTTAGTGACCAAACCTATTTGTCAGAGTTATTCAGAGTGCCTGTAGTCCTCTGACGTGGCCTAACGACTGCTTAACGTGCTTCCCGAGGCACATTAGGGCTAAGATGAAAGTATCACTAGCGGTCACCCATCCAGGTACTGACGTCGCCCAGCGTTGCTTAACTTGTACGATCGTTTTCAACGTGTTCTCGCAACTGGACTACGAGCCCCTCTATATATTTTGAGAACTGTAATAGGATGACAACTTACGTGTGTGTATGTCAGGTCGGCGAGCGTGTATGGTGTAGCGGTGGGGGGTGTGCCGCGGTCATGGGGCACTAGGTCATGTCCACCGGAGCCGTGCGAACTGCCCTGCGGAACAATGCCAGCGTTTTAGTTACACCCTGTTTTGCGGAAGTGCCGATAGAATAGATAAAACACATTTTTAAAAGGGCGGGCGGAGGCAAATTGATTGCCTAGCCGGAAAGGCTAATCAATAAATTCGTAGTGATAGTGCGTGAATACAAAGGCCAGAATAAAGTGCTTCCCCTTAATAGATTCTAAGTTATATCATTGGATAACTCGCAGATGTATTGTTTTATTACATTGTTATATAGTTTAAAAAGAATGTCAATAAAGGTTTGATATTTATTACTAAATAAAAGGCAAATTAGGCAAGCTTTCAGATTTATTATTAGCTAACATAACTGTGAACGTTGATAGGAGATATTTAGGTGTCCGCGGCCCAAATCAAGTGTCTTATTTTTGTAAACAAATATGATCGTCTAATTACCTGTTGTGCTGTAATACTGAAGGAACTGATAGATTGAATTTGTTCATCATTATGAAAATAAAGTGAAAATAACTACGCAATAATCACAGAACAGCTTAAAATGTTAGTTGGGTAGGGTAGTTTTTGTTTACATAATAAGACACTTAATTTGGGCTGCGGTTATAGTTGCGTCTACTTTAAAATTTAAGAACACATTTAGGCATAATTTCAAACAGAGAAATAAACGGATAGAGCACCGGCAAGGTAGTCGGGATGAGAAGTCACAGTCCGTAATACAATCAGTCAAGGGAGCATTTCCCGTCCTAAGGGAAATTTAAAGCACTCTGATTCGATTATCCGCATAAGAACGCTGCCTAGGGGCCGTCCCTTACGATACTTTGAGTGGAGTTAAGTGGTAGTTGATGCCAGTTGGTTATTTCACCAAAGAAAATACTTATCTTTGGTGAGATAACCAAATGGTTCTTCTAAAAGTGTAAGTAAAACATGTGAACGAGGAAAACATTACATAATATTAATTGTGTGTTTATACTCATATATATAGATATCAAGCTGATTCTTACAAAGGTATATGATATATACGAGTAAGTAGATACATAATAGATGTGATTCTGTTGTGGCCGTGAAATCTATTCCTAAACTTAAACTCAATTGTCATCGAGTGCTCTATTGAAAGATAAGAAAAAAACTTACAAATTAGATTCTTCTTCTCCAAAACCCTAAAGTAATTATCATTTTAACGTACCTACTCGTAGAGTCGTAGATAATTCCGTATTAGTCCCTAGGTAGGTATAGCTCGTCGCCGGCCAGACGTAGCAGTATGTTTTTGTGAAACTCTAAAATGTAAGTTTAGTTGGAATAATGTACGTGAGTCGGGCTTCGTTACCTTACTTTAGGAATAATTAATGTATACTATTTTGAGGCTCTATACGCGTAATGCGTTTCAAAGTAGCTTTGTTAGACACTAGAGTCGCTGTTTACGTTTATAAAGATAAGCTTAATTAAGTCCTAAATTTATTGATAAATTGTTGACCTACTATGACACCATAACATTCACACACATATAACAAACTATAATGCTCCAGAAACGTCGTCACAATATGAAAACAAAGTACACCCAGGCTAGGAATATATGGTTAAAATCATTCCAACTTTCAAAACCTCTTTCTTACCAAATCGCAAATACTCTACTATATATTTGACTCTTCTCTGTGATGTTTATAAGACAAAGCATTTCGGATTTCAGTAATTATGACACAAAAACATGGCTTAAGTCATTATAGGACAGATGCAAATGTTTATGCATATGTTTTGTTAAAAATAAGTGAATAAAATAAGAGCTAATATTTTTTAATACTTATTACGACCCTCCGTCCAAATAAATTAAAACCTAGCACTTAATCCACCACTGTTATTAAGGGTAGAATTATTATGAGAACGTGTAACAATTAACAAGTTTCTTTCTATTTTCATAATGACTCAATTAGAACGCTAGGTATGTTTTTAGCGTAATTACCGTATTTCAGTGGAAAAACGTAAATAAATCATAATTAAAACCAAAATTATGGTCAAAAAATAAGTTAATTTATAGTTATTGAGTACTTAACTTCCGTATTTTGAACTGAACGAATGTTTGAAACAAAGGTCTCGAAAGAAATACATGGAAGAAATATTTTTGGAAGTGGTGTAACTTCTACTAAACTATGTAAACTAAGAGAAACATGATGTCGACTACATTGACGACGTTTTAAAAGGGGCCAAGTGAGGCCCCTTTTCAAAACGTAAGTGATTCAAACCTACTAGTATTCAAGAAACGATTGAGGAATGTGGATGAAGTGAGAGTGCCAACCCCTACGTGAAATAGGCGTGTGTTTAGGATGTATAAGTATCGAATCGATTACCTTGTAAAGCAGTGTTGTTATTGCGATGTTTATTTATTTGAAATATTTCGAGTTTTGTTTAAAGAAACTAATTATTGTTCACTAATTTGTTTCCAAACACTGTCATTTCAGTAAACAACAATGAAACAATATTCACTCCTATTTTTCGAAGTCACACAAAATTACGTAACACTGTCTTAGGCGCAGCACTTTTGTTCAATAAGGGGAAATGCACCATTATTTTTTATAGTTAAATGCACTCAACTTGCCGCTTGGATATCGGCGGCCACTTCTTGAAACAATATTTTATTTATATAAATATAGCGCTGCGCAGATATCAGCTCAGTGGGCCCCACAGGTCACATACAAGGCCAGATAGCTACTATGTAACAGGTTCTGCGTGTCTCAGAGCATTAAGTAGGCGCTGGTTCTTATTGGTGTAGCGAAGCGAAGCTATGCGACCTAAAGCAGATTGAGTGTTTCACAAGAGAGACAGTGTGAACTTAAGTTTAGATTTGTATTATCTCCTGCAGTTTCTCCACGAAATTCACAATAACTTTCAGTATAATAACATCTCGTGTCACTGGCAAGAACGTGAGAAAATTAGATGAAGCTACGATCTTGAAATAATACATATTTTTGCTAGCGAATATAATTCTGGAAAGAAAATCTGTTCTGCTTTCAAGTCCTGAGGACTTATTGACAGCCATCGAAATATTTCAAAGATATTAATGAGTAAAGTCAGATTTCTCCACACTACTACTAGCCCATAACATCCAACTGTTAACTGTTTAATTAAACTAGAAATCTGAGGAAGGAAACTTCTTTGCCGTTAGACTTATACTGTGTATAGTCACTATTATTTATTCTATGACCAGTCCATATTGAGCCATCATTTCTAAGACTTATCATAAGGATTACTAATGATATCTAATACAGCTTTCTTAGCTACTACTTCAGATATTTTTTTATATTGGCACACATTAAATCAACATCACACAGTCTCAGTTTCTGTATGTCACTCTTGTGATTTGTGTGATCTGAGGCAGGCCCCTACTCCATCTATTATCGTTTGATAGGGCACCTCCGCTGACCGTGTCATTGTGCGAGCCGGGACATGTCGGTCCGTTTAGACGAATTGCTATATCGCTTCAACACCAGTGACCGTTCACATGTTGTGAACTCGACAGCTTGTCTGTACCCCTTTTACGAGTAGTTTTCTTTTTTCATGTCTGTACCCCTTTTAGTTTTATTTTCAATGATGTGAGCCCCGACTCCAAGCCATTCGCGACTGTTTCAATTTTTGTAGTTTAGTACAGAGATCGCAAAAGGAACATGTGACTTTCGGATATCGTAAATTAAATGTGAAATGCGTTGTCTCATATATTATGAGCGACAGCGCATTTCAGAGATTAAATTACACATTTATTAACCAATAAATAAGATTTATGTGTATAAATACAGGGGTACCTAGAGGGTTTTTTGTCACGGCCGGCATTCGAACTAGGGAATTCCGTGGCACGCTCTTTTACAACAGGTTAAAGTTCGGATCAGGTCGGCGAAATCAATTCCTGGTTCGAATCCCGGTTCTGTCGAAAATTTTCCAACGTTTTCGCTACACATGACGTGCATTCAAGCAAAAATAATATCCTGTTTCTACAATTCCTCAAGAAAGATATAACTGTTTATGTCACTAGTTTTTCGTCCTGCTCTAGCATTCGTATACAACACTTTGACGTCAAATATTTCAATCAAAATTTGGTGTTTGTTGTAAAAGTTTGTGATAGGATTTAATTCAACTTCAGAATTGTTTTAATTATGCTCCAATTAATTAATAATTTATGCTACGGTTTCGTATAAACTCTATTGTGTTACAATTCCTCAATAGGTACAAGGTTGTCTACGACGGCAATCTTCCCCTAACCCCCCTATATTAACTTCATCCCCCCTCCTCCAATTCCACCGGGTTCCTTGGAATTACAACACGTGGAAATTAATACGTAATTCAGTCTATTAAAGCGGTATAATTACATACTCATGATAAATTACCGGAAAATTTATCAAATAAGTAAATGGCGTCATATTTAACAAACTAGGTGCTTTCAGTGTAGATGAAAATGGGTTTGTTTTCATATTATGTAACTGTATGAATATTATGTTACAAGAGAATTGACTGGCAATGAAGAATGCCCGTTGCCGGCTTGACTTCAGTCTTCATGAATTCACAGAAAGCAGTGGAAATGGGAATGCTATGGGGTCACCAAGTCTGACCAGATACAATAATGATGCGATGCGCGGAATGGCTGGTATGAGTGAATATACTGAAAACCAGCGCTGTAGTACCACTACTACAGCACACGCTGAGCTGGGGACAGGTTTGACACCACACCACTGCACCGTCACCACTTGTATTGTAGGTACTATTCTATTCTTCTTCTTGTGTATTGTGCATTGTTTGTATGTGTCAAATAAACGTTATCTTATGTTAATATTTTGTCGAGAGCCAATGATTCAAGGAAGAGAATGAGCCAAAGAATTTAAGAGAGATTGACGAAGCTGGTATAATCATGTGAAAGTGAAATCTGAATGTGTTGTATAGCTTAGATACCTTAAATATCCGATTACACAGTTTATAGGCGACGGCGACACTTACCCTCAGGACGTCTATTTGCCTGTTTTATTTTATTCTTTTTTTATGAGAAGGGGACAGACGAGCTAACGAGCCACCTGATGGTAGCCACCTTATAACTTTGTCGCCTCAAACAGAAAATAAAAATAATTCAACTCGTGTAGTAAGTACCCATATTTTGTTGTGTTTTATGTCACTTTATTTTAATGGGAACCTATGTTCTAAAATTACATGTTATCGCAACGTATTTTAAAACTCGGTAGATATTGGTAATCGAAACTTAAGTACTTACTTTACACAAAAATAAACAGGAGCTTAAATAAGTTTTCAATATGTGTTGCGAAAATAACATGTGAGATTTAATATCTCACCTTCCTCAAACTCTCGAAAAATAAACTCGCAATAACAGATGATTAATTAATATAATATGTAAATTATACGTACTATTTCAGAGATAATCCTATTTTACCATCATTTGGCAGCCGCCCGCGGCCTGTTGCGTGTGAAATACTCTAAATCTGTGGTAAGGCGATGGCTCTCGCTACACATAGGTACATAATATATAAAATAATGGAAATGGAATTGTATTATGAAATCCCGAACGAAATAACCGATAGATAGACAAAGCCGCAGTTAAGGTGAAATTGTACTGCCTAAAAGGGTTACATATTCATAGGTTATTCGAATAGCCATCGACACTTTGTTTTGCTTAGTTACTTTGATTTACTCGTAAGTAGGTTAACAGAGTAGTGATTTTATTTTAGTGAATTTGTATAATCATTCTGAAATATCCATTTAAGTTTAGTATATATGGACCGGAATCGTTATGCCAACTGGCGTGGTTTATAGTTATGGAAATGTAAAATGAAATATCTATTCTCTTTCCGTTCTTAAAAAAACTTTGGACATAAAATCGCTTTTGACATCACTTTCGTAGCTACACCGAGCTCGACTCTAATATCCTATAACTACAACGCTACACTCGCCATCTAAAAATATCTACCTTAGAGGTGTCAAGAAAACCAAAGGCTGGCTGTATCGGATAATTTTAGAGACGTAGCGTATCGATCGCTACGTGCTACGAGCGGCTACAGGCTACGGGGCTACGGACACACGTCACAGGCCGAGGTCACGTGCCTAATCTCGGAAAAATCCCGAATCCTAGACGAAATCAGTATCCGTTACCTGTGTATCTTAGAATTTTATCCGGTTTCATAGAATAACTAATGAAGCTATTGATAATAATTAATCGTCGTATATTTTATTTATGGGAATTAGCCCTTAGAATAAAAATACATGGATGCAATGTCATTGAAAATTGCACTTTTTGGATAATAATATTGCTCTCGCGCGAAGTAAGTACCGCGAAGTAAATTATGAAACCCTGAAACAGCAACACTAACGGTTAAAGTTAAATCAATCAGATGAAATGATGACAATGATAGCGAGATTGCACTATTATGAAGATTTGGTGCCATTTTAGTTGTGCCAATTCCAGTGCATTGATCGCACCCATAGTATTTTTTAATCTAAAATTATACCATATGCTTCATTATTATAAAACATGATCTACAAAACTAGTAGTGATACGTCCTCTGTCTAATAATAAATTCAAGTAAACATTGTAATTATTCTGCAGCAAAAATAAAGGTAGTACCTACTAAATAATTTATTTTTAGAATTTCGCGTTTCACTGCTCGTGCTTGCACATGCAATAAAGTCATTCGTAACTTAAAAGTTCAAGTTATTTTTTCGTAGGCGTGCTACTGGATCACGCATACTCTATAAAGTACCTACATATTTCAACCCACGTAGTAAAATCAAAGACACCGTATAGGTCCTATTGCAAAAACCATATTAACAAAATAACTTTACTAAACTCCCACACACATAATTTGATTACCAAATCAAAATATAAAGTTGGGTTCTATTGAGTTAGTATCGCAGAAAGTACATATTTTAACGATTGGCATTGCTAAGAATAAATGTATGAAATATTAACTTCGTACAAAATCATTAATAGGTACAATTATTTCGTGTTTACCGCTTGCCGAAAATATAATATGTTACCTATTTATTATATTTTGATTTGGCACTCAAACTTGGTACGTACCTACAAGTTCAGTATTTACGCAGATACCTATATAGAAAAATAGTCAGTAAATAAAGTATGAAAGATACTTAAGTTACGAATATGTTTACTCACTTTATGGTGAGGTCACTTTCGACAATTACGACTTTTTAATGAACAAGGTTTTACAAGAATATTGAAAAATTAAGTTATTAAACTACATTGTGTAAGTTCTACCTAGCTAGTAAACGGTTATGGGCGGAAGTTTGGACGTTTATGAGCTTTTCCTTGCCTTGGTTAGCTTAGATAACGGTATTGCGGATCGATAAGAATTCTCATTATCCTAATTCTTTGTTAGCGATTTTCTCGTTGCTGTGTTGTTCTAAATTGATACTTAGTACACTTACCGTCAAAAAAGATCTTGAACGTGTGTTTTTCTTTACCGTAATATCAATAATGAAATTAATTTAATTCATTCACATAGAATAGGTATATTTTTCAAAAATAGGGTCGTGGAAACTCCAATTTCTGTAATAAGTATATTCAATTAAATTTTAGAATTGTCAGATCCTTCAAATGTTAGATATCCTGAACATTTTACAAAGAGCACCTGACAATAACAATTCCTTACAAAAATTAGCTGTCACACTCAGACGCTCGCGAAAGAATAACATAGGTATAGCTTTACAACTGTTTTTCAATTTATCCTATCCTATATACAGCTAGTTACGAAACTGTCAGCAGCCAGCATTGACCATGTAATCTTGCACAGATATATGCGCTACCTACTTACACAAATTATTCATATTTTCATGCTATTTTCAGGCCATTACACATCCCGATCCACACATATCTCTAGCGCATCTTTCTCTATTGTGTGTACGTTCTAGCACAAAGAAAAGTACAGGAGAGTTATTAGGTATGGTTGGGATTTTCTCGAAAAGCTTTCGACCGATTTTTAAACTTCTTTTACAATACATATTTCGCGCTCTGAGCTATTACTCAAAATTACAGTAGATCTACTGTAATTACAGAGCATCTGAAAGCACTGCCCTGTATACTTTCTTTCTTTTCGACTTCTCCCTTTTCGACTCTACACGCATTTAATTTACAACATTCTGTACAACAACTATGAGTATTAATTAACGTCTTAACGTTAACGTTAACTGCACTCCCGTACTTAATTCAAACACTAGACAAAACTAAGAGGCAACATTCTCATCTAAGTTATGGTCTGACGGTGAGCGTCGCATAATGAATTATGCACCTAACTGGTGTTTCACTGAAGTTTTGAAGTCGCAGAAGCTCACAAAACAGCATGAAATTGTGGAAAAATATGTAAAATAACGATAATTTCACAAAGAGACGCTTCATTATACAGCGAATTAGTGTGGAGTAGTCTGTGTCTCTTCGCTTTCAAATGTCATGGTATGTCTCACGGCATCCACCACTTGCCGGCCATTCAGAAATTCTATTTACTTAAATACAATTTATAGACTTAAGGCTTCGTATGCGCGGATTTACAGTTTTTCTGTGAAGGCTACGCGGCACTAACTACTAAAATTAAACGTCTGAAATAAATATAGGTACAGCAATTTTGGGGTGTATGTTTAGGAACTGATGAATACCGATACACGTTTTGACAAACTTCGCTCAATAGACAAAAATCGCAATATACATACATATATATACCTAATACACATACCCCTTCCATGTCTTTAAAAATGAAAATTATGTCTAAACCGAAATAGTTATTCATACAAAATGAATATCAAAATGTAGGGTATTATAAATACGAGAGCTTGTTTTAAAAAGATATTGATTTTAGTGGCAGGGAAATAATATTTTTATTTCCCTGCCACTAAAATCAATATCTTCAAAATTCATCCATAATGCATAAAAATACAAATATGGAGTCACTGTGCCGTGCTCTTCACACCGCCGCTGCGTGACATCTTCTGTCTCGCGCTCGAGTTTGACAGCTGGCAGCCCCTAAATTTAAGGTACCTACGTATCCGTCAAAATTTCGTTTGTATAATCCACCCATAGCCCCTTGTAATATCACCACTGCAAATGTTACGATCGTTTGAACCATGTATTTTTCGTTTTTCTCCATTGTATGTGATTCTAGTTACTTGCATAGCCAGAGTCTGTTTGATAAATGTGTGAAAAATGACCAAAAACTGAAAAAAACACTAAGTGCGAAGCTGGTGCTGAGAGCATTACAGCTGGTGTCCGAGTCGCAGAGTACCTAAATACTGTGTTATTTTGTAGCAAAGTGCAAAGCAAACAGAGCCTGCGGTCGCCTCACAATTTATGCTCTGATAGTTTAGTTGGCTGCCTGGATAGAGTCAGCGTGCTTTTGTTTCCGAAGCCGAATCATCATGTAATTAATCTGTTGATCTAGGCTAGGATCGCGGTAAACATTTTTTTTTTGTATTTTCATAAAAAGTTTAATAAATGATTTTTTTATATATATTGCGCATTCCGAGATGAACTAATTTACTATTACGGGAAATGGGTACTTTATATTTTGATTTGATATTAGAATTGTGCAATACCAAGTTCGTTGCCAAAAATTATGTAGATAGGTACCTACAAAGTTTTTATGGAATTCGACTCAACAGGTAGGTTAGGTTAATGTTAATACGCTAGGTCTCAGTTTAGCAACCAACTTAGTATAAACTACTAAGTAACTTAATATTCGAGCTGTAACATGTAAATGTAGTTCGAAGTGGTTAGTCAATCGGGTCGAATGTGACCGAAATCGAAACTACATGAGAGTCGTTAAACCCTAGCTAGTTGAGCGAGCCAGTTGAGCGGGCGAGTACTAATTACTTGGTATTCGAGGCCCGGGGTGTGGGTCGGAAATGGTTAGTCACTCTACAGAACAAGCTAATGGGCTACAGTTACTCAGACAACCGGAGTTATGTTACAATTCAGTTAGCTATATTTATTGTGCTACTACTATTAATACCTTGTCATACCATACACGTTTAGGAAAAGTGTTTACTTAATACAAACCGTAAGTTATAAAACCAAATAAATACTTAACGTACAGCTAACAGCAGATCAAGTGTAACACTTTGGACCGTTCTTGTTATCTGCGTCGTAAGATTTAAAATCGTACTGCAAGTTTTACCATTGATCTGCTGTTTTCTGTACCTATCAGTGGAAATGTTTGGTCAATGAAAATATCGTGAGTAAACGTTCATTCTCGGATTATTATTGTGTGTGAAATAGGATTCTAAATTGCTTGACAAAAATTAACCTCAAAGAGCAGCGATATCATGCATGAGGCTTGAGTTTGGCACAGAGAGAATCTTAAAAATAATAAATGCCTATTCCATTTTTTTTTTAAATTACCGATATTAATTAATTTTCAACATGTGTTGCGTCATTCCCTCTAGACTGTGCCTTAAGGAAAATGTCATGCCAAAAGGTGTGTTATTTACGTATATTACCTTCAAGATGTTACCTACCCGTAAATAATATAGGTTAGGATGATACGTAACAAACAATACACTGGATGTTATCTAAATACAAAACATCAAAGAGGTGACAGACTACTTTGGTATATATTTAAAACGAAAGGCTTTACCTATACGTTTTGTTATTCCTATTCTTTCCGTTTTTATACTGACTGTAAAACAAATTAGAAGTAAGTACGGATAACAGCAGATCAATGGTAACACTTACAGTAAGATTTCAAATCTTACGACGCAGATAATAAGAACGGTCCAAAGTGTTACACTTGATCTGCTGTTAGCTGTACCTATTGAATGGAAGTAAAATGTACATTATTTTTGTAATATACGTAACTAAAATAATTAATGAATGCTTTAGAAATTGGAATACGCAAATAATTACAAATTCATTGAAATACCTGTATTACAAATTTCGAATAGGTAACGTAACTAACAGTAACATAGTATTATAATTAACAAAAAATGTAATAAACCAAATTCTAGACATGAAGATTCTTTATGAATCGTCAAACACCTAATAAAACATTCGCTGAGGTTAGCTAAACTTCATCTAATGGCATGCACCCTGCCTATATCATCTGCTAGCTCGAATAGCAAATTCCATTAACTTCTCATTACCATAGCAATCTACTCTTAAAACATGAAACGTAACCTGTAATGTAAATAACGAACGACTACGTAAACACGATAGGTATGTTCATTTGCCAGGCTTCGCTTGATATAATTCATCGAGTGCCTCCCCCGATCACTCCGGTATCTATGGGGCGCAAGGAAATTGCTTTTTCTTGTATTTTTACAAACATACCAAGGTACTGTTTTTTGACAGCCGAAGATATAAGAAATACTATTGAATTGTTGAATATAAAAAATAACGATATGGTTGTATTGTCGGTATATTCCACTAGTCCCTACCAGCTGTCCCCCCTAGGGGGGAAGAGTGGAATTTTTTTTCCACCCATCCCTACCAAACCATCACTGGTTGGGATGAGTGGAATTTCATTTCCACTGGTCCCTACCAATCCGCTTTTGGTAATAAGTACAGTCGAGAATAAAAACATGCTAATGAAAAAGATATGATTCCACTAAACCAAGACCCACTTCGGATCATTGAGTCAGCGGAGTATATAAGTACCGTCGAAAGAAATTATTATATATAAACGGATATCACTCACTTACATTGTTGAAGTCGGCAATTAGAGCGACAATCGGCAATTAGGCGCTCACCTTGAAAAAGACCGTCGACATCGGTCGAAACTGTCGGTCTAATTGCCGACTTCAACAATATAAGTGAGTGATATCCGTTTATACATATATAATAATTTGTAGTAATGGCTCACTATTGTTTTAATTCTAAAATACCGTCGAAAGCACAATTACACAAAATCGTTGCAATCCGTGGGCCGTAGTACTGCCGCATGCAGGAGTGTCAATGTTACCTAGACCCTGTGTACTGTTGACTGAACGATTTACTATACCATGCGTGATGCGGTAAGTAATAGATACTAGAGATAGATACGTAACGATAAAATAAAACACTCAAATAAGATTATACATACAGTTCCCATAATTGACATTGTACTTTATACATTCTCGAATAACAGACAATAAACTAAGAATTTCAGTAGCCGATTAAAATGTTCCTCACGGAACTGCGACAGACACAGACAACCGCAGTTGGTTTATGAATAATGCAATAAAAATAGAGCGGTGGTCTCTTCACGTCGTTCTGTTGTGAAATATAAAATCTAATAAAGCTTTAAATAATAGTTACGGACCCTACAAAGATTTATTAGTTATTAGGCTTATAAATAAAATTTATTATTAGTTTTTAGCACGGATATTTTAAAAGTAAGTTAGTATGTTGTGTGTGTGGGCCACAGTAGACCTTTGAGGTCGCAGTGACCCTTGGGCTTGTACCTGATTTCAAATAATAAATAGTATGTTGTGGCAATCGCACAAGTTTACCTGATCTCAAATTAGGGTGTAGGTACCAGACAATGACACTAATACCTTTTATGCATACCATCTCGATGTACATAAATAATATCAAGTGATATTATCTTTTTATGTTCAATCCCATTAGAATAAAAAATCGAATATAGAAAATATACAGTAACATACTTTTAAGTGTTTTTGTTAGTATCGACAACAGATATCGGGTAACTTCTACTTGAACCCTCGTCTAAACCACCCCAGGGGTCATTCTAGCAAGTTCTAAGAAAAAGGAGAATATTTTTATCCAAATATTTTCAGTAGAACGGTAGAACAAACCACTTTAGCGCTCCACTTTATGTACACTGCGAGAATGCAGTTAAAGCTAACCAAGTGAAAGACAATTTAGCTAATTGTGGAGAAAAACAACGTACCCAACGTTGTTTTGTTAGCTGTACATTTTAATTCAATTACTTAACTATTTTTACAGAATACAGGCTGTATACAATATGTTTTTATCTTTAGTATATTATTATTCAAGTCTCGTAGTGGAAATAGCAGTACCTATAACGTATTTTCTGTCTGGGACACATAAAAGAGAGTAATTATTATGCATTCAATATGGTGATCAGAAAATTTAAAGGTACAGTGCGCGAGGCGTAAGCTCAGGTTTGCATTTGTGTGAGTGCAGACAGATAGTGTAGAGTGATATTCGGCCAGAGGCGCGACGCGTCCTACGCATACAAATTTATACACAGCGGGACGCCACCCTTTTTTTTTTTTTTTTTTTTTTTTTTTACTTGGGGAAATGCTTTTACGCATCCCACCGCGCCAATTAGGAGGGGCGCGCGGTGGGTATGTGGGACTCCCGTCATGTACGTACGGTCCTATACCCACTAAAACCCCAAGGTGTTCAACTCACCGCGTTGGGACGAGGTTGTGGGAACGCAACGCCAGATACCACAACCTCGTCGGCGGCCGCCCGCGTGGGCCCGTCTTCGGGTTTATACCCCTAAACCTCCGCTTAAGGCGTCTCGGAACACAGGACGAGACGCCTTACAGCTCGGGACCTCTAAGCGAGCGCCGGACCCCCCGACCCGACGCTCGCAAGTCCCCGTTAGGGCGGCAGGCGGCGGATATACGCCCGTCGCCTGCGGCCCGCTCGCCGTCGGCGGATCGGGAGCGAGAGGGGATCATTCTCGCGCTCCCGCTCCGCCGACTCTTTCGCCGTCATTATGGTGGCGCAGAAGTCCGCCACCATCTTCCATCCCTCCTCGCTGCCCATAGCTCGCACGATGGCGGGCAGCGAGAGGTCGTCTCCAGTGGCGGCCGCAATGGCCCGCCGCGGCTCGGCCCATGCGGGGCACACGGCGCGGGTGTGATGCGCCGTGTCCACGTCGGCACCGCAGTGGTGACACCGGGGGTCCGGCTCTCGACCCAGCACCTCGCACAGGTACCTCCCGAAGCAACCGTGCCCCGTCAGGACCTGCGCGAGGTGGTAGGTCATAGACCCGAACTTTCGTTCGACCCATGGGCGAAGCACAGGTCGAACGGCCTCCAAAAGTTCCCGGCTTACCACCGGGTCGACCATTCGCTCTGCCCAGTCGCGGAAAAGGTCATCGCGAGCCAACTCGCGCCAGCGTTTGACCTCCTCCGGGAGTGGGGGAGAGCCCTCCTCTCGCGCCTCCGCGCAGCGCCGGTAGACCGCCTGCAGAACCCCGGCTTCTAGGTCCCACGGCGGGCTACCGGCCAACACGCACGCCGCATCTCGGGAGACGGTGCGGTACGCTCGAGCCGCTCTGAGCGCAATGGCCCGCTGCGGACGTCGCAGCAGGACCACTGTTCGGGCGCTCAGGCAGTCCGCCCATATTGGCGCTCCGTAGAGTGCCATAGAGCGAACTACACCATCATATAAGCGGCGGCACGCTCCACTCGGGCCCCCGATGTTGGGGAGTAACGCCCCGAGCATTCCGGCGAAGGCCACCAGCTTTGGTGACAGTCGCCGGAAATGCTCGTCGAACCTCCACCGCCCGTCCAGGACGACGCCCAGGTACCGCATCGCCTTACCGACAGCAATGGAGGTCCCCCCAACAACAATTTGTGCCCCAGCCGGAGGCGCGTTCCGAGGTCCGTGGAATGTCAGGGCCTCGGATTTGTGCAGCGCGACCTCCAGCCCTAGCGCAGAGATACGCCGCACCACGTGCGCGACTCCCGCCGTGGCGAGAATGGCCGCCTCCCTGTGAGTGCTGCCGCGAGCCGTCAGGAGGGTGTCGTCTGCGTAACAAGTTACATCGACCCCCCGGAGATTGTCGCCGCGCAGCACCCAATCGTAACCGATGTTCCACAGGAGCGGACCTAGGACCGACCCCTGTGGAACACCGCACGCCATCACCTTTCTCGCCCAGTCGCCACTGGTCGGGTACTCGATCGCCCGGTCGGCGAAATAGTCCGCCACCACGTCTCGCAGGTATGGCGGGACGCGATGGAAGACTAGTGCCTCCATGATTGTGGGCCAGGGAAGGGTGTTGAAGGCATTTTTGATGTCTAGTGACACCGCCATCAACACCCCCCGCTGGGCCACCTGCTCCTTCGCAATCGCCATCACCGCCGAGATGGCGTCGATGGTCGACCGCCCTCTGCGAAAGCCGAATTGGCGGTCGCAGAGGTTCGGCCCCACCTCCTCCAGGTGTTTGACGAGACGGGCAGCGACGATACGCTCAAACAGCTTGCTCGTCTCGTCAAGAAGCACAATCGGCCGGTAGGCCGAAGCTTGTTCCGCTGGACGACCCGCCTTGCGCAAGAGAACGAGACCACCGGTCTTGTATCGTGTCGGAAATCGTCCTCCCCGCAGACAGGCCGTGAAGTGGTGCAGTAACTGGGCCTCCAACTCCACGGAGGCCAGCGCCAAGACACGGCCTGGTACTCCGTCCAGACCAGGGGCGGTGTTTTTCGCACGAAGCTTTAACACCGCCACCCCAAGCTCCGCCTCCGACACGGGTGGAACCTCTTCTACCTCGGTGAGCCCCTCCGTCGAACCCATTCGCGGAGGAACCCACCTTTCCCCGCGTTGTGGAAAGAGGGTGTCCACTACCTCCTCCACAAAGCCTGGCTCGAGGCTTGTGGTTAGTGGGGGGGCCCAAGGTCGGAGCTTCTTGGTCACAGCCTTATATGGGCGCCCCCACGGATCCCTATTGAGCGTCTCGAGCCACTCTTCCCAGGCCTCTTTCTTTGCCACCTTGATGGAATCCTGGAGGGCAATGCACGCGGCTCTGTACGCCGCGTATAACTCGGCCTCGAGACTCAGGTCTCGGACACTTCTCCTCCTGCTTCTGGTATACCGGCGACGCGCCGCTACACAGGTCTTCCTCAATTCGCGGATCTCTGGGCGCCACCAGTATACCTTACGCCTCGGGGGGACCGGCCTTGCTCTAGGCATGGCCGCATCACAGACACGAGCCAAGGCCGCGCCGAGCCGGTCCGCCACTGCGTCCACCTCCTCGTCCTGATGTCCGAAACCAGAGTCCATCGACCAGGCTTCCACCAAGGCGGCTTCCTTGGCGACTTCGCGGTCAAGCCTCGCCAGAACCCAACGAGTCCTCTCTGCAGCCGGGGATCGGTTGCCTCCCCCCGCTGGGATCACGATGGAGGTGGAGACATCAAACCGTATGTACAGATGGTCCGATAATGTCTCCACCCCCACCTCGACCCTCCAGTCATTCACACGACGAGCTAGAGTGGCGCCTGCAAACGCTACGTCTACGATTGAGCCGCCCTGTCGTCGTACGCATGTGTTTTCCGATCCCCGGTTGAGAACGGACAACCCCATGGACATCGCCCATTCCTCCAGTACTACTCCACGCGCATTTGTCGCCGGAGATCCCCACGCCACAGACTTGGCGTTGAAATCTCCGACCACAAGCACGGGGGCCGGGTGCATCCTCGCCATCAAGGTGCCCACATCGGCGAGCGTTTGCTCCAGGTCGGCGATGGGCCTGTTTGGCGACGAGTAAACCCCTACTACTGCAACGCCGCCGACGGCGGCCGCCACGCACCCTCGACCCGAAGCCACTTTATCGAACGGCAGTGAGCCAGTGGCCGCCTGGGCGGCGATAATAGCCACAGACTCATCCCGATCCCCCACCCAGTTGTCCCGAGGGGGAACACAGTAGGGCTCGGAGACCACGGCTACAGAAATCGACCACTCTGCCATAGTCTGAAGCAAAAGATCCTGAGCTCTGGCAGAGTGGTTGATGTTCGCCTGTAGTAGACGGAGCGCCATTTATTGGGCGGTGTCCATGGGGTCCTCCGCGTGGGGTTCGACGTCAATCCCCCGGGACTGCAGCGAGAGGGCCCTAGGGCCATCGTTGCCTTCCATCCGCTTTCGTCCTCTGGCGCCTCTACGGCGCCCATTCCTTCGAGGAGCCGATCCGGCGGAACAGGTTTTTGCCCCCATGGAGTGTTCCGCCGGTTTCTTTGCTGCCGCACATATAACGCAGTGCGGCGTGGCAGAACACTCCCTAGCCTTGTGGCCGGGCTGCCCACAGCGATAGCACAACCCACTGCGGTCAGCCTCGGCTGAGCACTTTGCTCCTAGGTGGCCCAGTTCGAGGCACCTGTAACACCTAGTGGGTCTCGGCTCAAGTATCTTGACTTGGGCCGAAACCCAACCTACCAGGACACGGCCGCTCTGCACCACCTTTTTGGCAGCCACAACTGGGCACCGCAGCCACAACGTTCCCAGACCGGAAGGACCCCGTATGATTTGGCCAGCCTTTATGTCCGAGGAGTCACAGCCCCCGGCTTTCGCGACAGCCGCGGTCACCTCTTGCACAGACGTCGAGTCATCCAAGCCCGTGACACGCATCTCTGCGCACTTCACGGGCCGGGTTACTCGGACGACTTCTGCGCCTAAGACTTCCCTCAGCTTTTCAGCGAGGGAGTCAGCCAACGCGGCGCTCGTAGCACCAGGAACCTCCAGGACCCGGGCGCCTGTGGCTGCCGTCCTAAACCGCACACCGCCTTCGATACCCAGTTCGGGCAGTTTAATGCGATCCTTCGCCTGGGCGAGGACCGCATTATACGTAACCCCCTTCTCCCGCGCCTCCTGTGTTAGCGTTAGCAACACTGCTGCGGAGCGCGGGGCACGAAGTTTCACCGGCCTTTGCTTTGGGGGTAACTGTCTGAGCGCGCCCGGTGCCTTTTTACTCGCGCCGCGGCCAACAACCACGTTCCAACCCTCGTCCATAGACGCGGGTGGCGGCGGAAGTGGGCGCGACAGTGTTGAGGCAGCGGGTTTCGCAGCGGCGGATACCTTGCCCTTCTTTGCCCTCTTCCCTTTGCTACGCTGGGGCTCGGTAGGGGCAGGGGCACTAGCCTTGCCGGATGTGCTTGCGTGGGCCATGGTGGATGAGCCCGGGGCCTTCTTCGATCGCGCCTTCTCTATGGGGGGTTCGGCGGCGATTTGCTTTGCACGTTTGTCTGCAGCCAATGGGGGGCGCAAGCGACGCTCCGGGAGGAGCCGATCCTCGATGGCCGCCAAGCGCGCGTTGATCATGAAGCCATTTTGCTCTATGATGTTACGAGCAAATGCATCCATGTCGAACGGGGCGGCCGTGGGCAGGCGTTGCTCCTCCGAGTTATTCACTGGCAGCGACTGTCGCTGCAGTTCCGTTCTGACCTCAGCTAACTCCTTGCGAAGCTCGCTGAGCTCATTTTGCAAGCGCAGGTTATCCGCCTGCAGTCTCCTCGTTTCATCTGAGACTGTGCGGCCATGCAGAGCCTCCGTCGCCTCTCTCACGGCCTTCGCCGATTCTTTTAGGTCGCGCTGAAGCGTGCTCTTCAGGTTTCTCGACTTTGCGGCGACTCCCGAAATGACGTCAGCGTGACTGAGGAGCTCAGCCCTCAGCAAGTGCGCCGACTTTTCATTTTGAGTGCCGCCTGCCGGCGATGCCTCAGAGAGACGGTGGGTCCTGAGGTTTCGGGCTCGCCGACTCAATTCGGCCACCTCTTCCTCGCCTTCGAGCTCTAGCTCCTCGCGCCTGAGCTTCATGTACTCGGCCCTTCCGGCTGCGGGTGGCCGACCACGTTTTTTCGCGGGGCCTTTGGGCTGCTTTGTCCGGGGCGGGATAAAACTTTCATCCGACCCAGTTCCAGAGCTCTCGCCCTTGTTCGCGCCCGAACTCTTCTGCGGTCTCAGCCGCTTGCGCCTTAACTGGCGCCCTCCATCCATATCGCTAGGCATATCGGCGTCCATATACAAGCCTTGACTACCAGTACTGGAAACGGTCAGCAAGGAGGAAGTGTCAGACTCCTCGCCAACCGTGCCAGTCGCCGGTGCCGTTCGTTCAGTTGTTCGCGGGACCGGGGGGATCGGTCCGGTCTCCGCGGAGCGGGTTGTGCCCTCCCCAGAATACGAGGGGCAGCCTCCCGAAGGAGGGTCGGATTCTCCCTTTCGGGTACCGACCTGGGGTAATTTATTTTTTAATTCCGCCATAACTGTCCGTTTAACGTCTAGAGCTTGACGACTCTGTTTAATGTCCAGAGTTCGACGGTGGTGCAGTAGCGACTGAAATCCGTTCAGTCATTCATCCCATCACGCTGCACCGGCCGCTTAGGATTCGGGGCATTTTTCCAGAGGTTGCCTTCCTCCCCACCGCAGTGGTAACGACCTCCACTCCCAACGCCTGCGGGTTGGGTTGCGGGTTTGCACTGTCTCAGTCCTGGTAGGACCCAGTGGTCCCCTAGGGCCACATCTCCTTCCCCCCTGGTTCCATCCGCACTGCCCTCTGCTAATCAGAGGGACACACGGAGGAACCCCCCAATAGTGTTTGGTCCGCGGGAGCAAGCTCCTACCCGCCGCGAGGCGGGCATTCCCCTATCCGCCACCTGGGGACGCGCCACGTCGAAGTTCACCTCTCCGCCCACTCGGACACCCGAGCAGGTCCGTGGAGCGGGACGCCACCCTGCCGCTCACGCACCGCACTTCACCTCTTGTACCGCTAGCAGCTTGGCGATCACTCACACAAATGTAAACCTGAGCTTACGCCTCGCGCACTGTATGACCCTGTATAAATGTTACCGTAGATTCATGTTTCCGATGTATGCCAGTCCGGTGACAAATGTCAGAACCTATTTATTCCGTCTGGAAATGTCGATCTATGCCATTAAATCGGTTGGTGCTTTTATGTGTTAGTGAAATAAAGCAAGTTTGCGCTGAACAATTGCTAACCCAGCCTTTGATTTTAGTTAGGCCAGGTATTTCACTTGCAAATTATATACCATTCATTCATATCTTTATTCGAATTTGCAATGCATATTGCATGTATAATGCCCTTTGGAAGTATACGGCAATACCGTAGCGGGTCGACATTTTCTCAAACACTAAAATTTACACAGAGGTCTAATATTTGCAGAGTCATAATACTTATATACCTATAGAGCTCGGTGGCACAGTGAGTTGAACGATACTCATGATAGATGCCACAGGTTCTATCCTCGATGAACCATTGAGTTTCCATGTTATTTTTTTCTAAACTTGGTCTTAAATGCTCTCAAAATCGTAAAGATTATATAATTATGCCTGAGTATAAAAAAGTTGTGGCATGTGAAATTCACCAATCCACCGTAGTTTCCAATCCAATCCAATGTTTGATTTGATAAGTAATGTCCTAACAGGTATAAACCTTCTGTAGTGTAATATCAACATATTACACTCTTGCCTTTTTCAAAATAAGCGATTATTAGACGGTATCAGATGTAGGAAAATACAATGTTCTAGCTATACAATAAATGTAATTGCGGGTGGGTTTTTTGTCGAGCTGCCAATCGCATTATGATTGATCGAAAATGTTTCAGAAAAAGGCGAACTCATTTATTATTTTACGCTTTCATTTTGACTCTGTACTGACTATAGCCAGACAATGAAATTGGGTGTTCTTTAAACACGCATGAAAAAAGTCATTTCATACCATTTCATGATTGGTTCTTTGTAGATCATATCTAACTAGTAGATTCGATTCTAGAGATTTTATTTCAGACGGCGAACTGTATCCTTCATGGGTGTCACATCTCACTATACCTAGGACACGCCAGGTTGGCCGCTTTGACACATTACATCTGAGCTCTAGGTCGCAATCCGCTACCTACTGGACGTTAACGACAGGAGAAAAAGGGCCAGGGCATGCGTTTCAACTGACCTCAGGCCGCAAGCCGCGTGCAAATCGCACCAGTGTGTGTCATGCTACGAAACTTCATGAGCGGACAAACGTCAAACCGGCCGTCCTGGCGTGGCTTTGCTTTAGTACCATAGAACGCTGTATAACGTATTTACTTTTTCGCTAGCGAGCGAAATAACCTACTACATCAGATTTATAACTCGATTATAAGAGATTTATAACTCGAAACACTGTTTTTCAATTATCCATTATGGTATCTTTCAGAAAATATGGTATTAGTAAAATCTGTTCGTTTATTTCACCAAAGAAGAAACGTTTTTATACTCTACCGAACAACATAAACATACCTACGCTATTCTATTACATCTGCTAGGCCCAAGCCCTGCCGAGCCCGTAGTAAAACACCCCTAGTGACGTCATATATCAACCCTTTCGCTGCCTTCGTTACCGCTCGGCACAACGGGGCCAGCAAGGCCGCGGTACTGTTAACATCTATCATATAACCACAAGGTAGGCACAAAATAATAAGCATAACCCTACGTATGATACGATATCACGGAACAGACCACGAAAATAATAAAATAGTTCTTATTTTATAAATCTTCGGCACGACCTTCGGAGATTCTAGGTTTATACAGGTTGTAACGGAAAGGGTTCAGTGTTGATAATTGAATAAGTTTTCTTCTACGACTTTTAGGATAAAAAATAAAAATAAATTACTGAGCACCCTCCATCGGCTTCCTATAGCCTTTTTGTTACACTGTTTATATGAAATATAGGATAATCCTTTTAACAAGACACGATGTAGATATGTCTGTAATTCTAATTATATATCATCTGATGATACGCTAAGCTCCCCCAGACATCTGTAACGTCAGTTGTTACCTTATTGTTCTTTACTTCGTTCAGGCGCAAAAACAATAAGCAAACCTCATGTTTCAACGTAATCCCAAATACACGTGAAAAATACGAGCATAAAAAGAGCCCCTAGTGACGTCCCATAGGCAATGATATATTATTATAATGTCTCTTTGAATGTAATATATGAATCAACCCTTCGCTGCATTTGTTACATACGAGTCGAGACACTTATATGACGCTCTGCGGGACCCGAGCCCTTCCAGATATAGCGCCCCCATTATTTAATGTTTCAAAATGGGTTGTCGTTATGCGTGTGCGACAAGTTCAGTATTCTTAGGCTAAAAGTAGGCAATTAAGATCCTTCCTGAAATAATTGTTGATAATTTTAAATCGTACATAATTTTGTATCCTCCATTTCGTTCAGTATCTATGCAGAAAAATTAAGAGCCAAAGTCCCGTTTAAACTAAATCACACATGAATCTTCCTGACATACTTACCCATTTCATTCTTTTTTATTCTCATTATTTTTTTCGTTCCATTGCTATAGATTGATATGTAACCGAGAATTGTGGTTAAAGAATTTATTCTCATTAAGAAATTACTTTTCACTTTATGTGAAAGTACTTTCAATTTATAAGAACTTAAAATTAATATAATATAAATAGTTTTCCTGTGCCGGTGTTCGCTTTATACTCGTGTGAGATCTTTTGCTATGTGGAGTTTGAGTTCTTTTTTGAAAGTATTGAATAATGTTAGATCTTTAATATTTTTAGGCAATACATTGTACAGCGTAGCTCCTTCAACTCTTATATTCTTTTTACCAAGTTTTGTTCGTGTATGCGGTAGATGTAGTTTGTTAGAATTTAGAACATTTCCATAAATAGATAACTTCTATTCATAAGTATAACTAAGACTAAGTAACATACCTATGCATATCAACTCACCACTCTGGTAACACTTTATTCATTTAAATACGCAGCCAGAATAGATCGTAAACCTCAGGCCTAGTGATAATTCAACAGCGATGTTCTTTGAACATATATCCAACAAAGACCGAAAATAACACGGGAGATTTTAGAACATAATGTGAAAAACATCGTCAAAAATTTGCACCACGTTCATTTTATTTAAGAGGCATGGGTCGCGGTTATTAAATTTCCCGTTACCGCTGAAGTTTTAATTAGAGCTCCTATTTTCACTGAGACCTGTCGGCAGTGTTAAATATTCAAGCCACGCACGTCCTCTCCTGCATACCATTGTGTGCAAAAACGAGCAAATTATTTACTATGACAGTTCAGGGACATTTTAAAAATTACCTGCCGTAAATGATGGCACTCGTAATGAGTGAAATGAATACATTTTATTACCAGCGCCGGGTAGGTACCCTAAATTATTTAAATATAATGGTCAACTTCAAAGGTCAGCCCTTCATTACTACATAGGTATATAGTAGGTAGGCACTTAATTGGGCAGAAAATTGCATGCCAGAATTCAATTTAAAAAAAATATACTAGTAGGAAGAATCGGACTGCAGGAAGAATAGAATAGCCTGATATGAAGACGAAAAGAGTAAAGTTAAACTTTAAAAAGAAGGTTACGAAACGAGATCGTCTCTGCAGGTAGCTCAACTCACTCCACTTCTTGATGGTATATTTTTCGATGTTTTTTTGTTTGTTTCGAGCCGTAATGCAGGAATATTAGAATAGCCTGAGATGACGACGAAAAGAGTGTAGAGTTGATGAAGAAAAAGGTTACGAAACGACATCGCCTCAACAGGAAGATCAACTCATTCCACTTCTTGATGTTCCATTTTTATCTCGACCACCGTCTCTATTCTAGTATTTTTCTTTCGAAGGTTTATCTAGAAAAGTCAGAGGGCTTCATTGTAGGTTCCCATCAATTCATTCGAATGATGATCAACATCAATTTCGAATAGAAACAGGTCTATGAAATTTTAAATGTATTACGTAACTCCTGCAATCGCAGGTATATTTCTTCCTATAAACCCTGTGTCATTGGTAAATCGGATCAAAAGTTCACAGCGTCATCGCAGCTATGTCGAACAAGCCGCAGTTTATACCGGCTTTATTTAATCGCCGGTCGTTGAGCAGAGCTTAGCAACGTTATCGTCGGCCGAAGGCGAACGATTACGAATGTATGAGTATGAGGTTTTCAGCGAACATGCCGTGAGTAACTCACATTTGATCATGTACCAGTAAGGCAGTATGGTAGAGATTTACATGATTTGTTTTGTGGTACGAGTAGTCTCCAAGTTTTATGAGCCTACATACGAGTAGTAGGTATGTACCGATATTGTTGTTTTATATCAAATATTCAGAATTTTGCTAATAGTACCTATAACAACTTCAACAATTAGCAACCAATAGCCAACAACAAACCACTCCAACAAATAAGGTTTGTTTTGCTGCAACAGCGTATCGCCACTGAAAGTCATATCTTGAAATTGTATATTAACCAATCTACATTTTTGTCTATTTATAACAATAATAATTGAGGTTAGTAATGACATGTGGAAAAGACAGTGATCGAGCTGAATCTCATACAAACATTTCTAACCTCTATTAGATCTGTGTTTTAGTCTCTTAGTTGCGAGTATAAACCTGCACAATGTCAGGACACGAATGCCCAAATTGAAGTGTCGATGAGCGGAACAAGGGACGACAGATGGCTAGTGAGGGTAGGTAAGAGTCCTGACGGCATGTTAAACGAGAACTGACATATCCTAGTCAGTTCCACAATTTATCTAGCTTAAACGTTGATGGCACTGTCACAGCAATGTTATAACGCCCACTTGAGTGGCACGAAGGTGCTTATGGCCTGCAGTGGGCGGGCACTGGCTGACAATGATGAATGATGATGTATATGAATACCCGCAATTTGCCCATCAGATTCAGAATAAAGGTCATAGTGGCGCTGTTATTGGAACTCGGGACTTCTGTTACGGGTTCTTGATTCGAAATACATGAGATTTTCTTAGGTTTTCGGAAAATATTAGGTGCATTTGCCGAATGAAGGAAAACATCGTGCGGAAATCTGAACACACTGGGATCATATTTTGTATAGGTCCCTACTTTCCTGACACCTCCGAGGAAATGTGTGAGAGGTGAGATTGGCTTAAAGTGTTAATCTATTAAAATGGTAAAAAGATCCTAGTTATAATCTCATTGTTGCACAAATTGTGCACCAGTGTATATGCACTGGTGCACAATTTGGTCTTATTAGATAAGAAATATATAAATAAATAAATAAATCTCTGACCCGTTACGTAAGCGATAAATGCCAACAATTTTCATATACATATATGAATTCGGTTGGCAATGATTTGGTTTGCTTTTGGATAGAATATATGAAGTACACACACAGACGAAAGTACATAAAGTGTATCACTTTGGACTTTATTAATTTGATAAAACGGGAATTACCGTGTTAAACATTTATTATTGATGTCTCGATATTTCGACAGCATTGCAGCCATCATGGTCACGAGTAGACTGAAGTCGGTGAGTGTTAAACGTCAGAAGAAGAAGTTGACTTTGGACTTTCTTTGATTTTCTTTTTAATCCGCTTCAAAAGAGTTGAAATCGTATTTCAAGTGTTAGGTATTATTAAGAAGAAGTTGAAAGATCTAGCTCGCTGGTGTACTATACTCAATATAAGTACAACATTTTTCGGACAATAAATGACATAATAGATTGGCCATTGCTAGATAAAAGTATTAAAACATGTGTATGCAAATAAGAATTTACTACTGGACAATACAGATAAATGAATAGATTGAGCCGCGATGTTAAACCCTGATAGTGCATTGTCGCTCGGGGAATTGGAGCAATGTCAACCTTTATTCAGCTTTACAGGCTTTATCTGGGCCATTTAACACGGTATTACACTGGGCTGGAGCCACAACAAATGCGAGTTGAATTGTGATTGTTGTACGATATTATTCCAATGATTAATGCATTGGGTTTACACATACTCGTATAACTAACGAAACAAAACTAAACTTCAAATAATGGAACAAACATCGAGTAGCTACTTAATTAAAGTTAACTGATACAAGTATTAACTTACAAGTTACAAGTTGTATAGTTTACAAGCTGTACAAAAATATTTATAAGTAATATAGTGGTTTTCATTTGTTCAATTTTGTTTTGACTATTTAAGAGCCTTTCATGAGCCAACTAGCGCCGCCAATCTTAAAAAAATTATATCTTCCAATATAATCAATTTTATTATAAAAGCTATTTACGAAATGTTTATTATGATAAATACTATTTTTTAAATGCTTATTTATAACTTGATTCAATTTCGGTAAGTTGTAGTTCGCATAATTGCGAAAAACGGCCGTTTTTGGCACATTTGTGAACTACAACTTAGCTTGTCGCAATTATGCCATGTATTGTATATTGAAAAATAGTATTCATCCTAATAAACATTTTGTAAATAGCTTTTTTAATCAAATTTATTAAATTGGAAGATATTATTTTTTTAAGATAGGCGGCGCTAGTTGGCTCATGGAAGGCCCTTAAGAATTTGAACTTAAAGTATTTGTTAACTTATTCCCGAAGCAGTGATTTCTCTTTCCGATGAATTCCCGTAGCGGTGACTCCCGATGCAGTGAGTAACATTGCGGTGATTCCTTTTGCGGTTACCACCGCCTTTTTATCAAAAAATCTCTTTACGTTTTAGAGTAGCAATATCCAATCAATATTATCATTAGCTGAATTTGATTATTTCACAAGTAACAATGCTGTTTTATGACCGCTCTACATTTATACTCTATTTAACAATCTGTAAAAGTGTGTACGAAAGCAAAGGTCACATTCACGAATTATCTAGAGACAGGAGGCATATATCAAAAGCTTTAGTAGAAGGTCACGCGGGTGTCGCCTTCTATTCTATACACAGAGCTAGAATAAAAGTCACTGAATTTAAAGGCCTAGCTCGACCACTATTTAGTATGGGTTTTCCGACCGTGATTGTATGTTAATCACTGTAAATAATGATCTCTATTGTTCTTTACACAGGCCCGTATTAATAAACCGCTCTCAACTCTGTGATTGATCTTGAGAGCGATCTCAAGATAGTGTTCCTATTAATAAACGGAACTTAAGTGCGCGTTTAGGATTCGGGTATCAAGTGAGTAACGCCGTATTAATAAACAAAATTTAGCACTCAAGAGTATATTCAAGCTCACACTTGTGATCGTATTTGCTGAGTGCAGACGGACCGCGACTTGAGTGCGTTGTTTTCTCAAGAGTGATCTATTAATTAACGTCATACTTGAGATGCTGATCACGCCTTGAGTTTTACTCAGCTGAGTTCGCACTTGACAGCGGTCTTTAGATCAATCTATTAAAAAAAAATTAGATCTATTGAAAAAAATCGCAAACATACCCCTTCCATGTCTTTTAAAATGAAAATTATATCTAAACCGAAATAGTTATTCATACAAAATATATATCAAAATGTAGGGTACTATAAATACGAGAGCTTGTTTTAAAAAAATCTGATTTTTGTTGGCGTATTTTTATTTCCCTGCCAAAATTCATCCAAAATTCATAAAAATACGAATATTGAGGCACTGCGCCGTGCTCTTCACTTCGGCGCTGCGCGCCATCTTCTGTCTATCTCTTGCTTTTAACAACCATATAGCGCCTTAATACGGGCCTAAAGTTTCAAGGGTATAAATACCATGTTCTGCGCTGCGAATTACTTTTGGCTTAAAATGTAGCCTCTATTACAAGATTGCCAAACATTATTGGGACAGATCTATAAGTACTCGTATGTATACCTGTCGTCAAATTGTCGGTAGGCATTCCCTATGGCAAGCTTTTATTGATGTTAAAACAATATCCAACCAAGTGAACGTTTTCTACAAACTAGGTCAATTATAACTCGATTCCCAGTGTCACAGGGAAGTAGTTATTTGTCGCGTTGTGTCAATGCTATCCTAACCTCCCAGGATAAAACGGGGGGAAAACTCCAGCCACACTAACAGAATTATTCAGCTGATAAAATAACACATCCCCTCGTGTATGTTTTAGCGGTAAAAGGTTTTAGTTACGAAAATATTCTGGAACAGTGTAGTGTAGTTATTATAAACTGCTTATGCAGAAACCTAAAATTATTTTTTATAAATAAAACTAAAATATAATATTTTCCGTCCATGAGCCAACTAGCGCCGCCAATCTTAAAAAAATAATATCTTCCAATATAATCAATTTTATTAAAAAAGCTATGTACACATTGTTTATTACGATAAATGCTATTTTTTAAATGCTTATTTATACCGTGATTCAGTTTCGCCAAGTTGTAGTTCGTAATAATTGCGAAAACGGCCGTTTTTGGCATAATTGAGGACTACAACTTAGCTTGTCGCAATTATATTGAAAAATAGTATTTATCCTAATAAAGATTGTGTACATAGCTTTTTTATTAAAAATGATTAATTTGGGAGATTTTTTTTGGCGGCGCTAGTAAGGCCCTGAATGAAGATCTTTTTCGATACTTTTTCCTTGTAACCTAGGTACGGACAACAGCAGATCAATGGTAACACTTGCAGTACGAATTCAACTCTAATGACGCAGATAATAAGAACGATCCGAAATCCAAAGTGTTACACGTGATCTGCTGTTAGCTGTACCTGTAAGTTAATCGTTACTGCTGACTTTTTTTTCTGGCCCAGTTGTAAATTGTAAAATACCATACAAAATTGCTTAACCCTCACTATAAAATTTTCTCTAGTGCTGATAGTCATTTTTACTATTTTTCCCGAACTACAAGAAATATATTCAAAAAAGGACGTATTTTTAGCTAGCCCAGAATAAGGTTACCGATTTCGCCATCGATATTAATAAAATTCTATGATACTATGGTTTTAACCACTAGTTAATTAAATGCCTTTTTTCTTCACTTTCGTTCAAATTCTTTGTACAAAAGTTATCTACAGTGTAAGGTGTTTCTAGAATTTCTTCTTCGCTTTAATTCCAACCCAATACCACTCGACAGAATGAAATTTAATTAGATATGTCGTGTATGTCGGTCGGTAACGGTAAACCGACATCCACCTACGGGCACCGTATGTGAATAAACATAACATTTAAATTAAATAAGTGATATTTACCCAGGTACTCCACATTCATTTACTTGTCTTTGATATTATGTTAATTAATACGAACAGAGTTTCTTTAAAAACTAATAAATAAGGGGCCTCCATGAGCCAACTAGCGCCGCCAATCTTGAAAAAATAATATCTTCCAATTTAATCAATTTTATTAAAAAAGCTTTTTACAAAATGTTTATTAGGATGAATACTATTTTTCAATATATAATACATTGCATAATTACGACAAGCTAAGTTGTAGTTCACAAATGCGCCAAAAACGGCCGTTTTTCGCAATTATGCGAACTACAACTTACCAACATTGAATCACGTTATAAATAAGCATTTAAAAAATAGTATTTATCGTAATATTTCGTAAATAGCTTTTTTAATAAAATTGATATTATTAAAAATGATTGATTATGATTGATTGGAAGATATTATTTTTTTAAGATTGGCGGCGCTAGTTGGCTCATGGAAGGCTCTTAAGTGTATAATTTCATTTCTTGCTTGTATTATCGTACATTCTGTATAGATTTCTAATATAAGTAGGTACGGTCAAATAAAATGGTCATGTAAGCTCTACTCAAACCAACGATCAACGAGCGTGCATGAAAGATTAATGAATATGGATTATGCGATGGTGGTGTGCCAGTATCACATCAGATGAAGGTCAGACGATGAAGTATGTGTCAAAAATACATCAAGTGCTACGCTTTGAGCGTTGCACTTGTTTTATTATCTACGCTACGCCATAACAATAAAGTCGTATACTTACCTACTTCAAGTGTTATCTATCTGTATACCTGTCTGTGTACCTACCTCCTAGTAAAGTCCGATTTACATCTACAGATACATAATATTCTTCTATCTATACGATTCTGAATACAAAATTAAATTGGCATAAGCTCACGAAGAATACGTTAGTTGTTAACTTTTTAAATCAGATGTTTTAATCGTGAATAATTGCCGTGACTTGAGGATCAACAATCGTAACTTAATTAATGTCTGTAGATAATATAAACGTAGCTTTAAGTGTAGGTAAGTGTGGCTAACAAGTGAGAGTCGTGACAAATCCCTGCTTTTGGGTTGGCTCTAAGAGGGTAAAATTACAATACGGCCACTGACAATAAAGTCAGTTTACGGTTGTTGCCAAACACGGCCCTATGTCGGGATTAGCAGGTGGCTATAAAATTCCCATTTTGCTCATATCTACGGTATCTACGGCCCTTTATAGGCCTTTTATGCCTCCATCTTCATATAAATTCGCAAGAGACAAATTCACGCCACTTTTTTGCGTCGTCGATATTAATTGGCTTAAAAATATTTCAAAAATATATACATTACTCCAAAATTAAATATTTTCCGCGATCCTATCTCAATAGGATTTTAGACTGTGAGTTTTGAGTGTGGAATATAACGATTTTACTATATTCTTTTCGTCAGTTTTAAAATATAATTTTTTGTAATTTCATAACTAGACACATACAAACTCTGTCAATATATAACATTACCAAAAGAAGCAAAATAAAAAAATATGAATTTATTAGTGTTTGTTGCAATATTTTTTTATTCATTCAAAAAAAAAATAGCATTTACAAAATTATTTTCTAATCTATTATAGCTATATTCAAAAATCACTTCTCACGTCACATTATTAACTATCTTCAGTAAATCCTCTGCATTGGACCTTTACTTCAAATCCCCCAGCAGCGGGGAGGAAAATGTGTTTTTATAGGTACATGTCACGAACCCACGCAAAGTACAACCTTTCCAATAAAACTCCCGTTTGCTGATAGATATAGATTTTGACCGAGTGCGTGTTAGGTCAGACATATTTCATACTGGTTGTTCGTAGTTTTTTTTTCTATTTTTCTGTGATATCTTTATTTCGTCTGCTATCGTGAGGGTGCTTATAACTTAACAGCTAAGCAGGAAGTGAGACGCTGTTTTTTTTTTAAATATGGACAGAACATAAAGTATTGTATTTTGTATGCAAACAGTTTATTTACTTAGTATATTATAAACAACCTCTCATATTAGTTTCATTTCAAGACATGTAGGTAAGTACCCGTTTACATTAGTATTTTTTTTCTTCAATAAAATATGTTTTCATAATTTTTGTTCGCCGAGCATCGCATAATAATACAAATAATAAAACAAAGTCTGGATATAAGTAAGTGTTGCAAAACTTTTTTTGAGCAGTGTAAAAACCATTAAATATTAGTTAGATTCTCGTCAAACATAACGCCTGGTAAAATAAAGAATATCTAAACCAAAAGTTCTTATTACACAAAACATTCATATCTACTTTGTATCACAGATAAAATCCAATAAGCCACGTGGGCGCCGTCTACCTATGCGGCGGGCTGTAACGAGCACACCCCAGGCCTTGTTTGGTTTAGTTACGTGTTAGAACTAAGCGCACTAACTCCCACGGGGAGAGTTACCCCACTCAATTTGTATGGAAATTACCTGCTGTAAAGCTCCACAGATTGGTTGTGATTTCCTATAACAAACCAATATTTGTGCAACTTTTATGTGACAGAGATTTGCTTCAGACAGAAGTGAACATAACGCATTAGAAACAACTTGTAATTTTGTTTCAAGTTGATATCCTCTAACACTCAACGAAGTCGAAGTCCTTAAAAATCATACTTAGTTTACTTTTACGTCGTAGAAATTGATAAAATTAAATTGAATTTCATTACTTTTCAATTGATTTACACAAGGTAGTTGGCAAGGACTGGGATGCAAAGAGCTGAGAATCGTATCGAATGGCGCGTCGCGGGAGAGACCTATGTCCAGCAGTAGACTGATACAGATTGATGATGACGATGAATTATTTCTCAATACATAACTGTTGAATATTTTACAAAATACTTTATAGGTACTTTTATTGTACACGTAACAGAATAACAGACAAAGTCTATGCCAGGTAATGTACACAAAGTATATTATTTGCTGCCAATATATTATCTAGAGACCTAAGGTCTTGCTTTACAATCATAACTTGCGTCAAAGTTCGCCAACACCGAGTCTAAAATTGCTTTCCTAACTTTGTACATAGACCAATAACGTAGGTACACAATAAATAAAATATCTGGATTTTAGAATAATGTAAGTACATTTGCATGGGGCAATTTATATGTACCGCGGGTAACATAACGATACCTTTTGTATCTATAAATCACGTGAATTAAGCGAGATTTCACCTGCTGGTCCGTACTGATAAATGTTTTATTCAGTAGCGGCCAAAATAGGATCAATACGGCATTCAACCCGCGACAAATGGGTGGAGTTTTCTGGTAAAAATGTTATTTTAAATACATACGAACGCATGTATTTAATGTAGGTCCCTATAGGCAAAAAAATGTATATTGTATATTCTGTGATATCTCACTTCCTATTATTTATTATAAATGCGAATGCGATATGCCTGTACTACTGATTGTTCCTAGGTTCTAAATACACTATTCTGTGTCCGCATATTGTTACGGATCTTACGAGAAGTTAAAATTAGATGGGTTATTGCCCGTGGCCCTCGGATATTCCCCTCGGTGGTCCACGGGAAGAATTTTTTTCCCAATTACACATACCAGAAGTTCCATAACATCACACATTGTAATACTAAAGAAAATTATATAATAGTCACCGATCGAACCGAACAATTTTTTTTTAATAATAAAATTCTTCCCGGAGGGAAAGGCAAGGCCAACTATACACAGCCTGGTCAGATGCTAAAATAATATCTGTTTTCGAGTAATTGTTACCGTAGTACTGATTTATCTTTAAATAAAAAATAAATAAATAATCTTTAATGTTGCTCAATAATTAACATATTTCATAGTTCTAACATCTCGCTCGACTGTAAATTGAATGTCGTCGTTGTCTATTTGTTACGCAGAGTAACCGATTTCAATTCATAATTTCTTTTCAACACCTTCTGTTACATTGGATAGCACATAAAATTGTTTTGCAAATATTACAATGGTTTTGTGGAGATTGATACGAGTGCTTTCAACTGTAGGTACCTACCTAAAATTTCTTAGAATTATGGTAGGCTTTGGCTGGATTTCGTTATGTTTCCCTCTAGTTTCTACTATTTAACATTCAGTTATTCCTACTTTTTCACCTGGTTTCCTCTTTTCCGTTCCTAGACTGAGAAATGAGCACTCAATGCAAACTCTGAGAACCTAATTGATTAAAATAAAAAAAATGTTATGTCGTGTAACATCTGAAAATCCGCTACGAAGTCCCAGTTTCATCTTTATGTAGCAACATAAAGTGGAATAAAAGTGGAATTTCTTTTCAATTCAAATTCCTGTCAGGCTTTTCAATTACGTCAAAATTGATGTATGAGCTCGTCTCTACACCTACTTGGAAGAATAAAATGTCTGTAGTAGTAGTATAATAAACGTATATTTAACGAAATTTAAAGAGACATTTTATTCATCCAAGTAGGTGTAGAGACGAGCTCATACATCAGGTTATGGGCCCAGCACGCTTCCACTGCGCAGTGGAAGCGTGCTGGGCCCATATACGTTTTTTATACTACTACTACAGACATTTTATTCATCCAAGTAGGTGTAGAGACGAGCTCATACATCAAAAATAACCAGCCAGCGTTTTTACTAAATCACGAGGTCTCTGAAAAACGTCTAATCACACAGATTAGATTAGATTTTGATCAGATGACACGAACCCTTATGAAAATTCTGATCCCCTGAAAAATTCAGAAAATCGTTGTTATTATTCAAATTCATTTCATCTAGAAGTCATTAGATAAGACTCGTAAAGTTTCAACATCCCTAGTTTCAAAGGCTTTGGCTGGGGGTAATCACGATAAGTGTACTCTACATTTATATTTAGCTCTATGTTCGGCCCAGAAATAAGAAAAATATGATTATTTTTTTTACTTTATCGGTGTGTATTCTTAATATGGGTCAAGCGAAAAATGACAACTTCGCAAAATGTAGACCAAGCGCAAAATGTCCATGTCTCGCAATTCCAAAATATCCATGTCGCAAAATTTATATTATATACTAATAATAGCGGAGTATTTGACCAGCAGGAGGTCTCCAATGAACTTGACGGACTAATATCACCACCACATAAGGCAATGAATAAATGAATTATGAATTATTATATATGAGACCCTGATTCATGCAATCATAGTGATGTAGCAAACCCGGAGGGGTTTGCGTGGTGACACAATACATTATGCAATATTGTGACAACATTTCCCCATCAAACAGTTCCACCCCCGCTACCCGATATCGTATTCCACCATAAATTAGTAATTGCTATCTACCGACAATATCGGGAGCATCATCAATTACGACGAACGCTTTTGTCCGTAAACAGATAACGTTTAAAACATGTTCAAAACCTGTTGCGGATTGGGTAAATATATAGAGTGCATATAAGATACCTAGTATGTAGGTAGAACTTTTCCGGCGTTTCGAAAATCTGGTGTTTTCCCGTAATAAGAAATCGTCTCTGATATGAGATCCTGAATCCTAACACCCTATTTATTCATGTATTGCACATAATTTAGCGAAGCTCTTTCTGTCACCCAAAGAATTCCTGGAATAAAAAAACCAATTTGATAAGGCCACTTATAAATACACTGTTTACTGTTAAGATAATTAGGTCAGAATTACCCAGATTCTCATTAATAACTTAGTAGGATTTGCAATTACGTATTTAGCGGCCATCATTGTCAATTATTTTGAAAGTCTTGCCAATCCTCCCTTTCAATCCTAATACTTTTTTAAAGATTTTCCTTCTTCGTAGAATATCTTGCTATTGAAGTGAACAAAGTGGTTCCGAGGTGTGAAAATGCGGTTCAGAGTGCTATAAGGAAACGCCCGCAGCAAGCGTGACAAGGAAAGTGTTAAAAGCTCTGACGGGGTTTTCCGTTATAGCCTGTAAATACAAGAATTTAAACAAATACACTTTATTATATATAAACGGATATCACTCACTTATATTGTTAAAGTCGGCAATAGGGGATCGGACAAATTCACAGAAAGTGTTTTAAATTAATCTCCATGGATAATTATTCCTATAAAAAATAACATTTCAAACAAATAAAGCTTTCTATGTACTGAAAATCATATTTCAATATTATTTGTTTAAAAATCCCGCGCAAACGGCCCGATACGTCAGCTGAGAGTGCGTGACGTCATTTGTGTGTAAACCAAACAAACTGCAAGGGCTCTATGCTGCGTGAAGTTTAGTTTCGTCGATTACAGCCTTTATTTGTTAATATGGAACGAAAAACATATCGTTGGTGTGTAGTACCTGAATGTAAGAATACATCCAAAACTACTCCAAATAAATTATTCATTGATGTGCCACGAAAAGAAGACATACGAAAATAATGGTTGGACTTAGCAAGAAGAAAGTGCGACGGAATGTCTGTAACTTCACCAATTTACTTTTGTGAAGATCATTTCGTTGTTAGTGTATAATAGTTATTACAAATAAATTGAATGAAGCGTGCAAATAACTTTATTTATTTAAGTTTAGTTAGTATAGGTACATTGTGTAATATTTAGGTTATATTTACGAGAGCAACATAATTTTTACTTGTTTTAGCTGCCGAATGATAGGTATACTTAGGGTAAATAATGAGTAGTTGTAATACTTACACAGATGTTTTCACATTTCTAAATTCAGCATCACAAAAGTTTGAATTACTTGCAAAGAAATCGCCAATCATTATAATATCCACTCTGGGAAGATTACTATTGTCGGCTTTCGTAAATCCTGATTTCATTGTCATAAACCGGAGAAAAACCACTTGACAGTTTTTAAATTTATTGTCGTATCTTAATTTATCAGTTAGCTATTAACAACTTTTAGATTTTAAGCAAAATCGTGGAAATATGTATCACGTACGGTATTGTTTACATTGAGGTTGCCCACAAGTGACGTCACGCACTGTGATTGGTGTTTCGGTTGAGGTGAGGAACAGATTAAAAATATTGTATTTTTCGAAGAAAATATCTAATGATTTAAAAACATTTTTCACAAAAATATTTAATTAAAAATCTTAAAAAATTATGTTCTTTTTATCTAAGTACATTTTAGATTTTAATCTGATTACTGTCCGATCCCCTATTAGATCGACAGTTTCGACCGACAGTGCGCGAAGAAACGTCAACGGAGACGCGGGCGTGGCGCGCTCACCTTGAAAAAAAACCGTCGTAATCGGTCGAAACTGTCGGTCTAATTGCCGACTTTAACAATATAAGTGAGTGATATCTGTTTATGTATAATAATTTGTAGTAATGGCTCACTGTAGTTTTAATTCTAAAATACACTTTAAATTATTTTGAATTATAAATCATAACAAAAGCTAGCCCTGAAAGGGCACAGACTAAAGACGTTAAGTACCTACTACGCTGCCAGCTATCCGTGATGAGGATTTTATTCGGCACAAAGTGGATTAGACTAGAATAGTAAATAGATCTTGGAAGTATTAAATTACTCGTATCTACGAAAACAGAAAAAAAGTTTACAGGGGGCATCATTAAAGTTGAGAATCTCAAGAACTTACATTACCGATTGTAAAAAAAACACTAGTAGATCCCCTTAGCCTTAGTTAAAGCGCGGACTATGTAATAATTTAAAAAATCGATCTAGTGCTTTCCAATAATGACTCTCCTGTATGCTTTTCTTTGTGTTAAACCGTACCTTTTTATGTGAATTCTTTGATATTTATATGATCATGAGATGGAGCAGTGATAGACATTGGTCAACTATCAATCGTATCTCGTTATTTGATGGAACCTATTACGATTTTGTAAGACTTTACCCACATTCCAGAAGATGACATAATTCATATTTAAACCAAACCAGTAGTATTTATTATATTTGATTGAATAATAAATAAGAGGAGCCCAGTGAAGAACAAGAAGTGTTATTAAATATGTCTCACACAGATTACCCTATTAGCACACTTTTATTAGTCCCACCTCTCCAATTTAGTATACGGTCTGAGTTTGCTGTTTGTGTTCGGATAATTATTTCACGCAAGCCTGCCGAACTATTTCACCTGCGTCGGCAAGGGTGTGTTACCGCCTAACAATTTTCATTAATTGAAGAGGACCTACGATTTCATTAGCCCTTTGACCTTTCCTTATTCGAGATTTTCGCTAGTTATCTTATCAGTTATCATATCAGTGTGGCGCTGTTTTTTTAAGTAACTTAGTCTTATTTATTTTTATTTTATATTATTATGACATGGAAAACCAACAGCTTATAAACTACTACATTTTCATTTTAATAAAAGCAAGAAGCCAATTATAGGTCATCACTTATAGATACTGAGTAATTAAACAAGACGCAAATAATTAAATAAAAGATAGAAAAACTAAGATCCAGTGCAGTGCTTATCAAACAAAGCCCATTCCACACAAAACCACCGCACGGCCACCCGTCGACACTCAATCCGGCACAGAATTCACAATAGTCTAGTCTAGTTTAGTCTTACACCTATTAAATAGATAGATATGTATTTATTCCTTCTATTTGCTACGTCCTCATCTTCCGATTGTCTATATTTTAATTTAAGGTGCCAAAATCGATACGAGTATAGTAAAATATAATGGCTTCTGCTTGTCTGCCCTTCTGTCATAAAATAAAATATTTGCATAGATTTATACACATAATTTATAGCAGATCTGTTTTCCAGGAAGGTTATAGATACGTAAAACATAGCGCTGGCAAATGTTTCGGGGTAAGTACGTACTTCATGGAACTGACGCCGAGTGCACCTAGCTCCAAGTTTTAACCGTCTATTTTATGCGCTTGAAGTAGTTTCCCGTTTCACCACCATGTCGTCAATTTGAACGAGTCACTTATATTCGTTAGTTTCTCTGCATTTACTAGGTAATTGGAGTTTTCGCTACTCTACTCGGTATTATAAAATATTATTGAGTTATCAACATACTTATTACTCTGACTAAATACGGATAGGTATATGCTTACTATGTCACAGTTCAATATATATAGGATTGTTTAGTTTTGTTTCCTCAGTTAACATTGAATGTGTGCCTTTTTGTACAAATATTAAAAATAATTTATTTTTCAATACTTGTCAACATGTCTTTTATTTAATTACAAAATTAGCTCACCTAGTGAACCGCAAGATACGAATGGACGCTCAAACGTACGGCGACACTTAACTAATAGGTTTTCCGTTTTAACACCAGTCTCTTAAGAAGCAATTTAGCTAAGATTAAAATGGAAGAAGCGTTCCAACCGAGCCCTTTATAGGTAGGCGGGACTAGGATAAATGTCCATCGTTATACCTCAGAAATACTTGCCATTTTTCAGAAAAACCCGGAGTGAACTTCGAGGCAGGTTTTTCCTTCATTTTCGTTTTATCCAACATTCAATATTAGGAGAAGCTGAATGGGATTACACTAAAAGGTTCATTAATTTGCTTACGTATCCGTTAACAGCTGTTTGGCTATTAAATTATGTTGAAATCCGAGCAAAAATCCCGAAGTAAATTGGCTTATTTAAACGAAAAAGATTTTTCAAATTACGAGTAACAAGCCAATTGCTTCCAAATTAAGTAAAGACAGTATTATTTTATTCATTCATAAAATGTATACTTCAATTTATTTTGTTTCACTAAGTAGGATAAAAGAAATTAGGAAAACATATGACAAGGGAAAGTCTGTCGATTCACAAAAAGTTGTTACTCGTCATGAATAAAAGATACCGTAATAATAGGACGGCATATTGTCTTGGTGGATAATATACGGCAGTATAACAAGGGTGGTCTAAAGCGAGGACCATTGGGTGAACGACCTCGTTAGCACAAGAAAGGAAGGACGTAGTTGAAGACACCGAACCAAGAATAAGGGACGTCTGGGTTTCACATCATTTGTCTTACGTGCCTAAAATTTTAAAATGTCTCTCTAATATTAGATGGTCTGCTATATTTGTACAAGGGATTCATAGCAAGAATTATTGTAGAATATGCCTTGTTTGTGAAATTCGAGGTGAAAGTCGACTGTTCTTATCAAATTGTTATCGCAGCGTATACCTTAAAACTAATTACCCGACTGCTAAAAGGAGGAAGGTGTTTTCGATTGGATGTATGTGTTATGTGGGTTCTTCTGTACCTTTCTACGCTATAGCCTAAATAACTTGATTGATTTTGATGTATCAGAGATTTGATCACGGAACTGACATAGAATACCTACATTTTATCTCAAAAAAGTACCTACAGGTGGATCATAGTTAGAAAAACAACGTCCTTACTTTATTACTTAGGTCGTCATGGTACGAAATAACAAAGTATTATTGAAGTAATCCTGCTATAAGAGTTCATGGTAAGGGGGTAGGTTAGAACTGTATTTCAGAAACGTATTGTATAAATCACTTTTATAACATATCTTGGTTTGAGTTAACTTTAACCGTGGTTTTTGTTTTATTTGATCGATCAAAATATCGAATGGGCATGAATACCTACTCTAAATAACTTGAAATTGGCAAAAATTGCTGACTGGGACTAAAAACCAAGGGTAACTAATCCTTGTTGGTTAGGTTAGTTACCCTATTTTTCGAAAGCCTAAAATAACCAAGTGAAAGCAGCTAACTATGTAGAATCATTATTTTTTCAGGCTGAGCTTAATACGGGCTTGCTATTCGCATACGGCTGCATATTTCATTCATTCCGTCCTTTTCCTAGCGGTCCAACCAAACTGGAACACAGATAAAAGATTCACAGTGATTCTCTGAAGATTAAATTATTGCTAACGACAGTCGGTATTCAGACAGTGTCTCTACGAGTCGCAATTTCTGCTTTTTGTCGTAAAAAATATTAATCTTGGGCATTTCATAAATGAAAGATATAGCAGACTCCTTCTTTTTACCCGAATTGTCGAAAGGAAAAACAACAAGCAAGAGTGGACGTGGAGCTAGTTATGTGTAGGGGCCATGATTATGACTACTTTTATACTTGTATTTATAACCTTTCTTTTATATCATAATATGAATTATTCGTGTGTTTAATTCATTTATTTGTTAATGAAATATCCTTGTATTCCTATTTAAATGCCTCTTTTAGCAAGTTCCTATTAGTGATAAAGCACTCTTAAGTTATCAAATTGATGTTAACAAAACCTAGGCTTCTATAATGTTCCAAATGTCAAATAAAAATTTGATTTTGGGTTTGTTTGTTGGTTAGAAATAAAGACTTGACTGGCTTCTATAATATTATTGTCGATGATATTCAATTTACAATTGTGTGTAATTGACCAAACATGTTACTTATATCAAGCAGTAGCTTTGGAATGCGCTTTACATGCAGCCATTATACGAGCCGCCTGGCTCGAACCCACACACAATGGCAATCAGTCCGCGCTTGAGTTGGCCCGAGTGATGAGCAAAATCAGTGCTGAGCTGTTACGGAGTCTCATATCAAGACCGAGACTTGTAATTTGACCGTCAGAAAACCAAATCGAAATATATATATATATTTTCGACCCCTCATTAATAGGGCTTAATTTGTTGCAAACCACCTCTAGTATCACCCCTTTCAAGGAAAGTATCGAATTTCCCATCACCCTGTATATAACCAAGTTAAGGTCAGTAAGTAAAACATAGTTTTTGTATTATTAAGTCACGGATAAAAGCTATGAACTTTGAAATACCTATATGAAATGATTTGTCAACACATATGTAAAGTCAGCTCTGATGTGAAAAGTGTTGTAACATTTTATCCAACTAATATTATAATCGACCAATTGTATGCTTTTAGAAGAACAGGGCTGTGTCAGCACAAAGTCGTGATGAGTGGATGAAATCGCAGACTATTCAAAAAGGAATATGTTGACGATCGAATTTATTTACACAATTACATTCTAACCACATGAGGGATCTACATTATGTACACGATATGTTTATATACGGGGTCCAAGAATACTATACCTATAATTAAAAACCGCGGTCAAAGTACACCAAGTACACGATAAATAATAGCTTTTCATCAACGTTTTATTCCACTCTCAATTTAACAACGCCCCAGAAATAATTCAAATTAATGACTAAACATTCCCATTTCAACTTCCCGGCGAATTTACATGACACCCTGTACTAAATCAAATCAAATATTATTTATTGTATAAAAATAAATACATATAAAATGTGCGAATCAAAAACAACATTTCATGCAATAGGCAGCAGGCTCAGCAGAATTCTGGTAGGACGCCGTGCTCCACGCAGCGTTGATTTTCAGCTCATTATTTATACGATAATAAATATGACAGTATACAGTCTTCTGTGGTGGCGTGCTTGATGATGATGAGGTACTTACCTACAATTAAAAGTGGAAAAATCAACAAATATAATATTACAATACAGGGTGTAATGTAAAGGGTATATGAAGCCGAAGGGAGTGTGTTCAGTATTGGTAACTGAACAACTTTTGTTCTACGACTTTTCGATTTTCGCGAATTTATTTTTTGACTTTTCATACATTTCGCACCGGTCAGCTGATCGATTTGAATGATACCTTAATTTATTTTTATTTTTTATACAAAAAGTCGTAGAACAAAAGTAGTTCAGTTACCGATACTGAACACCCTCCCTTCGGCTTCATATACCCTTTACGTTACACTCTGTATATATATGAACAATACGTATTAATTTGTCTACTAACTATCATCTGATGCCGCTAATTAATATTATTACTAATTAATTAAGCAGACCAACAAAGTAATCTGCTGAGACCAAAACCGATTTACTTGCCATTTGCGCATCACTACTCTGTTAACGTACCGGTACTGGTAAAGTTAGCTTGAGCAGCGCCTACTCGCGTTCACGTTTCCACAATGTTTGCCCAGTGATGCAAAGTTGCCACACACATACGTGGAAATAGACTGCTTTACGCAGGTACGCTTTGCTATAAAAGTTTTGCAATTGTTTTCTATTTCAGGGCAAAAACAAACTAACAATACAAAATTCTTTCCACCATAAATTTTGTATACTTACCAATTCAAAATGTACATATATATTTTTGCATCCTCAGGGCAAAGTTTCCATTCAGTAACTTCGTAGCGAGTAGTCGCTTAGTTAATACTAAAATAACTTCTTGTTCGAGTTAAAGGCGAGGTAGGCAATTAACCGAGATATTATACGAAGGTTATGAACTTTCAACTATTGCGCAACGGGCAGTGATTTTCTTTGCAGTTTAATTGTAATTCAACAACATTAAATTACACTGAGTAATTCCCTCGTATCTGTTTTTGGTAGCAGTGATGATATGCATAAAGTGATATGTTGGTTCGACCCAAAATCGACTTTGTCTTTCCATACCAAAGCAAAGGGTTCCACTACTTGCCCATGACTGTGGCTAGTGGAACGATTAAAGCTCTCGTAGGTCCTTCTCGTAGGTATTTCCTAAGCGTCGTCCGTTAGTTAAGCTTTCGAACATACCCTGGCTTCACTGTACGCTCGTCTTCCGTCTTCTCCACTTGGCGCCAAGCCAGGGAGTTGGGCTGTTTTACTTTCGCCAATGATTAGACTCTACCATCATCCCTTCGATCTTTACTAATATCTATAGATTCCATCCTCTTGAATGAGTGGTTCCAGAAGTCTTTATCTCTGCCCCCAAGAGGTTATTTTTCTCTTCAGGGATTACTATCCCACTTTATGTGTTGCACTGCTGGCAACACATAAAGTTTCGTCATTTGATGTCATCTACCACTTGTCGAACGGAAGCTCCAATATTTCGGTCACATTATGCGGAACCCCCGATATAACCAACCTGCTGCAATTAATAATCCAGGGCAAGATTTGTGGGAAGAGGAGCGTTGGCACGAGAATACACTCTTGGCTAAAGAATTTACGTGATTGGTTCGTCTGCAGCACCGGCTCGTTCCGGGCAGCCGGTCAGAGGGTGAAAATTGCCATCTTGTCCAATCTTCGATGAGAAGAGGAACGTTAAGAAAAAGAATACCACTACTCGACGGAATGAATGCAAGCTACCAATTAACATCCTAGCTTCACACCTAATCTTAACTGTTAAACTTTCCTTGAATTGCGCTGTCTTTCGTTAGCAAAACTTCAGATCATAATTAGATCTAACTATTGCTTCGTGGAAAGTTCGACTATAGGGAACAGAATTTGAATTTGGTATTCCAGCTAAGTTATAGCTGGAAGTGAGTATATATTATTTCACGATGATCTAGTATTTTTTTGTTCCCTTAGGTATATGGCAAAAATTTCGTCAAACGAAGTGCTTTTATATGAATACCGTGAAATATGAAAATGACTTTGATCGAGCGGCTCGTAGCTCGAGTTACGGTCAGAAGGTAACAGAAAGTTATGCAGCGGTTTAGCGCGCTAAAAACCAAAATGTGTAACGGCTGGTGGCACATTCATTTGACCCCTCCATACCTTGAAAAGCGCATTCAGTCAGTTCCACTCACTGTCGTTTGATTGCATGTATTGGAGAATCTGAATTGTGCGTCATAGGGTCACTTCAATTTTGGAATGTTTTGGAATACTCATACTCATTTATTCGGCCTTTGGTACACTATGGAACACTTGGTTACGTCAGTTTTTACAGAAATAAATGATATTTTTACATTCGTATATCATATCACATGGCTGGGTGTTGTGAGAGCAAAGAGCAGTACAGAACCGGATAGTTAACGATATGACTGGCATTTTTGCGTCAGGTAGGACCGAGAAATAATCATATCACTGCAGTCATGTCTTTTACAAAGAGGATATAAAACTAAGTTGTAATCATTTATTTATATATCTTTAACCTTAAAACATAATAACTGTCCACGAAGCATAGGCTAGTTTATAATATAAGTTAAGTTAGCAAAGAGAATCGTAGAAATAACAGCAAGCTAGTGTAATGTAATTTGAAATTCAATTAAGCGCGCTTCCGTCTGGGAAAGTTTGCATATTCAGTGAATACTTCGTGTAAGTACTTATAGTATGAATGCTACTGGACTAGATTATAAGTTCATAACTAGACGTGATCGTTGAGCCATATCGAAATCCGATAAGACCCAAGCCTGATTGTCGGCTGAGATTTGATGTAAGCTCATTGTAACTTGATCGTACCTACGTAGCTAGACTAGAGGAGATCCTCAAGCAAGCAATCTGTGTTTATTACTGTTTTAAGGACATGAATTTATTATTTAGTTTCGTATCGGATATTGCAATAGGTAAATAAATTGCAATTTGTAGGATTAATTTGAATAATATGAATTTAACAAATGAAATTCACAAATTGTGATTTTTGTATAGGTAGTGTATTTTGTATATCAAGTGTAACCGTCATATTGTTTGCGTCGTAAGAGTTCAAATCGTACTGAAAGTGTTACCATTGATCTGCTGTCGTGTGTACATTGGCATTGTAGACCTATTAATTGTTTCGTCTATAGTATCTACTGAAATTGTTTTGACCGCAAAACTAAGTTTTACTTTCACTATCAAGCCCCCTAGCCAAGTCGCTTTGACTTTCGATAACGCTAGGTAGAATAGAAAGAAAAATGTTTTGGTTTTCGTAAGCAAATGTCAATCGCATACATTTTTCAAAATTTCTTTCGAATACAAATATGTTACAAGCATACAAGCATGTTATAACTTCTGAAAATTAACACATTTTGTATGAAAGAGTCTTCATAATATATAAACATAATACATAGTTTTCTACAGGCAGTTTGCTGCATTACAGCCAAACGAATGAAAAGTTGACTGAAAAGAAAAGTCAACGAGATTCCTGCCTATTGTTGGCGAGATGACAGTAGATATTGCAGAGCAGCCGAGCGCAACAGGTGACGTAGGCTTTACAAAGCACGCTACACTGTAACTGATCTCTGCGACAGCTCGCAGCTGGAAACAAGTTTATAAATATGGTTGTTATGTCATTGCAATCAAGACAGATTTAGAATAACGAGGTAGGTAGGTAAGCAGGTTAGAGTTGCTGAGAGTTTTTTGCCACTTTTTCTCCTCAGCGTTGGTACCTTTTCCTTGCAAAGTGGTGTAAATGTAAATTCAAAAATATGTTGACGTGCAAAAAATGTACACAACGTGCTTACTTGCAATAAAGAAATTTGACTTTGACTTTGGTTTACTAAAATCTTAGCATGTTTACTTACTCTTATAGTTAGCATATATAATTTGAAATTTACGACTCTCATACCACTTTTAGCCAATTCAATTCATTTTATTCAATTCATTTATTCAGTTATTACAATCCCAAGCTCGATATTCATGTATGATATAGGTGGTACGGCACAGTAATGGTTACCGGTCTTATGTTTTTTGTTTTCATATTTGTATTATTTTTATCGTCATAAAATAATTATTTATGTAAAATAAGATTGTATATTGTGTTAAAGTCTTTAATAAAATCCTTTTTATTTTAAAAATATGGCAGTTTAAGAATATAGTCTCTTTTAATTTTGTAATAATCACATTACTGGGTGACAGCTCTCTTATTTAATTCCTTCACATTAATTATACGATCCGAAACACTTACATGATATTATGACGTTAACCAAACAAAATTCATCTACTGTACTAATAATAATATCGGAAAAATTCCTAGACAATCTATTTTAACTTCGCCCACGCGGCTCGCCCGAAAGCTCTCCGATTTCTTTACGTAAATATTACCACAAAAGCAACACCCTTTTATCGTAGTTCTGGTAAATTAGAACAATAACGAGCAGCTCGTTCGAAGGCTGCATTTTGACGTTGGTCGCGTAAAGAGAGCAAAAAATTCAAGCGCTAACAACGGACTGAATAATGCTCGTGTTTCACGACAATTCCACTTTGTAGTAACGAGACGCTGAAAGAACGGGAATTACCTTCAAGGCTTGGTGTCACGTTAAGGTGACCCCCCTGTTTTTTTTTATCAAATGTATCTATTGTCTTATCTATTTTCAGGGATATTTCCATATGTGTACAGTGTTACCTTTGATTAATATGCGAGTGAACATAGGCCAACCGTAATGTATATAAAAAAACGGTAAAAAATTACTAGCCCATCTCTATTTATCGATCGAAATTTTTTCCCGGCTACCGCAAGGTGGCGGTGGGGATAAGGTTTTTCATTCAACTCAAGTAAATTTTTGCCTTTGTCGCCTCTTGTAGCCTGAACGACTTATATGGATTTTGATGTTTGATGCATCGTTTTAATCGTCTTGATCTCGGGACTGATGGAATAAGAACTTGCTGTATTTAAAAAAAACTGTGTGCAGTCATTTTATTTTTTGTAATTATTAAGTAATTGCTATATAAACTAATATGACTAGCACTAGAGATAAATATAGACAGCAATCATTTTTTAAACATGGTTTTACCGATTATTGCCGACCCACAACAAGACGGCTGCTTCTGTGTTATTTATTATAATTACACATAGCCATTTCTACTGATGGGCCCACACGCAAGCTTAGTAAATTCCCCTCACGCAAAGTCTTTACGTTAGGATTTACTTTTAATTTTCCTTCTCTCGTGAACAAAGGTTTACCAACAACTGGCGTCTGTTACGGTGCCTCATGAATATTCATTAAACGTACTACCAACATGAAAGCCCTCGAGGTGTCGTTTCGCAAGGGGTTTGGTATTGGAAAAAGCATGGCGCGGCGAACCGGCATGAAGGTACGTATTAATAAATTCAATCCGGTGTAATACGGTCACAGTATATAGATTCAGCAAATACAAAGACTTTACCATAAAACAAGACGCCTAAAACATTAAACTCTGTGTACTTTTGTTTATAATTAGGCTACTAACTTTTTAATAATTTCGATTGACAAAGTATTAAGTAGATGTTCTATTATTCTATTTTTATTCAGCGATATCCAAAAAGTTGAATTGTTTAGAGTAAATAACTAAATACAAAATTAAATTAATTTAAATAGATACCTAATCAACCCGCCCGTTACAAAATGACGGCGCGGGCGGGTTTGAATTATCAGGTAGGTACACATGGACGTCTGCACATAAGAACCAACGGAACCCAACAGAAAACGGGATAACTGGATTTGGCCCTACTGGTACAGTCGACGACAGAGATAAGTATACAGGGGGCCTCAATAAGGTTGGGATTTACTCAAAAACTACTGGACCGAATTTTATAATTATTTTACAGTTACATAGTTTTCACTTTTATCTATCAAACAGTGAAAGAATTTTTATAATAGGTCAAGTAGTTTTTGAGAAAATCTCAACCTTAAAAACTCAACAAAATGTTAGCTGAAACATTTTACCCAAACGACATACCTGAAGAAGACGATGAGATACAGCGACAAGTCCGGGAAGAAGCCTCCAAGACAAACACATGTCTGCACAATGAAAAATGCGACCCTCCGTTTACAATGGAAGAGTTAAAATACGCAGTGGAGAGCTTCAATCCGAAAAAAGCACCAGGGCCAGACGGCTTGACGGCTGATATATGCGAGCATGCAATAGCGCTGAACCCAGACGTATTCCTTGAGATCACTAACAAATGTCTGGAATTGTCCCATTTCCCCAGGCCATGGAAACAAGCTACAGTGGTGATACTTCGGAAACCTGCAAGATCCGACTACACAGCACCTAAGTCGTACAGACCTATCGGTCTGCTCTCAGTACTGGGAAAAGTTGTCGAAAAAATGCTCATAAGGAGAATTAAGTGGCATATCCTCCCAAAAATGAACAATCGTCAATATGGGTTCATGCCCCAGAAGAGTACCGAAGACTCCCTCTACGATCTAATGCAATACATCCATAAGCAGCTTAATGATAAGAAGTTAATTGTGATGGTATCGTTGGACATAGAGGGAGCCTTCGATAGCGCATGGTGGCCAGCCATCAAATGTAGATTAGCCGAAAAGAACTGCCCTCTGAACTTACGAAAGCTGGTCGACAGCTATCTCGAAAACAGACAGGTGCGAGTTAAATATGCCGGAGTGGAGTACACAAAGGTAACCACGAAAGGATGTGTTCAGGGATCAATAGGAGGCCCCACCTTCTGGAATCTCCTGTTGAATCCCCTGCTCGAAGGACTGGAAAGTAGAAACGTGTACTGCCAGGCATTTGCTGACGACATTGTCCTGATGTTCTCCGGTGGCACCGCTTCAGAAATTCAAACCGAGGCCAATTCCGTGCTCGCCTATGTACAGGAGTGGGGAAAAGAGAACAAACTTAAGTTTGCACCACACAAAACTAAATCTATGCTAATAACAAGGAAATTAAAATATGATTTACCACTTCTGTGCATGGGAGGGGTTGGCATTGCCTTGTCTGACGAAATTAAAATTCTGGGGTTAACCATTGATAACAAATTGACATTTAATCAACACGTCCTCGACACATGCAAAAAGGCCTTCAGCATCTACAAGCAATTGTCGAGGGCGGCAAAAGTAAGCTGGGGTCTGCAGCCGGAGATCATCAGGACAATTTACGTGGCTGTCATTGAACCCATTATGATGTACGCTGCGAGCGCATGGGCACCAGCAGCAAAGAAGTTGGGAATCCGAAATAAACTGGACGCAGTGCAAAGAGCTTTCGCCCAAAAAATTTGCAAAGCCTACAGAACCGTATCACTGAACTCGGCCTTATTGCTCACAGGACTGCTTCCCTTGGATTTGAGAATCCAAGAAGCAGCATCGGTGTATGAAGCTAAGAGAGGGAGACCTGTGAGGGAAATAGGTGACCGAGAAGTGGAGACGAGAGCTAGCTACACTTCTTCACCGCACCCCGCCGAATACGTCAAAATACAGTTTCAGTGCCTGGAGAATAGAGAGGACATGGAACGCCTGGAAAACAAGGGACTAAAACTTTTTACAGATGGGAGCAAAATTCAGGGCAAGGTTGGAGCGTCATTATCCTGCTGGAATAATGGCGCTGAAACCAGAGCCATGAAATTTAAGCTCGAACCGTACTGCACTGTTTTCCAGGCGGAAATGTACGCGGTGCTCAGAGCGACAGAGGTGGTGATGAGGAGTAGTGAAGAGGACTTTGGTATCTACAGTGATTCAAGATCATCACTTGAAATAATTGGCAACGTCGACTCCTTCCACCCCATTGTGGTCAAAATACGAGAGAATATAGAACACATAATAAATCAGAACAAGAAAATATCTCTATATTGGATCAAAGCACATGCGGGGTTGGAAGGGAATGAAAGAGCGGACGAATTAGCTAAAGAAGCAGCGTTAAAAATGAGGACTAAAGCGAATTATGACCTATGTCCAATATCATACATCAAGGGACTAGTCCGCAATGACGCAATGCACGAGTGGAACGGTAGGTACAAAGCAGGCAGCACGGCCTCCACGACTAAATATTTCTTTCCCGACGCAATAGAGGCATATCCCATAATTAAAAAGTTAGACATTGACCCAGTGCTTGTCCAGATAATGACAGGACATGGTGGGTTCTCCGAGTACTTGCATAGGTTTAAGTGTAAGGATAGTCCATCGTGCCCATGTGAGCCCGAGTCCAAGGAAGATGTAATGCATATTCTGGTAGATTGCCCCATCTTCGCAAATAGGAGATACGAAATCGAAAACAAGATAGATACTAAGATTAATATAGAGAATGTATCTAAAATAATAGAAGATAGCAAAAACAGAGATCACTTTGTGAAGTATTGTAAGGAAGTCGCTAATATAGTAATAAAAAGAAATAAATAGACAGTAATAGATGAACTGACATGTATTTGATAATATATGTATAGTTTATCAAAAAAAAAAAAAAAAAAAATTAAGAGAAAAACATAATATCAAGATAAAAAAAAAAAAAGCGTCTCTAAACAGTGCTTAGCCTTTAAGACAGTTAATTAGTAAATAACGAAATGTGTAAGATATAACCAAATTGTAAAAGATGATATATGTATATGTGTGTCACTTCTAATACCAGTACATACAGGTGTATGTACTGACCCCAACGCCCAGAGCAAGGTAATAATAATAAAAAGTAGACAAACCATGTTAAGCCAAATAAAGACTCCGACCACCATGTCAGAGGAAAGCAGGCATAACATACAATAAAAAAAAAAAAAAAAAAAAAACCTTAAAAACTCTACTGTACACCTTTCTCTGTGTTCCACCGTACGTCTATCACCTTCCTACCTACGTTTTAGCAGAAACCACTTTAACTAGGCTAGACAATAGATACCTAATATTATCACAGTATTAATAAATCCTTTCTACATTAATATTACCTTTATAATGCCAACGTTCCACAAGGTGTTGGACCCGCCCGTGGTTCCTGAAAAAGATGAAAATATTCAACTTTAATATTTCAGACAATAACCTCGCATGCTATGGATAAGCAATTCGTGATTTTTTGGGACGACTTTCATGTTGTCGTAATAAAAAAATCCCATCACGTGTAATTTATTATTATTATCTAATGCTAACAGTCGTAAGTTTCCGGTTTTCCCGTACACATTCTTGAATACGCTACGCCGTAGCATAGTGGCTACGGCGACGAAGTTGGCATTGCAAGTACTAACCTATCTCTTTTTAAATGCGGCAAACATTCGTACGTAAGTAGATATGCTACAGGTACTACACGTAGCAATAGTAAATCGACCCAAGAAACGAGCTGTGAATGTTGAGTTTAGGTTTTGTCCCTTTCAACCCTTCCTTTGCGGTAAATTGTCCCAATTTACAACGAGTTCCCATTCCATTTGTTTCTTTCGTTGGTTGAATTCTGGGTTTCAAGTCGATATAAAATATGGTTCACTCAATAGTAAGGAATGAAATTGCATGTATAAAATTACGAAATCTATGTTTCAGCGGGTTCCAATTGCTCCAACTATATATCAATGTTATTATGCCGTGACTACTAAGTTTAAAGCTACGAAATTGTCACAACCACTCATATTCTAAATTATGTAAGAGTGAGGGAGACGTTTCGTTTAGCAGTGTACGACACTCCTCAACTTGTATGTATTTATAAAAACACATATAGGGATGTCACCAAATTAACACCCTTTAGGAAAGTTTCATCCATATACACTTACTAACGTGCACAATTATGTAGTTCTCGTATTATGTAGTTTATACAGGGCCGTAGGAAGCGGGGGTGGGTGGGGCGCACGATACGCAGCCGCTAGCCGCCTCGGGGCTCGCACAAAAGGGCGCCGCAAACCACTTGAACACTTGTTCAAGTCTCACTTTGTACAAGAACACTTTCGACACAAACATGTACTCTTAGACAAACTCTAATCATCGCCGCAGGCACGTAATGCCCTTGTTTGAGGATTGAGGTCCTATCTGAAGTACTCGCGAATATTGTCAATCCTTAATTAATGTAAAACACAAAGAAAACACATGAAATCGTGCTACGTATTTGTAAGATAAATAAGTCACGCTCCATGCAACACAAACCCTAGGTGAAATTGCTGTTTTATATATATTAATTACTTTATTATTGTTAAGACTTGTTTAACAATCCACAACCAAAATTACTCGTAACTTCAACTATTACATTAGGTTTAATACTCGAAGATACTGGAGCTTGTTTTCCTTCTCAAATAAAAATAGTAACTAAAAATCGAAATCGGCTCAGTCTCATTATTTTCTCATCTTTTGACAGGGCTTTTAATGACAATTATTAATCTATACATATAATAAGACTGTATAAAAGTTATGTATGTACAATACATTGGATATTTTTTGAAACGAATAATTGTAATGTGTTTTAGGATCGATACTGATGCCAAAACACAAATTTTTAGAATTTTTGTCTGTTTGTCTGTGACTTTGTGCAAGTATCACGCCATAACTACTGAAGGGATTTTGATGGGATTTTCACTAGGAGATAGCTGAAATATCCGGACAGCTCATAGGCTATAAGCCATGGCGGTATGTGATGTGGAAACAAAGATCCAGAGAGGAAGATCTGCTTCCTGATCTCCTCCATCCTCTCCATCCTCCTCTACGCAAACGAAGTTGCGGGGTACAGCTAGTGGGTTAATATTTTGATATACTCCCTTAGTACGGTCCTAGTTCATGTGGTACTTGTGGGCTGCACAATGGTCACGCAACGCGAACCCTTGTCAAGGGAAACTTATGTAATTAAATAATTGCCTCACCTACATTACGACAGAAAATTTATTATCGCCAACTTTCAACTTTATTTAGGGTGGCTTGCCTTACATCCTTGTAAGGGTTAGCGCTTAATCAAAGGTTAAATAAGAAAATGTGTTTATGGGTTATGTCGCTAACATTTTATTTATTGGCGTGATAGTTGTGATTAAAAAATAATGAAATACCATTCGAGTTATCTTACTTAAATAAGTTTTTCTATTTTACTGTCTCTTTAAACGTTTTGTAGACTTTCAAGCATTTGAAATACTATGGATAGAAATATTACCTATCTCTTATACATATAGTATATGAAAATCAACTGAACAAAACGTGATGAATCGCATAAACATGATGATACACAAGAAATGATAGCAGAACCCTTATCTTGTCTTGAGATTTCGAAAAAGACAATAGTATCCATCTTTTGTGTACAATTATTAATTATGGTACATTGATTTGATAGGTATGTGTAATAGAAGCTGTTTTCTTTTTTCAAACATTACTATAAATAAATGGTAATATGTATATTGGTGGTATGTATTTCAAGCCTGACGTCAAATTTTTAATTTGTGTTAAATTATGGAACTTTCATAATTAATACTGAGACTATTGTTAGGGGATGATACACGCATTATTAAACACCAGTGCCATGACCCGTGTCACATTAATTATTATGAAGGGGACAAGGACACAACAATATATTTTTAGATGGACGTAATCTAATCTCATATTAGGCCTATACAAGTTATTGTTATAGCCGTGGCTCTAGCTTTTGTTATAGCTTTCCTCATACCGATGCGAGAAGCGACGCAGTTTAACGGCGCAGTCATGACGTGGAATTTGTACCTATCGTAAACTTTGTCGCGATTTGTTACAAACAAACCGGTGTAGAGTATTGTGTGTAGTTACAAAATGCCATAAGCTTTATTTTTCTTTGTTTAGTTTTATATTTATATTTAATAGAACCGAACTAAGAAACGAAACTAAAATACAAATAGTCCTATAGTAGGAAACACAAAAAGATGGCTTAAACACCCATAATTTATACATATATATATTATATGTATTAGTATTAGTAAAAAATACATAAGACCTAGTAAACGTAAGAACCCAAAACATATCAGAATTAAGAAATAAAATTATTAAAAGAAATGCATAATACTTCGAAGTTAAAGTCGAAGGTAAAATCTATATCAATTCCATGCATTTGACGTGACTTCAACTATCCCAACTGAAACGCTGGAAAGTCTGGCATTCATCTCGTCTGTTTACTTCTTCATCAGTATCGTATTCCATGGGAGGCAGTATGAGGAAATATTCAGGCTATACCTCAGCTTTATGTCGGTACTCAATTCAGTAGGGCGGCAATTCCCTCGACTCGAGTATGAATTTTTAAATCACTCGGTGTCACATATTCGGGGGATATCCAATGACAGAGGATGGACATAAAATTTTCATTTCGACGTAAAATGTAAGCGTCGCGTCAGTCTGAGAAAAATTGGTATTGTAAAGGTGGACGTGGGAGCAAGTAAGTGTCACTTTGTATTGGCAAAGTGCATGCCTTTACGCTGACTAGATGTAGGTGCATATCGAACCGCTCCGCGCTGTTGCCACACTGCGATATCGAGCTGTTACTACTGTTTCGCGATCGCTTTTGAGTTCGGTACGTTCCTCTCATTTTTTATTTAACAAAAATATGAATTTTAAAAAAACGGTTGTACTATCAATTCAAAATCTTCTCGCTGCGGAAAACAACCACTAAAATTTAATGGTGTACAAAAAATAGACAGAAAATTGGGTATAAATTATGTTGAATTGCATTAATTTGCCCTAAAGGAGGACTTATTCTATACCAAGAGCGACAGAATGGAAGAGCGATAATATAAGCGTGTTAACATTTGTTGAAAACCTAACATCTGAAATTATAAGAAGCTTAATTCCCAATGCAGCTACTGAGAACATTCTCTGGCGCACATGATATGGAATAAACTGTTGTTACGAAAAGGTCTTAATGCCTCCCAAAGGTACAATGTAATGGGGGCCAATGATTGTCCACAGAATGTAGGCAATAAATATACAATACATAGTCGCGTGCTACAGTCGTGAATGGACCAATTCTTATACAGAAAGACAATAACATAAATAAACTAGATGTGTGTGTGTGTGTGTGTAGATGATATCTAGTGTTCTCCCTGAATTTTTCGTTAACACTATATGCCGACCCCAGAGACACCTTTCCTCGTTCTATGAATTTATTTCAAAGTTGTAGCGATTACACGTAGCACGCTAAATTTAATCATATGCCTCGCGCTCACTCTCATGATGTAGCGTATGAGTGACCATGAGATGAGATGCGTTGGATTTGAAGACCACGAAGAATCACATTTACTCAAGTCTACGCGCCCTCTACGCGGCGTAGCAGAGATAGTCTGGTTTTTATTAAAATATACCCTTAGTCCGGTAGTAAAGCTTATATTTGCTACGGACAAAAGCTTCGAACTAAATCTTGTTTTTATTTTTAAATTTCAGTTAGTTATGTTGATATTAAAGATCCATAATTGTAAGCTACGAATACTACCTCCACGAATCAAGATTTCCAGTAATCGTGTCCTTTGTTTATCAAGAGACTGAAATATGAAAAGCAATGAAGTGATTACAATTAGAATTGCTTAATTTTTCCAGCGATCAGCGCACGCGACCGCATCACGAACTATACCCATTAAACGATTATTTATTTAGATTTTAAATAGAGTGGATGGTTCTTGAAGATTCTTAAATATTTTGTCATCATATAGCAATTGCTTGTAGAATATTATACAGAAACAACTAATACTATACTAAGTGAAACTTGCAATTATGACAATTGCAAGTAGGTACATTTTTAGAATTTAATTTTTTAATATTTTATTTTTAAATTTTTTATATCATTTTTTTGTTTATGTAAATATGTCATTGATTTGTTATAAATAGAGAATACTAATCCCCATTGCAAATTTAAATTCATATATTATGTACTAGGCCTAAGAACAGTGTTACTGTGCTGCTCTTTGCTCTCATATCACCCAGCCATGTGATTTGAAATATAATTAATATGTAAGAAATGTGACGTAACCAAGTGTTCCATAGTGTACCTAAGGCCGAATAAATGAGTATAATAAAATAAACTCGACACAATGGTCTTCCAACTGCTGGGATCGAGCCACACCACTTCTACATTCATCAACTTGTTTTAGATTTTTTTTTTGTGTTTTTTGGTGCCTAATAAATAATAATGTAAAGTTAATTAATTGAGTTATCTAGCTATAAGTAGTGGTAATTATGGTTGAAATTAGTATTATGTCTGGACCATTCTGCGTATATTTATACAGCGTCCTAAACTCACTTAGGACTTACGTACTCACGCTTTGACGTTTTATTGTTTATGTTTCTTTGGAGAGAGGTTTCTGCTAAAAGGGGTGGCTTCACGAATAAATTTCATTGCCGGGCACCTATTTTTGCCGTCCCTTCCCAATTGGATTCGGCGGCGGACGGTATTTTTAGTCCGCCAAAATTGAAAATTTGACCCCCGTTCACCAACTGAATACAAAATCGGTTTCTTCTCCCTTAGTAAATACGACTACAAACTTGCCTAAATAAGAGTACCTATATATCAAACTACTTTATTTTGTATTCTGGGAATAAAGACTACAGTAAATTATTAAGCTAACAGCGAAAATCTGTAAATGGCTACCAGTTTTATATTGTGTTAAGTACATACCCCTTGTATATTGCCGTCGGTTTTCCAATAAATTAAAAATAAATAAAATAAAATAAGCTAACTCAAACACTAATTCATGAACTCACAATATGTACTTTGATGAGACATCTCAGTCATGGACTAGGATTCCCTACATCCTATAATTCTTCCAAGGTCCAGAAATATCGCCAGTAAATACTTCACAAGACATGTTGATCTGCCATCTCACAAATGCTACTTCTTACCTACATCTTAAAAGTTATAAATAATGTTAAAAGCTTTTTAATGAATTGCTCAAAGTTTTCACAAAAATAAACTTTGAAAGAAATCTTTGCCTTACCAATGCGAAACGCGAAACGCAAGGTTTTTATTCGCCTTCAAAGTCATTTACCGTAATGGCACTGGTTACAACATTTTTACATTTACATTTCTCCCTTACCCGTATTATTAGATATAATGATTCCGCCTGGGTATAATAGGGAAGGTTTTCGCCTTGAACACACTATTTAAAGTCAAGGGTAACACGAGTACGGATATTCTTGACGTTGTCTATTTAATTTAAATTAATTAGAAGGGATTATTTTAATCAGGGCTGATTTAACTTACTAGTGTGAATAATAAATTGTTATGTACAAAAGTGTACAGAAATAAACTTTGGACTAACATTTGCTTTTCAAAAGCAAAAGAGGCGCAAGATATTTTCCCTTTAAGAGTCGTTTAGCGAAGTGGCAATTTATTATATTTCTATAAATATGTATATGAATTTATTCTGAGCTTAACTTTACGTAAATTAGCTAGGTACCTCGTATAAGTATGTACGTACTTCTCCACACAAAATTTAAAAGCGTGCCCTAGTTTTCGTCGTGTTACATAATCTTCTTGGATCGCGAAGTGGGTGCACGAAGCAACATTATCGGAATCGATAGACGATATCTCGTTTAAATCTACAGTTTACAGACTTTGGTTATTGGTCAGTTAAAACTTGGGATGATAATAGCAGATAAACAATCCTTAAGGATCCTTGTTTATCTGGATTACTTGGAAATGTGTTATATCTGATTATTTGGATACCCTAAATTCCTAAACTGTGGCGTTCAAATAACCATCGTAAAGTCGTAGAAGTGTTAGGGTCTGAAGTTCTGAACCGATTTACAATAATAATAAAGTCACATTACTAATCAAGAATACAATGAACTGGTTAAAACTTTATTAGCTATTATTATAAGTTTGAGATCGAACTCAAACTAAACATGTATATGGACAACAGCAGATCAATGCATAACACTTGCAGTACGATTTTAAATCTTACGACGCAGATAATAAGAACGGCCCAAAGTTCAAAGTGTTACACTTGATCTGCTGTTAGCTACCATAGAGCTGTTGCTCTAATTCTATGTACCATAAAATAATTCAGAATTCGCCTATCTCACGGATCTTCAGGCCTACATTCGACTTGGCGAAAATATTTTTACAATGTTTTTTTCCTATACCTATACATAAACTCACGTCCGTCTCCCGTAGGGGTAAAAGTTCCTTCCACTGCGGTCTTGGCTCGCTCTTGCATGGTCATCAATCTCTATAAGCATGCCCGTGGGTTGTCAATAGTAGACAGTAGACCATTAAAAATATATATTTAGCTGGCCTTTGTCGGTCTAGCTTTGGTTCTTTTTAAGGGGCTGAAGTCGAATATTCCGGTTTCAGTGTCCATTATGAAATACTAGTTTTCGTCGAAAACGTCTAAAATAATCTCTTTGGTTCGCGAGCAGCACAGCTAGAACACGTAGCTACTACTTTGAGGAAATCGATAGACATTATCTCGCTTCGAATCGACAGCTTGTGGATACGCCCGTGGAGGGTAATCTCAATTTAGATGGAACGAGGTGCCGTTATAGCTGCTAACCAAATTGTTTAATAGACTCTAAACTTTTATAACAGAAATACTCTAAATTTGAGTAAAACCTCAGCAATATTCTACTGTAAAGTTCTAATTTATAAGTAAATTCATAAAGAATAATTGAGTACCTACCTAACGAACTCTTTCAATAAAATCAGATCAACAAAAGTTTCTGGGAAGACTTGATTGAGGTTTCACATTAAAATAACAATCCGAACGTTAACAACGACAATAAAATTTACAAATCTAAACCTTATCTGTCGAAAGTTTCAAAGTTTTCAATAAATTCAAAAATTTAATATTATTAAATTAAATTTCATATTATTTCAACTACCTGGTTCAATGAACATTATCTTATCTATTTCTTTGGTTAAATATAAATACACAGAATTAGATACATTAGAAGTGGACCTCTTCTGGGGGTCTCTATAAAATAAGGTAGCAATTTGTTAGCGCTAAGAAAGTCCCAAAAAGGTTTTAGCAGCACATGTCTTTTATATTCCTGTTATATTGCTACGAGTACATACAAGTCAACAACAACGACGAGGAAATCGCAATTAAAATCAAACTGTAACTGCAACCAAAGAGTATCTGCAATCTGCAACGTAACGAGCAAAAACAAGATGCTTAGATAAGTCTACAGGTCTAGACTAACGATGATGGTATCGCAGAAACAAGAGTTTGCATCGTTAGCAGGATATTTCAAAGCGATGTCTCTATCTTAAAAAGTTTGCAATTTTTTGTTGTCTTTCAGTTAAAGTACCTACCTATTTATTCATTAGATTTATTCTGCCAAGCTTAATTAAGTTTCCTTCCAAACGCAACGCCGCAGCCGCTATCAGGCTGACGTATTCCATGGTCCAGATAGGCCCAAAAATAAATATAAAGTTACGGTATAGACTGCTATACTATACCGTATAGTACTAGTTTTAAAGTTGAATTCTAGAAGAAAACGGCTCAATAACAACAGAGATGTTGGTGGTTAAAGTCGTACATTTTCCGTCTTTGTCAAAACGAACTCAACTTACTCGTAGTATGGAGTTTGCATGGAATTAAGACGTGACGTCACATCATACTTACGTGATTTATATTTTCAAATGTGTGTAACGTGTTATTTTTCAACTGATATCATTTATGTTTTCACGGTGACCATCAATTTTTTTTGTAAAATGAACGAAAATAACATAATTATTTTCAATACATCAACTACCCTAATTGTCGCCCTGTCATCATCAGCTCCAAAAAGAATATTTAATAACTAAATGCGTGCGATATAAATTCTCGTTGGCAATATAACGTTGGCAGCGAAACTTTTACAAAGGACTCCATAAATCCTGATATCTGGACGCATGAAGCTGGCTCCCGGGGCAGTGCATAAAGTTGGCTGAACTTGTTATCTGCTTGCTGTGCGGTCGCTGTGCCACAACTTTAATAGTTTTCGATGTTCCATTTAAACAAACAGCCCGATCGTCGACAGTTATTTAATTATAACTGTTTCCCGCGCCCCAGTAAACTGAATTACTTAATTTTGAAACGAAGAGATGGGTTGTTTTGTTTGAAATACAATGCAATTTTATTTATTAATGGAGCTATCACCAAATGCAACTTGTTATCGAAGCGCACGAAAACTAATCGGTATGGATTATTGATAAAAAAGGTAAATCAAAAACACCAAATTTAGTTTCTGAAAACGTTGCGTAATTAAAACGTTATAGAGGGCGAGCTCAGAATCCTGACAAAATAAAAATATGGGAACATTTCCAAGCTCTTTAAATTATTAATTATAACAATACGATTTTCCCTACTGTTTTTTTGACGAAAACTAATTGGTTTGGTGTTAATTTACATTAATTTTTAAATTTATCGATTAGGTTTAAATATGTGTTGCTTTAATATTTTAATACCGTTATTGACGACTCCTTAAATAGAGGTGACTTTAGGCGGTGACATATAGTCACCTTAATTTACCTTAGACAGATGTTCTAATTGCCTTCCGTTATTATAAGAAACTAGAATAGAGAATTGCCTGGTATGAAACCAGGCAAATATTATACTTTTATAAAGTATTTTTTTACATATCTCTATATGAGTATTGGAAGTAGGAGGTGAAAGTTAGATGAAACTTGTTATCCACTTTGCCCCCACGCATACTTTTTGTATTATGTTCCATTATTCCGTTATCGCAGACTTGAAAAGGTGTAGGTATATTATAATTTTACTTTTCCACGTGTTTCAAATTTAACCTCACCCTAACTACTCTAAATTCAGTTAACACGGTTCAGTTTTAAGAAAATATCTTTATCGGCTTCAAATTTACATCAAGCCTTATAAGATATTCTTTGTTCGCAATAATCACTATATTCAGCTTTTGAATGCAGTATACAAATCGAGAAGTAAAGTTATCAGTTGTTGTCAACTTCGTTCATTCACTCGCCTCATCATACCTTTATAGTTTTCGATGTCCTATTTAAACGTCGTTGGTCCGATAGTCGACTGCCATTTAATTATAAATTGCGCTGTATAAACCGAAGTTTCGCATTGTTCCAACACATTTCAGTTTCAATTCCAACTGTATTGTCTACATTGGAAAGACTATTATAGGATAACGATCTAAATTGAACTTTGAAACCACGTATCAGCTAATCAATTTAACATAATAGAGTTATTTAGACAAGCACGTATTTCAACACACGACCTAATGCAAATTATCTAACATAATTTTCCAAGTAGACTAGCAATTGAAAATAGATTTTGAAATTCTATACATACCTTAGTAGGTACGTGGTATTCAACACAAGTGCTCGCCGTGAAAGCCAGAGATCGACTGAGTGCGAACAAGGATGAACGAATGAAATCTCAGACTACCCGCTTTGAGGCAATCACTAAAGGAGCAATATTCGCTTGAATGCCGACACGAAGTGGGACACTCATGCAAGCATGCCAAAGCCTTTCACGTATAGAGCCATTTTATTTCTAGCCAATATACTTTTAAATGTCTGGAAAATAGAAGAATTGAATGACACTCAAAATCTCATTTTATAAAGTACCAAGTCCTCTGTAAAAGAAAACAATATATCTTGAGAAGTCTCTAACAAAGCCATATAATTCTTATTTTAGACCATTAACCAGTACAAATCTCTTACTTTGTAAGTACGTGGTGGCCTTTAATTCATTCAACTTTTAATGGATGGTTAGGCTTGTGACATACATTAACTCTGCACAGCGTTTAAGTAAATTAAACAATTTGGGGAATAGTAAAAAAAAATATTTACAACAACTATCAAAAAATTAGTAATTTGATGTGTATCGTTACTGTGCTTTGGAGTTTTTACATTTTAATTTATTGCAACGGTTTCTTTCACTGGAATTTGACCTAGTGGTCATTTCTAAGGTCATTGTGTGACTTGTGACTTACTTAGTTCATTTTTTTTGCCGTTTTTATTTATTAAAAATCTTACCAATTTAATATTTGTCATTAACACAACCCCCAGTTTCAATTTGTCGAATGTATTCAAGGACACCTGTATACAGGAGAGTCATTACAGTGGAGATTTTCACAAAAAAAACCACTCGATCTATAACTCAGTCCCCAGTCTAAGCTATCTAGGTACTAGTGAAATCTTTCTTTGCAATTAGTCGTGTAGTTCTTGATAAAATCTCAACATTGTTGATGAGAGTCCTTTGTATACTTTTCTCTGATTTCAATTGGACGTACTGGACAGTACATCAATAGAACACTTGAAGTAAGATTCTAATAAGGTGCAGCAAATAATATGATAGAACATAGAAAATCCATAGTGTTGTATTTGTTGTGCTTTCAGCTGTACAAATTTTAATCACAAAAAAATGTAGACGTGCAAAAATGTACGCAACGTGCTTACTTGCAATAAAGAGATTTGACTTTGTAATAATCCGATTGAAAGCATTTAAATTATAAAACGGTATCAAAGTTTCAGTTTTGAGTCAATTGCAATAAAACATTCCACTATCCATAGTTTGTATATGACACATGATGTAGGTAGGTATTTATTTATAAGTTATTACGTCATCAAGTCACACAATGCCGGTTTAATCTTTGAAACATCACCTGCGTCTCCCCCGAGCTTGAATATGATAGATGGCATACTTGCCGGGGGATTCGCCTTCCGGCATTGTTTACCTTAGATAGGATTAAATATGTATATAATATAAATAAATTAGACACCACCTTGCTAGGATTTCTTGTGCGACTAATAATACAATTTACAGAGTCAAAAAATGGAGGAACAAAGCATCGAAACTGATACCCCGTTGCATAGAAGAGAGGTTGATTACACCTATATTATACGAGATCGCCGGATAGCTATTATTAGGTTATGGTGATACTGTCGTGACCGCTAAGTCTAAACCTAAACTCAACTGACAGTCCTTATCTACATCGCGTAAGAGTGAGCGGAAAGATTAAAAATAGTCTCTTGAATCACTACAACCTATGTCTTGTACGTAAAGTTACGAGAAATATGAAAAACAGCTAGATAGGTTAGATAGGAGTTACAGTAGTATAAAAACGTCTGACGAGATCACGGGATGTCAACAATAAAAATAAGCAGCGAATAAAAACAATTCGCGCGATGCAAAAAACAACAAATAATTTCCTCTGAGGGGGAAAAGTTCGAAATAAGGCATTAGTTCCACGAAACGGAACGTGGCCGGCATAAAGAGGGGTATTCAAACGAACCGAGGCCCACTGGGGTCACATCACAATTTCTTTCTAGTGAATATGGACAAACCATGTTCACGTAGAAAAACAAAAACTTTGTCTTTATCGCAAATTGTTATACATCCTTGCCAAGATGAGTTATTTCTAGTACTTATATTAACTTAGACAGGAAAACAAAACAGGTTCTAATTATTGATAAATATCGAATAATTAGCATGGCGATCAAATTTATTATCCAAAATAGCTTATTGTCAGTTTTATGTTCCAAATTTTCATGATTAATTGATTTCGTTTCGACATTCATCAAAAATTATATACTATAATATTTGATTAAAAAAAAAAATTATTTTACAGTTGTAGCGATTCTAGATTATTAAATACTAATTTTAATCGCCACTACGTGAGTATTCCTGCTCACTGATATATACGACGAACCATATGAGTGATAGTGACAGTTGCGTTTAGGATAAGACTTAGTGCCACGATTTAATTATTTATTTCAAATTTTGTCCAACATAACAGGTTGCCCCAAGGCGCAGGACGGTAATACTTACTTACATTATATAAAAAACGTAAGTACATAAGTGCTTAGAATATTAATTATACAATAGACGAATGCAATTTATAGTTCTTCTCACAATATCTAGCACACACTCTCACTACACTCAACCAATTATCAGCAAACACACTCATGTGCTGATTCTAAATATCTGCTGTAAAATTCGAAAAAGCTACTTACCTATTATAAATCCCATAATACTTTTCACCCTATATGGCCTACTTACATTTAAATGTTAATTAATTTATTCGAACATAATTATAATATTTGATTTCATAATGTACATATTTCCTAATTTCTTGTTGTGCACCAGACAATCCAAATAGGAGCCTGTCACAACCACAGTACCCTCAAGACGTCTCTCTAAGTAGCATGGGTATAATATCGTAGAGTACGACATCTAATTTGCAACAACAAACAAACATTGTTACAATTTGTGGAAGCACAATTTGTGAACGCGAACGGAGCCATAAAGTCTGTGATGTAAACCTCAGGTTTTATTATTTTCCTCGAAGTCGTCTGCTCATTACAGTGTTGTCTAGAGATGGATAGACCAATATATTTACATTATCCTTTATTTGACATTCACTTCATTAATAGTTAATTATGAAATACTAAACACAATGGCGAACTCTACCCTATTATGAAAGTTATCAAGCTGACCTTTTAAATTTGAAATCTCATAGTAATAGCTTTGGTCTGCAAAAGACAATGGGCGTTTTTGGAGCCTTTTGAAATTTTCGCGGCCAGACACCAAATATGGTTATTTAGGTACATATTGGCAAAGTAAATAAAACATATTATGGCAGCTCATCTGTAACCTCAGTCCGGGCCGAGATATTCGACTTTAACTTTTTACTTCCGTTGAACTAAATATCTCGGCCCCGGTGGAGGGTAGCGACGTCGAATCAACATTTTTACATTCACTATGAGGTCGTCTACAAGAAAATGTTGTTCCGGGATTTTTAACTTCAGTTAGAGCAGAGATATTTAACTTTAAGTAAATGACAAATGTGAGAGAGGGGGAGGATATGCTCATTTTAGATGGTGCACCGGCCATCTACTATAACTTTTGTTATAATTCATCCCGACTGGGTCACTAGAACTCTAGGTTCTTTTTAGATGGCCGGTGCATCATCTAAAATGAGCACATCCTCCCCCCCCCCCTCTCACGTGTGTCATTTACTTAAAGTTAAATATCTCTGCCCTGACTGAAGGTAAAAATCCCGGAAGGTAAGAATCCTCTCACATCCGGTGTATCCTCTACACCACATCCCCTCTCAAGTTTTATGACTTTACTTAAACTTAAATATTTATACCCTGACTGAAAGTAATAATCCCGGTCTTCACGATGAACGTAAAAATGTTGCGTCTATGTTTCCCCACTCATCCGGGGCCGAGATATTTGAGTTTACGTAAAGGAAAAATTAAAATCGAATATCTCGCAAATTCCCATGGTTTTAAAGACACTACTGCCGTCGAAAGGCCACGACTCGTCTGTTATAAATAAATACTTTCTCTCTCATGTTACTTTAGTTTGTCATTTTATTTAAACTCTAATATCGCGGAGACTGAAAATATTTTAAATAAAGGTTCCTTTTTTCCCTATTGAGGTAAGGAACCTCCACCCCCAAAACAGTAAAACTTTTTCCGGTTCCCCTAAAACGTCCAATAAAGGATCCAGACGATCTCAGTCGTTTATCAGCATCGCCTAGCTAGGATACATAGTTATTATGCTACTATCACGAACCCCTAACATTTAAAGAAAAGTATACAGAACACGTTGGATATCAACACACGCTGACTCATATAACTATATCCAGAGTCCGACATACACAAAAATAAACTCTTAACTCCCAAGCACACCCCTAAGCATAATAAAATATACCTAGACACTGAAACACGTTTGAATACGCCACCTTAATACAAAAACAACCAGATAAACATAATTACAGTCTCGCACACAAATAACACCCTGATATATACATGCCCTACGATACAAAAACCCTGTTTAACGCAGAAAGAAGCAAACACTCAAAACACAACTAGAAACAAAAACGCACCCATCTACACACAAACATACCTTTACGAACAACACAAAACACAGGCAACTGCATTTGTAACACACAAAATACAGTCATCTTTATGCATAAGCACACAGCCAAACAAAAATACTCTTTAGCATACAAAATACAATATGCAAATACACACAAATACGCCCCACAAAACACCTAGAATCCACGCACTCCTCAAATACAAACATACCTTTATGCAAAAAAAATACATAGACAAACGAAAACTGTGATTTTTTCGAGGCCTAACATAAAAAAATTGCTCCCAAATACTCACAACACACTCTATGGTACTTACATTCAGTTTCAAAATACACTACCATACTCAGACGCGCAAAACTAATTAGTACGATATCTAGGGGAATTTTTGTGTGTAAGAGAGTTTTTATGTACCAGTATTTTTGTGTTATTTAGGGTGTGTTTTGCTCATCCGAGTGTAATTTGTGATTTACGGTATCTTTTTAAATATTACATCGCGACTAAGATTCGAACCAGAGACTTTGCCATTCTTTTTAACTAATGTTGAGCTAATGCTCTGTTGAAAACCGTGACTCGAACCAGATCGACGATATTAGAAATAGTATCTTTTTGTATTTGGATCTCGTTTGGTGTGAGTTTGGGAGTGTTTATGTGTGAAAAAATATCCTCTAACACATACAAACACACAGAAGTGTAACGTATACGCCGCAACAATCGATGTACGGTCGATAGCACATCAAGCGTATCACACTGGCACCATACGCAGGAGTTATACGATATATTTTGCAATGGTTTCTTTTAACAAGCCACTGGGCTTGTTACGTCGTATGTTATACTTCTGTGTATTTTTTTCAAAAGGTCTTAACTTTTGTGTACAGTCGACGGCACATCAACTTACAAAAAACCAAACATTGCAAACTACGTCGTATAACCCCTGCGTAGCGTGCCAATGTGATACGATTTATGTGCTGTCGACCGTACATCGATCATTTAGCCAGAGGATGCTGAGGAACCATTTAGTGTAGTTCAGTTCGTGAAGTTTACACGGGGAGAATCCAACTACACCGGACACAAGTTGCACCAAGGAGGATAATTATTATGGGAAATGAAATAAATATGTTTTTTACGGGGGGAGGAGGAAAAAATAAATTAACATAAAAGGGGAAGTGTATTATAGATGGCAGATGCGACGCCTTATGAAATAAAATACATTTCAATTTATTTTTAGGTGAGGGGGAGGATATTGTTTAATAGTACATGTTGAACCGGATTTCCGCTTTGGTTGACCGCAAAAAAAAAGTCTAGGGGAGTGTATTGAACATGGCGGATGCGACATCTTAAGGAATAATAGGAAACACAATTTCTTTTTGGTTTGGAGGGGGAGGGGGGGCAGGTATATTGCACATGGTGCACCGGATTTCCGCTTTTGAAGACCGGAAACCAATAAATTGTCGCAAAGGGGGAGTATATTGTAGATGGCAGTTGCGACATTCTCCTCTCTTTTGGTAAAAGTTAAACTCTATTATCTCGGCCCGGACTGCGGTTAGAACCCCGGGAACAACTTTTTTTCTCTTTTTGTACGGTCCCCTACACAGTAGATATGAAACTGATTCTGGCCGCGCGAAAAAAAAAAGGCACCACCCTCCATACGAATGTGCCCATTGGCTTTTAGAAACAAAACCGTAATTTTTTAGACATTCAACATCCCACACGACATTGAAATGAATAATAATACGTATTTTTAGGCCCTTTCAAAAAAAAAGGATTAAGATTATTTTATCTACTCGTAACAGGAACACATACGCTGTAGTAATCTTAGTCGTGTTGATTTAAGCAAGTAATTTTCGCAGCACTAGTCTCTGGTTTGCGGAGGGGAAGGCGTCCCTCCGCAAACCGAGGAGAACTTTCTCAGAACTTCCGCGCCGTTTCCATTTTAGCAAGGAACATTAGAACGTTGTCTTAACGCCTCTATTGTTCCCAAGTTTTCTATTTTAAATAAATTTTCTGTCCAACTCCCGACTGAAACTGGACTTCGAGACCTTAAAACTATATTTTATAAAGTTTATTCTTTGTCTGAAGTTCTTTGTTTTGTATTTTATGCTTTTGTATCACAGTATATGTTATTACTTAGAAATCTTTGTCCTTTTAGCAATATTTCGAGTATCAAATTACAGTATATTTTTTACTTTGTTTTTACAACAACAACAAAAATATAGATTCAGTGACTCCCTGTGTCGTGAGTGTGGGTGGAGTAGTAAAAGTAGAGTCAACAAGCATTATACTTATGATCAAGCATGTACCTAATGTAAAAAATATAAAATTCATAGGTTATTAAAAAGTGTTTGATTAAAAGATCGGCTAAAACGACGACCTATGGACTCAGCCATAAGCAAAGTAAACAATCAGAATTAATCACGTTTCCAAATTAAAACTCTGTTTACCCAAATAACAAAGTCAGCAGAGTATGCGTCGCATATAACACGGGTTCCAACAATGTTGACCGATATTTTTTATATTAAATTTCTCCAGAAAAGCGAATAATTTTACATTTCCTCAGACCCTATAATTTTCGAGTTATACCGCAAACGAAGGAAGAAGCTTTGGAAACAAAGTTTCCAATTTCAATGGAATCCCAACAAGCCTCAATAATATCAATAACAAAAGGCGCACGGCGGTTTCATCCCTTCATATTTCACTAAATATTTGTTTTTCCGTTTCGCCGTAAATATTTTGACATTTACCATCCCACTAAATCCATTACCAACAGACCTTCCAAACGAATGAGTCTGCAGAAATGAGATGGCCCATTAAATATGAATGCCTTATAAAATCTGGAATGTTACAGGTGCAATAAATAAACAACAACAAGGAATGGAATGTTCTGCTGTATCTTTTCCGAAATGTACGAGTACCTTACACCTTAGAACTGACTGTCGAGATAAGAATTTGAATAGACATGAATCAATCTCACTTAAATTAGGCTTCAAATTAAAGCCTATGTGCTAATAACGAAGGCACTTTAACATATTATTCTTCAACCAAATAATATTTCCTTATTTAAGAAACATGATTATTTGATTTAGGTATTCTAAGTTAGTCACAGCTTTAGTTAATCTAGGCCATATTCCTGATCCTGAAAATAGTGTTACACTTACTTAGACCCTTCGTCCATATCTATACCTCTATAACTTTTTATGATCGGTAGAACTACCTACAACAATGTCCTAAAAGGGTTCCTTTCAGTTTCTTTCGGGAAATTTTTGTCAGACGAAGATATAATCCAGATGTGTACAATCCATTATAGGGTTGCTAAAACGTTATAAACGGTAGCATGCTAAAGACGACCATAAATATAGTAAAAGCCAAATAAGGATGTTGACATCCCAAAATTAAATTAATTTCCTTAATTTTACAATTTACTCACAAATCCAACACAATTAAAATCAATTGAGAAATAAATTAGTTACAGTTATTAAAAAAATGTGACCATTCATCATGGAACACTTGGTTACGTCAGTTATTACAGATATAATTGATAAAAAGATCAACTACATTCGTATATCACATGTGGTGTTGTGAGAGCAAAGAGCAGTACCTACAGAACCATAGTTCATGAGATAGGAAGAATATGCATTTTAAACACTGTGACACCCCTACGATGGAACATAAGAAACCCATAACCGCGTGGAAGTAATAACGTGAGAGCGAGCTAATACATTAGCGATGTGGCGCGGCATTCACGTGTGAGCAGATTAGCTGCTCGTCTTAATAGGAATTTATGATTCCGGAACGAGACGTGCTCCCTTTGCTTGCTGTTTACTCGCAGCGATAGAAGAACCTGCTATAGTGCTTTACACGTTTGTCAGACTCCAATTCGAATAAAAACGGAATGAAAAAAAAATTCTTTCAAGCACACAGATTTGTACACAAACATGTGAAATTACATACAAAAGTTTTAAAACATTATAAGGCTTACATATAACACAAGGCTCAGCCTTATATAGCCTTAAAGACTGATTCGTTATATAAGTATCATTTATTACAAGGATATTGTATTTTTAGAAGTTATATTTTCACTATATTTGCGAGTGCGAACTTTATGTGAGTAAGAACGTAAACCGAAGCCCAAATCAAGTGTCTTATTTTGTAAACAAAAACTTACCCTACTAACATTTTAGGCTGTTATGTGATTATTACATAGTTATTTGCACATTATTAGATCGGATTACTTTATTTCCGCGATGATGAACTGGTTCTATCAATCAGTTATTTCTGTGTTACATCACAACAGGTAATTAAACGATCATATTTGTTTACAAAATAAGACACTTGATTTGGGCTGCGGTATACATATCGTAATAGTGAAAATCAATGAATTGTACCGGAATCTCAGCATTTAGGTATAACGTTGTCAATTTCAGTTTTCTTAGGTTACTATCGTTTAATAACATTTTAGGTTTTAAATTCTCGTGAATGTACTGCCCTCTCAATTAAGTATTGACTAATTGAGAAGGTAATGCAAGCTCAGCTACTAATTATCCACACAATTTATTCCATATTAGTTTAATAGTTAGGTATATAAGTACTGTTATGAAGACAATTGTATAAATAAGACTGATATATCCGCCCATAGCAATTTGCCTTTATCAAACGGAATGTTATACCTTTGATTAAAACAAATAATTTCCCACGATACGTGCTTCGTTACTGAATGATAAAATAAAATGAAGCAAGGTTATTTTATACTTGGAACTGGAATGAATTAATGGATACCGATGGGTTATACGTTTTCATTTCATAAATTGGATAATTGTATCATAGAATTTACCGCAACGAATACGGCCATTGGTTTATTTTTACCATTATTTATTGTATGTGCGCATTTTGCCGCGGTTCCACTCGAACCTATCCTCCTTAATCCACTACCGCAGGAGTTGGTTGCATGCAGTTGAAAAGAAAAACAAAAGAAAAACGATGATGAAAAGCGGACAATAATTGCATGAGATTGAAGCCATAGGCGAGGGAAAAGTTGTTGACATTGTTGTTCTTTTGAGTTTCAAGTTGTTTAAAAGTGGTGTCCTGAATGGTGAAATTATCATGTTCATAAAAATTAACACGTAAGACATTGGTGTATTCTTGCCGTTCATGTACATACTAGAGGGATAAATAAATTCTCAACATCGTCATGATTTAGATAACAAATATTTCAAATGGCGTCGACAAGTACTTTCAATAGACACCCTTAAAACTATCAAGGTCAATGTATAGAATCCCCTTCAAATATAAAAGCTCTATCGAAGCACTATAATTATACTCAACCACTTTGTCGACAATAAACATAATTATAATATACATATTCTACGTTCCATTTCTACCTAGTAGATTATTGTATTAAGGCCGGAGCAGGCGCTTTCATGGCGACATCACGGAAAACACGACCTACGTGCCTCGAATTCACTGTGACGTCATTTCGTTAAGTCGTTAAAGCCTGTTGCTGGGTAAATAAGCTAAAGCTTTGACCGAACTGAGGCAAGCAAGTTCGGATAGCTTAGCTGGCTTCAAGCATATATCGTCCTAGTCTTCTTTCGTAAAAGAAGACATCATTCTTTCTATGTTATTGTTAGCTCTGCCATAGAATACTTATGTGTGATCATGATATATTATTAAATGAAACAAGTCTGAAAAATTTGAAGTTCTCTGCTCTGCCACCCCTACACTATTACCTACTGGTAACTCAATTTCGCACAGACGACTCTATTATTCTTTGTACACAGAGTACGAAAATCAATTTATCAGATCAAGTCAAATTTCTACCACCTTGAAACGACCGCTACCCTATCTTAAATACAACTCTAGCTGATTCTACTTATAGCTCTTTTATGAAACTTTTAAGTACAAGTCGGTATACGCCTTAAACAGCATCTGCTCTCAGTTATTATTTTAATCAAGTTCCCAAAAAGTGTCCCCGTAGTTATGAGTCGTCCCTTAAGCGTCATGTGGGGAAACTGACTCTAGGCTGGGACAAAAGGAAATTAATGACGGTGCCTCACGTTTTGGGCAACGTTCATCATTTAGGGGAAGAGCTACAATTTCCTGTAATAGTGTAAGTATTGTTTTATTATTTTCCCAAAGTTAACTTATTACCATGGTACCTCGAACCCATGACCTCGCTTTTTCATGGCACACGGAAAAACAGAGTTACCTGTAGCTTCTATTAGCTGCTGATGCCTGTTGATTTCTAGCTAAAATATCTACGGCCTTGTCAGTCAGAGCAAATAATTGTAAACCATAACATAATCATAATAAATTAAATCTTTATTCATATCACATCAAATACATTACTTAACTTACAAAAACAATGTTTTCAGAGTTAAGATAAGATAAAGATAAATATTCTTTATTGCACAAAAACAGATACACATACTAAGCTTAAACAACTATTATACAATAGGCGGTCTTATCACTGTGAGTTAGTGGCTAACAGGTTCTAAGATGCGAGAGTCTGGTGTCTGAGCTAGGTGTATACCTGTTACAGATCACCAGGCCCTCCCCATGTTAGGAAAAAAAGTATTTGATACTACAAGTAGGTATTAGGTACTAATTTGCTGTATGTGAGTAGTGTAACGAAACAAACTAGCTAGGAAAAGCATTAGTTAGCAAAAACAGTAAAAAGACTTGACTGTCGCTATAGTTTGTAACGGCTGTAGGTGCAGTTGTGAACCACATCAACTCTTTTCTTTGGGTCAAGCTCTATTCTAATAGAGCCACCGAGATGTAAAGTTTTCCTCGTGAAATATGAAATTACATTCAAGTACCCTGGTCCTGTCTCTCCTTGTCCTTGTCCAAGTCCAATCTCCGCATCATGATCAGAAGCTTAAAAAGCAGAACGTATTTGGTAAGCAGTATGATTAAAGTGCAAAATGAATATTTTTCATTCTAATTAATAACATATTTTATAGATTATCGATTGTACTCGTATCGAATATCGATATTGTATTCAAATTTTTCCCAAAAGTTGTACGTATCAGTTCTGATTATTTTCTCTGGAAAAATTTAATTATCGATATCTGAATTCCTGCAACTGTTATTTTCTTAAAACAATTCACCTGTATTTATTTTACCCAATCACATTCGAGCTCTCCTTTTCCTAACATAAATCCTTTTCCATTTCAAATTCGATGAAGGAAGCATTTTCTCACAAGCGGCACATAAAAATGAACAACACGTAGCATCGCGATACAGTCGCCCAGGCGCTTTACGCTGAGGTAGTACGGCGTATATTGCAATGATTTCGCGTGGGGTGTTGTTGTGTCGACTACGCGACTCGTCTGGCACGAGATTTGCCGGAGATGCGATGAGCTAAATTTAACGCCCATGGCAATCGACCTGGGTATCTGCTTGGTTGCACAAAACCGCAGCTTGAACACGAATCATTACGCTCTTCCTTTCAGCAGTCGGTTTTAAAAGAATTCTTAGATCAATTATAAGATTTCTTACATGATTTTCTTCTTTAGGCAAGGTGTTTATGTTCAGTGTGTGATAGGTACAAAATACTTTTTTACAATCGGTCAAGTATTTCTCGAGAAAATCGTTACTGAGGCCCCCTTGGTTCTTTTCTCTGTGATCGACCGTTTAACACCAAGAAGATTAATTGCTGTACCTATAAACGCAAAATCGGTTCTACTCGTATACCTTTCATAAAAGAGAACAACCCTTTACATTTTTCTACCGTGCTCCACATTCAACCTCCGCTCGCGACTGCGTTTAACAGGTCTCTACAAAATTCACGCCGTGCCACCTTTTCAATTCGCGTTCAATTTTTAACGAGAACTTGTTAATGCAAACTTTCAACAAATTGAAAAATTACGAAACACTTTAGCTTGTATGTATACTGAATTCATCATCATCATCAGTCTATTTATATTGCCCCACTGCTCGGACACTAACCTTCCCTTATAACGGGGGAGCTGGGGCCATGGTCGGCACGTGGGCCCGGTGCGGATTAAAATAATTTAAATATCGTTAAAAATAATTATCGTAGGATCGTTTAAAATAATTATCGAGAAAGAAAAATAATTTTCTTTCAAATAGCAACATTACGAACACTATGTCGGAGGTAGGCAATTGACAACATATCGGGGAGAAAATATCTGACAATTTTTTTAAACACCTTCATACATTTTACCTACCACACTTATCGCCAAATTGGATGTTCACTATTTCTAAGTCTTTAATTAAATCGTTGTGCTTGTAACTCAGACCAGTAAAATAAGCTAAAAGTTAAATTTGGCGTCTAGCAAAGCCACTTCCGAAAATTTCCAAGTCGCACAACTCTCCTGTTGCCAGACGATTTCGACAAAATTACCCATCCTATGTATGTATACTAACTACCTACCCCTTTTCTCTTGTCTAAATCTAAAAGCGGCAAATTGCGGGTTTACGGCAAATTGCACCAAAATACAGGCTACAGTGTGGATACCCGAACAGGTTCTAGTTATGCCAAACTTCCACCTAGAATACATAATGTAATGTGATAATTAACGATAGACTTCATTCCTCCTCCTCCTTACGTATTCCTCATTGCTGAGGGTCGTGACCCCTCTGGGTCATCTTTTCTCTGATGATATTGCTCCATCTGTTCGTATCTTCGGTGACGTAAAGAGCATCGTAAAAACCGGTATCGAGATTTGTACAGATCTGATCGGACCAACGTATAGCGCTTCGTCCGCGACGTCTCCTTCCATCTACCTTGCCAGTCACCATTAATCTTTCCAGGTTGTCGTCACTCTTCCTGGCAATGTGACCGAAGTATTCAAGAATCCTTTTGAGACAGATGGTTGACAGCCTGGTCGTTATCCTAAGCTCCTTAAGGATCCACGTTTGTCCGATGCATCGTCCAGGGTATCCGCATCTTATACTTCATTACTATTCAATAAATAATTGCTTTGACCTAAAACAACTGAAGGATATGTTACAGTTATCATCACCGTAATTAGCTCATATGCATCTGTCGCGTCCTTCGACTTCGTTAGATATGGTTGCTAACTAGCTAATTCTGTAACGGCCACTAAGTCGAATCCTAAACCTAAACGCAACTGTCACTGTGATTCATATGCCACATCGCGTACGAGCGAGCGGGACGCCTCGCTTAGCGGCGACTAAGATTAGCGTACGCATTCTGGAATCGCCACCTAATGTCAGACCAACGAGCCTTCGGGCTTCCAAGTTTCCTGAGGAATACAAGAAACAAATAGCATACATTAGCAAACCAAATTCTTAGATTTTAATTCTTTGAAGTTAATAAAACTTTATGCTTACTGCTAGGTCTAAAGAATATAGGTATAGACTCAATAACGCACAAAGGTTTTCCAAGAAACTACTCGAAGACATATCAAATTAAGTGGTTTCCATTTATTAATATTTTATTCATTAAAATGACCTCTTATTATTTATTAACAGACAACAATACCACAAAAGCCTGTATTTTCTCACGGCACGTCAGCTGTTGATATTTCTGTTTGTCGTTTTATTCATCTCCACTCTCTGAAATTCAGCGAAACGTAGTTATCACGTCATCCATCGACATTTGGCGTATGTTTGCCTTCCCGCATCCTAACACGAATGAATTTCGAATTTGGAGACCTATTTTCAATACCTATGTAAACATGTTTGCCATTCACTGTGCCTCCACAACATTTACCGTTGAATGAAATGAAACAGCTTCTGTATATTTTCACTACGAAACTTCTACGTCTAGTTTATTGTAATATAAATCTTCTATTGTATCTAAACTTAACCATATAACTGAAGGAACGACGACGATACTTTCTAAATTATTCTTCAAGTTTCCCGACGCTTTATAAAAGTGTAGGTAAGTCAGATCGGTCGACCCATCATGAAGAAAATATTTTACAAATTTCATATAAACAAATTAAAATGAAAACAAAACAAATCGGCCTCCATTTATGATCATTTAAATTGAGGCAACCAATGCGCAGATAATTCAATCCCCTGGTATCGGTCGTAAATTAAACTGCAATAGATCACACAGTTAATTTAATTTATCACTCTTTGTATACGTATTTCCATATGTATATCTTATTATTATATCTTATTTATCTATCTATGTTAATGCATAACTGTTTATGTTTGTAATTTCTGCATGCATTGCTGTCATAAATGTTGTGTCCTCCTGTAAAAGACACATATATCGGCACCAGCTATCTGTATACTGTATGTTATTAAATGTATAATGTATGTGTTGTTGGAGCCTGGAGTTGGAATCTAAATAAATTAATGTAAGTAAGTATATAGGAGTACATGCACCGTATAGAAAGCAATATAGGAACAAATATCTAACAATTTTCTTCAAATAGGTACTTTGGGTGAACCTTTTTACGTTATGTTAAAATTATTTGTCTCCGGTTTAAGTCGGTCCAAAATAGGCAATTTTTTCAAAATGCACCGGTCCCGGTACGGGCAATGTCTGTGTCATATTTCTAACATAATCTATTATGCACATCCACATAAAACCTATACGAGCAATTTCCGCGTCCGCAATTGAGCAGTGTATCTGTTACCGGCCAAACCCGATTTATAAAAAACACCGAGCATAGTTTAATGCTTAAAATTAAATTTGAGTTGGGATATTCCTTAAGGTATCTCGTATTTTATTTAGTTTACCTTGAAACCTACCTGTACATATTTTTCTTCTACTTTAGACTAGGCCATACCAGTTTATCCTGGAGGGTAGGTACTATTCTTTTTAGGATTAACTAGTTTGGCCTAGGTTAAACTAGTTTATCCTATCGGGGTTCGGACCAACTAGTTCGGCCTAGGCTATACCGGTTCATCATATCGCGTATAGGCAGAACTAGTTTGGCCTAGGCCAAATTAGTTTATCCTGAAATCGGGTTTGGCCGGTAACATATCCACAAGCCAAGGCATATAAACGCGTCCGGTTAATTGCTGGGGTTGACGCTAAGTAATTACAATTTCTATTGTTAGAGATAGGTTGACCCTCGAAACGATTAAATACCGTTTAGTCGTTTCATTGTCCGCCCACGGATTAAAACTTGCATCGGAACCAAATAATATAAACTAATTTTATGTTGCAAATACAAAGGATGGTAAACATTGAAATTTTGGTGTGAAGATGGAAGAAAAAGGTAGGAAAGCGCTTATATCTTGACCGCAAAATCTAAAGCTACGACACCCCGGGATCAACACTAATTCTCTGGAAAGAACTTCAGATATCAGAAATACTTACTACAAACAGTACACCTTTCAGTCGGAATCACTGCTGCGCTTCTTCAACCCAAAAATCCCACCTTCAATCAGTCTTTTAAACTCCTAAATAATGAAAATTACACATGAGCCAAAACTGACATTGACGGTGAAACCTGCCTAAGCCAAAAGTCGCACAGCGGATTATGAAAAATCGATAGCCGAAAATATGAGTAAAGAAGAAGCCTTACGGAATCGGATTACTCATATTTATTTCATTTGTATTAAGTAGGTAATAGGTGTATCCATTACGGATTGTTTTAATTATCCCACGGGACCTGTAGTTGCACGCCAGCCGGTGCGGCGCGGCGTGGTGGCTCGCGCTAAAAGCCTCGCACGGAAGCTCGACTCAGTTAATTACCGGTCCGATGCTAATTACGTTGCCGGGCGACCGGGCAGCACATCGGAACGAATAACTACCGGCTACACACTTTGTTATGTATGTATTGGATAATGGGATTATCGGGCAGGTTCCTGTACATCAATTAATTCAACCACCAGCCAATAGGGAGATTGGGGAAGCTTTCATCGTTCCACGTCAGTAATTTAGCCAGCGTTGTTTTAAGTCCGTACTTTAATTTGTATATTGCTAAACTACACACTTTGTTAAACTATGTTAAACTAGAATGGAACCGTGACCTAATCATATCAAAAAATACATATTGAATTAATGACAGAGAAGCCATGGACCAGCCAGATGAACCAAGTATGATGGAGGTGAATGATGATGTGGGTTGGGAACATGGAAGTATACTCCACAGAGATCCGCAATCACATTCCGAAGCTAACTCCTACTTGTCCATTTGTCTTAAATATTTTAATCAGGCGCGACATTCATATTCTAATAAACGGCCAAATGCGAGATAGCATTTGTTGCACCAGTATTTGTTGTACTCGTTCCAGTAAATATATTTAATATATTCCAAAAACGGTTTATTTGTTATAGGAGACACAAGTACCCAATTCCAGATTATAATGCAGCATTATTTCGATCAAGAATTAGAACCAATTTATAGGTTATATGTTCAGTTATTTTAACTGCTCATACTCGTAGACTAACGAGTATGAGCAGTTAAAATAACTGAATTTATCGTCGAAATCTACACAGAATTCATGTCGTTATTAAATTGTTTATTGCCTTGCGTACAAGTTTATAATTGCATTTCCAGGTAGGGACTTACGCCGCCGATTTAAATCCAATGTCATTATTCTGAAAACCATTTGCCGATTGATATTAATTAGATTCATCGACAACGAAGAATAATTTTAATTAACGTTTGCTCAACAGTCCCAATCATATTCGAAAGTATAGTAACCTATGTAGAAATAGGTTTACGTATAACAATATCTACTTAGATAGTTAATTGATTTGATATTCCTTCAATTCCAGTACACTTGTATAATAATCACAATTATCACTATCATCATCATGGAAATTGTAACACATTTGAATTGAGTTGCTGTATAAAATATTGTGCCAGAAGCAAATAAATGACATTTCATTTGGGCTAGGCTTCAATCTTTGTTTGTTATCTATATCTACAGCACTAAGTGCATCACATTTGCGATTGTTTCAACCAATCCAATTCCCCGTGGCCTTTATTTTCATTTTTACGATACACAACCCCTCGACCCGAGTATATCTCTGTAAAGGTAGCTCCGGCCCAGCGTTCGACCCAATAAAATCAAATGACGAACCCTACAATTAACCCCAGCCCAGCGAGTATCAAGCACCCTAGATTAAACATTTATCTACCGTCACGGATAAACGGCGACTGACACAATTTTATAATTTTATTTGTCTGTGAAACTCAAATGGATCACATTATAAATCGGAACTTAATTTTGGTGACAAAATACAGTTGCGATAAAAATTGTATCAAGAGAATTAATATAGGAAACGTACTACTTTACTTGCTTGCTTTTGTAATATATTCAGATAGGAAGCATGGATTATTTTGAACTAATAACAACAATGTTTATTTAGAATTAAAACTATAGTGAGCCATTACTACACATTATTATATATAAACGGATATCACTAACTAATATCGTCGCCGGTGACTATTCGTAGTGCGCGAAGAAACGTCACCGACGACGCGTGCATGGCGCGCTTACCTTGGGAAAGACCGTCGAAATCGGTCGAAACTGTCGGTCTAATTGCCGACTTCAACAATATAAGTGAGTGGTATCCGTTTATATATGTATAATAATATTGTTTATTTAACAATTTGGTCTTGAATTTATGAACAAGAAATTGTATCATAGCACATAATAACTAATAAATCATATGCAGTATACGAACGCGACGCGATTACCTCGCCGTTCCGTGGCAATCTCTACTTATTCAGTACAGAGCTATCGTGAATTCAAACACTATAATATTATTTAGTCCGCCATAATGATATTGGCGTCTACTGTCGGGAAATATTCAATGATTTAAATTGTAAGTAGTTACGTACCTACATATTAATAAAATTTAATTATTCTTCAACCTTGTTAGTAGTTTTCCTTACTATGAAACAGAATACCATTGTCTAAGAATTATTTTCATTCGTATATGAAATCCTTCAGTCTAAAATGTAAAGGAAATATCTATGTACGTACCTAAATAAATAGTTAAAACATCTAGGTAACTAAACAGAAAATTAATTATAATAAAACAAGAAAGTGTGACCGTAACGGAAATAGAACAATTTATATTCAGAGCATTTTCCTTCTAGTCCAACCAAAGTTCCGTCGGCCATTTGCTAACTCCACTTTATAATATTTATGCCAATTTGAATTTGAATATAATTAGACTGGAAATTGTCCCAGCCGTAGAATGGCCGGCCTACGTTGAGTCTAATTATTGGCGGATTTGCTGCTTGATGAAAGTATAGACATCGACAATATCCGGTCCAGATTCGGCTTTTCATGTTTAACCAATGAATTTATTGCCTTCGGTCGAAACAACAAATCAGTATTCAGAGTATAATAAAATTTGCAAGTTGTTGTCGTATTCACTTTTGACTGTAGACAACTCTATTGCTTTATTAGGACTATCAAACAAACCATTATATCTATGGTTACAATTATAATAAATACAACTGTACAATGGCGGCCTTATCGTTCAAAGCGATCTCTTCCAGCAACAATTAAATAAAGTATTATTTGATTAAATTTTACTGCGTAAGTGAACTCCACGTGATCATGCGAAGGATATATTATGTGAAATTAGTATTTCTATATTCCAATTACCTTTAAAGTTGTGCTTCATCGTTTTATGGCAAACGGATTAATGGGAGTTTTGCTAATTCCATTAGCAGGTAAGATGAGACGTCATTTCTTATGATTTTCAATATAACTAACTACCTATGTTAACTTTCAACTGTTTCTTCTATTCTGTTTCCACAGTTAGCCAAGAGTTTACGTCAATTTTAAACAATAACAAAAATAAATTATTGTTAAAATATTTGTCCCAATTGCCTTAATATTTCTCGTGAGGTAAATCCGTAAAGGATTGACATCAATCTTGATAACTATCAATATGGATACGCATATTAGGTACACAATCCACACACAACTGGTGCATTATTAAATGTTTGTGTTGTGGTACACAGTCGACTGTGTGGACAGCTCTCACTGTTGATTTAATTGCTCGCTGGAGGAGCTAAGTTTATTGTTACACTGACATGTACCGCGCAATGTGCTCGGTGAGCGGAATTCACAATGTGCTGAATATAGCGCGCTTCCCTTTTGTCAGCGCCGCATACAGTCCAATCGAAAACACAACATGTAACAATTTAGACTGTCTAATTCTGTCTTTGGATTCTCCCCCTACATGATATTAACCGTCTGTTTCACGTAGTAAATATATGTATACCTATATTATGTTCTTTGGTATAAGGATAACATACCCCCAAAACATACCATACACAAAGCACAACATGTAGGTAACAATTTAGGGTTACTAGTACAACTACCAGGGTTGCTAGTTCGCCTACCGTTAGTGATCGACGGAACGCCCCGGAGCTGTCAAACTAAAATGTCAAACGCCTTGTAATAAACTCGGTTTAGGTTCTCTTGAAAATGGCGGGAAACGACGGTTGCAAAATTATTTGATAATTTTTGTTTTATTGTCTACAGTGGTTATTTTGAGATTAATATCACGTTAAATTAATCAGAAAATGTTCGCGAGTGACAGTATGGTGAATTTGTTGGATAATTTGAGCAAGATCTGGGGTTTCAAGTTTTTATCAAGAGTTCCCGCTACAAGCTCGGGAGTGAACGTGACTGTCGAGCTGCTTCGTCCAGAGTGATGACGCTACGGCGTCTCCTCTGGATAAAGACAAGAAGACGTGGCTACCCAGGGTGAAGACGCTACTGTGACTCCCCTGGAGGAAGATAGAAGACTATTATATATTGAATTTTCTGTAACATGACATTGGCAAATGACGAACTGTCGAGTCCATTAATAAAATAAATTAAATTAACTCAGTTTGACAGCTCCGCGGCGTTGCGTCGATCGCTAACGCGGACTCGAGCTACAAGGGCTGATATTGAACCGCCTGTTTCACATGTATAGGTACCTATATTATATTCTTTGGTATAAGGATAACATACCAAAAAAAAAGAAAAACAGTCCCCGAATTGATATATTTGGTTATTTCGTCGATCTTCCCCGCAGCGTTTGGGCTTTACATAAATATTTTCTGCTCCGCGAAAGCCTCAATGTTTTCATAAATAAAATCTGTTTGATATTTTCTATTTATTTCGTACTTATTTTTTAATTTACTTGAACTTCCAAAGTCTGTAGGTTTTTCTATCTTTGAAATTTAAGAAGTTAATTGCTCCATCACGGTCGGTTAGGTACTGAAATAATATTTTTTCGCTAAATTGGGCAGGAGCGTTACAAACTTATAAATTCGGCAAAATAGTTCACGCTATGTAAACTCGTATAAAAAAGATCTCTCTTTCATCTCACCAGAAAAGAAAAATGGCACAAATAGAAATAATGTTGAATGGTAGAGAATTTTAACATAGAGCAGTCCATACCGTAAAGTTAGAGTTAATCTTAAGTTATTTCATGTATATATATATATATGAGGGGATTGCTCTCCGATAAACTACATACCTACTATTAAAGACTAGGCTCTATGGCTGTTCCTTTGCCTATCAAATGGGCATATTAATAAATAAACTGATGATGATGACCGTCGCCATTTTGAGGTTTCAGATGAGCCGAGCTCTAATATTGTGTCGCCAATATTGTGGCTTTTTAGCGATACTTTTATTATGAATCCAACTTAATCCAAAAATAATATTGGCATCTGAAATAGCTCCCAGCAAATTCTGTTTGACACATCTTCATTGAGTTAATATTTCACCAAGTTTGCCGAAACATGTCTCTAAGGGATTAAATCTCAGGCTTTTATGTACCTACCTACTGAACAAGATTACGAACTGGGGAAACACTTAGACCTATCTATGCGTAGGTACGAATGTGAGATTAGGAAATTCATAGGAAGTTATAGACAGTTTACAACAACTTAGATGGTTACTTATAAATATATAATAATAATAATATAATAATTTATTTATTTGAAACAATTATTGTACACTCTGTACTTAAATAACTATCTGTACTTAGATAACTATATATTGCACATATGTGGTCCTAAATTAGGATATAAAATCCTGTATCTTAGGAGCCAGCTCTCAACCCTCAAATTAGGAAGTCTTTATATTCCCGAATTCGTTATGAATAATTTAAAGATTTCCGAAAATAAATTGTTGTGAAGTAATTGTACCGATACAAGATTGCGTACGCTAATATTGTCGCCGCTAAGCGAGGCGTCCCGCTCGCTCTGCAATGTAATGAATAACAGTGACAGTTGCTTTTAGGATTAGAATTCGACTTCGTAGCCGCTACAGAATTAGCTAAGTACAGCTAACAGCAGATCAAGTGTAACGATGGACCTTGGACCGATTTTATTACCTTCATCGTGAGAGTTAAAATCGTACTGCAAGTGTTACCATTGATCCGATGTTGTCCGTACAATGGCTTACTTACTTAAACATATAAAATTGCTAAATTTACAAAAAACGAAAACAGACTGCCTTTTTCTCATAAATTGTATCATAATCTCGAGATCAAAATGAATCTAACGATTCCTCATATATCAACATTCATTAAACCTTTATGACTACACACAAAGAAATCGATATACATACACTCGAAAAACATTACCCTGCTCCTTTCGGCAGTCGAGTAAAAATTAGTATCTATTACCTACAGGTAAAGATTGTTGAAAGATTCATGAACAATAGCTACAATTTGATAAAATCATAGTTCCGTAACTTTACAAACATAAAGTTCGTTCGTAAAATTCGTTTTTAAACTTTACACTTCGTATTTCTAGCTTTTATAAAATAGATGTCACATCGAGTTCTCTTTTCTCGGTTTTAAAAATTCCGTTTGTGTCGAGCGAGTCGCGAGTGAGAGCTTTGCCATCCCTCTCGCAAATTGAGACAGACATCGTCTGAAACAAATACCAGACGGGACTGGAATCTGATAGGTATAGTATATATATGTATATATTATAAACTAAAATGTAATATATAGGTATATATATATTACATTTTAGTTTTACTGTATATCATTGTAATTTGTATAACGAATAGGTATGGTAAGGAGTATGGTATGGTACAGTCGACAGCAGATCAATGGTAACACTTTTTACTTTTGACAGTTCTTATTATTTGCGTTGTAAGACTTGAAATCGTACTGCAAGCGTTACCATTGATCTGCTGTCGACTGTACCAAATTGTAATAACTAAATATGTAAGTACACGAAGACAGAGATAAGTATACAAGGGACCTCAATAACGTTGATATTTACTCAAAAACTACTGAATCGAATTTAGTCATTCTTTTACAGTTAAGTACGTAGTTAGTTGCTTTTATCTATCTAACCGTGAAGGAATTCTTGCTATAGGTCAAGTAGTTTTTGAGATAATCTCAACCTTAAAAACTGTCATGTACACCTTTCTCTGTATTAGATGGTACCGTACTTATGGTATATATCGAAGACTCCTCGCCATGTCTAAGCTATCTCTCAATATATATCTATCTCTAAATGTTATGCTCCCACTTCACTTGACTGTTCGTATTTGTTATAGGTACTTGCCATATGTGGTTGGTATGTGTGACAAAATATTCGTCTTATTTGTAAAATCAGAAGGTGACAACCCGCGCGCACTCGCGAGTTCCACACTCGCCAGTTAATATCTGATACCTAATTAATATCTGATACCTAACTATTCAAAAAAAAAAAATGTTTCCAAAGTTTATATAGGCTATCAGCCTGCAAACTGTTGTAACTCACTATCATTTAGCTTAGGATTTAATGTACACTAAGTGTTAAATGTATTTAATTTATATTACGAAATAAAGATATTTTCAAAACAAAAAACAAAAACACTCGCCAGTTGACGAATAAGTCGTCTATTCGACACACAATATGCTGACAACATATCATATTTGACAAATATGACAAACATCCAATAGCGAATACGAATAGCCAAGTTAAGTGGATTATGTTGTGCATTAACATGGAGTTTTTCGTCACTCGAACATGACACATCCCACCCAATTCCATTCCTTTGCAGTCAGAGAGTCAGAGAAAAGGCTTTGTGTACTACTTGTTTCTTCTTTGTGGCCTGTATAATTGTACCTACAAAATCTGACTTAGGGAGCTTTTATAATGTTTGTTTTGTTCAAGAGCGCGGTCGTTGATCCTCGTTCGTTTTATCTCTAAATTTCGACGACAATATTTAGACAGTTTAGGTGGCATTTTCTCGTGTCGTCGTAACTGAGAGATAATAAATATATTGTGAAGACCCTTAGGACGAGCGTCGAATCGAATATAAGTTGTAACTTCCTAAGTGCCAGCAATAGTAGGTAATATGTTGTCAAAGATTTATTACAACTTGTTTGGTTTTAGGTACTTTGGGAAACGGCATTTGATAGTCCTTTGAAAGACAATAATAATTAAATCGTGGATATATATCGAGCAATTATTTAAGTAAGTTAGTGATAGATATTTATTATTGCTCAACAAGCTACCTATTCATACGCTGACTTCTCTACCCGAAGGTTGTCTGGAAGAGATCGCTTTGAGCGATAAGACCGCCAATTGTAATATTGACGATATTAGCCTATTTCTTTGGTGTAATTCTTTTCTGTTTTGCAATAAAGAATATTTATCTTTATCTTTTGGTGAGGAAATAATAAATGATTATTATTATTATCTTTATCTAAATACCTTGGACGTCATGGATAGGTAGGTCTATGCTTATTCATAATATGTCCAAGATATCGCTTTAAGGAGGTAGAGAAGGATCTAAACCGACTACAGGCATACACCGGTATATTATATCGTTGTTACCGTGGCCAAAATCATTTATTAACTCGATAAATAAGTTTTTTTTTTTCAAATTGGGCAAAAAGTTTTTGTGAAAATATCAACCTTAATGAGGTCTCCTGTGTACTTTTATCTGTGTTACACTGTACATACAGTTACTGAAAGCCTCATTAAACATTAAACGAAAATCATCCAAGTGATACTGGCGTCGTAACGTCACGTAGTAATTACTTACTCTAATTTACTATTCAAAACGTAAAGTTAATTTTAGGCAGCTATTACGCGATGAACGTACTAGCAGTCGTAGTTTGTTTAGCTTCGCAAAGAAATAGGTTACCATAATATTTCCAGGAGAAATGTCAAAGAAATCAAAATTTTAAGCTTGCGAATATTATACGGTTTCAGATTATTAGTCGTGTTAGAAAGAGTATATTTTTTCCACGATTTATACACTTAGGTACTCGAATTAAGTAGAGAAAATATGAAAAAGTGAATAATTTATTCGTAAATTTTAATTAATGAACTTATTAAACCTTTACGTACCTAAGTAATAAACTTTTCTACAACTCTTTATGCATAACTGTCAATAATTATGATATGATAATGAGTTGTAGAAAATCATGTAAGTTACTAAATAAAATAAAATACGCAAAATGTATTAAATTCAATATTATAAGCGTACGGATACAAATCACTGACTTTTTCATTAGTATAATGAGACTCGTTAAGGATGGGGCTAACACACAAAGGATCTATTACAGGTACCTATCGACGGAGGATCCGAGATAATGAACCCTTGGGTTCTCATTTCGTCCGGAAATTACGTATGAGGGTGTGCTAAGGTTTTTTGTTCTCGTCATGAGCTAGATATACTTACAAACCATTAGCTCTACTCATTATGTAGGACCCTACATACTAGCTTCTATATTTGGTATACCAGCTTCATGATCTACATTATCTTCATGTACCATCAGGTCAGGTCAAAATATATATTTTGTCTCTCTCTCTCTTTCACTCTTTAGTGCCGGATTAACTCATGCAAAGTGAGCAGTTGCTTATAGAATCACGTCTTATGGCCAACCAACCTATTACCGTTCTCAAAACGATGAAATTATACCATGTCATGGCGCGCCAAACAGAGACGCCGCTACACCGATGCAATAGCACTGTCCCTTTTACGGCCGCTATTACATGGTATGATTTGATTGTTTTGAGAACCGTAATAGCCCCACAGGTCAAAGCGAACACTTTAACTCGGGTTAACTATAGCCCGGGGTCGGTACTGCAATTACTCCTAAGGCTAACATTTTTAAACCGACCTTTATATCGGATTAAAAATCCGGGATTACTAAATTTTTAATAAATTAAATCTACTGTTCATCATTTGACAGAATGCAAACAAGTCGCAAATCTGGACAAGACAGAACAATTCTAAAAGCAATTCCAGTCCTTAAATCCGAGCATATTGTTGGTAAGTTTTATGAAATTCAACAAGAGTGCCCGAGGGACCCGCAGAAAAATGTAGAAAAAGTTTGTTGGTACCGACACAAGTTACCTTTGCCTCGTACCGTGACTCGAGTGACAATAAAAAGTTTTCAGTGAGTGTGGCTGTTTCTTGTATAAAACTTTTTGTGCTGGCAACACTACAGGTATTCCCTTACCAATAACCTACTGTTTCGTGACTACTCGTCTACTACCACATTTATAAAGGTAGGCAACATTACTATGTAAAACAAAAGGTCAATCTCATACAAACTCAGAGTTGGCACCTTTTCCTTGCAAAGTGTTGTAAATGTAAATTCAAAATAATATTGACGAAACATGAATAGAACTGTACATTGGACATTGAAGACAACTTCCCCCCATTCCTCTTTATTTACTCCCTCAAAGATCTTATTGATAGTTTAGGATAACAATGAATGAAATATGTGCGTCGAATTCCATTTATCATAGGATTTGCTCAATTGATACAATGTCAATATGGAAGGGCGAAGGGGACGCGCCGCAAAAGCCTTCGGGGCTATAGTAGGTACGATCCACAAGTAGGTTGTGTTGTGACACTTGTGCAATTATGTGCTTATTTACTAAATAACCAACCATATTAACCATATTACGATACCGCAAATTCTGATGTATCTCTTTTTACACTAAACTAGTTCACGTACCTAATGTGAATTTTGAAATTTTTTAAGTTTATAAAATACATTACACAGGATTAGTCCATTTCGTGTTGTAATAAACCAAATACTTAGATCAAACGTGTTATGCTTTAATACCTAATAGTGGTCAAATAGTACACTACTTTCTGCATTGTTCATCGTAATAATAATAATAAAATAATAATAATAAATCAATTTATTGCCACATAAAATTTTACATAAGTAGGTAACAGTAACTTAAACAATACATGCCCGACCAAGCAGAGCTTGAGCGTCTTGTTCCGACTAGCTTGTTGTTCGTAACTTATGAACAAGCAAGATAAAAACACCAAATTCAGTCTTCTGACCATCAACATGGCCTGATGTCACCGAAATATTAAAGTGTAACCTTGACGTATAAATTAAAAAAAAATACCTTTAATAAAATTTTAAATAACAGATAAGTATACGTTTTACTGAATTAGATTTTAACACCTGTTAGTGCTAAATACTGTTTAATAGCTATAATTACATATCAAATTAGGTTAAAACATATTGCGTGTATAGAACCCGTATTTCGTTTGTTAAATTATAGTCCTTTGCAAACATCACACGAAATTAATGCTTGGAAAGTATAATAATTAAGGGCACAATTAAATTAATTGTATAATTTTAATAATGGCAAAGCGGCCTCGCTCTTGTGCGATTTAGCATTTGTGTGACAGTGACAATTGATTAGATCCTAAAGGATTAGATTTTGAGGTCACGGCACAATCAAGTACTTACCTATTTATAAGCGCGCACTTCACTATTGTGTCTAGCTAGATGCTTCGTGTAGTGCTGAATTATACTAACCGGCTACGAGATACGAGTATAGACACAGGTAGGTACAATACATAACATAGAATTGCTACAATCACTTTACAAAACCAAGACTATTTAAAAAAAAGACATGTGTCCGTTTTTGTCAAACTTAAGTAGGCAACTAAAAACTTGTACGGACAACAGCAGATCAATGGTAACACTTGCAGTACGATTTTAAAACTTACGACGCAGATAATGAGGAAGAAAAGTCCAAAGTGTTACATTGATCTGCTGTTAGCTGTACCACGAAGGCAAAGAAAAGTAACAAAAAGTGGGGGGCTCAATAAGATTGAGATTTTCTCTAAAACTGCTGGTCGGATTTATTATTTTTTTACAGTTACATAGTTTTAACTTTTATCTATCTAACAATGAAAGAATTCTTGAAATAGGTCAAGTAGTTTTTGATATAATTTCAACCTTAAAAACGCTCCTATACACGTTTCTCAGTGTTAGACCCGTCCGATACCAGCTGCTATAAACTCGTATTTTCTTTTGACGAGACTTTGGCAATCATGTAGTGAATTATTTATCACGAACTTTTAGGTAAGTATAAAAGTAAAAAGTTTTATTCTTAACAAAATAACAGGTCAAGTGCGAGTCGAACGCGTACACCGAAAGTTCCCTACTAAATATTTTACCTACTTCCGAACTTCGTCCTTCGCACAGTTTTGAGTTTTCAGTAGGTAATTATTTATTGCGTAAATAAAGCTTTTCAATTATATGATATCCCATCTATTTTAAGATAATTAAAAAAAATCGAGTATCTCTTAAATTACACAAACCACGGATAGCCATCAACAATTTTGGGAGGCCAGTATTCAGTACAATAAGGACTCCTGAAATAAAATCGCATGACGGTCTCCCTCGTAATTTAAACGACTTAATTCATTTAGCTTTTCCCGCAAATGCATATTTAAATTCAGTCTTTGAGCTGTTTACTGATTATACAGTTTGCCGAAGGAGGAGAGAAGTAAAAGATCGGACCATTTTAATGATTTGCACAATACTCTTCTCCTTTGAAACGTTCAGTCAACAACCCAAGAACAATTTAGGTGGACTGTAAATACCTATAAGGAAACATTTGCATTGTTTACGGATTAGTTACCGTGAAATATGTGTATAACCATCAGGACGACATTTCAATGTTGGTACTGAAATTATTAATTTTCAGTGCGGTGCAATCAGTTTACATTCAGTGTTTATATAATTACCTACTCTAGATTTACTAAATAAACTAGAGGGCAATAACAACAACAAAAATCGTAGTAGTTGTTGTACTAGTACGGACAACAGCAGATCAACCCACACAAAACATTTGCAAACTAGCACGTATTACCTCGTGTAAGGTACAGTCAAAGACAGAGATAAGTATACAGGGGGCCTCAATAAAGTTGAGATTTTCTCAAAAACTACTGGACCGAATTTAATAATTATTTTACAGTTACATAGTTTTCACTATTATCTATCAGTGAAAGAATTTTTGCAATAGGTCAAGTAGTTTTTGAGAAAATCTCAACTCTCTACCTTAAAAACTCTCCTGTACACCTTTCTCTGTGTTCCACCGTACCCGTGTGCTACTCTTGATGTGCGTTCAACTATACAGCGTAACTCTACAGTACATTTTGTAAAATGATATGAGTGCGCTACGTGATACCGAAAATCGAAATATCGAATAATATGATACCGAAATTTTACAGCACCGAAAAACGTAACATCGAAATACCACGAATAACTCTACAGCGAAAGATTGTGACCACGAATGCACGCCATGTCGAAAATCACCACAACGAAAGTCTCGCCTAAACTAATAATCACTGAAAAATCCAGCGGCTATCTATCCAACTTCACACCCTAAAGGGTGATAATGTAACAATACTACTCGCCAAGCTCTCCGTTATTGCCTGCCACATGTTGCTCTGATCCCAGCCTATTCATACGATAGATTGTGACGCACCATTCGCACATACGAGCACGTATCTACGTGGTTTATGCACGTTGTGATAACCTTAGAGCGGCGTGCGTGAAACAGAAATGTAACGTGTTATATTATATGTGAGGCAGGTATTATTTCGAGGCCTTTAAATGGTACATAAGTATATACTTTCCTAAATAAATAAATTAAATAACCCGCCCCTTGTCGTACCCGGTGCAAAAGTGCCCATAACGCTCGCAGCATTGCCGCGCTGAATAGCTATGGCTAACCTTTGCACCAGGTAGGCCTTTAAATAAGTATTTCGGGATTGATTTTTAGTCCTTCGGTGTAATATGGCAATCGGGTGTACTGAAAATCTTATTAGAAAACTTGTACGGATTGATGCAACCTTAGGGTGCCACCAAAGATCTTCTTAGCTGCGTACCAATAGATGTATTTTATATCTACCAGTAGGATTATTTATTTTCATAGCTTAGCTCAGCCCTAATGGGGTTCAACGAAAGAAATATAGAACATTTTGTAATCTACGGTACGGTAATACGGAATGGCAAATAATGGTAATATGGAATATGATGTCGACAGTACATAACTCTCGGATTCCTATAATTATAACGTTCTGCCATCAAAACATTTTTGATACTGATCTTGAATCAATATTTACCTAAACTATAGGTATTATAACGTGGATTCAGGGGAACTGAATATTCCACTGAATTGTCTATACTATACATAATGTAAGTACCTATGTACTTTTTTTTATTGTTTTATAAACTTCACAGCAATTTCAATTGGTTTACATATATCACAAATACAATACTTAGTACGCCACAAAAGAAGTTCACCTGATTACAATAATAAATTGGGAGGAAAAACAAGATTCTAATAAGTTGATAAATAATAATAGTAGGTAATACTTAATAATAATAAAAACCAGAAGTTAATGATTAAAAATAACAACAACAAAAAATAATATAAGATAAATAAATTATATATACTTAAATAATATGACCTGGGTTGTGTGTGAGTGTGAGGGTGTGTGGTGTGTGGATGTGAAGTACTCCCTAACTCGTGTACCTAATAGGTTCCTCAAATAGTAGGTCCTTGTCTAAGAACTGACAGGTTTTTTGTACACGTATTTGGGGCATGGAAATGTTTCTCGTAAGTACAATCATCGTGGTTATTTCGTGTCACTTAAGTAAACGACTGGATATTTACCTAAGCACTCCACGAAATTATCCACTATGTCTGCATACCGCGTACCCGCACATTTAGAGATATATTTCCCGACCGAACTTATTTTTTGTAGACCTACGTCGCGGGAACGAAAATTACGTATGCTAGTGAAAATAAAATAAATAAAAGTAGGTTCCTAGGTAGGTACCTACAGAAACAAGTATATAGGCGGCTTCATTAAAGTTGAGATTTTCAATAACTACTAGACTGATTGTAAAAATTCTTTCATTAGTGGATAGTTTATACTTAGTGCAGCCTATTAAATTGTAAAAGAATCTTCAAGAAGAATGTTGCTGTATAAGAAAGTAGGTAAAGTAGTTCTTGATAAAATCTCAACTTTAATGAGGGTCGTATCTATACTTCTCCTTATGCCTAGGTACGTTAGACTGTAAAGTCGTTTAGATAACTGTGTCCTGATCTATTAAACGAGTACCTAGGTATAGGTATTCCTAAATAGGCCGTTTAAACATGGCAAGTAACGTATTTTTTGAATAATGTTACGAAACGATTCTAAATAAACACAACTATTTTCATTTCCAGTAGGTTTTCTCTACAACATAAATCATCATAACATGTTGAACTAACATTTTGATTATAGTAATTTTCGAGATTCATTGTGATATTTTATTATAAATTGAACTTTTTATCCCGAATGACATGAATAGCAATGGCAAAACTACTGAAAGATTGCTGAAATATATTCCTGCAACAGGTATACGTTACGAGTAGGTTGGTAACATACGCGAAGGAGTAACGAATGGGGTCGTTTCCCGTACTTTATCGGTTCCCTTATTGCTTCTTTTGGTTGGAATCAAAATAAATGTATTGAAACATATCGTTTATGATTATCTGAAATGGGATGATGGAGATATCATTCTTCTTACTACATTTATAAAAAACCAACATTTCTGGGATATCTGTACAGTTAACTCCAGAATTGCTAGGTGGAAACGGATGTGGTCAAATTATGAGTCAGAGTCGTTTAAGGAAGGTTTAGTACATACGAGTAAAACATCAAGCTATAACTACAGTGACGAGTTTTAAAGATGGTACGAATTCCAAAAAATATTGTCTACCTTGGTCTGCCTTTTTCTTTTTATGTTGTTTTTCAGTTTATAAAGGCAAAGTACCTGGTCCGTACAGCTTCTGGCTGTTACATCGACGTTAGATATACCACAGAGCAAGTGGAAACACACCAGTTATTCCCATTGGTTAGATCATTAGTCAGATTACAGATTTTAAAATATCGGTGACATAATTTCTGATCGTCAACCTAATATATTCATCTTTGCAATCATTTCTTTTTTTTGACCGAGTGTGCTACGACTTAAGTGTCGCTACAGGATACAAAAATGAACTTGCACATAAACTTGATAACGTATAGGTACTTACTGTAGTACTGTCACGATTACCATCTCCTAACTTTCGGATTTGGGAGCTAACGGAGATCAAAAGTTCACCTTCAAGTTTATTCTTTGGGATAATATGGAAAAGGGACGAGAAAGGGGGTCAAAAGTATTCAGAAGTCTTTGTAACTTTTTATACATTGCAAATAATAGAAATCGAAATGAAGTTTTTTTATATATATTAGATTCAAAATTTAACTTAGATCATTATCTATGTACTTTCGAATTCAGAACAGCCTAAGCATATGCTATTATTCATAAACCTTCACTTCCCTTAAATCGTGTTGCTATCCCTTTCACACCTCGTTAAAAAAGGTTAAGATAGAAAGGAACAGGCTGGCTAAAACTTTAAATCACGTTTATGCCTTAAGGTATAAAATTCATTTTGTTCAATATAAATTAAATATAAAAATTAATAATCCATAACAATATACCTGTCTTATAATTATAAAAGATATAATTATAAGTATAAACAGGTACATACCTCCTACTATATTTGTCGATGAAGCCAACAAGCACAATACAGCAGACTACAAAAGAAACAGTTTACCTATTAGGTAGTGAAGGTTGAACATGAACTAAAAATAAACCTTTCACGTTGATTTTGCTTATGAAGCGATAGCTTTAGCATTAGAACCGATTCTATATACAACGTGCCTCGAATAATAACCCCAATAAAACGTACGCTTAGCTTGAAAAAAATATAAAAATAGAGATTTGGTGAAAAAGTATGCTTTTTATGTGTAAACGTGTTACGCTTGGCAGGTGAAACGATGAAATCTATATACCTTCCGTTTATGGTCGGGGAAAATACCCATTTCGCGCTTGGATGAACTTAACATTACTCACGTTTACAGGTGTCATTATGACATGAAATAACAATGACGGTACTTCCAGCTGACACTAATAAGGCAATAATTAATGATCTGATGGAACACTTATGTGGTAAGTGATCCTTCATAAATACGAGTAATTAAAAGGCGCTATTAAAACACTTACGTAAAACTATCAGAAGTTTTCATTCACTACACAATGCGATATAAATGCTTTACTGAATAATAATCATATTTAGGTAAGCTAGCAATAGAACCTGTGATCCCCTAGAGAGGCTCGTAGCGTAGTGTAGTCGTATAAGTTAAGCAATGTTGGGCGAGGTCAGTACCTGGATGGGTGACCGATAGTGATATTTTCATTGATCCCCTCCGTGCCTCGGGTAGATCGTTATCGTTAAGCACTTGCTGCTGGTTTTTGTCATTCGGCAGCATTCGTTACGCCATGTCCGAGGCCTACATGCGGCATGAATAACTCAGACAAGACAATAGAAATACAACAGACGGTTTGGTCACTAAACCACACGAGAGAAAAAATAGAACCTGTGATCTGGCTAGACGTACTTACCTTACAATTAAGTTTAATCAAACAAATCTGTGATCTGTGTAATTTCATAAACACGTTTCAGTCGTTAAAAGGACTATCACAATGATTCCTCGGTGATTTGGTAATAATGAGAAAACTTCCTACCTCGTTTACGTCCACTGCCGAACGCAAACCGTCCCCCTCAAGCGCGAGTCACGCTCGACATTTGCTAAAAGTAGATTTCCCAACAGTAAATAAACCAACTTATTTATACATTCACTAGTTATCCATCCCACGACGAGACGGCTTGTACGCCTAATGACCAATTTTGAAAGCATGTTTATTGTTTATCAATTCGCATATAATTGGGTGGTTGACAAGCGCCTATCGAAAAAGAAATGTTCTTCAAATAAAATCAGGTTGAAATATAAAACATATTCTTCAAATAAAATCAGTTACAGGCACTTAGAAATCTTGTAGGTATCTTCAATACCTACAAGAGACAGCAGAAATAGAACCTTCGGTAGCAGTCAAAATCCGATGAAAATGAATGGTTCCAAGTGACCACCTACCTACTTTTCCTGCAATATCCTATTTTGTTTGTATTATGTTCTCGTTAAAGGAGTAAGGGTATCTAATTACGGGCGCGGGCACGCGAGAAACTATAGCCCTTAGGGCGGCCCCTGCAATTCTTCTGGAGTTGTAGTTGTCTACATGTGAAGGTTATTACCATTAGGTGGCCCGCCAGCTGCTTGTCTTTCCTTATTGTAAAAATAATTACAGTTCAATAACGTTGATTGAAGGTATAACGAGCTTTTCTTGTCTGTATCCAGTCCAGATATTGTAGCTTTATGCAAATGTGCTGTTCTAATCTCATCTACGCGCCACGGTCGCGAGCTTTCGTAGTGATGAGCAAGATTGACAATGGTCTGGTCTCAATTTCATGACGTAGTGTTATTGTGTACCTCCTGCAACTTAAACGACTTGAAGATTTTTTTATGTATGAGGTATGTTGAATTCGTCTTGATTATACTTACATATACGGGACTGACATAGAATACATTTCATGCAAAAAAAGTAATAGTGTGTTCTTGTTTTGGCAATAATTCATTTGTTTTACTCAAGTTCCTATCACTAAAATGTATAAGATTAACGCTTACGATCCCTAATCATTTGAACAGTGTGTGAACCTCTGTGTTTTCAATGAATCACCTAGTATACCTCTAACGCATTTCCGCCATAATTGTCTCGCATTGGTGTTGGTCAAATGACCAGGACCAAATTACGTCCATTACCAGTTTTTCGGGACAATAAAAGAAACTTAATGCGATTAAGTCGTGAATAACGCGGCAGTATGACGACTACCCCGGAATAAATTATCCCTGCGGTTACTTTCCTTTGTTCGTCGGACGTTTTATTTTGTTTCGTGTTATGGTACTAGGAGTTGTGAAGTTTTAACGAGCTGAAAAGGCCAACTCAGACCCTACACGTAGATCTGCCACAACGCAATAAAAAGTACTACGAGTGTGCATTTTACGGTCGGTAAATCCGCATTTGATTGGCTTGTTAAACTATATACAAACAAAACTCCCTTAACACCCATGAAGAGAGGGAAAAACTCGATTGGTTACTGTAAAAAATAAACACGAAACAAATATTTTGCTACACACGAAATATGCATAAACTCCAGGCCCTGAAACTTCTCTATTTACCGCAATCAATCAGATTTCGATGTGGATTACGACAGCGATTTATATTGGAGGACCCTCTCTGAAACAGCCGAAGATCTAGGTGTAAGGTAATCAAATTACATCAAAATGTTTCCGACTCGCGTAAGTACTTACCTATTATTTTCTAATCCGTAAACTCGAGGGTGACCGAACCGAACGAAGGAAATGGGTATGAATTTTTGGCTATCCTTCAGCTAAGTTTTTATAGCCTTTTAGACTTTGTTATCTTATCATCACCCGAAGCCGAAGTTATTTATAGTACTGTAATGGAGTTTCGCTCAAAGTCAATTGGTTTTATTCCAAATTAAACCCTTCGTGTTTGACCTCAATATTTATTTTACTTAATCAGAATATTAAATTATTGAGACGCGAGTTGCAGTTAAGAAGATTGGCTTCCCAGGCGATGATATTTTGGCGACAGTACAGACACTAAGTTTTCTTCTTATATTACAATAACTTTTACTCCAATATCGTGGGTTACATAACAACTTGTAAGGAGAGGCAACTCTCCGTCAACCTTAATCATGAAGAACCGCAACAAATTACTGACTTGTTGTGGTGGTGTCACAGACCACTTACCCAATAGACATGAAATCCGTACAAATTTGCAAGCTAAAAATTATGTCAACGATGAGCGCATAGACACGAAGCGGGGGACAGGGGTGCCGTATTAAAAAGATGCGTCCATGTTACATGTGTCGCGAAGCAATTTTGCGCTCATGTGCGGGCAGACACGGGCGCCCTCTGGTTACAGGTCTATGGGGTAAGTGGTCTGTGGGTGGTGTAGACTCCGTCTCGGCTTTGCCTTCCCGGAAGCAACAAGAAATTTTATCCTAATCTGTCCTATGTATCCATACAAGAACCATAACCAGTGAAACAAAATTATGTTACAACGAATGTTTTCACTAATAAGGCTCAAACCACGAAGGCAGAACTGTTATTTGCAATTAGGGCGCAGACGGACCCTTGCGACATGCCCCGTCTACTCTAAAATCTTTTAAAACACACCGAAGAGGCTCCTCGTATAAGTGGCCTGCCTCCCTTAGTTCGGCTTAGCGAGTCCTAGAGCCACATCTTTTCTGTGTAGAGTGAGCCTTAAATATGAGGGTTATTCCCACTGGTAATATCATTGGTAGATTGGTCTTAAAGCGACAAGGCCGCCTGTGTACACTAGTTAATTTTGGTTTTATATGTAACCGACGTATTCCTTTTGTATGCAAATAAAGTATATTTGATATTGTCAGGTGAATCTGACCGCGATGAAAAAATGTGTTGCTATATGGTTAACACACAAACCGAATAATGTCACGGGAAATTTTAATGTGGATATCGTGGACAGTTCCAGGAAACAAATGTGTCACGTCGCCGAGATTCCGTCCGGTGCGGAACGAGCGGCGAGGGAAATATCCACATAAAATTTAAAACAGCTTTCGGAATTATTCAGAGGGCACTGGGAGACTGGGAAGAGTGATGAAAACTGTTGAATTATTTGCTTTGCCATCGCCACGCGATTGATTGAAGGTTTGACGTAAATCTCTCCCGCAAATGTCCGAATTGTGTAATCCGAAATGGATTCTTGATTTGATACCGGAATTCTTGATTTTCGATCCCACTGCAGAAAAAGAGTCATGTTTTAGAGTAGTGTTAGGTATGTCAGATCCTTTGTGACCCCCTGTAGCCAACAGGGCTTTATGGCTTTTGATGTAAAGGGTAATATCGTTAGATTAGTTTTAATCACGAGATTGAATACGTTATATTTTGTGTCAAAAGAGCAGTCGGATCTCCAATAATTGGCCTGTTGTTCATTCTTTGGTACGGTGCAACACAGAGAAAAGTGTACAGGAGAGTTGGACCTATCGCAAAAATTCTTTCACTGTTTGATAGATAAAAGTTAAAACTATGTATTGTATAAGATATATTAAATTCGGTCATGTAAGTTTTTGAGGAAATCTCAACCTTATTGAGGCCCCCTGTATACTTATCTCTGTCTTCGACTGTGCCGTGACCGTGTATGCAACGATACTTATCTACATAATTTTGTATTATTTGTTTGATAATGGTACAGCGATCGAGAGCAGTTACCCTATACGCGTGATGATATCACACTTTAGTGATCAACTAACAAACAACAAACTAAGACGACCTGTAAGTAGGTTTTCATTATGGTGGATCAACATGACTGTTGTTGCTATAAATTTAGAACAATGGAGCCTATAGGTAATTATGAAGTTACTTCAACAGCCTTAACGACCGTTAAGATAAGATAAAATAAATACAAGTATTTATAGAGTCACATTTTGTTTGTTATAATAAGACATTAAGAATAACAGAGTCATGATCATGTCTATGAAATAAACACTGTTATTTGAGGCAGTCTACGCATCCATTGCCTCAAATAGTAGTCTTACCGCTGTGGAAGACGTAAACTGTAAACTGTAACAACGAAGCAAGTACTCGATACCTAATTAATTTAGTTAACATAATTGTATCCGCGAACGCGAACTTTCAGAACAATAAATTTAAAATATATTAGGTTCCTGTAACTACAGAACAGTACCTAGTAGAAAAACTTCGCAGAAAAATGTAAGAGCAGCTGAAAAAAAGCTTGAAAAACTTGTATGTTCATACAAAAGTTTAAGCATAGCTTTCCTTTTCAGACACCTCGAATTAACTCATTAAGGATGTGAATGAGCTAATTGCGGCGAAGTTAATCCAATCGCTTTCGTTAGTCCATTAGCACTTATTGGTAACAAAAGAAAGCGTACTCACCGAAAATATAGGTGATGCCCGAAAAGGCGCGTCCCGGCAGACGCAACTGGTTGGCGCAACAGGCGATAGAACAGGTCACACAGAAATTTTAAGCCAGCATTTTAGAACACAATATTTTGCACTTTTCCAGTTATTTTTTTTTCTTTTGGTAGTTTAAGGTTCGGGCGGGAGTTGGCGCGGCGTTCGGCCGCCGCAGTCGCGCGCTCCGGTCTGCCGTGGGGCACCCCGCCTTTCAACCCTCAACCCCCGCACACCCTCAAATGAAGACTTACAGTAACTCAACCTGCCAAGCCCCCGCTTCGATATACCTGAGTATACAAATGTATAGTAAATAACACACCCAAAAATTCCTATTTATTACAGAATATTGATAGCAATTTAAAACTGAGACTCTACTACAGCTCTTACAGATACATTAGGAATAAAATTTCAAAAACAACGGCAAGTATTCAAAATTTAATAAAAAAATTGTTTTTCAAAATAATAATAAATGCAAATTAAAAAAAAAACAATTCGCAAAATATCACAAAAACATTCTTCAGTCGGTCGTCTGTGACAACAGTTTTTTACATTAATTTTAAGGGCGTTCATTATATGAATTACAATAAAATTAGCGCCAATTATTGCCAATAACTTAAACTTCACCATCTATAGGTAGTTGTTCATAAATATAAATAGGTTCAGGATTAAATAAGGGAACATACTTTTGCTTCATACTTTATAATAAATAAACATTCATTTGTTATCCTTGTAAATAGAAGTACTTACCTAATATTATGCAGCACAGACATTCGAGACAAATCGAGTATCAATCGTAAAGTCAGTCCAAATATGACCTGAAAGTTGAACTACTGTAACAGATATACTGTACGTACGTACGCCGGTGCTCCTAAAGCCTCCACTCGTTTAATATTCGCATCCTTGTGACACTCGAAGCCAGTGCTATTGTTCAAACGAACCCGTCGTTAAAACTACAGAGAAAGAATCCAAGATCACAGCGCGAGTCCGGCAGCCAAATTTTAGACTGCTGAAATATTCTGGGCCAGGCGTAATCATTGGTCGCGGTTGTATCACAGTTTCCCGTGGCTCGGCGAGAATGGGACGAGGTGGAACACCCCAGGACGTTTAGTCGGTATGCTGCCCCTTCAGGGCGGTGAGCCCGACATAAACAACACGCTCCCCCGGGCGTGGTGCCACATGATTTGCATGTTTTACCTGGGTAAAAAAAAAGGCGCAATCAGTAAAAATACCATAAACAAGTTATTATAAAAACAAACAAAAAACGACTCTGGCATAAAATGTTCTAGAGCTCATGATTATGAGGGATTGTTCAAATTGGCCATTAATCAATACTTTTTTCTTATAACATTCTAATTTTGTGCCTACGTCTGTATCTATCTGCCTGTCTATCTGTCTATCTATCTGCCTGTCTATCTGCCTGTCTATCTGTCTATCTACCTGTCTATCTGCCTGTCTATCTGCGTGTATATCTTTTTACCTTTCTATCTATTATATTTTATATTTTCATTTTATACGCGTATTTTATTCAATCATCAAGTCTAATGATACCACATACATAAAAATCCATCAAGTATTTTAGGTTACAAAGGAATCCGAAAGTACATACATTCTTCAGTCGTGTATTGCTCGAAAAACATTAGTTTCCCCTTTTTATTTAGTATTTTCTGACCACAAGTTGTCTTTTTGTGATTTCAGATTCAGCAAATTATAATTATAATCGTCGCTAACGAGGCATCCCGCTCACTCGTAACGCATGTAGCATATGAGCGACAGCGACAGTTGCGTTTAGGTTTAGATTTGGCGACCACTACAGAATCACACCTGAAAATTAGGCATAGTTAGCATGAAATAATATACATTTTTTTTGGATACGTAAAAATAAAAGCCTACCTATCTCCTCGTAATTGCTTGTTATCAGCAAGCTCCCGAATTTCCATCAAAATGTCGTTACTTTGTGAAAATTAGACTGACATTCCCCAGTGGGAAATCGACACAGGTTCAATTTTACAATATTGTAGCTATCTCCAAATACCCTATTTTAAAAGGTTCACCATTACTACCTGATATATATATATTTAAGTCTTTTACTATAAAATATTCGAAGAAATATACGCCGCCGAGTTTTAAAATGATACTAAGTATTACGTTTAAAACAGGCACTCACAACAATCTTATCTAATGTAAGTAGGTAATGGAAAAGAAAATTGCAAGACGGTGATCGTAGGTCGTGTCTACGGCTACGCCAAGCGTAGGCGGCTACGAGGTCTACGCCAACTGCTTACGTAACAAACGATCCTTCGTAGAATGTAACTTTTATGCGTGGGTTTATTTGTTATGATTGTTATGAACTTGGTTTAAAAAATTGGTTTTTTCTTGCTTACGTTATACAAATTCAAAAGCATATATTCGCGACTGAATAACACAAACTATGTTTTGGCAAACCATCTTGTATCTTTGTAAGTAGGTTATAATGTTCTGCTATTTGCTTTTCCGTTAACATTAATGTCAATGCCATATATATTTTTTTCTATTCTACTAGCGTTAACGAAAACCAATGAAAGTTGGTTACAAAAAATAAGAAGAATTCATTCCTCGTAGCCAGTTACAATATTCGGTTACGAACGCAGTCGAAAACAAGTAATGAGTGACAATAATAAAATTTATCCGTCCCATTCAGTGCGTAACACATTCCCCGTGTAATATAACTGTGTTAACATAATAGTATATGTTACGGCTAAAACTAACAGAGTCTGATAGGGAAAATAAATAAAGCCAGGAACTCCGCCCGTGCCTTTTCACTGTTTATTCAGTTGATCTAACATATCTGACGATATACAGGGTGTCACATGAAATAGTTTCAATCGGAAGTACCTCTAGAGTATCAATGGGTGAGACCACCCAAATCCCCACATATAAATAATTTAGGCAAACAGTTATGTGACTAATAAAAAGCAAATATTTATATGTTCGGCTTATAAAAACAACTCATGTATCTCGAATTCTCGATAATTCACTTCACTAGCACAGAATAATCATAAAATCAGTATGGTAAAAGTAATGAAAATACATAAGTACCTACGTACTTGTGGGTGATTCGATTGTGTGGTGCTCTAACTCTGGCCTTCCCCTTGACACTATTTTTGGGACACTCTGTATACATATAAATTACTATCAGACACGTTTAATAATGGTACAATCAAATAACCTTAAATACTGGCTGTTAATAAGTCGTTATTGATTCCCATAAACGAATTTGATGTCATTCTGTATAATTGAACGAGCAATAATATTAGGGTACAGCACAAAGTAGATCCTAATTAGAATCGTTAAAGCTTCTACCTCACATGAAGGGAACGATGATAATAGACATACATCAGTGTATTGTTACATCCAAAGAGGTTTAAATTCTTACACTCACATTGTTCTGCTGATTTGTTATGGGGTCAGTCATTATCGCTGAACTATCCTAAAACCATTATCCTTATCTTGTCGGCAACCGAATAATAATTGTTTTTTTATCGATCGTCGTTTTTTAATTCGTTTGTGGATTCCTGTAGCCTAAACGGCTTAATGGGTTGGTATCGTTCGATCACTGGAAAGGCACTTCATCAGTCTATTTATATTGCCCCACTGCTCGGGCACAGACCTTCCCTTACATTGAGGGAGCTGGGGCCATGATCCACCACTCGGGCCCAGTGCGGATTGGCGGATTTCACATGCCTTAGATTTTTTCTTCATCTACGGCATGCAGGTTTCATCACGATGTTTTTCCTTCACCGTTTTGAGAGCACTCGGTAAATGGCACTTAACTCCGTTCAAATCTCAAAAACTTGCGACAAAGATAACCCCGTGTCAAATTAGACTTGTCCATTGTCAAACAATAGTTTAACCAGAGTCAGCTATATTTGAACCGAGTTATGAACTTTGATGCAAATAGCCCAAAGCTTCTAAATAATACCTACATCAAAATAATTGTAATTTTATACGCGTTGGAGACAAATGAGAGGGCAGTAAATCTACCTGTGAGTCGAGTACGATTACGTGTTTGTTCAATTCACGTACGAAATTAACAATAAACAACAAGCACAGTTAATGTTATTGTTGCGTGGAAAACGCCAACGTTCGGATGTAATTCACATACTTTATCGGAAAGTTGAATCCATTATGCTTTTTCAACAATAGTTTCCACCGCTACTCATACTTTTGTTTCTATTATGTAATACGTGTAATCACAAAATAGTTAAGTTAGTCGGTTTGTCAACAAGTTTTCATGTCGATTTCCGATTTTATTTAGTATAGTAAATATAATAGACGAAATCAGTGTAGTGCTTTGGGAGTTGCTTATGTCCAGCATTGGACTGATACGGGCTGATGATGAAAGCAGTGTAGAATAGAATAAAGAAGTACTTAGGTAAAAGTGTAAGCTTTTACTTAATTTTGAATACATACTGTCAACTGTTATATTCATATCCTCTATAATTTTGATACCTGCTTGGTAATAGTACCGTTAGATACTATAGTTACCTACTGATATTTTCTGATGAGCAAAGCCGATATTATTATTGTCTCAATGATATTTCAGCTCGTAGTAGCTTACCTAAGTTCGTCAGTATATTGTGTACTAACAATTTCATTATAAACCATTAAGATTTCATTGGTTTACTGAACTTTTTATGATACAATTGTCTGTCAGTGGACACTCGACCACTCGTAAAGTGTAATGGAGCCATCGAAATAACCTTGATAAGGTTTACAACCAATAAACATGTTGTGTGTTTGAGTGACGTTTAGTTTACCCTTTTATTAACATAAACTTGACTTTTTATTAACATAAACTTTTAACTAAATTACTGAATATCCACATATTCAGTAATTTAGTTAAAAATATTAGATGGACCATGAATTAATTGGACAAGATAGAAATCTGTGACTTGCCCAGTTAATTACGGTTTAACTGCATAAGCCATGATTGAATGTCCCCATGGTTTTAAACCATCAATTAAAATTAAGATAAGATAAGACAAATATTCTTTATTGCACAAAAACAGATACACATATTAAGCTTAAACAACTATTATACAATAGGCGGTCTTATCGCTGAGAGTGAATTAAATCATGTTCACGGATTTCCTTAACGCGTGATTTAAGACTAATCCACCGCTTTACCCTTAAATTGCTTCTAATAAGAGCCAAGACATGAATGGTGTATTTTTTTCTTGATGTACAAAACACTTAGTAATATTTCATGACAATTCCATACAAGAGGTGATTCTATCGTAGCCGCTGAGTCTAATCCTAAACACAGATATTGTACTTAAGGATACAAAATACTAAATATCAATAGCGATAGTAGTTGAGTCCGCGATCCACAAAACAAATGTACGAGTTGTACCCTATACGAGGAAGTAGTATGAGCGCTCTACATCTTCTCTGGACAAGTGCGGGTCTTACTTTGTACGTAAACTTTCACATCGTATAATAACCATTCATTATTCTATACACGTCTGCAATGCGAGCGAGACCATGAAGCAGATAGAGATTGGATTAATATCGATGCGTTGGCGGAAATAAAATTATATACGTGCACAAGAGAAACACTCAGGCGAAGTTATGCGATACGATGTTAGTGACGTCAGAATACTGCAATTAAGTAAAGATAGTTGCTGTTTTCCGAGCGTACCTGCTGTATTTTGTCGAGGGCCCTTGCCATGAAGTCTTATAGCAGGATTACTTCAATAATACTTTGTTATTTCGTACCATGACGTCCTTAATAAACGCACTTTAAGGTCGTCATGGTACGGACAATAGCAGACCAATGGTAACACTTGCAGTACGAATTCAACTCATATGACGCAGATCATAATAACGGTCCAAAGTGTTACACTTGATCTGCAGTTACCTGTACAAAATAACAAAGTATTATTGAAGTAATCCTGCTATAAGACTTCATGGTAAGGCCCCAGATGTTCGTTTTTCGGAGATCTCGTTAAAATTGATTAATAGTCCACTCTCTCATTTAATTAGTGAGAGAATGATAAAATTAGGATAATTATATCAGACACTTATTTAAGATTCAAATTATTTACACAGAATTAACAATTTACATTTATAAATAACATGACACTTTAAAAATTGCCTCCAAGATGATTTAATTTCAATGTTGTTGTACCATCGACTAAGTATTTGAATAACCTTGTATAATGATCAAACAGGTGCTCGAGATATATCGATCACATTGTAGACAACTTGAATATAGGAACTTTGATAAAGTTATACATCCTACATGTTGTTGACGAAACGTACCTATTTATTGTGAGTGAAGTCACCCCTTACTACTACTGGTATAAAATTAGTGCCTAATCAATGAATGGAAAATTCATTGAACCTCTACCGACTTACCTATACTACTTCATCTACTTATAATATAACATCAGTGGTAATTATTAAGTATACCGAATAGTTATCAAACTTTAAAGCACGAGGAAGAAAAAAGAAAAAAAGAGAAAATTTGGTGATGGGCCTAGATATAGGAACAGTATATGCTTTGACTAAGTTTAAGGTGTATGTAAATATAGGATATCAGGGTCACCAGTGCATGCAACATATTGTATGCATTGACCCCAGAAAATCTACGAAAATCATGTCAAGCCAAACAAAGGCGCCGACCACCACTTTGTCGGAGGAAAATGGGCGAACATGCAAAAAAAATCACGAGGTTACAAGTGTTGGTGCGAAACAGTATTTAGATTGCTCGAAAACTGAGAAACATACTGAAACTACTTCATCGAATAGTATATGACAATTTTAATCATCATCTAAGTACTCATTGTGATAATTAGGTAACTTTCTTTTCAAGGGTATAAATTGCGTTGGCTAACAAGCAACGCGTGCGTGCCATTGGTTAAACCATGATTTAACCATGAAATGGGATCAATTCACTATCACGAAACCATTATTCAGTCCGCTAAATTAACTAAACCCATTAAACTACTGATGCAGCCACGGCTTAGACAGTTTTAATTAATAAGTACGAGCCATCTGTTATTCACGTGTTTCTAGTCTATTAAAAGCCACATGTACCAACAGATAAGGCATGTTAAATGCCTAACTCTTGCCCGCCATACATTTTTATGATATATCACACAAGTTAACTTTAGCCTCCGAGTATCAACTCCTTCAACTCATAATGATGGGCAGTTGGCACAAGGAAGAAATCGTGGCTCCGCAATATAAGGGAGTGGACAGCGATAGCCAACGTCGAAGAGCTTTTCCGACTGGCTCAAGACAGAGGGAGATATGCGGAGCTGACGGCCAGCCTTCATTAGTGGAGGCATAGGCACTGCAAGAAGAAGCACTTTAGCCTGCGGGTTGTGCAATTGGCCCCAACGGAAATAATATCTGTCTTGGTTGTCACTAGTCATTGCCTGTAAGATATATCGGAGAAAAGATGCATGGAGGCGTCGTATCGTCGCCTCCTCATCTTTCGCCCCGGGTTACTATTATTTCCCACAAGGCACTTGGTGCTAAAAGTATAATAAATATCCATTTTATTCTTCCTTGAAGCATTTTACATTACAAGGAAAATCCAAGAAGTGTTTTTGTTTCATCCTTATGCTGCCATCTAGTTTTAAAGAACGGTTATTGAAGAAAAAGGCTCATTACTTTTGATTTTTTTACATTTTTGTAAGTGAATTCCGTGTTTATAAATTACTGGCACATGAATTAAAAAATATATCGATTTCTTTGTCATGTGTTATATTATGGCTTTTGTATCAATTTTTTCGTTCCATACCAGCCAGTCAACCAATCCTAAATCTGAAGTAGCATGCAATCTTTTTGGTTAAATTGATTTAGGTAGGGGCTGAGCCGCGTCGATTTTTGCTAGCCGTCAATGTCAGATTCTTGGCGAAAATTAGTACAAAAATTTCGTTCGCGCAGGCTTTGACAGGACAAAAACGGCCAGCCGGCTAGACCTAGCTAGACTAGGAGAGTGTGAGTAAGGTAACTTGAAGTGACTTAAGGAGTTGACAACATGAGGTTGCACGTTTTCATTCACAAAGTTGCATTCCACACAACCAACCAGGCATTGGCGTTTCTTCAGTGTATGGCGTGAATAGTTGACAATGCTTTTGGTCGACCGCTAAATATGTGGTGACGAAATTGTTGTGTCGTCTGAATGTGAACATAGCTTCAATATGACAATGCCTTACCGTCCTCTTGATTGAACTCCAAAATAATGGGTTTTATTTAACGATATTCTGCAATATGAATCCAGCTTTATCTGCGCCGCGTCGCGCCGCCCCAGTACTAAGCGACGCTAACGACGCGGCGGTGGCGGTGGTGTTCGCTATTCTCGATGGTCTGGATTGATAAGAAAGTTTAAATAAACCGTCAAGGCAGCGACAATGGCGGCACTATCTGCTGGCTATATTGGCAGAGAGCCAGCCGTGATACTAATAAATGCCAGTATTATTTCGATACAGTCTGTCTTCTAATCTAACTAACAAGTACAGACATTATCCTTGAGAACTAGACATTATTAGCCATTTTACCCGACTGCCGAAACGAGGAGGGTAAAGCTTTTTTATTATACACAAGTCTGTCAAGCTTTCCTCGCCATTTTTAGAGCAATCTTTTAATAAATATTCCCAAGTTATTTCGAAAAACCGAGTAGTATTAATTTGGGACGGTCGACAGCACATCAACCTATACAAAAACCATTGCAATTTAGCCCTTAACATATCGCCAGTATTTCCTATAGTGAGCTATGTATGTCGTAGTTGGCCTAAATATTTGAACGTAAAATCCATTATGTCGATTATTTCTTAATAAATCGTCTTTTATATGGGAAATTAAAATAAATCTTAAACTTTGCTGTTATTTAAGAACCTAGTTAAGCCTCGCTTCCATTAAATCGTTTTGCTATCCGGTGGCGTAACTTTAAATCGCGTTTATGAATTTGCGCCAATGTGCATTGACCAAAATTGTGCAAATGACATTACTGCGTATTTACATATCTATTTGCATGAAGTGGAGAGTCATTATTTATAAAAGTGTGGCGACATATAACACATGTAGATGGTCCCCACAATTAAATTAGCCTTTCGTTTGTTATGTTTTCTGTTAATGAAGTAATGCCACCATTAAAAGTCCTTGATAAAAATTACAGTTCTAAGTGCCAGGCCGCTGTTTTCCGCGATGAACTGACTCATATTTTTTAAACCCGGTAAAGTATGATGCTTAAGACAGTCGTAATTTTGTCTTTATACCAGAGTTTACAGAGATATTCGCTTTTGAGGTAAAAAGGATGTAAAAAGAAAAAGAAAATGTTAGGTTTGTAGGTATTTTGTTTTAAATATATTTATAACTTCGTTTGCGTAGAGGAGGAGGATGGAGGAGATCAGGAGGCCGATCTTCCTCTCTGGATCCTTGTTTCTACATCACATACCGCCATGGCTTATAGCCTATGCGCTGTCCGGATATTTCAGCTATCTCCTATTGAAACTCCCAGCAAAATCCCTTCAGTAGTTATGGCGTGATACTTGCACAAAGTCACAAACAAACAGACAAACAGACAAAAATTCTAAAAATTAGTGTTTTGGCATCAGTATAGATCCTAAAACACATTACAATTATTATTTTCAAAAAATATCCAATGTAGAGACATAACTTTTTTACAGTCTTATTATATGTAGGAATGACATCCCCGCCACTAGTTGGTAGTCGGTACAATCAATACTGATGATTACGAAAGTCCATTTTCGATCCCAGGTCAGTAATATACCTATCATGTCTTGTTCTCGTATTTATTTCGAGGAAACAATCTATTTATATCTCTTCGTATCTTCTCGTATATTTATAAAGCTCTACATCCGTAAGTCTGTCCTTACGAAACTATAATACCGAATATTTACAGACAGTTCATTTCTAGGACTCATTGTCCGTCATGGTCCAGGGCACCTTTAATTAACCCAATTGTAGCACGGACGAACGACAGTATCGCGTGTGAGGGCCCATTCGCTCGGTTCCCGTCCATTTCGTTCGCTATCATAGCTGGTACTCGTTATTCTACCAGAAACGTATTTATAAGCCAAGTTTATGATGAGAGCTTATTAATATGTATACTTGAACAATTACTGTAAAAATTATTACAGATATAAACAGTTAAGTTATAGGGTAATCTGTTTATTAGTGAAATAATTTTTAATCAATCGAGTAGTTTTTAAGAAAACCCCCAACTTATTCTTTTTATGTTTTCGGATACACCTATTTGGTTGGTTATTTAAATATCTATTTAAAAAAATAGAAATTCAAAGTACAAAGAATTCGAGAAGACTAAGCGTTACACCGGTTTTGTGTGTGATAGCCACTCGCTAGAGGCTCTTAGCTTAGGTACCCTCGTCAAAGTCGGCTCCTCTGTGCTATTCGATCCGAGGATTCTTTGTCACCAGTATTTTATCTACTTAATAGCAGGTGCCTGATGGCGCGGTTTCAGTTGCGCATAAAACCTTCTTGAAAAGGTGGCTGTATGGCCTAAGATAATTTATAAATAAAAAAAACAATAAATATTCATACTCCATGTTTACTCCACTCAGATTCTGCACCCTCTCCCAAAGAGCATACTTATATCACTGCAGTCGGTACAGAGTCTTCTCTACTTCGTAACTTCCTATCTAGAATGGACCGATCGGTGGTCGCTTGGTCTATAACAGACGGTTCCTGGTTTGTTCGCTTCCCAGCACGATTGTCTCCCATTCTCCCAACGTCTCCGAGCCAGCGGAGTCCAGTAGCCTTAGGCCGAGATTCAGGAATATATTTAAATACGAGCTCGAAGTAAGTTCGTGCTCAAAATAGTCACTGAATCTCGAACTTAGGCGCTCGGTGTTCCGCAGCCAAGCTCTTGAGCCGGAAAAATATAACATTGCCAACATTAATGTTATGGTAAATATGTAAAAGCTTCCTATTTAAGTCTCCAATTTTACCCATAAATCGTCGTAGGAAATACGTATATGCAGGCAGATAGTAATAAGTATAGCATCATTTGCCAATTCACTTGAGAAACCCAATATTGTTGCACCTCCTTTTGTCTGATGGTGTAAAATCAATTGATGGTACAATACACAAACATATGCATACCTACACAACAGGTACTTACATATATAATAAAAACTTTCTAACAAAACTAACAATGACTAACATTCTTAATTTTGACAATAAGAAATCTTGTTTCTTTTGCAACAGTTTGTTGTGGGTGTCACAGGTACTATACAAATAACAACACGCTTTTAAGCAAACGATTTTCAATACAACTTTAAACCTTATGACCAACGAATTACTTAAGAATTTGTTCACAGCGAGTGCAGTACCATCCGCACGTATATCTTGGTGATCTGACCATAAGAATAATGTATTTATTGATAGCAATTGACGAGTACCTACTCTATAGAAGTGAAAGCGGGCGTAAGACACGTTTCGTTTTGGCAACGCGATGGAGCCTACTTACCTCAAAATGTAGAGGCGCTTTTCAATGAACGATGAATTTCTTTTTACGTAATCTTTAAAAGGTAAACAGTAGCTTTTGTTGGACTTTTTTGCTACCGGTCATTAGGGTCAGCAACGGATTCTGTTCTGTTTAATAATTAGTGAGCTCTTAGTCTTATCGCTTGTTTAACGTCTTCAGCGGAAATTAAAATTTAGAAAAGTGATTTATGTTTTTTGAGAAATGTACCTATTGCTATTTTTAACCGACTTCGTAAAAGGAGGAGGTTCTCAATTGGCAAATATACTTTAAATCTTCCTCTGTAAAATATAATGTTTTAGATGAGCACCAGAATAACTAATAGAGTAGCTAAGATAAAATGGTTTGGTCTACATTGGACAAAGTCTCAATTCGTCAAATTCGTAATTCGATACAATAATAATGGTTTTCGATAATAATGGTTTTCGATAATATTGAATATCGTTTGTCTCCCTGTGCACAATGATCTGGCAATTACACGCTCACGCAGTTATCACTAATAATATAATGACCAACGATCCCACAATCCAATTAGCCCGTGACCGCTGACACGCAACATTGACCAATTCGTACCTGATGCCATCACACGTATCGCTAGCTGTGTGACTGTGCCATCATATTGCAGCTGTAATATTAATAGGTAGTTAGTAACAACTAAGCCTCGTATCCACTAGGCAACATGTCGCGCGTCAAATGTTGCCTAGTGGATACGAGGGTTAATAATCTATCATTAGGGTTATCTATTGCTGTTAGCCATATATCTAGATAAACCTCACTTCCCTATCGTATATCACACTTCGAAAACTTAGAATTTGAGTATAAAAGAGGAAGTTTCTTAGGAAAAGGTTTTTAACAAATTATCTGCTACAATTATCGGCGCCGCGGAAGGCCTTAAGCAGCGCAAATATGCGGCTCTCAGCAAGAGTTACATATTTGCGCCGTTGGTGTAGAGACCATGGGGCCATGGGGACCAGAGGCGCGGCGACTGTTCAAAGAACTGTCGTCGCGCCTCATTGACTCGTCGGGTGACCAAAGGGCTGGCGCTTACCTCGGCCAGTGTATATCGCTGGCTATACAACGAGGTAACGTCGCCAGCCTTTTGGGCACTCTTCCGCAGGGCAGCGATTTGGCCCCAATTTTTTATTTATAAGTATATATTTATTTGTTTTTTATTATTATTTTGTACATAGTTTTAACTTTAATTACTTGATTGTTATAGTTTGTTTGGAATTATCTGCCAAAGCTAGTCCAAGCATATGTTTTCTCTGCAGACACTGCAACTTTCGAGTCGTTTATGTCTGTTGCATCAGTCACTCTGCACTATACTCATTTCACACATTCGCAGCTATCTGTTTAATCGAACAGCTTTATAATCGTATTGGATCATAAATCAGGTATCGTAAAAGTGCCCAGTAACATAACCATAGCATGCTTCTGATGAAAGATACGGTCATTACTATTGCATATTCGATCCCTCATGGGAAGTATTCTTTCTACATATCCCTACCACGCGACGATAATGGGAGCGTAAGTTGAGAAGAAACACACTATAAGCATGTAAAAAACGAACAATTTATTTACAAATTATCATTAACTTAATTTACTTATTTAAAATCCGTATCACATTTAGCTCTCAAATAATAAGCATTCGTACTGTATATTATATTAACAATAACAATTCCCTTGTGATACATCACATTATCACATTTCTAATACATTGAGCAACTCGAACTAACAACTGATGGTAACCAAAATAATATCTACCTACTTAGAATCAAAATATAGAGCCCACCAGTGAGCTATTAAAGAATCCTCACACACCTTTGGTAATGAATTATGTTATTAGGTTTACCATAATAGATTTTTTTATTGACAAAGGAACGATAAGCATGCGAGGGCACCTGACGATATGTGGTATTCGTCTCCCTATAGACAAGACACCTAATAGGTGACGGCACTCTAGAAATAACAATAATATAACACTTATCTTATAGGTAATGGTATTCTGGTTAAAGCTTAATTCGAATTTTGAAATCATCGCTAAATAGCCCCAATTTTTGAATCCCAATTTAAGATGTAACAAGTAGACCTGGAAGTGACATTGTCACATTTCAATGGAGCTTTGCCCCACCTACAAAACTACGTGACCATTTAAGCTGTACCTATCATTTTGTTGGGAACTTATTATTTATTTATTTTTATTTATTTAAAACATTACTGTTATAACAATACATTATTTTGATTGGCCACCAGCATCTTAAAACTTGAGAAGTTTGTCCAGATGCTGGTATCCTCACACAAACCGCTGCATAATATCTATAGCATAATATATTAATATATGTGTATATAAAACTATTTTTAATAATTTTTAGGATGAGTAATATTTATTTATACATTTTATTTTTGTTACTGCGGGTGGAACAGCGCTACTAACCGCCGCCGACACAGAGCACCTCGCCTCACCTCAAATGTATTGCAGTACCTACTCGATATTGCAAGCTACAGATAGATAGATATTACAGGTTTCATATTGCATAATCATAATCAGTATCATTTTCTACTACTCTCGCAACTCCTATAGAAGAATAACAAAAACAATGAATAATTCGCTTCGATTTCTTACCATTTTCTGAATTCTTAATTAAGCTGTTTTTTTCGACTCGCTTGATGTACAAAACTTTATTTTAAACCAATAACTTTAATACAAAATGGAGAGGTTTTTACATTTATTCATTATCTTGTACATCATGCGGTTGATGGTGGGACAGAATCTGGCATTGTCATTTAGTTTCAAGGGAAACCGGACCTAGAAGAGCTACCAATAATAACATGGCGAAGCATGAATGTATTTTTCTTTCATGATACAAAGTAATACCAAGACTATCACGTAAATATTCAACTAAATCAAGAAATACTCTGGACCTACATAGGAACCGCATTTGGGAAAATCTACAGGAGCCTGTACAAAGTCTCTTTCCTCGCCTACTTTGAGTATAAAATCTAGACCCCTTGTCCAATGAGACGACCTCTCGTCTCTCATCATCCAATACCCTGGGTTATCAGCCTTGAATCTTAGAGCCACCACTCCAAACTTGGGTATAACTATTGTATCTTTTATGACAGGGTCGAGCAGATTCTTGGGATGGAACAATGAGCCTTCCTTGTTCATTCGAGCAACGTCATCTTTGTCCAAGCTACTGTTGAACTCTCTCACTCCTATCACGTGGAAACTGTAGCCGTGAAGATGGAAGATGTGATCTGATTCGCCACCTGCAATTAAAAGCGTAATGAAAAATCGGGTCTTAAAAATGATATCTAATGAGTCTAATTGCAGACTTCAACAATATAAGTGAGTGATATCCGTTTATATACAGGTTGTAACGTAAATGGTATATGAAGCCGAAAGAAAGGTGTTCAGCATCAGTAACTTAACAACTTTTGTTCTACGACTTTTCGAATATAAAATAAAAATAAATTAATGTCTCATACAAATCGATCAGCTGACCGGAGCGAAATGTATGAAAAGTCAAAAAATTAATTCGCGAAAATCGAAAAGTCGTAGAACAAAAGTTCTTCCAAGGTTCTTCAAAGGTCCTTCGGCTTCATATACCATTTACGTTACACCCTGTATATTAATTTGTAGTAACGCCTCACTATAGTTTTAATTCTAAAACTTATTTTGCTGTCGAACGACTGACGAGCGAGGCACAAGTATTTTTCATACTATTGTCATAGAGATAAATAAATACACATCAATGACGTTCACATTACTAGATGGGTATATCATTACCATTTTCGGTCCACATAAAGCCTCCTCTAAATTTCGCCATCTGCGAAATAAATCTATAGATACGCTAACAGCAGATCAAGTGTAGCACTTTGGACTTAGGACCGTTCTTATTATCTGCCCCATAAGAGTTGAATTCGTACTGCAAGTGTTACCATTGATCTGCTGTTGTCCGTATTCGTAGACCTACCTATTACCAAAATTGGCCGTTAAATTCTTTACCTATAAGGTTGTCCCAAATTCGATTTTACCGGTAACGCCACCAATATAGTAACTCTATATTATTTTAGTCTATATTTAAGTAATGTAAAGTACTTACTAATGTAAGGTATACTTGTTCAGATAAAACTATGTACAATCTTAGCTGTATCTCAATTACTGGTAAGACCATGTTCTTTAAATCCATGTGAGTGAATATTGTCAACATAATTACGAATTTCATTAATCTCAAAACCCAGACTACAAAATATCTTGAATGGAATGGAATAATAGTTCGAAAACCCCATGCCACGTGCAGTAATTTGAATTCACAGTAGAATTGCAGCAATCAGAGCGACGACACGCAGTTAGCGTTGCGAAAGTCCTATTCAATGCAACTGGGATCTATCATCATTAGCCATTCGCTACGTGAATATTGCAACAGAGAATTTAAAATATGACCTAACTACACTTTGAGGTAGTACTTAACTACGAATGATGTAACTTTCTACAAGTCTATTTTGCTTCATGCTTGCAATTTGATACAGCGTAGTGGATGTTTTTGATTTCATAATCTTAAAAAATAAAAAAAATTATAGTATTTTTTTGCAAAATCGTTGCGTTGTCACTCGTCATAGTTGGACGTATCAACCTTATTTTTGAAGAAAGTAATATAAAATATTATGTTTCCGCATTTCGTAATTGATGCAGATTCGTCAAACGGTTAGAGAGTGTTTAGGGACTGGAGCCAAATAGAAAGCATTTTTGTGGTAAAAACGTAAAATCACATTAAATTTAGGAAAATACAGAGAGAGATCGAAAAGTAACAAGTTAAGCAATTGAATAACGGTGGCAAACGTCAATAAAAAAAACTAATAAAGACTCTAAAGAAAGGGCAGCACAGAGTTAAACAAACAATTGACAAAATTTTAGCATTTACTTACAATAATACATACTCTTAGTACATAGGTACGGACAACAGCAGATCAATGGTAACACTTGCAGTACGATTTCCACTCTTACGACGTAGATAATAAGAACGGTCAAAAGTTCAAAGTGTTACACTTGATGTGCTTTGATGTGTACCTTATTTAAAATAACTACTGACATAGACATATTTATTGATAATTGTACATTACACGTCATTATTGTACTCGTACGGTGGAACACAAAGAAAGGTGTACAGGAGAGTTTTTAAGGTTGACATTATCTCAAAAACTACTTGACATATTGCAAAAATTCTTCACTGTTTGATAGAGAAAAGTTGAAACTATGTAACTGTAAAATAATTATTAAATTCGGCCAGCAGTTTTTTTAAAAATCTCAACCTTATTGAGGCCCCCTGTATACTTATCTCTGTCTTCGACTGTACCTATATATGCGGTCATTATTGCAGCTATATCTATCTTACCTCTAGAATCTAGATACATATAAGTACATATTGATAAAAAGCAAGACCAAATTCGTGACTACTAGAATAACATAGGACCTAAGTAAGACTGAAAATCTAAACCCATACCTACTTCTTGCTTTCTCACATCGGTCAATATGTTGCACAAACGTTGTATGTATGCTATTGCAAATGTTGACAATGTAAAACGTCTTCCGTCAGCTTAAGTGTTGAGGAAACAAGTGTCGTTTCTAGCTTTCCAACAACGAAAGCCGTTAAAGCCGCTAACTCGTAAACTACCTAATAAGGGAATGAAGTATCGCCTAGCGGCTAAATGTGGCTAAGTGCTGCTATACGATACACACGGTCCGAAACGCTGAACTGAGTTATTAGACGACCTATTTCAGTACCTAAATAATACGACGTGATCTGGACTTGATGTGATATGGACTAACCTAACCTGGTCTGGTTGAAACTTACTATTGTTAAATTTTCCAGTGGCATTCCTTGTATGAATATTAAAAGTGAACATGTTGATGGCTTTGCTGCCGTTGAGAAGAAAGAAGCGGTACGTTATATTATACATACCTTGATCAAACATGATAATCTCGACAGTGGCGTAGAGAGGCACAGTCTTGATGTGCACGCATTCGTCTCCCTGGCCGGCGCCCGGCGCGCAGAGGGCCTCGGGGGCCACGTCCGCCGCCTGGGTCAGCAACGGGGATGCAGGGTACGTGAAGCGGTGCCCGTCGGTTTGGCCCCAGCTCTCTGGGACAATAAACAGAAATTGAAACAAATCGAAATTATTAAATAACCCTCCTTCTTGTGCAGTCGGGTAAAATACAAAAAACTCGACTGCATCATTATTTTGATTAAATTGTTATAGCCTATGTCATTCGTACGATAGAAGAGTCTATAACGACACTGCAATAACTTTGCAACAAGATTAAACTTGAAGTCTCTCGGGATAATCTATGAATATTGGCCTCAGAAACATTTTAAGCGAACCCGCCGTAACTCCTTGCTCATAAGGCAGACAAAATCTAACTCAGAGAAAACGAAAAGTAAGTATACATGGCGTATCACTAAGGTTCAAATTAAATCAATCACTACTTGACCCATTGTAAAATCTTTCGATAGTCGGAATCTGATCTAAATTCAATTGTCGTCGTTAATGGTACACCTCCATTAACGATTAGTAAGTTTGGTGCCCACAACAGAATCACACTTAAATGTAGAGTTTAGGTGGCATTTATGAGCTTTGTCAGTATCAATTAAACATGGTGTTCAAGTATGTTACAAATTCAAAGTTAATAACAAACACCTATATAGGTAGTTATGACAGTCGAGTTAATTAAGCAGCGTCTTTTCTGCAATACAAGCAATATTAATTGTACGTGTGAAGTCTAATCTACTTTTGCTAATGTAAACATTTTTGCAATTTACATAAATAGTAAACAAAAATAATATTCCGTAAAAGCTAATGCATATGAGTGTTTGCCGTACTTTGCGGCATGACTCGATATGTTCTGGCCCCTACCTACTAGTGGTAAATGTCTGAGTCTGGCTCTGATTTTATATGAGCCAATTCGATATCAAAGTGAAATCAATGGAAATGTCGATCTAATTCCAGGAAACATACGCTTTTACCATGAGAAAATATCCGATTCCCATGGGAAAATTTACCCCATAGACAACAGATCATTATGTGGCGATACATTGTCCAGATCCATGATAGACTATCAGAGATTTTTTTTGTATCTATGGAACCAATTTCTTGTGCCAAGTGGAAATAAATTATATGTAGTCTGTCTATCAAACAAGTATAAATAAATCCTTTCAGTTCAGTTTTAATTTACGGGTTTTAAAATGTAAAGTTGCATTACTTGAAATAGGTCGAATCCACTTCAGCGGTTCCTCTTTTTAATTTTAATTAATAGGTAGGTATGGACAACAGCAGATCAATGGTAACACTTGCAGTACGATTTTAAATCTTGCATCTTACGCAGATAGTAAGAACGGTCCAAAGTGTTACACTTGATCTGTTGTTAGCTGTACGTACGTGCCTAGTTATTTGTGTAGGGATTAAGTTAATCAGGAAATGTCCGTGAATGTTTCTATTAGTTGGAGTGCTCGAAAGAAGACTTTGCGAAGTTGTGTGCTCTTATAGAGAATTCCTCGCGTGACTCAGGGTAGACGTGAATCCTTGATTTATTTCATATAGCCATCAACATCATAAAAGAAAAACCATCCTTCGTCCAGGTTAGGCAGATGGAGGATATACCTAGCTACTCTTTTACTTGAAATTGGCAAATGGCAATACTGTCGAGTCCATTTGTTCATGACGATTTTAGTGAATAGAAAGAATTCTGACATAAATTGTCCTACTAAACTAAACCACAAACGGAATGCTCTTGCATAAGAAACACGGTAATTTGCAACGTTGCGCACACGCATAAAACCACGTGTAGGTACCTAATACCGCGCACCAGTCTCGGTGCTTCGCAATCAAGCCTCGTTATATTTGTGGTTGCAGTCTACACGATTATGAACTAACCCAGCCTCGCTTTCTTCTAAATACTTTAAATATTATGCGTGATGTTAGGTTTCAACTTAATATTTTTGTAGATATGCCTTTGTGGAAGAAATATATCGTCGCATTAGTATCGTTAAAACTCCGTTAGATGTAGCCATTAGGGCCGTTTGTTTGCCTATCTAATGGGATTCTTAAATAAGTAACTTTGAAAAATGTCTCCCCCAAAAATTATCACTGTCGGGCTACCGAAAAAAGTCACTTCCGGTGTGCTTTTCAATTGCATGAATAAAATATTTGAACGAAACTACTGACGTTCCAAAGTTGGCAAAAAGTCATGGAAAAAGCTAGGGTTGTCCCTTACTTGTTTGTGCTTATCGTGGGTTTTCTTGTGAAAATTAGGTCGTTAAGCAGACTCAAATTACATCAGTATTGTGATTTGACATACTAGAAAAAGACCTAATTATAAAACTATAATAGATACTCGTATTTTGATTACGAAAACAGAGTCATTAAAACAATGGAATGTGTATCCGACAACAGTCCATTATTTAAACGACACGGTTTTGCGCGCAAAAGACATGTTCGTGGACTTAAATTGGTTTTTACATTCAACTACACTCCACAACAGTCACTTATGTCCACAGTTACTTCGCTAAAATGCCATGAAATAAACCAAGCTCCATTATGAATATAGCGTACTTACACTATAATCGTGATAATACGCCGTCGCCCCATTATTTTCGTTGAGTCATTTTTCATTGTCTGAAACTTTGACTCCGTACTTCCTTATGTTACTAAGTTACATAAAATATGATGCAATTTAACCTACGATGCAGTAACTTCTTTATTATCTCTATCTACTACGACGTGCCTGTGTTTTTCTTTATTTGCATTTGCAGTATATGGTGGCGGCTGGCTTTTTGCGATTCGTAATATCACGCGATCACGCGAGTACCTACCTACTGTTTATAAAGACATTAATGTCTTGATGTTTTTCAGATTTTCAAAACTACAACTACACTAGGCACCTACTCCTTCGAATTTTATATATAAGTAACTTACAGTGATTAGTTCAAAAATATTTCCTTTTGCCGCGCCGCTGGCAAGAAAAACGAGACAATTCTTAATTTAATAATAACTCAAAGATCCTTGCCTAGAAAGTAAACCATTCGCATATTTCGCATTTTTTCCTAAAGTGTTATCACTTTAGGAAAAAATGCGAAATATGCGTACCTAAGTACTTACTATATTCGAATTGGATGGATTATGCTTTCTTTCAGCAAATGTCTATCATCTTAACCTAAATTTCAAAAGTCTAAACTTTGGTCATTTTCTTATAGTAATCTAGCACTAGCACTAGCTAGACACAACAGCAACTCTATCGTCGGTTTTATTAATCCAAGTAAACACTTTGCGCGCCGGGTTGCTTCTGTGTCCAAACAAGACCCATATTTTACACTCATAAAGCGGTTAAGTAAGCTCGTGGGATTTTTTTTTATATTTTCCATTTTCTTAGTCTGCGTGCAGCCCTGCGGGACGCGAGCGGAAGGCTGTTACAAAATAATTGTGACCTACTAACATAGAGTTCAGTTCTTTTGCTCTTTGGTTTGGCTTGGCATGGCTTAGTAGAAATAGAAAAGTTACGTAATGGAAAATGCTCATAACTTGTGATGACTGGTGCATTGCTACGTCCAGTAGTATAACTCTGTATCTAATGCAATGAAATGAGGGTAATGTCTCTGAGGTTAATGTTATTTAACCAATAATTTTACTAAATTAAGTACGTGCTAATTCTTGTCGCGGGGTTGCCCGAGCATTGTAGAATTAATTGTGCAAAACATAGACACAAGATAGGCACAAACATATCAATTAATAACTCTTTAAATATATGTTGTTAAGGTACTGTATTAATTTCAATTGCACGTATCTCGTAAAAGAGATTTTATTAAGACCTATTGCGTTTCTAATAGGATCCACTTTTAGCTGAGCTCTCGAATTTTAACTTTGATTTTAATTAGGTATAAATAATTACTTGTGAATTATTTTAAGATTATTTCTAAAGAAGATCATTACTCGATAATAATATGCGATTCTCCGAGTCTTTTAGCTGCTAAAGTTTTTAATTCGATTACCTAGGTTAATAGAACGATTTTATCAACAAATTCCCTAAAGAAAACGATCGTTTACAAATGATCCGTTCAGTAATTCCATTTACCCAAGCTCTATCCAATCAAGTTATTAGAGGTATCCTTTTCTAAACTGGTTTGGAATAAAAAATCTAAAAAAAACACGCCAGCGATATTACACATACGACCTTGAGTTTATTCAACTGACGCGACGTCAATGGATGACCCCACATTTCTATCCTAAATCAAACCTTCTAAATTACCGGAATGTGACTCGGCGGTTCATAACCTCTTATTCCCTAATCTTCCATTCACTTCCTGTCGCGGGGGATTGTGATGAACCGCTGAGTTCAGGATCCCCAGGGAGATTTTAAGGGGATTCTGGTGGACCATTAACGAGATCTCTCTGGTCGGTATACGATACCAGACGTTTTCTAGACTTAGCCAATCTTTCGATAACCAAAATAATCACTTCACTGTCACAATATTACAGATGAGTGACTTAAGTATGCTGTTTATTATTTTTTCTCAATCCAGTTTGCGGCACGATATAAAGACACAAAAGAAAACGACCTTGGAGTGAGTGACCCACATCACCTAACTTGCTAATGAATGACCAAACACTTTGCTGTTGACACGAGTACTCGCGTGGTTCATGTCGCAATTATTTATGAACCTTACATTTAGTTTTGACGCAGAGCATACTTTATCGTAAGTTATGAAGCACTTTGTTGATCAATGATTGTAAAAATGCATACTAATTGCTTTAATTCAAACTTAGTGCTTACTAATTGCTTTAATTCAATTATATAAAAGACGGAAGATAGTTAAATAATTCAATGATTCAGCAACTGTTGGGTTAGTTAGAAATGAGGTACCTATCTATAAATCATTTATTGTTAAATGTGACAATGGAACATTGTCATTGGTAAGGTCGAGATGGTATCTCTATGACTATTACATTCTTCTCTTTAGAGTTATATTCGTAAGGCGGATGTTTATGTACCATACCAAAATAATAATGTAATTTATCTTTATATAGGTAATAGCAATATACATAGTTATTGGTTTCAAGAGAACCCTAGAAACTTTATAGGATTATTTGTTTAACTCACCAACACGTTTCGACGAAATTTGCCTCGTAGAGTAATTAAAAGGCACATAAATAGTCTTGTCCACATCCCCAGACAACTGCGACGAAAGTTTTTCCGTTACATGCACCTCGTCTAAACACAATACGCTATCCAGCTTACATCGGTCACTGGTCACTGTGGTAAACACTTTATTCACTGTCGACACTGCATTATCGTCCTTATGCAACACTTTGTTGTCTTTATTACCGTACACTAACTCAGCTTCACCCTCCAGGTTCTCCTGACAAGACTTATCTGCCACTACTCTCAATTTATATACACTAGGTGCCCTTTTAGCATCAACGATAAAATCAGCACGTTCTCCCCTACCTAACTCTATAGAATCTACATATTCAGTCTCAATTCTATGTCCATCTAATGCAACCAATTCAAGGGCGTGGTCGTCAATCGAAAACCTCACAGGACAACTCCTGGACCCTCCGCTATACGCTAATCGGAATCTGTATCTTTTTTCATATTCGACATAAAATTTTGCTACAGGAGCGTCAAGGGATTCAACTGTCTTCCCTTTCCCATTTATTAGTAGAGATTCAGCATTAGGAACATTTGATGTCATTCCTGCAAGAGGTCCCATAGAATGTCCCCATTCTGATATGAAGATAGTGTGTTCAGTAGCGTCAACATCGTATAGCTTCCTGAGGGGATCAAGGCGCGGGGATTGTCGGACGATGAATGCTCCTGCGAGACCGTCAGCGGCATCAGCAGCAGAATGAGCGTGGTACATGTGCGTGCCAGCTTCTGAAGCACGGAATTTATACTGGAATGTGGTATAGGCCGGTTGTGGACATTGTGTCAGCATCGGGGCTCCATCCATGAAAGGAGTTTCCTTTTGAGGCTGCCCGCGCCAGTGTATCGATAGCGCGTGGGCCGGAGCTCGGTGCACCACATCCACTACCAGAATATCATTCTGGCACACGTGGAAAGCTGGTGCAGGAAGGTTTCTGTTGACTGACAGCACGCCTCGCTCACGGCCATCGGCTGATATGCACATTGGCGGACATTCACCGCCTTTCTTCTCTATACAACTACCACAAGACCTGCAATCAAATCCAGAAATTATATGCTTTTACTTTACAAGTCCATTACTTAGTAATATTGTTGAGATTTACCCGTAGCTAATTGGCACTTACTTGCTAAGAGTCTTGTAGACTTCGACGACTAGTTTTACACGGCATATCATTGGCCAGTCCAGCTCGTGGCATTCTCTATCACAATTCTCGAAGTACTCCTCTGGAATGAGTAATTTGATTTAATTAGATAACTACTAGTCAACATGAAACATCGAAAATTATGAAAATGTGGCATCAATACCGATATTAGTATGTACTCGTGCCTAACAGTAGATATTTGTATTTAATGTAAGATAAGTACTGATAGGTAACTAAAGTACTTCAGTAATTTGAATCGACGACGCGGCCTCGTAACACTGCTCAACGCCGCCGCCGTCCGTACATTACATACCTATCGATCTATCATTATGAGTGTTTATTCCAAACCACGTAGTCTATCTAGCTATTACGATAACCACACTGCTGTAAAATAAAGCTAGATGTTGTAATTAATAAATAGCTAAGTAACCCTAATTAAGTAACCCTAACACAAAAACGTTTTATACCCGACTGACGAAATGAGGAAGTAATGTTTTTTTTTACATAAAACGTACTTACCTATGCTCTAGTTTCGTATATCTGTCAGTCCCTTCCCGTAATCAATATGAATCTAATTAGGTTTACCCCGTACCTACACCAAAATCTTTCAAACCGTTTAGGCTACAAGCACAAAAGAACCGACATACATACACTCTAAAAACTATACTCCTCCTTCCGTCAATCTGTTAAAAAATCTAGGTAACTAGATATACCTGGCATCGGCGTGTAGTAAACAACAACGATAACACTCGCTAGTATTACAATTAACACTAATATCTTCTGTAAGGACATTAGCATGTAATTAGGCTTCTCTACTGGCGGCATAGTACGCTCATTGTTTCGGCCGTGCTCATCCATCATTGTATTTTTTTCGGCTTCCATTTTTCTATTGACAACTTCAAGTACCTACACTCTTGAGATCGTGAATTGGTAATTATAGTTTCGTAAGTAGGTGAATTACATTTTGGTTTGTTTTTGTTTTGTAAATGATAACCGGTGTCGATGGGTTTGAATCGAGCGCTAAAGAGCGCGACTGCGCGAGTCTCCCATCGAATGGCGACTGGAGGCAAGTTACTACTCAGTTGCCGGTTTTGCAACATGCAGTACCGCCTTCGAATCGCGCCTGGGGCAGACCACCTCGTAACGTAACGCAAAGGTCTCGGAATCGGATGTCTGGCGGTGGTTACTCGGCCGGAGAGCTCTCTCTGGCTGTGTAATGTTATTATGTTACACAACTTTATATTATGCAATTGCTGTTTTAATCTCAGACCTACTATTTATTATAATCGTTACGTATGTAGTTACGAGTACCATTAAATTATGTTACTTTGATCCATATGTTCAATGGTTCAACATGGTTCCAGCAACTTTTTCTCGGCTAGGCTTTTGAAAATTGCGGGAAACGACGGTTGCGAAATTATTTGATGATTTTCATTTTATTGTCTACATCTGATTAATTTAACGTGATATTAAACACAAAATAACAACTTATTTTGTGTTTAATATCACGTTAAATTAATCAGAAAATTTTCCCGAATATTATGGTGAATTTATTGGATTATTTGTGCAAGATCTTTCAAAAATTTCGTGCTAAAGTCAAGAGTCCCAACCACTACGAGCTCGAGATTGAACGTGATTGATGACGCTACGGCGACTCCTCTGGATGAAGAAGAGAAGACGCGGATACCCAGGGTGACGACGGCACGGCTACTATGATAAATAAATAAATGATATTATCTTGAATATTCTGTAACATGACATTGGCAAATGACGAACTGTCGAGTCCAATAATAAAATTAATAAATAAATAAAAACATCAGACCAGGCTGTATGCTAGTTGGCCTTGCCTTTCCCTCTGGGAAGAATTAACAAAAAAAAAGGTCCTGGCACTGCTTGTTTTTGTTATCTCGTTATCAACTTATCAATATCATACTATAGGTTAGCCAGAACCCAAATATAATAATAATACTATAGGTTATTACGGGTTATTAAGTGCTTTTGTATACATATATACTTTATTTCATTAAATCAGGATCAAATCTCCAATGGAGATAACAAGAAAAAACTTTACCGAGCAAATCGACAACATAACGAAAGATTTGCAGCGTTCGTGTTTTGTTGGCTTTGACGCTGAATTCACAGCAATTTTGACTGGAGAATGCTTCAAATACAGGTTAGAATAGTTTCAATTGCAATTATCAAATATTAACAAAATTCATACAAAGGTGGCGCCTACCAAACAATTTTTTAGGTTATGTTTACTTATTGTAGTCGCTAACAATTAGGTTTTATTTTTGCTGTTACATAATTATTATAACTAACTTACTCTGTCGTCCCACTAACCTCTAGTTTAATTTACATATTTTTTATTTTTCTATTTCGTCTATTTTTTGTATATAATTTTACAGACTATTCGACACAAACGAAGAGAGGTACGATCGTATAAAAACAGAAGTAAGCAAGATGATAATGACGCAAGTGGGGCTGACCATGTTCCGGTATGACAGAGACCATGACACCTACATCGCAACCGGCTACACATTCCACCTGTGCCCACAAGTGTTTGGAGACATCGACCAGTCCTTCATATTCCAAGCATCCACTCTCAAATTCCTATGCAGACATAACTTTGATTTCAATAAAGTAAGTACTTACAATAATTGAAAAGAATTAAAGTTGGGTTAAAATGATGTTTTTATATTATAAAACATTAAAAAAGCAAATAGGTACAATTAATTTTTTATACACAATCTCCAATTACATTCATACAGCGTACAATAACTGGTACACAGACAATAATAAATTAAGCTCTACTATATGTTAACACACTGCACAAAATTGTAGGTTTGATGTTTAGCTTGTCTGAAATATTTATCTCTAAATTCTTACATAAAATAAACTCACACTTTTTTCCCATTTAAATTATGGACTTCCATTTGCTGCTATCCTGTGACAGAATTAAGCACACAACTTTCCAAAATGTACAGTATAATATTAATTCTTCCATTTGATAAATATACTGTAGTGTGTAAAGACAAATATATTGGTATTGTTTAAAATTAATTTATTTAAAATTATGTTTTATAAAGTGTTGTTTACAATGTGTTTTATAAAGTTTTAATTTTTTTCTTTTTATCCATTTCAGTTCACTTATGATGGTCTTCCATATCTGAGTAAAGTGGAGGAAACCAAAGTACGGCAGCTGCTCAAGGATAATGCGCTCTTCAAGAACCTAACCCGCGCATTGGAGATGGAGGAAGAAAGGCAACTCCAACATCATTGTTCTGAGATTTCTAAGTGAGTATTGGCATTTAAATTTTTGAGCTCCCTCGTTGTAAGGGAAGGTCTGTGCCTGAGCAGTGGGGACAAAATATAGACTGATGATAGGGTATTTTAAGACCAACTTGCATTTTACAAGCATACTTATAAGAGTTTTAAAACAGTGTATTAGGCAACAACTAAAATTACCAAGATCTTGGTCATTTTAGTTACTTACTGAATTATGGCACAATCAGTACCTAACTGTTTATTAGTTACACCTGTAGTGCCTATTTTGTAAAGGCCTGAAGAATAAAATAAAAGTAGATGTACTACATAAATTCTTGCCCAGACCGTTTACGGCATTTAATAGGTTGTGTTGTGATAACACTTGGGTAGACTTATTTGGTAGCAGTGCAAGCCTAAGCAAATTATCATTGACCGATTTGTTTCTGATCTGTAGTAATCTACGGGTAGTACTTCTGAACTGTAGTTCATTTTTTCCTTACATCATTTTCTAATGAGCCGGTTTTTTTGGAACCCATCTTTAAAACTAGCTGCCAGCACAAGGATGAAACAAAAACTTGAAAGTGAAATTATTGTAGCCCTTCTCAATTTCCCAATATTTAAGGGGTCATTATTTGACCGGACTAGTATACAATAAGTTATAAAATGTACTAAACGTATTTGTAAAATTAATTCTAATAAATTTTGGCTGATGACAAATGCCGTAATAAATTTTAAACATTTATTTGACACATCTAAAGAATTTGGCGTCTCTATTTTACTCAAAAAAGCTTAAGTTTTTTAATATTAAAAAATGCCTTAACTTTTCAGATGGCTGGCAAATAATGAGGAGGGCACAATGTACTTAGATGTAGCCAATCCGGTACTCCGGTATATAGTGCATAACGAGGTTCGGCTGCGATTCCCGGGCGTCCTCACAACAGATAGCTTAGGTAATAGTCACAAGGTAATTTCCGATAGCTGGTAGCTCATTTCTAAAACTTCATGTCATCTGTAAATGTCTGGTTGTACCCAGAATTTGCTTTCGAAGCAGATTGGTTTATAAATGAAGAATGATCACTCTATAATTAGAATAGACAGTATGACAAAATTCTACAATTTTTTAATTGTAATAATCACGATTGAAAGAAAAATACTTTGATCATTATTTTTCTAACTCTTAAATTTACTAAATTATAATAAAAGTGAAAGTCTTCGAAAAGCACCATGTCATGAAGAAAATGATATCAGCATCTTAGAGGGAAAGGTTGACCTAACCAAATTAATTCATTTGAATGTAGGTACATGTAGCATATTGTGTAAAATATTTTAGCCAGACTGCAACTTGCCTTTTGTACTGTACCAAATTAGTTAAAATTACTATTGTTTGCAAAGTTCTGCATGAACATGAATTTATAATAAAATCTATGGTTCATTACGAATTCACAATCTTATATGTAGAAAAAAATATTTATATTTTGCTAAAGAAGTTACTTAGGGTGTTAGTGACATGATAAATGTTACTATTTTGCATTTAGTCCAACGCGTGAGTCCAGTTCCTTGTGTCCAGTTGGTGACTGACCTTAATAAACAAAGCAACTGCCAAACATATCAAAATTAATCCTCTGATTTCAGGTCCTCATATACAGAGACAAATACGTGGAAGGGGCAACCAATGCGCCCATGGCTATATTAGAAGAAAACTTAATGACCCACCTCCTAGGGTTTTCGCAAATCATCTCGCTACTGGCTGCCCACCGAAAACCCATTGTTGGGCACAACATATTTCTGGATGTAGTGCTTCTACACAACCAATTCGTTGGACCGCTGCCGAAGAAATACTCAGTGTTCAAGAATAATATCAACGAATTATTCCCTAACATATTTGATACAAAATACATTTCACACGAAATGGGGAAAATGTTGACGTTCGACGAAGTATGGAAGTCCAATGCACTGCAAGAGTAAGGGGTATTATTTTTGATCTCATAAGTTGTTGTTTTTATAATGGAGGTGACAACGTCCACCTTGCATAGATAACAAGGAGAAATTAATTTAAAAAACAAAATAAAAAACGACTGGCAAAAATTTGGGCCGCTTTGATTAAATTTTTATAGCCGATACTGAACACCCTCCCTTCGGCTTCATATACCCTTTCCGTTACACCTTGTATATTAGGAACTAAAAATGTTTTTTTTTTTGAAAATGTTTTAATAATTAATTTTTGTATGTTTACAGTTTATATGAGTTCTTCTCTGAAGGCAAGTGCAAGAAGTTAGAAAGTGGCGTGAATCTAATACGACTGAGTACGCCGTTTGACGTGAAGCAGTCTTATCATGAAGCGGGATGGGACTCCTACTGCTCAGGTTGGCATTACTTCTTCTGATTATATGTCAATTGCAGGTTTTAAATATATCATGAGTGAGTACTACAACTAATAGTTAAGACTACCATTTTGATAGTCTGCGACTAATGGCCGTAGCTTTGACCGAGTAGGAGCTTTTTTATATAGACACGCAAGAGTTCGTGGATCGTAATATTTGAGTTAGTTTCAACCTTATATCAGTACCTATTAGAAAGAGAAAAGGGTTTGTTAGTATCCTATTTTTACTAATTATCATTAATAGTTTACTTGTTCCGACTACAATACTTTATTAGTAACGCTTATTTATTTATTTTATTTAACACTTTATTGTACACACAACTTTACAAATATAAGGGCGCACTTATCTCTATTAAGAGATTTCTTTTAGCTGACCCACCAAGAACTGAATCAAATAGGAACCCAGGGAGATAGGTGTACTTAAGTAATCACAAGTAAAACATGATGAACTTATTCTATGTAATAAAATCCATTAAATAGACCCCTTGATCTCCTATAAACAAGTAAATACACAAAGGTCTTACTAAAAACGTCCAAATAAGGGTCCATTGTTAACGTCCAAATAATGTCCAATAAAGCAAATGAGGGTCCATTCATCCGTTTGGACCTTCTTTGCGCTCGGACATTTGTAGAAATCAGACTGTGTATCTAGTTAGTTATAGGAGATCAATGCTAATACTAAGTAATGTATGGTACATTACTTAGTCACTCCCTGATCTAGTCTACTTATCGCCGATTGCCCTCAATATGCTGTTGAAGCTTGCACGTACAGTGGTTATTATAGAGGCCACTTTTTTCGCATTATTGCATGAAAGCCGTCATGCGCCCCTTGGTAAATGTATGTGTTGTTGCAGGCTACTGCTTCACCCGAATGGGCCACTGGGCGGCGTGCGAGAACAGCGGCAAGTACCGCCCGGTGGGGCCCACGGAGAAGCTAGCGGCTCTAGCACCATACGGCAACAGAGTGAACGTGATACGCGGCGCCATTCCATACATGGTAACAAAAACTACCTTACCCTACTAACATTTTAAGCTGTACTGTGATTATTGCATAGTTATTCTTACATTATTAGATCGGATCACTTTATTTTCACAATGATGAGTAGGTTCGATCAATCAGTTCCTTCAGTGTTACATCACAACAGGTAATTAGACGATCATATTTGTTTACAAAATAAGACACTTGATTTGGAATGCGCTATACGTACAGTCATGAGTAATAACATAGAAACATCCTTAAAATCCAAATTCATGTAACATCTTTAAATCGCAAAAATAAGTATGCTAAACTGTGGTCAATAATTATGTAAACGCTAAATTGTATCAAAATAAAGTACACACCCCTTGTACAACATTTGCTTGGTGGGGTGTGTACTTTATTTTGATACAATTTAGCGTTTACATAATTATTGGCCACAGTTTAGCATACTTATTTTTGCGATTTAAAGTTGTTACATGAATTTGAATTTTAAGGATGTTTCTATGTTATTACTCATGACTGTACCTATTTGAATTTACGAACATCACAAGTTGGTGCAGGTCCGTCAAGAATGCCACGGTAGTTTTCGAAAGATGTACTGGTCCTGTCCATGGTGGCGGAAGCGGAACACCCCAGGACGAGTTTGTTTAGTTGGTGCGAGTCCAACATAATCACCCGTTCCCCCGGACGGATGCTATACATAATGTATTTCTCCTGGGCAACAAAAAAAAGGTCGTCAAGAATCAAGATATTAGTAGTTTTAGACTGATATTCATATTTCATAGACAGTTTTAAGTACGAGCTGAGTTTGAGTTATGTCTTACGATTGTCAGATTTCATACAGTTTTTTCAATTGTAAGTGCGAGCTCACGCTGAGTTCGTTCAAAACTATGTACATCGGCCATAGAACATGATTGAGTAACAAATGCCTTTTTTTGCAACCAATGTCGGGTTGAGTGGCGTGCTTTGGGAGAGGCCTACGTCCAGCAGTGGACTGATACGGGTTGATGATGATGAGTACCTAACAAATGTTCGAACAACCCCATTTATAATTGTTAGTACGATTCTTATGTAGGGGTTTAACTGCACTGACTCCACAAAAGTGGGAATATTGAGCATTTCTCCCGCGCTGTCAGCTCAACCACCCTCACTTGATATAGCTCAGTACGATTACCTAGTTAGCAAATTAGCTTAGTGACAGAAATAGCAGACACGCCACTCTCATTGTATTATAATTACAATAAAACAATCTTTCTCTCTATTACGAAGCAATATTGTTTCAGAACATAGTAGGAGCGGACCCACAGCGGCACAGACCAGAGTTGCTCCACATCAGAGCACTCAATGATCGAGTTATCAACGTTGGAAAGGTATGCTGTAACACATTTCGTGAAGTATGCTTCAGTTTAATATTTGTATGCATTCGTAACCGACTGCCACAAGGGTTTAGGGTACTGTTATAGGAATAATAGGTCATTCAAAGTCAAATTTCTTTATTGCAAGTAAGCACGTTGTGTACATTTTTGCACGTCAAAATATTTTTGAATTTACATTTGCAAGGAAAAGGTGCCAACGCTGAGGAGAAAAAGTGGCATAAAACTCTCAGCAGCACATCTTTTAAAATAATATAATAATAATACACAATTACTTAATAACTAGGTATTACACAACTATTACTATTGTTAGTAATCTAGACTTCATCCCTCATGCGGAACCGGCGACACACACCATGCATGTTCATCGTTTAAATAGTCATCTATCCTGTAATACGCCATCTTAACAAGTGTTCCTTTAATGAAATTTTTAAATTTCCTCTCTGTCAACGTCGTGACACTTTCTGGCAACTTGTTATAAAAGCGAAATTGATCCCACCTGTATCCGTTTGATAGATATGAGGTTCGATTCGGTGTTATCGAGGGATCGGTATACGATACATACATTTTGTGCCACAAAACAGTCCTATTTTTAGGGAGAGAGCAGAAACTCGTTGAAGTCGTACACACGACAGCAGATCAGTGGTAACACTTGCAGTACGATTTGAACTCTTACTACGCAGATAATAAGAACGGTCCAAAGTCCAAAGTGTTACACTTGATGTGCTGTTAACTGTACATACGGACCTTGAATTATAAATTTATTAATCTCTAATATACAAGAATGCAGCAAACCGACGTATTTCCAGTTGACAATCTTTTCAAACAAATTCACTACAGCTTGCTTATTAATATTAGTCTTATTCACCGTCACACATAAATATTATAATGTATTTTGACTTACAGTACTCGTATTAACATAATAAAGATAATGATTGACGTAAATAAGCTAGTTTAAAACCGAACATCTGGGAAATATCTTAAACCTTTGTGTGGAACCGACACATATTACGTTGCACCAACGTACGTAACCTTGACAAACATACATTGAATATAAATAATTTATTAGAAAAACAATAACCCTAACTGTATTTCTCTTCTCTTATTATATCGACGGATATAATAAGAGAAGAGAAATACAAACTTTTGGTATGTTATTTATTTTAACAGTTGAAATATATTGTAGACAACAAAATAAAGTAATTATTTTGGTGGTTATAAATTGTTCAAGACCTCGCCCTTATAATCACAGCATTTAAATTACATTTGTAGAGTTTGATATCGTTTTTAGACTTTTTCGTATAATACGAGTCATCGAGATTTTTATATTTTCGTTACTTATACATATTTTTGTCATCCACTTTTTATTTTCGAATAGGTCCCCACATTCTTGTGTACCCAAGGGCCCCTGAATGGCCTATGACGGCCCTGTGTCAATCCCATGATCATGACAAATCTAACAACAACTCATACACAAACATCCATAAAGCCGTTTAGTGTACATGAGGCGACAGTGGAACATATGTGATCTACATATGCATATCTTATAAACATCACCCTACTTACCGCAGTCGCATCATAATGACAATTACAAAGTTTACATAAACCCGTCTCAGCCCAAAACTCGTTCATTACATAAGTGAAACAATGTTATTTTCGATCATATCGTAAACATGCACGGGCCCATCCGCGTTGTCTCAATCCTCGGAGCCAAATTTAGCGGCCATATGTTAGAGAGCACAGTTATGGATGTAATAATTGTCACCTCCGCCGGTGAAGTGCTGTTTGCAGCTCGCATTCTCCTGCTACAGACACTGGCTACAGTGTCGACACACGGCACGATTCTCAGGGTGCTAAAGGCGTGAAATCAAAAATTTACCATTCAGGATCGCATAGAATATTTATTTTTACATCAGTGCCACTACCATTAGTGGATATAGTATGTTAACTACAGTATAACTCTAGCGAGCTACAAGGTTCACAGTTTATGGGATTTTTCTTGCACCCCTAACGAACAGTAGCGGAACAGGTTACTCATAGCAACGGTATTTACGCAGTCGCTAGCGAACTAACTTAATACAGCAACTGATGGTTATGGTGTAGGTGGGGCGATGAACTATGCAATGTGGATGGCAGGGACTGGTTGCAAATGAGAATTTGGTTGAATGGCGCGCCTTGGGAGAAGCTTACAGCAGGGACTAATGATGATACTGACGACAAACGCTGGCAATCGCGAAAACAGCGGCTTTTATCGTTATTTTTCATTGTGACTGCAACTTTATTGGACACTGTGTTCGAAATGAGCGCAATTGGAAAACACGCGACATTTGGCCGCAAGCCAGTGCCGAGCTCACTCACACAGTGCCCACACACCCACACACGCTCTGCGAATGTTTCCCGTTGCTAGTTAAAACAGATTGATAATGCCCAAGTGTCACAAGTAGAAAACTTTTATTTTTACATCTGGACAGTCTTTTTTTCCGCAGCCAGATCTCTCAAAAATACGTGGAGTCATTTTTCATGCCACTGTCAAGGTTAATTTAAGGTTAGGTTATAAATATCTTTTATCCCGGGTAGTCGGCCGTAGCTATATTTCATTAAGTGATAGAGTCGTTTGTGCCACAAGGGCTATAGATAGACTACAATGGTCTTGTTATGCCAAAGTTCTTATCGTGTGGTCAGTGGCCAAACCGCTCAGGCTTCCCATTGGCCTATGACATGCCCTAACGGCTGCAACCGGGATCTTTCGTGGTACAGCCGACCTATATTAGAATCGTTTTGTTTAGGTTAATATTCTATTAAGTGCACGAAGGAGCTCAATTGAAAATGCCGGGCAACCATCCTCGTTAAACCGTTCCCAACAACATTTGTAAGATAATTGTCTGATCGTACTAGCAACTGGACTATGATCTCCTGTTACGTAATACTAAAAAGGCGCCATAACTTATTTGTATTCTTATGATTGTTGTAGGTAGCGTCTGCGCTTGCGAGCTATGGTTCTATAGATATTAGACCTTATGGCAGTAGAACTGCCCTTATAGCTGCTAATTCCCGAAACACGTAAGTATAGTTCCTAGTTTTTTATTTTAAACATAGCGAAGGTAGCTTGGGATTCTAACAGGACAGGAGTTTTTAAATTACAATAAAAAATACATTTACTTATAGTAAGCCGAAAGTGGGATCAATATCGATAACTAAACATTTGTTGTTTTCTAAAATAAAATGACCTTCTATATATAGAAGATATCTGAAATATATATATTTTGTGTGAGAATAATTTATGTTTTAATCGAGAAGTCGTAGAGGATTTGTTCAGATAGATCAGTGATACCCAAAGTGGTATGTATCGACCCCTGTGAGCAGGAAAATAATTGGGGTCTATGAGATGTAAACGGAGGTCCACGATAGGTCGATCTCATTTTAGCAGTTCGCGACTTGAATTTTGCCTTTCCATTGGTGGAATAACCCACATCAAAAGATGATTTGACGTGACAAACCGACGACGATTAGTACTGAATTGTATTGTTGTAGATTTTGCAAACAAACTTAGGGTGTTACCGTCGATCGATCGATTGGTGTGGTAGCTTTGGCTGATCGACGGATACACTAATCGATCGATGTTGATCGACAGATACCGGTCGATGAAACGCGGCGCGCTCGGACAATAGGTCGGCGGTCTAGTAGAAACTATCGATCGACGTCGACTGTTCCATTCTACCATCGATCGATTAGTATGGTAACACCCTTATAGTGTCAATTTTTAACGTTTCAGAGTGAATAACATCCTGAAGCAGTTCCGAGACAGCAGCGACTATAGGATATCAGAGTTCAGTGTCTGCAGACATTCCGTAGCAGGACGAATGGCGATGTGGTAATTAAAGATTTATTAAATAACATCACCAATTAAAGTAGCATTGTGTACACACAATTTCAAAATTCCTTTATTGCCATATCAATGTTACATGCCTGGGTACTAGATGAAATCTAGTTTTGTACGACCATCTTTTCAAGAAGGCATCAATCTCTTCTTTTAATTTTCTTTCTACTTTGTTAAGTAGAAATTGTTTCCGAGACTGTCTATCCCAAAACTGATCTCAAATTTAGGCTCAGTAATCATTAATCTAAAAACTGTTATTTTGGCTAATTTATTCCACTCTTATCACTTTTTAAACTTACACGGTTTGTATACATATTAATTAGATAAAACGGGAATTACCGTGTTAAACATTTATTACTGATGTCTCGATATTTCGACAGCATTACAGCCATCGTGGTCACGAGTAGACATCAATAATAAATGTTTAACACGATCGAGTACATATCGAGACATCAATAATAAATGTTTAACACGGTAATTACTAATTCCCGTTTTATCTAATTAATATGTTATTCCACTCTTATATTTCAGGGGTGGTGCCTTAATCACGGGTAGTTTGGTGCTATACTTCTTACATAAGAAAGTGAAGTGACGAACTGTATGTATAATTTGTAATTGATACTCGATGCGGTTGTATTGTAAATAATGTTCTAAGAAATTAAGCCATAAGTACGTATCTCATTAAAGTTCTATTTTGTTAATCATTGCATTGTCAACAAGGTAAATCAAAGATTGCATAAAATACATTGTATATTTTGTGAATAGTGGTTTTATTAGTACATTACATGGTAATATTTTACTTATAATTAGGTAGGTACGGACAACAGCAGATCAATGGTAAACACAGTACGATTTTAAATCTTACGACGCAGATAATAAGAATGTTACAATTGATCTGCTGTTAGCTGTACCTATACCAAGTAAGCATATTTTGTTAAATTATTTAGATTCGCATTCATAGTATTCATATCATAATAGATCTTAGATGTCTAAAAGTATGTAAACTTACACGCCCTTTTCCTTAATCTTAATTCGTTTGCTTAAAGTTTATGTTCCTAAAGCCTCAGTAGCCAAAATGAAATATTGAGCTTGCATTCAGTCCCGGAAGCTGTCAGATTGTTGAATAAGTGAGCTGTAAATCGGCACAAATCACACGCGTCCAAATGTTTGTTCACACTGCGCCCGCGCAATGAAGGCGCGCTGCAAGTGTAAGTTTGCATGTCGGTACGGTAACAACAATCGCTATAGAATCCATTAGCGTTAGCGACTAGAGCGAGTCCCCACTTTAAGCTATATTCAGCACATTTACTATGAGTTAGGTACTATATAAAACAGAATCCACGTGTGGCTTAATTTACGGATAGCCTCCTTAAGGCGCTATATAGTTGTCAAAAGCAAGAGTGAGACAGATGATGCAGCGGCGGAGTGAAGAGCACGGCGCAGTACCTCAATATTCGTATTTTTATGAATTTTGGCAGGGAAATAAAAATACGCCAACAAAAATCAGATTTTTTTGAAAACAAGCTCTCGTATTTAATGTACCCTACATTTTGATATATATTTTGTATGAATAACTATTTCGGTTAGATATAATTTTCATTTTAAAAGACATGGAAGGAATAGGTATGTTTGCGATTTTTTCTATAGAGCGAAGTTTGTCCAATCGTGTATCGGTATTCATCAGTCTCTAAATATACACCCCAAGATTGCTATATATTTTTTTCAGACGTTTAATTATAGTAGATAGTGCCGTAGCCTTCGTAGAATAACTGAAAATACGCGCATACGAAGCCTTAAGACAATTGACAAGTATTTAATATGACAAAGCTCCGAAGCGAAGCCCTCAACAATGTTGTTGGCCCAGTACTCAACTCATATTATAACTTGTACTATGTTATATATTAATAGATTTATAGCCGTTCTTGACGGCGATATGTTTCCGCATATAAACGATTTTCAGCTTCTAACTAAATAAAGCTTTGTCTATTTCAAGGAACACGAGGTTCATATATCGTAACTCAATTACCAGCGCACTATAATACAAAATTATTGTTTAAACAGATGTTTATGCGAATGTAAATAAGACTGTCCTGATATCTGCTCCCAGAATCATACTGTTTTGCAAATGATTAATATATTTTAGTAATAAATTGTTTATATGCGTCGGTCGTTAAAAACATTGTAATTGGCCTAGCCGCATGAATGCCCAACAATGTGTGGTTTATTTATTGATCCGCCATAATTATAACCCACCCACGGTATTGTGCATAATTTATTAAATAACCACAATCTGCAATAGGTACCTATTGGTTGGATGCTTGGTAAGTTTATGGGAGTTTACAATGTGGTGCCGTGACCAGGATAGTTGGATAAAGTGTTAATAAAATATTATATTATAGGTCGTAAAAAATATATAAGTACCTGTATTTGTTACAGTCTATTGCTGTTTTTCATTAACCTAGATAAACTCTCTTCCTTTAAATCATGTTGCTATCCCTTTCATACTTCGTTAAAAAAGGTTAAGATAGAAAGGGGCCTAAACTGTGGCGTAATTTTAAATCACGTTTACGAGTACGCGCCAATGTCTATAGACACTCCAGAAGTTTAGAAACTCGTTAAAAATAGTGTTCGCTTTTTTCCTGTAATGTAACGTTTTTTTGGAGACGTAAGGTATGGGTTTACTTACGTTATAGATACTTGGGTTAAAGGTACAATAATAGATTAACTAAACGATATCCTGATGATCCTAAAATTCGGCATTCCTTACGTACAACCGTAAAATAATGAATTCAGCTAGCGAGTGCATTTCTTCATATATCTATCCCATTATCCGGCCAGCTCCACTTGAAACTGGTTAATATTCACCGAAACCCATCGCCTTCGTGCAAAACCAGTTCTCCTTATGAGGAATTCAGTCGAGATATACCACTACGAAAAATGGAATAATTGGATACGAGTACTTCCTAATCCTTATTTACCCAGTAATTCGTTTCATCTCGCATGACTGCCCATTCGTCCATTAAGTAGGTCGCGGCTGCATGCCACGCACCTGCGCACGTCTCCATAAATACATGGCTCTGAGTTATTGCGGTATTTTATCACTTCCCTATCTGTCTAACCAACCCGCCGCACCGCCGCTAAGTGTAGGTAACTCTTCTCGTGGCGCCTACCTATGACGCACTAAAGTAAAGAACATTGCATTTTCAAGTAGGTAGGGCACCTATGGAACAGGAGTACAAACTTCAAGACTAATAATTCACATTAGAAATAGGTACCGGAGTGGTTCTTTCCCTCTTACACGGAGTTACTAAAGGTTGCTGAAATAACTTAATTTCTAGTAATACTAATAACATTTCTAAAACAAAATACCTCCTGCTTTTTTGGCATAATATGTACCCTACGCAAGTTCCGTGATCAAGATACAATACAACCATTTGTGCATCACAATCCACCCACTCTATCGTAAAGGCTACAGGAGGATAGAAATGAACCTACTATATTTTATAGATCCTAAAAAATTACCATCCTCCTTCCGTCAGTCAAATGCCTATTGCATAGAATTTTGTTTGTTTTTAATTCACACTTTTATATGTATTTTTTTTTTTATGCAATAAATAATATTTGATTTGATTTGAGTAGGTAACAAATGAATTATTACAAAAATAAAACCTTAAGTACAACTTTTTTGTCATAAAAAGTACCTACGTAAAGTACCTTGCATCATGTCAGTCCTGAGTCCCGTGGTCAAGCAAGACGAATATAATGCCTACATTGAAAAATCCATCAAGTCTGCTACATGATGCCAGGAACCGACATATTATATCCAGACACTTGAAAAACATTACCCTTCTCCTTTCAGCTGTCGGTTAAAACCCGGCCGGTTGTCATTCAAACAGCAACAATTTATGAGCAGTGACAGCGCAGCCGCGGACCACGTCCCAGCTGTCCTTCCCTGTGCCGTCCTGAGCTTGTCTCCACCTATTGTTCGTTGTACGACTGTCCGCATGAAAAATGTAGTCTATTTAATTTCTTTGGCAGCCTCGTCGTCAAGTATATTTTCATTTGGCCGCCGCGTGGGAGCTCCGCGCCGATCGCCGATATAGCAGGTGACCGCTGACCGTCGCTATTACGATGCAATCGTATTGTTTTATTGGCGTGTAAAATGTATGCGGGTAATCTTTGACTCGGCTGATTTAATTTAGTTAGTAACTACGCTCGCCTAATCACTAACTAAAATACTGACTAATGAATAGCTGACATGGCCTCAAGTAGAGTTCTTGAATTGCTTGTGAATACTGTTTTATTCCGAACAAAGCGGTAAACTTTTGCCCCCCATTCTTAATGGCTCTCAATATTATCCAAAAATATTACAAAAAATCGGTCATCTCTGAAGCACTCATTACTATCTCCCTTATCGACTCTACATTGCAGTTGAAATACTTACAAATCTATCTGCGAAAGATCGCCTTAATTAAGGGTTAACCATTTCCTGTTTACAATCTTCTGCTTTGGCGGCATTAATTGTGTAACTTACACAATTAAAGCCGCCATGGTAGAAGATTTGTATGCGTCAACCATCGCAGATTATCTTCTGTCTGCTAGTTAGAAGCTGTCGTAGCGTGGTCGCGTCGGCTAGTGACAACGGCTGCGCGCGCGCCGGTTTATATTTGTGGCGATCACGCACCCGCCGACTGGTCACCACGCACTTCCTACTCCTGGCTCAGTCGACACCCGCCAAGGCCGCGGAGACATTGCGGAACACTTCTGCCTTTGAACATATCAAATGCATGAAAAGACATATTAGTGATCTCAACTCAAATATCATAGCCCTTTTTTCCTGCTATCACTCGACTGACAGGGTCAGACAGGGAGCAATGGCGGGCTTTAGTGTCAAAAGCTTTAGATTCACTTTGGCTAAATAAGTGGAGTAAATAACTAAACTAAAGCACGAAATTTCGATCATCTTATACTAAAAATAACTATAAAATTACATGCCTCAACATTATAATCTAAAATAAGTAGGTGCGTAGTATTTTAGACAAGTTTTTGGGCATGAAACCACAGTATCGGAAAATCGACAACAACGCATTTGTGACCTGGGGATTCGAACCTGGATTTTCATTACTAAAGTCCAGTGTCCTCGCCTAACATAAATTAAAGAAAATGGCCGGCGGCGGGCGGATGGTCGAATTCATTCCTCATGTAACCTAACCAGAGGGCCACCGGGCTGTCTAGTCGAGTCTATAAGTACGGTTTAGTTAGACAACAGAATGGCAATTAGAATCATCGAAGAATCGTTTGCGCTAAGCTTTCTGACATTCGAATAATGAGCCGAGCCGAGCTCCACTGTAATCTGCGTAAGCTAAATAATAGATTTTCAAAGCCAGAAGCCGCCGTCGAGATGAATCCCATCAATTCTGGGTATAATAGCGATTTATGGGCGATATGTTCCGCGTAGCCGGTGCCAACTGCCAAACAATGATATCCGCAGAGTGCTGGCCACGTGACTTGAGTGGCAGTGGCACTGTTGCGACATCTCAGATGTATGGCTGGCAGGTGGACGTGAGATGTGACGTAGTTTTTGGGTCAGTACGATCCGAATCTATTATCTAGTTTATTACGTTGTTTTGAGAGAAGACCGTCGGATGCAGAGCATCAGACATAGCAGCGATTTGTCATTTGTCGCTTAGAAACGATTGGAATCTCCGAAGCACTGAGAGTCGCTTCATATTAAATGATTGTTGTAGGATCCCACATTGGAACTAGATCGATATTAATCAAGAAAAGCCGCAGTGGTTACTGTGTGAGACTGCCGCACAGGCTCTGCAGGTTGAACCCCATCATGGTGGACCTCTCTTACTACAAGCTTTTTGCTTGGACTCGCTGGGGAGAACATTGCTATTGTAAAACATTACTAATCCTCTTCCTCGGTCTCTAACGGTACATAAACCAGTAGAATTGCTTTTAGGTAATATATCTAGCAAATGTGGAAACATTTCAATTGGCTTTTTTCTTTTTCTTTTTTGGTTTATAAAAAATATTCATACAACCTCTAGTCTATAAAATCCATGCTTTTTAGGAACAAATTATATTTATTATTCTTACAGTAACCTTTGATTACCATTATCGATTACGCTCCAACCCGTCTTGAATTAAGTAAGTAACAATTTTTGATTAGATATTTGTAAAGACGCTTACATTGGCCGTATCGTAGTACTACATCGATAGCGTAAAAGAAAAGCATCATCAGTCAAATCGAGTTACACGTGTACGAAGGGTACCTTCTAAGAAAAATCAATAGAATTTAAAATAGCATAACCTTCGCACAGCAAATCATTCTCGTAGTCTGAAATCGAACTGTGACTGACAGGTTGGTTGTTTTTTAATTGAATTCTTGGGCGCCTCTCGCAGCTCTATGTCATGCTATGAAGGCGTGGGTTAATCTACGCAGTTGCCAGAGGTACTTCGAATCTTGTTCCATATTTTTTTAACACAAATCCACGCGAACCAGAATAATAGTCACAATTAAAGACCTAATGAAATTCAACAAAAAGGTATATAAGTACGCTTAGTTTCATTAGAAAAATACTTAGGTAGTTTTACACCAATCCTATCCTTATTAATTATACTTACTTACCTAAAACTAAAACAGCCCTGTAAATGTACAATCGAGTATCGATGAGATGAACCACTAGCCCTATTCATTTGGTCGCATGTAGGTACAGATCCCTGCCATCACGAAATGCATAGGTATATTAAGATCGTTAATTCAATTTGATGTCTAAGAGAAATCAATCTCAAACAGTCAATACGAATATACGGTAATTGTGCAATAATCGCATTCGTTCTAACTGTACAATGTAAAGTGACTTGATTGAAATCGAAATAATAAATGATTTAGCTGCGCTATGAGATTATTGGAAACTGAAGCGAGCTACGTACGGAAAATTCCTTAGCTTCCTAATATTTTTAAAGCTTTAGTAGACAGGCAACCATACGTGAGATTTTGTCCATAAAAGTGTACAATAGGAAACATTATATCATAAATGACTGTTCCTGATCAATATGTCAGGTAGGCTCACTAGAGGACGGGCCGAAGTCGTCAAAGGACAACATTTTATAAACTGATCAGGCGGAAGTGTTGCTGACCGTACATTAGGATGGAGAGGGCCAGTTATGTGATGCCGAGTGTCTCAGCATTCCCGCCCGCCGCCGCCGCACTAATGACATATTTCGGTCCGGGCAGCCGCCGCCAAGGACGCGTCACCGTCCGCACTCGCTCTATTTCAGACCGCGGCTATTCCTGAAAGCTTACATTGTTTTATTTTCGGCTCCAACACTGTCCACCGGGAAGTGGCTGCCTATTAGCGGCCTTTCTTTTTATTTCGCGAATATTCGAGTACGTACAGACGACAGCACATTAAGCTACCAAAACCATTGCAATCTAGATCGTATTTATATTGCGTAGAATGCCCATGCGTATTTATACTAATATGATCGAAATAATTACCTGTCGTGATGTAACACTGAAGGAACTGATTGATTGAACCTGTTCATCATTGTGAAAATAAAGTGATCCGATCTAATAATGTGAAAATAACTATGCAATAATCACAGAATACCTGAAAATGTTAGTAGGGTAGTTTTTGTTTACAAAATAAGACACTTGATTTGGGTTCGGTATAGATACATAAACACACCCCTCTGCCCCGTAGGGATAATGCAGACGACCGCCTATCATCTGCAGCGATTCTGACACACAACTCTCGCATCCTCCACATTCATCATTCCTCTTTCTTTAGCATAGATAATATTAATTCTTTGTAGCACATGCTATGCATGCAATCATTAACATTTTCCGAAATAACTTTCTGTTAAGATGGTCGCATTTAGGCCATTACTGGTTTATAAAATAATTCAATAGAATACCATGAACAGCACCTATCGAAATTGCTAATTACTTCGCCAATAAAATGAGTGATCACAATCATAAACCGTCGTTCTCTTCAGAACAAAGGACAGTTTTAGTGTACATGATGTCAGAGCAGAAAGCGTCAAATCCATTCCACTCACAGCGCGCATGGGGCGTAGGTGCGCGTGAGGTCGCCGGTCGCCGCTGCCGGCATCAATCATCGCTTGACATGCTTCAGGAAGGCCGCCGTGGCGACCTTAGCTCAGCTTTTTGTAGCGGGTTGTGACACCGCCTGTTATTGATGACTGTAGACCTCTTTTATGTCTCTGCTGGCTTCTAACCTGATGTTTTTCGTAGATGCTTGCTTGGGATCTACCCGTACTTGGTAGCTTGATAGTCTCAGCAGATTTTGGTGAAGAAACTACAACAAACGCAACGTAATATGCCGTTCTAGTCCTTGTAGAAAGCAAATCCTTACTGAGGTAAGGAGAGCGTGGAATTCACATTGTTTGACTGTTCAAGATTCGTAGAGCTTTGGTAGACCTAAGTACTCTACCTACTATAGATGAAGTATAGTGCTTTACGTAGGACGAAATGACGGTATTAAAGATTTCGACACGAATGTCCCAGGTCGATTCCCGGTCAGCTATGTATCATTGAGCTTTCCACGGTTTGTTTCGAAGAAAAACTTACTTATTTTAACGATTATTTATTATCAAAAGTAAAAAACCGTGATGAAACCGTTTCTTGCCCGTGGTTAGGTACAGCTAACAGCAGATCAAGTGTAACACTTTGGACCGTTCTTATTATCTGCGTCATAAGAGTTGAATTCGTATTGCAAGTGTTACCATTGATCTGCTGTTGTCCGTACAACGAGTACCAGTAGTAACACGGGCAATAAAATCATCCCTTAGTACTACCAAGCCGTCAAGAGTAAGACAGGATTTTTTTTACATGGATGTACTTACCTACTTATAAAATTCCCTTGTTTTCTCGCGGACCCACTAAGTTGACCCGCGAATGGAAGATTTATTTCTCCTAGACCGACTGAAGGCGTAGGAACCTGCCCCCAGCGTGGTCGTCCCTCGAGGTGTGTTAAGGCCTGTACATCAACGGCTGGGACATAAATAGGCTGTTGATGTTGATTAAAGTTTTGTTCAGTAGAGAGTAGCATTACAGAATATTGTTGACTAGACTTTGAAGTGCCCCGTTTACACGTCATTTCACAGTAAGCAGGCACTCGTAGTAAAAGCCATTGGTCGGCAAGTGGTTTGTTTGTAAACGCTAGGTGCCGTTGCGTCGTAAGCGCTGTTTGTTTGAAATATCAAACGAAGCTTTTATGTTCTTATGTGGCGAACATCTTATTTAGTTGCGTTATGAAAAAATCGTGTTCGCAATGATTAAATAAATCTCAATCAGGAGCAGACAGTGCATTTATTTGTCTAAAGTGACACATTTTAGATTGAAAATATTGTATTTTAGTGTATACCATCCAAGACCAACTTATAGCTAAGTATTTTTTAAATATAGTAAATTTTATACTTAAGTACATAAAAGTTCATCACTTCATCGCTAGACAAGTTGTTGATGAGTTTGAAACTTACAGACAATGGGATAAGTTTTATATTAAACCCTTATAGACACTAAGGGTCACTTGCACCAACAAGATAACCCGGGTTAATTTAAAAACACCATTATTTTTTGTGTGTTTTATTTTAACGAGTTAACCCTGAGGTTCGAATTGGACCTGAAACTGATTGCTTCAAGAGTAACTCGGCTAACAGCGGTAATGAAGGCAATAAATCCCCCATAGAGTGTGCATAGGATATTTATAGCAGAGTGACGGTCACCTGGGACCTTGGTGTGGGTGCCAGCCCCGGCGAGACACATTTTACACCTGGCGATGCGTGTAGCAACGCGAATAGCAGATCAGAGACCTGTATGTATCTGACAATTGGTGTTAATATGTCGTGGCTAAATGGCTAAGCCTAAAGGGGATTCACAATCACTGTTTAACGCCAAAATTGTGTGATTGGCGCTTTTTGAAGACCTATTTAAGGTCCAAAGGCGTACGACGTACTAACTTTAGATCACGTATGACGTAGGTACTAACTTTAGATTATGGCTTAACAGAGTTGCTAAACAGCCTTAATTACCTACAACTGCAAACGTCCTTTTGCTTTTGCAAGACTGGACGGATTCTAAATGTTTTTACAATTTTACTTGAAAGCTATGTTACTACGACCACTTTACGATGGACTGTGTCGTCGCGAATTCAAACCGCGTCTATAATCACGTTTAGTTTTACCTAAATAATTTTAAACGCCTTCAAACGCGAAAAGAATATAACGGTCCACGGATAATCGTGTCTGATTTGTGATGGATAATCGAAGATATGGGTGTTCGGTCGGTGTGTCGTACGGTATAAAGAATTCTACAGATTAATGATTGCGAACAAGTGTCGGGTGGAGTAAAATGCAATCGACGTGACGTCGTGTCAGTGGCCGGCTTTACAACCACCACGTCCGTCCGCAGCGAACGCTAATCACATCAATTACCTACTCACATTAACGTCAGGCTATTAAAATATTAGTTCATTATCCTCTTTCCTTCATTTATTTTATTACTAGTAATTCCATATAAGTAAGCTTGAAATGGCGTCTGAAAAAAAAAAGTAAAGAAACAATAATTTCAATATCTTCCCCGTGTTCAAAGAGTATAGATTAATACTACGTACAGGTTCAGTGTCTCTGCTTGGCTGAGCCTCTACTCTGATTTAAAATAACTATGTCAAAAAGACATTATATCTTTAAGTACCTAGGTATATTTTTATATTTATGTCCTGTAAGTTGACCCCTGCTGGGCCCTCCCCTCCTCCACTGATTCCTATCGTGAGGATCCTCTGACTGTCCCTTCATATTACTGTTGGTCTTATCTCATCTCTCCACTTTCGCATGGGTCTGCCTCATCGCCAGTCACTTCTAGGGCACCTGCGTAACAATGCAAGATAATGGGATTTAATGCAATAAACAAGTGAATTATCACGAAAACAATGTAATCGACGTCATTCCCGCAATCAAGACGAAGCTACCGATGTCTCATACATCAAGCTTTTAGGCTACAGGAGTCAGGAGGCCTCAAAGTATTCGACGTAGGTACCCATACACTCGTAATTAGACGAGGATAACCTCCTCCGTTCCACAGTTGGAGAAAAAATCGAGTCAACCACCCTTTTGTTATCAGAAGGTGTACACAGCCAGTGAATATTTCGCACGAGCGAATAGCACTTGCTCACATGTAAGGATATCTAATTTTATACCCAAGGTAACCGTACATAATGTAATATCTGCATAATTCAGATATTTCGGGCAGATACGATGCGGTGCTGCATATCCCGGGATTTAGTCCCAATTTAGAGACTACAGATTTGACATTCAACAGCGCCTGTGGAGGCCATAGAGATAATACTCGTAGATGACTACTAACTATATAATAATTGCCCATATTATACCTACCTACGGCTATATACGCTGTAACAAATGTATTCTACCTAAATTACGAACATAATTTTTTTTTACCAGGTATTCACTGCAGAAGTGATTCTCATTTCAAAGGCACGCCACTTCATTTTCATAGTTTTCGTACAGAATGAGTAGGCATCGATAGTCATTTATTGGGCTTAAAGTGATATTGGTAATTAAGTAATTAGGTTATTTGATGAAATTTACGATACTTTACGCTCATCAATCGCGCTTGAATTACGATGGTGTCCGTCCGGCACACCATACGAACAGTATTGAATTGGAAGACACTTGATTTCTTTTCGTTGCGACTTTACATAAAGCTATTCAATAACCCTACCTTTTGCGAGTAAGTTAAGCTCTTAGTAATATCTACTACAACCATAGTTTGTTTTTGGCTAATTTCATGATTCTGTTTGCACAACAAAATCTAGTTTCCACTAGAATTTTGTTTTTAATTAACATTAACTTTTCATTACCCAATATCGATTTTAAAGACCTTGTAAAAACCATTAAAACAAATTACAGTTCTCGAGTTCCTTTCCTAACAAAATAAACTAATCTCAAGTATCGAGTCATTTGCATTTTTAACGATTCGTTAAGAAAATTTAATTATTTTAACCAGTTGCTGATATAAATCATAGTAAACATTAAAATACTGGGAATGTTTTAGTTTTCTTCCGGATTTAATGGAACATTGACGCACGTAAAACATTTCGAAACTAAATTCGATTCGGTCGGCCCAGTGTGTAACCCTGATTTATTTTTGTTCCATAGATATTGCATTGATCTTGATATCAGTCGCGATCATTTTGAATTGGCTACCTTTGTTCACATCTGTCTCTTATGTAGAGCTTTACTCTTAGAGTAAAAAATCTGTATCACCCTGAAATGGGTATTAGGTAGTTAGGTACCTGCTACCGATTTCGCACAGAGTGAATGTGAATTTGGTACTCCGTAGGTAGTATTAATACTCAAATCTCACAAGGACCAACGACAATCGGTTTATTTATCCCACCCCGTTCAAGTGAATTTGCTAACGCCCGCCCCATCAATTCAATTCTAACCACGGTCTAATAAGGCAGCCATAATTCAGGAAATCCCTTTATAATATTATACACAGTGTTTGTTTAAATATTTTTATATGTCTGGAAAATGACTTTAAGAGTTTACAATACAAATGCTTTTAAGTACATAAATTAGATTAGTGTTCACAAAAGTTTACTTCGACGCCCAACAAAACACCTACACATTCTTGAACTACGAGTAGGTATTCAGATAAAATCTATTTTCTTTGTTAATAGTAAATTTTCTTTATGATGTTCCGAGATTACGAAAATATGAGAACAAACACATCACAGTTTGCGTTACAGACGTGTCATCCGCTACTGAGAAAACTACCGAACTCGCAGTATAACGTTCCACTTTGCGCTAATTAGTAGAACGTATTTATTATATAAAAAAAGTTGTTAGATGTGTCTAAAAAATCAAATTGAACGAAAAGTAGTTTTGATCTTGATCGCCATAACTTCTTGAAGCTGTCAAAAACACCTACTAAAATTTGACAGCTCCGTGGCGTAAAGATCCTACTCGTAAAGATACTGAGATTATGGCGTTTCATGCTTGATTGGTGGGAAACGATCGTAGGCAATGCCGTCCTCTGATGGGTCGAACCAGAAATTATGACCCCAACCTTGTGACTTTTCAGCGATATTTCACGACTGCACTACGGAATGTCACATCACCAGCGATATATCTTGCTAGCTAGGCCAATGAGGATGGAGCAACCGCGGAGCCCGCAGCGCAACGGTACAGCCGCCGGTCACCGGAATTTTTCGATGGACAACTGCCAGCAACTCTTTTCAAATTAATTATTATTTTACGCGCCTCTAAAGCATTCTATTATAACAACACTCATATGCCGCGAGTGGGCTATTCTCGGCACCGCGATAATTTACGACCGTTTGATTTGCCCTCTTAATCTTAGACAAGGCGAACAAAATTTTGTGTCAATCTCGTTTATGGGTTATTAAACGTTTAATGTTGTCGTGTTCCATTGGAACTCGAATTATGATTACCCATAATAATAATAATAACAGAATGGACGCGAAAAGTTTTTCGCTGAACTCTAAAATTTGCTTTAATCAATATTAATTATTCATATACTTTTATTTCAGAAAGGGAACAATTCATATCTTACTTAAATTTATTTACAGCACAACTTCCGCGCACTATTTTGATCAACAAATCAAAATGTAATTTTGTGCCTAATTGATAGAGATAATGGGAATACTGGTTATATTTGGAAAAATAAAATAATCTACATTACAATTCTTGCACAGCAAAGGTGACTCAGATGCATGTAAGTACTTAAATATATTTTTGGGCGTAAGTAGGTATATTTTAAAATTTATATTTAAGCCACTTATCAAGAAAAAGCTGCACATCTATGATACTTTGACGGCCATACCATAAGGACAACGCAATTAACACAAACATCATCCAGTATGAGAATAAAGTAGTATTTTGACACCTACAATCTACATGCCTATTTATTATTTGTGATAGATACGACGCGTTAGATACAATTATGTGGATTGACCTTGCCAGTCGTTCAGGACATTTGGCATACCTACAAAGCTTTTACCAGTATGTGGCTGGGGTTTCCAGCTGTCTTTCGAAAGCTATTCTTAGCTAAAGTTAATCCCATCGCGACGACGCGACCGAGCTTTGTTGCTGGAATCAAATACACGCCTGTTTAGTTAAAGCTGCCATCGCACAAGGTCTCAACATACACATGTTTACTTTGAAAAGTAAACAAGAACATCATAGGATGACAGGACGTTATGCCTTCCAGCTAGATAAAGTATCAATCTAGAATACGTAAATAACTGAATCTGGCGAGGTGATATAACCAAACTCTTCAAGACCCGGTCTTCCCAGTCAAATGCTTGGGGGTCTATTCAAGTAATACAAATGGAAAGCGGTCTATGTAAGAATGTCACATAAGTCTAATTATACGACCAAATAATGTTTTAATTTGTCTTATTGTAAGGTAGGTATTTGTATAGGTTAAGTGTTTACATCAAGCGAGTCACGAGTAACCTAATGTGGCCACAGGAAGCCGCATTCTAATCTCCTTCGCTTACAGACACTTGTTTGATTCAAGTAGGTCTGTTACGTCGACGATGCGATGGCAAGCATAATGAAAGTCATATGAATCAAACATAATTGCAACATCAAAGCTTACCGCGCGAGTGATCTCAAGAAGACATGCGATTGATTCTCTTCAATATTAGAATGGTAAAAACACGTAGGCTGTTATTCATAAACGTGATTTAAAGTTACGCCACCGTTTAGGCCCCCTGTACCTTTCTATTTTAACCTTTTTTAACGAAGTGTGAAAGAGATAGCATCACGATTTAAGGGAAGTGAGGTTTCACTAGGTTTATGAATAACAGCAGTACACGGCAGGACATTACGTTCAGGGGGATGACCGCTACTTCAATCGTTATGGTTATCGTTTTCATTTTGACACTTGAACGATATACATTGCTGCGTTTGGTTGTCGCTTGTTAAAACTTGCAAAAACATAGCAGCAATGTATAGCGTCCATGTGTCAAATTGAAAACGATAACGATTGGAAGTCGCGGTCACCCCACAGGGCCTGACTTTTTTTATTTTATATCACCATACCATATTTTATTTGCATGGGGTCCAGAGCTCTGTTCCCAGTTGGGAAGGTTCATGTACCTAAGGCACTTATTCCGAGTATTTATGTTTATATGTCTCTGAACCCATAAAACCCTAGTTTGGGCCATGAATGTGATGTCTTTATATTACTATGTTATCACTATTTAATATCTTCATATACTTAGAGTGATCTATACCTTTTCAAATAAAATAATACTTTTAAAACAAAAAAAATCTACTGTTTTTTGCATTAAAATTATTAAGTCGGTGCAAATGTAACGATCATCATCATCAGCCCGTACCACTGCTGGACGTAGGCCTCTCCCAAAGCGCACCAATCAACCCTACTCTCGGCCCTCTGCATCCAGTCCCTGCCAGCCATCTTGCGAAGGTCATCCCTCCAAAATAATGTATGTAGATATACAATACACCCAAAAATAGTACCCTCCTTATTAGGACACTCGGGCAAAAACCGTCCAAACACCTCACATTTATTTTTCAGATGTGGTGACATAAAAATAACCCCCAACAACTTTCCTTGGAACTAATATGTTAAACCTGTGATCCACAAACAAAAGTTTCAAATTGAAACTCCTGTCATACGCTCGACGAAGCATTTCTCGGCGCTTGCGCTATACGACACTTGTAGAGCGATATAAATATAAACGATATTTAAAATTAATGGGTATTTATGTTCTGTTTACATTGAAAATCACCTGAATCTTCTAAATTACGTCTGAAACTGAAATATTAGTATTAAAGCAGTAAATTAATTAAAAAGTATACACTAGCCTACGCTCTGCCCCAAAATAATATTTCACCTCTATATTACTAGTATGTACCTACCATAGATACGTCCTTACATTTTTTAATAATGAGAGACGGCAAACAAGCAGACCACGATGGTAAGTGGTAAACCGTTGGCTATAAACACCATAACTCAACCATAACCATAATCATTAGCCCTAGTTTCAAGACCCCACGCTGTTGGGTCACAGACCTTCCCTTACATCGAGGGCCATGATCCACCACGCGGGTCCAGTGCGGATTGGCGGATTTCACATGCCTTAGATTTTTTTCTACGGCGTGCAGGTTTCATCACGATGTTTTCCTTCACCGTTTTGAGAGCACTCGGTAAAAGCACGTAAGTGTTTCCGTCGAAAAAACCGAGGATAACTCATTGGTGACTGCAACCTTGTGGACCTCCGTATCGCAAGTCTTTTGACACAACCACTGCGCCACCGAGCTGTTTACTGACAATCAAACGCTAAATATTAAACCTACGACGCTACATGTTTTTACGCAATTTGTAATGTAACGTTATCACTTTCCAATTGGCAAGACAGGTAGATATCTATCCCCAAGACTCGCCGCCCTGGCAGCGGCCCACGGTCTGCTAGATCATTGTCTGAAGTGCGCACGACTTGTCCGTCAAGAACACTATTAATCTCCAACAAGTTTGACTTTTTTTTGCTATAGTAAATGCTAGTAAAAAATTCTTAAAACTGTGTGAGAAACTGTCTTTGCGAACACCGCTTAGCAATAAGGACCGCTCCATATAAAAAAGAAGATAACGCTTGTCTAGGCACAATAGGTGCGATTCTGGCGCAGCCGCCAAGTCGATTCCCTAAATGCAGCTGTCACTGTCACTCGTATGCAAAGTAAGAGTGCAGTGAGCGGGACGCCTCGCTTAGCGACACTATTGTTAGAATTTACGGAAAGATGGCAAAGTAAACTGTTTATTAAAAAAAAAAATTTAGAAACTAGGTTTTTGACAACAATATCGAATCGACAAGCCATTTTTTTAACAGCAGCTAGAAAATAAATAGAATGTTGAAAACTCCGTTTAAATTAAACAAATTAATCCTTCCGAACCTTTATGCTGGTTCGATTTTAAAGGTCGGAATTTGCAAAGGTTTAATGCTACTTGACTATCCTATATACCTTTCTCTGTCTTCTGCCGTACTTAAGAGCGTTCCATGAGCCAACTAGCGCCGCCAATCTTAAAAAAAACATATCTTCCAATATAATCAATTTTATTAAAAAAGCTACGTTCACATTGTTTATTGCTATAAATATTATTTTTTAAATGCTTATTTGTAACGTGATTCAATGTAGGTAAGTTGTAGTTCAGATAATTGCGAAAAACGGCCGTTTCTGGCACATTTGTACCAACTACAAATGACATCAAATGTTATTATTGATGAACTGTTGGCTGTACACTCTTGAAGAGGTGAATAATTTATTGTATAATCGTATAAAATTAGGGATCATTTTACAAGGGTCGGCAGGTGAGCTCCTGGCATAGAGCCAAGTGCAACCCACGTACGTTCGTTTGCAGGTAGACCATTTATTATATCGTGCGAAGATTTACTCTTAATTCAAATAAAAATAAAATAATCGATAAAAGTTTCCCATCATCAACATCGCAAATGGCCAATTCCTGTAAATCTTTCATACATTTATTCGTTACGGTAAATATCTATCCGGGTTTACTCCAATCGAATGTCGACCGAAATTATATAGAGCGCAGAATGTTGAATCGATACCTATTACCTTACGTAAAAATTTATTGCTCTACCGGAGATATATAGTTACTTGTGTTATTTTAATAAAAGATAAAAAAAATAGTTAATAGAATTAAGTTTTATAGATATATTGTTTAATAAATAGGGGCGTTATTCTCGTAGCTCGTTCGTAGCAATAACTCCACCAAATTATAAAGCGTAGAGCTCCGTTCCACTCCCTCAAGGATGCTACGTAGAGCTTACGTAGCGCCCATTCGTAGAGCCTCGCGTAGCTCTGAGCATTATAAATTTTTAATTTTTATGATAAAATTCATGATGTAAATACAAATAGATACCTATGTGAATTAAAATACTTTAACTTTATTTTTTAACAATGATGAACATAATAATTAATTATTTGCGTGTTAAAATAAAATTGATCTGAGAATAAATTGAATAAATTTTATCACTTAAAAATTACGAATACTGTCGAAATCATGATTAAAAAATAACGATTTAGTCTGTTCTTATTTTATGGCCTACTTATAAGATTGAAATCTTACTTCAACCATTGCCGTGCTGTCGACTGTACGCAGGTAGTAGGTAGACAACAACATTATAGTTATAGCAAAGATCGTACTTATAAAAAAGATTGAGCGGCACCTCTCCGTCCCATTTAAGCTATAGCTACAAAACCATTAACGCATACAAATACAAAGATCGTATTACAATCTGAAATACCGCCGACTTAACTTGTCTATTGTAAGATTGTAAACTGGCCATTACGAAGTTTATAGTTAATTGCCGACTGAGGAATGACGTCACTCTCATCCCACCATGCAAAGGTCAGACAGCAATTTTAAAAAGAAATGTGTATTTTGCGAATTGCCTTGAACTTGCACATAACGAGACTGAAAAGAATTTGTTAAAAAAGTCGTGACGCACTCATGACATAAGTACCTAATTTTATATTTGGTGTGCAGAAAAAATATTAGTTTCTAGTTGTACAGCCCGAAGCACATCAAGTGCGACACCTTGGACTTTGGACCGTTCTTAATATCTGCATCACAAGAGTTGAAATCCTACTGCAAGTGTTACTATTGATCTGCTGTCGTACGTACCTACTTGATTGAAACATGCAGTGAAGGGCAAAAATTATCATCGTAAAAATTTCAGGCTATAATTTTTGTTACTTAACTACATACAGGTGACAAATTTTAATCTTCTTTCGTAATAATGAATCTAAGATCTTGCTCGTCTTGGATACGAATCGTTCATTATTATGTTGTATGGAATCGCAACATAGATATTTGGACTCCGAAGACCGACCGACTCCGACCCCTGCGAATATATCGTGTGATAGGATGACTATATTGAGGTGCTAATCCGGATGAGTACATCTGATACTACTAAAGGATGATAAACGAAGGAAACTTCAATATTTCGAATATATAACCTGCTGCAATTAATTGCTAATGGGTGTAGCAATGATTCCCGATAATAATGGTCGACTTCTCCTATATAGGGACCTGCTACGCTAGATATGTAGGTAGAATCGAAAGCTCGTTAACTGGACTTTAGACTTTATAACGTCTCTTCTTACCTATGCCATAAAAAGTTGAATCGCACTTCAAGTGACTACCTATACCATTAAATTATGAAATGGAAAATTCATGATATATGGATATAAAGAAGTGTATTGAACGTCTTCTCTCCCAAAGAGCACTTTACTACGGCGGGTTTTAATAGATACCTACTACCATGAAGGCCCATGTTCAGCCTTGGAATACGCTCCATTATTACAAGACTCGTGGGCTCTATGTCAGAAGATATTATTCCTCTCCGGTAGTCGGAACATTGCACACGGTAATATCACTGAGTTTGTTCCGTTTATAGTTTGTAAATTAAAGCTAATGTCAAGTTGACAGCGACTGTCAGCCCTATTTTCTGTCGCAGAAACGCTTTCAGTTGAATACTGAATCTTATTGCACGTACATACGTTATGTGAGGTATATTTTTAGATGATTTAGAACACAGTTTGTGTTTGTAATAGATGCTTAGAGAGAGTTTACACTGAACAAGCGAATTTAACGGGAATATCTTCAGAGTAGATATTAATGTTTCACTTTACTCTCCTTCACTCTATTCCTTTCTTGGCTTAACTTCCTTCTTATTCATTAATTCATTATATCAATAGTATATCAAATAGGTATCGACTTTTGTTACAGCGATTGTAGTTTCCTAGTTTGGGTAATTGTCGTTACTTATTATAGGGGCCAATACATACTAAGGCGAATGAAGATTGCTCTGCGGTAAGACTTACTACTACTACGACTAGCTTTTAGCAATTTTTTTCTGATAAAATATACGAAAAATTATATGATAAAAAATTTATTAGTCTTCTATCATCTACTACTAAAACTTTTCTTGAGTTGTCCCGATTTGGCTAGAAAATCCTGTTCTAAGCATCTACTACAACTTTTTTCTACTCTAGCTGCGATATTACCATGCAATATTTTGCAACGACAAAGAGATCATATATTGAAATTATGGATTTATTCTCACCATGAGACCATACTCATTATATTAGACATCATATTAGAGAACAAACAGGGAACAACTTCTATATGTAGTTATGTATGTAGCTTTTATTTAATTGAAGAAAAAAATAGACAAATACAATATTTCTTTCATCGAATCATTTTAATATTACCAAAGTATCGATAGAAATAGAGTAAGATAGGGAGTGGAATATTATGCCGCAGATAATAGGAACAAAGTGTTACATTTCATGTGCTTTCGACTATACCTGTGAGGCGACAGATCAGACAGATTTTACCCTAAATCAGGAAGGACATTAAAAATATGTTTTACTAATACAAATAGGATATTAAAGAGAGATCATTGCAATTTTTCAACAGTCTGACACTCCCCCACATGTAATGTAAACTAATGCAATGCGCTAACTCCTTTGTAAAACGGAGGATGGGACCTAATGTTGAGAATTACTATTCCAGAGTACCTACGCACGCTAATTTTAATCAACACTCTAAGCGACCCACTCGCTCTTACGCGATGTAACATATGTGACAGCGACAGTTACGTTGAGGTTTAGGATTAAATATGGTGGCCACGACAGAATCACACCTATTGTTTGACTAGAAAAACTCGCTGGTGTAGTGTGAACGCATCTCTCTGGCTCTTTGCCCGCTGCCCACCACGGAGCTTATAAAAGGGGGCAACGTCGGTCCCACCGCGCCCGGCGCGTCGCATTCCCGACTCTGTCCTCATGGGGCGCGCCACCACCACACGATAGTACCCAAACAATAATACATTCTCATGTGTACTAACCAGTGAACGGGACCAAGTGATCAGTGACACGGTAAGTTTCCCTGGTGTTGCCAGCGAAGGACTGTGTTTGTGATCTGTGACTAGTGTTACCAGCAGAGGATTTATCTCGTGACCCAGGACAAGAAGCCCATGGACATTGCAGTGTAAAATTAATAAACGCGACGCGAAATATTTAAATGCGATCGAATCCGGTGAAGTGTGGGGTGGGTGACGAAAGCCAGTGTTACCAGGAACGAATAAGTGATCAGTGACGAACTTTAAAGTGACTTTTAAGGAGACTCTTTAAAACAAAAGATCTCCTTATATTCGGGCAAAGTGGATAATGAAATGGACAGTTTTACTATCATAGAGAACAAAAACTCTTGATGGGTTGGACAAAAGTTTTCAAACCTATCTGTTAAAGTTGTCTGTTTCATCATTTACATAATTGTGAAGGAATATGAACCTACACATTGTTGAAAGAAGATAAAAACGATTCACACTTATTCGCTTCTAGAAACGCTGGCTTTTAAATATACAAATAATTGTGAACTTCGGAGACATAATTTCACAAACGGCAATGAGCTACCACCTCTATACTAGAGGTCGTAACGTCTTTGAGATTGAGACTTGGCTAACTGACCGCTCCCCAAGATTTAAATAAGATTCTACAGTGTCTGCCCTTGCCGCGAAATTAAATTAAAACTTGCTCCGTGACGTAAGCACATTGATACGGCTTACGTCACGTAACGTGACGTAAAAGTCCGTGATTACCTTCTACGAAGCTTCTACGTAATACTGGAATTACTTAAACATTTAAATTACGTATTCGATGCTGAATCTTTCGACATGACTATATCGAATTCGGAGACAGACACATTTTATTGAAGTTATATAGGTACGATAGTCAAAGCATTAAAAAACATAATTTTTTTAAATATAAGTAACCCTTATAAACCTTTGGCAATTCAATTGTAAACCCTGATATCTCTTCTGAACTAAATAATTGCGTACCCGAGTTAATCGAATAAACATAACGCAGTGACCTCAGCTCAGCCCAATGAATAAGATAGTGGCGTAAACAGATTTATCGATTACTTTTAATAAAACTAAATAAACTAGAGTTGAAGATTGAATGAAGACGTTGTTACAAATCCATTAAATTTATTTAGGGCTTCCGATAAATTCGTATCGAATAAAACGTAAAATTGGCATACGCATTAATGCGATAGCGATGTTTATACCGTGCAGTTACGAGCAGCTGTAAAAATAATTCGAATTTTACTTTCGGGAACCAGAAATATGGGAACAAAGCACCTAATATTAGCTGGATAATATCAGAGATACTAAACCGCCTGCGTCAATACGTAGTTATATTTTAACGCATGATCGAAATAAATCCGCGATTGATTCACGTAGCTCTGCTGTTCCGCTATTCCAGTGTTATGTAGGTACAGATGCCAAAACAATTAGGCTAGCTGTCCACAAATCCACAATTAAAAATATACAGAGCGTCTAGTATCATGTAATTTTTTTATAAAAATCCCTTACAATGTTATGTCTTGTAGTTTATCAAAAGCTTAACAAACGGATGGAAAATCAACAAACAAACATTTGCTCGCCTTGTTTAACACCTACTATTCCTAGGAATACTGAGATTTGGTAGAGTAAGTTCTACCCCAAACATAATATATTAACTACACGTTATTCACTGAAATTAGAGTACACCTAAATTATGTACAGAAACCCTTTTTTATCTTTCGTAGAAACCCTGTCTTTTCTGCTTGAATAAACACATGGTACAGTTAGTTAAGTGTTAAGAACTCATTCTCTTGGACTAGAAGATATAGGTAAAATGCAAAGAGCGAACCATTTCAAATTCGAATGAGCGAATTGTCGGTTCTAAGTGTATCGATTCAACAAATATTCGAGCCTATGGCATTCGACCCCACGAATATTCGAGCCCGCGCTCATCGATAGAATGAATTTCGGTCCCATGCGGTACACTCAACCTTATAGGTAGATACGCAATTCTTAATCCAATTAAATTAATTCCAATTAGCTCAGTCATGCTAAATGAGGCCTGAAGTAGATAATTAGTTCACAACCAGATAAATTAAGAATTGGCAATGCCGCGTTAAGGCCCTAACCTTCGCAATATAAATATGGCCTCAGTACCGCAGCCCGCCAACTGCCCTGTAGCTGGTCCTGCCAAATCTTGCATTACGACACTCTACCACGATAATTCTATTTCGATTATTACCTTCGCCCGTTTATTTGTAGATGACGAATCGCCTACGAATACAGTCCGATCGTAGGTACACTGTGCGTACGCACACTCGTTACATTATCTAGGAATTTTAAAAGCTTGTTTCGTATAAAATATACGTGCTCCACACCTGTTGTTGATAATCTTACGCTTTGTTGAACTCTTGTTAATTTATTTACCTGTAAGTGAGCACGTAAGGACTGCTCATTGTTTGTTCACGAGTATCATTACCATGTTGACTTCCCCGACTGCTCGTAATCGAATGCTTTGAAATCTTTGGACAAATGTGATTCTTATATACAGAACAACGTCTCTGGATAGGTATTAAACACCCTTCATATACAGACTATGGCTTAACTTTGTATGTCCTTGAATATGTCCATCGATCAATAATAAGCAAAACAAGCAAAAAAAATACTACCCTAATAATTAAAAAAATCACACCAACATCAACAGTCTAATAAGCGTAGACCAGACTAAAACAACAATCTAATTAACGTCGATTAGATTTAAACTATTTTAACCTTTGTAAGCAATACAGTCTTATCGTTTTGTGTCACCCTGTCTGAGGCATCCAGGTCTCGGCCGGCGCAGCAAGGTCACTGTCACCCACTAGTCCTGGGTTACAATGTAGAGCGACCTTGGAAAGTGCTCTTCAACTACCTGTTGCTGCCAACAACAACAGCTTTCTATTCATTGCCGGCTGTAAGTCAATGTTCTTGATAGGAACTAGGTCAATGCAAGCAATGTGCATGGAACTTAATTAATACTTTAAAGCTGACGGAGCAGGCGATATGCACAATAGTTATTATCGCAACACATGTTCAATGTCATATGAATAAAAGTTAATTTTGTAAATTATGAAAATATTTAGCTACTTACGTTTAACTAGTTTCTGCGAAACAATCCAAAACATAATCAAGAAGTTACAAAGCTTAGATATACATACATACATTGAAATTATCAGGATAATACTATTTTTACCAGATGTTTTGTTGGGAAGTTCCAAACTTTGGATTACTAATTACGATAAACCTGACGTGTGTTGAGATAACTTGTTTTGGGGAACAACTCTCCGTCCCTGACACTTGAAAAGTTTCGCGTTATTGAAAACATTTCAAACCAATGTTATTTTGTGGATTAAGTATTCGGTTTGTACCGAGTCCCTGAGTAAAGAGTAACCTACCTAATGCAAAATCAATATTAATTGAAATGAAAGCTTACGAGCAAAAGTTAAAAATACAATGTAACGCAATATTAATGGCTCATAAACTGTCATAGCGTAGTAGTACGCTCCTCGGAGAGTGATTTTTAATCGATCATTAAACTGTAGCTAGCTTTTTATTGGGAATTTCGAAACATCCTTATTTTATTTTACGACTATTACTTAGGTACACATATATTGAATTTAAATCTATGGAGAGAGCCTAAAGTAGGTACATTTTAATAAGGGGACAGGTGGACGCCCTTGTGGTCACTTTCACTCTCGTACGTTAAAAAGGATATTATGTTCGACTTCTATAATATTGAAAATGCAAATAATAATAAAAAAACAAGTGGAGTGGCAGGGTCGCGAAAACCTCACAGCGCGTCACTCAATTCTCGGCTTTTGCATCCAGACTACAGCCTTGAGTAGGTCAACTATCCGTCTGGTCAGGGGCGTCTCATCCCTCACTACGTTTACACGTTCGTTGCCTCCATTCGTGAACCACCCCATCAGTTATTGGTTCTACGACAGATGTGGCCAGCCCGCTGCCCCTTCAGTTTGCTCTGGGCCTTCACATTTCGGCGCAGCAGCTCTTTCATTAATTCGGTTTAAATTTCCGAAGGAGTGGAACGTTTACCGAATGCGACGTAAATATTTATCTTATTGTTAAGTGACTATCGGTCGATAGAGGTCTAGGTCGGTTGGTACCATTGACTTCCTTCAATACTGTTCCCAAAAACTAAAAAGGATTTTAGACGCGGCTGATCATGAACCAAAGGACCTTTTCCGACGAAATTTGTGATTGCCAAGACCATGACCATGGCGAATTGAAAGTCACACTATTTTCAGTTCAATCGAGTCAGCGGACGAACACTCGTTCAGCAATAAAGTCGACAATGAATGGTTCTTTTATAAAATGTTTTTCCAACCGAAATAACGTTAACATTGGCATTCAGCTGTTTCCCTGTGATTTTCTATTTTCACTCTCTAAATATATTCCAAGTGGTGAGGACTGGACGCAAGGCTGACATTTTTGCTGGCGGCGATTTGGTCGCGGGAAATGGTTATCGTAAATTCACATTTTAAAGATCACTACTATGAGGAAAACATGCGTAATTATGTTTAAATTATGAGGACAGTGTACCTATATAAAACAGTGCTTGCTCTTATAATACCTACACTACACCACCTTAGTAAAATAAATAAAATAATTGGAAGCCAGTTGCAGTCACGTAACAACAATGTTGGGCTTTTTGTGCGATACAAACACGTTCACGAGTATAATCGTCTGGCAGAAATAAAGGATTCGCACCGCATGTGCATGGCTTTTTGTAGTCGGCACATGCTAGCTCAGATACTTATATAATACTAAAGTACTACTATTAAATAATGGGCTCAACGACTCCAATTATCTCTGAGCTCATTACCGCCCCCTGTGGCTTCAGCTCATTGGGGGACGATACCGCCCATTTGAGAAAATATTTAAGATCGATAAGGTTATCTGTAAGAAGTTCTGGAGTGGAGAGTTCTCCAACTTCTTCTTCTTTATTTCGAGTTCTTGGTCTCCACCACGAACGAGATAAACATATGTGTGGGATGGAGACGAGGATATAAAGATGAGGAGATTCGTACTGAGTATGCAGTATAGCTACACCAAAGATTTAAATCTTTGCTGCACACAATACTGCCAAGGGATTAAACATCCAACCGGCGTCGGTAATTCCCAAAACATACAACCGAAGCTTCAGAACATAAAATTCTCTAGGCCCATGTGCTCATAAACCAATTCATCAATCACCCATCATCGACTTATTCACTTACTGTTATAGATGAGATTGAGATTCAAATTCAAATTCTTTATTGTGCTTGCCACAACATGAGTTTACGTCATCTTAAATAAAAAGATGTCCAGCCGTATACTGATAGCTTACAGTCCAATTTATGAAGTGGTAGGTACTCACCTATTTATCTACTTAATTTATCTGTAACAGAAATCGCACAGACCCCTCAAACAAAGCCACCAATCTGAAAAGACGCGAATTTTGCCTCAATCAACCGAGACCAAAATCCAAATACTACACCAAAGTTTTTTTCTGTCAAGTACGTTGTCCTGTAAACTCGGCATTCATTATCAAAATTAAATATGGAAATCATGACTGGCTGTTCAGTCACAAAAAATTAGGGAAACGACGTATAAATATTTACGGTATTAAAAAAATATTAAATATTTTTTTCTTCTATAAGGCTTTCACAACGGAACTTTTATCCTTTAATTGCCAGTAGGCCGCACATTAGAAGTTCTTTAAAGAGCTAAAGAACCAAAAAGGTTTTTGTTAATCGCGCGATCCGATTTTGTGGTGTTTATGATTAACAGACTGGGGATTTGATTGAGTATATAGGTGGTCTATAGGTTAATTCAAAATACATGATCCCTGGGTTGGCTTTCCAACACGTGGCATGGCAATGGCATGCAACATATTTAATAGATTGCTAGTGCCTAAAGAAAATTGGTAATACTTAAGGTTGCCCTTAGAAACATTTAATGATGTTCGATCAATAGATGTTAGATCCCAGTTAACTTTGATTGAATACCCATCTGAGGTGTTTTACAATGAGTGAATATTCCACTGAATTCAGTTTAATGTACAAAGCGCGTCGTTAAGATCTCCTTTCCAATCCAATGCATCATAACAAAAAGCCGTGGACAAGACAGCGAAGCTCGACCAGTCCCGGGCCGCCGCCGCTATAAAAAGATCATCATAGGACGACCGGCGACGCCGCCGCCGCCGCCTGCCCCGCGACATGTAACCCTGGAAAGCGCCTCGGCTCGGCTGTGTGTGCCACCGAGTACTGTTGCCAAAATAATTAAAGAAATCTCCGTCGGTGTCCCTCCGCCGCGCCCGCACCGCTCTAAAATCGTCGCTCTTTGCCCGGGAGTTACAACTCGGGGCGCGGCGGGAAAACATCTCCCGCGCCACTCTTATTTCTTCTTTCCTTCCCGACGCTGCCGAAAAAATACCAGTAAGTTCATAAATAACATCTCCAAAAACGTGCCAGCCGTGAGTGTAATAACCTCGAGTGCAAACTTAAGTGACATGGCAGTTATAAGGATTAGTGAATAAAATTATGTGACAAAGTGTTACATAACGCAAAGGAAACTGTGAATATGTTTCGGACTTTTTAAAAATACCGCAAATTGTAGGCGCCTAGAGCACCAAAATAGCACACCGTCACGTGGTACAAAATCGACCTATGAGATCGCTCCACATTATTGTGAAGTCATAAAATATATTACTATTTCTAAACGGGGAATGCCGTAATAGGGAATTTTTTATACGATTTTGGAATGTGATAGGATATAAATTAATTTATTAACTAAATTTTCACAATTTTTCGTAGTAAAAGAAGTTAGTTTGATAAAATATAGTTCTTGACCTGCGTAACAGGTGGCGCTACGATCTTTCACCTACGTCACGTCAGTCTGAGAAAAAATGACGGCTGCATTGGATACGTGTTCGTGTGGTTTATGATATTTACGAGAAAAAAGTATTAGTTTAGTACAAAAATTAGTTATTACTCAATAAAATAAGAGACAAACATTTTAATTAAGTGGAAAATTGTCTAGAGCAGTCTTTTCTCATGTATTAAAAAAGTTCTTGGTGAGTGGTGCAGTGAGTGATCAAACGGTTCATGGAGCTTCCGATCTATAAAATCGCCAGTTACCTAGATAATTGTGCTCGTGTCCTGATTTTGTAAACGGATACCTGGTGCCAGCTTCTGGACAAGTACATTTCGGAGATACAGCCTTTAGACATCCCCAGAGCCCGGAGATCGGGCAACCGATAGTCTCACAACAAATGTAAAATTCTGCGACGTTCATAAATAAAACTCCCTTTATTTGCTACAGAATATTGTTTTACCAATTTTCTATAAATTAGACTCTGATGGGATATAACGGTGGAAACGCTGTCATGTAGTAACATAACCTCAAAGTTTTGAAATTGCGATGATGACTCGTCATTTCTAACCTATACTCTTCTTTTCTTCTAGAACTGACGGCAACGTAAAAATTCCACCATGGATGACGCTCACTCGAAATCCGTGGACGAAGTCCTAGGACATTTTGGAACAGACCCAGACAAAGGCCTTAGTCCAGACCAAGTTAAAAGGAACCAAGAAAAATATGGGCCAAATGGTGAGTAGTATTGTTAATATCCATAACACTAGTATTAGTTATTGGTAAATCAGTCGGAGCAGCTTGGCATTGGTAGTAGTGATAGTAGGAAACAACACCTACAGGTACTATGCATATCTAGGCATTTATACATCCTTCTTATCATTGGATTCATACAGCTCTTAATGTCATCTTACTGGATCTCAGCATAATCGGACCACTATTTGAATGACTACAATGTAACAGCCAAATTGAGTCTTTCATCATTTTGGTTCTCATTGAAAAATCACTTTTACAACTTTGTTTTCTCAAACTTTCTTATATTTTGTCATATGGGTATTAAATTAAATTTTAATACATGTATTCAATTAAGTAGAAAGTTATCATACAGTTTCTAAAGTTCTGAATGAATGTAGGTAATAATGTTGCAAACAATGATGGAAATTACACCACTCTTCCTTTGATGTACCTAGTATAATTACCTACTTAGTATCTGCTTACAAACTAAAGTGCCTGGAGTGATAATCTTTAAAATAAGCTTTAATCTGTCATGTCTCACAACATTTTTATTTCTAGGAGTTGAATTATTTATCCATATAGCCAGAAATTAGATTATGACCATTCCAATAGAATCCAATTTGTTCCAAACATACTAAAACAGGATAGCTGACAATCTGTTCATTGAGGGCTAGCTTTTGTTTATTACTTGTATTAGGCCATTTCTAATAAGACCTATCGTAATTTACAAGACACAAGAATAACCCATGTTGGTATGCAGTTTTCCTCATAATATTTCAACTCACTATTTTGACAACAATCACTGAAAATGTCTGGTGTAGAAAAAAGCATATAGGTTGAATTAGAATAGTGACTTCTTCAGTAGATTACTAGTCCACAAGAAATCCTGATAAGTGATATCCACAGCTTATGTTTGTGTAATTATGTGTATTAAGTGTAAACAAAATCCATCCCTTCGCTTTTATAGTATTAGTAAGATATTGGTGTGATTAATCATAGATTGTTTATTAGTCAGAGCATAGCCAGTTGCTGTTAGTCTGCAGCTCACCTACTCGCTTCCATCTATTCTCGGTCAATCAAACATCAACATACCAATTTATCTTATCTCGCAAATTCCACATTATTTTCAGCTGTGTGACCTAAAAGCCTCAAATCACATTAATGCCTACTCCGTAAGGGCTCCAAGTGCTAAATTATTGACCCAACATAGTGTTAGAAATAAAGATAATAATTATAGTCTGTGGTTGGAACCTAATTGATATTGGATGCCAGAAGTTTTATGAACAAAAAATCTAGTTACCTACCACATAACATACAAAAAGTTTGTGTAATGAAGAAGTTACAAGGCTTAGCTTATTTTAAAACAAGACTTATTTGGGACACTTGATTTTATTATTGTTGCAGTGACTTTTGATCAGCAACATTAATCTAGTTCCAACATTTTAACTATAACAATATACTACATATAAAGTGGCACTAACCACAGCAGTCATAATGGGAGGCTTTATTGTAGGTATAAAAGCATGTTATGAGATTGTACGTAGATTAGAATAATGCTAACACTGATTATATTTTTATCTCTAGACGAGATGTCTTTGTCTCTATGTAATTCTTATCATAAAATCTAGGAGTCATTGCACTTTAATTACATTTTACCTCATTACATTAGGAACTCATAAATATTAAAATTGTTCAGGTAAACAGTTTCTTGTTCATCTCAATTAGAGATTGAACATCTAATCGAACTTAACTGATCTTTATTGAATCATAATTGATAATGCAGTATGATTGTTACTGATGGACGACGTTGCCCCGCGCCGCCGACTAAATGATTATGAACCACATTTTGATATACACAACAAACCTTTTCAGTTATTATAACAAATTATATTAGATTATGATTAGAATAGGTAAATGAAATTAAAAATCTGTGAATATGATAGAATAGAACTGTAACTCTGAGGCAGGGCGTGCAAGAGATGGTGGGACGATCTAGACAGATTCCATTTCAATAGGCCAGATTAGGCGCACAATCGGGACTATTAGGAGTTGGGTAAATGCCTCCTATTTGCCCAACAGTATAAGGTTGAAAAAGAATTTTAAAATTCGGTGTTGATTTTCGAAACATGTAGCTTTGTTTGAATATTGAAGTATATTACATGGTCATCATAACACACAGAAAGTAGCCTCTTCTTTCAAAGGTGAATGTGCATCTATCCACACAGCACACAACTAGATGGATACTCTATACATGGATTTGCCCTTGCAGCACGTATTATGTGGACGAGCGTATTACATATTTCATATTAGAATTCTAAAACCCGTTGGTTGCTATTGTGGTGTGTATAAGTACTCATTCACCTTAATCTTGCCGTCACCTGATTATAGTTCCAACTAAGGTTACAGATACCTAGATTGGGAACCAAAGTCTTAAAAAAATTACATCTCTTAATACCTCTAACATGCTATTAACAGCTAAAAGCATGTAAAAGGTATTTAGCAAAATATGGGGCTATCAGTCAGGGTTATTTGAAAATTTGCCAATTGGACTCAGTTCTAGACTTCTAGAGCTCATGAATCATGCGTTGACAAGCAGATGTATAAATAGAAAGATACCCGGGCCGAGTTATGAAAGAATATTCTTTAATTCTTATTTTTTCATTGTCACTAAATATGTATGCAATCTTGAGACTATTTCTCGATTTACGTCTTTAAACATAACCAGGTATCATTTATATTATGTATTTGTATGATATTTTCAGTTAAGAGTTTTCCACAGAAGTTCATACTACCTGGTGGTTATTCAATTTTAATTGGTGGTTTAAAGGCAAAACATTTACTCTTATGGAGGAGTTCAGTTTTACCGAAGTGGAAAGATTTTATGAAACAATAATAATCATTAGGTAATTGTTGATAATTAAAAAAATGTTCCATTATTTTACTGTGTGCTCTATTACTCATCCGCTCACCTAGACGTTTAATTAACAAAACAATAGGCCGTTACAATATTGGGAGGACTGTTCCACTTTAAATTACAATCATGTGTTTGTCCGACTCTGGCTAGACTTTACAGTTCAAAACAAATTGCAGAAATAGCGTTCATTGTATTGAAAACAGTTGCGCCACTGAGTACTGATGTCAAAGATAATTGATCTGAGGTACAGTTTGACTCAGAGAAAAGTATATATGGCGCGGACTCTAGTTCGAATCCCGGTTGCGACTAAAAAATTATCCATTTAACACTTAGATTTTCATTTCGCGTAGCGTATCTACCTACCTATACCCCATACAGGTATAAATGCAGGAAACGTTTAAATCCTATACAGAGTGCCTCATTAAAGTAGACATTTCTTCAACAACTACCTACTTGACCGATTGAAAAAATCCTTTATTAGATAGTTTAGAATGAAGACTGTAATTGTAAAAGAAGTGGTGTTGTTTTGTCCGCGTCGTATATGTGAACAATTTTTTTGCTTATTAGTATACATTAATTATGTGTAATTGTAGTTTACTTACCCTTTGATAACCTGAGAATCTCTTACTTATGATATTGATATAAAATCTCAAAGGCACATTGTTATCTCGCAATCAAATATTTGCTAAGATTTATAAGTCACAACCCTTATCGGTCATAACATGAGACGTAGAAATAAAGGCAAATTGAAACTCCTTGTAATGTAATCCTTATATACCTTATTAGATGCGACCTCGATTGACCAGCGTACAGGCATTAGATTTATTGACTTTAGGCCATCAGGTCAATACGCTAATATAACGTAATGAACTCTGTTTAAAAATCAATAACCCTCACTTTATTTATAAAATTTAGTTTGTTAGCTTACGAATATGATGACTAAACACTAGCCAAACGGTAGACGTAGGTTGTGATTCTCCACAAATACCGAGGATCTTAGAATAAAAGGATATTTCTAGGTGATTTATCGGTTGTTGTAATAACATCTCCTTTTAATATATCTAGTCTGGATTTGTAAAAACATTAACCTACTTTTGACCAACGTCGGGTAAAAATGTAGTAAACGGCATAGATCTTTTGTAAACATGTTGTTTTTATAATTGAAAAAAAAATTAAGTTGGTCATTAAAGTTTAAAAAATACCTAAAACAACGTATTTACTTCATAGTATTTTTAATCTAAGGTTGAATTACAGCTGGAGCCGATGTATTATGTCTATGATTAGGTCCTGAAGGTTTGCAGTAGCGGTCGATATCTAGATGCGAGAGATGAGATGACGTACAGTCGACCGCGTATCAACCTACCCTAACCTTTGCGAACTGAGTCGTATACCATTCGCTCAAAGAGCTCATGTGTCACTTGACGTGCGGTTGACTGTACGTGTGTGTATGGTTGTGTGCGTCAGAGTGGTGTATATTAATAGGCGGACAAGAGTCGGTGGGCACCGGCCGAGAATGCCAGTGGTGCGTATGCTCGAACATCGGGGAACGGTTCAGGCGTGACAATGCCGGTGTCGCACGGCCACGCTCGCCGACAGTAATTATAGAACAGCCTGTATCTGATGAGAACGCTTAGCAACAGACATTCATTACTACTGAGACCGTGATTCAAAAACAATTTTGAGCGAGAGATTAGTATAAGCAGTTGCAAGAGCGATTACAACTGCCATAATGCTTTGAATTTTGACAGCTGTATGGACGATGTTCAAAGACAGTTTTGAGTCCGACCTTGAGCTCCGAACTCGGTCTTATTTGACTGTCATAATTGTATGAAATGTGACAGTTGTAAGACCGAACTCCAAACTCAGGTCGCACTCAAAACGGTATCTGTATCTCGGCCTCAGACCTCGGTCTTACAGCTGCCAATATTCGAAGCATTTGTAAGCGTGAGCTCACTTTAAGTTTGCACTCAAAATTGTCTTTGAATCCCGACCTAACGGCCAATTGCACCAAACCCCAGGATCAAGTTAACTCGTTTTAAATTATGTATACAAAAAAATATTGGTTTTGTTGTTCATTAACTAAACTACTTACATCCGAATGATATTTTATCTCCTTTCGATATTGCAATCTGTCCACTACATGGACATCCAGCGATAGTTTTGGATAATCTCTAATCAGATAATGTGGCGTGTTCGGAGAACATCCATTGACAGTCAAAAAATTTTCCTAATCATGTAATTTAACTACTCTTATACTGTGATAATATGCATATCGATATGAGATAAATGATTTCCAATTAGGGTGGCTATAGCAACACTACCAACCAACCCTTGCAGATAACTAAACTATGGTGTCGATCTTCCCGGATAATAACATTAATTGCCTTTTTCGTAACTTTATAATCTAAATAGGTATTCTATATATATTTTATTACACAGAATTTACGATTAACTTACAATAGGTGGTATTATCGCCGGGTTTTATATTAAGGGTTGTCTGCTCCAGCCAAAACTAGAGCCATATTTTATTTGGCGTAACAGGAGTAGTCACAATGTATTAAGTTATTATTAAAAGGTAGTAAACGGAATGACTATATCCGTATCATCTTATCTTCCTTCCTTACTCTAGCGATCGAACTATGAGATAATAAAAATATCTACGAAATATTCTAATCGCTCTATCGCCATTGAAAATCAGTTTGTTTATTACTTTTATAATTACTCACCGAAAATATTGATTCAAACTAATAATTACCCAGCAAATGGACGGGTACAGCTAGACAAGTCGTTGTTTATTTTGCCAGCTTCGCACAAGTCGGCCGTCGGTTATTTTGCTTCACAGATCGCATAAACTACGCGCCACTCTACGTGAGGCTCGGTCACAATACGGAAAACCTCAAACCAGAATAGACATGAACGTAAATGAATGCTTCTTTATGAAAGTGTAGTCGTCACCGCCGCTCCATATGCTGGTTATTTACATAAATTATTCTCGCGCCTTATTAACCTACACGGTTGCAATGGTTCAGATAATAATTTGTTTCAATAAACTTGAACGCAGTTCATGATTTCAAGGCCTAATAATGAGGTTCCCAATATTTTCATACCCTTAACTTTGGCGTCCTCAACGCCTGCGCATGGTCCATCATGACGTGAATGGTCACCTCATGAGGGCGATGATGGACACAGAACCACCACCTCTTTTACAAGAAACAATATCCCTCTGTTCCTTACCGGAAGTATTAATTGCACCTTATCTTTACCCATTTTATTTATGAATATTAATAATTACAAATAACGTAAAATGTAATAAGAAATTAATTAAATATTTAAAATAAAATACACAAATTAAAAATAACGCTATGGTATAAATGAATGAATGAATGAATGGTGGAAACTGATGAGTAACTGTCGATTTCGGGTTAGAAATCGCAAATCGTCACGCTCAGTGATGTATAGTTCGCCCCCATTGGGAACGTATGGTCGAACAGATTACACATTAGATTTACTAAGTCCGTTTTCCATTGTTACGCAAATTACCTAACACTGGCCGCGTAAAATCGAATTAACCCCACCTACTGAAACATTCGTTTGGATCTATCTTATGTGTTCGGCTCTATCTAGCTCAACACACGTCACATGACTCATATGAGATATTCGTGACTTTACATTTAAATATTTCTACAAATCCGGAACGTGTTAAAACAAAACGTGTATTTTCAATCAGAACAAACAGATTGTTGTTGTAATAAATAACCGGTGACAACGCAAAAGTTATAGTCTCCTCAATAAAAACAATATCAAAATGTTGTACAATTAGGAAATTATAAAGGATTTTATGGATGCGAACCTCTATTACTTCTTCCTTTTTATTTGTGTAATATTTGCCTTGGGAAACTGGATTTTCACCTGACTACCGGGAGTAGGAGAGTGTATGTATGTACGAAGGTTCCATTGTGACCTATAGCTGAAATGGTTTGATGGATGATTCGTCTTTATCACGGAACTGACATAGGATACGATACATTTTATGCCAAAAAAAAGCAGTAATTATTTGGTTTTGTAATTTATTTACTTGCGATATTGTAAACGTACAATAACGGGGACCGGAGCTGTTACCCCGAGCTGTTATACAAGTGGTTATCGCAACTAAATAAATTACAAAACCAAATAACTACTGCTTTTTTGGCATAAATATGTATGAGTTAAACTCTACTAGGAAGCATCAAAATAGTAACCACGTGAGTAGATCTATCGACAGTGTTATCGTTCCAGCATAAATCGGCGGACGTTATCTGAAGCGTTTAGTGCAGCAGAGCAATGCACTTTGTTTGTATAATCGTAACATCAAGCAGGAGCCGTCAGCCATTGATGTAAAAACCTTCTTCTCTCACAGTACACCTATACACGAGTACATAATGGTCGTAACACATCATTATGCTACAGTGTGCAACATAATCTGCGTTAGGCCCTTGCTAACCTAACCTTACAAACCGAAGGTTAGGTTAATAAAGTTACGACGTTTCTTGAAAAAGAGGAGTACTTTGAGATAAATGTCGGTTCACCAGGCATGTTGTGTAACAGACAGATACCCTCAAATGGTAATTGAAATGAAGGTCATTTTGAAAACCATACTGCTCGATTTCATTACTAACATTACCTTTTCTTTGCACATCCAGCAACCCAGAAATGGTTTTCCAAATGCACATCATTGCTATTACCATCATAGTCGCATTTTGACACAAAGGCCTGTCTACCGCGTCGACGACATAAACATACATTTACCACAACACATCTACTTAATTACCTGTATGTTGCTGATAAAGCGGTTTACTGGCCTCTTTTAGTGCGATTCAAACATTACCTATCCCATTAAACCCTAAGCTTGCTTGCATACTGCGTGGTTTTTACTCGTGTTTGGAAACTACAACGACCAATTTCGGAGGAAATGTCTTAATTTGCTCAGCGTCGACTGAGGACTGGTTTAGTTTAGAGTGCATTAGGCAGTTAATCGGGAGCGGTGAGCGGCTGCCGGGAATGCTGGCGGCTAACGCTTCGAGATTCGAGAGTGCCTGAAGCTGAAATATTATATAGCTACGAGTCAGTTTATTTTGGACGTTATACGTTGGCGGGTTACGTCTACCGGGCCGGCTGACGTGCGATCCGCATTTCACGATCTAATATTTTATTTATTTGAAAAATATTCGCTACACTTAAGCTAATATACGCAGTCACCTTGTCACAAGCGGAATGTTTCCACAGAATTATATATATCTTGGTCTTCGTACAATTTCGCATTGTACCTACTGTGCTAATTGGTGCAGAAAATTAGTTCGTTACAGATTTTTTTGCTTACTTAACTCATTTGAATTGTAAAGTTTGCGTCTACAGATTTTAACTTTATGTATTTTAGCCATATTCTGCCTTCTAAAATGTCCGTGCGTAAAGAAGGTCCAAACGGATGAATGGACCCTGGAATCATTTGCTTTATTGGACATTATTTGGACGTTAACAATGGACCCTTATTTGGACGTTTTTTAAATTGTTTTGTGTAAGACCTTTGTGTATCTAGTTGTTTATAGGAGATCAATGATTTTAGCACTTGTATTGTATGGATACAGTTGTCTATTCTTTTGTATGTATCTCATCGATAAAGTGACCCATTCCTATTGATCGTCTAGATATGACAAGTAAAGTGCGAATTCGCCCGTGTGCCACATTCGAGCTGTACCTGCCATTCTGCTACCAACGACACGATCTGTTTTATTTTCTTGGTACTTTCTAAATAATATCGCAAACTTTACTGAATACCTAGCGACGACGACAAGGTTTTCATGCTTTCACTTTCTCTCAATAGTTTTTTACTGATTGGAAAGTGTTGATGTTAAACGTTCACTTTTCGTGTTTCTTCGGGTATAGATTTTTATGTAACTTCATCGAGAGATACCTATTTAAAGTTGCTAAATTTTCTATCAGTCGTATTTTCAGGTTTGTTCTTAGATTATTGTGATGGCAACTTGAAGGTTTCGTATTCATTTTCCGCAAACTGATAAGCGGAATGATCTGAATTGCTATCTAATCGATCCATTGGAAGCTAAACAGTTCGCCTGTTGCACTTCGAATGGCATCAATTGGAGTCAAGGTCGCCACGCGCCACCTGTAGCATGCTGCATGCCACTAAGTGGCTCGATCGCTTGTTCCGATCACGCCATTGTATGATAGCAAATAATCTGGTGCGCGGATGTTTCCGTAAGCATGAGAAAAAGTCCTTAACCTTCAGGCCATGTTTAATATCTATTTGATGATAAGCTTGCTAAAGTTACACGTTAAAAATTACTTCTAAAACTTTAGATGTAGTTTGTTTTATCTCTATTGACAGTCTCAGCACGTCCGACGATTTGACTGTATCTTATACGACTTAACGACTGTCAGGAACTCCCTTAGCGTCACAATTATGTGCCTTTGTTAGTTATATTTATTGATCGTACACAAGTGCACATATGCTGACACGGCGCTATCGGCGCGTTGACTAATTGCTTACATTAGTCTCCACGCGGCTGGCAGCTCACTGCGTACGCAAATAGAGTCGATACAACGATTGACTTAGAGCACGTTGCCCGATTACTAGATCAAGACTTAGATAACACACATATCTCCGCCGCTTATTCGTTGAATCTTTTGCGTATCAAAGAAGCGGTTATCACAGACAATGGGCCGCAATTCGCGGCATTACAGTAATTGAAGAGTATTAGTATTACTCATTAGAAACTTAAATAGGCAATGGGATTGGAAACGTACACATCATAATTACGTACGTCAAAGCCGCTACGTAGCGAGGTCGGTGTACAGGTCACACCACTCAAGACTTGCAACGTGGTCCAATGTGACCGCTACACACACGTCCTTACCTCATACTTTAATCTTTGCATAACCTTAGTCAAATAATCCGTTTGCATTGTTTGCTGCATTGTTAAATAAAGGAAAACGTCCTCTAAATTACTACATCGTTTATTACCTATTCTTTCATCTCTGATTACGTGTATCGTATGCAACAAACCGCTAGAATTACTCGTTCATTTCATTGTTGATGATATGTTACGATTTGTAATCAAATCAGAATCAGATAATACATAGTAACTAAAACTAGTTTTATGATTTGCTATTTAAAAAGCTGCGTCGTAGATGTAGCAATAGCAACCTGTTTGGGTGTGCTGGCTGATAACGCACGTTTGTTTAGTATGCGGAAGAAACGAGGCTATTTGGCGGCGCATTGAGTCGAGCCTGTCGCAATGTGCCGCGGCGTCGCGTCAGCGTATTGACGTCACGCGGCCGCTGTCCGCTCCGCCGAAGGACCGGACCGCGCCACCGCTATGGCTAAACACCTACTACCTATTCAGCGACTGTACACGTATTTACGTACGATCGTAACTACCGAGATATATCGCATGCCTGCTCCGACTGGTTTATCGTCTGTTAAATCTACTCCTTTGATGTTTTACTCAAAACTCTAATTATGTTTCTTTCCTCTTTTCAGAACTGCCTACAGAGGAAGGTAAGCATCGGACGTTCACCGGGTATATTTGAGTTCTTGGGTGCATTGTTAGGAAGAGTATACTCGTACACTCGACACCACATCAACCTACACAAAACTATCTTGGTCAATTTATGCGACAGGCATATGCCTGTCGCATAAATTGGCCGCGTGTTACACTTGATGTGTTGTTGACTATACGGAGTTATAGTTAGTACTATATACTGTCCAACGACACAGAATAAGTAATAGTACAAGGCTCACGATATCGCTGTTTTTGAGTTTCCGGTGGAAATGTAACAGATTTCAGGAATAAACGAAGTATATACATTTTATTCTAGAACCCAATCTTTATGTCTGCAAGATTTGATATAGATCTGTCAAGTCGTTAGAGTGTTGCGTTACAAACTTGCTCAATTACCTATATTTTAGTGGAATATCCTGACATCTTATTGGGATATTAAAATGCCCAAGTCGCCATTAAAAAGAATGATCGACATTCTTTTTAATGGCGACTTGGGCATTTTAATATCCCAATAAGAAGTCAGGATATTCCCAGATATTATTCTCATAACAAAAAGTTTTTCCTGTGGACTGTACAAACAAGAGTATAAAGGAGCAATCAAATGATATTCTTTTGTTCTATCTACATACAGTTGGTAACAAAACTTTAAAAACGTAATATTAAAATCATATCAAGGTCCATGTTAGGTTTTGTAACAGCCTTGGAAACTCATATTGTTGTCAAGCAAACATAACCGACCACTGTAATAATGAGTGGCACATGACATATTCATTGTAACGAAATTAACTTAAATTTTCTATTAGTAAAAAGGGCTGAGTGAATTACGGTATCTGACTCACAGGTTTTACTGCTCTATAAATATGCTATCATATCGTTTGATCTAGGGATCAATAAACATTGTATGTTTATCTTAATTTGTGATCCATTTATTTACCAAGATGCGCAAGATAATCTCAATCAAATAGTTATAAAATAACATTATAACTTCATCTTCACATTTTCAATAATATTATAATAAAAATGTATACTGTATTAGTGTACCGTATTCTCTTTTCCTAAAGCGGCGTCATTCACAATAGCTTGACCTATTTCCCTGCACCACTCACTATATTGGAGACAGAAGCCCACTCAAATACCTCTTTTGTTATTTTCGAGTATAGAGAAGGGACAGTTCGGTTGTCGTATATTTGAATACACATATTTTGACTAGCATTTTAATTTGCAGGCAAAAGTATATGGCAGTTAGTCCTGGAACAATTCGATGACCTTTTAGTGAAGATTTTGCTGTTAGCCGCTATTATTTCCTTCGTAAGTATTGTTTATTTTAACTGCACACACTATGTTCGCAAACAGCAAACACACTGGATCTGTATGCCGTTAACCCATAGATATGTTTTTCCCATTCTTATCAGTGTGCGGCCCCACTTGGCCTTTGTTTAATATAGTTAATTGGTATTTAATCAGTTCTATTCTGTTTCCAGGTTTTAGCTTTATTTGAAGAACATGAAGACGCATTCTCAGCATTCGTAGAACCCTTTGTTATTTTACTAATTCTTATTGCTAACGCTGTAGTAGGAGTATGGCAGGTAAGAAACTCACAGAGCATCTCTTCTACAATGTTCATGACTTACCTACATGTAAACTAAATTGAAAACGCTGTTTCACAGGAAAGAAACGCCGAATCCGCCATCGAAGCTTTAAAAGAATACGAACCCGAAATGGGTAAAGTAATAAGAGGAGACAAAGCCGGTGTACAAAAGATCCGAGCGAAAGAGATCGTGCCCGGTGATGTGGTAGAGGTCTCTGTCGGCGACAAAATCCCCGCCGACATCCGCCTTATCAAGATCTTCTCCACTACCATCCGCATCGACCAGTCCATCCTCACCGGCGAGTCCGTGTCCGTCATCAAGCACACAGACGCCATCCCCGACCCGCGCGCCGTCAACCAGGACAAGAAGAACATCCTCTTCTCCGGCACCAACGTCGCCGCCGGCAAGGCACGCGGCATCGTCATGGGCACCGGTCTCAACACTGCCATCGGTAAAATCCGAACTGAAATGTCCGAGACTGAGGAGATCAAGACACCCCTGCAACAAAAACTCGACGAATTCGGTGAGCAGCTGTCTAAAGTGATCTCCGTCATTTGCGTCGCCGTATGGGCCATCAACATCGGCCACTTCAACGACCCGGCGCACGGTGGAAGCTGGATCAAGGGCGCCGTCTACTACTTCAAGATCGCCGTCGCGCTCGCCGTGGCCGCCATCCCCGAGGGCCTGCCCGCCGTCATCACCACCTGTCTCGCGCTCGGCACTAGGAGGATGGCCAAGAAGAACGCCATCGTCAGGTCCCTGCCCTCCGTGGAGACCCTCGGCTGCACGTCCGTCATCTGCTCCGACAAGACCGGCACCTTGACCACCAACCAGATGTCCGTCTCCCGCATGTTCATCTTCGAGAAGATCGAGGGCGGCGATAGCAGCTTCCTCGAGTTCGAAATCACTGGCTCCACCTACGAACCCATCGGTGACGTCTACCTGAAGGGCCAGAAGGTCAAGACCAGCGAATTCGACGCTCTGCAAGAGCTGGGCACCATTTGCGTTATGTGCAACGACTCCGCCATCGACTTCAACGAATTCAAACAGGCCTTCGAGAAGGTCGGTGAAGCCACCGAGACCGCCCTGGTCGTGCTCGCCGAGAAGATGAATCCCTTCAACGTCACCAAGTCCGGCCTCGACCGCCGTTCCACCGCCATCGTCGTCCGCCAGGAGATCGAGACTAAATGGAAGAAAGAATTCACCCTGGAGTTCTCTCGCGACAGGAAATCCATGTCGAGCTACTGCACACCGCTGAAGACCTCTCGCCTCGGCACCGGCCCCAAGCTGTTCGTGAAGGGCGCGCCCGAGGGCGTGCTGGATCGCTGCAGCCACGCGCGCGTCGGCACCAGCAAGGTGGCTCTGAACTCGACCCTGAAGAACCGCATCCTGGAACTGACCCGCCAGTACGGCACGGGCCGCGACACGCTGCGCTGCCTGGCGCTCGCCACCTCCGACAACCCGCTCAAGCCTGAGGAGATGGACCTCGGAGACTCGACCAAGTTCTACACCTACGAAGTCAACCTCACCTTCATCGGCGTCGTGGGCATGTTGGACCCTCCCCGTAAGGAGGTGTTCGACTCTATCGTCCGCTGCCGCGCTGCTGGTATCCGCGTAATTGTCATCACCGGCGACAACAAGGCCACCGCTGAGGCTATCTGCAGGTAACTTACCATTCCAGTAGTTAACGATGTTGTTTATATGTTATAGCACGATGGATGAACATTATTGTCCTATTGCAGACGTATTGGCGTGTTCACGGAGGACGAGGACACGACCAACAAGTCATATTCTGGCCGCGAGTTCGACGACCTGTCCGTGTCCGAGCAGCGCGCCGCCTGCGCCAGAGCGCGCCTGTTCTCGCGCGTGGAGCCCGCGCACAAGTCCAAGATCGTGGAGTACCTGCAGAGCATGAACGAGATCTCCGCTATGGTGAGTACACGGAAAAATACTGAGTTCCAAAATGGATGTGGGCCTCCGATACTAAGGAGCGACACTGTTGTCTATCTTCCACTTTACTAACTCCATACACTTAGTTATGATTTGAAAACAATCTTCCCTACACATTTTTATTTGCTAACGAAAAACTAAATAGCAGAAGCGGTTTTCTTCCGTCAACACAATATTATAGAATGTTACGGTATGTCAAATAAACAACATAATGAATATTTATTAAGCTACAAGCGATACCTTCATCAGTCAATAATAACGTATTGCTCTCGGATATTATTTGATGTTTACATGCGTTGGGAGTGCTTTTCAAAATGTTTATGTTAGACGTTGCTGGTGTTTATAAACGGCTGCACTCGAAGTTATCATGGGGAAACTGGTTTTGTTCAGTGATACAATAACAATGGCGCGTGGTTTTGTCTAGACGCCTAGGTAATTATTATGTTCAGTTAAATCTTCGTTTCCGGAAATTATAAAGAGAAATGTTCCAGAATGAATAGCTTTTGCTACTACTTGCACTTACTAATTCTTTTCGTTCTTGTTGTTTCTGAAACATACTCTTTATAAAATATCTTAATTCGTAGTATCTCAAGATACTACGAATACTTTTACGGTTAAAAATGTACAACGGAATTTTATCGCGAAACTTGGGTTGTTGACCCAGTAAAATAGTTTGCAGGCTGACTCTTTGCCTTCCATATATTTTAACTAGAACGGTCCTACAATGGTCATGCAGTACGGATTTTTTGATAGTCAGCGGCAAACTATTTGCTTGATGGGCCCACAGCCTACGGTATCAGTCTGTCACAGAGCAATATCATTTGAATCGCTAAATCTAGGACTCGTAGTTCTACCATTAAGTTATCTAATTAATGATTGTTGGATAACGTCATTCATCGCACAAACATACGTAATAGGACTCTAGTATTGCAACATCACATCAAATAACGTTTAGTTCATCTAATGTAATGACGTCTAGAGCGTAATTATTTGATAATGAAATCTCACAAACCTAAGAAAGACGACGACGTCATTTTAGTGAGATTTAACTAGGTTTATGAATACCAACATCTAAAGATATCGTGGTATATACCTACCATGTATATTACCAACGGCAGTGTAGTCAATCATACGCTGGCCCTGTAGCTTATCTCGTCGTTATAAATACATGGGTATGTAATATTGTTACGATATTTCAAACAAAGGCATACGGTTTTCGCTATGCAGTTCTAAGTGTCCGCGAAATTCTTTAGTGGCCCATTAAAGTTTCTTCTGGTCTTGAAACGCGTTAAAAATAGCATTTTGCTGCAAGATTGCCTACACCAGCGCGGGAGCACTATTTTTACTATCATGCTTTCGGAATGTTATGGCGAAGTTACGGGGACGTCTGGAATGTCTTCCAAATGTAAACTCGTACAGTTTTCGTCGTTGTTATGAAATTATACGACTGAGCCGCGATCGCGCGCGTGTGTTGGATCAATTAACGTTGATTTGCAGCTTCCTCTATACTATTTAAAATGATTTCCGTTTCTTTCTGTGTCATATCTCGTAAAAGGGATGCAAGATTGCCACGAGAGATGTTGGCTTGGCACTTTAAGGCGGACAAAAAAGGGCCGGTCTATATAAGTTGTTATCTCAACCCACGCTGAAATCTGATATATAAATAAATATATAAACTCCCTAATTTAGATTTTACGATGATGACCGAAAACAATACATCAATGCTTCATTCTTAAGCTCGAAAAGAAATGATCTGATCATGTCCTCTGACTAAAGCCGTTTGCAGATACAAAATACACGGAGAGGGAAAGAAAGATTATATATGTCTTCTAAAAAAAGATAGTCGCAAATGGTTGTCAAACAAAGGTAATCTCTTTGGCATCTGGTTTCTGGCGGAAATATAGTTGCCATAGCGATCGGGGGGTTACTGTAGGGTAAAAGAAACGAAAAAGATCGAATTTGATGTGAACTCCTTTTTATATGCAGACTGGTGACGGTGTGAATGACGCGCCCGCGCTCAAGAAGGCCGAAATCGGTATCGCTATGGGCTCCGGCACCGCCGTGGCCAAGTCCGCCGCCGAGATGGTGCTCGCTGACGACAACTTCTCATCCATTGTCGCCGCCGTTGAGGAAGGTGCGTTTATTTATTAAGGAAGACAGGAAAAAAGAAAAGTTTTCAGGTGGTTTTAAGGTTGAGATTTTATCGAGAAATATCTTGACGGAAAGTAAAAATTCTTGTGGTTGCTTTCCCGTGGCAGAGTGATTTGCCATCAGTCTATTGAATTATCTAGTTAAAATTGAAAAACAAAAAGTTCATTTTTTAATTATTTTTTTCAACTCGAAAACATAAGAGACGATAGTATATTGCTGTCGTGAGACAACGCTTACCGAGTGCGTACCTCTCGCTATCTCTGAAGTTAGTTCACTCAGAATTTATTATTTCCAATAATTAATCGGGATATATTATTTCCAATAAATGAATAAGCACAGCACAGTCTAAACGATCGCTGAAGACATTTCTTCTCCTACCATAGATGACTGGTATGGCAGTATGCAGGTTTATATTCAACATAAGTGCATCTGATTTTTGACTAACAAAACATCGTACCAGGTCGTGCCATCTACAACAACATGAAGCAGTTCATCCGTTACCTGATCTCATCCAACATCGGTGAAGTTGTGTCCATCTTCCTGACTGCCGCTCTCGGTCTGCCCGAGGCCCTGATCCCCGTGCAGCTGCTGTGGGTCAACCTGGTCACTGACGGCCTGCCCGCCACAGCCCTGGGCTTCAACCCACCGGATCTTGACATCATGGACAAACCCCCACGCAAAGCTGACGAAGGTCTCATCTCGGGATGGCTGTTCTTTAGGTAAGACTTGTACTGAATATAATAAAAATAAATATATTGCCACACACATAATAGGGATGGGATGTTGACTAAAAAAATCAACTCACGTGATTATCACTTTTTAAACTTACACGGTTTGTATACATTATAATTAGATAAAACTGTAATTATCGTGTTAAACATTTGGGATTGTTTTTTTGATTCGTTGGAACTGCACGCCGACTGCAATCATGCTGCACGGTTGGTTTGCAGTTTTACTGCATTCAAACTGCAATTTTGCAGTCGAAGGGCAGTTGAAATGCAGTCCGTCTATCTAGAGCCTAAATCCGTCAAGCCGTTTAGGCTACACGAGGCCACAAACCTATGTCCGAACTCAAACAAAACATTACCCTCTGTAAGTCTGATAATAAAACAGCTACCAGTCGGGGGAATTACCAATACATTTATACATGCAGTATGTGTATAAATGTCTGTATGTTCCAGATACATGGCTATCGGTGGTTACGTGGGCGCCGCAACCGTGGGCGCCGCCTCCTGGTGGTTCATGTACTCGCCGTTCGGGCCGCAGATGACGTACTGGCAGCTGACGCATCACTTGCAGTGCCTCGGAGGAGGCGACGAGTGGAAGGTAAGCAGTATTACCTGCCGATGTCACTTTAGCGTTATCTCAACCGGTATCGCCTCGCCTGGTCCCTCGCTGTCAACCAGATGTCAAAATAATGCGAGGCGATGTCGTTACGTATGCGATTAGTGTGCGTTGCAGTATGGAGTTTCATACAAAGAATACTGATCGACTCGAGTTAAAGCGATGACGCTTAGGTATCCCTTTCCGGGGCGTTACGTCTGCGCCAACCTTTAATCGTCTATAGATAATTGTCATTGGAAAAAAACAATCATAAAACCATGGTTATACGTCACTTCTGTGCACTACTATTTTCAATTTAATGTTAATCTAGTGACACTATTATTTCTATTGCCAGTTGGAGCTATCGCGTATTAACTTTCCATGTAGATTCGATGTAAAGTTATCGTGATCGAGTTTCAAATGCCTCAGGGGGAAAAAACACGGCATCACGTTCAGGGCCCAGACTACGATTCCCTGTGATATACAGGGTGTAACGGAAAGGGTATATGAAGCCGAAGGTAACTGAACAACTTTTCGAATAAAAAATAAAAATAAATTAATGTGTCATACAAATCGATCAGCTGACCGGTACGAAAGTATGAAAAGTATAAAAAAATCGCGAAAATCGAAAAGTTGTAGAACAAAGGTTGTTCACTGAAAAACAATGCTCAGCTTCAGTTATCAATACTGACACCGGGAGGGTTTCGGCTTCATATACCCTTTCCTTGACACCCTCTGGGATCTACAATCCCAGAGGGATCACAAATTACATCCAGACAGGCATTTCAGGCTTACTGAATTTACTTAATTAACTTGTTGTTTAATAATACGTCTGCAATATTTTGAACTCGCATAAAGTCAGAAATGTGGGATGCGACAGTATCCACATCATAGGAAAATGGAATCCATTCATCGTATCTGCCTACCATATCGAGACTGGCCTTAGTTTAAAATATTTAATTAATTAGGTTACCAACGACTTGGGTGAAAACCTGTAATGGCGTTGGGATTTAGACCATTACTATAAATAACCACATGTAAACTTATACGTAACAAACGTAATTTCCAGGGCGTCGACTGCAAGATCTTCACTGACCCTCACCCTATGACGATGGCGTTGTCCGTGCTGGTCACCATCGAGATGTTGAACGCCATGAACAGCTTGTCTGAGAACCAGTCGCTGGTAGCCATGCCGCCCTGGTGCAACATGTGGCTCATCGGATCCATGGCGCTCTCCTTCACGCTCCACTTCGTCATCCTTTACGTCGAGGTCCTCTCGGTGAGTGCATTCAACAGAGTGGTACACGTGAAGAGTTTGTCTGACAACCAGCTGATAGCCATGCTGTCCTGGTACACATGAAGACAAAGAAAAGTTTATAGGGGCCTCAATAAGGTTGAGATTTAAACTACTGGACCAAATTTTAATCATTATTTTACAGTTACATAGAGTTCTTGCAATTGGTTCAGTAGTTTTTGAGGAAATCTGAACCTTAAAAACTCTCGTGTACACTTTTCTCTGTGTTAGACCGTACAACATGTAGCTCATTGGCTTCTTATACGCTTGTGCAGTGCGGTCCAGTAAACTATTAAACCTATAGTGAGCCTTTACTTTAAAACACGGATAACACTCACTTTTTGTTGAAGCCTGTATTTAGACCGATTTCGTGGGTGTTTATGAAGATGAATGCACCACGCATGCGTCTCCGACTGATCGAATGATGGGATCTTCGCTATCTTTGGATATCTTTTAGTAGTTTTACAGAATCATGTTTTACAGAATTCCGAGTAAGATCGTACACCCCTGGACAATGGTTAGGACTTGAACATTCGACAAAACGATCACATGATATCATGTCATGACGTTCGAGACGGACAGTGCTATCGCGCTCGTATAGCGGCGTCTCTATGCAGCACGCTATCTTATGATATTATGATTTCATCGTTTTGAAAACATTAAGGCTCCTCACGCACTAGACGGCCACGACCAGTCGTCGGCGGTTGCGGCCCAGTGCGCGGCGTTCTTATGGTTCCTTTGGTTAGCCTGGTCGCCTAATAGTGGCTGTACTTGATCATTGCCCGAGTAACGTTTGGTTGTTGTGTGTGCGCGCAGGCCGTGTTCCAGGTGACGCCGCTGTCCATCGACGAGTGGCTGACCGTGATGAAGTTCTCAGTGCCGGTGGTGCTGCTCGACGAGGTGCTCAAGTTCGTCGCGCGCAAGATCTCCGACGGTGAGACCAAATCCTTCGTGGACTGGCTCCAAGGCATGCAGTGGATTGTGCTCATGTGGGCCGTCTTCTTTGGCATCATCGTGTACGGGCCGCTATAAGCAGGCCACACCCAACATTCACACCTAATACCCCTACCGAACTCTGCGCTACCCACCTGTTCTAGTAGTTACGAGACGATACAACGAAACTGATTAGTGATTAGACTGTGCAGTGGACTGTAGTTTTGACGAAATTCAATTTTTATTCTACATATTTTTTTATTGTTATGAAATTAGCAAAGAATGTGATGTAATTACGACAGCGTGGGTACCGCATGGGATTGCACTGTGGAAACAAATGGACAATGAGCTGGACTCACCACAGTAACTAACAGTTTGGAATGCTAATCCCCACGTGTGTGAAGTGACCCCGTGCACTGCCGGCGTGGACGACGGACCGGCGGCGGCGACGCGGCGGATATACACGAAGGCGGCAGACTACTGCTAGTGTCCTCTGTAACGCTAGGTGTAGAACTAGTGGACGATTTACACGCATCAAGTAGCTAAGTTGGGGACTAAATTTTAAATTGGCTAGCCGTTTAGTTTTGTTTCGCTTACCCGTTACAAGATGTTTTACATCACTTACAATTCATTCCATTTTCTACGTTCTCTCACTCTTCTTTTGTCTGATAGGGTCGACTGTAAGAGATCGTTTTTAAAGCAGCCTTGTTACTAAACTACATGCTACGATACCGTTTTTGCCCAAAAAAAAACTTATAAGCATTCCACACCACCCTTTCAACCATTCGTATGTTATAGGCGTTAATTGAAATATCGACAAATTGATTCCAGAGGTGATTGATGCATTAAAAATAATGAATCACATATATACTCTATAAAGTCGCACCTATACATACATCAAACCACCTGAAGCAGTAAATAACCTACCACTTTACTAAATTGGCAACTCCACTTACCCAAGCTACTTTTTATTTAAAATTTAGTCACCAACTTATCTAATCGATGCGTGCAATTCTCCCATGACGGCGGCGGGCGCGCGCGGCGCCCGCTCGGTGATCGATCATGCATTTTGTACGTGCGAGACAATAATTCTGGAGCTCATTCCTTACATCTTGCGAAGGTTCAACAGATTCCCTTCCTTCCTATGTCTTTCTCTTAGACGTGAAGCGGCTGTGAAGACCTTCATTGTAAATGCTAATGAAACACCAAATGGTTTTATTGAAAAGGTATAAATGTATAAGTTAGGTTTTGCATTTCTTAGCAAATTATGTATAAATTGTTATACTGTAGAAGCTCCGTAATGCAAACTTCATATAAATGAACTCGCACACGGCTCAGTACCTGTCCTTGAGGACTGCAGACATATTATTAAATACTATCTAATCATGCTATGAATTCGGTTCCTTCGTATAAACAATTATATTGTAATGAGAAACAAAAGAGATTTTAAAGACGCATGCATTATATTTATTAGAAATCTAAAAAATATTGCAACTATTCAAAATTAACGTCAAAAAATATGGAACAACCATTCTGGCTAATTAAATCATGTACCACAGTCAGTAATACTAATGATAATCGTTACTAAATTGGCTTTTAGATACTCTATATTTGGATGAAGTTTTGAATACGCGTTATCTAAGATAGTGAAGCTACTGGCCAATAGAAACTGCCTAAACGGTGGCCTAATTTGACAATCGTAAAGTTCAACAAAAATCCTTAAACCATGGAGTACACCAGCGCCTAACTTTTACGTCGTGTTTATCCTGAGTTTGACTGGTTAGACGCGCGTGAGTGGCCAGATCATTTGAAGAAAAGTTTGAAGGTGGTCATTAACAAGTAACATGCATACTTTTGAAAAATCAAATCTTTTTCTTTCCAATGCATTTGTTTATACAAAAGGCAGAATTTGTCACGTTTAGGTATAAATAAATACTTATAAATAGTAATGTGCATTGTTAGCTTAGAGTAATTTATTGTAAGTGTATCGGTAGGGACGTGGTTACGATTATTTTGCTCGGCGCCTCGTTAGCGCGAGGCCCTTCCGCTCTGTCCTGTCGCCTGTGCTCGCTTCCTAACATTCCTTTATGCATTTCGTTTTCTCTTACCCTGTGAATGCAGAAGCATCGTGAGCTTCCAATCTATCCTAACTTATTAACGATCCTTGTGCTGAAAACAATAACCGATCTAATTCAACTCCAGCATTTGAAATCGTATTTAGTGATGGCACATGCTACGCATTCGTCTACAAAGTTATCTTAAATGTAGTGTCCAGTATACATTGATAATAAAAATTGGATGGTAATTTTAAAGCAATATAGTCGATGTATGTACATGAACATGTTGATTATAAGAATATGTCCAGTTTTGGTACTTTAATTTATACAACGGATGTAATTTAAGTTTGTTATATAATATCTACTGAATACGTGGATATGGTGATATACATCAACTATTTTATTAATGAGACATAATAAATAATATTATAAGTCGAACTTTTTTAATCAAAATTTATCTGATTTACAAACGCGTTTCGGTACAAGGTCTGTACTTGCATAAGTTTATAATAATAGTGTTATAGGATTCATGCATGACTGCGAAACGTGCATGCTAGTTTAAAGAGTGCAGTTTGGTGTGGTTTTGATGACATTTTATAATTTTAAAACTTTCTTATGATGTTGCATTGAGTATGAATTCTATAGTGTCCGCCAAGTCTAATCCTAAACGCAACTGTCACTGTCATTCTTAAGCTACATCGCGTAAGAGTGAGAGGGACGGCTCGCTTAGCGTGATTAAATTTAGCGTGCGCACTCTGGAATGGCCACAATTATCGAAAGAGAACCAACCACGAATATACACATTACACTGAACATTAGGGCATGCTCAAACCTTTGTTGTGATTGTCCCCGAACCTCCCGAATTGTTACAGATTATAAATTAACTTATTTAAAATGTACAGTCGTTTATACCTATTATACATTAATTAAAATTGTCGATAATTACCCACATTGAGTTTATTTTCCTCACAATAATCTGCACTGGACCAAACGTTTCCCTCAACGTAGTCGGACTAGCGGTACCTACATGTACATTGCACACAGTAACTACTCACGTCGTGTTTGTATGTATCCTGCTAACATGAGTTACGTAATAACACCGCTAAGTTTTGCAAGTTCAGCTTTGAAAGTGTTCTCTGGCTATGTAAGTGAAATTTTAAATTACCTACTTTATTTACTAAGATGACATTTTTATTGGGGATGTGAATCAAAGTGTTTACCGACACTACGTTAACTTACAGATAAAAAAATAACTGTAATTTGCTTAATTAACTAAATTACAATTAAAGCTCTAGTGAGATCTCTTGGGTGAGATCTTGTAGACGTTTTAGTCCTGGGAACAAATTGTAGAAGATAGCTTTACTTATAAAATATATTTGTGAAAAAATAAAATTTAAATTACTTGATTCACATCCTCATTTCCTTAAAAGATAAATGAATTATCTCTTCCCAATCGATCCTTGTAAATCAACAACACACATTTTTTAAAGGAAAATTTGTTTAGTCCACAACGAATGCGTGTTTGTCTTATAAGATTTGGAAACATCAAAGACGCCTGTTGATTTGTAATTGCAAAACTTTGTATATTACCTATTGTATTGTGCCCCCCCCCCCCCCCCTGTCCGCCCCCTGCACCGCACGGCACCCCCGACCCGTGCCGCCCCGCATGCACTAACCGCGTGTTGTCTGCCCCCAGCCAAGCCGACGTGGAAGCTGTAAGCAGCGGACGCCACCGCAGCACCACTGCACGCACTTATTCCATGAACACTCATTGTTTGTTGTGATCCCGCAGTGAAACTACACATTAAACTACGAAACGGTTGTGATCTCTGCATAAAGTCATTACGTAAGTCGAACGGCTGCCCCGCTCGAGCCGCTCCACATTAACACTGTCGTTGTTTTGCAGCGAACGAGGTGGTCATTGACAAGTGGTAAACGCCACCGAATCATAGTTCCTCACCCGCTTCTCTCTGCTACTCGCACCGCTCTCGTCTCGCGGTGTCGTCCCATTGGCTTGTAGTTGCAGCTCGCGCCGCCGGCCGGCCCGGCCGCCCGCCGGATGCCGGACGGACGGCCGGCCGGTCGCGCCGGCTAGAGCGGAGGCGAGGCGGGCCCTCCAACTGCTCACCTGCGCCAGTTCACAGAGAGGACTTGTTCATAATGTGTATATACATACAGTATGCTTAGGAGGTTTAATCCATTTGTTAATTACGTTGTTCTAATCGAAGACTACATGGTGCCCGTCGACAGAAGCAGTGCGATAGACAGTGTGTACTTAAGTTGACAAGCACTCTTTATTAATTTATTGTTATTTTTATTCTATTATAATCTAGTTTGCTTATATAGAGCCGAGTCTGTTTCTATTAGCGCTGACGCCTCGACGAGCAAAATGGTGTCTGTAAGGGATGGATATACATTTGTCCAGTGTTTGGGACCTAATCGAGTCCGAAAATTTAAACATACCTGTACATTTTAATGTATTATTGTTTTGTACAATAAATCGTTATAAAACGACAGATGTTTTATTTGCCACTGTCAGAAGTTCAGAACGCGCCAGCGCAGCAGCGGTGAGGGTGAACCAAATGGGACCACAAAAGTAGGTATTAGCTCATAGTAGGTAAGTATATTAATTAAATTACGCTATGGAAATAGTAAAGTAGGTATACAGGATGCTCGTGTGACTCCATTTCCTATACAGGGTGTGGTTTTGATCAGCGACGCGCGCGCGACTCAGAAGTGATAATATACACGATACTTGATGCCCAAAAAATCACCTTAAATTTTTCATGCAAAAATCTACAAATAGGTAATACAATTCGTTGTCACCTACTACGCGTCGACTGTCGACCGGGCCATTGACAGCGTGATCGGGCGTACTTTGTACCCATGCGCTGCGATAATTTCAATATAACTTGAACAGAGATTTTGTTAATTATGTTAATAATAATAGAAACACAATTTTAGGAACCAATATTATTTAGCTTTTATACTACCACCCCGGATTTGGGCGTCGCTGATCAAAAACACTACTGTATAGGTAACCGTCCCACTACGTGAGTTTGGTTTATATTAAGATCTCCACAAAAACATCATTGTATGAATTTCTGTGTATGGTTTATTTCGCAAATTAAATACCTAGGTACTTAAACAATTTTAAAAAATCTAATTCGACCGATCGTAGTGTGCTTGTAACTTGCGAATCACCCTCTAGTATTATAGGCACAGATTAAAGATATAAGTTTTCCATTCAAAACAGATAGGACACTAAGGAGAACGCATTATTTCCATAGCTTGTCAGTCAGCCCAACAAATCTGACAGATATCCGACCAATAGCAAGCCAGATATAGTGTTGGTCTTGTAAAAGCTTTTTGAAATCGATAATTAGGGATGTACTTATTATAGACTAGGTATCGATAGATTTTTCTTATAAATATTGCATTTTATAATAATTTAATTTAATAAAAAGGTAAATTATATTTTAAAAAACATTTATTACAATTTGTTCATGTTTACCTATACACATACAATTCACAAAAGTGCCTACCTAATACAATTTCGAACATTAAAACATGTGTATTCATCATTTGCTTTTAAACGTTATGTTCCGTCTTCTGTTCCTTAATTCCACAATTCCGGAAATTAATAAGATTTCATTTTTCAATTAATGAAAGTTGGTCGACTAGCAAACATACGTCGCGTACGGTGTTTTCCTGACAATTTTATTGATATCGTCTCCGCCTCTTCGTTTTTCTGGAATCAATATTATAAAACTGTAATTACTAATTTATATAAAATAATTTGAAAGAGCTAGGATTAACGCAATCCAAAGATCAGGGGAGTATGTGATTATTTCCATAGAATGACCGCAGCCCTCTTTAGTGATGATGTGACTATAGTCAGGCTCAACCATGGCAAATTGAATGATATCCAACAGTATTTACTTACCACTGATTATCATCTTCCTCGTTTTCTCTTGATTGATTGATATGTACCTCTGTTAATCATTTGTATGAACCTCGTTCTGCTAGTTGTGATGAGTCCAGATAGTCCATTCATTTCGTTCAAACTTATATGGAAAAAACCTTATTGCACGGTGTTTGTTATTTATTGCCCGTATACTTTAAACAGCATTCAGCATACACTTTGTTGCCATTAAGATACGCTTGAAATTATGTAGCGAAATATCTAAAGCGTCTTCGAAAACAGAAAACATAGAACGGAAACAAATTAAATTAAAATAAAACGGATTTGGTTGTTGTTTGTTGTCATGACAACGAATGTTATTTAAATTTTTTTCAAAAGAGTATACGTACTTACATATATTTTATTTTGTTTGGTGTTAGCGGGTTTTCTTTTACGGGATATAATCTTTTGCATAAATTGGTCTTGGCGAGATCTGACAAACACGACAAACCACGAATCGATTAAACTAAACATTGACATGCCAAGCTGTGCTACGACAAAGGAGTATGAGGTGTCAGGGGCCTGATTATAGGTAGGTAGTTAGAGTTGGCGTGCAGTCCCAGCTAAAAATGCGAATTACGAACATTTCGGCCGTTAATTTTAAACGTGATTTTAAGTTGGGCAGTGGTTTGAAATTTTTCGCTGGTTTTCGCCATACAAAATCAATGGTTCAGGCTTCAGCAACTGACAATTTAAGCCACCCGCGCGTTAGTTTTATTTGTTTACGACGAGTCTATAAGTAGGTAAGGTTCCTACCCTACTTATTATCCTATTGAGTATACTCGTAATCATAATGACTGACACGCTTCGTCTTCAGGGATCCACCAAGCAGAGCTACCGGTGGGTCGCTGAAGACCAGTATATACATACTGTCTGTATGTCTCCATAGACCTCTGAGTCTGAGACGTGACTGTTTTAGTCTCAGAGTTTTTAGTAGACGTGGGTTACACTGTTATGATTTTAACTCTCAAGTAAATTAATTTCATAGTTTGCTAATATGAGTTCCTTTTTACTCGACTGCCCCAGAAGAAGGATAATGTTTTTCGGGTGTATGTATATCCATTCCTTCCTGCCATCCAGGGGTGTGTGATTTTTAGATTTTTACTATCCGGCAATGTCAGATTTTTGACGAAAATTAGTACAAAAATTTTGTTCGCGCAGGCTTTGACAGGACAAAAAAGACCAGCCGGCTAGCCCCCATGCCCTGATGCCTACACGGCTTGATGGATTTTGTTGTATGAGGTAACGTTAGATTCGTCTTGATTACGTTACGGGAGTCAGTAATACATTATCATTGACGGGAATGTTGATAATCTCAGAGGTGTAGTCCATTAAGTCCGGGTTAACCTTTCAATGGCAATAGTCCGCAGTCCGGTTGGTATATGGATTAGTATGTATACCGTATACATACTAATCCATATGCAGGGTAAATTGCGCCAATCACAAATATTTTCTCGTTAACTCGTAAATAAATCGCAAAAGTCACGTAGGTAAACTAGTTAAACCTGACTTTCCTGTTGTTATCCCTTTCACACTTCGTTAAAAACGTTAAGGTAGAAAGGCACAGAAGGCCTAAACGGTGGAATAACTTTAAACCGCATTTATGGCTACGCGCCTAACACTTTAGGCGACGTGTAGACATCAATATTTATCGCAATATTATTATCAATATATTGATCGCGATATTGTGGTTTTTAAGGGTTTTGTGTCAAATTCAGCGTTTTTGAGATACGGAATCCAAGTTTGGGTGAAGTTATTTATCATGGCGGAATCAGAATCTCAAAAACCGCTGAAATTCCCAAGATATCAGCGTGAAATCGTTGGATTTTGTTGATTATTTTGAACGCACCCTGCGGATCGCGATAAATATTGATGAGTAAACGTCGCCTTACGAATGAAATTTCTGAACGATTTATTTGACAGTTTTATTTCCGAGGATCTCATAATGTCATTTTTATTAGCTAGTTCGATTTCAGCAACGGTTTTCAGTAGATTTTTTGTACTTTTTTACGAAATGGCTATTTAAATTGTTCATTTTAATCTGATAACCCAGTAATATGGAAGAGTCAAGGTAAGTCTTTTTCTCAAAATTGACAAGGTGATGCTTGTGATTTCAATCGTTCAGTTTTGTTAACTTGTGGTTTCAGAATAGATTCGGAATTACCGAATAAAATGGCTCATTTAGACTTGATGGAAGTAGACGAAACGTCTACTGCTGGAAACAACTCCAACGATAACCCTGAGTCGTCTGCATTAACATCACGAGTGCTACGGAAGAGAAAATCGTTAGCGCCAGAAATCAAATCAAGCAACCGTAGAGTAAGCATGAAACCTCGCAAACTCTTGACTCCCATGACTGAAAACGCAAACCCCAAGCAGATTGAGGCATTGTATCTAAATAAAAAAGTGAAAACTTTAACACAAACTTTAGAAACCATTTACGAAGAACCTAAGACTGATAGTAATACTGAAACGCTTATTGGCGGCAGGAAAGTGAAGAGACTTCTTACATTCCAATTAGGTAACCAGTATACTAAAGATAAGATTAAAAAGCGACGAGCTAAAATTAAGAAGTTATTAAGTAACAAGTTGTTTCTGAACAGAAAGAAAATACCGATGCATGTGTTCCTTCAAACAATTGAATGTCTAGAGTTAGATGAAGCAGTGCAAACAGAAGTGATGCTGCCAAGTAGCAATAATACAGTATGATATAGTGTTTGTTACCTATGGTATTATCAATCTGTGTATGTGTAATTGAAAATGATTATATTCGTAGACATTTTCAAATTTGCAGAATGAGTTGTATTACTTTATATATACCTTTCTAAACCATTACTGAAGTAAGACAAAACCTTAACAAATTAATGAAGTTTTATTAAAACTATAATTAAACATCAAAAAGTATATAAAAAATCGGCAATATATTTATTGTAAATAAGCCATCTATTACAAAACTAAACTATTTAGAAATGAGATTCAATACACAACCAATAATAAATACTAATACTGTTACTAAATTAAGTGATTCATAGGTTGTAGAACAATAAATACTAAACAATTAAATCCCACAAATACTAAATAATAAAGCGTCTTCTAGATTTGTTACAAATATTTTATCTTAGTGGTGTGCATCTCTCTTAACCTCATTAGGAGCTCTGTCCCATGCGACTCATCTCCAGTGTGGATCAAACTTAATTATTAGGTAGGTATATGTGAAATAAATATATTTTCTTTTCTTATTTTTAACATTTAAAAAAGTACCCGTTACAAAATCTCACTCAATAAAAAAAGAAATCAGATGCTATTGGGACGGTAACTCGAGTTGTACTTATAGTATGGGAATGTAGAGGAACGTTTTATCATCACATTAAAAAACATAAGAATTAGAAAATGTCTTGTGTGGTATTTGAAGCTGAGTATTTTCATTACCATAGAATCTACAATAAGTATCATTATAGAGCATGACACTATAATGACACTTGTTTATCTATTATCCCAACCAACAGCCAAAATATTATCTAATGCACAATTTACACAAAATAACCTTTATTATTAAATTAATGAACAGCAAATTGTTTGAAGTATGTTATGCTGTTCATTAATTTAACATAATACTTGTGTAGGTACAGAGTAGCATATAGTCAGCTTCAATGAAGGTATACCATTTAAAGCAGGCAGACTTGAGTCAGTTCTAGCTATCGGAGCCTAAAATACAAGAGCTGGAAGTCTGTAGGCAGTTCTCATACTCTTTTAGTAAGACTCCAGAGTTGTCTACGTGGAGGTCGATGCAGGCGCAGCGAGGTGTCTCGTGCCCAGGGGTGAACAGTTGACGGGGCACTCCTACCCAATTTCTGGACACTCCACCACTATTGAAAAAAAAATGGTTAATGATATTGTGCATAAGTAACTAATTCCTCTATGCTTTTGTGAACCAGAACTTATATTTCACTCAAACATAGAAGAATTAGAAAGGCAGTCGAATTTAGTAAAACTGAATCAAACAAGTAATCTATCACATTATATTTAATATACATATAAGATGAAGAAAGTAGTACTCTTATATGATGTTTTATCGATCCTGAAGCAGTAATTAGGAGAATTACCATTCTTTATAAAACAAATATGTACTACTGTTACTCAATATACATCTTAGCAAAGAATGATATCTTAAAAATAACATAATAATTACCTTGTCTTAGTGCACCAAACTTTGGTGCCTTCATCAACATTCCAGGAGATGTTGCATGGAGGATATTTTATCTCTTCGTTCTTTTCCATTTCTTTCTCTGACCTACATTGCTGTAATTTTATTTTTAGCTCTTTCATGTAGCTTGTTTCTTTGCCATTGGAATCATAATATCTTCCCGTTACCACACCTGTAAAGATTGAAGAAAGAATCAGTTGTGTACATTCATGGAAAACTTTAACTTCTGTCATTAATTTCCATTACCTATTTCATTTTACAATTCACCATTTTGACATCAATTGGTAAATGTTCTCACGAAAAGCTGAGACAAATCCCAATGAATGTTTATTCATTCCCCTGGCTGGGATTGAATTCCATTGAACATCCAGCGCCATATCGACAGATCCACTGAGCTCTCTAGTATTGTATCTTATAGTCCCTATTGTGTTGTGTTAGTCAATAACACCTAATTTTACTACTTATCTGAATACACACCTACAGGAATATATTTATCTTTGAAAGTGCTCCTCCAATCCAACAGAGACAATAGATCCCTGCAAGACATGTCCGCCACATGGTCCTTGTTTTTACTTTCATCTTGGAATTCACCAGTGATTAATGCTCTGGAACCATCTTTGCCTGAAACATATACAAAATATTTGTGTGATTGTAATGTGGCTGTTTGCTGTGGGATTCAACTTACTAATGGGTAGCAGAGATTCTTCTTATGTAATTATCAGCACCTGTGTTATTTAAAGGCTCTCTAGGTAAGACCCTACCCGTCTGTACACAAAAGTTGTGTGTAGGTAATAATTTGTTTACTTACCCACAAAGTAATTATATGGAGCTCCCTTGGCATAGTGCCTGCTGCCTTCAGTGACATCAAAAATAGTTCCAAGCACAGCCACATAGAGTTTGTTTTTGTCAATCCCATTATACACCGTCAATTCCTTCTGGGAAAACACTCCGTCAATATATTTAGGAGTATTCACAACTTTATAAAAACTTCTATAAAGTGACTCTATTTCCTCTTTATATAGAACACCTGCGATAACCACGGTCACAGTAAGGATGATTTTGATATTATTACAGATAAATAATTTAATATTCATGATTCATTTATATTATTTTTAGGTTATAATATAAAAGCGAGCGAGCGGCCGAGCCGTAGAGAGAGTAAGGTCGTAGAACTCGTAGAATAGAATATCCTCTTAGTAAGTTTGTGGAGTAAGGCGACTAAGACGTTTGATTGATGACGGACGTTTGCCTTTTTCGTTCGGAAAATTCGTAGAGTAGAGGGAAAATTAGTCATACGATACGTCGTCGTGTCGTTTTGCACGTCCTATGTCTTGCACAATGACTAAGGATTGGTCTTGCATTGCGCCAAGGATAGAATCCCGGGTTAAATACTTAACCCCTGAAATAAATGTATCTTACAAAAAGTGAAGTGGTTTCATCATACGGCAAATCGATACGGCAGTCGGCAAAAATATCGGTAACCACAGCACAGCAACACTGGCCCAGCTGATTGGCAAAGTTGTTTTCGAAAAAAATGTATGGACTTTGTTTTCAATTTTCAAAATACTTATGCAGCAATAAAAGCATGAAAGTAAATAAATCAGTGGACAAAGCTTACGTGGAGTAAACAAAATGAGGGCGAATGTAATTCAGCAAGCAAGAAACTTTACAGTAAACAAAATGAGGGCGAATGTAATTCAGCAAGCAAGAAACTTTACCCAGTTTCCACCGCGAAGAAGAGTAGTGGTCTCGGGGTTAGGTTTGGTTGCCCCCCTCGGGTCAAGTACAGAAGTAGCGTGGCAGAACCTCCTGAAGGGACACTGCGGCATAGTTCCCCTGCTTGGTGACGAGTACTCAAAATTACCATGTAAGGTAGCTGGCTTACTGCCAAAAGACGAAAAAATTGCGACAGCTTTGTCCAAGTCGAATTTAAGGTCAATGGCCCCTGCCACCTGTCTAGCTCTTGTTGCGGCTGCAGAGGCATTGTCCGATGCAAAGTGGTTACCAGAAACAGATGCAGATAAAGAGACCACTGGAGTAGCTTTCGGGATGGGAATGATAGACCTGCAAGATGTATGTGACACGAATGATGCATTAAAATCAGGTTACAACAAAGTCAGTCCCTTCTTTGTTCCTAGAATTTTACCTAACATGGCAGCGGGACACATAAGTATAAAATACGGCTTTCGAGGACCAAACCATGCTGTTTCAACTGCATGTGCTACTGGAGCTCACTCTATTGGAGACGCATTTAGGTTTATCAGGAACGGAGATGCAGATGTCATGGTGTGTGGTGGTGCAGAATCATGCATTAGTCCCCTGGCTATAGCAGGGTTCTGTAGACTTAGAGCCTTGAGCACATCCTTTAACAATGACCCTACAAAAGCTTCGAGACCATTTGACAAAAAGAGAGATGGATTTGTCATGGGTGAAGGTGCAGCTGTCTTAGTTCTAGAAGAATATGAGCATGCTGTGAAAAGAAATGCTAAAATTTATGCAGAAATCTTAGGCTATGGCTTATCTGGAGATGCTTCACATATCACTGCTCCTAGAGAAGATGGTAGTGGGGCAATGTTATCAATGAGCAGAGCCCTACAAGATGGTAATGTTGGAAAAGAAGAAATCACCTATATCAATGCTCATGCAACCTCCACCCCAATAGGAGACGGTATTGAATCAACAGCTATAAAGACTATGTTTAATAAGCACAGCACAAATATAGCTATTTCATCCACAAAAGGTGCTCATGGTCATTTGCTAGGTGCCGCTGGGAATTTAGAAGCCATTTTCACAATTCTTGCTTGCCAGAATGGCATCATTCCTCCAACATTGAACTTGGATGACCCAGTTGATGATATGAACTATGTTGCTAATGTGCCAAAGAAATGGGAGTCTGGGAGGAGAGTAGCTTTGAAAAATTCATTCGGTTTTGGAGGTACTAATGCAACACTTTGCATAGCACAAATGAATAATTTATGATATGAAGACTAAAATCAATGTTGAAATGTCCTAATTTTTATGATGCCTTTCCTCTTAAAAAACTATTTGGATGTATGTTGGACCTTGCACTGCAACAAATATGTTTTTCCATAGCAGGAAAAGTTATGAATGAAACCAAATATATTAATAGTATCATAGTATATTTAAAACTGAGTTACAAATGTTTTTCGACTTTAACAACGGCATAACAGCCAAGATAACTCCAATCGCATGCTGCTGAAAAGCTTCCTGATAACGAGCAATAATTAATTCAACATGATGTACCACATAATTATAGGTATAGAATCACATAAAGCGTGGAAAATAAAATAATTTGATCAAAAAATGCTACTTTGAATATTCCATTACTAAGCTTCCTAAGATTTTATATAGTAAATATTTTTTAAATGCTGGGTTTATCCAGTCAATCCATTATTGTTGCAATTATAAAAACTTGCACTCGACTTCTTGCCGATACCTACACGGAACTTCTACTAATGATTAATTACTGACATCTAAAATACATAATATTTTAGCTATTTTATACTATAAAAGCACCCATCGACTTGTTCATACTGATAATTATTTTTATACTACATAGAATGAATGTTTAAAAATTACAAACATCATTGTCTTCAAGTAAATAAAATATAAAGGACTGTCTATTGTTTCCATTAAAATCATAATATAAAATGTGGAATTATAATATAAAATGTGGAATTTGAGATATTTAAATTTGCAAGAAATTACAAAACAATGCATTTCCTATAAAAAGAATTCAGTACTGGTGATGAATGTGGCTAAAATTTACTAGCTAAGACATAACTTAAAATTGATTGATACGGATTCTATTGAGTGCAAGATTTTAGGATAATGTGCTACTGTCTACAATCACTAGCCATTTTACTGACGTTAGAGTTAGGAGAGTATAATATCAAACCAAACTTGACACATTATATAAGCACGCATATAGTTGATGCCATTGTCGAATAAAACGACCGTGATAATTTCCAATATGCACTTTACAACCCGTTCCGTAAAAGAAGTCCTTTTGTTGGAATCTGAACAGAAACACTTCCACTTTACGTGGACTTCGTTTATGGAATGGTGAGTGGAAGACGAATCTACGCGAACTAGGCAGTGTGTTTATCCTGATTGCCTTCAGTCTGCGGCGGCGTGGAGACGCACAGCTGTGCGAATTTCTGGCGCAAATTCTGTCGTAGCTCCTGTCTTTTTTCTGTTATGTTCCTCCGCGCTTTGAACTCCATTATTTCTTCTATAGGAATATAACTGGCGTCCTGCTCCTCGTCTGATGAACATGTGTCCTGAAAAGAAAACAACATGTATTCACAGAAGTTTCGGAAGTGACCAAGTTTAACTTCTGGTTGCTTTAATGGGTGTATAAATTGACCATTACGTAGAAATAGTCGGATTCACATATTAAAATATAAGAGATAAGGGTCGATCGTTGATTGCCCGTTGGAAAAGGCGAAATTAACATCGTTAAATGTCAATCAAGATACCAATGGACATTACAATGGACGTAAATCGTGATTGAGTCTTTGAGACTTCATTCTTTTCATTTAATAGCCTGTAATGTCCCACTGCTGGGCCAATGCCTCCCTCCAACTCATCTCTATTATGCGCAGACTCAGACAAAAAGGTATTAAAGACCACCCTGGTCTTACATGAAAAAATTTACATATAGGACTTACATGAAAAAAATTATCAACTTACCATTAACATTTCCTGTAGAGAAAGTGTGAAACCGGAACATGGAACTTTGTCACTTTTGGCCAAATCTAAACAGTCGCCTCTCTCGTGGTTGCAGAAACCCTCCGAGCATGCCACTTCGGAACCTTCGGGAGAACTCATGAGGGAAGACGACCCTGATATAGTTTCACAGCAACCTCCATTGTTCCCGGAAGAATATCCGCAGTCTTGAGAATGCTCGTTCGGGGAGAGGTTGCCGTTTTTGGCCCGTTTCTTGGCGGACTTTTTGGGCGAGCGGCGTTTGGTTGAGTCGTCCTGACAGGAGGTGCAGCTGTCGCCGTCCCCGTCGCCGCCGGCCTCGTAGCACTGGCTGTTGTAGTCGCGCGGAGACAGCAGGTCGGTCGGTGTGTCGCGTTCTTCTAACAGACATTCTTCACATTGACATTTTTCTTCTGGTTCTTCAGAGTCTGCCTCCTGAATAGAGATGAGTAAATTTATCGAAGGTAATAGAAAAAGTCATGATCAGAGTCCAGGAATTCCCATTAGGTCTATCAAAACATATTCAGACCATCTTGCTGGGTGCTGTCTGATGTCAAAAAATAATACTTTTCAAAAGTTATTTAGAGATATTATTTGCAATAGCATCAACATCAGTCTATTTTTATGTTCCCACTGCTCGGGCCATGCTCCACCACGGATGCCCAGTGCAATGCATAAATCAATGGCATAAAGACATAATTTTCTTGCAAATAGACGCCATAAATCAGAATATATGCCACCAGCAATAAATTGTATACAATAGCTAACAGAAACCCATGTTGGTGATCAAGACCATTACTGACCTTGCATTTGGTCTCTACAACTAGTCTTTCCTTCTTCTTGCGTCGCTTGAGTTTCTTCTGTTCCTTCCGCTGCTGGCGCGTGAGTTCCTCCTGAGTGATCTCATCGTACAGCAGCTGGAGTTTGGAGACGCCGCTTTTGTGTTCCACTGCGGTCTCGAACTTTCTATAGAGCGCTTCCACGGCGACCGCTGCCAGTGTTTGACAAGTGCCTTCCTCTTCGCGGAGGCGCAGGGAAATACGCTGAAGACGCTCGTATATGCAGATGCCGAGACAAATTAATACCTGGGGAGAGTTTGAGCACTGAATAACACAAATATGATGCAACCGAGTTTCTAGAATATAAAACTATCTTTGAAGGTGTTAAGAATTGAAATAGATTTGTGAATGGTGAAACGAACATTGAACAAATTAAATGAATTCAACCTGTAATCAGGAAAAGTTCTAATCTGTCTAGAAGTTTTTGAGCAAATCTCAACCTTATTGTACCCCTGTGTCATTTCAGATTGGATAGTCGAAAGCACATCAAGTTAACAACTTTGGTCAGTTCTTATTGTCGAGTTGAAGCCGTACTTTGAGATCTTTTGTCGAGTGTACTGTCAATATGCCATGCCATGTGCTGAAAGTTTTTTGTTTCATCTGGCACCTTCGTACACAACATACTTACTTGCAATAAAAAGATATGATTCTGATCTGCCTTTTATAATAATTAATAAATAATGTCTCTAAGAAAACATATCCGTACAGGTCAAGTCAAGTGTAACATTTTGGACTGTGGACCGTTCTTATTATCTGCGTCGTAAGATTTAAAATCGTACTGCAAGTGTTACCATTGATCTGCTATTGTCCGTACATGACTATCTGTGATGTAAATATTGATTTGATTACAATGTCCACGTTTGTTTCCTACCTCTTCCTGTGCAATTTCTAGCGTTTTGGCGTGCCTCTCGCGGTGGTTCCCGAGCACTTCTGGCTCTGCCCTGGCGATGAGGTGTGCGATGTATTCCGTCTTGGTCTGCAGGTGCAGGTGTTTGTCCAACAGACACCGCTTTATGCCCCCGTACAGCGCTCCCACGTAGCCCTTCTCTTTCTGAGGTTCTTTCTCTTCAACTAGCAACTGATAAGCCCTTAATACCTGTGTACGTGTAATACAGAATAAAGTTACTTTAAATACTTATTCTCTGTAAAAATTAAGACAAAGGCCTATTGAAAAAAAATAGTTACTCATTCAAAGTATAACATTAGTAAGGATCCCTGTGCTGTGGTTAGTTATGCTCTTTCAAATTACAAACAGTTGGGCCCCTACCCAAAGCGTCTAAAGCGACACACAATAATGGAGCTGGACGAACGATCCTGAGATCCAAGTTAAAAGGATGGCAGTCTCAATGGAGGCTGTGAATCGAAAGCCAATCTTCGCTCACCGCATTCGCTTATGGTCCGAAGACTGATCGCGGATACAACCCAGAGAAAAAAAAAGTTGGTTACAAATTATGTAGGCACTTATATCTGGCGATTCCAGAGCGTGCAAGATAAATTTAATCGTCGCTACGCGAGGCGTTCCGTCCCGGCATCATCATCATATAGCATGAGAATCACGCCTACTATTTCATTACTATGAAACAATCAATTATTTCGATACGTAATTAATTGCATATTAGCTCTCAAACCAATTAACGCAACAAATACCAAAGACCTTAGTGCATAGAATACTGGCAGTGTTAATAATGCAGTGCTGTACTTGACCTCTTATTTCATTATCACGAATACAAGGTTCCGTTTAATTATTTTGTATAGTGTTGGTAGCAGTTATGCTTTCCTATGATCAGGGGTATTTACTTTGCCTCAGATACATTTATTTTAGACAACCTCTAGATAGAGCTCGCTTATAAATTGAAAACCAAACTAAATTAAATAAACATGCATTTTGTGCAAAAAACATGTTTATTTAATTGTAATCACACAAACAGAAGAATTAGAGCATTTGGGAGCCCTTTTTGGCTGTCTGATAGATTTGCTCTATTGAGGTTGTTGGTTGACCAAGAAATCCCAATCAAGGGTTAAGAATAACATTATTAAGGTTGAAGAAAAAAAAACTGTGTAAGATTCGCACCATTTCCTTGCACAGTGGTGTAAATGATAATGTTTTAAAAAATGTTGACATGCACCCTAATTATACACAAATTACACAATGTATATCAGGTTCAAGTCCTGCCCACGGCAAGAATTTTTTCATCATGTTCTAGTATATTATGTACATGCATAAAGTGAAGAAAAAATATGATATGTGGCAACTATGTATTCCAGTAGACAATCACCTTACTCAGATTTCACACAGACACAACTAGACATTTTTCATCATATAATTTGATCTCACCTTAGTTTTACAATCAGCGCAGAAGCGATGTTTCCTAAGATAGTTGTGCAGCGTGTCGTGTAGCGTGTTGAAGTGCACCAGCGTGACGTGGTCCCTGGCTGAGGCGCGCATGGCGTCCCACGCGGTGCGCCACGCCACGCGCCCGCCCCACCACGCGCCCCAGGTCCACGCGCACGAGCCCGCTCCCGCCGCCGCGCCGCCCGCACCAGGGGCGCCCCAACCCCGTGCACCCCCAGCCTCTAGCGAGTGCAATGTGCAACGCTGGGACTTCTTCCAGCGAGGCTGACTCAGGATTAGACACTCGATGCCCGTACTGGAAGTTTGAACATGATTTTACGTAAAATTTACATATAAGTGATGTGCTGCCTGTTCGTAATTAATGGTAAAATCTAACACAGAGAAAAGTATACAGGAAAGTCATTAAAGTTAAGATTTTTCAAAATCATTTATTTTTATAATTCTCTACACTTACATAGTATGTACAGCTGACAGCAGATTATCGACGTCATAAGAGTTGAAATCGTACTGCAAGTGTTGATCTGCTGTTGTCCGTACTTCTAACTACCTCTAGTAGGAGGTAAAGGATTTTTTTACAATCGGTCAAGAAGTTCTAGAGACAATCTCAACCTTAATGAGGCCTCCTGAATACTCTCTGTTTTGACTAATACATGGAATACATGGGCCCTAATACATGGAATCATGGCATGTCTTGTTTTATGTGCTAACATTAAAATCAAATAACGAATTACTTAAAAACCATTATAAACTTTATGAAAAAATACTTAAAAAATCAGTAACGACAGCAAAAAAAATTCAATTTAAAAATAGAATAAAAAAATCTACAAATAAAGCCAAAACCATGTGGAACATAATAAACGAGCGCACCAACAAAAACAGAAAAAAAGAAAATAATAATATAACTTTACAACTAAACAACAACATAATCACTGAGTGCAAAAATGTTGCAAATATTTTTAATGATTATTTTGCTAGTGTAGGCGAGGGCGATACATTGTTAACTGATGGGGAGATACGTGGCCACCCCGTGCTGTAGCACGGGGTGGCCCAACAGAAAACACCATGTATCTGGGCCCAGTAGACTATCGAGAAGTACATAAGATTATAAGCAACCTAAAGAACAAATCCAGTCATGGTATAGATGAATTGCCACCGTCCTTAATTAAACAATGTGCAGACGAACTAGCGGCACCATTTTCCATGTTAATAAATCAGTCTTTTATGGAAGGTGTTTTCCCTGACTCTCTAAAGACAGCGATAATAAAGCCCATCTTTAAGAAACACATAAAAACAGACCCTTGTAACTACCGCCCCATCGCTCTCTTGCCCACAGCTTCAAAAATATTTGAAAAAGCAATGAGCGATAGAGTATACAATTTTTGTGAAAAATATAAAATATTTAATAAATCTCAAAACGGCTTTAGAAAAAAGAAATCTACAATTACAGCAGTTTACAAATACATTCAAGACGCTCTCGATGTTATAAATGACAAAAAATATGCCATCGGTATATTGTTAGATATGACTAAGGCATATGATAAAGTGCAATATAAAATATTATTGAATAAACTATATGGAATAGGAATCCGCGGAAATGCTCTCAAATGGCTAGCATCGTATTTAAGCAACAGAAATCAATACGTAGAAATAGAATACTTCAATAAAAATACGAATAAAATAGTACATGTTCGATCAGACATCAAAACCATAAATGCATCAATCCCGCAGGGAAGTGTCATAGGTTGTCTCCTGTTTCTAATTTATATAAACGATTTACCAAAAATTATTGATGAATCATGTGTTTTGTTCGCAGACGATATCTCAATAATCACTTCGTGTGAGAATAACTTAAATATAAATGAAAAACTTAATAATCTACTTGATAAAACGTCAACCTGGTTAAAAGAACATAACTTAGAAATTAACTATTCGAAAACTAAATTAATAACCTTCCATCCCTATCAGAAAAAATCCTTAGAAATTAATTTTATGTATAAAAATACTAAAATAGAATCTGCCAGCGAAGCTACACTGCTTGGCCTAGTCATCGATAAACATTTAAATTGGAAAGCACATGTTAAACATATAAGAATAAAATTAGCCAGATTTATATATGCGTTTCGAGAAATCAAAAAAACCACAGACATCAAAACGGCCCTAATAACGTACTACGCATACGCCTACGCATGGCTCAGCTACGGCGTCATACTGTGGGGAAATAGTACAGAAGCGCACACATTATTTACACAACAAAAGAAATTAATCCGAATATTAGCATACATTAAACAAACCGAAACTTGCAAGCCCCACTTCCAAAAACACGAAATCCTTACTTTACCTAGCATTTATATCTTGGAAATGTGCAAATTAGTTAGAAAAAATTCAAACTCCTACATAACACTAGGTGATATCCCTACAAAGTATACATTTAGACACAAACATGTACTGATAAAGCCCCCCTCCCGTTTGCACATGTTCTCCTCAGGGCCTTACACTATGTCAATAACAATATACAATAAACTACCAGAATCGTTGAAGGCAGAGATTAATGATAATAAATTCATAAAAAAATTAAAACAATTTCTAATCGCAAAATGTTATTACACCGTGCAAGAATATCTAAATGATAAATTAATATAAAAATAATAAATAATCAAATAAATAATACAGAAAAATACAATAAAATAAAACAATACTAATATAGCTAAATTAACAAATATTCAAATATAACAAAATAAATAGGTATAAATAATAATAGATTAATAACGAAATGCAAAAAAAAAAAAAAATACTGCAATGAAAGACAAGTAATAATATTATGCTATTAATGGCCTTAATAGCTACGATTAGCCTTCCTCTCTTCTAATTGTGTGCCCAACAGGGTCCGTAATGTTATATTAACATCAATTCCATAACTTACGGAATACAATAAAGAATTTGAATTTGAATTATGAATGGAGAACAAGACATCGGCAAAAAAGGTTTTACATTTTTTATACATGGTCACTCGCTGTCGCAAGTCAGGAAAACGAAAGTAATTCTTTTTATAAAAGATGTGCGGCTGAAAGTTTCTATGCCACTTTTTATTCAAAGCGATGGCACCTTTTTTTCGTAAACTGGTTTAATCGTGAATCCTAAAAACTGATGTTGACTGTTGAGCTGATAACACACAATGATCCCGGGTGACTTACAAAAATGTAACTTTCTTAAGCATGTCTCTGATTTTTAGGTTAGTTATAAATTTAAAATCATACCTGTGACCGTTCAATAGAGTAGCGAGTGATTGTGAATGTATAATCTTGTCTTCTCTTATTGTCATTATCTCATCTTTTGTCAGGACCAGTGGATCCAATGTCGGGTGACCTGATTTGCATAGCTGATAAAAGAGACGTTCCACACTGGAAAAAAATTTCATTTTGTACTTATACTCTGCAATCATAATATAATTCAAAAAATTTAAAAACTATTGCCATTTTAGACATTCTTGACTTGTTTTCAAGATTTATTAATTCTATAATCTATCAAAGATCGGAGAAAATAGAAATCGTGAAATTTCACAAAAATAATGTTGCATCATGAAATGCAATGGATCATATGATTCTTTCAGGATCATATCACAGGGTTAAAAGTAAAATTATAATGCTAAGATAATGAAAACCGCAGATGAGTCCACAATTACAAAAATGTAAGTATTGTATAATATATTGATTGTGGGTAGTTGCAAAACATTTAAAAATAGAGAAATCAGCAATTTCCACCCAAATCTTTACTACCCTATTTAAAATAATAATTGTAGGTTTTAAATAAATTAGGATACCTAGTTAGGTAAAGGTATTAGTTAATATAACCTAAGATAAGATAGAAATTAAGACCATAATTTTGAGCAGTTTCTTTCCTCAAAAGATGTAGAATGTAAATAATTTTGTCTACTGGTACATAAAACAGTCGATCAAGAGAGGGCCATGAAAAATGCTCTAAGCTTTCTCTAAGTATCAGTCTATTTTAGATAAGTATGAACAAATAAAATGATGGACATGCATCATTGTCTTCATTGCAGATTGGGCTTGATTATGTTTTGATTTTATAGACTAATCACAAGACTAAAACAGCAGGTATCTTAACTGCAGTGGAGGAAAGTATGGTCTTATTTTAAGCCCAGCCATATTAACTTTAGGTTAGAAAACACGTAAGAATCGACCTCGCTATAGCTTTATTGTAAAATTGCCATGATGCAGACTGGTCTGCTCATAACTATAAAGGTAGTACTACCTTCTCCGACAGCCAACACAAGGAATGCTTTGATTCAATACGTTAAATATATCGGATGCGTCCACCCGCAGCGCCGCGGTCAGCTCCTCTGTGCTGAGGATCCTATACTTGCGCATAAACTCCTCGTACTCGCGACCTTTCACCTGCGGGTTGTCGCAGATCAACCCCATTGTGTTCAAATCCATGATCATCTGCAAATAAACAACATTCACGCGTTCAACAAAGGAACAAACCTAGAAAATAAGGTCAATTAGAAAACGTCATTACACGGGACAAATCAATGAACTTGAGACAACAACATCACGCTCCCTCATGGAAAATCTATATAACCTCGAGCAAGTAGACTACCCCAGGATATATAAGGTAACTTTCAATGCTCCTAATGACTAATATTTTCTAAGATAAATCCACAAATATCTAAACTTTGTGGTAATGTCAAAGTGTAGATTAGGTAGCCCACTTACAGTAAGATTTTCGTAGATAGTTAGCGGTATCTGTCGCCTTTTTATCACAGGATCCTTTTCGCTGTTGTATATATCAACCAATTTCGCCATTTTGTTTAACAATCACATAAAATCGCTAACAAAATACACAAATATAGCAAAATGACGGACAAATTCTTGAGAAAATACACGTCGTGTTGCGCCTTGCCTTTGACTGATTTTTTTTAGTATCGGTTATTGGTAGTGATGCCCAAAGTGGATCCGTTTCATCTTTTCTTTCAACTCGTTCGATACGGATGGACGGAATGTGCATTCTCGACAAATATAAAAAAATATCAATCGGGTCAATGCCCTCTGATTGCTCTGTGGCACTTGTTCCAGTAGCTAAAAACGTCAAACTGCTTCAAGTTAGAGAGAGATAGAAATCGGTATTTTGGTAGGCTACAAAGGATAGCACGAAAAACCGATAACTAACGATAAAAATATGACTAATGGAAATACGTTGAAGGAAATTTGAGAAATAATGACATTTCTATTCTATTTGCGTGCGAATGCGAAATATTTTGTTTTGTTTCACACACTATTTTATTTATATTGTGCTTCAAGATACTAAAGTGGTGTTAAAAATATAATTTATTTATAGAAACTTACTCAAAATGTCCAAAATATTCACACCCACTAACCAAATACGACTAACAAACGTCGCAATAGTAAGGCTGAAGAAAGGTGGCAAGAGATTCGAAATCGCCTGCTACAGGAACAAGGTCTTATCATGGAGAAATAAAGTGTAAGAAAATAATGCCCTGAGATCTCTTATGGTTTGTGTCTCCCTCCTGTCTAGAGGCTAGTCAAGTTGGTCAATTATATGTCTGTCCAACACTTTGGACACTCAAGGTTCGAGCACATTATGCCGGGCCGGTTAGAGTGTCGCTAAGGGGGCACTGAGGAAAAAGGACTGAAAATTTTTGATCGAAAATTTCGTCTCTATGTGGGTTACATTTTTATGATACCATCGGAAGGGGAGCTCTTTGGGGATGATTTTTGTCCGATCAACCCCTGTCAAATTAGGGGGCGAAACGTAAGAAATTTTGCGATATCTGGCAGAACACTACTCAAAATCCGTCAATGCGCTGCAACTCGGCCCATCACTAATGTGCTAAGTAAGCATTTTGCCCGATATAATGTGCACTCCTTAATATTTGCTAGCAATTCAATCATAACATAACATTTCCTCAAATTAAATTTCACAATTGTGTAGAATAATAGTTCCATTATTTTAAATTTTTAGGGAAAAGGATATTGATGAAGTGTTACAAACACACACAGTATTCACAAATGTGTCTAAAGGGCAAGTCGCCAAAAAAGAGGATTTGGTAAAAGTGTTTGGTAAAGATGATCAGACTGACATATGTAAGGATATTCTGGACAAAGGAGAACTCCAAGTTTCCGATAAAGAGAGACACTCCCAGATAGATTCATTGTTCAAAGACATTGCAACCACTGTAGCCGACAAATGTGTGAATCCAGAAACAAAGAGACCATATCCTGTATCCATCATAGAAAAAGCAATGAAAGACATACATTTCTCAGTCAATGTTAACAAAAATGCTAAACAGCAAGCTCTTGATGTCATACAACTGCTGAAAAAGGAAATACCTTTGGAAAGAGCTCAAATGAGGGTAAGGATAGTATTGAGTGGTAAAGATGCCAGGAAGACAAGGGACAAGGCTGTTAAACTAGCTATGAGTGTTGAAGAAGAGAATTGGGAAGCTGGCACAGCAAATATTATATGCCTGATTGATCCTGGTAGCTTCCGAGATCTGGATGACATGATCAGATCAGAGACAAAAGGTCATGGACAGTTTGAATTATTGAACTTGAAAGAAATGGTTGAAGGCGAACAAGCTCTTTAAAAAGTAACTGAAATACCTAATTCTTATGTTTCTATCTATTTTATATTAACCAGACTCGAAAAACTGCCGAAACCCGAGCTTTTTTGCTTCCATCACTTGGCGCCAGCTGGTGGGTTCTTTAGTATACAGTACTACACAGGATGGTTATTTTTTTCTCTTTTTGTTGTTACACTATTCATTATTTTATAGTGTCCGACCGAAACTAGGTTTTAGGGCCGAAATGGAAACCAAATTTCGGCCCCAGTCTTAGTTTCAGCCGAAAACGAAACCGAAACTTCGATATAAGGTCATTATTTCGTGGAAAAAATAAATAGGCAATTATAATCAGTCAGTTTTTGTTTATTAAAATAATAACATATTAAACAATTCAGTCTCTGCTATTTGAAGTCATCCTTAAGAGCGTTCCATGAGCCAACTAGCGCCGCCAATCTTCGAAAAATAATATCTCTCAATTAAATAAATTTTATTAAAAAAGCTATGTACATAATGTTTATTACGATAAATACTACATATTTTTCAATGCTTATTTATAACATGATTCAATGTCGGTAAGTTGTAGTTTTGCGAAAAATGGCCGTTTTTGGCACATTTGTGAACTATAACTAGCTTGTCGCAATTATGCCATGTATTGTATATAAAAAATAGTGTTTATAAATATAGATAATAAAGATTGTGTACATAGCTTTTTTAATAAAAAATAAAAAATTGTAAGATATTATTTTTTTAAGATTGGCGGCGCTAGTTGGCTCATGGAAGGCCCTTAATTTTTTTTACCGCAATAGATGGCGTTAGCTATAGCTAACGTCAAATTATTATGAAGCGTCAGAAAACAAGCAGAGGTTATTTTATTTTGTAATTTTTATGTCACTCCTACTTACAATCAAGATTAATCTAACGACACCTTATACATAATATTATCATGTTAAAATCCATCAAGCCGTTTGGGCTGCAAGTAGTACTATAATTATTAACTATGTAGTACATACAAACTCACAAAACACTCGAAAAACATAACCCTCCTTGCCGAGTCGTGTAAAAATTTCAGTTTTTTATAATGGGTTGGTCCAATGCCATTGGCCAAAATGTCTTTGAAAACTTATTGTGTACTACTCTGGTCAAATAATGATCCCTAATAAACATTGGGAAATTGAGAAGGGCTACAAATGCTACAATATTTCTAATTTTACAAATAAATGTATTTTTAAACTTTACATAGATGTTTTAAAAATAAATGTCCCATAACAAACCCAGTGAATAGTAATATTGTTAAGAAATTTTGAGAAATACTCATTCATTGGACAGAATGGGGAGAGTGTGGTACTCAAACCAGCATTTGCCAATGCACAGACCAACATCGCAGGCGCAGCACATGATGGTGACTTGAGATCGAACCTGGTGGAATGCGCATCGTGCACATCGGCGCTTGCTGTGCTTCATGCCAGACAACACGGGTGTGTACACTGGAAAATGTTGGATATTGCTGTTAAATCTCCTTTCACTCGTAGGCGGGAGCGGTCGTGGAACAAGTTTCAGTGATGGTGGAAAGCGCGCACACAAGTCTTAGTGTCGCCGCACACGGGCCACACGCGACAGCCACAAACGCCGCCACGAGAAGCTAGAAGCTTGTAGCGTGTGGCCGCCACTGGCGACAACCGTGTGCGGCGAGTCCATATAAAATGTATGAAAATTACAGGAAATATGCCAGTGGCGGCGTTTTGTGGCCGGTGGCCGGTGGCCCGTGTGCGGGAGCACTAAGCTAATTGCAGCCGGAATTGCCTGTGAGTCAGGACACGGTACATAGGGTTCTTGAGGTACATAATATAAGAATTGAGAATGCTGGTGTTTAACAACCTTCTGAATACTTTTATGTACCACTTTAGTCCACGTTTCCTCTCTAACAGGTACATGGATAGTTTTTGATCTTTGCGATCAACGCCACCCATGTACAATGGATATTGGCTTGTCTCGGTCCTGCCACACTCTTCTGCTAGCTACCATTTCCGCACGATGGTAAGTCGATATTGATGTGACAAGCCTCACGTCCTTCCAGGTTGTGACAGCTATATCACCGCAATGACAACTTACCATCTCACCACGGCGCATCTGACGTTGTTGTTGAAAACTGTAAATACATCATGAAATTGGAAATTTGTATAAATTAATTGTAAGTAGGTACTTAATAAAATTGTAAATGGTAAATTTTTTAGATTTGTACAGGATGATGTAAATAGTTAAATAATAATATATTATAAATAATGGAAAATATTTGCAAATCAATTATAAGAATAATGTTGTGTAATTTTTTTTATTACGTTTTCAGGGTTTTCAAATAACTCTGTGATATCATAAAATATATTTTGTATCAAGTATTGTTTTAATTTTGCCAAAAATACATTTTATTTGTTTTCCATTGTTATTTGTTTTGGAATATGGTCATATATTCTAATTGCCATACTATATGGACTCGATTTGAAATTTTTAGGTTACATTTTGGAATGTCTAATCTATGTTTAGCCCGCAGGTTTTTCTGTCTTGTGTTATTAATGTTTGTCAAAAATAGATGTTGCGGGAATAATTCCGAATTTTTCCTCACGAATTTGCAAATTTCGAAAATGTATAAAGATGTGAGCGTTAAAAATTTTAATGTAACAAAATGTGTTCTACTTTCCATAATGTCTATATTTGTCAAAATTCTGATGCACTGTTTTTGCAATATGAATAAGCTGTGTGCATCCGTACTATGGCCCCACAATATTAGTCCGTAACTCAGCCAGGCATGAGTCGGCTTGACTGTGCATATGCATAGTAAGCTGTCATGGCCGTTTTTGTGTCTGTGCTTTTTTTCAAATGTTGCAGTGCGTACGTGAAGCTGGACAATTTGCTCGAGATTGATTCTATATGACGTTTCCAATAAATTAGAACATGATGAAAAAATTCTTGCCGTGGGCAGGACTTGAACCTGCGACCTCGTCATTCCGTGACACGCTCTTACCAACTGAGCCACCATAGGCCACGCCGAGCCCACCGAAAATCTTCATCGCTTTATTCATACTTAAAGGGTATGTTACTAAGTAAGTTAAGGGGTTGTTATTTCTATATTAATATTATAAAAAATATATATTTGAATCGTTTTCCTTGCTACCCCAGCTTAGGTAGGACCGTAGGGTGGGACGGACACCGTCGTAGAGCTAATATTTTTATGTATGTTTTCGTACTTCGTTTTAATGATTCTTTTATAATGTCGATTATCGATACCACTACTTGTCGATTGTCGCATCACTAATGAAAGAAAACCGGTATCGAACCGAAAAATGAAACGGAACGTTGAAGTGAATGTACTCATCAGCAAATGACAAATTAAAGTTTTATTTTTCTTATATTGGTACGAGATTTTATTGATTGTTTTCTTTCATAAGATTTTCGGCCAGACGGCGACTGAAATTGCAAGTTACTGTGATATATTTATTTTCATTATTACCTATTCTTATCAAGCAATTAAATGAGCAGGGATATCGAGTTATGTCTATAAGTAATGGAAGGTACAGAACTGGGTGGCGACCAGCAATTCTGTTTGAGATGGAACAATTTTCAAGCAAATATAACTTCTCAATTCGAGGCGCTGCGCGATGATGAGGACTTCGTGGATGTGACGCTGGCGTGCGAGGGGCACAGGCTGGAGGCCCACAAGGTGGTTCTATCCGCGTGCAGTCCATATTTCAAGGAATTGTTCAAAGTAAGTAAATCTTTCACTCCCCACAGTTTGATGTGTCACCATTACAATGACTCTAGTGAAAGTTGTTATGTATAAAACACTTGATCTACTTACAAATGCCATGTCTCGCGTTCCGGTTAAGTACTCGTGATTTCATTTATTTGTGCCCACTTTATAATTCTGTTTCACAATTTCTAATTGTAACTCATTACCATAACTCAATATCATTGCAGATCATTAACTTGATTTTGAGGAGATCATCATAATGAGATCATTGAATGTTCTAAATTTCTATCTAAAATATGTATTCTTATGATACAACAATAATAATCATAAACATTCCGATTCCATCATGCCCAATAGGTTATCTGTTGAACTGTTGCTACAGAACACATAAACTTGATTGCCACTAGTTTTCACATTAGTCTGCCACATTTTTGTAGATAATTACATGGAATGCAGTCGAGTGGACAGTAGGTATTATGTGGCATATGAAAGCTATGGAAAACCTCATTTGTAATTCAAACAACCCATTTCATTGTCCCCACTTTCATGATAGTGGTATTGAGTATTGAAGCATTGCTTTTGTTACTATTATTTAAATAAAGACTGTAAAAAATATGAAGAAATAAAATAGGTAGATTCTTGTATTTATATGTTTGAGATTGCTTAACTCCTATAAACTGTCTACCTATTCTGAAATTTTATACATAAATACCTACATTTACATGTCATTGACCTCACAACACATGCACACATGTGAGTGTTAGATACATTGTATGTAATTTTTATGGCAATGCCAGAATTTTCCTAATTGAATATACTTTTATTGGGCTGTTAAGGCTTCAATTTTCATTTTTCATACCAATTTAGGTACCTTTTTTAAATGTAATTCTACCCTATTTATATGACCAGTGTTTCATTTCATAAATGTTACCAATCATTGAAGAAAGATCTTGTTTTTAATCTAAATATTTTGAGAAGTCTAAAGACAATTTTTGTCTACAAACAAACAACCACATAGCAACATAGGTTTTATAAAATAAAAACCATATCTTTCCTTTCTTTCGATAGCTTGATAATTCACTTATCAAAATGGTTGATAAAAGAATAGCGGTGTAGGAAAGAACAATTCTCTTGCACTGTCACTTAACATGGGCAATTAACCTAATTGCTATGACTATATAATCGTGTTACTCAACCAGGCCCCATTGATTTGTTAATAGTCATTGTTTTGTTTGTTGAAACAGAATATATTTACCTATGTTAAGTACCATAATGATTAGTCGTTTTACTATGACATTATACTGTTATTTTTTATTTTACTTATTTACCTACTTTTTATTTTATTTATGTTTCTTTATGATATTTTCTTAAAAGATAAAGATAATTTTATGTGTGATTATGATTTAGTAGTTTCCACTCTACTAGTGAAATATATTTGTAATTATTGAAATAGGTAGTTTTTTAGAAAATCTCAACTCTAAGGAGGTGTTACCTTTAACTCTGACTTAGACTGTAAGTACATAATGCAAATATCTTAGCTATGATTAAAATCAGCTTGCCACATTCTAGTGTTGTTAGCCTAGTTGAACGTTACTTCCCTTCAACCATATTTTTTTCTTTCGCACTCTATTAAAATCATCATCATCAGCCCGTTTTAGTCCACTGCTGGACGTAGGCCTCTCCTAATGCACGCCACTCAACCCATTTCTCGGGCTTTTGCATACAATCTCAACCAGCCACCTTGCGAAAGTCATCCCTCCATCAGGGCCCGCATCGGGTCGGGATGCGTACCACGCTACGTTTACCCGTTCGTATTAGAGAAAAAAGAAAGAATGAAAACATAAAATTAGAAAAAATAACTTAAGCTGTGGAATAACTTTAATTCCGCAATTGAGTATGCACCTAAGCATGCCTGTTGTTCCAGAACAACCCATGTCCGCACCCGATAATCTTCATGCGCGACTGCGAGGCGGCGCACGTGCGCGCGCTGCTGCAGTTCATGTACGTGGGGCAAGTGAACATCGCGCAGGCGCAGCTCAGCGCGTTCCTGCGCACCGCGGACGCGCTGCAAATACGCGGACTCACAGACTGCTCGCAACACAACGACAAGGTATGCACTGCACATATACATACCATGCTTTCTCACACCTACATCCACTCTCTCACACACCTGCACCCACTCTGTCTCTATCTCACACCTACAGTCTACACTTAGTCTCTCTCACAACTACATCCACTCTCTCTCTCTCAAACCTACACCCACTCTCTCTCACACCTGCACCCACCCTTTCACAAACCTACATCCACTCTATCTCTCACACCTACACCCTTTATACACCCACTCTCTCTCATATACACTATGCAGGAGGGCAAGTGAACAGCAGCTCAGCGTACAGTCCTGCTCACTACACGGTACACAAATCTCTAACATACACACTTACCCTCTCTCACCCACTTCACCCTCTCTCACCCACTTCACCCTCTCTCACCCACTTCACCCTCTCTCGCTCTTTCTCAGACCCTCTCATATCACAAGGTGTCAGTCAACCGCCAACCAGTGATACCACACTTATCTGCAGGAGTTAATTAACTGACCCAGTCACTCCTTTTACAGAAAGTGAATAGAAAATCTCCCCCTTCCCAACTACGCAATCTGCTCAGCGCCAAGCCGTCACATTCTACCTCCTCCTCCAAAGCCGCAAGCCAAAATGTCGAGTCGACCTCTACCGACGAGCAGGAGAAGGCGCGTCGGTCCACTAGAAATTCTCCCGATGTTGCCAGAAATAATCTCAGCGAAGAAGCTCCCTTCCAAACTTCTAGTCAAACGAGGCCTAATAATGATGACTATAGCGAAACGTGCAACTATCCCTCCTTGAGGGTCAAAACTGATCTCGAAGCGCCGCCAGAGGTGAAGAATGAGGAGGACGACATCCTCATGGACCCGGGGGAAGACAGAGCGGACAAATGCCAGGACTTCAACGCGTCAGACCTTCTGGAACCAAAAATGGAAGTCATGGAACAGGAAGGCAGTGACGAGGAGCGCTCTGGCTTCCAACCGATGTACTACAACGAGAATAACGCGCTTGCGAATCCGTTCGCAACTCTGCAAGGTGAGTTATTATAATGTGTGTTTGTAGTGACTAATATAATATTTTATTATTGGAGCCCACCGCATCGCAAAAGAAATATCGCGGCGCCTGGTCGAGGCATCACGTGACCAAAAGGCTGGTAGCTACTTCGCACAACGCGTTAGCCTCGCGATACAGCGGGGCAACGCGGCCAGCTTTTTGGGCACGCTGCCTATAGTGGGGGACCTGGGGCAAGTTTTTTATCTTTAATTTTATATTAACTTTGCTTTTTAGATAGGGTCAGTTTTAGTTTAGATATAATTATTAGTTTGTTTGTAAGGTTTGGGAAATAAATCAACTTAACTGTAAATATTTTATTATTATGTAGTATTGTAAACACTTCTAATGCAAAGTTAGTTAATACATACTTCTTTTGTATATTATTAAAACTTTATTAGATAAATTCATATATAATCCAATGTCAATAATAAAACCATTATAGGTATTTCACCAAAGTCACCATTATCATAGATTTGCTGAAGATAGATCTAAAAATAATTGTAGATTAATATTTTTTAAATGGAATGGATGGCCCCAGCTTGTATGCTTTTATGGGTGCAATAAAGATGATTATTTTAACAGGTAACATGGATCTCATGGCCGGAGTGAACGCCGAGCTTCGGGACGAGAACTCTGAAGGTAACTATACTTAACACTGCCATTATCACGCACACGTCTACTCGGACAGCCGCGCCCCCGGCGAACCCTTAGCACAGTCGATCCCTTAGAGAGCGCGCCTCGCCCCCACCACGCCCGCACTGCCTCGCATCGCCACACAATAGGCGTACTCAGAAACGCGGTATCAAAATCCTAAATCTGGAATAAATTATCAATGAAGTACAACTGTAACTGTCAATATCACTCTAGTTCATTGGAACATCGAAAAACTAATTTCGGATGTATTACCGCGAGTTGATTTAGGCAATACAAAAATTTAGTCATATACCAGATTATTTAAAAAAAAATACGTTTTGCCAATGTATCCGATCCGAATCTAACGATACCTAATAATCCATCAAGCCGTTTTGACTACATGAAGCTACAAAGCAACTGACATACGATTACATACATTCTAACATTAATACCTTTTGGTTTTCTGGTAATAATCACGTCAGCTTTTTCGCCCAAGTCTCCCAATTCCCAAAATCGTTGGCAAGCTCTGTGGAGCGGTTTTCTGAATTGCACGGGTCGTACGTCAGTCGAGTCGTGTCAAAAACTGTTTTACTATACTTGCCGTTGCAAACGACGACTCCTCGTAGCCATAAGCTCTGTAAAAAAATCCACGTTTTAAGCCACATTCTCTTTCTAACTTCACAAAGTATGAAAACGACAATACACGGTTTTATTAGGTTTTTGGCTAACGAAGAAGTTGCGCGCGCGTTGTGGCGGCGTTATGTCTCGGTTCGCGCGGGCGCGGCGTGCGGCGTGCGGTGCAGTGCGAACGTGGTGTTGTTGGCAGCGGGCGCCGGCGGGGGTGTCGGCGCGGGCGCCGGCGGGGGCGTCCGGTGCGCGCAGTGCGGCCGGCGGTACAGCAACGCGTCCAACCTGCGCCAGCACGTGCGCCTCATCCACGAGGCGCAGCCGGTCGCGTGCGCCACGTGCGGCCGCAGCTTCAAGACGCCGCTGTACCTCCGCCGGCACACGCTGGCGCAGCACCCCGGGCGCATGCGCAAGCCGCCGCCGCCGCCGCTGCCCGCGCTGCGGCCCGCGCACGGCTACTCGCAGTAGCTGCGCCCGCGACGAGCGTGCGAGCGAGCGGCCAGCTGCGCACGTGCACGCGCCCGCGACGCGCGCTCTCTCACGCACGAGGACCGATACAGATGGAGAGATGCAATACTCCTATCGACTTAATAAACAATACATGCTTCCTATTAAATCTCTTTGCACAGCGATGAGGCCGATTATAGTTACTAACAATAATTTATATTTGTTGCATTTATATCAAGAACGGAGACACGTACTTTGAAGAGTTCTTTTGTGAGAGTTGCTTTTCTGAAGCAGCTTCGTGACGCTGATAAAGTCGCGATGCAAACCTAATCAAAATCCGTTCACTAGCCGCACTGATACTAGAAACATGTGGCGTGAATGTTTGACTACATTGACCTTCAATTAGGTTAGTTTGACAAGAAATCTTCAAAGATTTTCGCGTAATTTCCCACATTAGCGGAGTAATGCATCTCACCGTCGGCTGACAGAAGATGTGGCTTATGTTGTAAAGAAGACTGTCAATAGATATATCTAGTCTGTGATCGGAGTGTCGCCGGGGGCCTATCTGCCGTCACACCTCTCCGCTTATTGCGTGCCTTTTGATAAATATACCGAGTGCCAGATGTGCTTTTGACGAGTCCCTCTTCGTGCCCACATTTTGTACTTTATACAGTGTTTTTACCGCGAAAGCGAACAGGAAATATCTCAGCAATAAACATGGTTGACGCGGTTAATCTGCGCTGCGTCAGTAAACGCTTCGTCACTCTGCCTTAGGTGTTCGCGCCATGACGAATGGGGCCTCGTCGAATTAAACACACAAGTACCTTCCTTTCTGACAATAGACTGATCGTTGTTATAGCATTTGTTGCAACCGGTGCTGGTTTTACATAACGTAGGTTATTTACAGGTTATATATTATACATTCAGACATTATACACGTTATCCACATAGTGGCCGACGCTTTCCGCCGCGCTCTTACAAATAAGGTGTATTTTCTTAATAGAGTATAATTTTTCTTACCCAAGCGCAGCGGAAAGAGCTGGCCACATCCGTTTTCTTTGTCCAATACACGAAGTTATGTAGCTCGAAACATAATCTCGTGAGGAAATACAATAGCGAATATTTTTATACACAATAGTTTATCTTTACACAGTGTTATATTGTTGAGTGATAGGACGGCTCCCGGTAATTAGTTTGTACAAAATCTCAGATGAAGTGATTAATATTAAATGTCTTCAAGTTTTCGATGATAATAATAATACATAATATTAGTTATTAATTATATTAGTTACGATATAATATTCAATCGGAATTACTTGCCATATTTCCCACACGCCCAGTGTAATAGCACTGTATAATCGTTTACAAAGTAGATTTAAGGAATGTTTGTTTTTGTTTCTTTACACTTTATTTGATTTTTTTCAATTTTGAATGGTCGAGTTTTGAATATAATTTCTATGTAGTTATATGAAAATGATTGCCATGAAAAAAAGCACGTCTAGTCATTTTTCAGCAAACGCATTTAGAAGGACATATATGATGGTATGATTAGGGTTGTGAATTACAATATTAGTTTTATCTTTTAAAATTATTGTGTAAAATTTATTGGAATAATATTTGATCTCAAGTCATTTCAATGATCTCTAAATTCGGATTTTGCATTTATTAAATTAAACTTGTGTTGAGGTGGATCTACAGTTTACGTGTTAAAGACAGTTCCAAGTTGCAATAATAAATTAATCTTAAAAATAATGGCTTATCGTACGTAACCCATCTAGTCCTAATTGCAATTTGAACAAGCACTTTTGATTATAATTTTTTCACAATTTTGATCCCGTAAGTTAAGACGCAGCTTTCGTAATTATTGAAATATATAAATCGAAAAATTTAAATATTAGAAAAAAAGAATCTCTTGACACTTGCTGAATTTAAATAGAAATTTATAATCTTAGAAATTTGTCAGTATGATAATAATGTTTATGAATGTAAATTTAAACAAAAAAATCGTTACATTTCCATTTCCTGATTTGTCGTCATTACGGTATTAGTATGTACATTATGTACACATTTATTAGCATTCATGAATAGTTTATGTTAAGTTTCAGCTTGGTTCTTGAAAGAGTACGAAGAAATAGGCTTTTGATATCGCTGGGGATACTCCAATACCGCGTACGAACTTTTGTAAAAACCGCTTATCAAGTAGAAACTAAATCTAAACGTTTCCGCGTGTACTTGGAACTACTTACATCGGTAGTGTAAAGCTAGCGCGATATTTACAATTGCCAGTGAAGCTGCATTTACAACGACAGACAACATTTTATCGTGGCAAGGCAATTATCACGCCCGCTAATCAAGAACGTGGATATGTCCTCTGGTTGGTTGTTAATTTGGCATTATGCTCCATCCACAACCAAAGCCAAAACAGCATTTTAGCGCCACAATTTTCGTATTTCAGTGTGACGTTTTGGGAACTTCATTTGAGCTGAACGCTAAAATTGTTAGACCAATCCTTTCTTATCTCTTGTAAACCGTGATCCGTTTCCACAATTAATATAATTTATATCTTGTAGCCACGGATACCGGGATCGGTGGATACAAACATTAATTGATTTTTGTGTTGGAAACCGATCCCGGTATCGGTGGAGACAAACTGCCGGGATCCGTTTCCAATCCAAACGGATCCTGGGATCGGTGGAGACAACCCCATATTTGTGCCATTTAAAGCGATATTTCCTAATGTGAATCAAACTTTATGCAGTATTTGAGTATCTCTGATGATAATGTCGGTCGCAGGTGAACCCACACGAAAGACATTACCCTCCTTATTTCGTCAGTCGGTTTAAAAAGAAATACCTAAGTTTTTAAATGAATACAGAGCGTATGTCACCACCTGCGTTCGTAATATTCGAAATCACGTCAAGTGTAACACTTTGTATGGGCTGCGCCGTAAGAATTGAAAACGCACTTCAATTGTTACCATTGATGTGTTGTCGAGTGTACTTGTTCGGATAGACTTTAATAGCATCACAGTAAAGGGTGAAATGGAATGCGTTTGAATTCCCATGCTTGTTAGCGCTAATCCAATTTAATATATTGCGGAATAGAATATTGTTTAATCTCGGATCACGCAAAATATCCAACTCTCATATTAGAATATAAAACTTTAATGTTTTCCGCTATTCTAGATTAATTATGAGAATATAGACTTTATTTTCATTTGCTAGTTACATTACCTATATATGAGTTCGAGTGTTAAGGCATTCTTCTTCTTCTTCCCTGCATACACATTCATACATTCCAAAACGCTCCCGGTCCATTTTATGTGTGGCCTGGGCTTTATTGTGCACGAAATAATTTTATATAAGAAATGCAAGCGGAGGATGCTGAGCTTTTTACACACAGTTTTCAAAATGTATTGCGTTAATATTTTATGTGACGTCATTGACGTAGTGAATCGTGATGTCATATCCTAAAGAGGAAGTCACATGTTTACGGATTCATACGAATTCCAGATCGCCCTGTATATGACCTTGTTATATTTGCCATATCATATTCATACCAGATAATAGTTATATTAACAAGATAAAACGGGAATTGCCGTGCTTAAAATTGACGGTTGGGTTCCCGATATTTCGGTGATATTGCAGCCACCATGGTCGCGATCACACTTGTCTTCTTCAAAGTGCTTTATTGGTATTGCTGGTAAATAATAAAGATGTTCACAGAATATTATGTCCGCTGCAAATAAATGCCTTTCGACGTACAATATTTAATTTATGTTCAAGAGTACATTTCTTCTCGAGGTAATGTCGCCGAATTGTCGATCAATGTTAAACACTGTAATTCCCGTTCTAACTTATTTAATAAGTTTAAAAAGATAATAGTTATATTTATTACTAACAAAATATTGTTAGAAGCACTACGCTACGCTGTACAGTGTACAGGGGTCGCCAAATGGCGGACCGCGGTCCGCCTCCGAACCGCCAACCCATTTTGTGCGGACCGCAAGAACACAGCAACTTGCACTACAGAGTACGTAACTTAATAAAAAAGTATCCCCCGCATTACCTTTGTTGACATCAATTCGTAAACATTACTATACGATTACTGATGAACATCTCCAGGATTTAATGTTGCTTTTCGTGCAGTTTTAATAATGCTTGCACCAATAAAATTTTACTCCAAACTTTAGACAGATCACACCAACAAACAAATACACACACACCGCAACAAAAAAATGTCTTTTTTCTCATTGATATGTAAAAAAAAATACCTTTGTTATTTCGGTAATTACATTTTGCTAAATAAATATTTTTATCTATAAAATGTGCGGACCGCGATGGTAATTCCATTTCTTAAAACTGACCCCGAGCGAAACTAATTGGTGACCCCTGCGACTACAGTTTTATAATCGTTCCTCATTCCCAACTGTTGAATTTATAGCTATCCCTTGTTTAAGGCCAAATTGCGCCGAAAGTTAGTGAGTAATCTCGTGTTAAACATTTGACACGGATTATCTAATTCGCGATTGGCGCAATTATGGCTCAATTGTATAATTCTAAAATAGATATAAGGGTAACAAGCATTATACCTAACAGTTTAATATTATATTTTCTACTTTATATAGATTTTATGAATCGAATTTCCTTTAAATAAAAATTTGATTTACTTAACGGCCATTCGCTACGTGGCGCCCTCAATCTTAAACAAAATCATATCTTCTAATATAATCAATTTTAAGAAAGCTATGTACCAAATCTTCCTTACGATGAATACATTTTTCTGATATACAATAAATATCAATTGCGCCAAGCTAAGTTGTAGTTATGTTATAACGGCAGTTTTTCGCAATTATGCGAACTACAACTTACCGAAATTGAATCACGTTGTTAATGATGATTTAAAAATAGTATTTACCGTAATATTGATTTGATACGTATCTTTTCTTATAAAAATATTATTTTAGTTAGAAAATATGATTTTTTAAGGTTCAGGTATGGCTCTATAAATAAAAAAATTGATTTACTTAATTGTAATCGTTTGCGCAGAATATTGGAACTTTAATGTATGTACATAAATCATTGTAATTTTTTACTAAATATCGAAAAATAAAATGGTATTGCGATTTACTGCCGTTTTTTGTATCCAAATATTTAATAATAGTTTTTTTCCCTTTATATCAAAGTGGTCATCGTTTGAATACGGTAATGATTAATTACTTATTTTAATTCTAAATGTTTATCCATATTCTTAGTTATAACACACTATACTGTAGAGTCTACAGTATAAAAAAAAAGATTTCGACGAATTGATAACCTCCTCCTTTTTTTGGAAGTCGGTTAAAAATTAAGACATTGGCAATAACTGAACCTATTTTTTATTTAAAATAATATAATAAAATTGAAATCTTCAAATCCGTTTCAGTGATCGGATTATTCGTTTAGGATTTTATGACTTTACCGAGAGCTACGTCAGGCACATTCTCTCTTAATTTGTCACACATATTTTAATTTTCTTTTATACTTATGTTTTCATATTGTACGGTTTAAAGTGAAAAGTATAGGAGATACAGGAGAGTCCTTAAAGCTGAGATTGTCTCTAAAAGTACACACGAAGTCTGATGTACGAATATTTTATACTCATATTAATATATAAGATTAAAATTATTTTACAGTTACTTAATTTTAACTTTTATCTATCTAACGGTGAATTAATTTTTGCAATAGGCCAAGTAGTTATTGAGAAAATCTCACCCTTAATCCCGGTTTCTACCAAAACGGAGAGATATGTTTTGAATAACCAATCAGATTTCGTTCCTTCTCCTAATCGGAGAAGAGATGTTGAAATGACCAAATCTGATTGGTTATTCAAAACACAATCGAGCCTTTTCAGGAAGAACATCGTAAGCGACATTTTGCATTTTTTTTACAGGAGAAGTTTTTTTCTAAATACCTCTCACAATTCACTAATTACAAAATTACGAATCTATCATCGTAACCGACAGCTACTTACGATCTATCAGTAAGTGGAGGTTACGTTAAAGAAACGGAATGTGTTGTAGCTTACGCTACAAACTTCTTTATTTAATAAAAGTGTTATGCTTTCGACTTGGAACTCAGTGTCATAAGGTGCAAAATCACTTGATCTGGTGGTTACTTTAAAAACACATTTTTCCGATTTTTGGCACTTACGATGTTCTTCCTGAAAAGGCTCGAATCTCGTCTCTTCTCGTCTTTATTGGATACCGGGCCTAAAACTCCTGTACACTGTTTTCGATGTAGTATGTGTTATAGCTGTTGTTGTTCCCAGGGCGTTGGGACGGGCGTCGCAACCGGCCGGTGCCGGACGCCGTGTGGCTCGAGCAGCACCGGCGCGCGCTGCCCTTCGTGCTCAAGCGAGAGAACGAGCGGGGAGCGGCAGCGCCCAGACTTGTGAGTACAGCCACCCAATAATGCTATAAGCTATTTGGGTCGAACGATCACGTAACCGGTACAAACTGGCCCGGCCACAGGTAACTTCGTCATGCTAGCTTATACTGGTTACGTAGTCATTCGACTCTGTTGGATCCAAATGTCATAACAGAATTTCATACTTACACAAGTTGCCTTATTCGAAAATTGCTTGTCACGAAGTGTTTTTCACGTGTACGTTAGGGTCTATGTGTGCTACTTGCAAAGTGGTGTAAATGTTATTTAAAAAAAAATATGTTGACGTGCAAAAATGTACACAACCAGCGAACTCCAGTACGTCGAAAATACATGTTGAGTTGTGTAGCTGCGAAATATTCCTTTTAATTTATATTAGTCAAATCAAATCACAATAAGTATATGAAATATAAAATCTTATTTCTCCTTGGACGAATCTCATCCAAGAATCCCAAAAGAGTAAGAAAAGAAAGGCGAGGAGTTAGGCCGATATTCAGAAACAGTTTTGAGCGCGAGCTGAGTTTCAGTTCGGTCTTACACCTACCAGATTTCATACAATATCTATTGTATGATAGTGACATCTGACAATTGTAAAACTGAACTCAGACAGTTCGTAAGAGCGAGCTCAACACTGTCTATGAATATCATCATGAGAGTCCCGAAGTAATACCTAGGCTACAACTATACCTATACAGAAAATGTTACTTACTAATGAAATAAGTAATGTTAATTTTTCACGCGGGCGACGTCACGGACGAATCTAGTAGACGATAAGACTAGTTGTCAATATCATTCATCCATACACCCGAATTTAATAGTATGTACCTATTCTGAGCCGGCCTTCATTAGGCCTATGTTTTATTTTATTACATAAACTCGCTATCTTCCACGTACAAACTTATCTGCATGGGTTATCTTGGCTGCTTCGGTGGGCGTGAATATCACAAAAGACATGGGGCGGTCCTGGCTCCAACTCCATATTGATAAAGATACGATTAATTCCCAATGACGTATGTTGGTAAGGCAAACCAATGAATGAATTGGACGCAATGAGTTGTATGTGTTTGGTCAACTTCAAAAACTTTTGTACCAAAATATTGTTCGCTAAAGTTGTTTTTGGTCAAAATTACAGTCAAAGTTTGGAAGTCTATCTTGCCAATAAGGATATAATATAATGTAGAAAACCAGCTACAATATCTACTTATTAAAAGTCTTTTAAATGGCCTATAAATATTTTATAATCTATTTTTATTCGTACTTTAATTATCACCATTGATGTGTCGTCGAATGTACCTACAGATTATAGCCCAAAATTCGTAGTAAGGGAACACACCGACAGACATACAAACTTTATACATAGATAATTATCAAAATTTCGTTTTAAACACAATGCCCAACCGTTAACCTTAACAAAATTGTTATCTAATAACAATTTAAACATGACTTTAATACAACACCCCCAACTATATTGTCATCGTCACGCCATATACGTCACGCGATTTGCTGATATATTTTTTATCTATGTCCCCATACTTATATCTTTGTAGATAAAACTCGGCGAAGGCGTGGAGATACGGGAAGAGTTGCTACGGGGTGTGAAGTGGGGGGACTATCGGAAGGTGACTAGAGGGCTGGCTGCGGCGCTGTTCTCTCCCATAGAGCTGGCTACGTGTTCTGTGACGGGCCAGCGCTGGTCCCGGGCGGGGCAGGAGTCGCGGCCCACCAAGCCGCCGCTGGACCGACGCAGAGTGCACGCTCTCATCTCGTACGTCAGCAGACACTTCCCCGATGTAGAAGTGAGCAGGATCAAACAAGTGCTCGCATATAAGTGTAAGGAGAATTGCGCAGCGTTGAGGATGCGGACTGCTAGGTGAGATTTTTTTGCTTATTGTATTTTTTTAATGACTCAGTATTGTTGTTAGAGATTGACCGTCGCCTGAAGGAGAGAGGTTGTGTACCTGGTGCAAAGGTTTAGCCATAGTTATGTAGCGCGGAAATAAGCATTTTTGCCCCGAGAAAATGGCCGGGTTCGATTGGCGAGATTTTTCACGGATATTGAGTTAAGTCTATTAAGGTCTTATTATATTGAGGCCTATGTCCAGCAGTGGACTGATACGGGCTGATGATGATGATGAGCTTAGTATAAGTCTATTTATAATTGCACAAAGAAACAACGGTATACAGATAGTTAGAGAGTACTTAATATAATTTGTTCGATAGGGGGTACCCTTACGGTTCAAAGCAATATCTTCCAGGCTTACAGCACTTTAACAGCAACTTGTGTGCATTTTCAACTGACCGCTGGAAGAATGAAAAGCCTTCGGTTCCATAAGCATAAATTCACCCGACGATATTTAATTATTTATCCACCAAAGGGAACTGTTGTTTTGGAACTCAACCTGTAAAATGTTTTCATAGGTTAAATCTCACTCTGGGGTTATCTGCAAGTGGGCCTTAAAATATTTTCTTTAGGAAATAAATTGCGTGTGCTTATAAGATTACAAAAAGCCGACAGGAATAACTAAAATAGTTTGTTTATATTTTTTGTCGTGACCTTTTTGTGCGGTAGGTATCATTAATGGAAACATAAGTGATGCGTAGAGATACTCTAATCACTGCTATTCATAGCAAGCTCCTGATAACAATAGTTGTAACATTCTTATTACACCTTATATCATTTTTATGGAAAAAGGAAGTAAAATAGCATTTATTTATTTTGTGGCGTACAATAGGTGCGATTCTATCGTGGCCGTCTGGTCTAAACCTAAACGCAGCTGTCACTCATATGCGTAAAAATGAGGAAGACTCTCTACAAATATTATTCATTATTATTCTGTTGATGAATTTTATAATTATATCCGCCTATTCCATTATAGATACTCGCGTCGAGTTTGTGTTAGCAGTAAACGCATGTTTAGTTTAGATATCTCTCTCCCACTCTATATTTTAGAATGTCTAAAAACTAAAGTAGTAGTATTAACACATTCTTCCATATTTAAGTGAAATAACAAACTATTATCATGTCAGATTGTGTAAGAAAATTAATTAAGTACTCATTGGACCTTAATTGCGTTATTGCCATTGTCTTCGCCCGTTTATCTCAGTAAACAAGTGTTATCTAGAGTCCCATGTCTGCCATGCTTATCACCATAATGCTAGGTCTTACTCAGACGGACGGTTTTTAAACGCTACTAGAGCGGTTATTTTATACGCGAGAATTAGCACATACTGAATGACTATTATTTGAACGAGCGTTTATTCCATTTGCGAGCCTATAATCTTATGTTTTACGATTATTATAGGATCCACTTTATGCCAAGCTCATCTCATCAATGTCACACACGGGCGACAGACTGTCGCAGATCTTGCATATGTTGTAACTGACAAAGACTTATTGGTACATGGCCAAACTGGTGATGGAACCCGAGTCTCTGACGTCCAGTGACCTAACTATAACAGCGCACCGCCGTGCTCTTGAAAAAGTTAAACGACTGTGGGTATAATTTAGATCAGCACTTATAATGATTCTTGTAAATATCGGGATCAATGGCGTAAAATCGTCCTAACTGTAAACTCGAATGTCCACTCTAATACAATGGCACATTACGCATTATTCTCCACTCACATCTAGATGCTTCTAGCGTACCTGCACTATTTCCGCTTCAGAGGTACTCCAGAATTAAGAGTATCTAGGTAAACCACCTTATCTCTGCCAATTCCCGTGAAGATCGGCATATACTTAAGCTTTGCCTTTTGTTGAACTACAGATATCTTCTTTTACTTTCGTTCATCTCACTTTTAACGCAAATCAATCATTGCATAAAAAATGGTTGCCAACACAATGTTTTCAAAGCGGCGTCAAAAAAACGCTGGTCTGAAGAACACCTAAATGGTATCAATACGACACGATACAAGCACAAACGTGTCTCAGAGTCCATATTGGATACAATACAAATGTAAGATAGCAGCTGAATCATAAAATTGTTTCGATTTACAGTTTGTTGACATGTTTCACCATATTGGGTCATGGCTAACTTCTATGTGGTTGAAATGGCAATGAACAAGGTAGAGACGTGTGGCGATTTCTTTTACCCGACCGACCAAAGGAAGGTTATGTTTTTCGAGTGTATGTATGTTTGTCGTTTCTGGCCTCATGTAGCCTGAATTTGATGTACTTATGCATCGTTAGATTCGTCTGGATCACAATACTGGCATATTTTGGTAGTAAGTTTGACGTGCGTTTTTTAAAACTAATCTGACAGGACTAACGAGGTTCAGAATATCTACATCTGTGCCAATAAGCAGTCGTTTTTTGTATTTGTAATAATTGATACTTTTCTTGCTGTGGGGAAGAAATTTTTCATCATGTTTAAATTGATACTTTTATTTACGGCTTTAAATTCATCGTAGATAACGCATTAGAATACGTCATACCCGTATATGGATTATATCGCTTACACTCGTGAATGACATTATCTTTCACCTTTCTGCAATCGGGGAAACATCAACTTTATCCCTATAGTATAGACGTACTTATTATTACAAATAGGCATGTCTATTGTAAGATATGTGTACAGTACATTGACCGCGCCACCCGAGGCAGTAATACAATTTGAAGTAGGCTGTCGAACTGTTTCAGCGAGTCGACCAACTACCTGCTGAGCGCGGCCGCGCGGCCGCCGCCCGGCGACGGCGCGTCGCCTGCGCCCGCGCACCCGCCGCCGCACGCAGGCGCCGCGCGCGCACCCTACTGCAACTAGTGAGTCTTTCTCCCTCTATTTATTTACGGGGGGGGGGGGGGGGGGGGTCTGTAAAGCTGGGATTCACTGTAGTAGTAGGTCACATCGTGAAGAGCGGGGAATTCCCGTTCAAGCATTATATATATTTAGTTTTTAATATAGGAATCGAGTATCACATGAGTAACGCCGTAAAACTCAGCACTCTCAAGCTCACACTTGAATTCGTATTTGCTGAGTGCAGTCGGAGCGCGACTTGAATGCATATTTGTTCAAGACTGGTCTATAATAGTCAGTCTCAAAGTGGGCCAATAATGACCAGTCGTGGGCGCTGGAAGCCTAGAGGGAGAGGAGGGCGGTAAGGACTCCAGAATTATTTTAGAATGTAAGTTTAAACTTCAGACCAGACCAATATAGCACAAATTAAATTTATTAAAGTAATAAATGTCATTGTGATTTTTAAATTAAATAAAATCATTTATTTGCCAGAGTACATGAAATCTCAGGATGGTGAATTGCATTGTCCAGTACAGTATTCTACTTGTATACAAGCGTGCAAAGTTTTTCAATTAAATAAACTGTGGTAAGGTAAAAAAAAATGTAGGCGCTGAAAAATAATTGATGTTCAAAGTGGGCGGTAGACGAATCACCTCTGATCTATAACGACGTACTTAAGATTCTGATAACGTCTTGAGTGTTACTTAGCAGAGTCCGCACTTGAGAGCGGCCTTGAGATCAGTCTATTAATACGGGCCTATGACTATCGGCCTAAGACTGCATAAATGTCAGTGCAGTGCCCGCGCTTCGTCAGAACACGTCAATAAGGAAAGCCGTCGTATGATGTATGGGTAGTTTTGACAGTATTGTGATTTGTTTGTCCCCAGTGATACATCGAAGGGTCCCGGCGGGGGCAGTGGCGTAGCCGGGGGAGGCGGGGGCGAGCCGTCGCGCGGCGCGGGGTGCGAGGGGGGCGCGGGCGCGGCGCAGTGATCGCCCCCTCACCCGCACCCGCCGCCGCCGCCCAACGCATTGCATATCACTTTCATAATCTTGTTGTTTTTTACCAAAAAGAGAAATTCTAATGATACTCGTCGCTGGCCGCCGCAACGGCACGGAAAGATTCATATTTATTTAAGGGCGCCGCGGGCACCCGTGAAATATTCATATTTATTTAGGTGATATTTTTCTATTGGCTACTGATAAGATTTTATCTCGTTATGTGCCGCCGGCGCATTGTCGTACGTAAGGGGTCGGGAGTGCCGAAGCTCTAGCAATAATTTATCAGGTTCCTAAGACATGTTTTGTAGTTAGGTTCTATTTGCACGAATTTTCGCGAACACTGCCGCTTGATTTCTAAAACTTTATTTTTCATCGATATTAGTCGTATTATTGCTTCCTTTATTTATAGAAAGAGTCATTTTCATTGTTACGTTAAAATTTGTATATGAGGCATTTAAGTGCTGTACGAGGGACCGTTGCAATTGCAAAGTAAATAAATATATCAAAAAAACAATGGCATAATTTTTAGGACTAATATAGAGGTATTATAGTCATTTTGTTTTATAGGTGTAAATGATAAAGAATTTATTTTGGAGTGTCTGGTTGGGATATCGTAAAGTCTTTGGAGAGCTGTGATCATGATGGATATAAATAAAGCAGTCATATTTTTAAATAACTACATGTAAGAGTTATTACGTAATTATTACCAATTGTACAGAAAATGTATCTGTGCGATAATAACGTAAGTGGTTGTAAGTGACAGTCGTCTGTTTGCTTCCTTCCTTCGTGGCACGAGTCGTATACAGCAGCACATCAAGTGTAACGCATGAGGACTCTAAAGCGGCTAACATAAGGCCGAGATTGCAATGGCTTTGTATATATTGACGTGCTGTCGACTGTACGCCACGGGTCAGCACACAGATGTACTAATCATATCAAGAAAAGCAATAAGTAACTATTATTTGATAAAAATAAAAGATTTTTTAATTTTTAAATACTATTTTAACCAAGTTGTTATAAAATGTAGTTAGTATATTAACTGAAGTATCTTTGAATGTCCACATTTTTATATAGTTCTTTTGAACGTTTAAAGAAATCCTCATTATTACTATGTCTCACATTATGAAGTCATATCATTTTATGAAACTTAGTTTCTCGATGTTTTTGTACATTTTGTAAGAGAATGTGTACGTTAGGTGGTAGGGAGATGTGTTAAGGTGTTGTAACGTTTGTAAATAACGGAAGACTGATGGATGGATGGGATAGGTAATGCCTTAGTGCCAAATGAAAGTTCATACATAATGTATGATATAATGTAATTGTAAATTGTCTAAGAACGGCGTTATATTGGGGTTTTTGAAACTGCGCCGCGTTAGATGGAAGCACATATTTTTAAATTGTTGATTTCGAATAATTTATCTATAATCCATATCAAATAAATAGAATTTATTCCTATAATAATATTTATACTCCATAATAATTAGAATCGTAAATAATCCTTGCCCGCAAAGAATATATTACCCAAGACCATACGTATATAAATTAAATTATATTAACAGTACACAGAGTCAAGTATCCTCTCAAATCGTAATTGTTTACTACAGCTTGCTGCATGTGCAGCTTAAATAAATCGTAGTTCATTTGAATACGCAGCAATCTAACTGCGAAATCAACAATAAACGTCTCCTATTTTATAATAAGAGCCTAACAATAGGCTAGTTGGCTAGTTTTTTTATTGCATCAACTCTCTTACTCCTGCTGAAGAGAACTGTGAAATCAGTTTTGCGATATCTCAATTAATACCGAAGATATTAAGCGATTAAGTCAAGGCTCCATCTCTTTTTAGCAAAGCGGTCTTTAGTATGAAGTTTGTATAGCGCTACCACGGTATGACGTCATACCGTGGTAACGGTACAATACGTCGTGTACTGTTTCTGTCTCTTTCTAACACAACTTTTCTAAATGCCTGTAGTTACTTCATTTTTAAACTAATTTCAATTTTGATTTCACAGTTGACCTTGAAAAACATTTAATTTTCGATACTTGTCAACTAACCTATTATTAGGATGCTTATTTCATATACATTCGCCAATGCTCCGTGGCTCAGTGGCAACAGACGTTTTGCCCCGTCGCGTCACCATAAGTGCCTGGGTTCGTAACTAGACAGTGTTTTAATGAAATTACAAACAACAAACTCTAGTGCCAAAAACATATAGAATTATACATATCAAAATACATATTAATTGTGTTAAATATTGTGCTTCCATCGTATTTATTGAATTATGCGGAAATATACTGCGTTTGCAGTGGCAATGGCAGTCCATTTTGACTATGGTCTAACCAATACCTGTACTGATCGGATGCAGGTATAGAGGTTCAGATAACTGAACACGTTTCACCAATAAGTTTATTAAAAATCCCAAATCTCAATTCAGAATGTTCTGAATTATCTAGCTGTGAGGGTTGATTTTCTCTTAACGATAAAATATCGGTCAGCAATATCGCGCCTACGTGCGGGATCATAGCCCCAGCTCCCTCGATGTAAGGGTTGTTATGTGCTCCAATAATTGAGACATAAAAATAGGCTAATGATTTATATCGTGACCATTCAATCTTTTTTATTTTTATTCTCATCACAAAGCTTTGATTTTACAATCTTATAACAATAGTTGTTCAATTTCCGATACTGACCAACCTCTACATCAAAATATCGATATAAAAATATCGATAATGAACCTTGCAAACTGACAGTACAGTTATTGTTACACCATGCAGTGGAGTGGTACGATACACATCTCCTCACTCACGAGTCAGTACACAGGCTGCGCGTGCGCAGAGATCTGCAACCTATTGGTGTACCTTACCTATAAGTTACAGTTACCACAGTTAGGATATTGTAGTCGCGCACTACCTAGTAAATTATACCGGAGACTATTATTATTTAGATAGACCAGCGGCTTGTGTAAAACTTTTAAGGACCATTGCGGGTTTCATTAGTAACAATATAATTCCTTGCACTGTAACCGAGCGATGGACTTCGCTAAGATATTTGACTGGATCAAAATCGAATCTCAACCCACTGGTATAAATTGGCCAACTATGACGACGGCTGAGGTATGATGACGTTAGTTGAGACCGGGCCAACTTATACTGGTGCAATGAGTAGCGGCCACTGACAGCAATAGACCTCTCTATCGCAATGCCTAAAACCCCTGTAAAGTCTATCTACATAAATAAAGTCTCTGATTATACTAACAATGTTTACGATGCCAATCGAAAGTCTAAATGCTCAATTTTGCCAAATTTTACTTGCCGAGAATGTCTTGTCTTGTTGATTAGTTTTGTGAGTGCTCGATTTGTAATGCAGCCATTGCATAAATCTGGATTCGCATTTTAAACGCGGAACTAATCAAAAGTGTCGCGTTTTTAACGACACGTTTTTGACATCGTGAAAATCGCGGCGATTAAATCGCTGCGTTTTGTTTATTCCGAATCCACATTTAAAGGCAATGGCGCATCAGATTTGCTCAATAATGTGGACTATATTCCTTTCATAGTCAGATCATTCACATTCGTAGTAGAATTTTAATAAAACTTTTTTGGCCCAATTGAAAATTATATCATTAGGAAAATTAATTGGAAACGAAATATTAAATTGTAATTTTAGAAATGAGAATTTAAGAGTTTTGAAAACTTTAAAATTAACTTGCGAGTATAAAACATTGACGAATGCTCGAAATGCAATAAACTGCGTTCACTATAACGCGGCATTCACAATGCAGCGTTTTTCGATTAAAGGACAATAGCTGGCGTATAAATAGCTGCGATAAAATCGCAGCTGTTGTCATTGTGACTGCTGCTTCAAAATAACGCTGTCTTATTGCCGCAATTTTCACGCCCGTTAAAAACAGAGGATACATTGACTTGTGAAATTTTAACGTCATGTTTTAAATGTATCAATGCAACCTTCAATCCAACCTAGATAACTTTTGACGTATCATCAAGGACATGGATTCCCGGTTCGAGCATACATTGATTTAACAGTTATTTTTCAAATTCTATCGACTTTGTTATTATTCATTATTAAAACTGAATTTTACTGAAACTATATTGTCTTGCCAGTTTTTAATTCATAGTTTCATAAGTGAATGAATTTTTGATTTTTTGTTTCGTCCACTGCTTGGCAGGCGTGAAAATCGCTGCGATAATAAAGCAGAAACGATGCATTGTGAGTGCCGCTATATGATATTTTAGTGCCAAATGATAAGTTAACTCGTAGCAATATATTGTATCGTAATGCTCTTGTGTAATTTCTCACGTAGCGTAACGACCTATGAGGTTTCAAAGGTTTCTTTTACAAGACTATAATATATTTATACAGGGAAAGTGTTAGGTATGTATTGTTCGGATATAAGAATGTTGTTGAGGTTAAATACTCATGCGGTAGGGTGTAAAAATAACGGTATTCCGCTGTTTTTGACGCGACGTAAGCTTTGTTCAAGAAGTTGAGTCAAAATTGCGATTTTAGTATGAAAAATTGGTGACGCGAGTTTTTGTACAAAGTTTCATTAAGGGCAGCGGAGAGGGGCTACCAACATAAGTTAGTATCGCAACATATGTTGAAAACTAGTCGATATTGGAAATTTAAAAAATACATCAACACGCACTTGTTTAAAAAATAATGGTCGTGCAAAACAAAAGGTTCCTGGTTGTAGATGGTATCTTAGTAATTGATAATAAAAACATCAAGTCCGATCTCAAATTTTTTGGAAACTGTCCTTAGCTTCCTAGCAATAAAAAGTGCCTAAACGGTGGCTTAATTTGACAATTTTGCTGAACCACCTATTTTGTCTGGCGAAATCCAGCTAAAATCCTCATGTATATCAAAAAATAGCTCATGTATATTTCTTGATTTAATAATGTTCGATTACAAATAGGTATCTACTAGTTTCCAACGGTGTTGCGTATTTTGTGACAGGTGACCCCTCATCCTTAAAGATCGAGCATAGTCCCTAAAGCTAGTCTAATTTTGATACGTAATGTAATAGTCTGAAATATACCTATAATATATCAGTCCTGTAAGCTAAATACTCGAGACTCCGGTCTGCACACAGGGTACTAATACTCTGAAAAACTATACACAACTGCCTCGATATACCTACAGTTATTTTTACACTCTGTTTTTAATAACCAAGAATGAGCAATGGAACAAGAGAATTTATTTACTCAAATAAGTTTTTATTATTTATGGTAATTTTTTGTATTAAAATTAATGTAATACCCTACATTATTTTGCATTTTATGACTGTAATGGCAGCTGTCCATAATACGGTGAACGATCAAATCAGTCACTGGTTTGTTTAGGGTTTTGTTGAGAAGTTTACTACACTGGAGATGCGTTTCTGTCATGGCCGCTGAATCTAAAACTAAATGAAACTCACGGCCACTCATATACTAAATTATGTAGGTAAGAGTGAACGGGACGTTTCGTTTAACGACGATTCAATTTTGCAATAGCTCCCATCTCTTAAAGGTATAGATGAACGGTATGACATAAATCTTGTTCACAATGACAGGAAACCTGCAGTTTTGCGAAACCTGCGTTCTAATGTGTCTTTTTATTTCAGTTGTGAACACATTTTAACACCATTTTAATGCGTGAAATCTCCAGATTCTCCAGTGTAGTAATTAGGCTTATTGGATTTCATAAATACAATGTAAAACGATACATCGAACATGACATTGGGCACAAATATTAATGAGAAGCTTCGTTTTAGCTGCTTGCTGTATGTATAATCGAAATCTGGTTCACGCCAATCCTGAGTAGCGATGGGCTTCTACACGGGATATTTTCTTAAATGGAATAAGTCGTTGACTTCATAGTATCGCTTCCTTTGGCAATGATGGATTCAAATTCTGACCAAAGGCTTATAGTCGCTAATTTGTCGAACCATATGCCCCTGTTTCAATAACATCAGAATTTGAAGTAATCATGGACGCCAAAAAAAGATTGGCGTCACAAGCGGGTTTAGCCTTAAATAAAATAATACTCATCCACACATTTAAGCCCGCCATATACGTATGTATTGATTTGGGAAAATTCCCAAGGCATGTTACCATTTTGGGAAGCCTAACGTTATCACTCACAGATTCGGTGTCTGTTGGATTAACTCAAAACCCATGTTATAAACATGTTTTGTAGCATATTTTTCGCTGATCAAATCTAGGAACTAGAACAACATCGATGCCACTGTGCTCAGAACGGGCGCAGCTTTGTGCCAAAATTTTGTGCTAGTCTATAAAAAAGAAATGTTGTTATCATTTTTTCAGATTTTATTTAGTCCAGAATGTGTTTGTTCCTGCGCTGTGAAAGTAATAATTTTAACAAATCAACACTTGGTGAGGATTTGCATACTGTGGTCGGTTTGATACGCCTGGGACATATTTAATAAACGTAAGTGACAATGACATTTTTTAATCCTATATCGGTTTTGTTATGAGAATGTGGTTGCGCATACTGTATATTACCTCTCTAAGTTACCCAGCAATGTACTACAAATATTGTCGTTGTCACTTCAAGGCATACTTCATACCTTTGTAACTGTGAACCGATCACATTGTGCTCAAGTCAATTATATCTAGGTATTTATTTGGTCGGTAATTGAACGTGGTAATGACCAGTAATTCTGTATGATCCTCATGGTATCTAGCTATAAATCATGTTCACCAATCCGTTAGAAAAGATGTCGTTAACTTTTGCTTCTCCAGAACAATTAATTTGACAAGTGTTAATTAATTCATGTGTAAAATAGTGTACGCCCAATGAATACTGGTTGTATTAAATAATTCATAATAATTATTATGTAGAGGAGTGTTGAGTTTATGGCGAAATTGTGGTGGATACCGGAGCCTAATATTAAATATTTATTATTTCGAATTTTAAAAAATATGATCTCACTGATATTTCCCTTTAAGTAAAATTACATGCATCCACCACTAAGTTAAACATCTGTCTTATAATAAATCATGGTGAACGTGGTTCAACTAACGTTATTGAACATTTCTGCAAACGGTCAGCGGTACAGACAACAGCAGATCAATGGTAACACTACGATTTTAAATCTTACGACGCAGATAATAAGACCGGTCCAACGTCCAAAGTGTTACACTTGATCTGCTGTTAGCTGTACATATAAAATATTGTTTAATTATATTGTTGATACTTGTCCACGTAACTTCAATTACTGACCTCTAATAATACTATTAATAAATAAAAATGTGTCATTTTAAGGAGTCATAAAATCTAGCGTAGCTATTGAAATGGTGTTCTACATTATAGCAGAGCCACAGCCCTGGTTTCGTGATATGTATGATCTTGATCATGCAAAGATACCCCTCCAACTATGCTTAAAGCTTATAATCATGATGACTACTAGGAGCGGTCCGACACATAATACTCTTATATCTTGCTTCTAATTAGAATATTTTTTCGTCTGATAACTATCAGTTTAAGTAAACATGTGTAACTATATTATATTTTAATATCAATACATTTAATTTTGATTAAACTGTAAATAAATTACAACATATTTTAAGGTCAGATTATAACTATCAAACTGTGGCTCTGCTGAATGACGGACACAATGAAAAGTTGTGTTGGTTTGTTGCTATATTTGTAATATTTATAAAGGAGCACATAATAATTTAGCTTTGAGCTTGTGCAATATAATTCCAAATTTTTATAGGAAAATCTGTTATAATTATTTCTAAATTGTTAGATAAATATTTTTGTAAACATAAAAGACATAGGCAACTTAAAATCTATTTTTGTTGTGCATTTATTCTCAAATTTTATGAACAAAGCCACAAACTCATTGTGGACTGTAACGTCTGCGTCTGTCAAGAAAACTATTAAGGCTGTGGCAGAGGGGCCGCCTCATATAAATTATTACCGCATCTCACTGTAAAGTTACGTAAATTAGGATGAAACAAGTAAATTAATGTATAATTAAGTAGTTACAGATGCACAGCTTGGATAATTTAAATTGTTCAAGCTCTGAAACTAGTTCTATTGTTATTACTTTACCGTAACTTTTGATTGTCCCAATAGCGTAAAGCTACAATGTGACTTGCGATATCATTTTTTTGGATAGTGGGTCCTCTGCCTCGTCCTTAAATTAGATACTGTAGATGATTTTTTGTATTGCTAATATCGTATCGTGAGTCAATTCTAGTAATGTTAATGTTCCCTTTTATTTAGAATAATTTACTATAAACAAATTAATCTAAGATTGCTCAATCAAGATGCAATGCTAACTGCAATTTAGATGTATGAAGTAATTTTATATTAGGACATTTTATATTATTTATCTGATATTCTGTTTTATTAGTTTTGTGAGTTATGGCAGCGCATGTTAGTCTATGTTTATTTCTTGAGAGGCCAAATGTTGACTTGCTTATGTGAGACTGTTTTGCCAGAATCAGAAAGTATATTATTACCTACATTGTTTTAAAATAAATGCTTTTATATAAAATTACTCGTTTTTTTTATCACTACCATAATACAGTTGTCGTGATTTATTTTAATTAAATTCATAAAAAATTATTGAATAAATATATATATTTTTTAATAATAATATGAGGCGAAGATGTGATTTGATTTGTAAAAGGGACTTAGTATCACGGATGATAATCAGTATCATGATACCGTAGCATGATACTGTTAGTATGCAAGTGATCAATAACACATTCATAATAAACATTTCTCAAAACCGGAATTATATCGATAGATGGGTTACCGGTTTTGGACATCCCAATTGTTTTCATTATCTTTTTTATATACTTTATGGCTCTGGGTACAAGATTTGTATATGAACGCAAACAAGATGCGGAAAAACGTCTTGAGTCATTTGATTCTCCAATATCCCATTTTCCTGGAGATATGATGGTGCCATGAATTTGAGCATTGACCCCCCCAATGAGGTCGTGATTGATCGATTGCACGCTCGCCTTCGCCTTTCACTCATCATCATCAATCACAATTCCACCACTAAATGTCATTTTCGTGAGTAGGATTTGTTGTCTTTTTGGTTTTTGGTCTTCCATTCTATTTTGTGAATAGTACAATCTCTACTAAATATATCTTTAGTTTAATTACATTTTCAATTTGCAACGATTTATATGTTTCTTCAAAACTTACATTCAAACTTCTACGACTGTTCGATATTAGATGGCGTTTCCTCAGCCTAATGCACAAAGAGGTTATATTTTGAATTTTATTATTTCTCTTATTTATTCTCCCAGGCAAAGCAATATTTATTCGTGTACTACTGTTGTAGAACTGACCAATAGAAAGATATTGGAGGAGCTACAACTGAAGAAACAAATGCTTCTGAAGCAGGGCGCCGTCACCCCTTTGAGTGCCAGTATCAGCCTGACGCAGCCGAGTCCCATTAACCAGCTGCCTATGTGCTCTATCCCGCCAGTATCTGCTACTGCTGTGAGTAAAAGTATTGAAATGACAAGGAGCATACATACATAGGGCCACCCTGCACAGCTGACAATATTGTTTAGTTGGTGGGCTAAACTCCTTCCACGCTTAGGCCACGTACGCACTGACAGGCGCCTTGAGAAGTGAAACTAAGTTTCTACAATCTCCTCAACCAGCCGCACTGCGCTCTTTGCACCTCTGCTAGCAGGTGACACGCTAGGCACTAAACAAGGCGCCTCTCTATGTATATGTTACCTTATAGAGGTACACAAACTGGACCAAATCAATTATTAATTCACTTGGAGTCAGGACTGGAGAGGCACATACAAACACACATGTAACTGCATACTTCCTTTCTAAGATAAAGCTTTCCTCAACTGCAAAAATGTCCTATTTAACTCCTTTTCTCTCAAAGTTTTAACCATTAAATGCGAAAAACAATTTCAGGGTTTTCCTCAACTACCCGAAGCAAACATAGTCAACACGAGTCACAGGGCAGCCTTGCAGCACGCTATCGCCACATCCTGTGGCTACTTCGTCTCCCAAGATTCGTCTTTCGGCAATCAGATCTTACCAGTTCTGCCCAGATTCGATAACAAGTGAGGGGAGAATGTCGGCTGTGATGAAGCTGAAGACCCTGCAGGGCCACTTGCAGGAGTTGAAGGGTTTCTCGGAACCGAAGATTCAGTTAGAACAATATGAGACACCAGCACATATTGCTGCTGTAGCTCTTTACACTATTCAGGTAAATATTTAGTTTTTTAAACTTGGGTAAAACTGATTATTTATGATAAATCATGTGTCTCTTCCAAAGAGTCTTGGTTTTTTTGGGATCATATATAAATGGTGTCTCTGAACTCGTTGTTCAGGGAATCCCAGTTTCGAGTGACATGGCTTATTTATTTATATACATTTTAATCATTAAATTGACAATTTCATGAATATTGTTGTCATTTAATCAATAATAGACCCATGGAATTTACTGTTGAGTCTTAGCCAGAGATTTATTTGAAGTTGAATTGACTTTTTAAGTTTTTATATATGAATAGTGCCGTCTTTCGCAGAGAAACCCGTGTCTACAGCACATTGAATGTGTTTTCAAGGGCACCCTACACAATGACAATACTACAAAGACTGTATCTTAATATGCCTATAATTTCTATGAGCCTTCATGCAATATTATTATGAGCAAGTGCATGTTTTCAGACCCAATTCGAAGGTCTGGAGAGCAAACTGGTGCTAGACGCTGGCTGCGGCCCCGGGGCGCTGGCGATCGGTGCGGCGATCCTGGGCGCGGGCGCAGTCACTGCTGTGGACATAGATGACGATGCTCTGGAGGTTTTCCGGGACAATGTCACGGATATGGATGTCACAAATGTGGATGCCGTCCAATGTGATTTTGCTAGTTCCAATGTTTTTGAGTAAGTTAATGAGGTACCATGTATATTGTACACACAAAGACAGAGAATATTATACAGGGGGCTTCAATAATAATAATTTATTTACATTTAGATGGTTTGCATGTTTTAGAAGAACAAGCGTACAAAAAAACTATCCCCTTTTGATTAATTTTTATACCCTATGACACTCCCGTAATCAAAACGAATCTAACGATACCTCATATACCAAAATCCATCAAGCCGTTTAGGCTACAGGATGGCTAAGGAATGGACATACATACATACACCCGAAAAACATTACCCTCCTTCTGGGGCAGTCGAGTAATAAAAGTATGATTATTATATATAAACGGATATCACTCACTTATATTGTTAAAGTCGGCAATTAGACCGACAGTTTCGACCGATTTCGACGGTCTTTTTCAAGGTGAGCGCGCCACGCCCGCGTCGCCGTTGACGTTTCAATTTAGCAATATAAGTGAGTGATATCCGTTTATATATAATAATTTGTAGTAATGGCTCACTATAGTTTTAATTCTAAAAAAGTAAGATTGATGGGTTTTTTTCCAACGATCGTATTAATATTGATGATTATTTCAGGTGGGAGAACTACTTTGACACAGTACTGATGAATCCCCCGTTCGGTACAAAGAACAATACGGGGATTGACATCAAGTTCCTTCAGACCGGGCTGCGGCTGACGTGCGGCAGTGTTTACTCTCTGCACAAAACTGCTACACGGTAAGGAAAGGCAGACAGTTTTTGTTTGTTGTGGCTTTAACATTCGATGTGGAGTAGCGGTAATATAATAAATAAATAGATAAATGACAATGCTAGATTCTGCCTCACCATCAACCGCATGATGAACAAGATAACGAATAAATTATCCCTTTTACCAGGCATCACATACAAAAGAAGCTCAAGGACTGGGCGGTGGAAGGCAGCGTGGTCGCGGAGCTCCGCTACGACATCCCACAGACGTACCGCTTCCACCGAAAACATTCGGTGGACATCGCCGTAGATCTCTGGAGGGTGCACCATCCGCACTCGTAGCACGGAGAAATTGTAATTGGATGTTGTCAAATAGGAAATGTACACTTCCGCAGCCGATCGCAGATAGCAACAGCAGATGACGTGTAGCCGCGTCGTCTGCCGCTAGGGGCCGGGAGACAGGCGACACGTAGCCCGACCGCATGTCACGCCGACACGTCTGCTGTTGCTGGCTGCAGTCGGCTGTTATTCCACAGAATATTTGTCAACTGAAGGTATTCCCCTTCAGTTGACAAATATTGAGCATTATGGGCGGCTTGTGTAAAGTTTTTAAATATGTTAGAACATGATGAAAAAATTCTTGCCGTGGGCAGGACTTGAACCTGCGACCTTGTCATTCCGTGACACGCTCAATTTAATTTTATTTAGAATTTTTTCATCATGTTCTAATTTATTCACCGAGCATGGATAATGCGTAATTCAAATTCTGAGTTTTTAAATATGGTTCGGTAGTAGCCCCTAAACATGTATAACTAAAAGATAGGGTATTTGACTCAATTTTTTTATTAATTGCATCAATTAACCCTCATATTTTTGATAAAAAGATCTGTGAAATCAATTTTTCGATATCTCAATATCGAAGATAAAGCGTCAAGTCAAGTGGTGGGGACATGCTCCATCTCTTTTCAGCAAAACGGTATTTAGTATGAAGTTTGTATTGCGCTACCTCAGTCTGACGTCACTACTCACAGCCACAACACATTGTTCTGTTTCTGTCTCTTTCTAACACAACTTTTCTAAATCCCTTTCAACTAATTTCAATCTTGATTTCACAAGTAATCATGAATTTGTGTCTATTTTGTTATAATAATGAAAAACATTTATTATTCGATACTTGTCAAATCAAATACCCTATTCTCACGCAAGCCGCTCTAAATTACCTTACGTTACCTTTTCTTACGAAATAAACAATTGGTGGTTACCACGCAGGTAAACTACCGAGGTGGTCCACGGGCAATGACCTGTCAACAGGTAGAACTGTAACTGTGAAACAAAATTGAAATCACTTGAATAACTGCATAGTTCCGCATAATCGGATAGTAGTAGGTGACGTCACGAGTCACATCTTACTAATTCCGTTTGTTTTGCCAAAAAGGGATGAAGAAAAACTTTACGCATCTTCGATGTTAATTGGAATATACGAGTAGAAAAACTAATTTCAGATGTATTTGAGAATGGTCGCGCGAGTTGATTACAACATGTAGCCTTTATGTAAATCAATCTTATCAAAATTTACTCGTATACAATAACGAATATAAAGTATTTACGTATGTCCTAAGGAAATTTACAAAAATGTGTATAAATAATAGTTAAGTATATAAGTAATTTTAATAGATGAATTTGTACATTTGTATGAATTTGTTTTGACGAGATGTTAAAATTAAGTGAATATATGAAATACCAAATTACATTTCTCTTCATTTATTTAGTAACAAAAATTTCACAATCAGTCTTTTACTACAAACACACAATATGACCAATAATGTTATACTTATACGAAAGTCTGAAATAAACACTGAAACCACGCACTGTACATTTTAAATAAAATCTATACAAATCCACACTGGACCCGTGTGGTAGATCATGGTCGGTCCGCCCTAACAGTGGAGTGGAGAATATAATCTGGGAGTTAGCCACTTAAGTGAAAAAAAGTATAAGGGTTTACGTATTTGTATAGCGAGGCCCAAATCAAGTGTCTTATTTTGTAAACAAAAACTGCCCTACCCTAACATAAACATTTTAAGCTGTTCTGTGATTATTGCATAGTTATTTTCACATTATTAGATTGGATCACTTTATTTTCACAATGATGAACAGGTTCAATCAAACCTTCAGTGTTACATCACAACAGGTAATTAGACGATCATATTTGTTTACAAAATAAGACACTTGATTTGGGCGTAAGTTGACTCTCGGATTAAAGTTAGTTTAGTAGTTGGTAATCGTAACACATGTAATTATTCCTATCATTGCGTAAACAATCATTTGGAATCTTTGAAAGTTATGCTGCATCGAAGCGGTTTTGTTTATCTTCTATTCAAGCGTACAGCTATTTCTAACGTTTTGAGCAAGTTCATGGGCCTGAGTTGATAATGACGATCGGTGAAGCGAGGCATGTAACTCTCATGTCTCTTGTATTATTTGCTTCTGTAACCTGACAATACGTGCTTATTCGTCGCCGAACTTGATGTTTTGTGCCAATTTAATGGTCCCCGAGTAGTTGATGGTGACTGTGGAGCGGCGCATGTAGCTCTTCCGTCTCATAATAATGATGAGGCCCGACTATGTTTTGTACTTATTCGACGCCGATTTATGCTGTTATTCATAAACCTAGTACCTCACTTCACTTAAAATCGTGTTGTTATCCCTTTCACACTTCGTTAAAAAAAGGTTAATATAGAAAGGGACAGGGAGCCTAAACGGTGGCGTAACTTTAAATCACGTTTATGAATACGCGCCTATATATTTGTGGCAGTTTAGTAACCTCAACGTTATTTTTACCAATGTATTTAATTGCAAAGGTGATGGCGGAGCGTCGTCGCATGTAATAGCTGTGTTTACGCTTATTTATTTGGGGCAATGCTTCTTGCTTATTTATGTATTAATTATTCGTCGCCGAATTTGATGTTTTGTGCTAGTTTAATGGTCCCCGAGTAGTTTATGGTGACTGTGGAGCGGCGCATGTAGGCCTTCCATGCGTCGGAGCCGCACTCGCGCCCGCCGCCCGTGGCCTTCTCGCCGCCGAACGCACCGCCCACCTCCGCGCCGTTGGTGGGTATGTTCACGTTCACAATACCGCAGTCAGAGCCGTGAGGGCCGATCCACTGGAGGCAAAGAAATATAAGTATTAGGCTTATTATTCAAGCGGTAATTAAGACCAAAATAGAAAATATATACTTACATATTTATATATACGAGTATAAACATACATTGCTCGCTCACACGCCATCCATGTGTACTATTGTGATAGTGATCTATGTTTTAATTTTGATGTTAGCGGAATTGTATTAGGCATGGAGAGGGGGCGCTGATGTCCGTAAGACAGGCTTGCCTAGTGCGGATATAAGCACACACTCAATTATGTAACCTATATATTTTTGTGCACAATAAAAAAATATTTGATTTGAAAACTAATATTTTTGGTGGTATCACATCTACCATCTTGATCTACTTCAAGGATAATAAAAACACTTTCGTAAATCGACATTATTTATTAATATTATAGAGTTCTATTTTAGCAGGGAAATGAATTTTTATTTGATATGAAAGTTCAATTTCGACGAATTCTGTTCAGATATCGAAATCCGAATTTTATGTAAAGATAACCCTGGGTTAAGTACTTAACCCGAGTAAACTCCATGCATTTTGTTTGGGTGGCACGATAAAAAAAGTATGTGCCTACCAGATCCGCACTAAGGTTATTTTTTTCTGAAGGTAAGTAAATAACGATGCCCTTGGTGGATGCTGCTGTCCATTCACGTCCTATTGTCTTCAGAAGAGTGTTCCACCCAGTGTTGAAATTCTCACATAACTTTGATGTATTTCGACTTGTATAGAGATTGAAATAATAGGCGGGACTTACAAGGAAATCAAAACATTTTTTGTACGAGGACTGTGAACGTACTAGAGTTAAATATTGCAAGTGGGAAGTGAAATAAAGTAGTCGAATACCTTGAAGACATCTCCCAGGTTTTCAGTGAACAGACTGGATGATAGTCCCTGTTCGACCTCATTGTTGTACTGTACGGCTGTGTGCAGGTCGGGCGCGGTCACGCAGTACACGACGGGCGCGAAGCACTCCGCGTGCACCAGCGGCGAGTCGTGCGCCAAACCGGTCACTATGGTCGGCTCCACGAAGTAACCCTCGCGCTCTATCACCTGCACATACAGTCAATTCAATATTTTAGAAACAAAAAAACCGACTGCATATAATTTAGGTCCATTTGATTATTTTTATATAGCCTATGTCACTCCTACAATCAAGACGAATCTAACAACACCTCATATGTTAAAATCCATCAAGCCGTTTAGGCTGTAGGGCGTGCCAAAGAATTAGATATACATACACTCGAAAAACATAACCCTCCTTCTTGTGCAGTCGGGTAAAAACTGTATGTACCCGCGACTTAGTACGTTAGTATTTATTGATGATTAGCGTGCTAATTAATGCAGCTTCTTTTAATGGTCAATCTCGTCTTCAAACATACTTAATGACTTGATCTCCTATAAACAACTAGATACACAAAGGTCTTACTAAAATAATTTAAAAAACGTCCAAATAAGGGTCCATTGTTAATGTCCAATAAAGCAAAAGGGTCCATTCATCCGTTTGGACCTACTTTTCTCTTGGACATTTTTAGGAGGCAGACTGTGTATCTAGTTGTTTATAGAAGATAAATACTTTTCAAGTGATCAGATATTGTAATACAAGGTACTTTTGATATGAATCAGCATGGCCATGGTGATTATTCTATAGCACCTATATTTGTAAAATAATTTCCCTTGATCAGTTTCACAAAATTTTGGGTTCAGAATACCTTTAGATTTGGTAGTTCAAAACGTTTAGGGTTGAGTGGCGCGTCTTAGAAGAGAGGCTTACGTTCAACAGTCGATTGATACGGGCTGATGATGATGACTACACTTCAAGAACTTCACTCATTATCGTTGGTTGTTAAAACGACGAAACAGTGTCATGAGATGGCGTGTTAAACAGAGATGCCGCTATAGCAAGTAACGCTACACTGACCCCTGTCACACACGCCTCAAGGCCTGGCTCGTTTTGATAAGCACACACATGATACACACACACGCGCGCACACACCCTCACACCCTATTTGCTTGTTTCTCCTTCATAATGGTAATTGTTTTACTCTTTGTATTAGATTCACTCTTTGTATCATATTCAACTAACCAAAAATTTTCTATCTACATTAGGCTACACACCGAAAGAGACTAGCTCCCACAACACAGGGAATCCTAGTGTGGGAACTAGAGCTCACAACATACTAAACAAACAAAAAAATTGTTGAATTAATTTTATTATGCATGTATTTTAGATGTAACTGGTAAAAATTTATTTTGATACCCAAATAAATTATTATTATTACCTTTCCACCAAACTCGATGGTCCCTCCCTGTTTGACTATCTCTGCTACTGTCCTCTTGTACGCCTCGACTGCGGCGGGCGTGTGCAGCGGCCCGATGAGGCTGTCGGCCGAGAGAGGGTCGCCGATGCGGCTCAGGACTCCAGCGTAAGCCTTCTTTAGACGTGATACTACTTCGGTGAACACCTGTAATGGGAAAAAATGTCTCTTTGACTTCGATTCGTTCTTCACGTTCGGCTCGGATAAGTGTGCGTTCACTATTAACGTCTTTTTATATAGGTACGGAGAACAGCAGATCAATGGTAACACTTGCAGTACGAATTTAACTCTTATGACGCAGATAATAAGAACGGTCCAAAGTGTTACACTTGATCTGCTGTTAACTGTACTTATTATTATGAAGTATTGGGTTTTTGAAAATGGGAAGAAAGTGACGGTTGCAAAATTATTTGATAATTCTGATTTTAATGTCTAAAGTGTTTGTTTTGTGTGTTATATCACGTTAAAATAATCAAAAAATGTTCGCGAATGTCAGTATGTTGGATTTTTCGGATAATTTATGATATACAGTTTAGAGCTAGAGTCAAGAGTCCCACCAAAAGTCCAACTACGACGGGAGTGAACATGACCGCTGAGTAGCTTCGGCCAGACTCTCGACGAAGCAACTCCCAGACTAAAGAACGCTATGGCGACTCCTCTGGAGGAAGAGAGAAATATGATATCTTGAATATTCTGTAACATGACATTGGCAAATGGCGAACTTCAAGTCCATTAATCGATTTAATAATCTTACGTTCTTATGAATGATTAGTCTCCTAGTGGTAGTGCATCGTTGCCCCGCGGTGCCGGCGCACGCGAACAGGGCCGCATTCAGCAACAGGTCCAGGTTCGCGTCAGAGTTCACGATGATGGCGTTGTTGCCGCCCAACTCCAGCAGATGGCGGCCGAAACGCTTCTGCACTTCTACGCCCACCTGATACAGACGGAATAACAGTTGGTCTTAGGGTCTCTTGCAATGTCGAGATAACCCTGTTTAGCAGTGGTTTAGCTTGCCTTAGACGGGCCTTATTGTATCAAAATTTGTTGGGGGCCCAAATGCAGTGTAAAGATTTTTTTACAAAAGAAACATTAATCATGTGAACAAATTCATATATGATATTGTGTGATACGATGAGAATTTTTATGCGGGAAGTACGGCCTAAGAGTTAAAGTGATATTGTGGATAAAATTTAACGAATTTTTGCTCACACACGTACTGTGTAGCCCAGGGGCCCCGTATTATTGATACAGCAGTAGCTACGCCCCTGACTTGACTTCTATGCTGTTATTCATAAACCTAGTTAAACCTCACTTCCAATAAATCGTGTTTTTCACACTTCGTTAAAAAAGGTGACAAATATAGAAAGGGACAGGGGGCCTAAACGGAGGCGTAACTTTAAATCGCGTTTATGACTCCGCGCCCTAGTCACCTGTTGTCCAACTGCAGTGCTCCCAGTAAAGGACACGAGCTTCATCCTCTTGTCTTTGACCAGCTGCTGGCCGACCTCCTTGCCGCCGACGCACAGCGACGCGATGGCGCCAGGAATATTGTTCTTCACCAGAACACTCTCCACTATCTTGGTGACCGCCACCGCGGTGAGGGGCGTCGTGTCGGACGGCTTCCACACGCTGACGTCGCCGCATACCTGTGCGTTGTATAGACAACTAGAGTATGTTGGTTTTTAATGTAATGAAGAATGTCAAACAAGCTGAAAAACCACTGAAACTCAATACTAAAATTAATACCTTAAAGGAATGTTCAAAATCCAAGAGTCCATACTCAATATACTTATTGCCTTCCGTAAGTTATATTATAATACAGATGTTCATTAAATTAACATTAAATTCACAACGGAACCAAGCGAGAATTGAACTGACAACCTCTGGGTGGCAGACAGGCGGGCGCAATCATTCGGCTACGAGGGTCTTTAATAAATAGGTAAATAAATATAACTAACATTGATTTGTTATCTATAATTATTGATAAAATTTGTTTGTTCTATGCAATAGTTTTATTCCATAGAACGATGATGAGATAGTGTGACGAAATGTTTGAATTGAAAATACACTGTGATATGATAACAGCATTATTATATAATTCGTCGGCGAGTTAACTTATTTGCCAAGCAGTGAGTCAACTTATAGGCGTAGTAATTAATATAGATACTTACTGCGGTAAAGGTTGCAATATTTGTATGCTTACCTACTACCGACCCACGCAATACCAAGAAACATTTTTACAATCGGTCAAGTTGTTCTTAAGAAAATCTCATTAACATAATATTGAGGATAAGCGCCGCCACCTCAACTCGAGTCATTCAGTATTTATTGTATTGTATGAAACTTCATGTAGGTGCACTAATCGCCTACGTAACGGCATCGCCTCGTATTATTTTGTCAACTGGTTGACAGCGAGGGGCGAGGCGAGGCGGTGCCGGGTGGGAGCGAGGCCGTGCCGGGTGGGACAGTGTGCGGCAACGCTTAGACTGTAGGTAGTTATAGAGTCTGTATCGTCTACGCCCAAGGTTGTCGCGATACACGCGGAGGCGTCCAGACGCTGACTCTGCAACTCAGAGGCGATAAGGGCTTCCTGTGCGAAGCCGTGGTTAGTTTTAAGACGCTTAAATAAATCAGTTCAATTCTAACCAGCATCGTAGATTGTGCGCCTCCGCGATTTGACTAGGTACATTGCTACAAAAGTATTGCTACAGCATCACTTACCATAGCAATAGCGCTGTTCCACCCGAATACAGCTACGGGAAAGTTGAATGCGGTGATGATGCCGATAGCGCCCAGCGGGTTCCACTTCTCAATGAGCACGTGCCCCGGGCGCTCGGACGGGAAGATGGTCCCGGGAAGCGTCCTGGACAGACCCAGCGCGAGGTCGCACACGTGGATGTATTCTACAACCTCGCCGATTGCTTCGGGCAGGATTTTACCTGTGGAATTTACTTTGTTAATTTGATAGATACATACCTGGTACAGAGAAAGAAACAGAGAAAAATGTACAGGAGATTCTCTTAAGACTAACTTGACCGATTGTAAAAAATATTTTACTACTTATAGTTACAAATTATGAAATCAATCAAGTATTTTTTGAGAAAATCTCAATCTAAATTATTATCCTGTAAGTACTTATACTTTTATACTACTAAGTACATACACGTATGTGTAATCAAAATAATTAAATCAAGTTCAAGTTGATTAATTCAAGGTTGATTGCATAAATGAACGCAACATTTTGTCGAAATTTAATTTATCAGTAGTCAGTTGTTTTCGAATCTACCATACAATATTGGTCTTTGAGCTGCCCCCTTACCTTGAAGTCTTATAGCAGTATTACTTTCATAATACTTTGTTACTTCGTACAATGACGACCTTAATGAGCTTATTTTAAGGTCGTCATTATACGACGTAACAAAGTATTATGGAAGTAATACTGCTATAAGACTTCAAGGTAAGGGGGCTGGACTACTAATTAAAAAAGTTAAAATTTTTGTTTCGTCAGTGTATGGAACTAGGATATAAAGTTTTTTTAAAAGCCGGTCACGTGCGAGTCGGCCTTGCGGAACGAGCGCAGCGCGCTTCGCCCACGCATTTATGAGAAAAAGGTTCGACAGACAGACAGCAAAGTGATCCTATAAGGGTTCCTTTTTTCCTCTAATCCTCTTGAGGTACGGAAACCTAAAAATCCACAATTCTTAAGAAAAAAAAGAGTCTCTTATGTTGAACAATCATCGTTTGATATTGGTCCTTTGAGCCGGATAAACAATCAAACTCACCCATTTCCAATGACACGAGCTTCCCCAACGGGTCCAGTTTCTCTCGCAGAGCGTCTCCGATCTGCCTGACGACCTCGCCCCTGGCCGGCGGCGGGAGCTCCGCCCATGCGTGCCAGGCCTCCTGCGCCGCGGCCGCGCACGCCTCATAATCGCTAGGGCTCGCGGCTTGCACCTCCGCTATTACTTTGCCATTAGCTGGGCTGAATGACTGGATTGTCTGACATAAGATATTACATGTATTTATCAGTTAATACAGTTTATCAGATTTAATTGACCAAAAATCAATATCATAGAAAATGCCTTCTTCGTGATACCTACTTACTTAAAAATGCATTTATAAGGAAATGTTGACGGAAGGATTGGCAGAGGTAGGCCGAGTAGACCAAATCAGCGGTGTTATAAGTGAAATCGACTAAAGACCGATTGATGAACGTGGAAGCGAAAGTGGTGTACCAGAATTCCAGCAGATCAGAGTTACATCGTCTGCATACCCCTACGTGAAAAAGGCATGAGAGTTTATTTACGAATAAATGATATTAACATCTTACCTGTCCATTAGCTTCCCATTTCCCATTGAACACTCCCACATTCCGCTCCTTCAACCCCAGCTCCTTTAAAAAGGAGTACTTCGGGTCCTCGATGAGAAACGACGCGTTTCGAGCCATCAGTACTCTCGCTACCTTCAAAGACAACACACGCCGGCACAGAACCGCGCTCATCGGTGCTTATGTCTACGCGACTATATTAACACTTGTGTTTGTACGGACTCGTATGGCAAACAGATAAAACTATCTTATTTGTGAACAATTACAGGCTGACGAGCGTTATCGCGGCGATAAGGAGTCGGTTGCCGGGTCAGGGTATTTATCTTTAATTATTAGGTAGTTAATGTGAAGTAAATAACTTTTACTGGCAAATACATGCGATAATAGCTACGTTAGGTTAGGTCTTGAGATAGACGTAGAGCACAACTGTTACTCAATTATGTTTCAGCGATTACCTACATACAGAAACCGGTCGAGTCGGTTTGCGTATTATATAGTCAATTAGCTATCAAGTGTAAAACGCAGGCGCCTACTTTACGTGATCGTAATACAGGCTTGACTGCTATAGTTTTGTGCAGGTTATGCAGTGCATTCGGTTAAGATTAAGAATACCTACTTACTATAGATGCAAGGTCGAATAATTGTACTTACATTGGGTAGTGCAATCATTGAGTAGTCACAAACGTGTCACGTAGTACAGCGGTAAGAGTAACCGGTGTATTTATTACTCAATGTAAAATTATTATAGAAATAATATTCCATAACTAAACGAGCCATGCTAAGCGCCTTTAGAATAAATAATACCTACTTACACATAGTATGCACCAGTGCAAAATATTGGGTAATGTAAAGAGTAAACCAGGGCTGTCCATCAGAACAAAAGTTTGAATATGATTTTTCGGAAAAAGATTTCATAAACATTGCTCAATTTATATGACGTGTTACAGGCATTTAAATAGATACTTAACATCATGATACCGATATGGCCTTTACACTACTTTATTATTATTAGTTAGAAAGAAGGTATGAATTAAATAGGTAATACAATAAACAATTCATTCAATAATAACATTTATAATAAATAATCATTAACTTATTCATTAAACAGTCATTTGCACAAAGTAGTAAATAACAATGCATCTCATGTCTAAGGTAATCGGAGCATCAAATAAAATTGTAATTTCCTCTACAGAGTTAGATCTGAAAAACATCACTTGTGCGACCTTGCCCTCTCAACAGGTAAAAGACTTTAAAAAACCCGAGTTGCTAAATAATTAACATGACATGAATCTAGTGGAGGTGTAACCAGCTATAAGGGTACATCTTTTGATAAGCACACCTGCAATAGATCGTGACTCCTTCAGCTGCTACTGTGGGGTTCATAGTCCATTCTCCGTGGGAATGTGAGAATTGGGTGGCCGAACGCAGACTCATGCTGGAGGACATCGCACCAGCCTGTCACCCCGTATATTACAGCGACCTCGTTGCGACCCGGTCCAACTTCAGAGCTTTTAAGCGCTTCTGCCATAGTTATTATTGGCACTATTACAGAAGGTAGCCTTCTGCTACGGCTCATAGCTCACAGCAGTGAGCAACAACTTCTTCATACTCTATTCTTCTTTCTTTGCTTTAAATAGCCGAGGCGTGACTATGTAACGTACGGCATTTCAGCCCCATTGTGTCGCTTAAACCCGTCACTGTATGACGGTCCAATAGTACGCCACTGTTGATCCTTTTCAAAAAGGAGTTACAGTGGGAGAGGGAAAAAAAAAAAAAAAAAAAAGTCCATTCTCCAGTAGCGAGTATGCAATGCATTGAAAACGATTGTACAAGTTGGGCAACATCTGTAACATGATGGGTGACTGGTACACACCTGTGACATTCTGAGCCCATACATGTTTCAGAAAACAGTCTGTCCCAGTCATTGTGGCTTGAGAACAACCATCAGGACATGTTAGAAGCTTATGGGCATACATAACAACTTTGACTAGCTTTGGTCACTATACCACAAGTCTGTATGTGTTACTTTACGTGCAACAAATAATCTACAACTAAACCACCTCTCACATAATACTACAAAACTTCTTCTCCTCTACATTCTTGCCTTCTCTCAACTCCTGTGCTTTTTGGGCAAGGTAAGTGTTCTCGTCCCTCTTGGCCATCCACTCGGGTAATGGCTGGGCCCAGTCTCCTGGCGGTGACTCCCGTTTCTTCCAAATGTCGTTTCTGTAGTGCCCTCTTAATCTTTGTAATCGGCGCTCTGTTTCACTGTTTATTACTGCTTCCTGTTGATACAATTTAATATTGGTAGACTGGCAAGGTGATGTAATTTGCTATTTATTTAAGACAGAATTGCAGATCATTCTAAATGCGGATTCACAATCACAAATATTTATTGCGTGATGGGCGTCAAGTGTCGGCAATGCCATCCGCTGATTGGCTGGTGTGGGAATTGTAGCATGAAAAAGGTGTTTGGGCTATGATTGCGAATTTAGCTTAATTGTAAAATATATTATCCAACTTACAGCAGCTTTCATGTCCTTATCATCCACCCATTTACAGCAGTTGTCATAGTCCCGTTTCCATTGGTTGCAGTCAATCATCTCGCCAAATATGAAGTACTGGTGAAATCGGCCATGTAGACTCGTACATTCCTTATACTCATCCTTGTAGACATCACAATCTCTAATCTGAAGGCAAACAAATAAGGTCTCCAATAGAGTGGTATTACAACTCAGTTTAGCTGCAATAATTGATTCACTCAAAATTGCCTACCAACCACAGATAGCTGAAGCAGCGCTTTTTGGGTCAGTGTCGCTAAGGGGACACTGAGGAAAAGACTTGAAAAATTTTGATTGACAATTTCGTCTCTATATAACCCCCCTTTTTATGATACCATCGGAAGGGGCCTTTGGGGATGATTTTTTGTCAAGGTCATTTTTTTGCCCAATCAACCCCTGTGAAATTAGGGGGCGAAACGTAAGAAATTCGGTTCTGGCACTTCGCCAGCCGCTGCCGCGGCACGCTCGCTTGGCTCGTGCGTTTGTAGTCATAAAACAAACCTAACCTAATGATTTTGGGTGGTCTATTTTTTTTCTAAGTACTAATTTTCATTTTCAGCCCCTAATTTGACAAGGGTTGATAGGACAAAAAAAAATCCTTGACAATATCATATATAGACAAGTATCATAAAAAATATATATATATTTCGACGAATTGATAAGCTGCTTTTTTTGGAAGTCGGTTAAAAAAAGGGATGTTATTATTGAGACGAAATTTCGATCATTTTTCCTCTCCCTTAGCGACACTAACCTTTTTTTTACCCTAAAGCGTGACTAAGAAGTATACAAACCAGCCATTGGTCTTCCGGATTTATAACAGGTGTGCTCTCCGTTTCTGGTACTTTGTCCTGTTGCACTTCAGGTTCTTTAGCAGTCTCTGGCGTTTGTGACATCTTTCAAGCTCGAAATACTAGTGATTTTATTCATAATTTCACCAAAACCTGATCAACAGCATGCAATATTACCTACGATTTCAATTACATAACCTACAATCCTACAAACTTAATCTTCAAACTTCAAAGAATTATGTAATACAATACATGCGTTTTTGTCCTCGACTTTTTTGCTTTATGATAATCAAAATCTAATAATTAAAAGATTTCAAAATTGGTGAGAATAGTGAAAATTTGAAAAAAAAACAGAAATGAGAATTGAGAGGACATAAAAAATATTTTTTTTAAATATGACGGCAAAAGGATCTATCCTATCTACTCTATTTCAAATTTTCAATACAGCCGAAACATTCTATTGCTCAATGCATCAATCAATACGTTGGCTTATGGCCGGGCCACAATAAATTTTAAAAAATCAATCCATGACGTGGTGACAGCTGATTGATAATTATTTTTTACTTTGCTTGCTTCCGCTTGCTTCACTCACCTCACTCACTTCCACAGATTAAAGATATATGTTTTCTATCTCATAATCTCACCTCACTTCACTTCTTCGTTTCATTCGTATTGGATTGGTTTGTTTGTTCCTCGGATTTGTTTCTTTGAAAAATAATTACTTCGTGAACTTCGTCAGTCTTTCAAATTTTTCAAAACATTGTCAAACAAGTATATACTACCAATAATTGTACAATTGGTTATCGGTGTTGTGTGTGACTGCGATTTTTTCCATGCGAGTGTAGAAAGTTCAAAGTTTATTGTCAAAATGTCGCTAAACAAACTTGTTGGAGGCGATTGCGGTGGTAACAACTCTCTTGTTCAACTATCTCATATTGTGAACCGCGATGGCTCCATGTCCCAGCCACTGTCCCATTCAGATAGATTTGTCAACGAATTCATGGGTCAAACATCTCAAGTGCCGCAAACATTCAACATGAATGCTTTACTCAACAATATGCCTGATGTAGAAAAGAATAAAACTACTCATATGTCGAAAACGAATCAAATTCCCAACTTTGGCCGTCAAGCGACTATGCCGTGGGCTGCAGGCCCGTCCACTTCTTTCATGTCTCCCCAAATGATACGACCCTTCTACATGCCACAACAACCTATTTTACGCCCTGGACCCTCGAATGTACAAATAGAATATATGACTGAATCAGACGCAGAAACTATTACTAACAGCGATGTAAGAGCAAAGGCACAAGAGTATGTCAACACTGTAAAAGAGGATGATGAACAAGCATATAACCAGTTTATGTCATTTATGAATAAAATAAGTGCCGGGGAAATGAACTTAGGGGATGTGACTGAAGGAGACCAGAAAAAACTGAGCAAAGATGAAATTTTAGATGAAATGGCTGAGAAGTACAAGGAGGAATGGGATAAATTGAGCAATGTTACTGATTATTGGAACTCTGAGACCGCAAATGGTATTCCAGAAGAATATGCTTTTACTGAAGGCAATGTTATGTTGGAAAACAAGAGTGCTCTTGAAATAGGTAAAGAGAAGTTGATAATGGGTGATATTCCAGGAGCAGTCTTGTGTTTTGAAGCTGCAGCACAGCAACAGCCGGAATCAGCTGAAGTGTGGTTCCTGTTGGGATCAACACAGGCTGAAAACGAGCAAGATCCTTTGGCTATTAGTGCATTGAAGAAATCTTTAGAGATAGATCCAAGGCAGCTGGAAGCATACATTACATTGGCAGCAGCTTACACTAATGAAAATATGCCAAAGTTTGCATTTATTTCCTTACTGGACTGGCTAAGGGCTAGTCCAAAATACAGTGATTTGCTTCCTCAGGATATAAATCCTAATAATTTAGATTTAAAAGATCTAGAAGCTCATGTAAAATCAATATATTTAAGAGCAGCTCAACTGAATCCTGCACATATTGATGCTGATATTCAAAATGGTCTAGGAGTAGTATTCAACATAAGTCAGGAATATGATAAAGCAGTAGATTGCTTCCGCACAGCTTTGATGGTTGCAAATAACAATGCAAAACTGTGGAACAGACTTGGAGCTACTTTAGCAAACAGCGATAAGTCTGAACAGGCTGTTGAGGCATATCATGAGGCCTTAAATCTAGAGCCCGGATTTATTAGGGCCAGATACAATGTTGGTATCACTTGCATGAATTTAGGAGCCCACAAAGAAGCAGCAGAACATTTCTTAGTAGCCTTAAATCAGCAAATTAAGGCAAAGAATATGCATCCTGACTCTTCTTCTACTGATACCAGTTCTTCAAGCATTTGGACAACCTTGAGGATGGTATGTTCCTTCATGGGAGAGCATGATGTCGCAAAGTTAGTGGATGATAGGAACTTAGCTGAGCTTAATAAGTTCTTTCAAATTGAATAGTTTCAGGGTAGATTACTACTTTACCACTTTACCTACTTATACTTTAAGGAAATGGGGAAGAATGAAATAAAAATTGTCTAAATAATTATTGATTAAGTTTATATTTCAATTGTAGGGAATATGGGGCATGTAATAAATTATTATAATAACTTCGATAAGAAGATATGACGTGATACTGATACTAGTACTGATATACTTAGATAAAGATGTATTTAATTTAATTCAGAAGCTATAATTATGTAATTAGTTTAAAAATAAGTGGTTTATAATTGTTTTAAGGAAATTCCAGATTTATAAATAATGTCAGATTCTGGATATACTACTGTTTTATAATTTTACACATTTCAAGTGAAATAATGATTGTCATTTGCCATGTATCATATTAATTTCAAGTTGACTGAGTTACATTCTGAAAATAAATGTTTATACTTTTGTAAATTTTTATCTTATCATAATCACTTCTAATATGAATTAGTATGTAGAAAACTACAATTATCGTCTGATAGAGGACAACCCTGTGGATGATTTTTGTAGAACCAGCAAGGTTTTTGTCGTATTTTTAAAATATTAGTGGTATTTCTCCTACTTTTGAACCCTTTTGTTACCTCTTCTATTGTCTTTGGGTATCTTAGTTGTACTTTACCACTTTGTACCTTAAAAATATGATGGTTATTCTTCAACAGAGTCTGAAGCCCACCACACTCTGATTTTAAAGATTTCAACTCATCTTGAGGAATAAGTTTGACTAACTCATTAATTTCAACTGTATTTCCTGGGCACCAATAGGATTCAAAATCACATTGTTCAAGTAAATGATTAGAAATGCTGTGAACTATACTTTCTATAAGAGTTTTATCGACTTTGGTGCAGTTTCTAACTCTTTCTATGGGATCTCTCGGTTTGAAATTTTGGATCCAAGAAGTATCACTTTCATTTTGTGTACAGCTTTTCTCAGTACTTATAATGTCTTGAATAATATTACAATAATTATCTTGTTCATTTTCACTATAATTTCGGCCCCTACCGATAAGGCATATCCTTTTAGTACTTGGTATCTTTAATCTATCTCTATCTGTCCTAAAGCCACAGTTTTCACATAATTGCTTAATGTATTGCAAATATTCTGTATACTGGCTCATAGATGAATCTCGTCGTTGGTACTTCGTCCCATCAAAGTTATAAGCACAACATGGGAGTAAAAAGAAGTTACAGCCATATGAGCTTCTGGCTGCAATAACTGGTATCCATGGAGTCAGCTCATCCGAGTGGTTGCCAATAATCCAGTCAGTTTCTGGGAAAAGGTGACTATCTGACGGAGTTATTGTTAATTCCTGAAATAAAATGTAAATAATGTTCCATTTATTTTTAATAACTTCTGCAATTATTTTTAATAACTGTTTTTATTAATAACTTCCGAAATTACCTGTAATTTCACATCACTGGTATACATGTCCCATATCTGTCTCTTTCGAACATCTATACCAATACCACAGTGTCCCTCTTTAGTCAAAATATAAACTAGTAAACCGTTCCCACAGCCGAGATCTACAAATGTCTGTTTGTGTTCTGAATTCTTATTCTCATCTTCCCAAAGAAGTAGTAAGTATGCAGCTATTGCAATGTCTTCATATACAAATTTCGCCGGATCTGTGCATTCAGGCCAAATCTGCAATAGTCAAAACACTTCATAAAAATTGCAAGATGATAATTTTCATTACATCTATGGTATTGTTTCTCCCAGTTTTTCCAGAATAGAAATTTCTAAATTGAGAAAGTTTTAACTATAATTTAACAATGTTCTATGACATTTAGTTCCTTAGAACTAATGGGAATTACCAGCCTCACCTTGACCATTTCTTTTCCATGCTTCAGTTTCAGGTCATTATACTTTTCATAATACTTATCACTCGGGACTAAATTCAACGACTCATTGCAGATATTATGTTTTTCTAGATTCAATGGACATTCTTTCGCCCATTTTATAAATTGTGGTAGAACAGTGTTCTTCAGCCATTCATATGATTTGGTAGTGTCATCTGAAAAAAAGTGTAAGTATTATTTAAATTATTCATAAATTTACAGAAACTATGACTATACTCTATACCTAATAGTACTATCAAGTCCTACCTATTATTTATTCTGTGGTCACATGGCTAAGATACCCTGTTATAGTTATGCACAAAGTCCCAACTTACCACATTCTGCTTTCAAAAATATATTATCAGTATTCCAACTTATGGTAAAAGTAAAGTTCGGGCATAAATGCTGATCTATACTTTCAGGAGTCACATCATAGAATGTAACCACTGCATTATCCTTTTGCAAGATAATTAGTTGGAATGCATGGTTTTCGCTATAGGTTTTCGGCAGTAATTCTACCAATACAACTTCTAAGCTGGTTGAACTCTCTTGTGTTTGAACTTGTTGAGCGATGTAATCTTTGTACTTCTCTATATCACACGCATTATTAATTCGTTCATAACATGGTTCTTTATTGCAATTATTTATTAAAGACTGAAAATTGCTATTAAATAAGGTATTACAGCCCCATAACCTCTTGTTGACAACGTGAGGTTTTTTAAGTAGAATTCCGACAGATTCCCAGAACGAATCTCGAGATATACATGAATATGCGAATGAGGAACTGTATTTTACAGACATTTTAACGACTATTCCGTACAACACAATTAACTATTAAAATGCATTTAATTTTCACATGTTTACTTGGTTAAAAAAAACAGCTGATGTGATGATGACGATCAAATCACAAATGACGATGTTTGATTTGTTGTATGTTTGTTGTCCGCTTGGACAGGCAAAGACACATACCTAAATACAGCCACGTATCATTTTTTTTTTCATTTTTGTAGTGTAGTGCTATCATATCAATCATCAACAGTTTTTCTTGTCTAGGTTTGGTGCCACGGCGGCATGCATGACGCGTAACCACTTTTCCACTTGACGAAGGGCCAGCCAGCAGATATCCGACAGCCTGCGTCACAAAAGATCTTTGATATTTCTAAATACCATTTTTCTTTACAATAGTCCGAATCCTTATAGTCCGTAAGGATTCGTCCTTATCGATTACCTAAATGTCAACCAACAGATAGAGGGACAACTCTATCTATCTAAAAAAACTTTTGTTTTGGTGTCGGTTGGTTTCGATTCCGGTTAATCAGTGAAAATCAAAAGATCTTGCTTTCGCTCATACTTACATAATTGTAGTATGAGTGACCGCAACATAATTTTTTAGGTTTACCTTTAGCAACGACAACAGAATCGCTTTTTTTGTCTTGCTTGTCATTCGATTCGTATTTCGTTTACATTCGGCTATTTTCGTCGGAAGTCGATCATTTTTCGGAATGTTATTTATATTTCAGTTTTATTTACATAATTTTTAGCTGAAATTGAAATTCCTAGAGACATTTGTGAAATCTCATAATCCTTGATATTGGTTGGTGAATCCCAAACACTACTGGTCTATGTAGGGAATGTCATACACTGAGCTCGAACATGGGTATCAAGGGTTGCGACAAGCTGCTCAACCACAGTTTTACGTCGGGGATGATGGGAACCTCGTCCAGCTAAGGTCAACTGTAAGTTCTCACCACAAGTTCATACATTTCTAACATTAAGTTTCTAGCTGGGCTTTACAAATCGCACAAGGAACATAAGATATCTTCAGGTAGTATACAATACGAGCTTGCGACATTCTGGCCTTAGATTCAACTAGAAATTGCTACGATTATAATATAACAAACTTTATGTAAAGTGCACATGAAGCAGCTAAAGTGCAGCGACTAAATGGTGGCCTGTCGCTGCTTTTGAGGCATAGCTTTTACAAGGTAACCTTTTATTAGGGCCATAGAAAAATAATATACTTACTAAGGTCGTAGGACCAAACTCACTTTATTTTTAATACAATATTGTACAATAAGAGTCTCAAGAGAGGAAGAGTCTCAGGACAGGGATGAATGGAAGAGGAGGGGGGAGACCTTTACCCAGCAGTGGGACAATTTATAGGTTTACATTAAAAGAAAAATGAAAATGTACTTTTACTAGTTAGGTACTTTTATTTATTTACCTGTATTTTTTTCTGAACAATCATGTGTGTTATAAAAACAACTTAACTACCTATATAAAACTACAAACCACTACTTAATAATTGTCACTGTAAAACCGGTTTATCTGAACCACAAATGTTGCCGTTCACTATCAGACAAAGATAATTCACTGATAAAAATTAGCTTCTATTAGTGTAGCACTACTGTCCAATTGAAGCTCCTACGATGTTGTGTTCAACTGACTACGTATGTTTGCATAACCATATTATAATTATATTAGCATGTGTTAGAGATTATTTATAGCGGCAGTTGTGCGCTCACAATGACAAGTGAGGTAATGCTAGTTGTGTGTCAAGTTTTATCTAGTGGACTGACCAATCAGCAAAGGTCTCCCTTATCACTTATCTAAGATTTAGAATGTGATTGTAATGGTGATATAAGTGACAGTTGGTGGTAGTTCAGTAATGGAGTGGCAGTGGCTTAAGGATTGGTGGAGGTTGAAGAGATGGAGAAATAAGAAAAAGAAAGAGCAAAATGATGATGATTTTTGTTATTGTGATGACTGTTTGCCTGACGTGAGATATAATGTTCATAATTATGTTAATATTATAATAGTTATTGTTTTATTAAATTCTTTCTATGTTCATTGTAGTAAATATAATAATGATGATGTAGGCACTTATAGTTGATTATATTCATTTTACTAAAGTTATGTGAAGAATGTGATTGACACAAAGAAGCAAAAATATCTACTGTAAATTAGGATCTATTCAGTATTATTCACAATTTATTATTCTTTTCAGTATTATTGGATAGAAAGTGGATGATCTTGATCATGATTACTTTACTATCAGTTGTTTGTGTAAAAGTTACATGTTTATGTTTACTCCCTGGACCACCACAAATGGTCTTGCCATTGTAGGAAATATAGTTTTGTGTAACTAAATTATGTTTTCAATGTGCTTGTAGGTATAGTGTGGACTTTTTGTAACACGAACACATTACATCATTGTTCATATTACTGCTAATTTACTGCAGTTTACTTCTAGCAAATTGACTTTAGATTACTACCTAGGCTTGCTATTACTTATAACCTTGATTCTTATTTGTTAGAGGCCTTGAATAATTCCATAAATGTACAGTCGACATCATTAGTAACTTGAAGTGTGGTTCAAATTCTTTTGTGGCACATAATCAAGAGCGTCGTCAGCCTTACGTTTATAAAATTGTAGATATGTATTCAAGGGCCTCTGTAAGCAGGGGAACGAGGGCTAAAAAAGTCAAGTCAAAAGTCAATCCCCCAGGATATTCCGAAATTGTAGGCTGTCTAAAATAGCTCACGTGATCGGTCCTTGAGTGAGTGTACTATTATTTCTTCCCGCCTCCTCAACGCACCTCACCGAGCTAAGCTCTTACCTATACAAAGGATTGACAATGGGTCTCAGTGTCTGCTGGCAATTGCTTCACGAATGAAGCTAATTGCCAGTACTGGTTTTCAGCTCTCACTGTCTTACCTAATAACGATTAAATATAAATCGAGTATTGGGGTAACAATTTGTTTGTACCTAATCAGCTTTAATTTATTAAGGCTTCGTATGCGCGGATTTTCAGTTTTTCTATGAAGGCTACGGCACTAACTACTAAAATTAAACGTCTGAAAAAAATATGTATCAATCTTGGGGTGTCTATTTAGGGACTGATGAATACCGATACACGATTGGACAAACATCGCTCGATAGAAAAAATCGCAAACATACCCCCTTTCATGTCTTTTAAAATTAAAAATTATATCCAAACCGAAATAGTTATTCATACGAAATATATATCAAAATGTAGGATATTAAAAATACGAGAGCTTATTTAAAAAAAATCTGACTTTTATTGGCGTATTTTTATTTCCCTGCCAAAATTCATAAGAATACAAATATGGAGTCCCTGTGCCGTGCTCTTCACTCTTCTATCTCGCGCTTGAGTTTGACAGCTGGTAGCGCCATGCCATAAGTTTACGCCATGCTCGGTGAACAAATTAAACGATGAACTAGCTGTGGGCAGGACTTGAACATGCGACCTTGTCTCCGTGACGTGACGTGTCACGCCCATGGCTAGAAATTTTTCATCATTTAATTTGTTTGGTAATTCTTTTGTCAACCTGCTGCAATTAATCATCCAGGGCAAAATTTGTGGAAAGAGAAGCGTTGGCAGGAAAAGGCACTCTTGGCTGAAGAATTTACGTGAATGGTTCGGCTTCTTGTTCCGAACCGCCGTTCAGAGGGTGAAAATTGCCATGATGTTGTCCAACCTTCGATGAGAAGAGGAACGTTGAGAAGAAGAAGAATTCTTTTGTACATTAAAGAGTCTATCTGACTTGGTTTCAGGACGAGTTGGATCTGTGCGAGTCACTGGACTCCCAGTGCGATGGCGCCGGCAAGAAGGTGGTGGTGGGTGTGTGCGCCATGGCCAAGAAGTCGCAGTCCAAGCCCATGAAGGAGATCCTCACGCGGCTAGACGAGTTCGAGTACATCAAGATGCTGGTCTTCCCTGAGGAGGTTATCCTGAAGGTTCTCCTCAATATCTAACCTAAGTGGAACAAAATAACGCTTTTTGATATGCTATTGTATAATGTAGTGAGAAATGAGAATGCTTAGCGCATCGCCTGGCTGCGGAGAGCTAAGTATTGGGTTCGATTCCTACCTGAAACAGAGTGTGACTATTTTCTTATTATTTAAAATAAATAGTAATAGATTACTCTTACTATTTATAGAATCTATTCAGGTGCATTTTTTTAAATTAAATCTGACAGGTTTCACAAATTCTGCATCCCTTTCTTACACCATCAAAATTATGAAAGGATGGCACGTCTTTTAGAACTGTCAAAGAAATAGAAAAGTCGCGACCGAATCGAATACCAGTATTTCAACTGTGGTGGCTACACAGGTACCGTCATAGGTCGTAGAGTATTTTTGTCGCATACATTACAATAATAGAAGGATTAGAAGGTATACCTAACTGTCGTGGGAGGGGCAGTGTGGCCACTCATACTTGTATTATATGACACTGCTCTGCCCACATTACAATTCCGACCTCTATGATTATTCTGAGATGCATTGCTTTCCAAAACGGTCATTTTGCATACCAATGATACTTATGTATTTTATCTGAGCATTGGATGAATCTTACAGTCGACATAACATCAATCTATGACAAAACCATACCAATCTAGGCGGAATTACCACCGCGTAGAGTTACTCTCGGTGTGCTGTCAACTGTACTTATTATAGGAACACTGCGCCACCGAGCTCTCCAGGCCAAGCCGGAAATGTAACAAAAGTGTACAACTTACCTATAGTTTTATTTTGTTTCACTGCATATTGTATGTTTTTGCGAATAATTTCATTATTAACTGGTTCTTACATTCATCATTGTAATATATGCATCACGCTTCTATACTATACAGCAGTTATGGGCAGCCTTTGATTCGTTTCAAATGTATTTAATATTTATCCCTCCGCCGTGTACGGAAGGTTTTGTTTTCTTTGCTGTCACTCAAATGCGCGCAAAACTTTGGAACATTTCTTACCTATACCTAGGTTTAGATTTTTCTCGCGCGATTTTAATGTTCCGCGGACCGAGGGTTGCTCAATGCTCGTATGTACAGTCTAACTCAGAAAAAAGGTCTGCAAGACATATTGTATGCAATTATAAAATAACTAGCTGCTGTGCCCGCGACTTCGTCTGCGCAGGATTATAAATTATAGCCTAACATTATTTGACGAGATTTTTTTTTACAACTGTCACTTTGAAAACCCCTCATTGCGTAGCGTGTTTAAATTATCTATTAGTAAAAGATTGTTCCATTCCATATGGGAAACCAGTTTATTGAGAAAATCTCAATTCAATGAGGTCCCTGTATTCTTTAATAATAAATAAAAATAATTTTATTAAAGAAAGCATACACAATATAACAAAGAACATAACAATACATATAATTATTTTGTCACTATTGACTAATATAAATGACAATGCCAGATTCTGCCCCACCATCAACCGCAAGTTGTACAACATAACGAATAAATGTAAAAATATCTCCGATTTTTATTAAAATTATTGGTTTAAAATAAAGTTTTGTACAAGTTGCGATTCGAAAAAAACAGCTTAATAAGGATTCAGAAAATAGTAAGAGATCGAAGCGAATTATTCATTGTTTTTGTCATTCTTCTATAGGAGTTGCGAGAGTAGTAGAAAATGATACTGATCATGATTATGCAATATGAAACCTGTAATAAGTCCCCAACAAAATGATAGGTACAGCTTAAATGGTCACGTAGTTTTGTAGATGGGGCAAAGCTCCATTGAAATGTGGCAATGTCTTTTGTATCATACAAGTTCTATCCTACTACACTGGCCTAGTGGCCGTCTCGTAGCGGACAGCGTGCATACAGTAACAAGTGGAACAGTGATACATTTAGTCAGTGCACAAAGCAAATCAAGTGTTACACTTTGGATATTGGACCGTACTTTGGTTTCTTCTTTTCTCTGAATTCGACTGTAATACCTACATCTTATATTTACTATGTTCTATGTATTGACATGTATCTGTTAGTGCTTCCATTGAATGGCTTCAGTGCGATTCAAACACGCTTTGTTTGATGTTGGCGTCATGTTGCAAATCTGTTCTGTAATGGACCGTTTACATTACCAGTGGTTTATTTACAACGCCTTTGAATGCGTATACTTGCAACTTTATTAGGCAAGGCCAAACTGCACGACGTTCCACGGTCTCTATAGAACCGACAGACTTGTTTTGTATAGAGACGGAGATGGAATACCGTACAGACGCAGTTTAAAGCTTAATAGGTGACTTTTCACGCACACGTTTCAAACTGTCATTGTTTTTTTATTTATTGTGGGCGGTAAATCTCGGTGACCTCGGTGGCTCAGTGGTTGGGTCAATGGACGATACGGGGGTCCCAGATTCCCAGCCAGGGCAGCCATGTACCAATGAGTTAGCCTCTCAAAACGGTGAAGGATAACATCGTGATGAAATCTGTTTGCCGTAGAAGAAGAAATAGATATAATGCATGTGAAATCTACTAATCCGCACCGGGCTCGTGTGGTGAATCATGGCCCCAGCTCCCTCGATGTAAGGGAAGGTCTGTGCCAGAGCAGTGGGGCAATATAAATAGACTGATTATGATGATGGGCGGTAAAGAGCCTCCGTATAATCGATGGGGGCTTTTGAAAATGGCGGGAAACGACAGTTCAGTTGAATGTCTACGGCGACTCCCCTGGATGAAGAGAAGACGATGTGATATTTTGAATATTCTGTAACATAACATTAGCAAATGACGAACTGTCGAGTCGATTAAAAAATAAATAAATAAATGATCGTCGGTGGCCAAGCCGCGCTTATAAGCGCCATAGCTTTTCAAAAGTTGCGTTTATACTCCAAGTCGCCTAGTGTAAAACCTCCATTACCAGTCAACTGTAGAGTTGTAGACTTTTCACCCTTCAGTGTAACGAGAACGTTTCTGAAGTGCGCTCGTGTTGCAGAAACCGGTGGAGGAGTGGCCCATCTGCGACTGCCTCATCTCCTTCCACTCGAAGGGCTTCCCCCTAGACAAAGCCATTCAGTACGAGAAATTACGGAAGCCATATGTTATTAATAATCTTCATATGCAGTATGATATTCAGGTGAGTCGTATGTTTCTGACGTACGTTATTTTTGTATTATTTCAAGTTAAGAGCCTTCATAGAGCCAACTAGCGCCGCCAATCTTAAAAAAATAATATCTTCCAATATTTTTATTAAAAAATAATTTTATTAAAAAAGCTATTTAGAAAATGTTTATTACGATAAATACTATTTTTCAATATACAATACATGGCATAATTGCGACAAGCTAAGTTGTAGTTCACAATAAAATTGATTATATTGGAAGATATTATTTTTTAAGATTGGCGGCGCTAGTTGGCTCATATGAAAGTAAGTAAATGTTGAAAAGTTTTATCTAAAAATGGTATTTGATTGCAGGATCGTAGGAAAGTATACGCGATATTAGAGAGTGAAGGCATCGAGATACCAAGATACGCCGTTTTAGATAGAGATTCAGCAGATCCAAAACGTAAGTATTACTAAGGGTCACTTGTAATATCGAGATTACCCTGGATGCTTAACCCGAGAAAACTCCATACGATTTGCTCGTGTTACGTTGCTAACTCTAGTGTTAACTTATGTTGCAAGTGGGGGTAAGTATACTACTCTCAGTGTTACATACAAATGAGGAAAACAGAAAACATCCTACAGACTATCAAATGTCTTTTATCTAAACAACGGCGATTGAGTTTAACTTTAACTTAACATCGCAGACATCATTCCATTGAGCATTGTTGTATCACGACTTGTATTAAGACCCGCTCTCTCTTAGGTCGTGTTTCCATTGAGGCGGGCGTAGTGGAGTTTAGCGTTTCAGAATTGACCAATCACATGCTCAAAACGTCCGGTCCGCTTCTGTGGGGCTATTACGGTTCTTTAAACGATCAAATCATACCATCGTGCGTGACAGGGACAGCGCTATTGCGTTGGTATAGCGGCGTCTCTGTTCGGCGCGACATGACATGGTATGATTTTATCGTTGTGAGAACGGTAATATGGGCTCTGGTTAGACCAATTTCCTGGTTCATACCGAGCCAGCATGTTGATGTCGTCGGACCAGTTGGCCGGTGCGCTGTTCACGCTCCTTCTACCCATCCGGGGTCTCCACACAAGAACGCACTTACTCCATCGACCATCCTTTCGGCTAAGAGGTGACCCGCCCACTGACCTATTCCGCTTAGATATTTGGATCGAACCAGTAACGTAACCAGTAAGCTGCACCCGGTAACTTCGTCGTGCTAGCTTATACTGGTTACGTAATCGTTCGACTCTGTTCGATTGAAATATCATAGTAGATAAATATAATAGATAATTGCTGTTATTCATAAACCTAATTAAACCTCACTTCCCTTAAATCGTGTTGCTATCCCTTTCACACTTCGTCAAAAAAGGTTAAGATAGAAAGGGACACGGGACAAGGGACTACCTAAACGGTAGCGTAACTTTAAATCACGTTTTGAATGAGTTACATAAAAGTGTCACTACCCTCTCTTTTCTTTATATGCCATAACTGGTATACCTATGTTCGTAGACCACGAGCTGGTTGAATCTGAAGACCACGTGGAAGTGAACGGCGTGGTGTTCAACAAGCCGTTCGTGGAGAAGCCCGTGTCGGCCGAGGACCACAACATATACATATACTACCCCACGTCCGCGGGCGGGGGCAGCCAGCGGTTATTTAGGAAGGTAAATTATTCAATAGTCACGTAAAGATCTTCTACGACAGAGGTTCTCAAACTTGTTTCGTCTACCGCCCACTTTGAAAATCAATTCTTTTTCAACGCCCCCATTTTTTTAATGTACCACAGTTTATTAACAACAATGACATTTATTATTTTAATAATTTAATTTAATTTGTGTTATATTTTTTCTGGTTTCGAGTTTAAACTTACATTCTAAAATAATTTTGGACCGCCCCCTTTAGGCCTACAGCGGCCCATAAGTGGGCGTTATTGCCCACTTTGAGAAAGACTGTTATACGGCAACATAATGAGGCGTTTCAAAATAAGTTAAGCTTTTTTGAGTAGAAAAGATGAGAGAATTTTTTTTTACAGATAGGAAGTCGTAGCAGTATTTATTCTCCGGAATCCAGGGTTAGAAAGACTGGCTCGTTTATATATGAAGATTTTATGCCCACTGATGGTAAGTTGTTGATGATTGCATTGGAATTTTTCTTGTACTGACATACTTGTGTTGTCCTATTATTCTTTTAGAAAACTCAACCATATCCGAGGAACGATTTCTTTAAAATTTACTATATTTATTTATTTATTTATTTATTTATTTATTTATTTATTTATTTATTTATTTATTTATTTATTTAGAATAATAATAAGGTATGCTTTGCAACAAAAAATATACTGAGGAGATTTCACTAAACATGCGAATAACGCCTTTAATTATAAAGTGTTAAAAAAAATACAACAATAATAATAGGTCAGTAGGTATTGGCACTTCGCCGTCGCACTGCAAAGCTGAACGTGATTGCTTAATCCAAAGTCGATGACCCTCCTGCGACTCTGGGGGAAGAAATAAAGACAATGAAAGCCTCTACAGGTTGTGTACAGACGATAGATTAATATATGAAATAGTCTGTAACATGAGATTGGCAAATGTCAATCTGACGAGTCCTGCCGAGTTAATAAAACCAATAATTTTTTTGTTAGTAGATTCTTCCCAGAGGGAAAGGCAAAGCCAACTAGGGCATACAGCCTGGTCTGATGTTAATAGAATGTCTGAATTCTTGTAAATACATACATATATATGAAGATAACCTAACCTAAACCTACGCACAACCCTCCCAATCCCCTAAACGAAATAACTCAATGATCCACGCAAGCATCAAGTTATGCAAAAGGAAACCTTGCTAAGAGCACAAAACTTCACAAACACGACTTCTTTCGAGCACTCGCAACTAATAGAAACGTTCGCGGACATCTACTGATTAACTTAACGTGATCATTAATCACTAAATACCACGAATATTTAATTAGAATTTTCACAAAAAAATAGCTAATGGCGTTTCGCGCGCTTAACAAGGAATCATAAAACCAATAATAGCATTTTTGTTTTTTTTTCTTCCAAGGCACTGACGTGAAAGTGTACACGGTTGGCCCCGACTACGCGCACGCGGAGGCGCGCAAGAGCCCCGCGCTCGACGGCAAGGTCGAGCGCGACTCAGAAGGCAAGGAGATCCGATACCCGGTCATACTGTCCAACCAGGAGAAACTTATCTCCAGGAAAGTCTGCTTGGCATTCAAACAGACCGTCTGCGGATTCGATCTGTTGAGGTTAGCGCTTCTTAAATGTAAAACTGTGCCCCTATTAGGTCGATCATAGACAGTTTTAGTAAGAGCTGAGTTTGAGTTCGGTCTTACAACTGTCAGATTTCATACAATTCACTAATTTTTCCTCTAATTTGATTAGAACTAAGCACTGAGCGGGCCGGCTACCTTTCAGACGAGCCAAAAACATTTTATACCTTTATAAAAACCCATTCTTGAGGAATCTGAACTCATTATACTCAGCATAAAGTAGGTACTAGGTGTGATTATATCGCAACCACTAAGTCTAATCCTAAACCGCAACGGTCTCGAGAATAGAAAGAAGAGAATACAAACCCGGGATCCAGAATAAAAAGCAGAACGTCTCCTCAATTTACTCAAAAACACCTTACACTTCTGATCTTCCTATCAATAAACCATTGTTTTATTAATCATAACAAAATCCACAGCACTTGATATAAGTTACATTTCAATTTAAGATAGAACATACTGCCATACATTACAAACATCCACAGAGCGAACGGCAAATCGTTCGTGTGCGACGTCAACGGCTTTTCGTTTGTGAAAAACTCGAACAAATACTACGATGACTGCGCCAAGATCCTGGGGAACATGATACTGCGCGAGCTCGCCCCCACGCTGCACATACCGTGGTCCGTGCCCTTCCAGCTGGACGACCCTCCTATCGTGCCCACTACGTTCGGCAAGATGATGGAGCTACGGTGTGTGGTGGCCGTCATCAGGCATGGGGACCGCACGCCTAAGCAGAAGATGAAGGTGGAGGTGCGGCATCCGAGGTAAGAAATAAGAAGGTGAGGTGTACAGGAGAGTTTTAAGGTTGAGATTTTCTCAAAAACTATTTGACCTATTGCAAAAATTCTGTCACTTTTAGACAGATAAAAGTTAAAACATGTAACTGTAAAAGAATTATTAAATTTGGTCCAGTAGTTTTTGAGAAAATCTCAACCTTATTGAGGCCCCCTGTATACTTATCTCTGTCTTCGACAGTACGTTGTGTACATTTTTGCACGTCAACATTTGTTTTTAAATTTATTTTTACACCACTTTGCAAGGAAAAGGTGCCAACGCTGAGGAGAAAAAATTGCAAAAAACTTTCAGCTCAGCATATCACAGCAAGATTAAGAAATAAGGATTTGTTAATCTGTATTGGTCTGTTCGTTTAGGGTGCCTTCAACTTAAACGCTAATAGTATTCTGGCAGGGAAGAGGTGCATGTCGAAAAACAGCGCTGCACTGCACAGTGCACACCTCGGCGTCAGCTTAGCTGAAACATGCACCTTTTGCCACACCACTTATCATATTAGATTATAACTTATTACTTAATTGATTTTTGTATCTATTCTGCTTGCAGTGCGACTGTGGCGCAGTAGACTGTAGGTAGCGCTTCAGTAATTTTAGTGGTGTTTTGTCTCAAGACTCAGTTCTGCTATAGATTCTGACGAAAAAGCATTACTCTTATTGATTTGAGTTTATTTAGACAATTAAGACTTGTTACTTTACTAGTTGCAAGTGCAAAAGTGGCGTGCATACTACACTGCACCGCTTCTCTAAACGTCTAATTTGAAGGCGTCCTGAGTCAATTTGATGAATATTGTAAAGAGAGATTGCGAAGGGGGCTCGATGGCGCTGCAGTTAGGTCACAGTGATGTCTGAAACCATTTGATGGTTTTGAGAATCGTAGCAGCCCGACAGAGTGTCCAAAACCCTGTACTTTCATCGGCTGCAATTAGGCCGTGATAACTACAATCGACAGTCTCTAAAACAATGTCTCAAAAACCTTTTCATTTTTGCAGATTCTTTGAGATATTCGAGAAGTACGACGGCTTTAAGCGCGGCCACGTGAAGCTGAAGAGGCCTAAGCAGCTTCAGGAGATCCTGGACATTGCCCGCGCGCTGCTCGCGGACATACACACGCGACACGCCGACCCAGAGATAGAGGAGAAGCAGGGAAAGCTTGAACAGCTCAAGAGCGTCTTGGAAATGTGAGTTCGTAGTTATTTATTGATAATTTCTGATCACATTACACAAGGAGATACAAGTCATTATATAAAGTTCATTACATAAGTACAATTAAAATAATTAATACACTAGGTATAATACCTAAATAGAGTACCTAAATTAAATTATTATCTAAAAGTTCTGCTAATTTTAACTATAACTGCCTAACATACCTATTGTAATCTGGGTGAGTTGTACGGTGGAGTACAGGAGAGTTTTTAAGGTTGAGATTTTCTCAAAAACTACTTGACCTATTGCAAAAATTCTTTCACTGTTTGATAGATAAAAGTTAAAACTATGTACTGTAAGACAATTAGTATATTCCGCCCAGTAGTTCTTGAGAAAATCCTAACCTAATTGAGGCCCCCTGCATACATATCTCCATCTTCGACTGTACCACTTTCAAAGGATACCAATCGTTTATAATTCTCGTAATACCCAAGTGTCCGTATTGCAGGTACGGTCACTTCTCCGGCATCAACCGCAAGGTGCAGATGAAGTACCAGCCCCGCGGCCGGCCGCGCGGCTCCAGCTCCGACGACGGTAACGCGCCGCCGCCGCACGGTCTGACACACGCCTCACTACCAATACCTTGCCTGTATATGTACTGTACTCAGCTATACTGCTCACTGTGACATCAAGCAGATAGTCAGTGTTGAGTGTTTCGAACAAACTACAAAACCAACCCAAACACAAACTATTTCCAAGTATTGTTTTAGATTGTTATATATAAACGGTTATCACTCATTTATATTGGTGAGCGCGCCACGCCCGCGTCGCCGGTGACGTTTCTTCGCGCACAATATAAGTGAGTGATATCCGTTTATATATAATAATTTGTAGTAATGGCTCACTATAGTTTTAATTCTAATATTGTTTTAGAATTTGATTTGAACTCCAATATAAAAAGCTCTGTCAGAATTCCATCAAACTTTTTTAAAGCTTGGCTTACCTTAACCACAAGAGTTAAGCTAGATGCTTTCTGAAAAGAAATCAGTGTATTTATCTTGCCCTTGTTCAGACCGGCGGAATCCGCGCGGTTTCAAACCTTATTATACTGGCATTTTACTAGATAGTTCACACTACACCGCGCGGACCATGCAAGTAACGATTGATCTGGGCGTGCTCTTAAGGTCCGAGTACACTGTACTGCCAGATATTGTAAAACTAACACGGGCGCGCGTGCACTCCAATCCGCTTGCTATAGCACACTTGCCGGGCCGCAGCGTGTCGGGGCGGAGCGCAAAAATCCGCTCAAATCGCTTTAAGGGCCTGATATGAGACAACTAGCGCCGCCAATCTTGAAAAAATAATATCTTCCAATTTAATCAATTTTATTAAAAAAGCTATTTACAAAATGTTTATTACGATAAATACTATTTTTTAAATGCTTATTTATAACGTGATTCAATTTCGATAAGTTGTAGTTCGCATAATTGCGAAAAACGGCCGTTTTTGGCATATTTGTGAACTACAACTTAGCTTGTCGCATTTATGCCATGTATTGTATATTGAAAAATAGTATTCATCCTAATAAACATTTTGTAAATAGCTTTTTTAATAAAATTTATTGAATTGGAAGATATTATTTTTTCAAGATTGGCGGCGCTAGTTGGCTCATATCAGGCCCTTAATACAATTTGTATGAACTATCGCACAGTTTGTCGGGCCGCAGCGGGTCGCATTATTGCGAGGCGGATTTACGTCCGTGCGATGCGGCCTGCCCCGCCCCGCTGCGCCCCGACAAGTGTGCTATATCAAGCGGATTGGAGTGCACGCGCGCCCGTGTTAGTTTTACGATATCTGGCAGTACACTGTACTCAAAATCCGTCAATGCGCTGCGACTCGGCCCGTCACTAATGTCCTAAGTAAGCATTTTTCGCTCCGCCCCGACACGCTGCGGCCCGGTAAAATGTGCGCGAAGCATTAATTGTGCTCGTAATGTCATCATTTTGACAAATATACCCTTGTTCTAATATCACCTGATGGAAAGTTTTAAAACTGCTAAATGCATTATTATCTTGCTTATTTGCACTGTAATGTAATCTCACCTTCACAATATACCTACTTATATTTGTCATTGCTTTATCTCATTAGATATCCTGTCGTAGTTTATTTCGATATACACAACTCGACTTTTGTAATATATTTGTCATATTGAGTAGTATAGTTTAGTTTGCACCTGTAGATTTTTGTTTGCATTCCCGTATTATGAGCTAATACCGTTTTTAGTTCACCTTAAAAACGCTTGAAAAGTTTTGCTTTGCTTCTGTATGTATCTAATAGGTGTATGTAGATTGTGATTGATTAGAATAACGATCTTAGCATCCTATTGGACCACAATTAGTGACAATTTTATTCGACATTTGACTGTATATTTTATAATATTAATTTAATATTATAGTTTTGGAATAGTATGCAAGGTCTGCAGTTTCGAGCTAGATTGAAGAGTTATACATAACACAGGGGTGAAGTGCACTGCTGAGCTCCTTCGTCCAGGGTTGAAGTCATGGGCTTACCCAGCTAGGTGCTTATAGAAAGAACGAACGCGCCGCGGAATTTTTAGTTGTAAACATATTGTATTGCAAACAAATGGCACAAAATTCGTTTTCTTAATTTTTATCGATAAAAGTACTAGATAAGATACTTAGTAGGGACGTCAACATTATCCGGGGGGCTGCCCCCCTCCCCCCTGCCCCTACCTGGGTACGCCCATGGTTGCAGTGACTTTCGGTGTTTTTTTTAAGGAAGAAAGAAAGACTACGATACAATATTATTACTTCAAATTATTATAACAAATCAATAGCATTTATATTGTTGAAACCACCAATTAGACGGACAGTTTCGACCAATTTCGACAGTCTTTATCAAGGTGAATGCGAAATGCTCACGTTACCGTTGGTGTCCCGCTGTGTACTGCGCTCCAAGGCCCTGCGCGCCCGATCGCTAAGTACTGGCACCGTCGGCGGTGCGTGTGAAGGCTGTAACTGGATTTGTATTAATAATTTGAAGTAAACAGTCACTATAGTTTTAATTCTAAAATGTTATTACTCTTAACTTTCCCTTGAGGGTAGGGGGAATAGATAGGGGTCGGTGGAAAGGGAGGAGTACAGACCACTTACCATAGACCTGTAACAATAGGGCGCCCGTTTCTGCCTGCACATGAGCGCAAAATTGCTTCGCGACACGCGTAACCTTGAGATATCGAAACGGGTTTAATATGGCGCCCCTGCCCCCCGCTTCGTCTAATAGCGCCTATCGCTTGACAGAATTTTTCGCTTGCAAATTTGTACCCATTTCATGTCTATGGGGTAAGTTGTCTGTGGGGAGGAGGGAGCCCTTTGCTCAGAAGTGGGATGATTTATAGGTTAAGAAAAAAACTTTACTCGTTGTTGTTGTACGGTGGACTACAGAGAAAGGTGTACAGGAGAGTTTTTAAGGTTGAGATTTTCTCAAAAACTACTTGACCTATTGCAAAAATTCTTTCACTGTTTGGTAGATAAAAGTGAAAACTATGTAACTGTAAAAGAAATATTGAATTCGGTCCAGTAGTTAAAAAAAAAAACCTCAACCTTATTGAGGTCCCCTGTATACTTATCTGTATTCGACTGTACCTCCATTGTGGTTGTACTCATGACATCAAATGACAAGATCTGTAATAAAATAAATAAACTATTGAGCTCTTTAACGATGGCGGTAATGACGAGTGTATGTTTGTTGTTTACAGTGGGTTGCGGTGGCGAGCCGTCGCTCGTGCTGATCCTGAAGTGGGGCGGCGAGCTGACGCCGGCGGGGCGCATCCAGGCCGAGGAGCTGGGCCGCATGTTCCGCTGCATGTACCCGGGCGGGCAGGGCAGGCACATACCAGGTAATATAGTACACATCACGCCAAGTTTAACGTAAGGCCGCCTTACAATTTGGTAGCGCGGTCTAGATGGCAATGGGTTCTTGACTGTACTCATAGTTATTGATACCTTGAATCAAATCAAATATCTTTAGTGCAAGTAAGCAAATTGTGTACATATTTTAATCTCAACATTTAAAATAAATATATATTTACACCACTTTGCAAGGAAAAGGTGCCGATGCTGAGGAAAAAAAGTTAAAAAAAAAACTTTCAGCAGCACTACTACAATACTATTACGATATACTCTTTGCGACTGACACTCGAAATATGTACGGTGGAACACAGAGAAAGGTGTACATTGCAAAAATTATTTCACTGTTTGATAGATAAAAGTGAAAACTATGTAACTGTAAAAGAATTATTAAATTCGGTCTAGTAGTTTTTGAGAAAATCTTAACCTTATTGAAGCCCCCTGTATACTTATCTCTGTGTTCGACTGTACGTACTTAAACTAATTTCTTGAAATAGCCGATTACGAATTATCGTAAAACTTGTTAAAACTTGATACCTGCGGTTATTTCCCGCAGGGTTAGGCAGAGACGATGGACCTCCATGTGCTGCGATTCTGGCATACCATTATACCACACAAAGCGATCCTTGCATACAGTAGCACACATAATATGACACTTTGTTCAATAACAATACATAAACATACCAATATGCGTTACCAGGTGAAGGCGGCACGCAAGGCCTAGGGCTCCTCCGTCTTCACTCGACCTTCCGCCACGACCTGAAGATCTACGCGTCTGACGAGGGCCGCGTGCAGATGACCGCGGCGGCCTTCGCCAAGGGACTCCTGGCGCTGGAGGGGGAACTCACGCCCATCCTGGTGCAGATGGTCAAGTCGGCCAATACGAATGGATTGCTGGACAACGATTGTGACTCGTCTAAGGTGCAGAATATGTGAGTATTGGTATAGGATTTATTTGCTTTGTAATGGGTGATAATTGATGTTAGAGGTTCATGTTGTTGTTTATAATATGTGGATTACATTTCAATAACGTTTTGTGATAATGAATTTAGGAATGTTCGTAAATCGCCAAACAAATGTCTGACTTGAACGGTAGGTAATTAAATAAAACCAAAAATATAAAAATATAAGGGCCAGGGCCGGACGTTCATTGCTTCGTAAATGGTTCAAATAAAGCGGGTAGTGTTCAGTGAAATGCGAGCTCAGCCCCCCCCCTCCCCCCCCGATTCCGCTAAGATTTTGGGTCGAACTGAGTCGAGTCGTTACGTAACCAGTATAAGCTGGCCCAGTAAGCATGATGAAGTTAACCCAGGCTGGCGGAGTCGCAGAAGTAATTCGCGAGTCTCCCCGTGACTCCGCCATAGGGCGGCGACACGGAACACCGAGGGGTTTTTAGTCGGTAAGAGTCCGACATAACCATCCTCGCCTCCCCGTGGCAAGGAGGTATCTTTCTAATGACGATTTTCCCCCCGAAAAAAAGGCTGGGCTAGCTTATGCTGCCATGCTGGATATGTAACGATTCAACTGTTTCGATCCATACATTTTAGCGGAATTGGCGGACTGAACCGGGTCACATGAGCACAGAGGGTTTATCCGGAATTGCCATCTGTGCATAAATTCAGCATATCAGTGGGGTGACCGCGACTTCCAATCGTTATCGGTTTCAATTTCGCACATGGACGCTATACATTGCTGCTGTGTTTTTGCAAGTTTTAACAAGCGACAACGAAACGCAGCAATGTATATCGTTCAAGTGCCAAAATGAAAACGATAACCATAACGATTGAAGTCGAGGTCACCCTGCCCCGTGGGCAGAACTGATGCACAAATATGCGAAATCTAATAAATTCAATGCTAGGCAAAGGACATTACAGACTATTAAATAAAAATAATATAATAAATTCAACTCATCACTATGCAGGGCTAAAGCTCGTTTGCACGAGGCGATGCAAGTGGACCGCGAGTTCAGCGCCGAGGAGCGCGCGCGCATCAACCCGTGCGCGTCACTTAGCATCAGTGCGGCCATGGACTTCGTGAAGAGCCCCGTGCGCTGCTGCGCGCACGTGCACACGCTCATACAGCAGCTCGTGCGCATCGTCATTACCAAGCGGGACGAACCAAAGACGAGAGGTAGGCACTATGTTGGCATTGTGTATTGTGCCCGTCCCTCGGCATCAGCGCGGCCATGGATATGTACGGTGGTGCGGTGGAACACAGAGAAAGGTGTACAGGAGAGTTTTTAAGGTTGAGATTTTCTCAAAAACCTATTGCAAAAATTCTTTCACTGTTTGATAGATAAAAGTTAAAACTATGTAACTGTAAAATAATTATTAAATTCGGTCCAGCAGTTTTTTAGAAAACCTCAATCTTGTTGAGCCTATACAGGCTCATCTCTGTCTGCGACTGTACCACACGCTGGCTTTTTCGTTTCTCGTGTGTTTAGTGCCCAAACCTATTGTCAGAGTTATTTAGTTCGCTCTTAGGCCTTTGGCGTTGCCTAACGACTGCTGCCGAGCGAAACAAACCGGGACCAACTGCTTTACATGCTTTCTGAGGCATGGAGGGACTCAGATGAAAAGGTCAATTGGTATTAATTTTAACTTTTATCTGAGAAAAAGTTATTGATAGACATACAACACAGTCATCCTATATGGGTTCTTTTTGCTCTTTTTGTTCCCTAAAAATGCAACCTCATGAAAAAAAATACATCAATGTGTCTATGATGTCGAGGAGTTGTGAATTGTGTGATGCGATAAATCGAGTTCAATTCACTTTTAGATACAATCCTATACCACGGCGAGACGTGGGAGCTAATGGGCCGCCGCTGGGGCAAGATCGAGAAGGACTTCTGCACCAAGAACAAGACGTACGACATCTCCAAGATCCCGGACATCTACGACTGCATCAAGTACGACCTGCAGCACAACCAGCATACGCTGCAGTTCGACCTGGCCGAGGAGCTGTACATGTACGCTAAGTACTTGGCGGACATTGTCATTCCGCAGGTTAGCAGACATTGTTTTTTTTTAAATGTACAGAATCAGAATCATATCTCTTTATTACATAATTCTTAACTAGGCAATTACATAATTCTTATTTATTTATTTTATTAATGGATTCGACAGTTCGTCATTTGCCAATGTCATGTACAGAACATTCAAGATATCATTGTCTTCTCCTTCTTCAGAGGAGTCGCCGTAGCGTCGTCACTCTGGACGAAGCAGCTCGACAGTCACGTTCACTCGAGCTCGTAGTGGGACTCTTGATATGCTTGAAACTTCAATCTTGCATGAATTATCGAATAAATTTTCTGATTAATTTAACATGATATTAAACACAAAATAACTTCTGTAGACATTAAAATGGAAATGATCAAATAATTTCGCAACCGTCGTTTCCCACCATTTTCAAGAGAACCTACATAATTCTTATTATTAACAATCTAAACTTGATCCTTCATGCGGAACTGGTGAGACACACCATGCATTTCCATCGTTTAAAATTAAAATAATCGTATATTCTGTAATACGCTTTTTTTTACACTAAGGAGGATTTTATGCTCTAAAAATACGGCGATGAGATTCGCCACCTATCACATGGCCCATGTAGTGGCGAAAAGCGAACGGCGGTAAGCCATTGGCACGGTCGAAGACAAAGAAAGGTGTACAGGAGAGTTTTTAAGGATGAGATTTTCTCAAAAACTACTTGATCTATTATAAGAATTCTTTCAATGTTAGATAGATAAAAGTTAAAACTGTGTAACTGTAAAAGAATTATTAAAATCGGTCAAGTAGTTCTTGAGAAAATATCAACCATATTGGGACCGCCTGTATACTTATCTCTGTCTTCGACTGTACAATGAATGCGGAATTCCATCATCTCTTACCTATCCCTATTGGAGACGGGCGTGAGTTTGTGAATTTTTATGTACAGGCTGTAACGGAAAAGGTATAGTAAGCGCACAGGACACTGGTCAGTATCGGTTGCTGAACCATTTTTGTGGTCAAATTTTCGTGATTTTTTTCTTCGTAATAATCAATGAATTTGTAGAAATAATTTGAAACTTATTTATTGCATTATACATATGTTATACTTATATCGGTGGCGCTGTGGTTTGGACATTAAATGATATGCAGTACGGTGGAAGACAGAGAAAGGTGTACAGGAGAGTTTTTCAGGTTGAGATTTTCTCAAAAACTACTTGACCTATTGCAAAAATTATTTCACTATTTGATAGATAAAAGTTAAAACTATGTAACTGTAAAATAATTATTAAATTCGGTCCAGTAGTTTTTGAGAAAATTATTGAGGCTCCCTGTATACTTATCTCTGTCTTCGACTGTATCAATTGGAATATTCATCTTGGACGAGTTAACGTATGTACAAGGTTTTCGAAATCCATTATATCGAAAGAAAAGTTACGTATATTACCGAACGCTCTCAAAGCGGTGAGGAAAGCATTAGGAGGAAACCTGCATGAGAATAATAATAGAAAATTGAAACATGTGAAATTCATCAATCCGCACTGGCTGGTGGATTTCAATATAAGGGGAAGGTCAGTGCTTCAACAGCTGCGACATACACGGACTCTTCATAATAATGATACTTTGTGTTTCAGGAGTACGGCCTGACAATGCAAGAGAAACTGACTATCAGCCAGGGCATCTGCACGCCACTGCTAAAAAAGATTAGAGCCGACTTACAGAGGAACATCGAAGAGTCAGGCGAGGAGACCGTCAATAGGCTCAACCCGAGGTATGGATACCTATTCTCTACCCCTCTACATTACGAGTACGACGATTTTGGCTGGAACGGGTAAGCCGCATGGATGTCACAATATTATTTGGCTTCTACTCCTCTAATCTTGTACAATAATGACGTTAATGTTTTGTGCATGCAACTTTGGCTGTTAATGTTGAACCTTTGTAACCAGTTTCAAGAGTCTTTTATTCACAAAACGTCCAATTAGCAAAAGAAAATATAATAATAATAATAAGACTGTAAAAAAGTTGTGTCTGTACATTGGAAATTTTTTGAAAAGAATAATTGTAATGTGTTTTAGGATCGATACTGATGCCAAAAAACTAATTTATAGAATTTTTGTCTGTGACTTTGTGCAAGTATCACGCCATAACGGGTCTGACGCAGAATGTGCACTTCGCAAAATGTACACTCGACAAAAAATGCGCATTTCTCATTTGGTGCACTTCTCAAAATGAGCACTTCGCAGAATGAGCACTTCGCAAAATGTGCAATTCGCAAAATGAGCACTTCGCAGATTGAGCACTTCGCAGAATGAGCACTTTTTGTGGAAGTTGTTAATTAATAAAAAAATATGGGTACTGGGTATTTAAAATAAAATAAACACTTTTACAAAGTAATCATTTATTTAAAAAGTAATCCACTAAGTTTTGACTGTCAATTAAATATTTCTATGTATATTCTATGTAAGGAAAAATTTAATTGACAGTCAAAACTTAGTGGAAAACTTTAAATAAATGATTTCTTTGTAAAAGTGTTTATTTTATTTTAAATACCCAGTACCTATATCTTTTTTATTAATTAACAACTTCCACAAAAAGTGCTCATTCTGCGAAGTGCTCAATCTGCGAAGTGCTCATTTTGCGAAATGCACATTTTGCGAAGTGCGCATTCTGCGAAGTGCTCATTTTGAGAAATGCACCAAATGCGAAATGCACATTTTTTGTCGAGTGTACATTTTGCGAAGTGCACATTCTGCGTCAGACCCGCCATAACTACTGAAGGGATTTTGATTGGAGTTTCACTAGGAGATAGCTGAAATATCCGGACAGCTCATAGGCTATAAGCCATGGCGGTATGTGATGTGGAAACAAGGATCCAGAGAGGAAGATCTGCCTCCTGATCTCCTCCATTCTCCTCCTCTACGCAAACGAAGTTGCGGGGTACATCTAGTATATATATAATAGCCTGTAATGTCCCACTGCTGGGCAAAGGCCTCCCCCAACCCTTCCACTCGTCTCTATTCTGCGCAGACTCGGACCACCCTCTCCTAAAAACGTCAAGTTCGTCTCGCAAAATTAAAAATCATGACATAAAAGTCATTACTAAAAAGACATGATAAATAAAAATAGATAGGCGGCGGACTAATTTACCTTCATTTGAAAAGTAGTAAATACATAAATTAGGCGTTTTGTGAACGATTGACGATTTGCGGGTAAGGCAAAAACTGTGTGTTTCCCTGTGTTAAATATTATAAAATTGGCAGTGGGTTGGTTTCTGAAATGCATGATCTGTCATCGATTTGAGTTACAGTTACTTTCAGATCCAGAACATCTGTAAAACAACTTTATGATAATCATGTCTCATAATACCGTTCATTCTGTTGACATTTGCCATCAAAATAACCTGCCTATAAAGCTAATTTATCAGTTTGAGTGGTAAAATTGATATTATTATTGAAATGTCTCCTATACTCACTAATCTTTCAATTGACTATCAGTGTTATGGTTAAAATATGACTGGAATAGACAAAAGGTGTGCTTCTATCGTGGCCACTAAACGTAACTCTTACTGTCATGATATGCTACATCGCGTAAGAGCGGTACGCCTTGATTAACGACGATTAAAATTAACGTGTCACACTCTGGAATCACTACAAATGACGCCTTAAACATTTTTTATCTAGGTTACGATTTTTTTCTGTAAATAGGTATTATTTATTGTTTTTGTAATCAACACACCAACCACTTGATTTTAACACGCTTTTATTAGGTTGACGTCTAACACAGAGAAAAGTGTTCAGGAGAGTTTACAAGGCTGAGATTATCTTAAAAACCACTTGACCTATTGCAACGATTCTTTCACTGTTAGATAAAAGTAAAAATTATGTAACTTAAAAAGAAGATGAAATACGATAAGAATTACTAAATCGGTCAAGTAGTTTTTATTTTATACTCGACCTTATTGAGGCCCCCTGTATACTTTTATCTGTCTTCGTGTGTACCTACTTAGTAATTCAATTTTAATCTTGGGCTGGGCAGTTACCAATTATTCACTTTTTAGTACGTAAAGCTTGTGTTTTTAGTTTTTTTAAACTATTTTACTTATTTCGATGGCAAATGGATATTGCAATATCTTAACTTTAGTGCACCCAGGGTTCCTAACAACGTGTTTCCACTAACGAGTTTCGTACCAAGCTCTGTTAGCTAAGGCTGTGTCCACACGTGCTGTTTGCCGTTGTTGCAGGTACAGCCACGGCGTGTCCAGCCCGGGGCGGCACGTGCGCACGCGCCTCTACTTCACGAGCGAGAGCCACGTGCACTCGCTGCTCACCGTGCTGCGGTTCGGCGGGCTGCTAGACGTATGACAATGACATAACATCACATATTACCATACAATCATATATACGTTGAAAACCAAAGGAAATTAACATTCATCTTAATTCTTTTCGAATCTTCATTTCAGCTAGTTTGACAAATGTATCACGCCGTGTTCAGACGAGCACGCGCCCGACCCGCATACGCCCCGCGCACGAAAGCCGCGTTGAAATTAGTTGCATAATTAGTCATTTGAGTCTTATGACACATCAATAAATCTCAAATTGCATTTATCGAGGCCCACTCGCGCACGCCCCGCGCCCGCATTGCGCCGGCGCTTCGGCTAGTGTAGTGTCGTATTGACTGTGATCAAGGTTTGTAATCGCGTGGCGCGAGGCAGCGCGGGGCGTGCTCTGACTTTGCGCGTGGTCGGCGCGGGTGTAAGGCGGGCACAACGCGTGGTCGGCGCGTGCTCGTCTGAACACGGCCTGACACGTTTGTTTTGTTTGAAATGAAACACAACTCGTGACATGTTTAGACTTTAGTTAGAAGTTAGATTATAAATACTTAACATCCGCATCTGCATCCGCGGATGTAAGCCTTTAGATATCCGCGTTTAGATCCGCGGATATCTAAAATTACACATCGGCAACTTCCTTGGCCCCATCAGTAGGATCATTTAATAGATTGATGATGATGTTTGCTAAGGTGTTGACCGACGAGCAATGGCGTCGCGCGATGGAGTACGTGTCCATGGTGTCGGAGCTCAACTACATGTCGCAAATAGTGGTCATGTTGTACGAGGACCCCACCAAGGACCCATGCTCAGAGGAAAGGTAAGGTTGGCTACTGCTACTGGGGTTGTTCGTGTCATTGTAGGAATATAAGATAAGATAAAATTATTTATTGCAAAAGTATTACACAAAGAAATGGGCATAAACAATAATAATAATAACATGCTCTTAATCCAATCAATAATATTATAATCAATGTTTTATAGTCTGTCAACGTCGTGAATACAGAGCCCACGGGGTACAGGGGTTGGCGGGGACGAGGGAATACAGCCTGGGTGGGGCTGCGGTCGGTGTGAAGTGAACCCGTTCCCGCCACACCGCCCGCAGCCCCACCGGGACCGTATTCCCTCGTCCTCGTCATTGCCTGTACCCCGTGGGCGCTGCAAGCACGACGTTGACAGACTATAAAACATTGATTATAGTATTATTGATTGGATTAAGAGCATGTTATTATTATTATTGTTTATGCCCGCCCATTTCTTTGTGTAATACTATATATATATATATTATATTAATCATTTTCATAATTTTTAATAAAATATGAATTTTGTCCACGCGGGCTACTGAAACAGTTGTGGCGTTTTTTTATACTAACCTAAACCTGACACGGCTATAAATGCAGGCATCCTTTCTTACACCAAAGTTATAAAAAGGCACTACTTTAATCACTGTCATAATTAGCTTAAAAAATATAAAACCCGCAATAGAATCACTACCATTATTTTACCATCAAGTGACTTTGTCAGGTTCCACGTAGAGTTGCACTTCAGTCCCGGCGTCAACTGCTGCGTGCAGAAGAACCTGCCGCCCGGCCCCGGCTTCAGGCCGCACAGCCGCAACCATTCCACCACAAACAACTCGGTACGATACAACACATTAACCACCACTTGCAAGATAACCCTAGAGCACACGATCCAGTGGTAGCGATCGGCGCCGCGCACAGACCACTTACCCCATAGATATGAAATCGGTACTTTGCAAGCGAAAAATTCTGTCAAGCGATAGGCGCTATTAGACGAAGCGGGGGGGCAGGGGCGCCATATTAAACCCGTTTCGATATCTCAAGGTTACGCGTGTCGCGAAGCAATTTTGCGCTCATGTGCAGGCAGAAATGGGTGCCCTCCTGTTACAGGTCTATGGGGTAAGTGGTATGTGGCGCCGCGTAACTGACGTTATTACAATGGTCTTTTATATGATTCGGAACACAGCTTTAGAATCTCAAAAAAAAGCTGAAATTACCACAATATTGACGTAAAATCCCGGATTTGGGTTTATAATTATAATCTTTAATGCGCACATCGGATCGTGATCTGTATCATGATAATATCGATGTCTAGCGTCCACCTGTGCGATTCGAACGTTTTGAGAATATTACGTTATGCCACAATCACATACATATCTATGACTGTTCTATGTAATCTTATTAAACCGCACTTGCTAGCAGAGCTCGTCAGACGAGGTGAAGTGCATTGAAGAGGAAGGCGAGGATGACCAGATGGCCAGTCAGGAGACACTGCAGCCAGTAAGATATATACTGTATTTTTATTTTCCCCAATCAGATATCTTCCCTCGCTAATAAGCACATTTATTACTTTGTTTGTCTATTTATATAATCGTGGCTTATTTTCCGAAAATTACAGGATAATATTGACGAAATGGATAACACGTTTTCACCCAGCAAAGTATCGAAATCTAAACTGAGGCCGTCGGATCCTATTCCTATTTGGTAAGTTGTATTTGGTACAATATTTTGTTATTATACAATTATAATAAATATAATTAATATATTAATTATACATGGGTGCTTTAGGACGACAAATTAGGTGACACCGACGCGGGAGACCCCAAATACATAAGTCCTTTGGTGTATCTCTTTTTTACCCGACTGCGCAAGAAGGAGGGCTATGTTTTTCGAGTGTATGTATGTAAGGCACGCCCTGCAGCCTAAACGGCTTGATGGAATTTAACAAATGAGGTGTCGTTAGATTCGTCCTGATTGTAGGAGTGACATAGACTATAAAAATTTAATCAGAGTAATGTTGCATTTTAATAATATCTGCATGTTATGCAATAAATAATATTTGATTTGAAGGCGGTGGTTAGCAACTGACAAATAAAGACAGTTTTATGTTTTATTAATATTGCTTTTTTGATTGTTGTATTCCAGTAACTTGCACTACACGGTTAGCGGTCACGAGGCGTCTACTTTAGCGGCGCGACTCAATGAGGAGTTGCGCGCGCGCAGCCACGCGGCCAACGACCCCAGGGACCACGCGCAGGTCAGTGCTGTCAGGGAAGACGAAAGGTTCAACCACGGAGGAATCTCAGACCACACCGGGAGCAGTCCTGACTGGGAGCGAGGCGGGATTTTTTCTAATGAAAGAAATAAACATTTATTTGACACCACAATACATACACCATGAAAACATATCAACAATCAAAAAGCAATATCATAAGACAGTGGTACTTAATGTATAAATTCTCGGTTTAGGCACTTATACATGACTAAATATGCCCCATTCCCATTATATACGACTCTCACTAGGGTTCCGATTAATTCAACAACTCCGTGACGAACTGTAGAGATTTTTTCACTTGTAGATAGAGGTTATGTAACTGTCGAAATTTTTTGAATATCGCTCACAGTTTTTGAGAAAATCACGACATTGATGAGTCGCCCTGCATGCTTACCTTATCTCTAAAGGTTGTCGCAGACACGCCCCGGAAAGGGCTAAGCGCCGCCTCAACTCGACTCGTTCAGTATTCTTTGTATGAAACTCCATACTGCCACGCACACTAATCGCCTACGTAACGGTATCGCCTCGCATTAATTTGTCAACTGGTTGACAGCGAGAGGCGAGGCGAGTCGGTGTCGGATGGGTCGGTGTGCGACAACGCTAATTTGTCTCTTGCGCATATAATATTAGAAAATCATTATAAACTCCAGAGCGAAGAGAAAGAGTCCAAGGACTCCGAGGAGCCGCCGCCGCGCGCGCGCAGCTACGACCAGCACAAACAGAATGACAACGGTAAGTGCGCGTGCGCCACTGAGTCGAGCTTAGCTGCCTGTATTCGCGTGATGTCACTAACGGCTCGTGTGTAAGCAGTGTAGACTGACCCAGAGACAACAATAATAAAAGAGCTATCAAGTATGTGTTGACCCAAATAGACAGAAATCAGACATTTGTAGAATTAAAACTATGTTGACTTTAGTCCTTGCTTGCTTCACCTTTGTATTGTGACTACTGTTTATGGTTCCGTACCTCAAGAGTGCCTGTTTTCTACAAATAATAATATATAAACGGATATCATTCACTTATATTGTTGAAGTCGGCACTGACAGTTTTGACTGATTTCGACGGGCTTTTTCAAGGTGAGCGCGCCACGCCCGCGTCACTGGTGACGTTTCTTCGTTTATAAGTGAGTTATATCCGTTTATATATAATAATTTGTAGAAAACAGATAGGCAGACGGACGGGCGGACAATAAAGTGATCCTATAAGGGCTCCTTTTTTTCCACTTGAGGTACGGATACCTAAAAAGTACTTATAATACGAATGGTGAGACAAGGAGGGACTAAATTCGACGCATGACGTCAGCCTCCCGTGGCGAATTTATAACGCGCCAAGCTGCGTAGAAGCCGGAGGTATATAGTTTGATTTCCACCAGTGGGAAGTTATTTCTCGGCTTATTTCATCATTTAAAAAAAGTTGATAAATATCAAGTATAAAAACTCATACAAAAAAGGTTTCGTAACAATCTTGATTCTTAAAACCTCAATCCATTGTAATAAACTTAGTTAATTAGTTAACTATTTGTTTAGATATTTGTTTAATAATTAATATTTGTTAGGTTGATTAATTAGCCAGTATAATACTTATTGTTGTTAGAATGATTTTGGTGTATGATCCAATAACACCAATAGGTACTACGACGCTTCTGATGTTTTTCTTAGAAATAATGAATTTTTATAATTAATTATAATTCTAACAAAAGTATGCTAAATACGAAGTTGACTTTAGATTGTTAATTATAATATTATATTAGAATACTTCCTTTATTCAATCTTAGGAGCTCTAGGGAACACATAATAACTGTAAATTAGTAGGGTGTTCCTCTCCCTTCAGACTAGACTATTTCTTCATTAGAACCTTAGTGCAGGGCTTCCCAAACTTTTTTTTACTATGACGCCCTTGAGAATTTGCTATTTTTTGCGACGCCCCGCGCTCTGCCCATAAAGTATCTACCAAAGTTGTAGTTCTAGCCTTGTAATGTCAAAAGTTATCAGAAAAGCTCCAAATAACCTTATTAGAAAATAAGAAGAAAACAAGAACGAGGATGGAAATAAATATTTATTTTTCTTTGCTGACTGGCTATTAATGAGAAGGATTTGTTTGCTTTTGTTAGTAAAACTGGCTCAAGTTTGGAAATTGCTACTAATACATACAGCCAAATCTATGTAGATCGCCTCGCGACGCACAGTTTGGGAAGCCCTGCCTTAGTGCATTTGTAGTATGTGAAAGTGCGTAGGTAATTTTCATCGACAGAATATATTAACAATGCAAATAAGTGTCTCACTTGCTTTTTAGTAGTCGCAAGATAAATTATTATATACAATCGGATACGGAACAGTTCATAAGCGACTTATTTCGGTTTTATAGTTTGCGAAAATATTGTTAGGAGATTGATTTTATAGTCTTATGCCATGAATATTATATTATATATATACATGTCTCAATCTAACCTCATTTACCTTAAACCATGTTGCTCTCGCTTTCACACTTCGTTAAAAAACGTTAAGTTAGAAAGGGAAGGAAGGCTTAAAGGGTAGACTAACTTTAAATCATTTATGGCTAATATAACAGCCTTGATGATAAGGGAATGTAAAATAAAAGGAATATGTCATACCTTGAGAGTCCCTACACGTACCGTTAAAATATCGTTTTATTGATTCTGAATAGAGTTCATATGATTTTCATAAGCATTTCATTGTGATGTGTTAAGAATAATCAACATAGGAACTTGCAACATCTGTATTATAAAAGGCATGCATGACTTTGCCTCACACATAAACATCTATACGGGGTGATTGGATTTTCGATACATTCCTTGAAAGGGGTGATACTAGATATGGTTTGCAACAAATTAGGCCCTATTAACGAGGGGTAGAAAATGAGTGGTTTCTGAGTTACGGTAGTTTTAATTTTATTTAGGAATTTTTTGACTTGTTCACAAAAAAAATGATGTTCAAAAAAACATTGAAATAATACTTTTCTGAAAGCTGATACAGTAGAGATTACCTTAAAAAATGCATGCCTAAAATTCCCATTAACTCAAAAATAAAAGGTCATAAATCACGAGGTTAGAATTTTTTTCGACCCCTCGATAATAGGGCCTCATTTGTTGCAAACCACATCTAGTATCACCCCTTTCAAGGAATGTATCGAATTTCCAATCGCCCTGTATTTAGTGTCATTCCATTGAATGTTTTGTGAAAGCTACTCTGTAAGTAGATACGGTATTGGCACTGTTCAATTTGTTCCTTGTAATGTATTATTTGACTTGATTGTTTTGGAGTGTGTAGTGTCGGCGCGCCCTGCGACTTCAGCTCATTCTGGCCGGCGATCTTGTGTGTTTGCGTTGCATTCTCGCTCCTCGCGTGATTGTGTGCGTTTCACTACTGTTCTGTGACTTGCATGGTGTTTATTCTAACATGACACTAACTATGAGTAAGTGTAGCTACACCATAACTAACTTCCGCGATCGAGGTTCGGCATGATTACACTGTCTCTGGGATTTGATAAGCAGAAGTCTAGAATTTCAATTTTTAAATGATTCGCACAATGCCGAAGATAAGTACTTGCTCGCAAATGAATGAGCATCCACTCTGACAGGTACGATTTAAGAACATTTCCAGTTCTGCTAAAGCGTGACGCTTATCATTCGTTCAATTATTTTATGATTGAGAAGCGCTTGGCTGCCGAACCCCGGTCGCGGAATTTCAACATGGTTTGCCGCTACACTTAGTGTAAAGTTTAGAATAAGTGCTTTGAAATGAAGTAAGAATACGAAACGAACACTTTTGTCATAAATTCCTTCCCTAATCACATAGATATGTGAATAGAAAAGGAGTTTACTGACTCAAAGGTGCACGTTTCACGATGGTTGACGAATGGTCGTCCAACGCGCACATCGGGTTACGGGTACATAGTTAGTGCGATGACGACCGCGATCGATACAGTACTGCTACTCCCATCACTACAGCACGCTTATCGACGCACAACCTATATCTCGACTATATTATTTATGTAAAGTTATATTTTATTAATATATTTTCTTCTTTCTATCACCGCCCTCTGTCTAACTCCCATTCGCATCGTAACCGGTAACACCCTACTAACGCCATATTAGGAGCTCGGGCTAACCTTCCCGTACTGACCTTGACGGCGCCGTCCGGGGGGGCGTCGTGTCCATCTAGCCCGGTGATTAACATGGACGGCGTCGAGTCCTCGACTAACGAGCTTCCTTTATCCGCGATCACGTTCGGGCGGTTGAGAGGGGTCGAGGGGCGCGTGTCGTCGTGGCCTGCCCTCGGGGGCGCGGGCGCGGGCGCGTGCTGTAGCGTGTGCGGCGCAGGCGCGGGCGCGGGGCGGCGCCAGCGGCACAGCATCGCCGGCCAGATGAGCTACCTCAAGATGCTGGGGCTGGGCGTGCGCGGCAAGCTGCCCGGCGCAGCGGGGCTGTTCAGCACGGCGGTCATCTCGGGCTCCAGCTCGGCGCCCAACCTGCGCGTCATGATACCCTCCAGCGCGGCCAATAACAGTGAGTACGAGGCAGAGGGATAAAGCGTCTCTAAGGAGATTTATAGACCGTTGAGTTTCAATCCGGTCTTACAGTTACTATCAAATTACATATAAATTTTGACAGTCTTATGTGCGAGTTCACGCACGAGTCCGTACTTAAAACTGTTTATGAGTATCGGCCTAATAGCGAGCTCATAGGATAATTAGGCTCTGTGCCCTTAAACCTGACACATACACGGGCGGCCTGCGGCCAGTTGAACCGCATGCCCCGCCCCCTTTTCTCCCGTCGGTAACGTCCAGTATGTAATAGAATTGATTTGATGTAGCAATCTGCGGCCTAGGCTGTCTGACTTTAAAGTGAAAACGTTACTAATGACACAGGTAAAATAGTTTTAAAAAATTAGTTTCATCCTAGAACTAGATAATGCAAATAGGTACAGTGGCCTGGTGGACTGTATTACGAGACCAACCGTATGGAGAATACTATAACGACTAACGAACTGCAGTGGCGAAATATTTTTTCGTCATGTACTTATAAATACTTAGAGAAAAACAAGATGTATTTCAAGGTGTCAGGTGCCTCCTACCACGTAAGTAAAGCAAACTCTCCCTAAAGTCCTATCTGCATTTTCTCAAGATAACAAAACATTCTAACACTGGTATCCATCGAAAGATCTAACATGGATTACTTCTTTTCATAACATAATTTACATTTGAAACATCATGAAGGAAAAAGTTTCGCTGCGCTCGCGCTCCATGGAGAGTGCCTAAAGTATATTTTGTATGGGTATAGACACTGTTTTTATACATAACACATGGTGTTCGATTTCTATTAAAAATTCAAACAATGGAAAAACAAACGAGTCGCGGCTACACAACAATTGGTGATATTCAGCCGAGATGATTATGGCTAAGTAAGTTTACTTCATAATCCTCATTCGTTTATTCTTTATTGTACACGAAACACATTTACATAAGTGAGAGAGATAATGCATGTACGGACAATAGCAGATCAATGGTAACACTTACAGTACGAATTTAACTCTTATGATGTAGATAATAAGAACGGTCCAAAGTGTTACACTTGATCTGCTGTTAGCTGTACATAGGCATGCTTATCTCTTAGGAGAGATTTCTTCCATCAAAGCCTAGTTAATAAAAAACATAAGTAATAATTTAATAATAATTTATTTATTTGAAACAATTATTGTACACTCTGTACTTAAATAACTAATATGGTCACTGGTTCTCAAACTAGGTCTAACCTGTATCTTGAGAACCAGTAATTCCCTGTTATACAGCTAATAGGCGTACACGTGACAGTAGTAGACATACAAGCTTACGTGCACAAAATCTAATATATTGAATGAGAATACCAATAAATAAATTAGGTACATATAACTGCTACTAAATAATTATTAAACTTAATTACAGGGTAGCTACATGTTTTGTGTTAGAAATAATATGAATACCTATCTATACATATAATAGGACTGTAAAAAAGTTGTGTCTGTACATTGGATATTTTTTGAAAAGAATAATTGTAATGTGTTTTAGGATCGATACTGATGCCAAAACACCAATTTTAAATTTTTTTGTCTGTTTGTCGGATGGGATCTTGACGGGAGTTTCACTAGGAGATAGCTGAAATATCCGGACAGCTCATAGGCTATAAGCAATGGCGGTATGTGATATGAGAATATAACTTTTTCTAAGCAGACGAAGTTGCGGGGTACAGCTAGTAAGAAATAATAAAATGCCGACTATTAAAGCCTCGTTCCCACTGCAGCGGCTCTAGAGGGCTTCGGCGGTGTGCCCGCGATCCGTCCGCTGGAGACGTTGCACAACGCGCTGTCGCTGCGCCAGCTGGACACGTTCCTGGAGCGCGTGACGGCCGCGCCCGTGGTGCTCGGCACGCCGCCCGCGCCGCAGCCGCGCGCCAAGCGAGTATCGCCCACAAACAGTGAGTAGCAAGTATAGACGGGGACGGCATGGGGCTTGTTATTTATTTTATTAATGGACTTGATAGTTGTCATTTGCCAATATCATATTACTATTATTCTCTTTATTTATTTTATTTATTTATTAGCCTTTTGCGATATTAAATATTTACATGTCAATTGTTATAATAATGAGTCATATTAAGTCAATTATTTTTCATTATTATTATTATTATTTCATTATCACAAATCATCCCACTGCTGGACAAAGGCCTCCCCCTGTGCTTTCCAGAATGTCTTGTCTCTGGCCAGTCTCGGCCAGCACCCGTTTTCTCCAATGTACGCGGCCAGATCGTCTCGCCATCGCCATCGCTTTATTTATACATTTCAATAATAAAAACAAATAGAAAAAATAGCCACCCACCGGCAGCGGGATGCATGCACATCCAAGCTGCCGTAGGTTAGGATCCCAGAGTGAGGAACCTCCTCACAATACGTGCCGTGTCCAGCATCACTGCCTTCTGCAGCCGGCTCTTGACCAAACTGTCTAGCGAGAGTCTCTTAAGGTGTTAGTCGAGACTCTTCGCTATTAAACCGTTCACGGTTATTATTATTAACAGTACTTTATTGTATACACACTAGGTATTTGCATTGTGATATAGAAAATAAAAGACATATACAAAGGGCGTAATTTATCAAAAAAATCTTCCAGCAAACCCCATGAAGCGACAATTTAAAATGAAAAGTAGACATAGTGCGTACCATTATAATAATAAATGAATACTTATACAATACATACTTAGAAATATAAACTATACCTACAATATAACACAATAATTATATACTTACTCATAATTAACTGGCAAGAAATTTTTCGGCATGTTTAAAATTCTTCGAGAATTCAAAATTATCACACATATAATAAAGTATACACCTACGTTTCTCTGTGACGACTACATAGTCTCAGTGTGCTGCAACTTCTAATTACTCTAATAGGATTTTTTGAATTACAAATATAGTCTTTATTTATTCTTAAAAACACCATACATTCCTTCAGGCGTGGGCTGGAGCGGTCCGTCCTCCCTGATGTCTTCATCGGGCGAGCTGCCCAGCGCTCTCTCCTCCGCCGGGCCTTCTTCGCCCAACTCAAACTACGCCAGCTCAGAGCATAAGAGCAACGTCACAGACTGGTAACTCATCTATTTACAACATAATTATCTTGAAATAGTTGTTAATTATACCATTTAGCCCATTTGAGAGCTCGGTGGCTCAGTGGTTGGATCAATGGACTTGCAATATGGAGGTCCCAGGTTCGATTCCCAGCTAGGGCAGCCATGTACCAATGAGTTATCCTCGGTATTTTCGACGGAAAAACTTACGTACATTTACCTAGTGCTCTCAAAACGGTGAAGGAAAACATCGTTATGAAACCTGCATGTCGTAGAAGAAGAAAAAAAAATCTAAGGCATGTGAAATCCGCCAACCCGCACTGGGCCCCCGTGGTGGATTATGGCTCGAGCTCCCTCGATGTAAGGGAAGGTCTGTGCCAGAGCAGTGGGGCAATATAAATAGACTGATGATGATGATACCATTTAGCAATCGTCAGTCTTCATAATTCATGAAAACTGTGCCTTCTTAATGTTTATCGTTATTGAGACTTCGAATTATGATCATTCCACGATACAACATATCGATACCAAGAGTACCAACCAATTGCAAGCGTGCTCAACTTACGGAATAATTTATTTTTTAAATGTTTTTATTCTCGTATGGTTAATGTTTTTTGGATAATACCGAACATCATAGAAAGATATCGGTAAGAGTATCTTGTTCCATTCTGCAAGGAACATGGGCCGATATTTTGAATTTAGAGTTTTGAGCACGAACTCAAGTTGAGCTCGCTCTTACGACTGTAAAAATTGTATGAAATTTGACAGTTGTAAGACTGAACTCAAACTATGCTCTCACTCAAATCTGTTTCTGAATATCGGTAATATATAAGTGATTGTAATTTGTCTCATTTGTATTATGTTGTAATTATTACTGCCTGTTTATAATTAATCGTTGTAAATTACTTATTTGTCGATGAAATCTACTCTAATGCCATTTGATTCCGAGCAGTTTAGATTCGATTGAAGTTTTGATGTCATGTAAATAGTTTTCTTTCGAGGCTGTCGTCTTCATGAATTAGCGTAGTATCGCATGTGAGTCTATCGTGTTGTGTGCTTATTCATGGTTTTATTTCCCTTACGTACCAAGTAAGCATTATAAGTCCGGTGCAGCTGGTGTATTGTTAGAAATAACAATAATTCATGTCATCAGCCATAAATATTTTTTTTTGTGAAATATAACAAAAAGACTAGAAAAGCATGGACAATTTTAAAATTGACACACCAAAACCTTTTAACATGTTAGCGTTATTTCTAACTAAAACATGCCAGCTGGACATTCAATTAGATAACAATACCAACCTCTAATCGTATTTTGATCAACGTTACTTTGATTTTATGGACATTCAAAATTTATCAAAAAAACCCTAAATCTTGTGAAAGTATCCGAGAGTTGCTAGAATATACAATTTTCTTAGGTTTTGCTGCCGCTTACAAAATCACATTTTAAGTTTGTAAGAAACTAGAATAAATAAGCAATAAATTGATTTGAATAGCCAAATTACCAGATAACAGATTTAGACAGTTCGTCGGAATATTTAGAACGCCAGGCCAGACGTTCCTCGTCACATATAAGAGAGGGCCCATATATGAAGGATTTAAGTTGTTTGCCGGTGGTAGGTCCTATACAGTCAACAGAACATAAAGTGTAATATATTGTGACCTATGCGACACAATACCACATAGATTGCAATAGTTTTGTGTAGGTTGATGTACACTGTACAAAGTGTATTTATTCATAAAACAACAAAAATTAAATATACCTATTATAATATTAACCTAAAAAATATAAACTAAACTAAAAACTATATTATGTACAATAGGTCGGTTGAACTATCTCAATGGCTTAGCATTACAGATAGTTCAACCGATCCCCGTTGTCCGGCACGTGCCCAAAATGCTGTACAAATGAATCCCAATTCCCATAAAATCATTAACAGCAGATTCTACTCGTGATATTTAATAATTTCAACTAAGTAATTCGATTTGTTTGTTACGATAATCAAATTCAACCTTCCAGACAAAATTGCGGCCGCATGTTGTAGATGTTTGTATGCAAAAAAACTATAGACGTAGATGATTGAAGTTTGTTGTTTGAAGTAGTAACCCTGAGTCCAATACAGCAACATCCATCGAACATTGGCTTCAATGTTATGGTGGCACTTCACTTGGCTATTCGTATTCGCTATTGGATTTTTGTCGTAATTGGCAAATACTTGACGTAGGTACATCATTGATCTCCTATAAACAACTAGATACACAGTCTGCCTTCGGACCCTCATTTGCTTTATTGGACATTATTTGGACGTTAACAATGGATCCTTATTTGGTCGTTTTTTTAAATGTTTTAGTAAGACCTCTGTGTATCTAGTTGTTTATAGGAGATCAGTGACGTACATACAAATAAGACGTATATTTTGCCAAGAATACCAACCACACATGGCAATTATGACAAATACGAATAGCTAAGTGAAGTGCCACCATTAGATGGTTGGCTACGCCAACTAATTAAATACAGATATGAAGGCAGCTTTTAACGGCTTTTATATCGGCTTTTATTCGACTTGCCCCTGTAAAATAATAATTGTTAAGACGGATTCAAAATTAAATGAATAAAACAGTACGTACTTAAATGAAAGTTCATCGTTTGCCTATTCCTTGGGAAAGCATGCGTGAGTTAATGATTCTGTACTTAAGTATTAAATAAAATGGTCAATTACATTTTTGATAACGTTAGTTTAGATTCCAAGAGGTTACTCTGTGCCCATCTCTATTCGCTCTTAGTCATTGGGTCTCAAACGCAATGGTTTCCCGTAGCAATTGGAGTAGAGTCCCGTCGAGCAAGCTCCCCCAATGGGACGGCGAGGCGGCCACGTTGTGCGCGTTCGAGGCCAGCCTGCACCCTTTCATGCCGCACTCCAACCTAGCAGGTACACCAGCACTAACCTCCGCTTGAAAACATTACTCTCTCTGAGCATTCGTTTCACGAACGAGCATTTGTTGCGCAAACATTTGCTCGTTTGCGCAACGTCATTTACGTATGCGAACATCGTGAATTTGATTCGCGAGCAAATATTTTAAAATTCGTGTTGCGAACTTTTTAATGAGCATTAACGAATCGAATGCTCCCCGGTTAGTACCGCGAAAACGAACACGAATTTGCAAAACGAATTTCCGATATTCGTTTAAACGTACTTACCAAATGCTCGTTCGTGAAACGAATGCTCCCGGTGAGTACCGTCCTTTACGGCTCCCCAATTTGGTGCATATGTAAAAATCCTTAGGTGAGCTATTTCCAAAATAATTCCGAAATTTTACATTAACTTTATTTACATCATTATATTTCTATTGTGGACTTTTCAAGCATTGATATTATGAAAAATCGTAGAATCAGACCTACATAGTCCACGGAGTTTACTAAGTATTTCAAAATACGAGTACATTGTGATTTGCATGGATATCAGTTTATCGCAGCGGCACGATGCAATGCTAAGCTTACAAAGCACGACACGATTATCGATTGTAAATAATTTAACGAGTTTTTCTTCTATAGGTAGACTGCATGGGAACGTTTTGTTATGGTTTGAATAAACACAGATCCTCTTTGAGTGTGATGCGATATTGTTTATTTATTACCCAATTGCCGAAAGGAGGACGGCGATGTTTTGAGTGTATGTCTGTTCCTTTGTCGGAACCTGGAGTCTAAACTCTAAACAGCTATATGGATTTTCGTGTCAAGACGAAACTAACCATGCATCATACTTGAAAATACATCAACCTTTTAGGTTTGTCGAAATCCACACAAACATACAGTCTACTGAAACTTTATCCTATTAATTTCAGTAACTTCCTCGTTATTGCTTCGCGTTTATTAGTTCATTTGGGAACACTTTTCATTTCAATAAGTATCACGATGATACAGGTTCATCTATTAGCGGCGACGTGACGCCGGTGTCGACGGCTTCCGAGCTGGAATTCAACAGCAACGAAGCGACCGCCGGTTCAGTCACCGACCAGGACCTTATGGTGAGTCGTGTAGGTTCTTCATCCACCCGTAAACCTCTGGCATGACCTTATGGAGTGAGATGCCGAACGATAGCAACCGGGACCGACCACCCAGGTACTGACCTCGCCCAACGTTGCCTAACTTGTACGATAGTTTTCAACGTGTACTCGCAACTGGATTACGAGCTCCTCATGTAGGATCAGTATGATTGATGAGGTGGTACTGATAATAAGAATGGTACAGTCGAAGACAGAGATAAGTATACATGGGGCCTCAATAAGGTTGATAGTTTCTCAAGAACAACTGGACCGATTTTAATAATTCTTTTACAGTTACATAGTTTTAACTTTTATCTAATAGAATTTTTACAATCGGTCAAGTAGTTTTTCAGAAAAACTCAACTTTAAAAACTCACCTGTACCTACACCTTTCTTTGTCTTCGACCGTACCAAGTTCAAGGGGTTTCTACGCTTAACGTGCCGTCTACTATAGAGTTTCCTCTCACCTGTTTCATATTTACAGAAGGTTTGAAGAACTTCAGCACTTTTAATTTTAGTCAGAAACTTTCGTGTGTCCAGAGTGCTGAGGGCGAAGACGACGAAGAAACACTGTCAGTAGACCAGTCCGGTTCACCAGCGAGATTGATCAAGAACGACCTCAGTCCGCAAACCGGAGTCGGATCCATCCGCTTCGACAACACCCAACCATCCACTAGCGCCACCCCGGCAGAGTTCTACGGACTAAACATGCAACAAACTAAAGAAACATTCTACAAAGACATACCTTCAAGCAGCAAGAACTTCAACCTAGAAATCGACGCAAAAAACAAGTGCTCGAAGGAAAATTCTGAACACCCGAGCAACTTAGATTCTCTCAATTTACAGAGAAAGGACAGCAAAAGTAAAAATAAGATTAACGATGTATTAAACAATGGAAGTAGAAGATATAGCGATAGCAGTGCACAGAAAAGCACCGCCAATTCTCAAGCTAACGTCACCACTAGTAGCAGTAGATTCACGACGACTTTAGTTGCAGAAGATTCGTTGCGACCAGATACTTCCAGTGACAGTAAGTCGAATAACAATTTGCCTAGCGCGTCTCCCGGCGAAGCGGCGCCGCTAGTCACGAAGGCTAAGAACACAAATGTTAAGCCAGGCTTCACAATCACTGATAGTTAGAATATGTAACAGGAATTTATTGTGATATTCGATGACGTTTTATGATTATGAATCATAGAATCTCGTAGGTTTAACTAGAGTCATACTGTGCTTAGTAATTTCATAATTTGTCTAAAATTATATTATTTGTATGGGAAGCTGAAATATTTTTGCTCGTAATTATATACATTTGTTTTTAGTACTTTATTCAGCAATATTGTTTCCAAAGATGGAAACGTTTGGATTAAATAACTCGGCTCCTCGTATTTTGAATCGATTTAGTACAAACCAGATACAATTTAGAGTTGTGAACACATGCAAACAAATTAAACTGGGAATCGAACCCAGGGAGCAGTAGGCATGTGGCATGCATTACCGGCTAGGACAGGCAAGAGATGATCAACATTTTAATGCATTCTCGCTTGAGTAGTATATTTAAGTTATAATACCGTGTATTGTATAACCAACTCGCTACTCTTGGCACTTGTTGTGTAGAAGGGATCGCTTTGATTGATAAGACCGCCATTCTATTTACCCTGCAATTTACTGTGCAATAGTAACTTCTTCCTGTGGCAAGTCTGTCCTTGTCAGGCTTGAAATGGGCTGATGTGATGATTTGTTTTATACTAAACTTGAATGTACTGTCTACAAATTAGCATGTGACTATATTCGAGATATTCTAATTTGACGGGTGATAAAATTCAATCATTTGTTGAGGCACAGAACCTCCCATTACATCGAATAGAATATTATTTTATTACCAGACATGTAGGTTCCCTAAAACAATGCTCTCCTCTGGCTTTCCTTCACATTTTTTCAAGCATTTGTAAGTTTTCCTTCAACAAAACTGAAGAAATCTCAGTGACTGTTTATGATCAGGAATCAAACCGAGACCTTCCGTATGACGAGTCTGGTGCCCCAATCACTAAGCCACTGAGTTATCTTCCGATTGTAGACTAATTGGTTTTGGATTTATAACTTCTAAAATCTCTTCAAGAAATTGACAATAGTGAATTATATAATATTCAATTATCAAATTAGAATGACTCGAATATAAATGGTCTACACTACAGTTTGTGATGTTGTTTTGATAATATTTTCTATACAAGCTTGCTTTATCTGTGATTTATTTTCCGAGGCTTATTTTTCTTGTACTTTATACATGTTTAATATTTTAAATACTTAATATTAGAGCTTCAATACATGTTTGCGTTGTATTTGAAGGTTTTGTTATGCCCAATTACTTTGTAATACGTTTTAAATCTAGTACAATTTTTCAGATATGAACATCATCAATGAATCAACAGAACTATGACATATCTATACTTAGAATGTTTTATATTGTTTTTACTGTTGACGATCAAATATGGAAATAGCGTAGTCCAATCACGCCAGTTTTTATTTGCAATGGATGAACTTTACATACATTATTTATTGTAATTCTTGTTATAATAAATTATGTATGCTAATAAAATGTATAATTATAAATTATTTCTTTTCTTTTTTAATTACCATTTCGCGACTATGACAATTACTTTTTAAAATACTTAAGCAGGGTCCGCTGCACCGTGTTTCAAAACACTAACATGTTTTGGTAAGCGATTTAACAAAGAAAATTGTTACGCCACGCCCCTAAGTCGAATGTTACGGTGTTTTGTAACACTGAAACACGTCGCAGCGGACGCTGCTTTACATAAACAGATGATACTACTAAGAGCGAAATCTCTATTAAATTTGCTGGTAAACCAGCAAAGGGAGCAGAGTGTTGCCGTTTATTCTAGTACCCACTCTATGCTATGAGATAAATCGAAGAAATGAAACCAGAGAACTTTCTTTAAAGTATTTTAATTCAACGCAAATTATCACACATACACTAATTTAAAGCTCGCAACGAATAAGCTAGGCTTAAACTTATAACTTTAATGACCAGATGCATACATCACTTATAAAAGCTAACAATTAACATAAACATACTATAACATAACCATCGAGCTGTAAGCCTATGTACTGTACCAGAAAAGACAATGGTAAGGCTAAAACAAGCCTCTTATTTCACTTACAATAGCAGCCTTACTTCACTTAACTTACCACTAAGTTACTGTTGAACCAGTGTTGAACATAAGGTAGTTCACCACACACAAACACATTGACCAGAATGTGTTGTTAGTTAATATGGGAAGATTTTTGACAAGTTCTAGACTGAACTTTATATTGTGGTATTCTCGTGAAAATTAAGAAGACTTAGTCGAATTACGTTACTGTATCACAAGCGTTGTCATGTATATTTTAAATTCGTATGTACGTATTTTCTTAGTAAATCGACAGTCAGTGCAAAAAGGAGTGCACTTGTATGACAATCGAGCAAAGAGTAATGTAATAGATACACTGCAACTGAACACCATATACTTTTACATTTGCCAATACCAATATACCAGACTAAATATTATCCAATACACGTGTCTGTTCTGGTGCACTGTACATAATATAATACTTCAATGACTATAACACAGAATAAAATTACTCCGCTTTGAGTGTTTTCGGCGCCATCTTGACCATAGACAGCAGAGTGTTGAAGATCCCTCGGTGCTGGATGCCGGGCCACAGCATTATTACAATGGACAGGATGTAGAACAGGAATATGTTGTTGAATGACGAAGCCAGCCATGCCAGTGTACACAGCATACTGATGGAGATTATGTAGTACTGGGAACAATGTTAAAATAAAATATTAGTTTACACAGCAAGTGGCAGCTATTTTGTCACGAGTTTTCAATTTTAAGCTTTTGAAGTTTATTTTCATTTGGTTTTGGCGGCATTTTTAGACCCATCAAGTTTTAGTTTAGTTTTAACTCTTTCAAGACAAAGAATACAGATAATTTAATTCTTCTTAATTATGTAAGTAGTCAAAATGTTTCTATTGCACTTTAGGCTTCTTGAAGTCTGTATATTAATTAAAGGTAGCAAGCAAGACAGATTTTATGGCTATCTCTCAGGGTGCAGCATTAGCACGGCATGTGATTTTTTTCTTATTGAATGTAGGATAACTTGGTGGCAGGACATATATATGTTTTATTTTAAACTCTAAAAACTTTTTCAGCAATCAGGTAAAAATGTTAGGTATCCTTACCATGAGAGGGCTGGTCTCCCGCATAGAAATGAAGTTACGGATCTGGTGCAAAGTTTTATTGTAATGAGCAACAATACTCCTGCAGATGTCTTCAAACATTTTCTCCTTCTGTCCCGTCCATGCGTTAGGATTGCAGAGTGAGTTACAGATTATAGGTACGATGAAATCAATGAAGTTTACAATCAGGCCGACGACTGCTAATGTTGTGAGGGAGTTCAGGTCCAAAAGCCAGATGAAGAGGTACAGGAGAGTTAAACCACCAATTATAGCACAAGGATGCCATTGTTGTTCCCATAATATTACAGACTTCAACGGCAGAATGGCCATGCGCCAACCATCTAGCAACCTTTTCAACTTCTTGACTTGCTGCTCCTGTAAAAATAACATGTTTGTATAAGTACAATGCAATGCGATGTTTCGCTGCTCATTGTAGGTTAGGGAGTTAAATAATAAGCATGTTACAGGCTTCAGTCTTTCGTTGACTTTAGAGTAAAGGGTAGATTATAAGTAGGTAAGTTCTTTCGGAGAATTGGTAAGTACATGAATGATCTGGGAACCAAATATGAACTTCCATTATAAGAAATCCAATGTCAGCATAATAAACTACGTAAGACAAAGATTGCGTGACTAAGTTTGAATTGGGTTAGCAGGTTGATGAACAATTCTAAATTAGATTACAAGCGGGTAATTTGCTTACTTGGAGTTGGACTTACTTGTTCTTGTGGAATAGTATCCGTCATCTCGTAGTAGTTTTAAATAAATGCTCAATCTACAACGCAGTTCACTTTTAAAACTGATATTCATGCAATAGAGCAATCAACCGTCTATAAAACATTCAAAACAATGAAAAATTCAATTTGCCCGACGACACACGCAAAAATCGAAATAAATATACGAATAAATTGTAATGTGTTTTCGATTTTTTATTCATTCTAAGAAACTCATGTTCATCGCAAGAGAAAAAGGGACGAACTGTATGTATTTTGCAACTTTGTAATTCGGTAGCATAATATAACTGTCAAATGAACAGGGTAGCCAGATGTGATTTTTCAAATTTCCCCGCATTAATAACTTTTTTCGCCAAAATTGTTTTACAAAAAAAAATACCCAAAATTGTTGTTGGAAAAATAGACTATAATAACATTCTTAAGGTTTTTTTATAAAAAGAGATGATAGACAAGACCATTTGTTAAGAAGACAAATGATTACATTTTGTATTTAAAGTTTTCCGAGTTGAATTTTAGCAGTCGGCTGAAATTTTGAGCATCTGCCACGGAATTTTAAGCCATATCTCACTTTTTATGTGGTCACAACTTAAAAAGTTAATCCCCAAACTTTTCCCCAGCAATGCAACTTCCACAAATTTTCCCCAACAGACAATTTTTTCCTCAAAATTGCGAAAAACTCCCAATCTGGCAACCCTGCAAATTAAATTAAAAAGTTCAAACAGGAACCAATAGATGGCGGTATGACTGACGACATTATTGCTTTGCTGTGTGAGGTTGTAATCCGTCTACGGAGGTTGAACTGGGTTGAACCTTTTTACCCAACTGCGCAAGGAGGGTTATGTTTTTCGAGTGTAGGCCTACAGCCTAAACAGCTTGATGGATTTTAACATGAGGTGGTGTCGTTAGATTCGTCTTGATTATAGAAGTGACATAGGCTATAAAAATTTAATCAAAGGGACTTAAATTTTAGGCAGTCGTTTTTTTATTTTTTATTAAATTAATTTCCGCTTGTTAAACATACATTACAGTCAACCGCGACTTCCTTCCTTTTTTCCATTAATATTTTTGCAGGCGGATGTAGATCTTTGGGCGGACGCTACATGTCAATATTTATATTATGATATATCGCATGGAGGTCTAATCCGCCCTACATGCGATTGAATCGTATTGCGATTTAATTGTATCTATCGCATCGTTCATTCTCATATTATATTCTTGTATTTGGGGATAATAATTGATGGCGCAGGACATGGATGATAAATAGAATAGAATATTACGAATATAAGTATTTAATTTCAAATGGCATATAAAAATTAACAAGTATAAAAGCAATAAAAAATAAAATCAGTCATCAAAATAGTAATACTTAACATAATAATTGTGGAGTCATCATTATCATACACAGATGACATGTTTTTATAAGTACTCGGTTCCGGTTTTTGACATATTTATTTCACCCTGTGGAAATATCTTTTCCCAGGAGTATTCGCTTTGTCATGTGTAAGGGTCTGAAACAATGAAAATGGTAAATAATTAATATTCTAATTCATTGTCATCAGTCTATTTATATTGCCCCACTGATCGGGCACAGACCTTCCCTTACATCGAGGGAACTGGAGCCATGATCCACCACGCGGGCCCAGTGCGGATTGGCGGATTTCACATGCAATAGATTTTTTTTCTACGGCATGCAGGTTTCATCACGATGTTTTCCTTCACCGTTTTGAGAGCACTCGGTAAATGTACGTAAGTTTTTCCGTCGAAAAAACCAAGGATAATTGCCCTGGCTGGGAATCGAACCTGGGACCTCTATATTGCAAGTCCATTGACCCAACCACTGAGCCACCGAGCGAGAATGTTCTGATTAAGCAGGGGAATACATATCAAACCTGAATGATGTCACATATCTTACTCTAAAGCAGACTACATTTAACAATCTACATTCGTGGTCTGCTAATATGTTTGCCACTGACATCCCTGCTTTCTGTGCAAGCTCTCCCAGATTCGAGTCACATTATGAAGCTACTTGTTTCTTGTTTCGAGTCGCTACTATACACTCTGCTGCTGCGCTATTAATTGGGCCTAACAATAAACACTTTTTCCACATATAAATTGTTTCGTGTTCGAAATACAGAGCTAGACAAAATTGTACAGGGCACATCCTAACTTACTCTATGGTACATCATAGTTTGAGTAATAAGTTTGAATAATTTGAAAACTAGATATCTTATACAGGTATTGGTTTTTCAATTTTGTTTGGGGACTTACCACAACACACTCTTCGTCAGTAAATAGATAGTGTCTGCCACAATTCACTGCTGCGTCAGGTATGACCGAATTTGTCACCATCTCATTATCATTAACAATGGTTGTTGTGCTCTGGAAATAAATCAATATTTTTTTATTTTTTCGAATGACTTCTAATACTTCCATAGTATAGTTATTTTATTACTGAATGATCTCAAAATTACCAAATAGACATAATGAATAGTCTACTGTGGAAAATGTAATTAGTTAAAAAATAAAATAGTTACAGGCATTTAGAAGTCCCAGAGTTAGAAAGAGACAGCCAGAACTACATTATGTCTTTGTAGAAATATATTATGAAGTATTTTCCACCACTCGACTTGTGTTAGTTGAAATATTGCAGATTTAAAACCTACCTTTTAAATTTTTCTTATACCACTTGTCAAATAGCATATTACCCAAATACATAGCCCTGCTAGTGATTATTAATATAAATATTTTGTCCTTGCAAAGAAGTGTAATAATGTGGACATGCAAGAATGTACACAACATGCTTACTTGCAATAAAGATAATTGATTTGTATGTATATTATTATTATCGATTCATTTACCAGATAAGAAGAGATCTGAACAAACAGACTCTAATAAATAATACTAACATAAAACAAGGAACTTCATTAATCTACTAACAACTATTTGAAATGTAAGAATACGAAATGTACAGAAATAAAAAGCTATATTAATACTATTATGTATTACCTTAATGGTAGTACTAGGCATGTGTTCCTCATACTCCTCTCCCAGTTTGAAACTGTACTCCACAGTCCTGAAAAGCGAAGAGTTCTTGATGGACACTGTGTCACCGTCCCGCGATATCTCCATCAACGGGGATGACATCGCCATCATTTTGCGACCGATGTAGGGTACACCTTGAATTAAAAGTATCTCTTAAAATAAAGGATTTTTGACTTAGGTGGCGAATCATCCGAAAAATATTTCATACGCGGATGAAACGTCCCCTTTTCAAATTGTTAGGCGGCGAATCATCCGCAAGTGGTTTCGTTATCGGATGAGTCGACACCTAGCTAATACTAACGTGGTCGTTTCGGCTAAAATTAAAATGTACCTGTTTACGACGAGTAATGCCCGAATGTTTTTTTTTTATATTTATAGAAGGATTTATGATTTATTTATGAATAATTTCTAATATGCACTATTTTATTTTTCCTACCATAATTTGGGTTATTTACACTAATAGATACAAAGACACACGTAAGAATGAAATTTTTATTGTCTATCTTTTTTTACGCACGTGATATTTCTGTCGGTAAATCAAAATAAAGTCATGTATTTTTTTTCATTTTGATTTAGAAATATTTTATGACAACTAATGCCTAAAGCATAACCGCGGGTGCCCGGCGAAAAATAAAAATTAAATTCTTGAGGGTATTTACAAAATGATATACGAGTATAACGCCCATCTACGTTAAAAAAATGAAGTATTGAGGGTATTTAGAAAATGATGGAGATAACCTAATGTTGTTGCAGTGTATTTATTCCATTAGTTAATCTTGTTGCGTATTATATCAAGTTTGAATGGTATTTCATACAGTTTTCATGTTCTATTGCGCGTGATTGAGCTACGTTGGGGTGAGGTATTTTGTATTATTAATTTTATATAAGGTGTTAATGAACACTTTTTTCCACTCAGTAAGTTATTCTGAGTCAAAATTAATTGTATTCTCGATGCTCCCATAGAGGAAGTATTGTAATCGTCAAAAAAATCGTAATTCAGAATACAATTAATTTTGACTCAGAATAACTTACTGAGTGGAAAAAAGTGTTCATTAACACCTTATATAAAATTAATAATACAAAATACCTCACCCCAACGTAGCTCAATCACGCGCAATAGAACATGAAAACTGTATGAAATACCATTCAAACTTGATATAATACGCAACAAGATTAACTAATGGAATAAATACACTGCAACAACATTAGGTTATCTCCATCATTTTCTAAATACCCTCAATACTTCATTTTTTTAAAGTAGATGGGCGTTATACTCGTATATCATTTTGTAAATACCCTCAAGAATTTAATTTTTATTTTTCGCCGGGCACCCGCGGTTATGCTTTAGGCATTAGTTGTCATAAAATATTTCTAAATCAAAATGAAAAAAAAATACATGACTTTATTTTGATTTACCGACAGAAATATCACGTGCGTAAAAAAAGATAGACAATAAAAATTTCATTCTTACGTGTGTCTTTGTATCTATTAGTGTAAATAACCCAAATTATGGTAGGAAAAATAAAATAGTGCATATTAGAAATTATTCATAAATAAATCATAAATCCTTCTATAAATATAAAAAAAAAACATTCGGGCATTACTCGTCATAAACAGGTACATTTTAATTTTAGCCGAAACGACCACGTTAGTATTAGCTAGGTGTCGACTCATCCGATAACGAAACCACTTGCGGATGATTCGCCGCCTAACAATTTGAAAAGGGGACGTTTCATCCGCGTATGAAATATTTTTCGGATGATTCGCCACCTAAGTCGGATTTTTATATTGTATTGAAGAAAGGTACAAATGACTATGGAGGTTTCACCTATCTTTTATTATCTGTTAGCTAATTTTTTAATGAAGATAGGGCACTAAAACTAATCTAAAACAGCCTTTAAAAAATGCAACGGGGCACCGTTAGCGACAATCTACTGCTCTCCACGTCGTTGCCGCCCGCTGCCATTTCGGTGTAAATTGAACCTTATGTTGTATAAATAAAATATAGTATAACAGATTAACAGAATAGCATCCAGTCATAGGTTAGTGAGCGATTATGCTTATGCACAGACTTGCAGGTGTATTATTTTGTATGATTTACCTAATCAGCACTATCACTATGACGTGTAAAACAGATAAAAGTAATGAAGCTTCAAGAATAATGTGGACACAAATATTTACCCACTGCAGTGAAGTACTCATCAATATTTTCATTCTTGTAATGCTGGTATTTTCCTGGAATCGACGGCATGCTGGCTGTTTCTTTGTTTGTAATATATTTTAAAGTGAAGAATTTCAAAGGAATATACTTTCTTATAACTTTACACACAGAAACAAACACAAACCACAGAACCAAACCAACCCAAAAATAAAGTCACAAAGTAATAAGTATTGCCAACTATAATTTTAGAATTTGCTCTCCAATCTCAAAAGTTCTGTCAGCAGGATTCCGTCAAACTTGAAAGATCTCGCATTTGTTTTTTAAATCTATAAAGTTTAAAAAAACTATCAATTTAATCCTATATCCGTAGTTTTAAATCAGGTGAATGTTAGGCCGATAGTCATAGACAGTTTTGAGTTGAGTTTGGGTCTTACAACCATTATTTCTCTGAGCTTACAACTATCCATTTTTATACAATTTTGACAGTCAAAAGTGCTTACGCTAAGTTCGTGCTCAAAACTATCTATAACTAATCGGCCAGAAGAGACACGATATTTTATTAGCACTATTTTAGTATTTGCTTAATTGAATTTTTAAAAATGTAATTAAATTAAAAAAATCTTATTTGAAATTTTTTTTGGTGTTTCGCCTGACATGTGACGTATGTAATATATAGATAGATAGATAGACTCTTTATTATACAAAAGTATTACATTAGTAATAAGGTTGGAATCAGAATTTCATAAAAGAAAGTCGGGACAATTCTGTTCGCTGATTGCTGCTGATTCATCATCATCATCAGTCTATTTATATTGCCCCACTGCTCGGGCACAGACCTTCCCTTACATCGAGGGAGCTCGGGCCATAATCCACCACGCGGGCCCAGTGCGGGTTGGCGGATTGCTGCTGATTGACTGGCGTGAAAACGCGGATTTGGGCAGAGATTCTGAATCTAGCTCAAAAGTTGGTGCACATGCACATCCACGTTTTCGCGCCATATGTTGACGATAATAAGTGGACGACATTGCCTTTTCTCGCCGATTACGATAGAAACGCCACAATTTTTACTTTGATTGTGGTTTCACGCACAGTCTACATTCAAGGAAATTGTCAGTTTCCCCATAACCTAATCCGCTAGATCTAAAAGAAAATCCGTTACGTTGGCAACACAACCAGCGGCCGGCGAGCAATGCAAAAAATGTTTTGACAGGAGAAAGCGCTACTGATCAATAGTGATGTCCAAGTTGCGACGAAGCAAGATTTTATCAATGAACTTTTTGCCGACAATATTCTATCTTATTCGTTCATTTTAACATATGTGCTGTTATTCATAAACCTAGTTAAACCTCACTTTCCTTAAATCGTGCTGCTATCCCTTTCACACTTAATTAAAAAAGGTTAAGATAGAAAGGGCCATGGGCCATGGGGGCTAACGGTCGGTGGCGTAACTTTAAATCACGTTTATGAATACGCGCCATGGACGTTAAACATTACTGAGTTTCTTTTTCGTTACTGCAAAATGTTGCATTAACGCATCCATATTGTGTCAGAATGAAAACGATTTCATTGGAATTGGGAAATCCTGTTAATTAAAAGTTTATTATAAATAATAATACGATGGTACTTTGCGGTATTTTAGAATTAAAACTATAGTAAACTTGCAGTAGTACACATTAAGTATGGACAAAGTGGGTCCATGGACAATTGTAATATCATCGTGGAATAAATAATAAATAGTTAAACCATTTTCGTCATTTAAATTAGCCCCAGCCAGCCCCAAAGATAATATTAAATTTTTAACAAAACTTGTATTTATCATATCATTCTAAAGTCATACAAACTACTTTAAGAAATATATAAAATATATAAAATCTATAAAATCTCGTCATGCTGTCAATATTATTATTTTACGGCCACATGGGCAACACTATGCGGTAATGCGGTACGTTCTGAAACCTCACAATTTCGGTTACAAATGTGCATGTTTTTTATATATTAATTTTAATATATTTTAGTTCCATTAATACTGTGTAAATTGCTTCATATAACATACATTACAAGCCAATAGATTGCATAGTTTTAACACTAAAATAGAGCAGATATAAATAAAGTTACCAACTTGGCTATATAATATATGTTTAGGTTTTGATCGGTTCTCGATGGGTGTGTGTTTGCGAAATGGACGTGACGTGTGTGAGCGAGATGTGAATTGAATGTTTTGAATTTTGTATCGAATCGAAACCGATATAAATTCGAAAGGATATTTTGGTTGGGATTATGCAGTGTTGTGTTCACTTTGTGTAAAAGTGTATCCTGTTCTGACTTTAATAAATCAAGTGAATTCTTTTGTTGATCGATTACTCGATAATTTTTTCTCGTTATTGTTTTGACCCAATAAGATTTTGTAAAATGAGTGATAGGGAGGACTACCTGACGGCCTACCGAGTGTTCTTTGAGCACTTCGCTGCGACTGTGAACCCCGAGGACCAGCTACCTGTGAACATAGCTGGATACACCATCACTGAATCAGAGTTACCGGGAGAAGTGTTGTATTGGACCACCCAGTATCTTACCGAGAAGTAAGTACCTTAGTCCTGATAACATATTTATTTTCTATTATATTTGGGAATCTTACTGCTTATAAAATATATTATAGCAGTGTAGTCACTACCACTTAAAAAACTAATTCTTACAAGACTGCAATGGTATCCTGTCTGATAGAAAGTTTAATATTCACTGTGTACAGTATTTTATAGTTGTAGGTACCTATTTATGTCTTATAATTGTTAGATGCAACAATAACACTGGACTATAAAGAACGGCAAGAGACTGGGCCTTCTATGGGTCAGCATGTCACAAAGAGGATTCTATTAGAATCATAAAATCCTACAGAATATCTGGCTAGCCAGGTTTAAAATATGTTGTCAACAAATAAGTAAATATTATTTTACAGATACAAATCTCACACTTTGCATAGTAATTACCACAGTGCAAGTGCATTTAACAGTATTCAGATGATGTAAAATTGACAAATTACTGGAGTTTTGAGCGTTTAAGGTACGGAAAGCTAAAAATGTGTACCTACCTACCTACTTGTTTATCTAAAAATAATGGTAGGTAGGTATATTGCCCTAAGCACAGAATATATAATAGTACAAGTACAGAAGAGTCTCTCCTAAAAACCGTTAAAATAAATCGCGAGTCTCGCAGCGACGCAATAAAGTACAATTCAGCTCGCGCAGCGCGAAGTGCCTACAATTATATTCACCTACAACGTGCGTCTCTTTCTATCGGGTAGCTCTTTACTCTTCTGACACGATTAGGGCTGCCGGCTTGTGAAAGATAAATAATCTGAATATTTAATGAACATATATTATTATACCACTCTATTATTCTACTTTTGTAAACAAACTGATATTTCAAATATACCTACGGTATTAGATCACAAAAGACCATAGGCATGCTATCTTCTTACACTTTAATGGGTGTCTACAATACTAAACATAACTCTTTTAGGTTTTAGCTAGGTACAATCTAGTCCGGGAGCCGAAACCCATATTTACATTATTTAAGATGCAAGAACTAGCCTTGCGATTTATTATATAAATCTAATCTAATTATTCGTTCATTATTCATTCAATTTCATTCAATTATCTGCAACTATTCTCTAGATTGCATGGTAAAACTACTCGTAAGTTAATGGAGAATAAAATCGGGGAATAAAAATAACCCTGGGATAGTTACTCCAGTATAAATTGAAGTTTGGTCGAATCCACCCTAAATAAAATAAATTATTATGGTAGGTACTAAATTGTATGAAATAATATTTTAATAATTTAGACCAAATTCTTGTCACGATTTTTTTCTTCCGATACAATGAAAGACGGCTAAATACGTCGCAGCGCGGGCGCAAAATAGCGGGCTACGTGCAATCAATCTGGCGCGCAGCAGCCCACTGAATAGCCGCGCCGGCGCGGCCCAAGGCCGCCCGCCCGATGTACCTGTAGATTTATACCTAAAGCGCGGAGTGCACCAGGCCTGCCCTAAGGAAAATGTGTTGTGAATTAAATAAATTAATTCCTATAATACATTAATTTAGATTCTAATAGGATCCATGTTGTACACCAGTAATAGTCACAAAGCAAAAACCGCACAAGTTTTATAATCAAAAATAGATTGCAGGTAGATGTAATAAAGATACCTAGATAACACTTGTTTTATGAGTTTTTTTGATATAATGAATTTGTATCTGATGTTGTAGATGGTAGATTATATATGATTATCATTATGTACATATAGTTTAGTGGGTGGGAGTATCTATGATTAATAAATATCCAAATTATTTGTTGTCTAATTAAGAAGAGAGGTAGGTAATAATTGGGAAGGTACACAAATTGACATAAATACCAGGAAACTGAAATTGTAATAACTAAAGAGTCACAGGACTTGTAATTAAGCTCTGTAACTTTGAGGCTAGGGATCAGATTACTTGTAAATTCCTTTACATTTTCATATGCACCTTGCGACATAAGAACCCATATATTACAAATATAAATTGAGTTATTATTTTATTATTATTATTAAATATTCTGCCCGTGGAAAGCTCTCAATCCAGCCTAAACTGTATTATACAACAGTTTTCAGTAATATTGATTACCTATTAAACTGATTAAAAATTAATCCTGCCCATGGCTTAAAAAATCATCAGTTATGATTTAATGCTTAAAAATTAAATCTGATTGTGAATTATACCAATAAAGATGATTGTATTCCATTGTGACAATTGAATTTATATGCAACCACCTTTTCTGCCTCCACCATCATTATTAGCCAGTATCAGTCCACTAGATGTAGGCCTCTCTAAGGCACACCATTCAACCCGATACTGGGCTTATTGCAACCAGTCTCCACAAGTCACCTTGCCTCCACCTTAGCAAAACTCATTACTCCATTCATTCATAATGACTTGTGTAAAAATATAACTTCCATAGCACTAGCATAAACAGTCTGAACACTTCTCAGGTCAAGGCCAGTCATACAAGTTCATATTCACAGTAAACCAGTTGTTTTTTATAACTATTAATAAATCAGCATTTAAATTTTGATTTGTTCCTTAAAAATATTCTACTCAATATTTTTAAGGAACATTTATTTTGTCACACACATGACACATGCCTATTAGCAATTTATAAGTCTGATATTAGAAGAAAACTTGTTTCTTTTGTTGTTATTTTAAATATTTCAACTTCTTTTTTGTATACCTAATAAGCCCAAATACAGAGGCTACAGAGTGAATAGACATTTATTACGAGCTTCATCTTTGACCCTTTATAAGCTTAACCAGGTATAAAATAGGCAGATAATGAGGCCAGAAGCAGGTTCATATTTTATTTCTTTAAAAAATATTTTAGTGTACCTACCTAAATCAAACTTTTTATATAGCTCATACTGTGATATGTAGTGGTTGCTATACATATCAATGAACTCTTACGATTACCAAGACATTCACCTTAAGGCTTTGAAGGGCTTTCCAAACAAAGGAATTGTTTGGAAACAGTACAAATAGGTAAATATTTACTCAAGTGTTTATTTTGAAAAGTTTCGTGTTTCTGTCGCGCGTGCTACCTCTGTATAAATAACGTTCAGCTTTATATTATATTATTCAACATTGCACCTTATACATATATACAATGTAGGTATTTAATACATAGGTATATACAGATGACCCAGACAGCATAGGCAGTCTGTACCTAATTATATAAGAAGTTATGTACGAATCTAAAGCGAAGTAGCTACATCTTTGATTTATTTACAATAATTATAGTACAAGTTAAGCACTTATACTTGGATGGGTGACCGCTGAGCCATCCGTGTTCGGAAAGCAGTCGGTCCCGGTTACCTGTTGGAGGCCTGAATAACTCTTACAAAGATTTTGTCACGAACCACACACATATTTTTACGATTGCAATAGGTACTTATTGAGTCGCTCGTAAAAAAGGGACTAGCTAGAGTAACCTATCGTGTTTGATATTCATGAGCTACTATAATCTAGCCACTAATTTAGTACGAGTTTTCCAATTGTTTGAATTCCCCCTTGTGTAACATTTTTATGGTTGGAAGGACAAACATAGAGCGCCTTACTCATCGGAGCCATGATTGCTAACCACAAGTGACGTACTCGGGGGGTACCACTACTCACACGTGAGGACAATATAATTTACGGCACGGAAAACTACGCATCAGACTGTCATTGTTGTGTATAGCAAGATCGGTAGTACTAATCACATAGATTTACTACGACGTCGAAAGCATAATGTTGTCTCTGGGTTGGTAATATTAACGTCATATTAACTTCACGCTATACTTGTACAGTCTAACACAAAGAAAAGTATACAGGCTCCTCATAAAGCCAAGGATACATTAGGGGACAAATGTCCTGCGACACGTGTCGCCAGGGACGTCGGGTGAAGTAGCGCGACGTTGCCGGACTTCGCGCGACATGTCTGGCAACCTGACGTCGCTACGGACATAAGTCGCGCGATGTCGCCAGATATGTCAGGCGAAATCGGCCGGCTTCGCTTGACATGTCGCCCATACATGTCGTAGGACATTTGTCCCCTAGTGTATCATTGGCTTTGAGGTTGAGATTATGTATCTCAAAAACTAGTAAATAGATCGATTTTGAAGACAGTCGGCACTAACATTCTACTCGTGATATACTTTTAATAATATCGGTCAAATAGTTTTATTGAGAAAATTTCAAAGTTAATATGGTTCCTGTTACTTTTCTCTTTTTTACATTGTACAGCACCGGCGTAGCTATAGACTATACATGAGAGGGGTCCAAGGATGCAAAAAATGTAAAAAGTTTCAAAGATAAACTGTTTGCCTGTGAATTCACGCTGAAAAGGGCAGATTTCTAAACTCTCAATTAGACATTACTTACAAACATTAAAATACACGTAAGTTAAGCTGCGTGTAAACCATAGTTAGTTAATATTTTTTTTCCAACCGCAGACCCCCAAAACACCCCCCTTATATACGCCCATGCTGTACAGTATACGTCCCTTGCGCTGGTAAGTCATAAACAATAACAAAGAACAAGCTCCCTTCGCATCCCTAGATATCGCTGGAGGGATGGATGAAGTAGAAAGAGGTCTGGACCCTGACTAGTCGGTCAAGATTCAAGAGTCACCTCTTTCTACTGGAGGCGCAAATGTGGCGCGAATCGGTGCAGGATCGCCATGACTGGTGTTTTCTCATTTAGGAAGCCAAGACCCACTTCGGGTCTCTGAGCTCTGAGTAAGCTGAGTAAGCTCTATTAACACGCGATTTAAGTGTTGGTTTAAATCGGATTAGATCTTTACATCCCTTCTTCTGCCTCGCCTTTTCCCATTTATTTGGGGTCGGCCCTTCTTCTTTAAGTTTCTGTTGATTAGGGACATCCATGTAAGACGGGGTCTGCCGCGACCTCTGGGCTGCGTGCTTATGTCAAGCACTTTTCTCGTCATGTGTTCAGGTGGTCGTCGCATGACATGTCCGTACCACCTGAGTCGGCTCTCTTACATTAGATCTTTACATCGTTTTTAAATAAACCATCTGTAGACATTTCTTGAATTAATAAGAGAGTTAATTGAGCTTTACAACGTACATTACCTACGTTCCAAATCTACACCTTGATGATGAAACAGTGTAGGTCGACGAGCTAGATGAGAGCGTAGGTGAAAACTACAATCTCTTATCTACTAACGCTATGGTTAAAAAGTATGCCATTAGTCACACAAGGATTAACATTCGTATGTTACGAAATCGAATTTTTTGATACTTTCGTACACAAACCGACACTTACATAGATGAGGGAAGTGCTAATACGAATACTCACTTATCTAATCGTAACAAACAGCTTTCAAGTTAATTAGACTGGAAAGATTTGATGTTCATTCGTGTGGTTGGGTCATTTCCTATTGTATCAAACGGTATGAATGTGTCACCTGTTACATGGAAATCGTTTCACAGGTTTTACGATGGTTTTAGAACGAATTCTCAATGATAGGTTAGCAGGTACCTATAACTAAAGACTTTAGTTGTAAAAGCTTTACTTAGTATAGACATGCAGTGAATTTAATGTTTTAGCAGTCTGCGGTGACGTCACGTGAATTATTGTCGCAACATACGTGGAAACCTCATTGATATTGATTAAAGTTCAAGAACAAAATCTAATTATGAATAGATAAGTTTTTTCGGCACGACCGGAATTCGAACCAGGGACTGTCTCACGCTATTTTGCAACAGAGCTACCTACTTTGACTCAATTCAGATCGGCGAAATATTTCTTCATATTCGTTTTTGGGATTGTATTTTTATTTCGCATAGTGGAGCAAGAAAAATTCGAATTGTAAGAACAAAATGTCAAGTTTCCTGGCTTTCATTATTATATATTACAATTTTTTTCACTGCAATCTATCATAGTATCAAAAACGGACTCTAACGTGGATTGAGACAATAATCGCCGTGACGTCACCTTCCATTCCAACGCCTTAAACATAATATTCGTTACATGTTACTCTAATTGGCTGCTAGACGCTCCATTTCATTCAACCTATGCCGTAAGAGCGTAAATTGTGTGTTACGATGCCGTTGACTATCCGCCGCGTTGCATTGCATAACAAAACAATACGATGTAAATACGAATTACATTACAATAGGTAAACTCGATAGAGTACGGAAATAGATGGAAACGGGTTCAGTGTATTCCCGACTGAACCACGGAGTATGTAAATACGGCGAACGGAATAGCATAGCAATGCATATCTATTTTATCGTAAAATAAATGAAGCAAGGAACATTCTATGGAGTAGGCCACATTTACATCAGTCTCCTCTCTTTTTAGCGTCTCTGCCACTCATTTGTTTTTCCATTGTTTGAATTTTCAATAGAAGTCGAACACATAAAAAATATCTCTTATTATTTATTTATTTATTTATTTATTTTATTAATGGAATCGACAGTTCGTCATTTGCCAATGTCATGTTACAGAAAATTCAATAGGTAAATAGTCTTCTATCTTCCTCCAGAGGAGTCGCAGTAGCGTCTTCACCCTGGGTAGCTGCGTCTTCTTGTCTTCATCCAGAGGAGACGCCGTAGCGTCATCACTCTGAACGAAGCAGCTCGACAGTCACGTTCACTCCCGAGCTTGTAGCGGGAACTCTTTATAAAAGCTTGAAACCCCAGATCTTACTCAAATTATCCAACAAATTCACCATACTGTCACTCGCGAACATTTTCTGATTAATTTAACGTGACATTAATCTCAAAATAACCACTGTAGACAATAAAACAAAAATTAAAATTTTTGCAACCGTGTCGTTTCCCGCAATTTTCAAGAGAACCAAAAGATCTCTTTCTAACATACCTATGTATGACAGTGAAAGTGACAGGGTGGAGACAAATCGTAGCACGCGCCAGCGTTTGCCATCGACGCAACGCCGCCGCCCACACCGCGGAGCTCTCAAACTAACTTTATTACAAGGCATTTGAGATTAGTTTGACACCTCCGCGGGTTGCCTCGATCGCTAACGTTGCACGTGCTAGCCCCTGTCCCCATACAAAATATACTTTAGGCTCTCCGTAGACTGCTGGGAATTTTTTTCATTCATGGTAGGTATTCACTATTCAGTATCAAAAATGTCCTAGATAACTATTACTCGTCGTGTGTATGAAAACGTGAACAGACAAACTTAGCAATCCACAAGTTGAGGTCAATTAGCGTTTTGGTTGCATCTATTCAACTTTCGTTCAATATCCTCTCTGAATGTGTTTCTATTCAAAGAGGTTATTGTTCTTCCTAGATTTCTCTACCACAGACATGGCCAAGTGACCTTTAATCGCGGATCTTGATTTCTGTCTCACTTTACATTTGCCAAAGACCTGTGTAACGTTCGTAATTTTAGTTTTACTATGAAATGAGAGGAATTTCTTCCGTTTTTGGCATTACCTGTAACAGCCTGTAACCATACCTACAACAGAGGATGTAATTTGTATTGATTCAGAGGCCACTGCGTCCTGAAAGATGACCATGGCGAAATGTAAAACGGGTGCGCGACCGCGATGAAGTTTGGAAGAGAATCTGACCGAGGTGACAATTGGTTCTGAGTCTGTGCGTACTTTTAGGGTCATAGCTATAAACATGACTCAGCTACCGTGTGCTCGGTCTTACGACTGTCAAAATTGTATGAAATCAGCACTTTTGTGGATCTGACAGTGACAGCAAACCCATTCCCATTTCTATAATCTATTGCTCGACTGCTGTGACAGGAATTATAATGTTACCAATGAAACCCAGCAATGGATTACAGAAATGGGAATGTCATTGTTGTCACTGTCAGATCCACAATTAGACCGCTGACTGTCTGTTCTAATACCTAACTCAATCTTAACGGTTAGGCGGTGGTTTTCGCTATGGTTTATGAGTTTTCACGGAACTTCGCCATCCAAAGTCCAACGACTTAAGGCACCATTTTGCCAGTTTTAGGTACCTCAGAGGAAAAAAGGAACCCTCCGCCCGTCCGTCTGTCCGTCTGTCTGTCCGTCTGTCTGTCAAATTAATTCCCGAGAACCATAGAGGTCGTAGGTTGTCACCCCTGCGTCCCTGCCCGCAAATTGGCACGAGCGGCGGCGTGGGTTGGTGCGGAAATCGTCGATAGCGACCAGAGTCAATGTACTGCACAGTTCTGTTCGCTTGTAATCACAGCTGATTACCGACGAGTTAGATGACACGGATTAGATATTCATATAAATTAGTCTGAGATGAATTATTTTATATGTAACCCCGCCGTGCACCAAAAGATAACTTGAGTGTTAGCGACTTAACTCGTGAAATGAAAAGGTCATACGTACTAAACAGAGAAAAGTGTACAGGAGAGTTTTTAAAGTCGAGATTTTCTCAAAAACTCCTTGACCTATTGCAAAAAGTCTTTCACCATTAGATAGATAAAAGTTTCTACTTTTACTACTTTCTATGTAACTGTAAAATAATTATTAAAATTGATCCAGTAGTTTTTGAGAAAACAATCAACCTTAATGAGACCCCCCTTTATATACTTATATTTTTTGTATACTTTTCTTTGTTTTCGACTGTACATATTTCTTATACATTTGTATTGTATACCTAATGCCCGGCACTAACCCTTCTTGGTGCAAGTCATCCTTATAAAAATAAATCACACCTGTACACCTATGTTGGTATCTACGGGTACCTAGTAAGTTACGTACGCATCTAAACGAATTCACTACTTTCAATGCATGCGTTTAGTTTAGATCGTTTCAACAAGAGCAGGTTCACTGACCTCTTTATGTGAACTACAGACAGACGTACACGTCCGCATTTTATTTTATAACTACACCGTCCATGAAATGCGGGGGAAACCGACACATGTTCCGCCGAAACAAGTGAACGCCCGCGTGTTTGTTTATTCTCATAGGATCCTACAGATAAACGCGATTTAGAAGTGAAACGGTGATTTATGTCATAGAAAAAATCGGATTAATACAAGCGGCGAGAATATAAAAATCTAATTGTGCCAAAAAAGAGATAATTAGGTGCTTAGGCAGAGATTCAGAGAATATTTTGAGCGTGAGTCGAGTGTGAGCTATCTCTTACACAGTGTCTCAAAATTCTTGGCATTTTTACTAATGCCGAGACTTTGGGCGCATTCAAATATGTCGCGAAGTGTCGCGCGGCTGCAGTGCTGCGGCCGCGCTGTTTTTGGTTAGGTAGCTAATAGCAGATCAAGTGTAACACTCTGGACTTTGGACCGTTCTTATTATCTGCGTCGTAAGATTTAATATCGTACTGCAAGTGTTACCATTGATTTCATGTTGTCCGTACCTATCTATAGACAATTTTGAGAAAATGTCTATGGAACTCGGCATTATAAGAGCGAACACACGCTAAGCTCGTGCTCAAATCGCGGCCTAAGTACCCACTCAAAATTATCCTTCTCTACAGCTCGCGGCCTTAGATGTAAAGAGATAGCTTGGGATTTTATTCCATACTTTTCATATTTTCAGGATTTTCTCTCTGTAAATTCTTACAATAGTTCTCTTTTTCTGTTTATTTGCGAAAACTCGGTTATCAGTTTGTTATTTTACAGTAAGTACCTGACTAACTTTTTGTTAACAATATCGATCAAGCAGTATCAACGTGCGTTGCTATAACAACCTGTATTGGGTGACGGGCCCCATCGCCTAAGGTCTAAAGGTCTGAGCACACCAGAACGCCGCGGAAAGGGATAAGCGCCGGATCGCCTGAACGCCTCAGAATGATTTGTATGAAACCCCATACTGCAACGCACACCAATCGCCTCCGTAACGTTACGCCGTATTTCTTTAAGCGTTTTTTTTATATCTATTCCTGTTGTTAGCCATAAACGTAACTAAGTTAATCCAACGTTTAAGGCTTCGGTCCCTTTCTAACTTGATGTTTTTTTATCGAAGTGTAAAATGGACAACAAGTAAGTTTAATCTAGGTATATGGCTAATAGCATTCAGTCGTTACTCTGATATAGGTACGAGTACGTACTAACACCTGTTTATACCTAGTGAGGTATCGGCAGTTAGTGAAAACAATTTCTTTGTTTAACAAAAGATAAGGTTTATCAGTTAAAGACGCACCTCCATTGTTGTTTTGCCAGTTATCAATGAGATTACACAAAAGTCAGACATTTCGCTTTATTTACACTTTGCTTCAATGATTTACTCAATTTAGGAACTCTAATGATAATGAAAATCTATTTAGACTTGGCACCTGGGACATATTTCATAAACATGAGCAACAGATGACAATTATGTTTTGCAATGCAATGCTGAGAATGTGGTTGCCCATTAGTTGACATGCGAAAGTACCCAGCAATGTACCAACTTACTACAAATTGTCGTTATCACTTGTCACGTTTATGAATTGGGCTGGTCGTACGTAGGCACTCAAAAGATCCCAGCAGACATCTGTAGCTGTAGTCAGGGGGAAAATCGATAGAGCTACGAAAATAGATGGAAATGGGTTCAGTGTATCTCCGAGTGAACCATGAAATCAGATTGATGCATTTCTATTTTCAACTGTATTTGTAGTAAATAAGTAGGTAGGTATTTCAGTAATTCTTATCAGACAACTTACCTCTAAACTGTAAACTCGACCCGCGAGTGGACCCAGGTTAGATTTACAGATCAAGTTGAGCGAGATTGCGAATAAATACGCATAGGACTCGCGACATTCGTCCTTTGCATTACGGCGTTCGAATCGAATAATAGAATCCACTCACAAGAATATTAAAAGTATTTAATTATGATTTAAAAAACATTACCCTCCTTCTGGGGCAGTCGGGTAAAACTATGAAGGACCCTGGGCCTAAGGTCTCTGAGCGGGCGTGGCTTTCCTTCGTCGTGACAATCTAATTATTATTAGTTTCTGAATAATATAGGGACAGGCATTTAGATCCTTACCATTAGACACCCATTAGCTGTAAATTACGTTAATGGCTAACGTAATTTAAAGTTAGTCCACCGTTTAATATTTCGGCCCCTTTCTAACTTAACGTCTTTTTACGAATTGTAAATGGGACAACCACATGTTTTAAGCAAAGCAAGTTATATAGGTTGACAGCAGTTGAATTATTGGTCTTTTGCACTTAACTTTGCTGACCAGTGTCTCCAGAGATTTATTTAATGAACTAATATTTGCCTGTGTTATTTAAAATTATTTTTGTTCAATTTCCAGACAATGCCCGCAGACACTGTTGACTCCGCTGCGGCGGATCATTCTGGACGAGGTGCGAGTAGCATCCAAGAAGCAACCCAATGAGTTTGGGTACAAATCCGATGAATCAGGTATTGAAAGAGTACATAGATAGAGGGAATATTTCAGAAATAGATTAAAATATAGATCAAAGTCTTGGAAATTACACAACAAAAATTGCACTAAAAATTCATATACTTAGTGCAATTTCGTTCTCAGCTGTTATTATATCACTATCCTTCTTCTGGCCGGTATTGCATTAACAGCTTTATCAATATACTTTGCGAAACGTTGCGTGAATGGCGATGAAACACAGCCGATAGTGAGAAACACTATCCGATGTTTTAGTGATTTTTTTTACCATGCATCTATGACAAGACGAAAAACTGTACATTTTGTAGTTCTAGATACCCCCTTGTCGAAGATCAAATTATCTATAAGCGTTGATTCGTAATGAAATTTAGCTGCTTGAAATAATTAGAGCTTGCTTGATCGTCTAAAAAGGGTCTACAAATGGTCTGCATGACGGGACAGGCTATAGACCAATCAGATAGTCTTCAGTCAGCTCTAGACAATCTTATTGGTTGAACGGCTATCATACCACCTACTCAATGGAGCGGTTGTTACATCTAATTCCCGGAATGTCTAGTCGCTTCATTCCCTGAACGATTATATCGATCGAACCTGTTAACTAGCACAGGATATTCCTTTGTGATAGTAGTCTCGATTATAACGTCTCTAAATAATAAGTAGGTAATTTATAATTTAAAAGTTGCTGTAATGTGAATGTCTCATCGTCGAATCGGATTATCGAATAACAGCGAAGTATCCAATTAACCGTTATCAAATGACAATAATACAAGAATAGATGACGAAGACAAATGAGAATCATATTGCCCGAGGTGCTTACGCAGACAGGGTATCCGATTCTAATTGCAAAAATAAAGTCGATGAAGCGAAACTGCGAAACAAACAAGCGCATGGATAAAAAAATCTTAGAACAAGTCCGGGCGAGGCATTAAGTTCGTCTTTTGCATGAATGTGTAAAAGTGTAAAAATAATCTAAAGAAAATTATACTTATTCGTAGTAGACTGTATATTTAGTATTATCTGGTATAGACGCGAGTGTGAAGGTATCCAATTTAAAGGGGTATAGGGTTCATGAAGATAGTGCAGATGATGAGGTAACACTCTAACAAGGTGCAGGGTACTATCCACAACCAGAATACTAGGGATTCCTTCCCATGAGACCTAATGCGTTACATTTTTATGGTAGAGGAAGGAGTAAGGAAGTCGGAGTGAACAATGCACATAGATCCGGTCAAAATGCCACCGCCGAAGTGGCACTATCAAAATAAACAAAGATTTAAATCATTGAAAATAAGATAGTATTCTTCGATAAAGGCGTAATGTACTTTTATTTATATTGTAATGTAAATGGGAATAATGTTTATATAGACTTGTTCATCTGAAGATGACGATGTAATTCTAAAAATACAACTGAAAATTCACGCAATGACGCACACGTGTTGTGATTAGAAGATTTTGATTGGTTGTAAATATTGGCAGACAATACATCGATTGTTGGCGCATCTAATAGTTTCGATATCTTTCGCGTGCTTCGTCATTGTAACATAATCACCAATACAGAATTAAAACCACACACAGACAGGTCGTCAAAATTTAGAAATTATGTCTGTTGATTTTATGTTTGAAGGAAATGTTTCTGTTAAGTATACCACGATTAGAAATATGGAAAGCTGTGATACAAGCACAAGGGTTTAGTGGCTAAAATAAGTAATAGCGTTGCAGGTGTGCGCTTTTAAAATTGACATGCCTGAAATTATTGCTGGCCATCTCTGTCACAACTTATAAAGTCAAAGACAATGTACACAGTATATTTTAGAACAAACCAGTAAATACAAACTGGTATCGCTTCCAGCAGAATACGATGATAAATGCGCATTATCCAAAGTCCTAACTCGAAAAAGACCCATGACATTTTTACAGCCCCTTTTCATGTCTTTTACAATAAGTAGGAAGATATAAAACATTAATTAAAACGAAATTCAACAGAAACATTGTTCACAAAGTTGTCATCGTGCAATTCCTTGGTATTCGGATGCGTAAACACCCTGTAACCCTAGACCGAGGACCGAGGTGCCTATCAAGATATGAAAGTGATATCATACTCGTAGGGCACTATCGCGGGCCGGGATTCGCCGCGTGTTTGCATTGTTACGTCATCCGCGTTGTACTGACCGCAAACATTGCTCGCATTATTGCCGATGTAGGTTAAGCCTGTGTATTAATCGATTAGTATGGCTAACACTGTCCTGTGGTCCTAGTATTAGTGTTGGACAACGAGGAAGCCATGTTCTTTTCTTTAACTTTATAAAATATCCATGGCGTTGAAATATGGCGCCAGTCGGGTCGCGGATGTATCACAGTTTCCCGTGGCTCGGCAAGAATGGCACGAGGTGGAACACCCCAGGACGTTTAGTCGGTATGCTGCCCCTTCAGGGCGGTGAGCCCGACATAACCAACACGCTCCCCCGGGCGTGGTGACACATGATTTGCATGTTTTACCTGGGTAAAAAAAAATGGCGTTGAAATATCGAGAAACGATACTATACCGTAGCCCAAATCAAGACGTATCTTATTTTGTAAACAAATATGATTGTCTAATTACCTTTTGTGATGTAACACTGAAGGAACTGATTGATTGAACCTGTTCATCATTGTGAAAATAAAGTAATCCGATCTAATAATGTGAAAATAACTATGCAATAATCACACAACAGCTTAAAATGTTAATAGGGTAGGGTAGTTTTTGTTTACAAAATAAGACACTTAATTTGGGCTGCGGTATAGAGTATAATATTGTGATGATAAAAATGTGTTACCGTTCATTTTTAAAGAAGTAAAGTCCCATCAAATACTGCCCTTATTCATTACTACATCCTTTGGTAGATAAGGCGAATAAAGAGCCGCTTTCGATTATATTTTGTAGACAGAGCGAATGGATCGTACGGATGGACGTATAGAATACATATCATATGAATAATCAGAATCAGAATACCAAATGAAACTGAACTAAATACGATATGACGAGTTTTCTATTAGGCTAATGAGTTGAATACTTCATCTGAATATGAATGCAATTTTCCTAAGTGTTTATGATAATTTTACTCTTATTTACCTAATAGCTGCTTTCTGTGACCCGGTTAATTTATCACAGTATTACGGTTCTTTTCGCATGTTTACGAGTTTAGTGTAAATAAATATGTATTTAAATGCAGTCACGTTATTATTCTTTGCTTGATGACCGGATTCTATTAGGATACCGTTTCCGATTCTAATAAGGTTCTTGAATTTACATAATCATTGTTTGAATTAGTTTCAAAAATAACAAACGATACCATCCGTGTCTGTACAAAAAACTGTTACGAATGCTAACGCCGTCCATATCGGATTATGATATTGACAATGCAATTAATTTTTATAAACCACCAAGTTTAAAAATTGATACACAAATTCTTAGGATTTGAAGTTTCATTCGCCCCATTAATAGGTAGTATGAATTCGCCCATCTGATCCCAGTCATGCTAGCAGTGTTGGAAAAGATCGTGCCACGGAATGGCGAGGTCCACGGTTTGAATCCCAGCCGTTCAGAAAGTTTTTCTCCGTTTAATATTATCGCACTGCCTATTTCTTGTCTGCATAATCAAAGGTTGACTAGGTGAGAATGCCGCATTCCCCTGTACATCAGATGTGTATAAAGAATAAATGAAATAAAATATTTACAATATTATTATCTTTATTCCAGTATACATAGCCCTTCGGCTAATGCAAGCGGTGACAGCGCGCGTCAACACCATATGTCTCCGCTACCTGGATAATTCAAGACTGGACTCCCTGCCTCCCCCGCCCCCCATAGCACAGCGCGACATGAAGACTGTCTCCTGCGCCACTAAGAACTTGCGTCGCGTCATGGAGGACAGACACGTAGAGATCGGCAATCTGGAAGCACTGTTTGGTATAGAGGCATGTATCTTGGCTTATTCTGATCTGAAGTTTCGAGCTATTATCAAGAGTCTCACTACGAGCTCGGGAGAAAATGTGACTGTCGAGCTACTTCGTCCAGACGTTACTCTGCGGCGACTCCTCTGGATGAAGACAAGAAGACGCGTATTTCCAGAGTGACGATGTTACGACGACTCCTCTGGAGGAAGAGAGAAGACTATGATATCTTGAATATGCTGTAACATGAAATTGGCAAATGACGAACTGTCGAGTTTATTAATAATAAAAAATTAAACGTGTGAAGGTGATAAAAGCAGCCTTCTAGGCTTTGTGAAATATTCCCGCTCCAGTATTTTGCGACCTCTATAGCCCGGGAGGTAGCCCTCCTTAGGTCATCTTGAGTGCACGAGCTTGTACACCGAGGACACTGCGATAGATGAGTGGTAGTTTAGATTTGGCCACAACTGCACCTGACATCAGCACTCGAATCCAGAAACCCCCAATTTTTTCAGGTTGTCTCTGGAGCGTGCATATTAATAAAATAAATAAACACAGGTTATTAAATACCTATTTGTCCCTTGCAGACGACTGAACCCACGAGTTTCTACGCCGTGTACGACGGGCACGCGGGCTCGGCAGCGGCGACGTACTGCGCGGCGCACTTACACCAGTACCTGGTGGAGAGCCCGCACTTCAGCTCGGACCTGCGGCGCGCCATGCGGGACGCGTTCCTGCGCACAGACACAGAGTTCGTCAGGAAAAGTAATCAAGAGGTAGGTTTTCTTTTCGTGTATCCTCATATCCACTAGGCAACAATTGACGCGCAACACGTGACGCTCAACAAGATCGGCAACGTTGCGGAACAACGCGCGACGGTGCCAGCTGGCGCGCAACATGACCAATGGTACTAATAGTTCCTCGTTGCCGTTCAACATGATGAGCGACATGTTGTGCAACATGTCTTTGGTGTGTAGACTCCATAAACGGCTTGATGCATTTTAACATTTAAGGCGTCGTCGTTTGATTGATAGTTTGATTGTAGGAGTGACATAGGCTATGAAAACTTAATCAAAGCAATGATGCAATCGTCTTTTAAAATAATTTCTACTTGTTTCCTACTGCGTCTTTGCAATATGCGCCTATATAAATAATAAAATAAATATAATCCAATAGGATATTTGACAAATACCGAAAATTACATGTTTTTCATTATTATTACAAAATAGACACAAATTCATGATCAACTGTGAAAACAAAATTGAAATTAGTTGAAAAATGAAGTAACTACATGCATTTGGAAAAGTTGTGTTAGAAAGAGACAGAAACAGTACACGCCATATTATGATTCTGACGTCATACTGAGGTAGCGTCATACAAATTTCATACTAAAGACCGTTTTGCTAAAAGAGATGGAGCATCCCCCCACCACTTTACTTACCCGCTTAATATCTTCGGTATCAGTTGTGATATCGAAAAACTGATTTCACCGTTCTCTTCAGCAGGAATATGAAAGTAGATTGATGCATTATAAAAATTTAGTCAAATACCCATTACTACCTTTTCTTGCAGCGCGCTTGTGGCGGCAGCACTGCGGTTGCCGTGACTGTCCGCGGCCGGCAGCTGCTGGCCGCGTGGGCCGGGGACTCGCTGGCGCTGCTCGCCAAGCGAATGCGGCTCATGCAGCTCGTGCGACCACACAAACCCGGCAGACAGGTGGGTGCCAACCATTGACTACACGGTGTAACGGAATACGTATATAAAGCCAAGTGTCGATAACTAAACTAATTGGAATAATTTTTAAGATCGTCGGGTAGTTTTTGAGAACATTCCAAACTTCATTATAAGAGCTTGTCCAGAAAGTGCGAATTCACCGCGATTGTCTCCAGAAGGAGCGTAACAACGCGCCAACAGTCGACTGTCTGTATCAAAATTTTGCGCTTCATTTCCCTTGATACGGTCGAAGACAAAGAAAGGTGTACAGGAGATTTTTTTTTAAACTACTTGACCGACTGTAAAAATTCTTTCATTGTTAGATAGATAAAAGTTAAAACTATGTAACCATAAAATAATTATTAAAATCGGTTCAGTAGTTCTTGAGAAAATATCAACCATATTGGGACCCCCTGTATACTTATCTCTGTCTTCGACTGTACGTGCGTTCGATCTGGAGTTCGCGCGTAAACCGGACACAAGAAAGCGTATCTAGTATCTCGACTAGCGCGCAATCAAGCGCGTTTGAATTCGCGCGATGCTTGTGGACGCAATGTATTTGTGCCCAGTACCTCGCTAACGCGCGAATGAATTCGCGTGAAAAGATTCACGGCGAATTCGCCCCTACTGGACAAGGTCTTAACCTTAATAACTTTACGAAGAACTTTAATTATCATCATCAATGGATTGATTGATTGATCAATTAACTGCTGAAAGTTTTTTGTAATTTTTTTCTCCTCAGCGTTGCCAACTTTTCCTTGCAAAGTGGTGTAAATTAAAATTCAAAAAATGTTGACGTGCTAAAATGTACACAACGTGCTTACTTGTAATAAAGAGATTTGATTTATCAATTTACAAATTACTACTTTAACTTTTTGATAGTGTATTATACAGACTTTATACTTGGCGCAAAGTGGGTCCTATAATGGTGGCACTTCACTTGGCTATTCGTATTCGCTATTGGGTGTTTGTCGTATTTGTCAAATACTTGACGTACGGACAACATCAGATCAATGGTAACACTTACAGTACGATTTCAAAACTTACGACACAGAAAATAAGAACGGTCCAAAGTGTTACACTTGATCTGCTGTTAGCTGTACATACAAATAAGACTAATATTTTGTCAAGCACATTAACCATACATGGCAATTTTGACAAATACGCAAATATGAATAGCCAAGTGAAGTGCCATAATAAGAATATGCCGTGAGATATAAAGTGTTTGTTTGTTGCAGGACGAAAGAGATCGAATAGAGGCGTCTGGCGGCACAGTGATGTACTGGGGCACGTGGCGAGTCAATGGGCAGTTAGCAGTCTCGCGGGCGATAGGTGAGTAGTTTGCTAAAACCCTCCGCGTGCCCTTTGAAGAGGCTTCTTCGTCTCGTGACCAAACCTATTATCAGAGTTATTGACGCCTGACATGGCCTGACGTCTGCTGTCGAGCGACAGTAACCGGGAACAACTGCTTAACGTGCGTCCCGAGGCACGGATGGGCTCAGATGAAAATGACACTAGCGGTCACGCATCCAGGTTCAGACCTCGCCCAACGTTTCTTAACTTATACGATCGTTTTCAATGTGTACTCGTAACTGGACTACGAGCCCCTCTCCCTCTTTGAAGAGGCTGAGCCGGGTCTCCTGGCACCATTTCATACATGCCAAGACAGCACCTGTTGTGGGTCATGATCCTCAGCACCGAGATAAGATAAGATAAATATTCTTTATTGCAAAAAAGAAAAGAATTACACAATAGAAATAGGCTAATATCGTTAATATTACAATTGGCGGTCTTATCGCTCAAAGCGATCTCTTCCAGACAACCTTTGGGTAGAGAATTCAGCGTATGAATAGGTAGCTTGTTGAGCAATAATAAATATATATCACTAACGGTACTTACATTAAGTACCTACCTACATAAATAAAAATAAAAGATACCGAGGTTACGATTTAGGAAGAGGAGGTGAGTAGTTTAATCTGTAAATTGTTCCACTGCTGGACTAAGGTAGTTTTGACGGGCTACCAACTATACAAAGTTGATCCTATTAGTGTCGTACAAAATCTAAGGCCAAGTATATACTAACAGGCGCCTAGAGCTCCAATGTTCTCAACCGGCCGCACTGCTCGCTTGGCACCTTCGCTAGTGACACGCTAGGCTCTAGCTAGGCGCTAAGCAAGGCGCCTGTCAGTGCGAACGTTGCCTTATAGAATCTTTTGCTAGACCGCCGCACAAGGGGTAAACTAAATAGTAAATACCTATCGACTCCGTGGCTGTTAGCCATAAACGTGATTTAAAGTTTGTCCACCATTTAAGCCTTCAGCCCCTTTCGAACTTAACGTTTTTAACGAAGTGTGAAATCCTTCACGGTTTAAGGGCAGTGAGATAAATGTACAGTCTGTAGCCGACCACAGACAGCAACAGCAGTTAACGAGTCGCCACGACACTACTTATTTCTATGAAATACCTTCCGTAGCCAGCGACACGTCGTCTGTCGCTACGAACTGGGCGATAGACGACATAGCCCGACCGCAGATCAGTAATACCGCCGACGCTTGAGCGGCAATCATTATCGCTCATGACTGCAGTCACATAACACCACGACTGTTGCCTGCAGTCGGCTACGGACTTGTAACCTTTAAACTAGGTATATGGCTAGCACATACTTTGTTCTAATACTCGTAACATAAAATGGCGCTCCAGCGCAATAAACCGGACAAGAGAACTGCTGTATCTTGCCGCGGCGACATTTATTTGCCCGCGTCGTTTACGGTGCGCGTAAAACTTCATTTTACAGTTTTGTGTCTGTTTCTCTTTTTAACGATTGCTCGGTTTTATGGAAACTGCACAGCAACAGTACTCAAACAGCTGTTTATGGGATCGTACATTATTAATATCGCATCGGTGATATAGGCACTCACATTTGGGTTTCCAAGACTGTTCTGTTCCCTCTTACTTATTGTACGTCTTGCTCGTTGTATAGTGGACATAGGTCCATCCATTTTTCTATATTACAATGAAATATAACGTTATCTTGGCGGTCAATAAATGAGTTTTAGGCAGTTTGCTTAAAAATAAATTTGTGCGTATATAATGGAAATCGCCGCCATCAGCCGCTCAAAAAATCAACGATATCCATAGTTTCTTATTAACTTAAACTTTGACGTTTATATCCGTTCAGCAATTTTCATACAGAAATTGCTTTGACAATCGCTGATTAGCGTTATAAACCATGGTTTGTTTAGTTATTTATTTAATTATGATAATAAATATTTAGCTAACTACAAGCAAGCTAAGTATAACAAGAAATATAAAAATGTAAATTGCACCTCTTATGAATATAATACAACATTGAAGTTAGTCTATGAATTCACATCGAAACATCAACCTCATAGGCGATGAAGAGCCTATTGTATTTTATATTGTTCTTTAAAAGGGGTGCAAAGAGCGCGAGTGTAAGCGGCAAGTTAATCGGTTGTTTTATTGTTATTGCTAGTGGCGCCGAGTCATTTTTCACGGCGAATCGAGATCATTAGCGGCGGCGTGTGCCTGCCATTTAGGCCGTTAGGCGCGGTGTAGGGGGATGAATATTGGATTGTCATATCATTCGGTGCAATGAATTCGGTTAGGTTCACATTTTGATGGAGTGAACTTGAGTTTCCTGTGGTAAGTCGTTTACAGGTGATATTTGAATTGAAGTTCAATAGGTATAATTGACCGGATGGAGGGATAAATAGCGCAAGGTAGCTGACAGAGACTGTATGCAAAAGGCTGAGGGTCAGGTTGAGTGGTGTGCTTTGCGAGAGGCTTATGTCCAGCAGTGGACTGATACATACTGATGATGATGAGGTATAATGTATTAATACACAGTAGCCCAATGTCTAGCCTAGTTAGATTTTTGCCAAATAATAAATATATGAGTGCTAATGTTAAAATTGTGCGTGTTTTGTTTATCAAACAACCCTTAATTCATTTAAAGGCCACATACTACCAATAAACCAACTGGATGGTCCCCGGCAACACATTCATTTGGCAAAATGGTCCCTCATGACTAAAAGGTTAAGAACCACACTGGTCTAGGGCGTGATACTGCGGCGCAATTGGTGTAAGTTCTGTCCCTATTCTGTACCACTGTTTAGACGCCGCTTGTAGCACAAGCTTCGTCTGAATACTCTGAATGTAATGATTTGCACTATGTTAGTGTAGTATTTCGTATTATCTGGTGTTACCATTGATGACCTGTCGTATTCAGATGAGATCAAAGTTTAACAAGAGATGGCAAGGTGGGTAGAGTTAGGTAACCAGCAGCATTAAAGGTTGTATCGATGTATTAACTACATAACACGGTAATTCCCGTACTATCTAATTAATATGTATACAAACCGTGTAAGATTACCGTAAAAGTGATATTTGTACATATTGGCTAAATGTCAACCAGCTTTTTCATTGAATTACTAAAAATTATGTGTGACACATAATATCGGGACACATTCAATGTAGAGTATATTTGAACGGAGCTTCAGAATACATTCTCTGTTACAGGAATTTGAAAGTTCATACGAAATGAATCACTTTGCTTTCTAATTAATAACAATACGTCCCATTATGTAAATACATTCGGAATTGTTCTTCACTAATTAATGTTGGCTACCCACGTGCGTTAAATATTTGAGACAATGGAATAGACTTGAATTTACAACTCAATTATGGAAGGTGCGCGCGTTTGGCGCCGGCGGGTCGCGTAGACTGGGAGCTAGACTACTGAATTCTGTATTACAAAAAGCTTGCTACAAAAACGGTTACTGACATCGGGGCAGACCAGGTGAGGGTGGAGGGACGAGCTGAACAATTACCAACATTGAATAGTCAAAGCTCATGACAGGAGTCAGTGGATGATAAGGAGGATATCTGTCACACAGACGTCAGACAACTTATAGGTTAATAAAATATAGGTTTGAATAACGTCCATGCCACAAGTTCAAAACTCAGGTCTATGTCTTAACCATCAGGTGGCACATGAATAAAAACAAAAACAAAAAACATGAAGGACTCTAAAATATTTTTATAGGATATTTTAAATAGGAGACATACAATGAATAACCAAACGTATCATTTGAATACTGAAATGCAGATAAATAGTGATCTATTGTAAGGCAGAAATGTCCGGTCGTACCGTGCTAGTTATGTAAGTTGTGGGCTTCCAGGTAGCCCGTAATACTGTCGTGCTGCCGCTAGTCGCTCCCCTTTGATGACGCAAACTGTTTTCGGGGCTCGTAGTTCAGTTGAGTGTACACGTTGAAATCGATCGTACAATTTAAGCAACGTTAGGCGAGATCAGTACCTGGATGGGTTGTCATTCGGCTACATCAGATCATGCAGACATGCTCTGCGGTGGGTAGTCGGAGAATCAACATACACAATTTTTGCTCTGTTAATTTTTACGTAATATTAATGGTATTTTGCAACAAATTCAGCATATAAATGCATTAAATAGTGAAGTAGTGTGCTGCCGCCAGTCTACAGTTAAAGTTTCCTATATACATATTATATTTTAGTGTTATCGTGAATTATTGTTATTTGACCAGTTAAAGTGCTATTTCACAATGGATTACACGGACGTAAAGCGCAACATGGACAGCATGATGGAGATGTTCAACACAAAAATGGCCGATTTTCAGGCGGAGCTGACGCAAGTGAGAGGGAAGGCACCCAATTTAGCATCGCTGAATTCGGAATTTCAAACATTTAAATCATTCATCTGTAATGCCATGTGTATGTTGCAATCGCAACTTGAACTCTTGTCGCGTGGGCAGGATCGCTTGGAAATGCGCACCAGGCGCAAAATCCTACTGTTCCATGGCATTCCCGAAAATAGTAAGGAGAATATCACACAGTATGTCACGAACCTTGCATCGTCCAAGCTAAACGTGCCTAATGTCGCGCTGAACAGCATTAAGGTTTGCCATAGGATGGGGCGCATCAGCTCTAACAAAACTAAACCAAGACCGGTTCTCGTAAAATATAATGATATAAAGATCAGGGATCAAATATGGTACCAGAAAAAGTCCCTCAAGGGCTCCAGCATCACCATGTCAGAGTTCTTGACAAAAATGAGACATGACGCTTTTATGGCTGCAAGAAAGACCTATGGTGTGAATAAATGCTGGACACGCGACGGTCTTATTCATATAATTATGCCGGATGATTCTCGTGAGAAAATTGAATCCCTATCCCAGCTGAAAGCATTGGAATCGAAGAATGCTCCTATCGACGTTGATCTTTCGTCGTCAGCTGAATCACCTTGAAATACTTATTTATACAAACTTACCTATTTTTAACAGTGAAGGTGCCTAACTAAGGAAAGAAATTACCTAATATAAGTCTAGGGCTATTAGCCATAAACCGATTTTAACATCACTTCCCTTAAACTATGTTTGTTGCTTTCGAATTTATTTAAAAACTCGTTAGAAGTAAGTTTATCAAGTTAAAAGAATAACCTTTTAGTCACGTTTATGGCTAATCAGCACTTAAGTCATAAAATTAGTTATCATAGTTAGCATTTTATCCTAATAACAGATTGTTTACTAATGTTATATATTTTATTTCTCTTGGGTGGGTAATATTCTCTGATCCGAACCCTCTTTTTTTCCGTCGACCTGGGGGTGGCGCTGTCGGTGAATAGTATAGCCATTCTAAATGTCACTATCTATACATTTAAGATTAGTTCCCGAACACGCCACTGTTGGTTGGAATCTTGGAATGTTATTGTTGAAAGATTATAATAATCATATGTAACCACTGTTCAAAAGCAACACTTATTTCTTTTGACCGTATTTTAAAATATAGGTATTTTTTTTGTTTGTTGTTGTTGTACGTAAACTAGCGTAACTTATATCTCTTGGACCTTAATTTCTGACTTATAATCTTATATAAATTAATCTAATTATGTTGCTCGGTGGCTTACACCATGGTCGAGCGTTTCACAGTTGATTTCACCATATAAAGTTAATGGTTCGAGAAAAATATAATATTAAATCACTATTGTCAAAGCTGTTATTAATAAAATAACCACCGTAATGTACTTATGTCATATAACATTCATGTCCCATTACAAATTGCTGGATATTACTTGTGAATAAATACATAGTTTGGCAATTCTACTTATTAATACATAATACCTACTTGTTTTACCTGCTTGCCAATTGCCATAAATGAATTTGCAATATAGTGATCGTTTTGTCTTAAATGCTATGGTGTCATAATTGTCTAAGCATGTAAGCTACATAATATGTTATTAATTACGTGTCTGCGCAGTTCACTGTATTTTTATTACCTATGAAATGTGAATGTAATGAATGAGTGATCTCTTCCAAACTGTGGACAGGTGGCTGCAGTTGTACTAGTACACCCTCTGTGTAACGTAATTACCTACAACGTGTGTAGGTTAAACACTTATCTTTTTTATATATAATTATTATAGTATTTAATTATTTGTTATTTATCTTATTGTATTATTATTTTATTAGGTTATAGTAGGTATCTTATTTCACGACTATGATAGGTGATGATGGTGATTCGAGTGACGATGCCGACTTTTATTCTCTATCTTCTTCATGTGGCACGGACGACAGTTTCCACAGTGTCACGCAGCCTTTGAGTACACTTCTAAATTCAGCTTTTGCTTTTTCTCCTAAAAATTTTAACGCTGTTCACATTAACGCCCAAAGCATTCCTGCGCATTTTTCAGACATGCTAAGTTCATTTGATGAAAGAAATATACATGCCATTCTTGTATCAGAAACGTTCCTAAAACCCTGCTTACCTTCTACTTCCTATTCCTTACCTGGCTTTCGTTTAATCCGCAATGACAGAGTTGGTAAGGGAGGCGGTGGTGTGGCAATTTATCTTCGAAGCCACTTTTCTTTCTCGGTGATCAGTAAGTCCCCCTCGCAGTACTCAGAATCAGCCGAGCATCTTTTTATTGAGGTGTTACTAGGCCACACCAAACTACTTTTAGGGGTATTTTATAGCCCGTCGCTTCGTATTGACTATTTCTCAGAATTAGATAGCATTCTCGAAGGTTACGTAATCAATGCTGATCACACTATTATAATGGGTGATTTTAACACTTGCTTGGTTAAAAATGACAACAGGTCTGACAAACTTAAGACAATTATTAATTCTGCTAATCTCAGTTTACTTCCTCTAAAGGTAACACATGCATTTCCAAATTGTACTCCCTCCCTTCTCGATCTTATCATCGTATCCTCTACTGATCATGTGAGTTCCCATGGTCAGATGTCTGCTGAAGCCTTTTCATATCATGACCTTGTATATGTCTCCTATAAAATCCGCACTCCTAAACCCAAACCTCGCATGGTTCTCCAACGTAATTTTAAAAGCATAGATAATACAAGATTCTTGTCTGACTTGAGCTGCATTGACTGGGGCGATGTATTTGATGCTCCTACTGTGGATGAAAAACTTGAAATTTTTAATTCTTTTTTAGTTCAATTATTTGATGTTCATGCACCTCTTCGACCAGTCAAACTAAAACAGCTTCCTGCTCCATGGCTCACACCCGAAATTAAATGTATGATGTCAAAGAGGAATGCGGCCAAAGTAAGGTATAGAAACTGTTCCACCGAGAGTAATCACGATGCTTACAAGATCCTCCGCAACCGCTGCAGTAGAATGTGCCGTGATGCTCAACGTCAACATATCCATTCGTCCGTTGAAAACGGCAACCCTGCCAAGGTCTGGAAATTTTTAAAGTCATTGGGGATTGGCAAAACACAGTCAAGCACACAGTCCTCAAGTGTTAACTTAGATGCGCTAAATAAACACTTTTCCTCTGCTTCGACTTTATCAGCGTCTAAAAAAGAAAATACTCTTAAATGTCTTTCTATTGCACAATCCCCTGACTATTCTCCTTTTCAGTTTTGTCCTATCACCGATCGTGATGTTGAGAGGAACATCCTCGCTATCAGATCCGATGCTGAGGGTACCGATGGCATAAGTCGCAAAATGATAAATATGACCCTGAAAACCATTACCCCTATACTCAGTCATATTTTCAACTTTTCTCTTTTTTCCGGCATTTTCCCAAGTGCCTGGCGTCTGGCTTATGTCATACCAATCCCTAAAATCAGCAATCCTACATCCTTTGCACACTACCGCCCCATCTCCATCCTGCCCTTCCTGTCCAAGGTCCTTGAGCGACTCGTTCACCAACAGCTATGTCTGTTTCTTGCAAGAAACCAACTCCTCAGTCCTTTTCAATCTGGCTTTAGACCAGGACATAGTACCGTCACTGCTCTTGTCAAAGTCACTGATGATATCCGCCTGGGTATGGAAAACCAACTCCTTACTGTCATTGCGTTACTAGATTTCAGTAATGCCTTCAACACAGTTGACTTTGACATTCTCCTTGCTATCCTTCGTTCCCTCAACATATCTCCGACGGTGATAGACTGGTTCCGCACCTACCTGTGTGGCCGCCAGCAGTATACTAAAGTTGAAGACTGTAGCTCGAGTCACTGTAACATTGTTGCTGGTGTCCCTCAGGGCGGTGTGCTCTCTCCGCTTCTTTTCGCTGTTTTTATCAATTCTATTACAAATATATTATCTTCCTCTTACCATCTATATGCAGATGATCTCCAAATCTACTCCCAGGCCTCGGCAGAAAACATTACTGACGCACTCGAACAAATCAATGACGATCTAACTAAAATACATCTCTGGAGTGAATCCTATGGTCTCACTGTAAACCCCAACAAATCGCAGGTCATCATCGTGGGAGGGTCGATACAGCGTTCCCGAGTCATTGCTGGCAACTTACCGGCAGTAGTTCTGAATGGTACACCTATACCTTTCAGTGACGTAGTAAAGAATTTGGGAGTTATGCTGGATAGCACATTGTCGTGGAAGCCTAATATTGAGGCGATAAGCCGAAAAATATTCGCATCATTGGGATCCCTCAAACGATGGAAGAACCTACTTCCGGTAAGAACAAAGGTTGAATTGGCGCAATCCCTTTTACTCCCAATCCTCGATTATGCAGACTCTTCCTTCCTCGACCTGACAGAAGAGCTACTCAACAAACTCGAGCGCCTCCAAAACATGTGTATTCGTTTCATTTTTGGGATACGAAAGTTCGACCACATCTCTGAATATCGCACGCAACTTAAGTGGCTCCCAATCAGGCTACGTCGCAATCTCCACCTTCTATCCTTCCTTTATAATGTCCTCTACAATCCCAGCTCCCCCCCTTATCTTAAAGATCTCTTTACATTCCTGAGTACTTCCCATAGCTTAGCACTTAGATCCAAGCAAGACAACTTTCTGACTACTACTGGCTGTCGATCCAAATATTATGCCAATTCCTTTGCCGTAAAGGCCGCCCGCATGTGGAACAATCTCCCTCGTCACATCCGTCACTCCGAGTCACTAGCCGTGTTTAAGACACGCCTTAGAAACCATTATCTCTCATAATTCTAGTCGTGCATCTATATATTTATGTAGTTTATGTAATTATTGACTTTTTAGTGTGTAGTTTATGTATTATTTATCGTGTAATATTTATATTTTATTTATTTATTTAGTGTTAGCATTTACATTGTATAATGTATGTCTACTTATTTAAGTATGTTTATAATATACATTTATTGCATTTAAATTATTGTAATTATCAGAGTAATGTGTGGATTCCCTGCGCTATACTACTGTTCGTTGTTATGCATCTCCTTTCGCCGGGGGTTGCCTGGAAGAGATCGCTCTGAGCGATAAGGCCGCCTTTGTACAATAATATAATCTGTACCTAACAATTTTTGTAATGTAATAATTTTTGTACAATAAAGAGTCTATCTATCTATCTATCTATCTATCAGAGGCCTACGAGCTGCCTGAATACCTCTAACAATAGGTTTGGTCACTAAATCACACGAGATAAGAAGAAGATTTATTTGCTTACTTTTGTAATGTAGAAGTATCCGGTGTCACTCCCGTGCTAGTTAAGTTGTGGGCTCGTAGGCCGCCCTCGCGTGATACCCTCCTGTTGCCGGCGCCCCACCGCTGCACAAACTGTATCGATTGCTTTTGGACACGAGCTGCATTGTGAATACTCAAACACTAGGGGAAGTGTTGTTTGGACTCTGTCGATAGTATGTCGATAAAGTAATTCGCGACCAAGTCTCTCCACTTACATAAAAATATTAAGAGTATACAGAGCTGGAGTCCTGAAAAATTAAATGTATTTCCATCTTATTTGCAAAAAGTTTTAAGGTATCATTCCTTAGCCGACCGCAGAAAACAGCAGCAGACGACACGTTTCTACATATTTCTAAGCAAACGACGACGTGTCGCTAGCTACTGAAACGTCTGATGCTGCTGTCTGCGGTCGGCTACGGAATGGTACTTTTAAAATTTACTTAAATTTCAACTTTAACCTCAATATCTACCCATAAGTCAGCCTGACTTATATATAGGTAAGTATTGTATTTAAAGTTTAAATTATGTTTTAACGTGTTGCGATAATAGTTATATTGTGACGTCATCGGTGACAGCAACAGCTTTTAAATTAAGTCATAATTATATAATCCGTTGCTTTCAATATTTAGTGTTACCTCAGCCGCTTTGTGAATAATACGCTACTATGAAATTCTAAATAAATAATAATGTCGAATCATGTTTTAAGAAAAGCTATTGTATTCTCAGATTACGTTTCATTCTATCGCACCGTCCATCTTGTAGTGGAAAATCAATGTGAACTACCTACACGTCTAGGTAATTGCCTTTATTATGTCTGCAATCTGTTTTTTGCACACACCAAACGGTGGGATTCATGATCATAGCATAATAGGCGGTGCTTAGAATATTGCAATTACACAGCACTTCTTTCACGATGCATAGTCATTAGCAGCATTGAACTTTCGGCAAGTTATTATTATTATTATGTGCTTTCGGTGGCATTTGACGTTCATATTTATTGATAGGTTCGATACCACCTCTGGATTACTGTGGTGGCTCCTAGCACAAGCTTTTAGCTTAGGTGGAGGAGAAAATTAGTCATGTGATAACATTGGTATTATTTGCAAATAAATAAGTAAAATAATCTGCAACTTTGCAGCAGTTTTGTTCTAAGTACCAACTGTGTTATAATCATTTTGAAATCCAACGGAAATATGAAAGGCGATAAAATTATGTACATTGTGCTATTAGCCATATACCTAGTTTAACATCACTTCCCATAAACCGTGTTTGTGTCACTTTCACACTTCCTTAAAAACATAAAGTTGAGGACGGAAGGCTTAATCCGTGGAATAACTTTAAAATCACGTTTAAGGCTAACAGCGTTGGAGTTCAGTGGACTAAAGCTGTTTATTCCACTGTTTATTATTTACTGTCTAGCTATACCATACATTTAAGTCACTTATATTAAGATTATACCATGTTTGTAATCTCTTTTGTGTGCCAACTAAAATAAATAAATTCCTTGATTATCGACATCATACACTGTCAACTCTTAACCGTTCGTTGCTACGAAACTACGGTATAATGTTGACATTTTCTTCACGGCTTTGCCGGCCCTCCCCGCAGGAATCGGGAGGTCGGGACTAAACTCATCGATTTCGCGTTCCACGGGAGATTAAGTTCGGAAACGTTTACATTGCGTCCCCTCGGAATCTCGGATATGGTTGAAGGCTATCCTCAGTTTCATGCAAGATTAGTTCGGTATGGGATCTCTTAGCCGAGAATTAGTTTGATAAAGTTTCATATAAATAATGTACTCGTAAGAGAGTTTTGATCGGTGTTTTAGTATTATTTTTAAAAGACGAATAGCAGTGTATTATTATTATAGGAAGTTATTTATTTATTATTAACACACTAAAAGTATGTAATAAATAACTAAAAGGCTAATAAGTACAACCGAAGGGTTCTGGTAACTTAACACAAGGCGTTAAGTTCGCTTTTATACAAATTTTGTGTATAAAATTGATATTTTATTACAGATTAATATCTTTAATACCCGACTGCGCAGCAAGGAATGGTTATTGGAGATAAGCTCAACTGATGTACTGCTCTCTTGTAATATTGTATGGCTGTTATTCATAAACGTGATTTAAAGTTACGCCACCGTTTAGGCCCCCTGTCCCTTTTTATCTTAATCTCTTTTAACGAAGCGTGAAAGGGATAGCAACACGATTTAAGGGAAGTGAGGTTTAACTAGGTTTATTAATAATAGCACTTGTGTTTAATTTTTCGTGTACAATAAAGTATAAAGTATGCTCGTGTTGCTCCCATGATCAACTTGACATTGACAGAATTATTCATAGAGATGTCATAAAGCAAATAAGAATAATGGTAATATTAATAGTTGGGTTAAACGTTTTCATACCGAAACTAAACTAAGCATTTGCCGCGACAGTACTTGAATAATATTGAACCTGTGACGAAACATATGATACATCGTGGCTCATATCCGACAGGTGACACTACCGGAAGCTGTACGGACGAACAATCTCACAAAGTTTGGAAGGGTAGCGTTATATGAAGCTTATATGTCTGCTTTCGAACCATGAAGGAAAATAATTCGCCGCTCTCTATGGAGAGAGACTAAAGTTTATTTTGTATGGGGACGGGTCTCCGCCCTTTGTTGTCACTTTAACTTTGGACCGTTCTTATTATATGCGTCGTAAGAGTTGTAATCGTACTGCAAGTGTTATCATTGATCTGCTGTTGTCCGTACGTCAGAAAGAGATATCTGATTTATATGTTCGACTTCTATTGAAAATTCAAACAATGGAAAAACAAATGAGTGGCAGAGACGCTGAAACTGTCATGCAATATCGGTGTCTGCAATATAAATGTTAAGCTTACTCAATACGGCGTTTTTTGGTTCATGTTTGTAACCCTCCACTCCACTGGTCAGTGACAGGAAGGGGTAGAACAAGTTTGACAAAATATTGCACACAACAGCAGAAGTTGTGCTACTCGTGCCAGTTGGGATCCACTTTTGGAGTATTTAGGTTGTAAAGTTATTAAAATATGTTTTATATAGGTACGCGAACTCGTAGATGCAAATCAATGGTAAGAGAGTTTGACGGTTGTAAGCGCGAGTACACACTACAGGGCATCCTTGTATTCATTCGATAAATTGAAACTGAGAATTGATACTGGGGGTTATACTCATGACAAATATTGAATTGGTGAGGATTTTAGTAAATCAAAACTGCAATAAAATTGAACTAACAAATGAAGTATTGAACTATCCGTTTGTTACCAGGCGACGCGCAATACAAACCGTACGTGACTGCTCGGCCCGAGTCCGCCTCAGTGGACCTGGACGGAGACGAGGACTTCGTGGTGGTGGCCTGCGACGGGCTCTGGGACTTCGTGAGCGAGGACGACGTCGCGCTCGCGGTCTACAGGCAGCTAGCGGCTGATCCAGGTTAGTGGGCCATGGGCGTATATAAGAGGGGTGTTTTGAGGGTCCGGACCCTCACCTTGGCATACGTGGGCTGGGTTTGAGCTGTGCACCAAACGGACGTACCGACGGAACCCCAACTCCCAAAACCCGCATCCCAAGTGGGTCCATCCTCACCGTCGGATCATTATCCGGCGAGCTCATGCCCGGGTAGAGAGGGCATACCTCAAGGCCCGCACTTCTGTCCCGAGGTTAGGGGTGAAAAGACACCGGGTCTTTGGCATTGTGGTCGTGGCATACGTGGGAAAAAATATTAAGTCACTACGGTTTGCGCGCATCTTAACTTACGTGTATTTTAATGTTTGTAAGTAATGTCTAATTGAGAGTTTAGAAATCTGCCTTTTTCAGCGTAAGCCTTTTACAGGCAAACACTAGTTTATCTTTGAAACTTTTTACATTTTTGGGCCCTTGGACCCTATGTATAAGCTATAGCTACGCCGGTGGTGGGAGCGTTTTGATCTCATCGTATGCGCATACGTCGTAAAGAAATAACTTTTTGTTGTTTTATATCAATTACCGTGAATCCTACAAAAACTTTTACCAAAACTTACGTCACCCAATGGCTAGGTTTTAACGTGTTTTCCGAGGCACGGAGTGGCTCAGATGAAAATGTCACTAGCGGTCCATCCAGGTACAGACCTCGCCCAACATTGCTTAACTTGCACGATCGTTTTCTACGCATACGTATTTATTATTTTCATTGAATTATAATTCTAAATATAGCACTCAGTCGTATTGAACGATACCAACTCTATGTAAATTGAATGTGAGTCACCTATACACGGCGGGTTACGTCAGAAGCGATAAAAACGTTTTCAGTGCAACAACCTAATACGACAATGCCTGTTCATGAAGAGTTTCAAGCTTACAATGTAAATACGGCTTATATTGTTGTTACTTACCTATTTAAATAGTTTCTTATATTTCTTTCTTCATTCATGGTCAGTCTCGCAAAAGTTAAGTATCTAGGGCTGTTATTCATAAAAGTGATTTAATGTTACGTCACCGTTTAGCCACCCTGTCAAAGGGACAAGGGACTATCTTAACATTTTTTAACGAAGTGTGGTAGGGGTAGTAAGATTTAAAGGAAGTGAGGTTTAACTAGGTTTATGAATAACAGCACAAGAGTACATATCTATTCACTTGGCACATAATATACGAACTTTTCTATTAGCCTATTAGGCATGTTGAATAACGTCATTGAACGACAAAGTGTACAAACATAACTTTTATTTCGATTTGGCGAACATCATTGATTGGCACCTCGAACACATTATAACACTGGGTCACATGATTGTGACGCAAAGTACTTTAGAGTGCCCTTGTATCGCCAACACAACGAGACCTGTCATGTTTATTAACATCTCTTTATTTCAACTTTTTGTTAGACTGTCGCGAAGGGAAATAGGGGTCTTACTTTTCTGGTGCTACGAAACCGTGGTGCCCTCAAATCTTTGTAAAGTGTCTTTAATGGATCGCAATGCTCGAGGCGATAAGAGCTTTTATGTCGTTGAACAGTATTTTTCTTGTTTCGTAAACATTAGGGCTTTTCATTGTGGCCCTCAGAGCGGGCGTTTCTTTTGACGCCTTTGACTATTGTGGAGCTGAAACTCTTGTTTTTGTCACGAGGATTTTCGGGCTGAATTTTTAATTGTTTTATGTCGTGCTAGGGAGATTGGGTAACTTGTTTTTGGGTAATTTCAACCTTTTCGTTTTTATTATTGTGATACAATCTGGATACAATAGATTAGATATGAAATACTACAGAAGGAAAATTCAAAATACCTATCTCTCTTGTTGATACATTTTCATCGCTCAAATCTTTCTATTCAGTTTTTGGATTTTATTGGTGCAAAGAAGAAGTAGGTTAAAGTTTTTTCTCGAATTTGTGTGTATATTGTCTTTATATTTTATTTATTTATATAATAGTCTACCTATATTGCCCAATGAAGTGTTAAAATACTACTAAAACCGAATTATAGCAGCTTATCAATCTGTGTACAAAATAATAAGCTGTGTAGTGCGAGAGAATGTGCAGTAATCCGACTTGTTGACACATCGTATAATGGGGACATGCCCCCTTTGTGCCGAGAGTCCGTCACCGTTCTGACAGCTTGACACCCCAATCGAGAGGGCTATTTTGATTTATGCCCCGCAATTTTCTAGCTCAAGTTACTGTCAATTAGCTAATGTTATCCTTTTAGCGAAACGGACACCAATAGACTCATTTTTTTATTCCATCATTCTATCACATGAACATGCTAGATGATAAATCTGAAATTCTCTTATTTTGGAGTCCTATTCGTAGTCTTTTTGGTAAAAATGAATATAGAACGAAACATATTGCGCCTTTTCTTCTCTCTGTACGTGAATTTTAATTATATTGCCATAATAAAGTATTTACAATGTCGGTATTGTCGTTTATCTATGCATTAGCCGAACATGAGGGTCGTCAGCGACATTCATCGTGTTCATTTTAATACCTGGACTATATACATTACTACTGCGTTTGCTCAATACTCAATATATTTATTGCATTCCATAAGTTATAATACAGATGTTCATATAATTAGCATTAAAATGTTACAATGTTCTTTATGGACCTTATTTAGGCACAGCAATATAAGAGAGAGACGACATTTATTGTTCAAATATAATGTAATTCGCAGTAAGTTACTAAGAAGTAGTAGGTAACGATTGTTTATTATTATTATTATTTTGTCATTTAGAAATTCCTCTATTGTGTAATAGCATTTAGCATGTAGGTGTTGTTTTAGCAGTTGTATGAATGTTTTTTCCATGGGTTATATTTTTATTTCGTCTGGGAGATGATTTCGCTGCATTTTCCAATCTGCGTTTCTTTATCGTTTATTAAAACTTGCGAAAATATTGCAGTAATGTATCGCGTCTAATTTTCAAAATGAATACGACAACGAAAACGACAAAAGTCTGTATTGCGAATACATTTTCGTAACTTATTGCAAAAAGTACTTTTTTGTTTGTTTTTGTAATAATTTACATGTTTTGAGACAACCTATTAATTTGTCGCGGTGGTGCTCGCGAAACAATGTAAATACACCTGTAGATGTTATGCAGGTTTCGTGCACAGGTTTCTTTGTTCCAGTGAGTCTTGCAAAAAATCTGCGGAGAACAATACAGGTGTACTTTATGTACCGTAACGAGATTGGCCGGTGCCTAGATTTCAGGCGCGCTGGCGACGGCCGACCACAGACCCACAAATTGGTGTTGCCAGATCCGTTCTGACAAAATACTATGATTTAAACGGGAAAAGTGCGACTGGGATTACCCTACCTTTTACTTCAAAATCAACAGATTTTAATGATACCATTAAATCTTTAAGATTTACTACTATTGCTAATTTAAATCTTTTATTTCAGACATATTGTGTCCATATGGGTTAGTTACAATAAAAGTTACAACTATGTTAGAATGTTACAACTATGTGTAATACTATAATTTTTTGCTGAGGGATGATGTGAGATATGAATGAGTTTATCCACCAGAAAACAAAAGTAGTCGACATACCTCATAGGTTGAGTTAGGTGAATTGCCACTGCCAATTCACTTGTCAGTTGTCACATCTATCGTAGAACCGATTACTGACGAAGTATACCTGTTCAGGAGCGGAGACCATGAACTGGTAAAAGTAGTGCAAGATGCCCCCTGATCAAAGGAGGCATAATCGACGCAAGGTGGCTGGCAGGAACTGGATGCAAAGAACTGAGAGCAGTGATGAATCGCCTTGGGAATGATGAATATTATCAAGAGTCTAGTCATTTAATTCGCCCATCATCCACCGTCTGTGTACGATGCGTTTCTATCTTGTTGTCGCATCAAATTGGCTACTTAGATGAAAAAGCGGGATTTTAGGCGTCCCGCTCAGGGTGTTGGACATCTGTTAAAAGGCTATAATATGTAAGAGCGAAGCGCTAAGCTCGCGTTCAAAATTGTGAGAGTGCTACAAAAAGCCGTGCAGCCAAAATCGGGGTATCTAGCAACATCACCCACAATGCTATGTCGTAATTGCGTCGGAAGTAGGGAACTTGGGGAAGTGTAGAAATTGGATACTTTGTTTTCGCTTCGCCCCTGTCGGTCGCCAGACCCTCGTACGCCCCTCTCACGCGAAGCCTTTCTATTGCGTTGTTGTGTGTTGCGCATTCAATTGTGACCATAATATTATTGTTTTGATTGATTGACAAATTATTATCTGGCAATGGGGACGTTTGGTTAAAAATGTTTTAATACATAAATGAACTCACGACGTGATTGATCATGATGAAAATACATCTCAAGTTATAGTTTTTCGATATTCGAATTAACGCTAGATATATTAATGGTCAAAGCCGTATTTCTTCACTTTTTGGCCAGAAATATCTTTGCCGCGCTCTATGAGAGAGCCTAAATCGCCTAAGTTGATTTTGTATGGGGACAGGTCTCCGCCCTTGTTGTCACTTTCACTCACATACGTCAGAAAGAGACATCTGTTTTATATGTTCCACTTCTTTGAAAATTCAATGGAAAACAAATGAGTGGTAGAGACACTAAAAGTCATGTAAGAGCGATGTAAATATGGCTTACTCCATTCTTACTTCTTCCTTGGCGGCTTAGAGTGAAATTTCCATACATTTTCAAGGGTTAGTCACTGACTCTCTGATAATCTTTTATTGCAAATGGATTTTTTAGCCACGAGTGTTAAGATTAATGTTTTTCGAACTGTACTCAACTCACCTACCTACGTTTCGGAACATAAACCTCGTACCTACCTAAGTTGTAGAGACAGTTTATTTACCTTAGTTAAACATTCACAAAGGCGAGTTCGTAGTTAATTTAATATTTCACAGTAATGCCTCGTAGATATTTAACGCCTCAGTGGACACTCGGACCGTCTCATTGGATTATGCGATTTAACAGTTTGAACTGTCGGGTCGGGTGTGCGGGAGTGGACAGTCGACACTGAGTCGCCGACGGGGATTATGCTACGAGTATAACCCTGTGTTTGTAGGCCGGTCCATAGAAATTGTTATCGCAAACCATATTGAAAAGTGAAAATAACAATCCAGTTTTCACTGAAAAATTAATGTATAGAGAATAGAGCTTAAAAGTATTGAAAATTTCCTTTGTGCCATCAGTTCTAAACTATAAGTATTGTAATTTCTTTAGCTCCTTAATGTATGTAGACAAAATAATAAATAATGTACAAATAAAGACTATCAGTCTATAAAGGGCCTTAAAGGCGATGGTTGATTTTAGCTGGATTTGAATACAAAATAGGTGGTTTTACGACTGTCAAATTAAGCAACCTTTTAGCACTTTCATATAAAGTGACAATTTTAGTATGAAAACTAACTCTAATACTGGGACAGAAATTATGCTAATTTGTTATGGAACTAAACAGTTTTGTTTAAAAATAAATATCCACGAGATTCCAACGCGTGTTGCGATAACAATTTATTTGAATGCGGCCCCCTCTGATTCTGCTTAACCATTTTACTCTTATTACAAGGTTGTAAAGGTTAAATTTTAATTGACCCGTAGTCCAGGGAAATGTTCGGTCGCCTCACGCATTCACATGATATGTACTTTCTGAGTAAAGTTACCCTATTTGGAAATTCAACTCCCCTACTGTAGATATTGTCGATTAGTAGGGACCTGTCGTCGGGACAAGTATGTTTGGTTAGATTATTCGATGACAGAGTTTTTTGTCGAGCAATCGATGGATCGTGACATTTAAACCATTATCGTAATCGATTTCCTAATATATCTTTAGTAAGAGGATATTTGACTCAATTTGTTTTATTGCGATAATTAACTCGCATAAAAAATATGGTAATTCCCGCTAGTTCTATGGAGCTCTGACTTCAAAATATTTTTTAAAATAAATAATTCTGACGGTTTAGAATTACTGTTAATTAATACTTTTTTATCCCTTGCAATTGTTATAATACTCGTAATATTATAAGATAAGATAAATATTCTTTATTGCAAAAAAAGAATTACACAAAAGAAATAGGCTAATACAGTTAATGTTACAATTGGCGGTCTTATCGCTCAAAGCGATCTCTTCCAGACAACTTTTGGGTAGAGAATTAAGCGTATGAATAGGTAGCTTATAGACATAATATCAGATTTTCGATATTTTAATCAAAATAATCAAATTCTGGTATGGTCGTGGTATGCTTGAACCTGTAAAGGTTATTAAAGTCATACAAACTACTTTAAGAAACAGTTTTTCTAAAAGGATCAAGCATACCACGACCATACCAGAATTTGATTATTTGATTGTCGTTACCGACATCACGCACGTCATCTCTAATTTTTTAACTAATTTCGATAATGTATTCATATTTGAACATCAATTAACTTTAATTTGTAGTGTTATGACAATCATTTAGTATTCGATAGTTGTGACATACTCTATTGTAGCTCTCGCCACCGTGACATTCCGCTGAGTCACAAAGGCACGGGTCGTTGTATCGATGCCCGCAGTCTGGTGTTGCGGCGATCAAGTGATAACATTGTATGCGCCGATAGAGCGATAACAGATTACAGTGGACGCGCGCACGCCCTGTATAGTAAGTACAGTCCAACTCAAATTATACATGTACAAGTAAAAAAAAGTCAAATTTCTTTATTGCACGTAAGCACGTTGTGTATTTTTGCACGTCAACGTATTTTTTGAATTTACATTTATACCACTTTGCAAGGAATAATAATAAGTATTTGTAGCGATTCCAAATTGCGTACCTACGCTAATCCTATTAGGCGCCGTTTGTCTTGTGTTTAGAATTATAAGACCGCTACAGAATTAACTACAGTGTCTCATTCACTTTAATATTTTCTGAAAATCTATTGTAAAATTTATGTTCACAACGCATGGAATCCTAGTATGGAGACCATAGATACCAAATTTACGTAAACGCCAGAAGACCAACTGTTCTTATATTTTTGTATCTAAGTTTAATTGTTGATGCGAAACTAAATATTTTCCATAGTCTGCACACCATCCAATAGGGTGTGTGTAAAAATTATTTCACTGTTAGATATGAAATGCAGTGAAAGAATTTTTACAGTCGGTCCAGTAGTTTTTGAGAAAATCTCCTGTATAGTTTTATATAAGTTAGACTGTCCGAATGGTCGAACGCTGCGATATACACAATATTGATGTTGTGTTTTAATAACGCTAAAGCGCCTGCATAGATTAGATACAGATAGATAAGGGCTTTATTGCATTAAATATAGGAAAATATCCGAACGGTGTGTGGGTAGAATTTCATTAAATGATAACTGGTGTGCATTACGGCTTATGTTTGTTACCGGTCCGTTGTGATATTTTGTAAGAGTAAGCTACAAAGCTTACTTCTACACTAGTAGGTAGAGTATGTAATTATAACAGCAGCATTTAAAAAATCATTTCAATAGTTTTCAAGAAAATCTCAACCTAAAGCCTTGTATACTTTAGACCTAAACTCTGAGTTACAAATTGTTAAAAACAGAGAAAAGTATAAGAATTCTAAAAGCCCAAATAGTTTTTTGAGATCATTTCAACCTTATGATTCTTGTATAGTTATCTCTGTGTTACATTAACAAAGAAATAATATAAATTGTTAATATTGGCATATATTTAGAGACACGTTTGTTATGATACTCTATGAGCGTGAAGTTGTGGAAAATGGGTCGAATGGTGCGCGGGCGCATATCAGTCAGGGCGACACTACATGTAGTTGGCAGCACTCGGCTCGCGCTCCACAACAAACAGCGCACGCGCTTCGCAACCTTGACATTGTTGGACACACGCGTTATCTGACTACTTTCATTCATTCCTAACGCACGCACGCGGCCATTTTATCAACGTATTGATCAGATTAAAGCTTAGACCGAAAGGCCTTCTCATTCAGTTTGAGCGTTATTGTGAATTTGCTCCTAAAAATGGTATGAAAGGGTCTAGCAATGTCTGGGAACAAGATTGAGCCCCATCACAGCTTTAAGTGATATTATTTTCATGCTGCAGTATCAGGTGGTAGCTCCTGCTCATTGGCTTCAATTGGCTTTGAATATCTTATAGTTATTGCCGTGATAGTTAAGATTGGATAACTATTGAAGTTCATTTTTGATAACCAATACTGAGTTACTGCGTAATACATTGTAATGTAACTATAAGACTCGGAAGAGATTGAATGTGGAAGAAGCGACGATGATGTACATGGAAGTCATTTTTTCACCAGCTATATGAAAATGTCCTGTTTCGTTAATATGACTAACAAGTACCGAGTCAGTGTTAGTTTAATACTATGACTAAACTTGATAACTGTCCTGAAATAGGTCTTGTTACAAAACGAATTATTAAGCGATTATGTCATTGACTCAAATAAACATTACGGCCGTTTATGTCGTTTATTTTCAGAAGACAACTACGTCGTTTAAGACTAACAGTTGTCGGCCTAAATACGGCAAATGAACATAATTGTATATTTCGACAATTACACGATGCGTTCAACAAACGTTGTCGCGTGAAATTGGGCGAAAACTCTTAAACAGTTGGCTGCGTAAGTAGTGTGGTTAAAAGAGAATGTGTATTGATTAATGTGTGCAGCCCTACATGTGAAACTAGCCGTGGACTATTCGAGCTCATTATCATCTCCATTATGCTGCGTAGAGGTTAAACTGAGCCCTTTTCTTTAATCATTGAAATTAAAATCACTTTATAAGTTATGCAACATTAGCCCTGTTTCTACAATCCTTCGACATATCTTGGCATTTAGGGTAATAGTGTGAAGACCACATAACTTGCTTTCCTGATATTCATAATTATTATAATTCAGTGGGAATGGTGGTCCAATTGTGTGATGGTTCAGTAGCTATCTGAACTTTATACTTGTGTTAATGTCAGGATTTATTTAACTAGTGTTACAGCACAGTGTAAAGGTAACTTCGTAACTACGCTTACATTATCCTATAGTCCGTAATCCAGTCAAATTCTTCTTTTCGTGTGGTTTAGTGACCAAACCTATTGTCAGTGTTGTTCAGGCCGCCCATATGCCTCTGACGACTGCTGCCGAACGATAACAACCAGGACCAACTGCTTAACGTGCTTTCCGAGGCACGGAGGGGCTAAGATGAAAATGTCACTAGCGGCGGTCACCCATCCCGGTACAGACCTCGCCCAACATCAACTATTGATATTCTATGGTAGATGTAATAAAAGGGATAGATTAGAGTGCTAATACGATTTCTCCATCAGAATATTTTTTATTCATAACAAAACTCGTCTTAGAATCTGTATAAGAAGGAATTAGCAGATTTGTAAATGAGATTAAGCTATTCATGCGGAATGTACCTACAGCGGTACTGCGAGATTATCTGCGCTCTGCGAGACTAGTACCTTGTTATGTATGCTAATGAAGCGTATTGTTCAGATAAGCTGGTTATACATTAAGGAAGATCTTCATTCATGATCTCTACTAGTACTATGCGAATTTGTTGCTATTTGAATTTGTAATTTATGGAAAACTGAATTGTTTTCGTCGATGCAGAGATTCTTAAGTTTTACTTTACTGCACAAAATGTAGTTGAGTCTATATTGTTGGACAAAATCGTACGACTGTCTTATTATTGAATGCGTTTTGGCCCTGTGTCGTATTGAATGGGAAATCATTTTCCGATGGTAAAAGGTAGTTTAGTTTATTCAGTCCCCGAAACTCTATCTAATGTGCCCAAAATTTGATGTTGACCTATCAAACAGATTGTGTTTATAGAACTAACATCCATCTAACTAAACATTCGCAGTACTAATAATACTAATAGTGACTGATACACGACACTTGTCTATATAAAAGTCTAAAATTCTAACAAGAAAATTGGAATAATAATGTAATAATATTATCTGACCTAACCTGATTTAAGTACCAACATTTCCCAGAAGTTTGCTTGCTAATGTAGACGAGGCCGTTGTCGAAAGTATGACTGCTACATGATTTGTTTCCTATGAAAGTGTACGGAGTCTCGCTCCACATGACATGTCGGGCGCATGCGCGGCGCGCCGCCGACTCCGGCGCAGCCGTGCATTTGCATTGTAAACAGGCTAAGACAGCGCCGAACCAAGGACAAGGGGAGGCAGATGTGGGATAAGATCTATAGTCTCTCAATAGTTTCGTGAAGGTACTTTAATGCACCATTAATACAGTTTAGTGAAGGTACGGGCTTTTCCATTTAGGGCTTCTCTTTGTGTCTTACTTGGATTGAATTGTCATCCCCAAATGCTGGCCTGACGATGGACAAAGTCATATAGATGTATTACAATATCTTCTTTCTTTGCCTGTTCCGGCAGGGATACTGGCGATACCGGGATACTGCGTGAAAATATATGTCCCATGTTATATTAGCATTCTCTTCCGCGATATTGTTTTCAGGTTTCCATAGGATCCCTATATCCCCATAGCATAAAGCAGCTCATTTGTTCTCTCAAAGCATCTATCTCTATGCAAAATGTAACATATACGAACTCAATATCCACTTCCAGTGTAATTGATGTCCTATTTTGATGTCGTTAATATAATGTGTAGTTATTATGGTTTTCAGATGGGGGTCCTAGTCTTTATCCTCTTCTGAATACTATTCTGGTCTCAGCCGAGCTGTGCCTCACAGTCTCACACCACATCCCACCTGTGACTTGACTAATGCATGCGTGTCTCGTGATATCATCACGCCATCGTCGAGTCACTCAGAGCTACACATATCCAAACATATATCTCATACTTACTTTGATGGAAGTGTATGGATGTAATTGTGAACGTCGAATAAAAACTGCAGAAATATCGAGCATCCTGAAAATTACGGCTTCATTAATTCCGTGAGGTTAATCCTAAGAAAAGGACATCGTTTAATATCGTGTAGTTAAAAAGTTTTTATTTTATACAATCAAACAGGGCAGAAATATAAACTAACTAAATAAAAGTACTTACTAAAATATAACTAAACTAAAATAAAACTATATGTACAAAATAGGTCGGTTGAACTATCTGAATGGCTTGCATTACAGATAGTTCAACCGATCCCCGCTGTCCGACAGCGTGCCCAAAATGCTGGCTGTTAAAAATATTTTCTAATTAGAATTTCATTAGAAGAAGAAGAAATAATGGTCTTACATAACTGCGACTAATACATAGGTATTTAAACCAACAAATACGACAAGAATATGACTTTTAAAAGTAAAATAGTTTCAATTTAATTTATTTATTTCACGTAAATAAAGGTTGTGGGTAAGTTGTAAATATTAACATCTCATGTTCTGACCACCGAAAGCCTGTATGTATAAAATGGATAGTATGGATAAAATGACGACCATGAATATATCGTCCGCTTATTCATAAGAATAGTACCTACAGTCGAAGACAGAGATGAGTATACAGGGGGCCTCAATAAGGTTAAGATTTTCTCAAAAACTACTGGACCGAATTTAATAATTCTTTTAGAGTTACATAGTTTTAACTTTTATCTATCAAACAGTGAAAGAATTCTTGCAATAGGTAAAGTACTTTTTGAGAAAATCTTAACACTAAAAACTCTCCAGTACACCTTTTTCTGTGTTCCACCGTACCTAAAAAGTTTTTCATTATATTTATTGATTTATATTTCTTGTTGCTTTTCAATTAGTAACGCTATAGCATCTGAAAGAACCTTAAAATAGTTAAGCAAGTCATTGTCACACTTCATTAGCGGAGTTTTTGACGACCTTGGTGCTTTTATTAGATTTTTATAGTGCGTGACACGGGAGCAATGTAAACAACAAGGGTGCCAACCATGGGGAGAGTAATATCGCGTTTATTTATTTTAATTAACGAATTCATTATTTCATGCGTGGCTTAAATCTCAGCATGCAATCACACGTTTAGGTTAACCTTTTATTTCTCAAATACTATTGACTAAATTAAACACTATTGCTGTTATTCATAAACCTAGCTAAACCTCACTCCCCTTAAACAATGTTGTTCACACTTCGTTAAAAACATAAGTTAGAAAGAAACGAAAAGCTTATCGCGAAATAACTTTAAATCACTTTTATAAATATCAAGGTTATATCATACTAGCGACTTCGTCTGCGCAGGATATCTATAAATTATAGCCTATGTATTATTCTGATTTATGAGCTATATTATTGTAAAGTTTCATTAAAATCCATTCATTAGTTTGTGCGTGAAAGAGCAACATCCATCCATCCATCCATCCTTTCACGATTATATATTATGATAGTGGGTGGGATTAAATAAGAGTATTGCAACAAGTGTCCTTCCAAAATGTCGTATGGGTAATACGACATTTTGGAAGGACACTTTGACAGTAATTGGGGTAAATGATCGTTGATTTTATTATCCACAACACTAATTCCAAAAAGCAATTAGCAAAAGTATGAAAATTAATATAAACCGTCGCCAACTCTCTCCCAGCGTGTTTACAAAACGATTCGTATCTATGTAGTGATTATATTTCCAGTCGAGTGGTCTCGCTCGCCGCTGTCGAGGGTGCACGGTACACTGCAATAAAAACGTACCCATCCATAGATACAAATACAAGTACAGTATATATGTCTACCTTTACTCTACAGAGAGGGCCGGGCTCGGTATGCGTGCTTCTAGCAGGGCCCGTGTTGAATTACGTCAGGATTTAGTGCCAAAATGGGTACTAACTGTTTTTAACCTGGCTAAGCTTCCGTTGACCTATCTCTGAAATACAGAGTACAACAGGGAATGTTATATCGATAACTCAACACGATTTCTTGTACGACTTTTCGAATAAAAAATAAATTAATGTATCATGTATGTAAAGACCAATTTGTCGCAGAACAACATAGGTTTCCCGTACGTATACAAACACAAAATTTTGTAGAGCTAGAAGGGCGTGATTCACCATGGCCCTGCTAGGGACACGCATACTCGCCACTCGTTACACCGCGGCTTTGACATCATTACATCTGTGCCCCCTAGCCGCAACACCCTGCTAATCTAATTTCATCCCTATTGACACAGACGCAGAATAGAGATACAATCTCTCTGGACCACGACAGAATAATTAAGTTTATCAAATTTTGCCATCGCTAAGTTCAAGGCAAGTTGTTCTTTTGTCGAAGTTAACCGACGGCGGGTGGGTATTGTCAACGACTCTAATTGTGTCGTTGGCAAAGTTTTCTATGGCTTATGACATATTGAGGAGAATACACAAGAAAAGTTTCCTCAGAGAAATGTATTTATTTGCTGTTTATGCTGCGGCATATGCTGCCAAGAATTTTGGGAAGGTTTTTTCCTGTCTATTGTGTTACAGCTATAATTCTCGTTAACGATATGGCACATAAACAACCACAATATGTTATGCGTTTTCCCCACAACTAATACTAGTATGATGTAATAAATTAAAATCAATTTAGATCAAAATTCGTTAGCTTTAAGAGGACAAGCGGGTTGACTTCCTCAATTTGTCTCTTTTGTACGTGGAGCCCCCTCGTGAGGGCTGATAAAGAACACCGTAATCCTTTCAATCGAATAACGGGGGATTACCCAGGGACGCAATTTATGCGGGCCTTTGCAAACCTCTCAGGATTCTCTGAGCAATTTTGTACTACACGTATTATCGAATCACACTAATATTATATGTAAATGCGAAAATTTGAACATTAGGACCACGCCCTAACTCAGATGGAATCCCGGAATAATACACATAGTACTTTTTACCACGACAAAATATCGTATTCCCACGAATTCGAAAACCGCGGAAAGCTCCCTGAAATATGCAGAATCATTCCGCACCTAGTTATCGATGACGCGTTATTTGAAAATACTGCACATTCTAAAATTATCACCGCGTAAATTTTTTCGATTGGCAGACGTCCAAGAAGATGTGTTCCCTCGTCGCTGTATCGACCACGCTGTTCCGGCACCACGTGGGTGGTCGTCCACTCTTTCATTTATCTTACAATAATGATGACAATAAGATTACCATTTTGTGACATGCGCGAAGTTTTATTATATGGGGGCGTCGAGGGTGCGGGCTTTCAGACACTATTATCCTAAGAGAGTCTTCGTGTATGAGAGCGTACTTGTTACTTTTTGCGTTCTTCTTATTTCTTTCCGTTCCTCTACATCGCAGAAAAATGTCGGGACATTAATTTGCATCGCAACACACGCACGCACGCTTCATTTGCGCTGAAGCTAGTGTGAAACTGACTTAACATCTAATTTATTACTTTACCAGATCCTTGTTTCTTTGAGACAGAAAAATAATGCTACTAAAACGAGTATAAATTCTTTTACCATTCAAAATGCGACATTAAATGCGCTCATGAATTATTTCGGGATATCTCGCGTGTTTCGTAAGGGACAGTTTTTTTGGCATAATAAAAGTGTTCCTTATACGGTACGGTGGGAGTTATACTCGTATTCATGGTTGCGGTTCTGTGTCCCCCTCCCGGCATAAATAATGCATTGTGATCAGATATGGCACGCGTCTGGTCGGAGTCGCGACCTGTCTCTCGAATCTCGATCGTGGACCACGTGTGCCGTCGATGTCAGGTGGTTTGACCCTAATAGCCCATTGGCTAGATTCCGAGATACATTATTTACGAGCACAAGATTGCCCGGTCTTTGCTCCCGAGCTTATATCGAATGCTGGTCGCTCGTTCACGCTTTCCTCTGTTTTACAAGTGAGACGGCCATTGAATGGTAATTAATTGATCACTTAGTTTTTTTGCTGTTCAATGTCTTAAGGTTTTATGTGTCTATAGAAGTAAGACTCGTGAACATGACACGGGTGGATGTCGTTATTTTGCTCGTGTGCTGCTGCAAATAGTTTGAATTACTTTTAGTTCCATGTATCTCCGTCTTAATCGATAAATTCATATGAGGTCGCAAGTTTCCGCCAACGATGTGGGTACATAGTACCTTAGTGCACATTTTTGTAATAAAAAATGATATCTCTAACTAAAATGTATGGTAAAACACAATTTTACTACCTATAAAAATTTGTTCCTGTATTTGAACCAGTTTTTCGTAATCTAATGTTCCTGGGGCAGTCGAAAAATGAGAGGGAAATGTACTTCCTATGATGTCACATTCACACACAAGTAATAGGCCGAGGTTCATTCACATTTAACTGCTCTTAACTCGGTCTAATGCCAACTTAACGAACGTCAAACACTGTTTTATTTTGCTTTGTTTTTCTTATTTCCTGCTCCGTACAAGTGTTTACTTTTACTTACCTATCTGTTACATTACACAAATGGAAAAACACCCTAATTTACTCAATAATCACTTTGTGGAGGAAGGGTAAGAGAAAGTACGCTACCGGGGCGCATGACACGGCGGGTTACGTCGGGTGGCGCGTGAACGTTATCACCACATGTCGACTCGTCTTCGCTAATTAATTCCTGCTATCGTATTGTGGCCACATATTGTGCCAATCCACGCGGGATAATTCCCCGTCAGATCACAGCGACATAAATACATTACTTTGTTGGGGTTGGTAGAGCCGATGTACTTCAATCTATTGCGATGGAACACCAATCTCGTTTCATCCATAGCGACATGTAAAAATATCACACAACGATTATCCCTTGCGGGCTACCCACAGCTACTTATAAGGTTTACTTTGGTATAAACACACCTCTTACGTGAAAATTGACACAGTCTATCCTCTCTTATTGGACCGCTTGGCTTTTTAGGCACTTTTTAATGTACTATTTCACACACACACACAACGTTAACCTGTGTGCAGGTTTCTACGTGATTTTTATTTCGTCCTTTTGAGAACAATCGGTAAATCGGTAACAACGTGCTGTAAAAATTAATAGGTAAGCATAATGAAATGAAACAGAGATTTGATAGAAACAGGATAAACTTTGTGCGAAACCCCTCCCTCAAGCATGACCGGTGGCACAGTCTTAACTTTGAAGGCTAGCTGTCATTAGCCGGGTCCACACCAAACGATCCAACGCGCTCCGATCGCGCGCGGCACGGAGCGCGCTCCACGGAGCGTTTGGTGTGGACGTGCCTCGCGCGATCCATGCACACGTATTGGCGCGCGCGCTCCCTGATGCGCCCGATCCGTACGTTGTCGGTTTTTTTGCCAGCTTCAAAGGTGCCTCAGTTGCGTGGCGCGCGCGGTGTGGACCGTAGAATATCCTCTTAGTAATTTGTGGTGTGGACGGTTGTGTGGATCATCTCAATGTTAGTAGTAATCTTTCCTTCACAGTAATGGCATCTCTATAATTTGTATCATTCTTTCTTAGCTTGTTATTCAATAATGAATACAATATCTCAAATTGATTAACATTCATTCTTGCAAAATTGTGTTCAACTTTATCTGACACTAATTCTGCGTAAAGCTGAGTTCCAGCTTCCATGCGATTTTTGTACATATTTCTCACCCAGAACCGTCTTTTTCCTTTTTGTGATTTTTTGCGCAAACGTTTAAGCAAAATAAAGGTTACTGCTGCAACGGCAATTCGACGCCGCCGCTGTGCGTGCGACTCCATATCGTGCAAGAGTTAGACTGAATCACGGATCGCCTTAGGATCGCTTGGAGCGTATTTTTAGGATCGCAAGTTTCCAAAACTGGATCAGTCTAACACGATCCACGATCCACGCTCCGTGATCCTGGATCGCGGATCGCGGGATCGCCGATCCAAAACGGATCGTCCGGTGTAGACCCGCCTATTGAGCATTCTAGTAGGGCCTGTTCGAAACCGAAATAATGATTAGCTGTGGTGGTTAAGTATATGCAACTGCCGCTACAACCGTTACAAACTATAGGGACAGCCAAGTATTTTGCTCTTTTTGCTATTTGATTTCCTACGAGTTTGATTGGCTATTTTTAGGGTTCCATACCTCATAAGGAAAAAAGGAACCCTTACACTTTGTTGTCCGTCTGTCAAGACCTTTTTACAATTATTTGCTCTGACTGACAAGGCCGCAGTTGTTTTGGCCAGAAACCAGCAGCTATCTAAGTAAATTTAGCTGCTACAAGCAACCTTATTTTTTACGTGTATCCGTATTATTTCCGTTAACATGGTTACAATACTCTATCGCACTTCCATCGGTTACAAATTGTGGGCATGCCGTGGTCTGTCACGGACCAGGCGAAACTATCTAATTGAGTTCACACATGAACAGCACCGCAGAATGTATGCAATGCGCCTACGCCACACTCAGCTCCATTGTTCCTACATTCGCTTCGGATTAGTCGCTCATTTCATTATGCTAATCGCAATTAGCCATATTGTAACGACTCTAATTAATACGAATGTGTTTATTCCTATAGGAAAATGTTGTCTAGTCCAATTATGATTAGTGCTAATAGGAATAGTCGTGTTCATGTATGACTTTAGTAATATGATTACCGATTTCTTAGTTTAGTATCTGTCTGTTGGGAATTTGGAAAAATAAGTGGAAATTTACTGGTTACGAAGTACGTCTATTACAAATTGACGAGTGTGCATGAGGAGATTGATGAATTTGGAATTAGCGAACCTTTGTACACACGAAAACAGAGATAAGTATACAGGGGGCCTCAGTTAGGTTGAGATTTTCTCAAGAACCACTGGACCGATTTTAATAATTTATTTACAGTTACATAGTTTGAGCTTTTATCTATCTAACAGTGAAGAATTCTTGCAATATGCCAAGTAGTTTTGGAGAAAATCTCAACCTTAAAATCTCTACTGTACCTTTCTCTGTCTTCGACCGTACCAGGTTCGCAGCAGATATCAATCAGTCTATCGTCTCTTCCTATGGGAAATAGGCGTTAGTTTATTGTATAAATGACAACTCGTTCATATATCAGTAAGTGTCAATAATCAATTAGCCATATTTTTTACATTTCTATTTACAATTTCAACGTTTACCCAGTGGGATTACTGGCTAAAGATAAATGGATTTTTTTTGTAATCCCGTTTAGATCTTGTTATTGCTGAAGTTGGTTTATGTGTAGGAAGTTATATTTTCATCTGTGTCTAACGATCGATTAAATCTAATTGATGGGCTGGCCTGAGCACCGCTTGTAACCATTCCATCACATGCAATACAACCACAGCCGTGTACATGGTGTGAAATAATTTGTGCGTGCTAAGGAAGTCGTAATCTTGTCGAGAATTCAATTTGCTCTATGATTCAAGGGGACCAGGCCGGAATAACTCCAATTTAATATGTGATAAAGTAAAGTAGTCACGAGAGAAAATAGGAATATACAGGTGCTATGAAAGTAATAGGGTATTATATAGGAAAAGGTAATATTATAGTAATTCGAAGGGAGGCTGCTATTTTACCTATTACTTTTGTTATACGGCATTTCGAATAAAAATAAATTAATGTATCACAGAAATCATAATTCATAATTCATTTATCGCATATCACACACATATTAGGTATATAACACAATTAAAGTTCACAATACATGTGGACCCCTTCGGGCACAGCAATATGGGAAGGCAGCTCGATATTGTACTATTTGAAATCATCATCTAAGTATTTCTGCAATGTATAGTAACATTTTTTTTATTAATATTTGCTTTAAAGTTTTTATGAATAGTTTATTATTAGTTTCGTTTTTAAATTTTTCGGGTAGTTTATTATAGATTTTATTGATAAGGCATATGGGCTCTTGCTATGTAATTTTAGTTTCGATTTTAATCGATCAGGTGATCGGTACAAAGCGTATGAAAATGCAAAAACATATTCACGAAATTCGTAGAAGAAAACTTGTTCAGTTACAAATACTGAACAATCTCTCTCTCTCTGCGGCTCACCTTCCTTTCCGTCACACCCACGGAAAGATCCTCGGAACTATTATAATCACAAGTCCCAAAGGATCACGCTTTTCATCAACAACGAACTAGCTTTAAGAGAGCCATATAAAACACCACTCTATCTAGTTAAGCTGACATAATTTGATCGAGACACCACTCCAGCGAGACGTCTCATCAGACTTAATCTAGTTAGTCTTCATCCATACAATGTACAAACACCGAATACAAGTTACTTGACTTGTAACGAACTTTTCAGAACGTGAAATTTTAGTGGTTGCATTCCCGCGGCAGAATGATTTGCCAGTGTTACTATTGAATTATCTAGTTAAAATTGAGAAATAAAAAGCTCATTTTTTATTTACCATACCATACCCCAAGTTGATCGACCTATAATGCAGGACATGAGGGATGATTTTGGTACAAATTGGTTTATTGTGTATTGAAAATTTCATAGCCTTATCTTTTACAATAGGTAAATTAAAGTTAGTGATTAAAATTAATAAGCCATTATTAAAATCGTAAAAGATTCTGATAGCGCCTTTGACTAGCCCACAGGGATAAAACACTTATCTTAGCATACCCTATAGATACAAAGAAAAAATATCTAAGAACAAGTATTTTTGTGGACTATTTATTTAGCTAGCATTTGTTGCTTCAAATATACTACAAGAGGGCCTAATTTATCTTAAATCAGTTTGAGATATGGCCTCCTGTGACAGATGCAATGAATTCTCGTTGCTGTGTTCCGTACAGACATTTGATTACATTGTAGCCAGCGGATTTGTCTCCATATCGGGCGGCGCTTTCGTCTCGAGGGTATTTTTTGTGGCACATTATTTGCATTGAAGATGGCGAGACTCTCTGTGTTTGTTAAGCGCTGTTTGGTCTGTCGGGGCTTGTTTGCTCGGAGCCATTGTAATGCCATCGCTTGGACAGATTTTTGTATAAATCCAAGGTCAATAAACTCAGATATTTTTGATTTTTGCTCGTGGAACCCTGTGGACGATTATCTCCTTTAAAACCTAATCTAAGTCCAAAAATACTAAAGTTACAAGCGAACAAAACACTTTCATTAATAGTATCTCAATTATCTTAAATTAAGTATTCAATGAGAATATATTTCGTAAATAGAGTTGCTTGTTCGAAATTTCGCGAATTAGCATGTCTTGATGTTTACGTTACATTATCAATTTTGCACTTCTACTGCTAAATTGAAACGCAAGTCTATGTCTGCAACTTTTAGTTGCTCTCTACTAGCAGATGCGTCACAGTCGCATGTACATTTCCATATTCGCTGAGCACAAACAGAAGCCGCATCGGCCACATATGAGGCCGTAGCCATAAACACATTGCTCTGAAGTCCACCTTTATGTTTTACTATCCCTATTATTACAAAGCCCAAAGGCATCCATCTATCTTAAGTGTTACTTGATTGCTTATTGGACCAACTATAAAAGGATCCGTAGCTACAGTATTGCAGGAAGCTATCAAACTCGTTGCGGCCATGGCAACAAATGGCTACCTACCTTTTAAGATACGGATAGCAAAATAAAGCTAAGCACCGATGGCTTCAGTGTATGGAGGGAAGATATATGAAACGATGCTTACAATCTGACAACAGTACATTTATGGCCGTACTGTATCTCCTATATTTGAACTACCAGCAATCTAATGGACTGGACTTTTTTTTTGGTTGAATCGTGTTTTTCTTTCGAGCTATCTTTGTCTGTCTCATCTCATAGAATTTGAAATAAAGCATTTGTCGTTGCTATCATTTGGGAAGTACCTATTTGGTACTTAATACTTCATTTTCTCCCACGTGCTTTCTAATAAAGAAAAAGAAAAAATATGAGTTGCCTTTCTTCTATCGTCTTCTCTGTCGCTACACTCCTGGCGAAGTGTTTGTGGTCATCACAGTCGCAGTGACTCGCCTCACAACAAAAGCGGTTGCCACTCGTCTGTCCTCCTGATGCAAATATGCAAAGGATGGATCATGGCTGCCCTAATCTGGTCCGTCCGTCTCATCGTCAATATTCTACTTCTATGCTTGAGTTCAAATTTTGTCTCTGTCTGTTCGCACCACATACACGGGTTACGCGTCGATGCGACCATTACAGCAGCTCGTGCAACGCACTTCCACAATAGACGGTGTTGTTTTTGCGCGCTCGGTTCGACGACCGCGCAATTTTCGTACAGCCGGCCACCCGGCCTCCGAATTATTAAATGATGAAAAAAATCAACGCTGGCATGCCTGTGAACAGGCCATCAACAGATATGATCCTTGAGATGTAATGAAGATTATTTTTAAACCATTCATTTTGGAAAAAGATAAACGTTCTTTGAACATCAAAAAAATCTATGGTGTAAATGTATAAATTCAAGGAAGCCTTAGGAATATTCGATTAAGTGATAATAATTACTGATTTATATGAGAAGGCAATAGCAAACTTTAATTACACAAACTAATCAATGATAAATACAACGGGAGATTGGAATACTTACGTTTATTTATTACACATATCTGCTGGATGATCTAATTTATCTGACTGTCGTAAAGGGAGATATCATATTAGAAATTTAATTAAATAAACCATAGACATATTACAGTATTATCCTTATGTTTATTCAGTGAATGCTCAGCTAGCGAATAGGAGACGGAGCGATGAACATAATGGAAAGGTTCAACAGAAACACCTGAAGATATAAATAGAGATTCAATGAGCTTCGGTGATTGCCGCGTATTGGTTGCCGTGGGCCGATTATGAACGAACGGATGCAATCAGCCCCGTTGCGTTGCCTACAATGACTAGATCGATAATAATAATTTATTAATAAGTATCACACGCATGAGTAATGGTCCGTAATTGGCGACAGAGGCTATCGCCGTAAAATAAAGACGTCGTGACATCCGCTGGCTAACCGTAAATATGTGATGATATTGATAAGTGAACACAATGTTTATTTACATTCAATTAGTTACATTACTCCATTTCTACATTCAAATTAATTCAGTATGTGTGAAGAAGATTGCTTCTCCTTTAAATTCAAGGTTTGCGATTTATCCCTAAATGATTCATTTCCATATTATTCTATTTTATATGTTAGCCAGATTACGTAGTAGTACCTTTATGTTATTATTCTTATGATTTCACAAAGTTATGTCACTAATCACTATGCTTCAATATTGGTTTTGCTTTTCGATTCAGTGACACACAATGATAAATCATTATTATGTGTGTCACATCAATCTACTGCGCAAATAAATTATTTGATTTTTTGCATCCATATTTCGATTAACGAATTAGACATACATGAGTCATATAGTGTCCATAATGGTCCTAGTAGACACTTTATGAGGCGTGGACGGGTGTCGGAGTGAGCCAACAGCGCCCCGCCTCATTGCGATTCAGCACGACCTGAACGAAACTTCACCTTATCCGGCCACCTCGTAATGTCTCCATTGTTCACCAGATTGGTTAATCCATGAATATCTCTTTGGGTGCATCACCTACCTTTCTAATGTCTGAGTCTGATACTCTGTAACTATAATTCGCTGTATGAAATTCCACTCCAAACGCATTCGATTTTAGCGATTTCACGCAAATTTGCCTGCGAGTCTGTGAGAAGTTATTCCCATATTCGTTTCTAGATTTGGTGAAAGCAAGGCAATGTTAGGCTAATTGCTCTCCGGCTGCATTGTAATGCAAGCTACACACGACACATCGTGGTTTTGCAACCATTAGTGTTAGACATTTGCTAACCTCAATGTGCAAATCTTTAAAAGAGTCTTGCTTATTGTTCTTCTAACTCCCTATTGCTAAAGTGCATTTGCTTGTGAATGTTTGTAATCGTAACAGCTTTAGCTGAGAGACTAAATCTGATGTTTTGTTAGTCGCCTTTTAATTTTCTAGTTACATTTTTGTTTTATACACTTTCATTCATTTCATTTCCCATTGGTGCTTTCAATGCTTCCGTATTTGCATTTTTTGAATTACTAGAGCGTTGGACTGTAGTTGTTGCGTCTGTTTTGCGGTAATTTCACGGCTGGCGCGGCGGAGTGTACCTACTGGTGGAAAAGTGAAGTGCGAAGTTTCGGCGAGGCGGCTCTGGCGCGGTGGAGCGTGGCCGGCGGGGTCGACGGCTGGTGTGCCCGTGCCACCGCCGCCGTCCGCCCGCCCGCCGCACATACCTCCTTCACTACGCAACTCTATGTTATTATCTCCAAGAGCTAATATCGCTTTCATGAACACTCCAATTGCAACCTCATAGGTACTTATAATGTGGTTAACATGTAAATTGTAAATCATCCGCCGATGCTTTTTGTCTTTGTTCCCATTCAACTTTATTTTTTGTTGCTAGACATTTTACGAAATTGCTGGCTGAATCTTTCCTTTACCTAGTCTGAATATTCATTGCCGAACATCCGAACCTCCATTATATGACGCGTGTCAGACGTCTCTTCGGAGTCAGGATATCGAATTAAACTTGTAGAGTGCGCTGTCGCCGCGGTGATATACAAAACAAATACGTATCGCTGTGGATTCTGGAGGTTTCTGCGAGCGGGCGGTGGCAGCCGGCAACATCTGGAGGGCGAGTTGCGCGGGCGTCGGCGGGGCGCATGCGGGGTGCGCGGGGTAGCGGGCCGGGCGCTGCACCGGCGTCGCCGCGCGCCAGTCCCCGAGACACCGGCCGCGCGAACGGCCACCGCGAGACCGTACCAGTGAGTAAGGAGCCTTAGAGAGGTCTCAGTGCCGCGAGTGACCGCGCCGCCCAGCAACAGCGGCGCTCGCACCCCGCGACACCCATATGTGAGTCCTAGCACCCACGCGCTCGATGCCCTCTAGCCGGCGAGACAGCCGCTAGCCGGCCGGCTTTCTAACCTAGCCGCTTGTGGTGTATTTCTGAAACAAAAGAGTAATTAAGTGATCGGTGATGATGGATGATTTATTTGTGATGTGGCTAGTGAAATGTCTTCATAAATGCACCACGAACGGTGGACTGAGAGCTTTCGCAGTTGCTGCTGATTTTTTCTTGTTTTCCATGATTTCTAAAATAGAGAAGTTTAAGTGATAGTTTCAAGCAGGATTAGTTTTTGTCAGAACTAACAATAAGAATTAAAGTAATTAAGTGCTCTGAAGGCACAGTGGGGCATAACAGTATACTTTAGGGCCATAATGTTACTCATAGTTAATGTTCGGTTATATCAATTAGTTTAATTAACACTCCGGCATTATCACGCGACCGTCCGTCGGTCGGCGCGAGGCGGGACACGAAGAAAACAGACCGAGAAGAACCATTTGATTTTAATTTCTAATTATGCCGTAGATACTCTAGAAAGGAATCCAATAAGATTTTTTTTCTAAGCAGAATTATGGTAACAAAATGAAAGTATTTGTACGGTCTAACACAAGAATAGTATACAGGAGAGATATTAAGGTTGATAATTTTTCAGAAATCGCTCGACCGGTGTTTCTAGTTCTTTCACAATTTTATACCATTCTCTAAGGCTTCAACTTAGAGTCTAAGCTGTCCAGTGTCTATTAGTAAAAATAATTGTACTAACAGCCAAGTAATTCTCGAGAAAATTCAACCTTTATAGGAGCTCCTGTCCATCCGTGTGAAGGAAAACATCGTGATGAAACCTGCATATCGTAGAAGAACAAAAAAATCTAAGGCATGTGAAATCCGCCAATCCGCAGTGGTGGATCATGGCCCCAGTTTCCTCGATGTAAGGGAAGGTCTGTGACCGATCAGGGGGGCAAGGTAAATATACTGATGATGAGGAGGAGGAGCTCCTGTATACTTTTATTGTCGACTGTACGGTTAAAAATGTAATTATGAGATCATGACATTCCTTGTTTGTGAATTGTTATAGGGAAAACTATATACGTATTTATACTTGGGCGAATAATAATATTGCTATACTGGTATGTTTACGGTAAACTATATTGTCTTGATGTACTATTTTTTCCCGTGTGTAATCACATAATCTTTTCTCTCTCCTATTAGAATCTTATATGATTCTAATATAGATTCCATTTTATGCCAAACAAGAGGTGTATGCAGTTGGCATAGTATTGTCGTTGCTCTTGGAGGGCAATTTTAATAGGGGTCCATTTCGCACACACAAGAATATGAGAACAAAATAAAAGTAAATTCCAAACTGGTTTTGGAACCTTTGTGGTATTGAATGTAGCTCAAGAAGCTTTGAAGCTTATAATACTTTGTAAGTACGTACTACACATTATTGGCAAAGAAATATTGTTATTAGTTTGTCGACTCTAGTTGTAATTGAGATTATCACAAAACTTTGATCGAAAACTTTTGATTGCCAGAATATACAAAAGTCTCCAAAAAAAAAAAAAAAAAATGTTTTATTCATTGATTTTGTCACAATTCTGAGCTCTACATATAACTTCTTAATTATCCAAGAAATATATTTATTTTATTAATACGATAAGACCGTCGTAGAAAATAATATTAAGCAACAGCTCTTTCCACAATATCTATAACTTCTAATCATACAGAGCAATTGGATTATAATCGAAGGACAACTTTCAAGTTTCAGTCCTAGCAAATAAAAATCAGAATCTGATCTGAGCCTTAGACAACGTATGATAGACATACCAGAATATTCACCGGTCGCCTTCACAGAAATTCTCTTGTGGCATTTATTTATGCTTGGTAAACGTATCAACTAAGTAACATGAGTATATAATTATGAAAATGTCTTACTAGAAACTCGGCTAGATAACCACAACGCTTTTATTTAGCACATTCTTTGTCAGCTCCAAGCATTATCTTACCTAATTAGAAAACCGGGGAAAGGCGCCTACTTACTTACGTTTAATTAGGTTTGTAGTAAAAGTAACCAATTATAAAATGTTTGTAAACGCAAGCAAGTAGCTATGTACTAGCGGAAGGGTGCACCGTTATTGTAATCATCATGTAACAGATTTGAGCATGCAAGAGCTATGTAATATCGATTAAATCTTAAACCTTGTAATTACCATTTATTAAGCAAAAAAAACATCTCAATGTGTGTTCTTATATTCCACTGTACCTACTTACTACACTATGCCTTTGTGTATTATATAACCGCAATTTGTGGCAACCACTTTGAGATATTAAGTGACTTCTACATTAGGTTTATGGGACAATAAACAAATAAAACTGCCTGCAAGTAAAAATCCAATATAAAATAAAAGGGAGTAAAATACAGACACAGATGAACTCACGCCTGATTTCTGTACTCAGAGATGATTGATTTCCATCTGCTGTGCATTATATAATGACGAAAATAGTATCCTCGGAATCCGATTACGAGTTTCGATCTTTATGATTTCTGTCAATTTCAAGCGGGTAAAGTGTTAATCAACCTGTTTATATGCAATCCTAGGTCTCGGATTTATACCTGACTATTGCTTTATTAAGTGTTTAACTGCTAATTTCTCTCGTACACGCATCAGTACACAGTGGTCGTTATTGCCGTTGTATTTGCTTAGAAAGTACATGTGAGAAAGTTCTATATAAGGCTGTAGCAGAGGGGACAATTGTCAAAATAATGCTATTGCACATTGGAACGTCATTGATATTGGTAACCAAAAATGAAAAGAAGAACCAACGTAAATACACGTTTTTTTGGTATAAATAAAAAAGTTACCGAGTTCGGGATCTTGAAAAACAAACAATGTATAACGTTGACGGCTTTGTCCAAGAAGTTTCAGAGTTTGGGGATTTTCTCATAACTTTAAGTTTTTCTAAATTCCAATCCCTGTAACTTCTTAATTATACAACATCGGCAACTAGTATAATTCCGGGCTAAGTGTTTCGCAGGTTGATGCAATGGTTCCCATTGTGGCAGACCAGACGGCTACACAAGACAGATGTATGTTCCATTGAGCTGTCGCCACACAAAGACCACCTGAGCGATCGCGCTGTTGATGGCGTTGTTAAACCGAAATGTGTCGGCGAAAATCTATCGCCAGTTTGCCGACAGTGTCCGTCCGTCTGTCGGCAATCACTCATAGCGTTTACTAGCATTGTCTACAGACCAGACATTCGTTGAGACAACAAACTGATTTAGTGTTTGCTCTAGATCTGAACTGTCATGTGAAAGTATTTTGACTGCTAATGAATTTCCGCAACAAATTGAAGTCGAAACTGATTTGAGCATTGAAATCAATTTAAAAGACAAATGAGCAACATTTGTCTCTCCCTATATGGCAGAGATCATCAATTCATCAGTCGAGTGGGCATTATTTCTGGAAGTCGGCAAGTGTTAATATTTTTATAGCTATAGCAATATAGCATCTAGCATTGCTCATCTCATCTCGTACAGTGGTATCGTTAAAAAAACAGCCTCTTAGTCATGCATGAATCAAACAAATTTCAAGCTTAATTTATTAGAGGGGGTTACGGGGAAACTTCAATAAAAACGTTCATGAGAATATGGTTCGCGGTAGCTAGGTTTTTACGATGTCAGTCAGAACATTGTTATATTTGAATACAGAGCTGGAGCCGTCATTGTTTAGGCTATCTCCTTGGTCTAATCTGGCATCTGCATGCTAAATATGTTGTTTGCGAGCTCGATTCCCAGACTATTACCGTTCGCACCGTCATTAGATACAGTTGCACGTGAAATATTCTTGAGATATTCGAGAGCACAATTTGGAGAGTGACTGGCGGCGGCGGCGGCGACGGTCGCTGGTGTTGGCTGCATGATGAGAAATGACGAGAATCCCGCTAGTCACTGCTACGGTACTTTGTTTGGTTCGCTGTTGCTCCTCTTAATGCGTTTCGTCTTACCAATGCGGTCAATTAATCATTCATTCCGTAACTCTGCTGTATTGTGTTTTAATGCTTTGACTAGGCGGCTGGAAGACAATGTATTGTGGAAGCCTTTTATGTTCATCAAATCATTATGTCTGGTCGATGATTTTTGTTTTATACGTTGTAGTTTTATACAACGAGTATTGCATTACCATTTACATAATTTATTATCTACCTACATCTTTCTGATACAACTAGGTAGGTTATGTAGAGAATCCAGCTGGAAGGACCAAATAACAGTTACAGGACTAAATAACAAATAAGATGTATTAATTCACTACATACATTAATATATTTAATTTAGTAAATACCTAACAATTTCCAGCCCCGTTGCTGCTGACCCCATTACGGTTCTCGGAACAGATTTATTTGCTTTTACAGCTGCCAAATTGTTCCATAACAAGGTTCTCATCGGGACACACAAGTGTCCATTTACGTCAAATAACCGCATGATATCGAATTTTGGTATCATATACAAGGACATGTGGTAACCACGTTATTATGATCTGATGTGAGATTGAATCTTAGTGTTATGTCGGTAGGGTTGGCTTTGTTTTGTTGTGGCTGCGCGAGGGCGGAGCGGTGACGTCACTAGACAAGCCAGCTGTAGGGCGGGTGACGTCACCTCGGCGCGGTCGTCGACCCCCTACAACCCTCCTACCCTCGCCCGACCGTCGCCCGCTAGCTGCGCCTACCGCCTGTCTACCTAGATACTTCCTACATATCATGAATAAATTCTATTATACGACCTGAATGCCCGCCGTCGCGCCGACCTGGGGCAACCTGCGCCTGAAACAGAAATTTCATTTGCCGTCTGCTTCGCTCATTCAGCAGGAAACATTTTCAAAGCCTATTCTTGCGGAAAATACGGCTTCCAGGACATAGCACTCCGTTATTATACTCCACATAAAAATCTTTTCAGATATTTTTCATTGCATTTAGTAAAATTGTTTTCTGTGGTATAAAAAGTGTGCTTAAAATATCGCGCATAATGAATGGCATTTTCAGATTTGCAGTCCCCACTTTTATTCGATGCTATTTTCAGAATTAAAAACAGAATATGATACGAGATCCCGGCGTTAAATAAACGAAATAGTCGAATCTACTTTGTTCAGAATGGTAATGTTTTACGACGGTAAGAAGCCAGAGCAACCTTGCATGCAATACATTTGTGTTTTTTTACGTGTAATTTATGGAATTACACGGCCTACGTTCTCCTGTGGGGTATAATATCACGACCCCTGTGCTTTCCACCCCACCTGGCTCCAGAATTTCTCATGGGAGTCGTACCTCCGTTAATAAGTGCGAAAATTGCATCCCTAGCTTCAAAACAAGTCGCGTGCCTAATGCACAAAGACAAAGTTTGTAAAAGTGTAGATGTGACATTTTCGAAATAAATAAATAATAAGAAACCGCGCAGATTAAATGTTGAGAGTTACGGTATAAACCTACCTATTAGCCCAGTAGAAATCGACATTAAAATCGCAAAACATGATATAGTTCTGCATTTTTGATATGTTGTATGGATCAGTTAGGTTAAATCCAAATTTGCAACTACGAAAAACTTGTGCTCGCTGCGCATAAACCCTAACTGATCCATACAATATATCAAAAATGCAGAACTACATCATGCTTTGCAATTTTAGCCTTTTTAGTGTCGATTTTAAATATTTTTTTATATATAATAGAAAGAAAACATAATGGACATTCTTACAATATTTTATGTAACATTAGGTAATATGACATAACTTAGGATAGAGTTTTATATCAGTAAAGCAAACAAATTAATTAAAATTCACAACTTTTCTCAACTTAAGAATTTGCTTTAATAGAAAGTTATTATGAGGCATATTTGAACAACATTGTAAACTGAAAAAAAATATGTGAAAAGGTCTTTGTACAAATAATATGCTCAATACAAGGCACTTAGCCCAATGGCTAGGGTGTGACACTGCGTCGCGAAATGCTAGAAGAGAAAATTTGTAATGTGGAAACATTGCTAGCCTTAAAAACTGTGTTTATTAACTGGACTATAAAGGAAATGCACTTTTTGCTTTTGCTCCATCCACCTGCAGTAATCATAACTGCTCTAGAAATCCGGTCTCGTTGTGTTTTATTGCGTCCGTAGCATATTTTGCTGTGTCGGCTTTCACTGGTGTTTCAAAACGAATCACGATTTACACGACACGGTTAGTTAAAAAGTAACCAATTGTGTCTGTGCTGATTGGGTGTCGAGATAGATAGAGTATTTAACAGAGGCCGAAAAGTGCTACCCATTACAATTTGTTTTTGCAACACGTTAAAACCTTAGCCAAAAGTTACTGTAATTGAAGACCATTAATCGCCCCAAAATAACAAAAGTGAATAAAGTTCTGTAATTAAGAAGTTGCAGAGCTTGAAATCTTGAAAATTTCTATGTAACCTGTAACTTCTTAATTGCACAAAAAAAAAATCCCACGGAAACTAGATGATTAATTTTAGTTTACAGTAACTTTTGATTACCTATAATGATCGTTGAGTTGTAATATTTTTAACTGTCAGTCTAACAACCCGCTTTAATCAAAAAGTGAGTGTTGACCGTGCCGTATGTTATTATATACTTTTTTTCTTGTTATTAGTCCTAAAACTCATAAGAAATTCCTAAAATTAGACTCTGAGTTCGCAGTTTACACTCGTATCATAACTTGTGAGAAGATTGTACCGCGATACAGGTTCTACTGCGACTTGTAAATATATATAGTATATTTTTGTATAATAACTAGTTCAGGGCGACAACTCTCGATCTACATTTAATAGCGTTACGATTATCGCGTTAATCTCAATTTCTCCGATTTATGCATCGCGGCACGTATTGGTGCCGATGCCGGCCCGAGCCACGCGATGAGTTGCATTCATCATCCTTGCTCTTGCTACACTATTCTAAATTCATACTCTAGAAAGTTCTAATTAGAGTTTAGACGCTTTCGTTTTTAATTTAATTAGTTATGTATACTTTCCTCTATGATAATATAATTACCTTAAAACACAAACGAAAGCATAAGTGAGACGATTGCAATGTAATTTATTACTTCAGAAATTGCCTAATTCTTTTCACTTGCAATTGCAATTCAAGATTTTTTAGATGTTGTATGCTTTTTCTTTGAATTTATAGTACATTTTAAAGTATAGTACATTACATTACAATTCTACCTATAAAGTGTTAGTAATACAAAAGATGAAGTTTATGTATTTTAATCGAAAATCGTACAGGTTGTTCAACTGAACCACAGGATAACTAATAACTTCATTTTAGCATCTTGTGACTACCCAGATACTGAAAGTTTCTTTAAGCTTGACTTTGAGTATATTTACGTACTTACACACAGTACATAATATCTGTACGGTTCTCTTCGACATCTATTAGGTATATCTAGAACATGTTTTTGAACATTATTTTACTTGTTGCATGCACCATTTTCAATAGTTATCTTTTTATGTTACACATCCATACTCCTTTGGAAATTGCATCTTACTTTATCGTAAGTTTTTGCTTCCTAGTCATTTTATGCTATCTAATCTTCTTTATAGTTATCCTACTAACATTAAACCAAATGGTTTATAGAAGATTCTGTCTCTACCCACTCTTTATATTACTGCGCACCTTTACGGTTACGAGAACTGCCAGTAAATGAAGTAAATAACCCTTTAATAGCCAACAATTCTACATTATTGCACTACGTTCTAGTTTTAGATTGCTGTGTAGAGTATTAGGTTAGACATCGTGAAATGGTAGATCTGAATTATTTGTAAAGGTGAATTCAGAGCACATTGGAACTTGAACGATATTGGTAATCAAAAGATACTGTAAATTGAGAACATAATACATCTGAGAGGTGGTCTAGTGCTGGAGTGGAGACCCGGAACCGGACGAAGAACTTACGGTTTTACATCTGTTTCGGGGACAAGCGGCTCATTGGACTGGATGTCGTTATTAAGTCTGGCGAGGTCTGGTGGGGACGCATCTTGCAAAAGACTGAGGAATGGTGTGACCATGAAGGTTACAATACAATGGGCTGTTAAGAAGTATAAAACAATATATAACTGTAATACTAATATAATTGAATTAATATTCTAATAATATAATTAATGATTAAATGAAATGTATAGTGCATAGGTGATAAACTGTAATGCTATACTTTTAATGAATAAATAAATCGATAAATCGAAAACACATAAAATCCGCGGAAAACTTAGAAGAAACAGTGTCACAGAATTTTGATTTATTAAAATTGTGTATCTTGCGACATTATCCCCATCTCAGAATCAAGAAGATATGGAGCTTTATTTGTATTGAGGACGGGCTTCCAACAGCATTGAACCTATGTAAGGAGGTACTGTATCGATTGTATCTTTACATTAGAATTGTATTATCCGTTGGGTGCGTATTGTGGATTGCGTGCACGTACCTTTCCCTGAATGAGGGCTGCCAGTCGACTGCTCGCTACGTGAGGAAATGTCCCCCGCGAGGAGCCCTAGTGCTATCGATTACGGGATACCGAGCATCGCTTTAATTGACTATTACTTACCATTGTACAGTCGATAGAACATCAATCTATATACCAATGCAATCTAGGCCGTGTTACCATCCCATAGAGTGCCAGTGTGTAGCAAGCACTTGACTGTACCGTTGTACAAAAAGAAGACCGTTTGAAGAACAGGCTACCTTTAAGGACGATGGAGACGTCAATGACGTAACAAAATTCCGTGGTATTGTGGTAATAAATCATCACACATTTTGGGGATAATAATATGAGCCGACTAACCACAGCTACCTGTGAAAATGTTTGTAATCAAATTGGAAGCCGGCCGATGTAAACCAAATAAAGAATGAAACATCTTTCAGCAAAAAATATTCCTTCGTGGAGTTCGTTGTGCAATCAATTATTCGGGTTCCTTGCTCTTAATACTCATATTGTTTGCGAGTACTACGTTACGTTTTTGTTCTTAGTTTATTAAATTTGATTACCAATATTGATTAGCATAGCCTTCTCATAGCAATTTATATTGACAGTTCTCAGTCTCTCCTTAAAGAACCAAACGTATTGACGTTGAAGTATACCAATCATGACTGGTCATTTATCTAACAAAACACCGCTCTATATTCTAAGAAGACTCGGAGAAGTGCACTCGAAGTCAATGGCGTACAGTCGTCATTGGTAAAATTTAAAATACGATTTCAATTCTTATGGCGGACAAAATAAGAACGGCCTAAATTCCAAAGTGTTACGCTTGATGTGTTTTCGAAAACACTACAGATATAATCTGAGTCTCGAGTCGTCGATAAACAATAAGAGAAATGTGCTTTCTCGGTCATATACATAAAAGTGGAAAATAATCGTTTTATATTTAATTGGTTGTATGATTTGCTAACGGGGACCACTGCGGAAGTCGAGGGGAATCGCAGAGTGACTCATTAGTGTACTGAAATGAACCACGCAGAAATAATTGGTTACCCATTAATCAATAAGGGCTAGACTAGTGCTAGCTTCATTCAAGAAGCTTCGTTCACTTATGATTCGAGAACCACTGCACCAATTTCAGTACGATTTTCACTTAATTACCTAACAGTATGAAAAAACAAAATAATATTGCTTATTGCAAGCAAATTCATTGTGTACATTTTTAATTGCCGTCACTTAGCTAGGTGCTGTATTGCAGAATATAAAAAAGCGGCTTCAGGTCATTGACTTCTTTGTTGATGGTACTAGAGATATAGCGACAAGAAACTTTCAGTGGGGGCATTAAAATGCATATTTAACACTAGATACTTACAGTTTTACACAATATACTTACAGTTTAAAAACAATAATATTGCATACTAGAAAATAGTATTTATCGTAGCAAAGGAAATGTTTGCTTTTATAAGGGATCCACTATAATTCCTTTTAATATCTCAATCATCCCAGATGGGATCCGATGTAGTATGTTACTAATTCCTTTTATAGCTGACGGTTGAAGCTCCAAACCTTCCTTCGACTTTCCAACTTTGTATCATTCTACGACTGTCTTTGTGGTGACTTTAAATCATTCCATAGTTTTTTTTGCGTTAGTCTGGATTTAGTACTAGCTACGCGTGTGACTAATGGCCTGTGGCCGAGCCGGATCGTGACTGCTTGGAGTCCAGAACACCAGACACTGAATTTGATTTACTATTGCTAAACACAACTTTTTGCGATATTATTGGGTGAGCGTGCAAAAGCTTAAAAGGTATGTTTATGGATAATTTTACTGCGAAATCCGAATGTCATTTTCGTAATGGAGTCCACGAGTTACAACTTTTACATCCTCTTAAAATCATTGGACATGAATTAGAGATTATTTGAAGTTATTTTTCTGAATTCAAGGCTTCGTTCCGCTTATAATGTACCAAAACGAATAAACCGAGAGCTTTACACTTTCAGTTGGTTGTTTTTGCCATGCCTATCCGATCGTGTCTATCGAAGAAATCCAACCAAAACCAATGATTAATATACTGACGATAACGTAACCAAAATTGAACCGAAAAATAAATTGATTTCGATTTAAAAATTGAAAGCTACGGTTACGTTGGGTGTTGTGCAGTGTGGCGTAAAAATAGTCTCGAGTTCCACGTGCCTCACGGCAGCGTCGGTCGCGGCCCTTATCCGGCACGCCTCTTCGCTTAGCCACGGATAATTGTTGCTCTATATGGATGTATGTATAGCATTATTTATTCTGTGATGTGGTGGCAATAAATTACGAAGGCATTTTTAGGGTTGCCTACAAATTGGTGTTTATATTTCGATGGAAAGGACATTTAGTGGTGGAAGTTCGTAGCTAAATTATAGAATGAAGAAGGTGACATTTTTGTGTAATTGATGTAGATCTATCTTAAGTTTTGTTTGTTGTTGGTAAACTGGCAATTGTGCAAATAACTCGTACATTAATCGCATTACTTTTCATTTTAAAACTCTCTAGGCGATGCTAACGAAAGATAAAGGAGAATTAAGTTTTGTGCAACGGATTATGAGTATTAAAAACTGTTGTTACATCAGCGTATGTGGTTAAACGGTTAACGGTAACACTGATGGGCGATATCTTAAAAATAATGGTATGTTACGAAAATTAGGGAATGAGATCATGGCTATGAAATATATTGCGTATAATAATGGACTCCCTTATCTAACAATTTATCTCCTTGCTCTTCTGTTTTTAATCTTCATCATCAACATCATGATTACTATGGTTTACTTGTTCGGAAACCCATCAAATTATAATTGCACCCTGCTCTCAAACATGTCACAGCCTCATGCATGACAGTCGCATTATGAATATTAATATTCATGTGGCGGGTTTATTAACATCATTGGGAGGTGTCGTTGCAGTGACGGCTTTAGGCAAATCCCCCGTACCATGCCCCTCTGGATGCGTTCTTTATAGATAATAAGAACGCATCTAGTTTTTAACTTGCAATGGTGTAAATATTTTTTTTTAAATGTTGATGGCATCTCCAGAATTTCATATAGACGGTATGAATTAACACTAAAAAGTCTCACGAAATTCCCTGGTCTGCTATTTTAAATGGTACGAACACTTTTTACCATTTAAAATAGCGGATCAGGGAATTTCGTGAGATTCTTTGCGTTAATTCATACTGTGTATATGAAATTCTGGACATAATCAATAATATTCACCAATCGTCATTAGATATGTACTCCTAGGATAATAAGTCAAACTTTATCATTTGTTCCAAATTGTAGAGCGAGAATTTGTAGGTCATCTAAATAAAAAATATAAAAAACCTTTCGAGGTCCTCAAAAATGAATAGGAAAGCCGTCTCTGCGTCGTTGTTAGTTGCATGTTGGAAGTTAGGCGTGCTTGCTCATACCCGTATTTACATTTCGTGCACAGGAGCGGCTTGATTTACAGGGCCACCGACACTCTTGACACGGGCGGGACTTGAATTAGTGTTGTCGTGTGTCACACGATATTTTATTTAGCTCCTCTTGCCTCCGCTGCCACGGGCTTACATATTTCGCTCCAAATCTCCATTCTTATGCCGTCACGGGCTATTTATAAATGAGCCTTATTTAGAGGACTGTCTTACTTGTACGGTTCCAACTTCAAGCGCAGGACACAATAATGAAATAACGAAATCAAGATGTCTCATTGCTGTATTATTTCCGCTTGGATTTAAATATATTCCGTAAAAATAGTTTCTTTAATCCGCTGGGAGTTAAAAACACCCTTCAAAGTGACACTGGAGATGTTATTAGAAAGAAGAGAGGTTGACAAGATTAATCGTTGGTCAGAGGAGCGGTAGTGTGGGGCACTTCAAAAGAGGCGAGGGTGATTGATGCGTCCAGTCTCCCCTTGACGAAACCCAGACTCCGGCCTCAATATGTCCTGAAGCCAATTTGTTCACAGGACGATATTGGCACTGTCGTTGACGAACTATTCAAAGCTCCGCGCGGTCACGCACGCTTGAAAGTCGAATTTATATGCTAATTGTAACAATAACTTCCTGCTTTCCGTGTTCAAATAATGAGCAAGTTTTTTCGAGAAGTGTTAGAGGTTTTTAGGCGGTTGCTCATCCATCATAATTTACTCGTGTTATTGAGGTTGAGCCGTGGATTGTTAGTCTGCATTCCACGTTTAATTAATGGCTAGTTACGAGAGCAGAGTTCTGTTACATTACAACGGGCGAATGCGGGAAGGCGATGAAATAAGAATGCAGTCATGCCGTGACATCATCACCACATGTTTTATGTGCCTTCACCAAATTCGTCGTCGCCGGGACGACCGGCGCCAGAGGGAGGCGTTAAGTCGACAATCAATTCCCAACTCTTTGTTTTTTTGGTATCGAACACATGCTACATTTAACCACTACGTTCCCGTATTTTGCGTATAAGAACCACAATAAAATTACAAAACCAAATGCATGAGAGACTTTTGTGGCGCCAACGACGATTGCTTCTCTGGTGTTAGACAATGGACAACTGCGACACGTACGCAGATGATGTAAGCGATGATTTCCTGTTGGCTCCGCGAAACGCTCGCCGGGTGCGCGTGCGCCGCGAGTCTGCCCGACTGGTGCGCTGCTTGCTAATTAGCCACGCTGACGTCAGCCGCGGAGCGTGGCTTTGGCGTGCTTCGATGTACTCCAGCGCTCGGCCCGCCATTATCAGGTGCCGTCGCGCGGAAACGACGGCAACAGACGCTTTCTCTGGCGATAACCTGGTGTCCTTCAACACCGCCAATTCTTGAATAATATTTACTTTGCTTGACAAACTCTATTATGACATCGAATGCCAACAAAACAATGCCTCCAACCAGAGCGGAACTGCGAGCACATTTATTACGGCTATCTGATATAGAATTAAATTGTGGTTGCCTCATAGGTAGTGAAAAGCGCCAAAGAAGCGTCGAATCCTGCGATCGCGATTGATAAACCAGGCGGGGCTCGGTCGCGTCGTTGAGCGTGACTCATCTTAATAGCAGCAATTATGGTAGCGAACGGCGCGGTCAGCGAGATCGTGCCACGTGCCAGACTCGGCTCGCAACCGATCACAACGAGACTGACTCAAACTCTTTAAAGGGCCAGACACTGCGCAAACTCCGTGCGTTCGAAGACACGGTCCGCTGCCCCCGGTCAATGGTAACGTTGTATGCAGACCAGAAAAAAACCTTTGGCTACAATCTACGCCACAACGTTCGCTGCAAAAACCATTAGCAGTTTGTGGCGGAAGCCGTCGTCGCCGCCGACGATTATCCGAAATCTCTTTGCAACAATTGAAGGTCGTAACGATTGTCATTTCGATGCAGTTGCACCTCTAGCCGCGGCCGATAGAAGGAAATCGTTTTTTCAATCTGTTTACTAATGAGGTCGGGCAATATCGTAAGAAGTGAAACAAAAAGTTCATCATCGGTACGCTGGCTAACCGCTAATTGGGTACTAGAAAATGCATTTTGTTAAAAGATTCAAGGAAAACTGCATTTCTGTCTGGTATTGGAGAAGGGTTCATTCAAATTCTCTAATATACGCTATACAACCATACTAAGGAAAACTTCAACAGTGCCAGTAGGTACCTATCTCTAACAAAACAGCATCTAATCTGTTTATGATTCACTGGCACACAAAATCCCAGGATTTTTTGCACATTTCGCAAACAATGATTCATCTCGCAAAACCTTGAGCGTTTTCGTGAAAGAAAATCGTTAGTTACAGCTAGCTTTTATCATATAGGCGCTTCGAAAAAGTTTTGTATAGCGTGAGACTATTACGGCTAATATTAAATACATAAGTGATTCCATTATACGTTTTAGATAAACAAAACAATTTCATACTAAAATGGTTCGTTGTTTTGAATCGTGTTACGAGTGCTTCTAAATGTCACGCGCTGACTCTGTGAAAGGCTGCGCAGCGCAGTGCACTATTAAATACCATCACGATCTCGTTTTGGATTGTTGTAAAAACTGGAGCCCAGCGTCTGTGATCTCTTAGATTCGGCCACTAAACTCTTAGAGTTATTTTTAGAACTGGGTCTATTCAACTAACGGCAATGGATTTTATTATTAGTCATGGCGTTGGTTCAAGCCCAAGGGTCACTGCGACCTCAAAGGTCTATTGTGACCCAGTCAATTGGTGTGGAGAATCATTGGCGTTCTTTAGGAGAGGATTAGGTCCAGTAGTGGATAGCAGTAGTGCAATTTGGAAGTTGAATTCTATTTTTAACCAAAAATTACAGAGCATATCAAGCTTTTAGCTAGTGGTTGAGGAGTGTTTTCTCCAGAGACATTGATCTTACTTCGCTGGTTTTTACATTACTATTTTTCTTTTTATAAAATCGGGTTTCCGTCAACCAATGGCAACAGCATGTACGGTCTAATGCAGAGAAAGGTGTACAGGAGAGTTTTTAATGATGAGATTTTCTCAAAAAGTACTTGACTTACGGCAACAATTCTTTCACTGTTAGATGGATATAAGTTAAGGTAATGTAACTGTAAAGGAATTATTAAAATCGGTCCAGTAGTTTTTGAGAAAATCGCAACATCAATGAGGCTCCTTGTATACTTATCTCTGTCTTCGACTGTACCTATGTTTCCGCTACTTTAATATATTGGAAAGAAACGGGAATTCATTAATGTATCTGGTAAGATTCTTATAAGATAACGACTGCCTATCAAGTTGTTCGAGATCTGCACATTAACGATTTGAATCATGATCGAGCGAGAGACATCGTCGCGGTGCAGAGCTACGGACTGTGCACCTCCTCGCCCCATTTCCTACTTTCTACTTGGCGGACGCACCACCGCGCAGTTACCGCAAATCCTATTACAATGAAACCCACGCACAAATTATTATATTCAATAACTGGCTGTGACACAAAAAAACCACGCCACATTTTGCCGACCATTTCACTGAGGCCAGTGGTCGGCGGAATGCACTCCTTAACCATTTGTTATCAATTTAATATTATACTTTTACTAAAAATGACTTCTCTGGCAAGACATTATAAACATCTGTATTATTACGGAATGCAATAAGTATATTGAGTAACGGACTCCAATTGAAATTCTCTCGATTATTTGAGTTTTTATTTGTTTGGTAAAAATTATATAACCAATTACGTACTCGTATCGTGTGCGTGTATATCTGCTTTTTTACCTTCATGTCTCAATCACAGAATAAAATATAATGTGTTATTTATTTATCTATGCCCTTTATGTTTTTTATTTCTAGAAATCTATAGTGCTGCTTTCAATTGCATGTCTTTAGATACTTTTGTCGTCTAATAAACTAGATGCACTTATTAACTTTGCGGTTAGTCCAGGAATTTATGACGCTGTTATTTTCCTTTACGGCCGGTGTCATTTATTTAGTCATTAATTTGCTTCGGTTGTTATATTACTAAGCGTCCTGTAATTAAACTTTTATTCCTTTATAAAATATGTTAGTGTCCGTATAACCTATAGGTAAATAAGATCAGCAGCTCAAGAGTTGAGCTGTCGACCTTTTTATTTACTTACATGCTGTCACGTGGTTCTACTAGTGCATAATCAAAACCTACTTGTTATCCAAACATTTCTAGAGCGAATATTTATTTACGTATCATTGGTGCATTACTTTTACCGGTTCTAGACATAATACCTACGGGTGGTCATAAGTTCAGTTTTATAAACATAGATAGAAAAGAAGGAGATGTATAGGCAGACCGGGAGGGATCACCTATTGTTGTCTGATTGAGAAAGCCTTTTCGTAAAACAATGGACTGCTAATAATGAGGCGTTCAACGAAATGGAACCAGATTTCAGAGGGTATCAATTTGGTACGAGTACTCCTACATGCTACCCACATCGATATCTAGACATTTATTAATCTGTCGAACGGCTGACAGTTTACGAAACGCTTCTCATTACCAAATGGTAATAGCCGGTATGGTTTAAATAGTTATTTAATTGTAATCTATATCTTGAGGGATACCACCGGTGTTATCATGTCTCTCGTTACTGCCTCCGTGGATAACTCGCTGTCCGCCCACGCTGCACTCGGGATAAAGGTGCATGCACTGTACCCGCCTCCGCTGCTATGTTTACTGCGAATGTCTTGAAGTACTCCACCTTGATTGCTCGTTAATTATACTGCCGATAGCTTAACATTTATGGTCGATACTTCTTAAGCTTTTACGTTTTATAGTCTGCCGACATCTTTGACGCGTATTTTCGTCTCTGCATTTCCTTACTTAATATTTATATCTCCATTTTACATATTTTATTATCATCGCTTATTTTGGTATGATATTCTCCGTTTCTGTGCACATTAGACAAGAGTATTTATCGTCTGCAAATAGTCGAAGGCCATTTCGTGTCAGACCGGTTCACGTATAGTCTGGTTCCTCGGGCGATTGCAGAAAATGCATGGATTTAAATAGAGAGGCATGAGTTGCATGACCCAAACAGGTTCCCGTTTCAAGTTAGCTGCCCACGCAGCCGGCGTCATCCTGACCCCACCCGCTACCCTCACCGCACCGGTATGACTCATTTAACACTTTAACCTGCCATTTGTAGGTATACCTAACCAGTCGCATCGTTTGCTGCGAAATATATTTACACAGATCTGTCCAAAACATGTTTAACTTTTGTGCAGTTGGTGGAGCTGTGTGAATACTTTAAAGGCTGCTAGTACTACTTTTATTTTTATGACATTTTTATTACTGAACGTATGTATACACTAGCCATTATTTTATACTGGGGAACAAGGAACAATGCATCATTCAATGGCGCCGAATCAACAAATAATGGCGCGTGGTTTGCTGATTCATTGTCTCCCACACTGGATTGACACATACAGAGTGCTGTGTTAGGAAGGAATATATTACTGGCGATGTATCTTAGCTTTCTTTTTAATTGGTGTCCAGTTTTAGCTCCGTCTGTGGCTCGGTTCTAACAGGCTGTAGGTAGTCTAGAATGGTGGTCTAATTGAAAATGTCTGGTTCATATTTTCTCACGCTCTCGCGGGTCGAGTCGGGACTGCCGGTACTCGTTACAGTGACAAACCGGTGGTTGTATTCCGCATAAATTTTTGCGTGTCGCAATTTCGAATTCTCCCTGGAGTCGCTTCTCAGATGACCACGACAGCGTTGATTGAACCATGGTATCATGCGCGGAATTAATTCGTTTAAAATATTTTATCCAAGGATATGTCCGGGTTGGGTGGGTAGTCCGCTTCGATTTTCATAAGCTCTTTCCGAGAGGCAAAGACGTTCTGCATATATGCAATATACAGATAATCTACATGCGATGCAGTAGCGTATCGTCGTCGCGTCGGAGCGGCGGCGCATTCTTCCGTATTTCCTTGCGGTCTTTTTGCATTCTACATATTTATACACGAGTGGAGGCAAGAAATGAGACACGCTCCACTTGCGCCGCCCTCCCGTAGGCACCGCTTTTTATTTACACATACCTGCAGTACGTAAACATTACATGCACTATGTCTTTCACATACTGTGGTATATTACCGAGTACTTTGTCGTTCCGAGTTTCCGCGTAGTGACATGACTGACGGTCCGACTCTCGTGGGCCCAAATATGGCGCTGATTTCTCGGATTTAGCATGACCAGTTGGGCTGCTTTCGGCAGAAAGTTTTTTGCACGGGCCGCGTGGCTTGTGGGTTTCGTAACGCAAGCTCCATAGTGCATCGCCGGCGACTTTAGGCAGTGTTGTAATTGCAATTACTGTCCTTGATTTATGTGACAATAACGACAGAGGTATCAGTGACGCAAATCGGAGGTAATTTTGAACATTGAGCAAGAGAATCCTGGACCGGTTTTTGAGCAATAAACGAGGATATAAAAAGAGTAGAGAATAATGCTCGCTCAAAAAGAATTGTTTACTGTAACATTCAAATTGCTGGAACACATCGCATGATATTATAGGAGCTTTTCCTTATCATTCACATTGCTGTGTTAACGTGTAACTTACGATCTATTTCTATATCTTCAAAGTAAGCTATAAACTCGCTTTGATGTGTTCCAGTGCTACGCTTTGTATGTCATTTTGTGTTTCCAGCAGTATGTCTTTTTGTTTATCATAGCATTAGCCTTTCTTGGCTTTGGTTTGATTGTTGAAAATGTTTTTGATTCTACTATGTACTTGCGGTTCACCTACATTATCTTAATAATAGTTGCTCTTTCAAATAATGTCTACGATGTTATGTACTCAACTTGGTACCTCATTTATCATACAGTTTATTGATAATAGGTTGTTTGGCATGAGTAGACATTTCATTCAAATTTGTCAATTACCTGAGTGCCATTATGTGCCACGAACAAGCTCTTGCCTATAAATACAAGTTAGGCAGGATGCATGCTGCGTTTATATGCAAGAGTGGCGTTGAATTTAGCACGTCGACCATTTGAAGCGTTATCCGTGCCCGCGAGTTATGTCGGCCATAATCCGTGGATGCTAACGCTAACGACAGTTCGCAAAATGTACAGAAATAACCATCTCCCCGCCGCGACCACGCGATAATTCTGTCAGTGCACTCCAAATGCACTCGCAGCTGGAGGTTGTCGATGCTTTTTATTATTTCATTTCAAACTCAAGTTATTAAAGCATTTTGGTTTCAAATATTTCGGGGTGAAAACAAAGGCTACTTCAGGATTTCGAAAGTTTGATGTGTGCAACTGCTGGGTGCAATAATACGATTTGCCCGAAAAGCCATTTATCATCCAAGTTGATAAATTTGATTATTGTAAGAATGTAAAACCACTATTAATCCCACGTTTCTTTGAAGCTCAGGCGAGAAAATCGATGAAGCCATAATTGAACGTTAATCCATACTCTAGTCTTTCCAATCGTGCTGCAAGCAATAGCCGCCAGATAATCGAAACTTGTAAGGCTTCATCCCAAAAATCTAACCACCGCACCGTTCGTTTGTTCGATTCATACCCACCTTCAGATAACATAGCAAATTTTATGACTTTATTTATGAACATACGGGGTACACGGGTGAGACTTTCTTTTGAAATACGATCTCTACGGCCTGTGTCGGTTTACATTCATCTTTCAGTTTCTATTTTACGTTCAATAGAGTCCTCATGCGATTTGTTTGATTTGCTGTATTTGTGAGATAATCTTACTTGGCCGTGATCATGATTGAATGATGATGATTGATTTGTAAAGTTTTCTTGCACAGAAACTTGTTAGTGTTGTCTAGTATCTAGTAACTTGAATCGATTATAAATATTCTTTCACTCGTATGTCTTTCTTTTGTAGATCTATTATAGAGTTCTTGGCATACTTGTTGTGGTAATGAAAGTGTTTGTTGCGTGTGCAAGGGTATTTTGATTGCTTGTATTTCGCAGAGCAATTTATCTGAAGTATTTCATCAGCTCGAAACAACGTTAAATAAAAGTTTAAATTTCGCATATTTGTTACAAAGTTGTATTCTACACTTTTTGGTCCTACCTTTCCAAGATCATGTAATTATTAGATACTTACCGCCTGTCTGATATTGATATACAATGCATAATCTTTCAACTCTTTGTGTAGCATAGACTGTATTTGACCTAATAAACTTATTATTGCTGGTACTGTTAGTTCTTTGATTCGATTTCTCTTGGCCTCGGCCTCAGCACGCACAATAATGTGTTCGCTTTAGTATCACGCACCTTATTGCCTTTGCGAGTAATATTTGCAGTTTAACACAGGATGCATAAGTAACTAACTGGAATATCTACAGGTGCTGTATCCAGTACTTATAAAGATGTTATGCTATCCACAATAGTCAGGACTGATGTCTCTACATGCTTACATGCGGGTCTACCGCAGCCAATATTCCTTTCTCTCTTTACCTATCCTTAGATATCCTTTGCTTAGGTTAAATTCACCAATACAGAGGGAACTTTTATGAGATCCATTTCAGCCAATTTTGCCTGATACTTCTTTTTAGTTACATTATTTTCGTGCCTAATCGCTATTAATATTATGATGTTCATGTATGTACTTAACCGTCCCGCCACGACTAGCTAGCGGTCAATGTTATCAAAACATTCCACAGATTCTCACGCTCCGTTTCGAACCCGTGCAAATGGGGATTGCTTCGCATCTCAAACTCATTTTCATACTTTACATCTTACGAAACTGCATCTACATAATGTCAAACACATTTATTTGAGATTACCACATTAATTTATGAAACTTTAGCACTGGTAAAATACCTGAGTTCAATGGTTCGTGCAAATTGGACATTCGTGAATCTTTAATAACATTGACCATTTTCACTGAAGGTTAAATGAATGTACTCGTACCTACCTAACTTTTAAAGAACCAGTTATTTAGCCTTCAAGTGGTGACTAATACAGCGTCGGTGCACAGTGACAACAGTTAACAATGGCTGGGACTTTAGGTGACAGAATGGATAGCAATTTGGTCAAAATCTTGGACAACTCCTTGACCCTGCTTGGAGAGTCAATGAGTCAGTTCGTAAATTTCTTAAAACATTGCTAAGACGATTAGAAAGGATGGAATGGTCCTAATGTTCTTGTACTGAAACACGGTGAATCATCGGTTGAGTGCGCAACGCTGGCTTTGGGCAAAGGCATTTTGTTTGATGTAAGTTGCTCAATTTTTGTAAGTACACGGTTTTAAGTAATTCTGTTACGGGTCATTAGCAGTGAATTATATATATGCATAATGCGTATGCGTGGCTCAGTCGACCGTGAAGAAGTATAGGTTTGAGGTTAGAATTGAGACATTGATTTACATGAGTCGATGCAGTTCTTATTTAGTGTCATTTGTTAGAGCCGGGATCTGACACACATACCTAATACTACACACAATAGGATTATTTAAAATACGTATGCGCCTATTATCTAGTTATTAACTTTTTAATAACAAAGTATTTATGGAGATACTTTAGCTTAGGCTGAAGCAACGTTGGATATAATATCTGTGCAGCACAGGTCAAGGATAGTTCTAGATATATGTTCCCAAGAGTTTTAAAAACTTAGTGTGCTAGGTTCAAGTCAGACTCGATATGAGTTGACAGCTGTCCCGTTGAGAGCCAAAAAGTAAACTCAGACACATCCAAAAAATCAAGATCAGCAAGATAGTTCGGTATACTGCTGTAACTCAGTCTAGACTATTGGGCAACCATATAACTAAAGTAAACCAATCTAATTTTCGCAATCTTATCGTAATTAAAGTGTCACATCACCGTGTGAATTAGCATAGATCTCTATCTGATGTTGCAATGAGAAACAGACTTCGGAAGTGTTATTAGTTGCGGTGTATTGTAAACAAGCCCGTATGCGCGGACGTCGGCGCCGGCTGTGAGTCAGACAATCGCGATGTGGGCCGCAGCGGGCATTGTACAGGCTGCGGGGTGCTGCATTGTGTGATTGTATGCAAAGGAGGCGCGGGCGGCGCCGCCGACGCAACATCTTCGAGAAAGCGTCGTCGCCTGCAGGCTCGGGTCTCGAACCCATCGCTGTGCCCGACTTCTCATTACCAGAAAATGCACGAAAAGTTTTGCCATTTTGATACCCAAATACTACTCATCTAGGAAACTGCCATTTGCGTCTGAGGTCGAAATTATGAGAGTTTCAGCGAGAGCTTAGTGAAGTGCTAAAGATTCCCCCCCCCCCCCCCCTTCTCCTCTACTGGTCCATGTTCTGAGGCTCCCCCCTCTTTCCATCCATTCTCCCTGTATTTGGTTAGACCGTCTTTCCACCTTTACCTGGGTCTGAACTGTTACAACTGTCACATAAGACTTTTGACAATTGTAAGAAAGAGCTCACATTGCCAGAATCTCAGCCTTACTCAGTGAAGATGTTCTAGAAACCTATCATTTTACTCATTCTAACTACAACTTTATAATCTTGATCTTATTCTTTATCTTCAAAACAATTTCCGTCCGTAACTTCTTTTCGATAAGGACCGCTTTTGTCTAATTGTGCACAACCAATTTTGTTAACTGTTCTAACCAATCTTGTAATTAATCCAGGGAGTTATTACCGTTGAGATGAATCTCCGAACGAGGTGTGTTGGATTACGGGCAACATTGTTGATTGTTTATCTTCTTACAAACTTGTCTCTCCCTCACGATTTATGTCGTGATGAAGAGCCTTGCAGATTCACGAAATGATAGCTACCCCTCTTTCGTGAGTTAATGATGACTAAAGACTGTTCCTTGAGAATAGTTTTATTTTCTTCACCGTTTATACGATTTATTATTATTTGGAGTTGAGTGTTAAATCATTATTGTGCTCTATTTTTAAAAAAAAATCAGTTGCGCTGTGCTTAGGGACTGGATGCACTATGATGACTGGACTTTCAAGTTTCATTACTGAAGCTCAGCGAACCCAATGTCGGTCTACCATTGAATTTTTTTCGGGTTTTTAGATAACTTACGTACATTTACCGACTGTGTGATATTTACGACGGTCAAGGAAAAGATCGAAAGAAAAATAGCCCAAAAATTGCGTGACGAAAAGCTAGGCCCTCAAAAAGCAGCCCCAGACTATTCCACCTGTCATGAATGAGGGTTGAGCTTGGTACAAATTGGACCCTATTAGAATCGTAAAAGAACTCTAATAGAATCCTCTGGGCTGCAAAGGATAATTGGCATAGTTATCCCTTGCAGCTTGCAACCAGAGATCAATGAATCGTTGAGTCAATATGTACCTATTTAGATCTGAAGACTGTAAACGTTTGTGCACCGACTCAGTATTTAGTCATAACATAACTTACTAGTGTCACGTCAACAAACTGGTGAATAATGTCAGTGGAAGTCGTGATGTGTAATTTGCCGGTTGGCTCGGGTTTATGTGGCGGATTGTGTCCGCGACACGTTATGGGCTACTGCCACTGCCATTGCTCGCTGGTACACTGATAAAACAGGGAAATAAACACCTATAACTTAGCTGTTTATTTGTAGCTAAAAGAACTACTAAGCCTTGCCAGTCAGAGCCAATAATTGCAAATAATAACCAATCAAACTTAGTGTCTGCCCCTGTATACCGAAGCCCAAATCAAGTGTCTTATTTTGTAAAAACTACTAACATTTTAAGCTTTTCTGTGTTATTGCATAGTTATTTTCACATTATTAGATCGGATTACTTTATTTTCACAATAATGAACAGGTTCAATCAATCAGTTCCTTCAGTGTTACATCACAACAGGTAATTAGACGATCATATGTGTTTACAAAATAAGATACTTGAATTGGGATTTGGTAAGGTAGATTTTTAACGGTTGTATAGCTGCAGTTGCAAAACTTAACAACCATAGCTTATCTTTTCTTTCGGTGTGCTAAGCTCGTGAGCCACCAGCCGCCATGCACCATAATACCCTTGACCCGGCGTGGGAGGCAGCCAACGAAGTATTTTTAACCGAGCGGGTCATTAACCGCGCCAAGATACTTGGAAGACGAGATATCGTTTGCAGGCGAAAAGTATGCAACATTTGATACGGAGCAAATTTTTGTACCATTCGGCTAATCTACAATTCAAATTTACGCAGCTGCCAGCTCCAATAGGTCCAATTTCTGTGCTAATGCATATCAGGAGGCACCCCGGAGTGGCATCGGTTAATCCTGTAACAATTTTCCTCGACTTGAAATGAAATAACAACCGTCTTCCTCACAAAATCCTGTCTTAAATAACAGTATTAAGGCTTATATTTAGATCGTCTGGTGCCATGACCGTCCAAAATGGTGGTGCACATCCGGGTATCGTGATTGTTTGTTTATATTCCGCGAGTGTTTCTTATACATCACCAAATCTGTGCTGATCTAGTAACTCACGTTCTAAATAAAACTTTAATATGTACTGTTACTGATTTTTCGGTGAGATTTCAAAGCAAACTAGATCGTGTTATTTATAATCCTACTATTTCACTGGAAACACGGACAGTCGAAAACAGATAGAAGGTTACAGGAGTCTTATTAAGGTGAGATTTTCTCAAAAACTATTTGTCTTACTAATGGATAAACTGACTTAATTAATTTTTGAACTATAAATTGCACAGCACTTTATACTGCTGTGTTTGATTTTTGTAAATAAATATAAAAAAATCGATTTGAAAAAATCTTGAACTTAGTTTAGAAAGTACCAAAAAATATTTTTGGACGAAACATAACTTGGTTAACGAAGCACTAGATTGTTAAACTGAATTTGATTTCAAACATACGTGGCGCAGTCAACAGATAACGCAGTCTATCTAGCCGTAGCGTATATTCGGAAATTGCAATTGATTGCGTTGCAGGCAGACAGGCCGGCAAATAAAGTGACCGTCCGTTGCATACAGAGACAAGTATAGAGGGTGTGCACTGCACGGTGGAAACGCAATTACTGGGGCGGGCGGCCCGCACTGCGCAGGGTTATCAGATGATAATGGCGCCGTGATCTGTAAACAGTCACGTAATATTTAAATGGAAGCTGTTGGGAAACTCATTATCGACATTTTATGTTGATAATGGTGCTGTACCTATGCCTCTATGTACTCGTAGTTATAATAATTACGTAGCCAACCAACCATAAACATTATAGCGTATTTATGTTTGGTTGGACTAAGCGAACAAGGTACGTGATGTTATGTAAAACTAATAAGAAAAGTTGCAGGTATTGGAATTATGTCTTTAGAAAAATATTTTTTCATGTACATACGAGTAAGTAGTTTAGTCGCCGATGGTAATGGTCGCGTCGCCGCCAATACCGTTATGATTGAAAATTCACGGGCTACTGAAAATCGCATTTTACCCTAATGCGACCGAAATATCTAAAATCCTTGTAATCCCGGTTCGTGCCTCATCCCTCCTGCCGGGCGACGACGTGGCGGCGGCCTCCGCCCCCACAAATATTGACCTGTCGTTGCACTACACGGATTTCGCATTAACACCGGTACCGGGCTGACCGCTTGTGGAGCGTGCCACATTTATACAATTTGCACTTATTTTATTCAACTCTGGTTTAATATCTTATTTATTTATCAGATATCAAACAGACTTAAATATAGTTCAATAATTATCTATCACAGTTCCCTCACTTATACGTAAGCTGATTAACTAAAGTGGTAAAGTTTCGTAGCATTCAGAATGAAAATAGAGTCACAATTTTTATGTATGCAATCATTGGGACAGATTGACGTCCTATATTGGCCAGCATGTAAAGTTACACAGTAAAAGGTGTTTGGTGACAACGCATTAAATCTAAGCTTATTTCGGATAAAGTAAGCAAATGTAAAGATGCGTTGGCGCTGATGTACGAAAACTCACGAAGTGAATCACATGTAATGACAAACACAGATGGCCTCCGTCGGTGTTATCTGGCAAATGATTGTGTTTATTTTGTACACTTTGGAGTTTGAATTCGTCTAGCGAGAGGTCGACGGCCAGAGCCGGCAGTTCGCGTGATCAAACGCTCGTGCAGTTTTCACAGAGTTCACCTTTGTGACTTACTCGCTCCTAATTTATCATCTTTCGATTGGGTAACTTAAATATGTCAAGTTCATACTTATTACATTATACATTTGTGGGATCGTTAGAATATTGAACTTTGAGATACAAGTCTGACTATAATCGACTGCCTAGGTACTTATTATTATTACTTTTCTTACATAGTATTCGATGATCATGATGATCCTCTTTTTCGTATTGACTTTGTCTTTACGATATAGATACATACTCATATGCCTTGCTCCCATATAGATGTAGGCAGAGATGATATACTTTTAGCTTTTATTATCCTTGCAATCCACCTTCGTTTCATTCACATTCACCAATCTCTTTATGCACACTCATCGGTTAGTCCCGACGACGAATTTCGATATCCGTTTCTGTTAGCACATTTCAATATTACGTGATATGATTGTCTCTAAGTACTTAAATATAATTTGAGCAATAAACCGCGTATCATCTGCGCACATGTCCAAGCACAAGTACATTGACACTCGGCGCCGAGGACTGAGTAATAGAATCCGTGGATTGTATTTATAAGTCGCCTTGCATGTCTATTTTATGCGGTTATTAACCTGCAGTTATAAAATTTATTTTAGTATGAAAGCAAGCTAATATACGACTTTCAGATAAAGCCTGCATGCATGTTTTGATTTCAATTTATATAAAACAACTTGTGGAACAAAAAACTCGTGAACGGTGCGTCATCTGTAAAACAATATTTATTGTATGCAAGCCTTGATAACAGGTGATACGAGCCAATGAGTACAATATTTTCCGCTAAATTTCGCGGAGCATGCACCTGTGCTATCGCAGCTGTTATCTTCTTATTGCGTGATAGCGTTGTTAGTTATTATTTTGAAAATACCCGTCTGTACTTGGACTGACGAAAATGGAATTTCCTATCTAAATATTTCGATGCATTTCAATACTTTTATTTTAGACTTGAGCGTCCATAATAAGATAATATTATGTAACTGTCAAAACACATGATTTATAACACTTTGGACTATGTACCCATTGTATTGTATAGTAATGTTGTCCTTGTCGTCTGTCGAATGTACCAATACCAATTATTATCAAAGGTAATCATTAAATTCAACTATTCTTACATGAATAAGACAGTGTGAAGGCATATTGGAGTTTGGCTCAGACTCCAGATTAGATAAAGTTCGATACGAGTAGCATCCTGAATAAGAACATACATTTTGATAATTATGTTATTAACTTATTGGGTCTATACACCACGGTATAGACCCAATAAGTTAATAATGTATCAGGGATGTCATTCTTTTGTATATTGTGTCATGAAAGCCATATGATGATACAAACATCCCTGAAGCACTACAGAACCCAGGGAGACTCAATAGCACCCTTAAATAACTATTACATTTGACTTGCAGAGAGTTGATGGCCCGCTGCTTGTTAGTTGATCTACAGACTGCACCGTAGAACCCCTGGCTAATAAAGGGTGAACAACTCTTGTTATGTTTATCCTGAATTCCCTTTCCCAAAGTGTATGGTATGTGGGGTCGCTATTAATCATTCGGTGTCAGAGAGCCCGCCAAACTGGGCCTCCGAGGCCGACAAGTGGCACTTGTTGCGTGGGACCAGCCTTTGCATACAAACGCGTCGCGCAGGCGTGATTTGTCGTGCAGAAACCACCCGCCTGCGCTAAATGCTAAACCGTAGCGATTAATAACTTGCCTATGGCAGGCTTTCCATAAAGTATGCGGGATCGATGAGACAGGTTGGCCCGTCGCGACCGTATGCAGTATGCAGCTGGGCGGGGATTTATAGGAAACCATAAATGCTGTACTTGTCGGCGCAATAGGTAAATCAAAAATCCCGTTTTATTGTTTACCAATGAATTGTACGAAAAGTAACATTTTCTCGCTTTCACGTATAAGCTGTCAAATCCTAATTGGTGACCATTTAGTATAGTGTATATACCTACTATGATTTGATATCCATCTACATATGCCACATATTTCCACTACATCGTTTCCCGGAACTGCATTGAGCCAAATTGGAACGATTCTCATCTTTCACATTGCACTTTACGTTCATAAAGCTCGGTCGAAATTTAGGTCGTTGCATATGTGGCTGCATGCATCCCGTTAATCTACACTTCCTCTGTTACTGTTCTGTTGTTAACTGCACATATGCACGGAACTGAATAAAATCGCTTTTATGATGCATGGTGAAAGTTTGCGCTCAATAATTTATTTCAATGGCGAATGCGAACTAAAACAATTGCAGCGAGTCACAAATTACAGTCCATAGCAATATTCCTCCCGGTGGTCTATGTTCGCGAGACTACCAGGCGAACACGGCTCTACAAGAGTTTATGGCTTAGATAAGAAACACATGGACAGTCCAGTCGAGTTTACCAGCCAATTACACGAGCCATAAGATTTGTAGCAACAAGTTATTGATATGATAGCGTAAGCTGTACTTGAATCTATTGAAACCCATAAAACCACTGTGAAGGCACCTGGGTAAATGTGGGAATTAGGCTGACAATATAAATTACACAGATAATATACAGGTGTAAATGTATTATATCACCATGACTATGTACATTCAGAGTATTGCTGAGTAATGAAATATGCAGAATTATTTTTTTAATTAACTAAAAGTAGAAAGCAAGACACATCACTGGCGACGTGATTAAGACACATCATTAACAGAGGGCATTAACACTACATGAACAGTTTTCCAATTACACAATTCCAACCAGATCACAACGAATTTATCGGTATTGTAGCGCATTACCATACGGCGAAACCATGTGAAAGTACCAGGACGGCAGAACACGGCAGGAGGTTATAGCAGTGTCGGCGCGACATGGGCAGTTCAACACGCGGCCTTCCAATTACACGGGGCCAATGCGATCAGCAGCGACGGGTGCAGTGCGCGTTAATTAGAGGGACTCCCAACGGCGCACGGCTACGTTAACTCTTCCGAGCCGTGTTCGCTCGCAAACCAATTACCGTCCAACTGATGAACGCCGAGCCGGCACAAAAGTTCCTAACTTTCAATCGATTTCATTACGCTTCCGTGCCCGCACTAACTATTAAAGAAATACTGCTAAAGTGCTTCGTAATTAGTCTGTAATGAGACTCATCTTACAAAGGAGTATCTACGAAGGAGTGTTATTAAAAATGTTTTACAAAAAAGATTCATCTTACCTGTAGTTGGTAGTGTGTCCTTTCTCTGCTAGGGTTCGGCACCATGTTTTTCAGAGACTGTGTTGTAGCATGTAATGCAGAATTACATTTGTGTGGGTATGGCCAGTTCTCAAATCTCAATCCCAAATTGTTCTTTACTGGGACAGTTTTTGACTATAAGTGTCATGTGAGGAGGCGTTAAGTGGTAGGAGCGGTTTACGCTCTTTGCCTATCAAGCTTCTATATTGATTGTACTTGAAAGAAAGCTTTTAACCGAGACGGCCGATGTTTGTCGTCTGTCGCAGAGAAGATTTCGGCATCCGAGACGCTTCGAGTCTACATAGATGCCGAAGCGGGCCTAAGTAGCGTCAAGTTTGTTTTCCTACGATAATGCGTCTGTAAATATCCTCCCCTCAGCTTCACGCCTAAGAAGCTTATTTGCGTATATGTTTAATTAACACTTCACAGCTTGTGTGAAGTTAAGAGTTAAATATGACAGAAACAACAGATATGCTATGCGTTTAGCAGCTGTCGAGTTTAATAAGTTTTGCGGGCTTATCTAAATTGGTTTGCGTTAGTGCATAATAGCGATGATGCAATCGCGCGGTACAGTTAGACCGCAGACTCGGTGTCGGGTTCGATTCCCGCTTGCACAAGCACGTATGCCGTATGCGCATTCCGTACGCAACACGCGCGCCTCATACCGCGGTCGGATTATTCGGAAGCACTGCACTGGAATTTCATAATTTGATTTAACGAAATCGAACGGAGGATTTGATATAATTAGTTTAGTGTTCTTACTAACTATAATGTGAGCTATGTAGACTGCTTATGTAGATATGTTTGCCGTAATAGATTACGTTGTAACGTCCGTGTTTTCATTTTCCAAATTATGTCTACTATCCCAAATGTTTTAATTGTAGTTCGATGAACAACAAGCGTAGTTTTTGAATTGAAGGGGATGTTAATTCTCGGAAGTTGGATACGGATTCAAATATTCTCAATTAGGAAGCAATTTGTGCAGACAGCTTAAATATAACTTAGTAGTTGAGATCGCGCGAGCGTGGAGGCAGCTTTGTACACAGGGAGAGTCGCTGCCACCCCCTTCCTAGTTCCCATAGCCGGCTCGTTACCGTGCCTGCTTTATATTTCCCTCAGGCGCTTACTTTGTACATACTTTGTCGTCTAATGCGTCTCCCCGAGGGAAATGTTGAAGATGTTTTATTAAATTCCGATATTTAGTTTGTAAGGACTTGCTTTTTTTCGCTCCAGGGGAGTGTCTCGTATGATAGGTGTTGCTTTTCGATTTAATGACGTAGGGTGAAAATGTTGAAAATTTAAATGGATAACATTTTTTCGTATTTCATTCGATTACTGTCTGTAAACGTAGTGTGGGACGCCCCCCGACCAGATGGACGGATGACCTTCGCAAGATGGCTGGCAGGGACTGGATGCAGAGGGCTGAGAGTAGGGTTGAGTGGCGCGCTTTGGGAGTAGGCCTACGTCCAACAGTGGACTTATACGGGCTGATGATGATGATGACTGTCTGTAACTTAGACACTCCTGTTTTATTATATGTGGGTAGGTATTATGTCGGTTCCCAACGATAAATCCTTATATTAGGTCCCACTTCTTAGATAGAGTTTAATAAATGTGCAAGTTCGTATTGAACTATTGCTATACTAGGATATAACCTAACATAAGGCAAGTGTAATTCACTAATCCGCACTGGACCCACCTGGTGGATTATGATCCCAGCTTCCTAAATGTAGGGTAGGCTGTAGGCCTGTGCTGTGCTCCAACAATAGGGACATCATTCGGGTGATGATGATAATATCTTTATACATGGTGTCCCTTCATTTGATAAAAAACATATTACAAACCATTCATTTCACAAACAACGTTTGGCAAAATCATGATTCATAAGTTCATCTTTGTACAAAGTAATGGTTCTATAAATAATTCATTTGACAAAACAATTACGAGACAAAGTTTATTTCTTCAAAACATCACTTAACAAACTATTCACTTATTATATACGTTAATAGATAAAACAACGCAAGGCATAAAAACCTTTGACAAAATGCATTGTTTGGTAATTGTAATTTGTTTTTTATCAAATGAAGGGACACCCCGACAACTCTCTAACCAGATCCGACTCGGATGTTTAGGTTCAGAAGGCTCCAAGCCAGAGACTTCGATGTTAGGTTTTTTTTTTTTTTTATTCAAAAAGCAAGTTTATTTATTAACAATTATACATAAATTTGTAATTTGTTTTTTATCAAATGAAGGGACACCCCGACCAACTCTCTAACCAGATCCGACTCGGATGTTTAGGTTCAGAAGGCTCTGGCTTGGAGCGAAGCGCAGCTTCGCTCCAAGCCAGAGACTTCGATGTTAGGTTTTTTTTTTTTTGTATTCAAAAAGCAAGTTTATTTATTAACAATTATACATAAATTTGTAATTTGTTTTTTATCAAATGAAGGGACACCCCGACCAACTCTCTAACCAGATCCGACACGGATGTTTAGGCTCTGGCTTGGAGCGAAGCGCAGCTTCGCTCCAAGCCAGAGACTTCGATGTTAGGTTTTTTTTTTGTATTCAAAAAGCAAGTTCATTTATTAACAATTATACATATAAAATACCCACTTATTTACCCAATATTTTGTCTAATGGCGACCTTGCAAAAGGAATATTTTGGTCATTTAATCAATTGCAAAATGACGGTTTAGCATTCACATCATTTGCTATGTTAAATATTTATAAAATGGATTTTTGTCAAATGATCACTTTTAAAACGATCACTTTAGTAAATGATAAGTTTGTCAAATGATTACTTTTTCAAAAATAATTTGTAAAATGATCATTTGTCATACGTTTTTTGTCAAACATTAGTGAACCTTTATACATAGATGTTATTTTATGGAGTTCATCAGTCCATGCTCTTTTAAATTCAGAACGTATTAAATTAATGATACAAAGATCCTAGACGGAGGAACTATACGGATGCAGTAAATCGTTTTCCGGTTAAAAACTTTGCCGTCGTCTATCCGCCGCCGCCGAGACCCGAGTTATGCACGCTTTGCACCGAGCCAAGAGCTTGAAAATTGCACTTGAATCTTGATCCGCCTTCCTCGCCCCCCACAGCCTCCCTAGATTTGATTTCCGTTCTACACCACCTACATCTGTACTTATACCTTAATAATAACCTCGAATATGTATGAGAAACCTTCGCCGGGTACAAACAATGCGTTGGCGATTTGAATTCAACTTACGAATTCATATCGTGACATTTATCGGTGCAACTGGACTCCATTTGGATTTCAGATGTCTGGCCAGAATTAATTTGTAGTGGGTATTGTGGCGAATACAAGACCCGTTTGTAATAAAATGACAATACATCAATAATATTAGAATAGCCCTGGAACTGCTTACCATGAAGTGGTTTAATTAATTAAACAACCGTTTAAGGAGTTTTTATTGCTAAGGGCCCATTTGTATGGGTGGATGTTCTTTTTGATGGATGGCATATTTTCCGCTGTAAATATTAATTCCAACAAATGATGACGTAAATATGAAGGCTGCGCAGTCGGGTAAAAACGAAAAGTACTTAATTAAACAATCTTACAAATATATGATATCCATCTAAGCGTGGTCGCCCCAAGGCAACTTGGCCCCGTCGCGCCGGGCACTGGACAGGGAAGCAGCAACTGTCGGCATGTCCTGGGATTAGCTGAAAGTGGCCGCACACGAGATGAGAGCATGGCGTGCTTTGATACCCAGCAGGGGGGACAGGACTGGAAGAAGAGAACACTCATACTCATTTATTCGGCCTTGGTAGTTACGCGTCGGTATCGGTAGTTATCACAGATTAAGTCCAAGCTTCATTGAGCAAGTTTCATTGAAATAATCTAAGCATCACCAATATTTTATTCATGCACTCACTAGGTAAATAAAACTCGTTGCGATCGTCCGTGGAAAAGAAAAGCATCTATTACCGTCGATGACGGCAGGTGCGTTAGTTTAGTATGCGCCGATGGGCAGTGCTCCGTTTTTGCGTCGGCCAAGGAACAATGGCCGACGGCGCGCATTCCACCGTCGTCACCGTTATACGCCGCCGGTAATCGTCGCAATGATCACCACTACTGTTGCTATGGCCACTGTACACAATCTGTCTTCGGAACACACAATTATTGTGTATTTAGTTTTTTAACGGGCTCGACAGTTCGTCATTTGCCAATGTTATGTTACAGAGTAATGCGTAGTAGTCTCCTTTCTTCCCCCTCTTCGTCCAGAGGAGCCGCGTTAGCGTCTTCAATCCTACGCACTAATTAGCTCAGCAGTCACGTTCACTCCCGAGCTCTGAATGACACAAACACGATGAAACATTTTTATTTTGAATTTCTATAGTTTTTGTCATTTGCCAATGTTAAGTCAAAGAACAAGGATATTATGTCATAGATATCCTCTTTTTTCCCAGAAGATTAGTCTTAAGCGACTAATATAACCGTCACAGATTTAAGATATATTAGTTTCTGTTACCCTGTACGAAGGAGCTCAGCAGTCAGTCCACGTTCACTCCTGAGCTATATAGTGGGACTCTTTGAAACTAGATTCAGTGCGGATGCATATAATTATTCGATATCTCCGTCATATTGTCATTCCCGATCATTTTCTGCCTCTAAAGAACCACTGTCCTACAATAGAATTGAAATAATTAAGCAACTGTCACGTCTCCAGCCATTTTCAACAGTCCCGATGCAACCGAAACATTATTACTGAACGTTCACAGCCACCGCACTCTCTCACAAGAATTCTCAGATCTATTTGCTACGATATCTCGCTGTATCGCCTTTGTCCATTGTCCACTTGTTGCGAGACGTTGCTCCAAATTAAGATGGCTTTACATCGCTCCTAATTAAAGTAGATAATTAAGATTTTTAAGATCATACGACACGATATAACGCCCGTTTTATTTTGCCTTTCTCGGATAGGCTTTCTCAAAGAACGGCAGGTTTGCGCTCAGCGACGTTATTCACAATTCTGGAGTATCCCGTGAGACCGCGATATTTTCCCGTGGATGCAGATTTTTCTATTCAGATCATTTATTTCATTAATAATTTACGTTTACACCACTTTGCAAGGACAAGGTGCAAATGCTGAGGAGAAAAGTAACAAAAAAATCCAGGAGAGGTGAAATGTAGCCTATGTGTTATTCCAGGATCTGAAAGAATGTAGATCTATCAATCCATGTGAGCGTGGCTGAATAATAAACTTAGAAACGTTATGATATTAATGGGTTTAGCGGGAATAGGATTAATGTCTGGACTTTCAAAGACTATTATTACGATGCTTTATAAGGTTTTAAAATTTTATGTAGTAGATTAATAAATCAAATTAACGGCTTTCTACGGTGTTAGTGAGCCCGTCGAATAGGAGACAGGGCGCGGCTGGCGGCGCGCCAGACCAAACAGGGTAAAAAGCAAGGGCGGGCGGCGCGACGACCGCGCCCCGAAATAGCGAGCAAAGTCAAGGCGTGTGCCGATGGCGACGTGACTACTAGCGGCGAGCTGGTGCTATCCAATAGGGATGGTGACTGTTTTTTTATACAACGTAAATATAAGTTTCCGAGACATAAAGGTGCAATGTTGTTGATTAGTCAATGATAGCGCTAGGATCTCGCGACGTCACAAACACATTACAATATTACATAGAAAAAAACTCTCTGGTATAAATGCACACAAATGTACAGAGGAGCTTAAGCTGCCATCAACATTCAGAGACACATTTGATTGAGCACTAGCTTAGCGTTAGCTCGCTCTTACAACTGTCAAAATTTTATGAAATCTTACAAACACCCAGCTCAATTTTAAAACTGTAAAATTTCATACAATTTTGACAGTTGTATTCAAAATTGTCTCTGAATGTAGATGTCGGCCTAAGATCGCTTGTACATTTGTGTATGAATAATAATTTAAATGCAATGAAATAACTCGCCACTTTTTAAACCGAATTTGTATGTTTTTCATAGTTCTATATTTTAAGTTTATATAAGTACCTCATACTCATTTATTCGGCCTTAGGTACACTATGGAACACTTGGTTACGTCACGTTTCTTACATATTATATATTTGTACACATTAATTAATTATATTTCAAATCACATGGCTGGGTGATGTGAGGGCAAAGAGCAGACCTACATTAACTATTCAACATGGGTCCTACACATGATACCGGTGCGGTCATACCACCTATCCAAGCACCCAGACAGGCACACCCAGTCGTCGCAGGGCGTGCCTAGCAAACAGACATGCAATGAAACCACTAAACACCTAATTAGACCTAAAATATGATCGCACCTCTACTCCATTGTGGGACTGACGTAATCCATCCTCGAAATAATGCGAAAACACGCGAAAACCGTAAAGCAATAGACTCTGGAATGTGTCTGGCGAGTAGCGACCCCAATCGCAACAATGTTGATGGAAGGAATATTTTCAGTCATATTTCAGGTCCAGTATAACTCAATAATACACTAGGGGTCTCATTACGGTTGAGAAATTCTGCTAAACTACTTGTAATTGTAAAAGAAGTTTAATAATCGGTCGAGTCCTCCTCCCTAATCGTAGCCTCAGTGCTGAGGATCGTGACCCTTAACAGCAGGTGCCGTCTTGGCATGTATAAACTGACGCCAGGAGACACGGTTTTGTGCTCTTCACACAGTAAAAAATCGGTCGAGTAGTTAATGCGAAAATGGCAATGATTCTGGCGTGCGTATTTTAAAAGTCTCTTAATGTGACAGATTGAAAAATGCTGCCTCCCTTTCCTATATTTAACTTATGAAACAGATGACACTATTTTTAGAACCGTTTTTAACATATAATTGGAAAACTCTCGTCAGTGTCGCTGCCAATCGCATCTCGAATTAGACACCATGTATACAATTGTATATTAAACAATGCCCCAGTTAAAAATATTTTGTTTGAGTTACCTATTTGTTTTTCCTCAATGCACGCATAAACGGTCTGAACTTCAGAAGGCCCATCACGTACTCATATGGAGCACAATAGCGTTGACTCACGCCCCAGCAGACCTAAGACAGAACAAGGACACCCATACAGCGGGCGCTGTGGCAAATCGAAACATAAACATCGTTTCTCCATATCCGTCTGTGTTATTCACCATTGTGCCACAACAAATTGCAGACATAATAGACTTTGCAACATTACCGTCTGCGCTAGATGACACACTGATATTTTAAGAGAATGGCGATGTGAAATTATGTCTGTGGTGTTCTGCTTGAAATAATTACTGCATCCTTATCAGCTTGTAGCTATGTCCTCATTGTTTGACCCTCTAACTAGATGAAGAGAGCCTTTAACCTTTTTATACTTCTGGAACGGTCTATGGTTTCCTCTTTTGTTTAGCTAGTTTCCTTAATTTTCGGATGACAATCGGTAATCTGCGTATGGTTTCGGAAATGTAACCATAAATATCAGTATGTCGGTTTAAGCTTCTTCTTTCTATTTTCACACAGAGTAAGATAAGATAAGATAAATACACTTTATTGCACCATAATACAGTATTCATTACATAATTGAGAAGCATGTACAATTTTGGAGAGAGTATTCCTTTGCGGAATAGGTATAGGGCGAAACGAAACAAATCCCGGTCTGTCCCTCTCTCTACTTTCTCATAAGCCTGCATGGCTCTGTGATTGATTACAATGTTTTATTTAATATCGATCGTATTCTTTAACGTTTGTGTTTGTTTGCACAGATGACTTGGAGGCGGTGACTTATCGGCTGGTCGTGCTAGCCAAGCGGCAGGGTTCCGCCGACAACATCTCCATCATCGTGGTGTTCCTGAAGGACCCGCGTGACATAGCCGCCGACAACCGACCGCCCATGGATATTGGGTAAGCAACACTAAGACGCGATAAACACCTATCTAATTTTTATTTATTAAAACTACAGTAGGTACATTTTTTAAACATTTGGTGAATTTTTATTGTGGTAAGACGATAGGGGTTCTAGTTACCCAATAGGATTCTTACTACGGTCACAGGATAAATAATAGTATCTTCTTCGGTACCGATATGATATGACATTCAATTCAACCGATATCGCCTGTTAAATCAGTCTACTCGCCGTGGTGCATCGGTATGCTACCGAAAACACTAGACTTTAGTGTCGCCGCACACGGGCCACACGCGACAGCCACAAACGCCGCCACGAGAAGCTAGAAGCTTGTAGCGTGTGGCCGCCACCGGCGCTAACCGTGTGCGGCGAGTCCATATAAAATGTATGAAAATATCAGGAAATATGCCAGTGGCGGCGTTTTGTGGCCGGTGGCCGGTGGCCCGTGTGCGGGAGCACTACGAGATTAAAAATGTCTACATGGCATTAAATAAATTGTATGAATGCGTCACAATCAAAACTCTTATTAGAACTGATGATGTTCGCGAATTTTAGAAAGCCGAACACTTACCTACTTAGTTTTTCGTGGATTTTATTGCATTGATTTAGCACCTGTACTACTTGTACTATTATATATTCTGTGCCTGTACCCTGCCTGTACCCAAGAAAGGGATGGACTGCATGCTATTCATGTCTTTATAAACACACACCTTATTCTAGAAAACTTGTACACATACTTCAGAATATAGACCAAGACCTTCGTAATTGCAAATATTTTTAAAATCAAGCGCCACGGTCATCTTGTGAAGTAATAATATAACAGGAAGCTCTACATTTGCGCTTCCGTCATCGCCACGCCACCTATTAATGTTCGCGACTTTCGTTCGGCGCTCAAACACAAAACAAACAGCTGATAAAAAAAATGTGTATCATTTTTTAAACGGTCGCCGTTATACATTTTAGGTTTGGTCATAGCACAGAGCACGCTCTGTGGGTCATAGCAAAAAATATCTTTGCCAAGAGGGCGTTTGCGGAATTTGAATGAGTATTTGACATTTCAACCGGTTTGGGAGAGTGACTAAATGACATCATACCACACAACCTTGGGAGCTAATATCTATCTATTATAAAAAAACCTGAATAAAAAGAAAATGAAAGCCCGTTACTAATAATGTATTCATCAGTAATTCGTGACATTATCTCACGTAACCACTCAAGAGCATTCAAATCCCGGATTAACCTTCCATTGGTAATCCTGGATTAGTCTTGTCAGCTATGACTAATGTCCAACTCCAATTACCATCGGTATCTGCATTTGTACTTGAATCAGTAATTAATTATCACATCAGAGCGAAATTGTCTTGAGTTGATAGCAGTTTATACTCGTAGAATACTCCACTGAATCTTAAAATCACTCTGAGGGGATACCCTGAGAGGACTGCAACTTTCATCGTTCTCGTTATAGTTTTTATTTTGTCACATAGATAGATTAGATAGTACAACTAACTGCGTTTCTTTATCGTTTATTAAAACTGGCGAATATATCACAGTAATGTATCTCATCGCATCTACTAGTCTTGATAATCATGAACCGACATGTCGACCACACTTTGTTCTTTAAAATAACGATTAAACTACATTACAGGCTAGACAACGCATTGGCGAACGCGCCGCCGTTCGCCATGGAGGCCGAGGCCTGCAAACGGCTGGACGCAGCAGCGCCCGAGGCCGAGGCCGGCGATTGCGCCGACACCGAGCCCGACAACGGCGTCGACAACTCGGACAGCGACAGCGAGGATCTCGGGCCCGAGACTGCGGTGGACGCTGACGATATTGACGCTGACAACAGGAACCACGACCCGGCTCCGCCTACGCCACCAGCTCACACGAGTAAGATAACTAACACCAAGTTCTATATTGTGATTTGTGACCAAGTTGGCCGAGCTCTGTCGACGGTTGTCGGCGATGTGTAGACTCCATTATGATAAGCGATCATAAGGATGCTGTATAAATACATTGCGGTAATTGAGAACCTTTTACAAGTCGTTTAAGAAGTAAAATCTACCGTTCCGTCATCTTCCAGGTACAGACTTCCTACCCATCCAGGTACAGACCTCGCCCCACGTTGCTAGTACGATCGTTTTCAACGTGTATTCGTGGTGTATTCGCCACCGTAGTCCACGTACGAGCCCCTCAAGTATCCGGTATTATTCCGTCTCTAAGATAAATGGAAAGGAAGATGTGATGTCGCCAATACCCTAGTCACGGTAGCTCTATTGGAAAGAGCGTGCCATGGAATGGTGACGTCCCTGGTTTTTCAAGGGTCGTGAATCGTGATGAAAACTTTAGGAAGATCTAACTATTTGCAATTGTATTAAGATCGGCGTAAATCGGATATTTACCTGATTTAGACCTACATCTATATCTATGTAAGTATGTATGCCTGTGGCTAATAAATATCTATTGTATGCTGATGATATCGATAAATACAATTTGGATGCGATACGAATGGAAGATGGTGAGACTGACAGAAAGCACTACAATACAATACAAAAGTCCCGCTCTCTCCGCAAGCTCCTTTTCAGACAGCCAGCTGCTTGCAGTGTTGCCAGCCTAAGGTAACTTTACTTTCCCATTTTTTGTGGGTAATAAATATTTTAGTGAACCTCGAGAGGAAGTTACGACTGTTGAGTTAGCATCGGATCGGATTACCTACTTACATCTGGCGTAGTTAATTTACAAAATGTCTTTCGATATATTTTAGGGCCGAGAAGCAAGATTATTTAAATTAAAGCATGTGTTGCAGTTTCTCTGTACCTACATTAGACAACATAATTATAATTGGTAACATTTGCAGATCGATATCAACTCTTGTGCGGTAGACATTAAGAACGATACCAAATCCAAAATGTTGAAGTTTATGTGCTGTCGACTATACATTATTCCAGGATATTAATTTCCCTCTAACGATATTAATAAACACGAATGTGAACGGCTAATGACTGGTAAAAATGCGATTGTTGTTGTAAAATAGGATGTATGATATTGAAATGTGCGTCAGCCTTTAGTTGAGATCAAAAAGTAATAGCTTAGGTACATATCGTTTTCAATTATGTATTATTCAAATTGCGAATTTTTCACAATGTTTTCGGGTATTACCGATTCCGTTGAGAAGTTTATTGACGGAAGTATAATAGTTATAACTTATAACGATAAAATATTATTTTAGCTTTCGTAATGTTCGTCATACGTTCCCTTGTATGAAGTAATGAAATATTTTATTTTATGAGGGTAATTAAATAGCGACAGGGCATCCCTAGCGGGTGCATTCTCCCTCCGCGGCGCGCCCAGCCCGCGCGCTCGCCCTGCTCGCCCCCGCCCCGCGGCCCGCGCGCCGCTCGCCCCCCCCTCTCGCAGTCACTCATCGAACGCCCGACGGGTCTGTGCCGCTCTCCAAACGCTGAATAATAACCGGGCCTTTTGTCTACACATAACCGCTCGAATATTACGCCGCCAGTGAAGATAGTAATCTGTGCAGTGAAATTACCGTTTACGGTATGTGATTTTTAGCGAATGTTGCCGATTAATGCCGCATACCGGAGTTTGTGAAAGGTTATTTCTGTGTTGATTCATGCGGAGCGGTGTTCTGGAAATAGAACGGTCCCGAAGGCGCATCCCCCGTCGCAGTCAGGATTCCCGCAGGTTCAGTCTCATAGGAGCATGCTCGGTTTCTCAGGCAGTGTGTTGTCGGGCGTGTCTTCTCGGCTCGATCTCGAAATGGCGTCCGAAAATGTGTTCTCGTCTTCTGGTTCCGTGAGTTTGAATTCGCGACCGGTAAATATCGTTAGCGCGCCGGTCGCCGGTCGTTATCGATAATTTATTTACGATGATACTGGCTGGTTGGAATTTAGAGTTTTTTGTTTCCATACCAATCGAATGAGGTTATTCCGCGCAAGGGTGTGTCACCTGTTGATTATAAAGGAAGGGGAGAATGAATTCCTGTCAGCCGTTTGCCAGCTGCGTTGTGACGCCCTTTCCTACAGCGATTTTGATACACTTTTCTTGACACATTACCGGGGTAAAAGGATATGAATCACTACTTTTCATTTTATTTTACTTAAATTGACTAGGTACATACACCTCAATGTACAAACACACATGTGTTAGATAATACTTATATCTCTGTGTGCATAGCATAATGCCATTAAACAAAATAAAATAAATGAACAGCTGAGTTCCTTACACACTTGTTTATTTAGGAAACCAGGTCATATGTTACTCAATTTCAGTTTACCTACATACATACTGTATAGGACTGGTGGTGCAAATTATATTTAACTCAAACAATCCTAAAGCTAAGTAGTAACAACTAGCAAGTTATATTTACTTATAGAAATATTTCCTGTTGTCCTCAATGTAGAGGAATAATTTTGTATGTGGGTGATATTTCATACTATGTCATTCTGTTATTTTTGGGACAGCATTCTGGTTTTATCTATCTTTTTCCTGCCATTATTTACTTTTTAAATGCAATCGCATACAACGGGTGTGCATTTAAAACTGTCAATCACACAGAGATAGCAGGATTATTTTCATGATAAGACTAGCATTTGCTTTCTTTGTACAGACAGTAATGCACAGTTTTGCTCTGAACAGAATTAAAATCAGGTAATATACAGCGAAATTGACAATACAGGGGGAAATGCACAAAACTCCCACCTTCGTGGAGCTGGTGCAGAATCTCTCACCCCCACCTAAGAATACGAATAAACAGCGAAATTGCCTCGCTGGTAATATATTAGTGCTTCACCGAAACTTGTTTTTCTAATCATATGTGATGAAATGATGTTTTTTTGGGGTACCTACTTACACATATGTATTGCAGCATGGTTTTACATTCATACCTACTTAGTATTTTGATGTTATCGTCTGAGTTTTTTAGGAATTTTATCATAATGCTTTGAAATAAAGTGTTTACCTATATCTGGTAATTTATTTATTATGGCCACTCATTGATCTCCTATAAACAACTAGATACACAAAGGTCTGACTAAAACAATTTTAAAAAAAAACATCCAAATAAGGGTCCATTTTTAACGTCCAAATAATGTCCAATAAAGCAAATAAGGGTCCATTTATCCGTTTGGACCTTCTTTACGCTCGGACATTTTTAGAAGGCAGACTGTGCCGATCTAGTTGTTTATAGGAGATCAATGTGGCCACTCAAACTTAATATAATTTGTTTTGTTTGTGCAGTAGAGGCAACTAATGTGGATGGCGCTCTGGTGGATAATGTAGCTGAGAGCGGGGACGAGTCCGAGGACGAGTGGAACTACTTCAAGGGCGAGGGCCAGCCGCGCCACGACGAGGCAGACGAGCAGCCGCGCTCGCGCTCAGACACACCCTGCCAGGATAATGTGAGTAGCTGCCACGGCATAGTAACACATCCTGCCACGACAATGTGAGTAGCTGCCAGGGCATAGTAACCCATCCAGCCAGGGCAAAGTAACCAGGATAAGGTGAGTATCCGCCAGGACAATGTATGTAGCTGCCTGGACAATGTGTGCAATAGAAAGCGAGGGTACAAACTGTACAGTGAGTAAGTGCCAAGACTATGGGATCCTTCCTGCCAGGACATTGTAGATAGCAGCTATGATGAGTATGTCAGCCTTGGGCAATGCGTTTTGCATTTAACTCCAAGTGGAATTAAATTATAAACACATTTAGCGAAATGGCAGCAGTAAACTGGTAAAAATTTGCTATTATTCAAGGTATGTCTACCCGGAGGGTTATGTTTTACGAGTGTATGTGAGTATGTATGTCTAATTCTTTAACACGCCCTACAGCCTAAACGGCTTGATGGATTTTAACATATAAGACATCGTTAGATTCGTCTTGATTGTAGAAATGACAGGCTATAAAAATTTATTCAAAGCAGCCTAAATTTTTGGCAGTCGGTTTTAATGAGGTATCTAACTGAAATAATTCAGTTAGATACCTAATTATAGTCTAAATAAAAAGAGGTTGAACCATTCTTATTGGCTAGTTAATTCTAGACCTATTAGATATTCCATGTAAATGAGCATGTTGCGTCAAAACATTCGATTCTGTAAACTTGTGCATGTCTATTCTGTAACTGGGGGTTGTTGATTGCATTTGTGTACACACATCTAATTAGTGTCTATTAGACGGTCTGCTCTGACTCGTACAACGCCATTATTTCAGCTGAAAATGATTCGAAATTCGGCTACTTTATGGCTCCAATGTATTGGAATATCGAAAAACTTTTGCGAATATATTTTCACCATGAACACATGATTTAGGTAATTTAAGTGAAACTGGGCGCCAAATCATTTTTTTATCTTTCGTTCATTTCAACACGCACTAGAGGTCAAAATACTTTTTTCCAGCCACCACTCATAACTAGCTCCATTATTCAGATGACCTTCGCCTCCTATGAGTCACACTCGAAACGTAATAACTCTACAATGATGAAATAAAAGCGGCGCTGCTGCAACTATGTATATCTATAACCAGTATAGCCACAATAAGGATTGTTATTCAAAAGGAAATTTAACAAAGACAATATTGTTCATTATTTATTATTATTTTAGTATACAGTAAAAGGTCTTGTAATGAATGAATAAATTTTATTGGATACGGTTGCAAACCTTATCAACAAATTAATTATTTTTTTCCAAGAAATGTTTCTAAGATAAGAATGTAAAACTGAATTCATAATATAACAAAATACAGCCCGCCGCCGCATTAAAATGTTAAAACGATTAGAAACCGGAGATTTTAACAATCATTATGTTTAATTATTATATTTAACATTTTACTATTTATTTTTTATGATTTGAATTTTTCTTCGGTATGGTATTCAGCATGTTGAGAAGGTACAGTCTAGCATAGAGAAAGATGTACCTACAGAGGAGTTTTTAAGGTTGAGATTATCTCAAAAACTATTTGACCTACTGCAAGAACTCTTTGACTGTTAGATAAAAGTATGTAAATTCACAGTGATACTTTAATGTCAACTATAAGAACTTTCAGAATTTGTTTTATGCATTATGCCTTGCTCAGCCAACAAATTTAAATGATGAAACAGAAAACGACAAAGTCGCAGGTTCAAGTTCTGCCCATGGCTAGAAATTTTTCATCATTTGAATTAATTATAAGAACTTTGTGATATAAGGCTCAATAAATAAATGTGACTGAGTTTTTTTTTAAATTCGGTCCAGTTTATGAGAAAATCTCAACCTTCATCCTCAATTATCAATGGACATTTCTCTGTCTTCGTTCTAAATATAGATCAGATACATAAGTATTTGTGTGTTTATTGTGTTATAGTCTGCGTGGGAGAGCAGCTCCGTGGACATGAACAGCTCCCCGCTGAACCCCGACGCGCCCGTGTTCGTGCCGGGCACGGCGGCGAACGACGTACTGCTGGCCGAGTCGCCGCGCAAGCCGCTGCCCATGGACGACATCGAGCTGCCGGACGTCGCGCAGTTCCAGACTGAAGCGGTCGTCAGGCCCGCGGAGCTACTGGACTTGGACAACTGTGACCAGCTCAACGGGCACCATGTATGTACTACGCTGGGTCAAGAACCGAAAGAAAATAAAGGTTTTTGGCTCGTAGCGATAAAAACTTCTCCGCTTCTCTTCACGTGCCGCTGCTTGGTCGAGCCTAGCTATACACTAGTTGTAAGTTGACTACATCCACAGACCACTTACCCCTTAGACATGTAACAGGAGGGCGCCAGTGTCTGCCCGCACATGAGCGCAAAATTGCTTCGCGACACGTGTAACCTAGAGATATTATCGACATGGACGCATCTCTTTAATACAGCACCCCTGTCCCCCGCTTCGTCTCTGTGCGCTCATCGTTGACAGAATGTTTCGCTTGCAAATTTTTACCGATTTCATGTCTATTCGGTAAGTGGTCAGTGACTACATCACGCATGTGCATAGAAATGTACCTAATTTGGCAAAAAATGTATTTTATCTTTATGTTTAAAAACTGCTATTGCGGCTCAATGTGAGGGAAAGTTGCTAAACCACTTTTATGACTCAATCCAGCGAAAAACCTTACCCACGGTACATCTACATTTACATCCCTACCTTTAATTCACGTTTACCACTACGATCGTATGTTTGTAGTGCATTGTCGTTATACTACAGAAACTCCACCGTTGATTAATAAAGCCACAATCTCGTAACCTAATACCGCATTTGCACACTCGTGCGAACACTCGCACTCGCGAGTTTTCTCTCACTCTCGAGCTCACTATTCGCCTATCGACTCGCGTGATAAAGAGAGTCAACGTAATATACATATAACGGCATAAGTGGCGCTACTCGCAGCCTCTGTATTTACAATGTACCTACTTTCGTGGTTGCAGAATATCTCAATGGAAGGCGTAAAGGAGCACTTCAACGGGAACGAGAAGTGCACCCTGGACAGCCTCGGCTTCGGCTTCAGTGTGGGCGTGGAGCCCGAGAAACCGACCGACACGGGCCTCATACAAGACTTCGAGAGGATACAGAAGGACACCACTGACTTCTGTAATATACAGGTTAGTGCGAAGGCCGCCTCCAGATCTGTCCATACATTCCGGCCATGTGCTTTGTTGCAAACAATAATGTTAACCAACACATTCAATGTTCATTATTTGATATCAGGATGTTGGTTCAAACCCAAGTGTCACTGTGACCTTTAAGGTGTAGAGTCTACACTGTAGACCTTTGAGGTCTATTATGACTATTCAATGTCCATGGAACTACACTACTTAAAAATATAGTTATGTTAATAATTTAATTTATCCCAACCATAAATGACCCCATAAAACATCCCAAATAACAAATAACTTTTTATTAGATGTGGTGATAGGATTGGGACACCACAAAAGTATTAAAATTACACAAGCAATTGGCGCGTAATTAACAATTGCTCGTTTACCTTGCAGGTGTTCCAGGCCCACAGTGACACCAACCCGTTCGCCGCGGAAGGCAACGAGGAGCTGTTCGAACGGCTGAAGAACAAGGAGCGCGACCCGATGAGCATGAGCTTCTACCAGGAGAAGGACGACGACACGTGCGAGCGCCTCGCGCGCGCGCCCTGCGTAGACCTCAACGCCGTGCAGCCGCTGCCAGACAGCGACGACGACGACTCGCCGGCGAACGGACGCGCGGACGAAAAGGAAAACATCAACCCACACGAACCGAACAACGACATCCTCAGGTTCGACGACCGAACAGACACCCTGACAAACTCAGACTTCGCCCAGGGAGACAACTTCATGGACTTCGCTAGCAACATGCAAAACTACTCCAATCTAAACTTCGAGGCGAACAACCCGCAGGAGGTCGCCCACACAGACACACCCGAATCTCACAAGCTCCTCTTCGAACAAATCCCCGAAATACCCGACGGCAAGAGCTCGGAATTAGGATTTACGAATGAGGACCCGGAGAGTGACGCCCGAGCGATCACGCCGGAGGAGACGTCGCAGGACGTAGAAATGGTGAGCAAACTCGAGGATTCACCCTGCGAGGAAACGCAACCAGAATTTAGTTCAGAATCTAAGGATCAAATCGATGTCAATGATTTTGAAAAACTAGCTTCTCCAGAACCTATACACCACATAGAAGACACAGATAATGAAATAGTATCGGAATCTGTTCTTAACGGGGACGATACAGCGCTGTTCGGTGATCAGTTGGCGGCGTCCCCCGCGGCCACACCTGAGCCCGCGCCCGCGCACGACGTCCGGGAGAACATTACTGTAGACGTGCACCAAGGCTTCGAGACGCAAGAAACCTTCGGGTTTGATGCTAAAGACGAATTCCGAACTGACGCTTTTGAAAAGGAAACTGAACTGGATGTGCCCGAAATTCACTTCGAATCAGAACTTTCCGCACCGACCCCGGAGGTGGAAGCCGTGTCTCCGGCTGCGTCGCCTCTGCCCTCGCAGTCTCCGCTGGTGCCGAGTGAGTCGCCGGCCCCCGCGCCGCCTGCGGAGTCCCCGGCGCCCGAGGAACCCATAGCCTCGCCCGTGCCGCAGGCTGACTTGCTGTCTGCGCGGTCACCGCTGCCGTCCGAGTCACCTCTGCCTACGCATTCGCCGCTGCCGACCGAATCGCCCCTCCCGTCACATTCGCCGCTGCCTGCAGAGTCGCCCCTCCCGCCGCGCTCGCCGCTGCCTACTGACTCGCCGCTGCCCGCGGAGGTGCCGCTGCCGCGCGAGTCCCCGCTGCCCGCAGACTCACCGCTGCCGGCGGACGCTCCTCCGGTCCAGTCGCCAGGCCCAGCCGCGTCACCGCTCCCGACCGAAGCGTTCGCGTATGCGGCCTACTCTCCCCCGGAGCCTCGCATGATCCAGTGCTTCGCCCCGCCCGTCCAGACGTACAGCCCGGCGGCCGCGTCGCCCGAGCCGCGCGTGCCAGCCGCACACGAGCCGACCGGCCCCGCGCCGGACATAGTACCTGAGGAGCCGGCGCGCTCCGACCTCGTCACGGACATCGACATTGGCATCCCCGAGTCGCGCGCGCAGGAGATATGCGTGCCCGTCACCAGCGAGATCCAGCCGGAGGACGCGGTGCCCGCCGCCGCCTCGCCCCCGCCCGTGCCCGCCGTGCAGCCCGCGGGCGACGCCGCGCCGCCGGCAGACGACACGGCCGCCCTGGCCGCCGCTGCTGCCGCCGCCGCCCTGGTCGCCGGCGCGGCCGCCGTCGCCGCGACGACACCGAGAGCTAAAATTGCACCCTCGTCGGCGAAAAAATCTCCCGCGCCGCCCAAATCTGCCACAAAGACCGGCCCGACCGCGCGAACGCCGGCCTCTACCAAGAAACCCGCGGCGGCCCCGACCGCGGCGAAATCTCCCGCCGTCGCCCGGACGACCCCCGCGCGACCGCTCGCCTCGGCGAAGCCCGCCGCGAGCCCCGCGTCCGCCGCGAAGAGCGCACCGGCGGCGAGAACCACGCCCGCCAAGCCGAGCACGCCCGCCGCCAAGACCACTCCGAGGAGCGTGCCCGCGACCAGGAGCTCGCCCGCGCCCGCGCGGCCCGCGACCGCCACGAGGGCGTCGTCCGCCACCGCCAAGCCCGCGCCAGCCAAGGAGGCGGCCGCGGTGGCCAAAAGTGCGCCGGTCTCGCGCGCGGCGCCCGTGCCCCGCGCCGCGGCCAAGCCCGCCGCGCCGCGCCCCGCCGCCGCCGCGCAGGTGAAGCCCACCCCTCCCGCGCGCCCCGCCGCCGCCGCCGCCCCCCGCCCGGCCCCCATCACGCGCCCCCGCGTGCCCGAGCGCAAGCCGCTGCTCAACGGCGACGCCAAGCCCGCCTCGGCCGCCCCCGCCGCCGCGCGCCCCGCACCCAGACCCGCACCCATCACGGCCGCCGCGCGCCCCGCACCGCGGCCCACACCCCGCGCCGCACCCACGGCAGCGGCACCCGGAGCGACTACTAAGTAAGTTATTTACAGGATACCATAGGAATCTGCTATGTCATAAAATTGCCCACAGCAAGTCATAAGTAAGTGTTCTGTAACAATTTTTTACCATGCTGTACAGCTGTTGGTAATCCAAACATGTAAAATAAATAAATAATCAAATTCATAAAAATATTCAATGAAACTATTGCAATGGTGGTCATTATCGGTAACCGCGATTGTATGTGATGATCATTACAACCAAGTTTATGTAGTGTGATCATTATCGATACCAAACACCTAACAAATAAAATAATCAATACCGGTGTTATGTTACACGATATGATGATTGTCATGATCATACGTCTCTAACACAAGATATATGATGATTTCAAACCCCAAGACTCATGCCAGTGCCATTGTTGCGCAGGAGCGTCACGGGCGCTCCCAAGCCCGCGCCGCGGCTGGCGCGCGCGCCGCTCAAGGACGCGGACAAACAGAGCAAGGACCTCGCCAACAGGCGCATCACAGCCAAGGCCGCGCCGCCGAGGACCGCCGCAAACAAGGTACGCACACAACATGACAATAATAACGCCGAGATTCCGTTCTGCCGAAGACAGTTTTTTGCCACTTTTTCTTCACCTTCTCCTTCCAAAGTGGTGTAAAAAATTCAAAAAATGTTGACGTGGAAACATGTACACAACGGTCTAACTTGCAATAAAGAGATTTGACTTCGAATTTTAAATTCATAGACAGTTTTGAACGCGAGTTGAGTGTGAGATCGGTCTTACAAACTGTCAGATTTCGACAAGAGCGTATAAATATAGGCCTAAATATACTGCGTGAGGCGACACTCCGACCCTCACCGAAAGTAATATCGCAAGAAAATACCGCGTTCTTACTCAAAAAACTGAGCTAATCGTGTCAATGTAAAGACACCCGCCACTTTTTCAGATAATCTATTTTATTATATTTATTATTGGTATTTAAAACCTATATTACCAATTTTAATTCGTAAATTATATTGCATATTTACATAGGTTTTCCCCATGAAGCTTCGTCTTGTTATCGTATTTCAAAGGCTTCCTATCTCGAACTTAGAACATCGTGAGGAAACCTGCATGCTAAAAAGAAAAGTCATCTACACGGCCATGACTCAAGCTCCCTAGATGTAAAGGAAGGCCTGGCCTTAAAGATGAATGACTCACCCCAAAAGGAAATTCTAGTTCAGTTCTTTTAATATGTTCTTTTATGTTGCCAGGCGCCTCTACCGTCAAAGAACGGCCCGATAAAGGCCGTCCCCCGGAGGTCTGTGGAAGCGAGCAAGAAGGAGGCCGCACAGAACGGCCCCACCAACGGCCTGACGAACGGCGCGGCCGAGCCCGAACTGAGCAAGCCGCCGCTCTCGCCGCCCGCAGCAGACAACGCGCTGCTGCCAGACGTCATCGCGTGAGCGAGGCACTCGAACGATTCCTATTAATTTCCGCTTGAATTTTGTGATTTTCTATAAGTGTATGATAGTTTTAACGCCGCTCGTAGCGGCGAGTCGTTAGGTGCGGGAGGATACTCCCACTTTTATATTATAGAGTCGCTTTTATAGACCTGTACGTTGCAAGTTCGTTACGCGGGCGCCCGCGCACGCTGGGCAGCCGCGGCCGCTGGCATGATACTCTTTTCCAAACAAAATTCTTTTTTTTAAAATATCATTCCTTAGAATACTGGGGGATTAGCGCCTTTTTAGGCGCTGAAGTCTTATCAAAGTCTGCACGAACGATTTTTTTTACTATTTTTCGGCAATAATCTGACTTTGACAGGATTTGAGCGCTAAAAAAATAGTTGCAGCAACCCTCCAGAACTAAATAGGTTATTCTCTACGGTGATTCTCGAATTTGTTAATATAGCCGAAAAGATTTTCTTAGGTTTATATGTTATAGCTGTAATGAGTTTTATATGGAAAAGAGACATTGCGGAACCCCTTATACGACCCGGGAATTGAAATGCAATTGCATATAGCATTCGGTAGCTTTTGGCAGATTTTTACGTATGTTGGGTTGCAGAAAAGAAAGCATTCAGTCGTTGTGTGCGCTTTGTTGCCTATTCCTATTATTATATAATCTAATAAAATATGACAGATGATCGCAACTAGAATGCTATCGGAATACCGAATACTATAGTAGTTTTGTAACTTTAGCGTGGAAGAGCGTGCCCTGGGGCAGCGCGACCGGCGAAGCAGCCGCGGCCGCCTAGTGTGCGCCGGCCCTAAACGGTTATTATCCATTATGACATAAGAGTCTGTTTTAGAATTTTATATTACCAACGAATGATTGATAAAATCTGGCTTTTTAATTTATTTTCTTTGTATAACCGTATTATTTAAATAAAAATGTGAAGAAGGACTGAGATATTGTTTTATTTGTTTATGTGTTATTATTATTATGCTGAAGTGATACTGATAAGTAATGAACAGTTTAATGGAACAATCATGAATGTTTACTTAATTAATAGTTTTACTATGTCATTTGTAAACTTAAATATCATGGTGTTACAAAGAAATACTAAAATAGAGCATTTTATTCGAATAAATGGTTATATCACCCTTTTTGGATCTTTTCTTTATACAAACTATAACAATACATATTATGTACCTAACTAACACTAACAATCCTTAATTCCCTTATTTGTATTACTAGAACTTATTTACAATATTATGATTATTTTTAGTACCATGTCGCTCTCATTTTGGTTTCTGATCTAATTATAATATAATTGGTTTTAAAATGAATTGCCTTTTCCAAAATTTCTTAATTGTACAATTCTGTTGCACCAACTAGATTTGCAATTTATAGTTTGAGAAATATTTAAATACTTTTAGCAGATTTTCATCCTATGCAGAAACAGTACCTAATACTTTTACCATGGACCTGTATTATATCACTTTTTAAACTTACACGGTTTGTATGTTTAACACGGTAATTCCCGTTTTATCTAATTATCTGTATTATCTTTGTTTTTACTAATAATTAGAACACCTAAGTGTTCTAATTCTTGTTGTCCAAATGCGGGAATCTCAAGTCCGTGCCGCGTAGATTGTCCTCCATCCACTGGTCGGTCTGGCGCGTCATATCCTCGTCAAAGTAGTCGCGCCACCCGCCAGCCTTGCCTGAAACAAATTGATGATAAAAATACATGAGAGTCATTTAGAGCTAGTAAGGCGTTTTGATAACGCGCGTTTCAAGAACTACGAGGTCTGATTGAAGTGTACACATGCAAAGGCGCGCTTCATTCGCGTTGCTCATATTTCTTGAAACGCGCGTTACCAAAGCGCGCGCCTCAAACGCCTAATGTGTAGGTACTAGCTCTTATGCAAAGCGGAAACACACAGAAAATCAACGTAACGGCAACAGAGCGCCAGCAGCAGTGGATGTAACATGAAACCATATGAACTATTATTAGGACATAAACCACTATTCGGGTATCTCCTGTCTTGTATTTTCTAAGAAATTGAAAATGGGTCCTAAATCAAAGTTCGCTACTGTCCTTATGGCTTATTTTGACACAGCTACCAGGATGTAATCGAATTCTGACCTCACAGGCACGAATATACGTTCACCCTATATTTTTACCCGACTACTGAAATGCAATGTTTTTACCTTTTCTAATGAACCCTTGTTCTCCCGGAATGAGTATGCCCAGCTCCTTCATGACGTCGTAGTTGACCGACTTGTTCTGCTTGAAGCTGTCGATGCTGAGGTGTTGGCACAGCCGCGCGACCTGTTCCTCAGAGAACTGCTTGTCCAGGAAGTGGGCCACGCGACGCACGGCCGATGGCAGGTCCTGGGGCAGCGTAATGTTGAAACAATGGACTATTTATAAGTCAAATGGTGGATTTTATGGAGCAGCGGAAAGGCAACGACAGCGAGTGGTTGTAGGTAATGTATGAAATTCTATGTGATGACAGATTGACCGAGCGTCAGAGGCTAAGTAGGGAGCGGCAACCGCGCGGCGTTCAGTCTGTCATACATAGGCCGAGGCCGATAATCAGAGACAGTTTTGAGCGTCAGTGGAGATCGAGTTCAGTCTACAATTAGATAGGTACTACTCGTATCAGCTTTCTTACAATTTTGACAGTCGTAAGTGCGAGCCCACGCTGAGTTCGTGCTCAAAACTCTATGACTTTGACTATCGCCCTGAGTGCGAGCTCACGCTGAGCTCATGCTCGAAACATAAGCTAAGCCATCGTCGCCTTATTGTATTACCACATGCCTTTATTTTTATTTGACCAAGTTGCACCACATTGATTCGTTTATTCAGAATATTTCAAAGTTACCAACATTGCACAGTTCCTCGTAGAATAAGAAGAGCAGTCGAGGATGATGCCTCTTCTCCCACGCTTCTTTCAGATGCTCGAAGTACGGCGTCCAATGATCTAAAGTCAAGAAATAAGGACTACATTTTTTTAAGGATGATTAAGGTCAGCACCAAAAAACTTTATATTCGCACTTTTGGGACACATACCTTTCAATAGAGTTCAAGCCATGATCTACCACGAGGGCCCAGTGAGAATGGCGGAACAAAAATATTTTTATTGTCAATAATAATATGAGTCGATTTTCTTGATATTTCATCACGTTTTCCTTTCATTTACCATTTAGGATATTATGTCCGCCTGAATGAATTGTCTTATCTCTGTGGCAGGCGTGAAAATTGCGACGATAACTCGCTGTTGTATGTTGCGAATTCAGCTAAAATGTTGTGCGACGCGTCGTTTAATTACTATCAAAGTACGTATCAGTAAAATAACTTACGCAAATCCCTAATAAAGAAATTCCAGTAAGTTTTGAAGTCGCCGACATATCCTTGTGTTCTTATCAGTCTATTGAGATGGTAGAACGACACGGCGACGTCTCTAGGGTCTCTGGCTACGTACACCACTCTGCCTGTGTCCAGCAGGGTGGGCGGCAGCAGGGACATTGGCAGGTGAGTCTTGATGAACCGTGGCGCCTGGATGCGGCCCAGTTGCTCCGTGCCAGACTCTGTCACTTGCTCCAATAGCTTGAGCTTCCGATCGCTCTCGCAATTCTCCTGTGTAAAGCGCTGCTTCATTACCGGGTGGACGTATACTGAAAATCTGTAAACAAAAAAGTCTCGTTAAAAAGTGGGTAAGTAGGTACTTACGTATTATCTACTATAATAATTGAATATGAATATTATGTATATAAATGTTGCCATCCCATGCACACATGGAAAGGGAATACTCGATCTTTCTCGCTTCTAAATTCGCAAACATTTGGATGTAAAGTATCTATTACACTGAATGTGCTTTCGATTCAACTGTATATGCATCTTGTATAGGTACCTAGCTGGAGGGTTCTAGATTTGATTCATGTATCAAAGGTATTTCAGTTACCGATATCGGACTCTTTCCGTACCTACCGTACTGTGTAGTGTACTTACTCTAAGAAAGGGTATCTCTCGGTCAGCGGAACTGCATCTGATGTCGCGTAGTCCAGATCGTTAGCCACCATCCACACCAACTCCTGGGTCCACGTGGTACCTGCGATAATCCAACATTAGGGCCAGACCCCAGACTGACCGCCTGACAACGCATTTTGCAGATTCCCTGGAAGATAGCTTCTCGCTTTAACAGACGAGATTTACTATAAGCGACCGGAAAAATGCAGTGTCGGGTGGTAAGGTTAATGATATGACTGAATGAGGTCATATACTTAATTAATGATGCATTATACGTGAATACATTTTATCGATTGCTTCCACGAAGGGAAACATCGTGAGGAAATGTCCAATAGGCAAAGATGCACTCTTCCCTATCTTGACACACACTCTCTTGCTAAAATACTATAGATGCAGGGTCAACGCGCTGGAAATGGCACAACAAATAATGCACTCAAACATCGGATAGTGCAATCACTCTTGGAAAAGTCACCCTTCTCCTGGGATTAGGTACTATATACTTATCAAATGTTATACAAGATGTAACGGAAAGGGTAGGTAGTAAATCGAAGATCAGCTCACCTGTACGAAAGTATGACAATTTAAAAAAATATTTCGCGAAAATCGAAGTCGTGAACAAAAGTTGTTCAATTATTGATACAGAATCTTTCGGCTTCCTATTACCCTTTCTGTTACTCGCTTGTATAGTGCATATTTCAGCGATAAGTATTGCAATCGTAGAGAGAGAAACTATTGCAATGAATACTTTGATGATACACCTATTTACCTAGCGTCAAGGGGCTGAATTTTTCGTATTTCCTTATTTTTTATTATTTCACAACGCTTTCCATTCAATTATACCATTATTTATTACTTCGCGTGACCGATATTTTGGGGTGCCAGCTCTTACATTTTTTAGGGTGCCAGGTGGTCAGTGGTTCTCAAGATTTTTCACTTTTGGGATGCTAGGTTTGGGGTGCTAACTTCCTGGAGTATTGCATCTATAAGTTCGTATCATGTCAACTCGTGTCATTAATTGTCGTCTGATAATTAAGTAGGCAACAACAGATGTACCTGATCGCGGGTAGCTGGCCACGAACATGTCGTCGGTCCTGAGCGGCATGTTGTAGATGTTGGCAGCCTCCTCGCGGTACTTGTGGGGGAGGAAGTAGCCCTTCGGCCCCACTCGGACGAAACCGGTGTGCTCGCCTGGTACACACGAAGACAGAGAAAACTCTACTTAATAATAAAATTTTATTTTCAGATAACAGATGGTCCACTCCATATTGTTAGTAAAACTGAAAACTACGTTAGTGTCCTTAAATAAAATTATTTAACTAAGTCTAGGGATTTCGCATTCATTTCCTCTTCCCTATAGCGTCTGAAGACCATCCTATGGCCAGAAGTCCGGCTTGAGGAGCACCTTCAAATATTTGGACAGGATACGCAGCAGGAAGGTTTTTATCACGGCATTAAGGTTAAGATTTTCTCAAAATTTAATAATTCTTATACAGTTACTTTTAACTTTTATCTTATCTAACAGTCAAAGAATTCTTGTAAAAGGTCAAGTAGTTTTTAAGAAAATGTCAACCTTAAAAATCTCCTGTACCTACACCTTTATTTATCTATGTTAAACCGTACATAAAGAAATCACCATAATTAGGCATTTGTGTACCTATATGAATATCTAGCAAAAGGTGAAGGTTGTGCATTGATCTTGGTTGTGTACCTATATGTATCTAAATTGATAAAAATAAAAAAATAACTATTATAATTAACCTAAAAAATATAAACTAAACTAAAACCTATATGTACAATAGGTCGGTTGAACTACGATTATCTGAATGGCTTAGCATTACAGATAGTTCAACCCTGAGGTTCAACCGATCCCCGTTGTCCGGCAACGTGCCCAAAATGCTGGCATGAATTTATTTATCATTTCTTTATTGTAAATATGTAATAGTTTGTTTTTGTAAATAAATAATTCAGTTGCAAATGGCAACACCGAAACGTTTATCGTTTATTTTGATGAAATAAAGACAAATTGGAATAAACGATAAGTATGATAATCTCTAAAATATGAGCTCATATAAGTAAGTCGTTATTGACAAAAGACAGGTCGTTAGAAGGCAAGTTGTTGACTACAACGGTAGTAATCTATTGTCAATAAGTACGACCTTGTTTTAACTAGACTGAATAGATAAACACGTCTAAAGAAAATCATGAATCCATCTATTTTCCACTTAGGTATTCTTAGAAGATGCGTAGATAGATAGGTAAGGAATCCATGTATTTATTAGTGTATTTATTGTTGCAAGAACTGAAATTAAATGCAGTACTTAGAGTTTTCTTCTCTCTTATTGGATCCCATTTATTTGCCTACTCTGTACTATGCCCAAGAGAAGTACTACCGTTTTTAGTAAAATGTGTTCTTTGATTTTATTTCGTCGTATAGGTACTTAATGTAATAATTTCGGACTTAATTTTCAATTTTTTTTTATTAATATACTTAAGTATTACTTTTTATGTGGCTAGTAGTAGTAGTAGTGAGTAATTTTTACAAATAGTCATACATAGTGCGAATCAAATGTTCAAGTGTTCATCTTAAGTATATTAGATTGTTTATTAGTGACGACCACTAATTGGCTGTCCGATGTATATTGTACTTTGCTATCAATGTTTAATGTGCCGTTGGTTTTCCATTTTAAGTAAAATAAAATAAAATAAAAAAATGTATACCTAGGTACGGATAACAGCAAATCAATGGTAACACTTGCAGTACGATTTAAACTCTTACGACACAGATAATAAGAACGGTTCAAAGTGTTACACTTGATCTGCTGTCAGCTGTACGTTATATGTAGATAGACTTGTCTTGATATGTTGTTGACTCAACTATTTCTATGTCTTACAACGATGTCGCAAAAGTAGTCACCAAGTGGACCCAAAATTATGTTCTTATTTTTCTAATTAGATTTGAACAAAAAAAAACATGCATATCGTGTAGCTAACGCCTTTTTGTTAATTTACAGCACGTCAAATCAATTAAGTTATTTTTGTATTACTTGGCCATGACCACACGAGTGCACTGCTTAACCTCGCAACGTACAGTCGAAAACACTTCCAAGTGTAGTTAACTCTAACTTCATACCGTTCTTATTGTCATAGTCATAGGAGTTACAAGTCGTACAAGTGTTACCATTTATTTGTTGTCGAGTGTACTTGCTTAAATAATAGTTTGTAATTCGATTGCTTATAATAAGTCATAGATTTTAATAGACAATTAGAATGCTGGTTTCGAAACCTTGTGGTATATTTATGTGCAATAGGGAAGTAGTACATGATTTAATAGGGTTATAATTATACACATGAATATGAATTCTATGATAATTGAGATGCCTTAACCAGAGTTAAATCATAAAAACGACATAATTGATTCCGGGTTATCCGTTTAGTGCAAGCGGTCCTAAGTTCGACATTCATACAGTTTTGAGTAGAAGCTTAGCGTGAGCTCGTTATTACGACTGTCAAAATTGTATGAAAACTGATAGTTGTAAGAAACTCAAAACAGTCTATGACTCGATTTGCAAGCCTCTTGGCAAATAGCATTAACCATTTGTAAACTGAGTTAGTTTACCATAATTATACGTAAATATACTTTGTTCTTATTTGTAGAATGTCGTGAATTATGTTTTAATGCGCCACCTGACCTACATCTAAACGCCCGATAAAACCGAATCGGTCAACGACTTGATAGGTTGATGACACAGTTAAATATGACACGCAGCACCGACGAGACTGTTGGGGAGATCCGTCATCATTTGGAATGGCGGAATGATTTTTTATTCATTTAATTTTCTAAATAATACTCTAAATAACTTGACATTGGTGAAATTATCTCTTGAATAAGAGTAGAAGCTATTCAAATAAAAATAGAATAGAAAGAGACTGTTGGGACTGCCGCGCACTCACCTCATAATACGTATAGTATACGTTTTCGCATAAAGCCGGACACATACACGCGCGGCATGCCCCACCCCCTTTTCTCCCGTCGTTAACTTCCAGTATGTAGCGATCTGCGGCCTAGGCTCTACCGAAAACTAGCAGAAAAGCGGTCGGGGCATGCGGTTCACCTGGCCGCATTCCGCGCTCAGGCCGCGCGTGTGTGTCAGGCTTAAGGGCATACAGATCGATGCAACAAAACAATGCTAGGAAGTCATGTATAACCCCTTACAGTAACTTTTGGTTAGGGAATATACTTTATTATAGGAATATAATTTGAAACCGCTCCTACGAAACGGATATCTAGAAAGGCGGTCATGGAAACAAACTGGTAGTAAAGTGTTCGAATTTAACTATGCTATAGGCGACTGGTTATTCATTAGGTTAATGATTGGTTGTTTAAGTACCAGTAGAGTTTAACCAACCAATATTTTCCACCTTAGATCCATATTTGTAACTCTTTCTACTTATAGCTTTCAAATATTTTTTGCATTATTTAATTGCAATAAGTTATTATAGGTAAGCAATAATATTGGTCTTAAAATAATTACATATAATATCATACAATCGCTCGACAGCTCGTAAAGAGCTGTCCAAGCGACTGGTCGAGGAGTCCGGCGACCAGAGGGCTGGCAGCTACCTCTGCCAACGTATTGCATTGGCCATACAGAGAGGGAATGCTGCCAGCACCGTGTCTCCCGATGCCTTCCTAGAGGATATATTTTATTTATAGATAGTTTAAGTTTTTAGATTTTTAGAGTTAGTTTTTAGTCATTTTATTATATTAGGTTTTAATTTTATATTTATTGCATTCCATAAGTTATAATACACTATCAAAAAAATTATTAAATTTATTAGTATCATACAACTTTACCCATTCGGGTAAGTTACCAAACAATAAAAGTTAACCCGATAATTGTCGACTTAACTCCGTGAAAAATCCGTGAGTTAAATCGCTAACTCTCGGGTTTACAAGTAGGCCTAGACACTAAGGTATCTGGTCCATAACCAATGATAAAGCTTTTAGTAATAGATAAAGGTTGATTCAATAGATAAACAAATAAGTAAGAAACTTTTAACTTTACATAAGAAACTTTACCGTTTTATACAATTAAATTACTTAGTTACGTACCTATAAATATTGAAATGATATACCTACCTAATAAATAAGTTAATGTTATATGTGAGAGAAATTGGTCGACTTTCACTTATAAAAATATTATTAGTAGAGTGTATTTACTTACCAGTGAAATACTTCATCAGAATGCCAGATAATTCGGGCTCCACATCACGCATTACCAAGGGGAAATTATTTTCCACATTCATTTTGACCACAATTCACGGCAAATAAAGTTTAAATTTTTATAAACAAATCACGCACGCTAGAACTGTGAAAGTCGATACGCGCAGTCTGCCGTCGCACGCGCAGTCAACTGCGTGCGATGTGATTGCGAGGATCGAGGTCCCAAAGCGACTAGTTAGCGAACAGAGATGCATGACGGACGATCTTGAAAATAACTAAGTACTCATTTAGGTTAATACTATTATTTACTCATTTACCTCTACCTATACCGCAACCCAAATCAAGTGTCTTATTTTGTAAACAAATATGACAGTATACTTACATGTTGTGATGACTAACACTGAAGGAACTGATTGAACGAACCTCTTCATCATTGTGAAAATAAAGTGATCCGGTCTAATAATGTGAAAATAACTATGCAATAAACACAGAACAGCTAAAATGTTAGTAGGGTAGGGTAGTTTTTGTTTACAAAATAAGACACTTGATTTGGGCTTCGGTGTAGGTACGTATACTTGGTGCTCATTAGTGCTTCGTCTTCGATTTAAAAATGTTTTTTCTTTACATGACTCCATCCATATAGGTATTTGTATAATTTTATATAATTATTTTATATAATTATCTATAGGTGTAATACTATGCAACAGTGAGTGTATTTGATTTATTAGTACTTTATTGTTCATTTCTAAACACTATTGTATTGTATACAAATAATGTACAGACATAGGGCGTAGTTTATCCCTAGATATCTTCCAGCAAAACAACGAGAATTTACTGCAATTTAGGCATCTAAAACGAGGCCCAAATCAAGTGTCTTATTTTGTAAACAAAACTGACCCTCCCCCACTAACATTTTGAGCTATTTTGTGGTTATTGTGTGTTATTTATACGGATTACTTTATTTTCACAATGATGCACAAATTCAATCAACCAGTTCCTTCAGTTTTACATCACAACAGGTAATTAGACGATCATATTTGTTTACAAAATAAGACACTTGATTTGGGCTCCGGTATACGACAGATTTTATTTTTAATTAAATTACACACATACGAGTTTGCCTGTAATCTGTAATGGTATATAAACTTAACATAGGGATATAACAATATTAATAATTCAGAGTTATTTTATTGCGGGAACGCGAGGTCCGTGTCGCGCATGTTGTCCGCCATCCAGCGCTCCGCCTGCTGCGTCATCTCCACGTCGAAGTAGCCGCGCCAGCCACCAGTCTTACCTGGCAATTGTAATATATTTGTTTATACGGTAGGTGTAGCAGGTTCAAATCATTGAACTCACGATACAAAGGTCCCAGCCCCCTGGCCAAGTGGCATTGGCGTTCGTAGAATAGAAAGAAAACGTACGATGACATTTGGCAACGAAAAAGCAAATCCGTTTTTAATACACATGATTACACTGATTTATTTATTGGGTTGCCCCAAAGCGTAGGACAGTAATACTTACTTACATTATATATAAAATAACGTAAGTACAGTCGAAGACAGAGATAAGTATACAGGGGATCTCAATAAGGTTGAGATTTTCTCAAAAACTACTGGACCGAATTTAATAATTATTTTACAGTTACATAGTTTTAACTTTTATCTATCAAACAGTGAAAGAATTTTTGCAATAGGTCAAGTAGTTTTTGAGTAAATCTCAACCTTAAAATCTCTCCTGTACACCTTTCTCTGTGTTCCACCGTACATAAGTGCTTAGAATATTAATTATACAATAGACGAATGCAATTTATAGTTTTTCTATTCACAGCACCTAGCACACTCTCTTACTACACTCAACCAACTATCAGCAAACAAGTCACACTCATGAGCTGATATCATCCGGACTATTCCGGACTCGGTAAACATACCGTGAATTCACAATCATAGATTTGAGGTGTTTCTTGCGTGATAAATGGTGTGAAACGTTTGCAATGCCGTTCGCTGATTGGCTGTCGTGAAAATTGTGGCGATAAAACGCGGTGTTGTCAACGAGGTGTTAAATAAATGGTCGACCTCATTAAGTCCTCCATTATCCCTAAAGATGTAACTCATTAGTAATGAGGAATATAAGATAAGATGAAGGTGTTGAAGACTCAATATACAGACAGCTGCTATAATTTAATTTCAATTTATCAAGGGTTTATAATGTATGCGCCTAATATCTGGTCTGTGCTGGTGATGCCTGCCATATCGCCTGACATGGAGCGAATGCTCGGTGAATGGTCGGAGAATTCCGACCACGTTTCATGTCTATTCGTTTTATACCTGACCTGTAACAGGATTTTTATTTGTATACGTGTAAGTGTATTGTTAGTTTACTGACGTGATCAAGTGTACCAAAAGTGTTCCTACGATCTTAATGAATGAGTATAATTAAAATGCAAACACGGGGCAACACACACAATAAAGGGTAAAGACAAACTAACCGCTCCTAATAAACGCTGCCTCGCCAGGTATAACAATTCCGTATTCTTGAAACGTATCTCCATTAACCGACTTGTTATTCTTGAAGTTTTCAATCTTCAAATGTTCCCATAGTCGCTCTATCTGTGGTTCAGTAGCATCTTTGCCGAGGAACTCTGCCACCCGGCGTATGGCGCCAGGCATGTCCTTAATAAGTTCCTCATAAAACAAGAACAGAACATTGGGATGGTCTCTCTTGTTCCACCATTCCTTTGTGAAATCAAAGAACGGTGTGTAGTAAACTGGAAAGTAATGTGAAACTTATCATGATCTGAATATTTAATACAAGCTAAGCGAGTGAGACAGAGAAAAGTATACAGGGGACCTCAATAAGGTTGAGATTTTCTCAAAACCTACTGGATCTAATTTAATAATTCTTTTACAGTACAGTACTTACATGGTTTTAACTTTCATCTATCTATCAGTGAAATAATTCTTGCAGTATGTCAAGTAGTTTTTGAGAGAATCTCGAACTTAAACACTTTATTCCTGTACATATTCATATTCATTTATTAGTAATAATCATACATACAATCATACATACAATTCATATTCATTTATTAGTAATAATCATACAATAATCGTACACTTTTCTCTGTATCATGCGTATATTTTTTAGCTCTTTATATATTTTATTTACACTACAATATGGAACATAGCGCTTTGTTATGTCAACAACAATAAAATTCTAGGCGATAAATAATTTATATTTTCCGTTAATAAAAGAATTATTAAAAGTCAGATCTCGTATAGTTGATCAATTAAGTGATATCTTTGCATCTTACAAATATTGAATTTCGTTAAAGAAACTTACTCAAATCATTAATGAAATAGTTCCAATATCTCTTGAAATCTCCTACGTATCCGTGTATGTTAATTAGTCTGTTGTGGTGAAAGAACGAGACCGCCACGTCCCTGGGGTCTCTGGCCACGTAGACCACCTTCGCCGTGTCCAGTAGGCTCGGGGGCAGCAGGGAGAGGGGCAAGTGGCTCTTGATGAAGCGGGGGGATGGAGTCTCTGCTATCTGCTTCGTAGCTGGTGCGACAGCTTTTCTGATAAACTCAAGCTTATCCTCACTATCCTTGTTGGCCTCCTCCATTTGTTTAATTAGAACCGGATCAAAGAATACAGAGTGCCTGCGAAAAAGTTGTCTTTGTATTTTTTAATAAGTAAGTATTGCTATTTTGAAAGCGATAGATACATAGTCCGAAGGAGTCGAACCAAGGCCAGAAGCGATTAATCAATTCTAAGCTAGGAATTAAGGTTCTTAAAATAGTCTACTTATCGCGAATGTCAATTGCGATGCGAGTGAGATTATAGTTCCGCTACATGTCCGGGTGCAACAAAATCCAACCAATAACAAAGCTTATAACTACGTACCATTTTTACGTACTCGCTAGCGAGAAAATTATATATATAGCAACCCATTAGGATAGTGAAAATACTTACTCTGCGAATGGGAACCTATCCACAAGTGGAATTTTCGCTGCTTTATCGTAGTCAAAATCGTTTGCTACCAACCAGACTAGTTCTTGGGTACATGTAGTTCCTGGAACATTTATAACAGAATAATTTATGTTCGAGGGTGCTTAGGTCCTGAACCACCAAGAGGGCGCATAGTACGGATTGGTGGAATGTACTTAATTGCCAGAGATGAGAGGGGCGACGATATGCTCGTAATTACTTATATAAGCTCGTAAGTACTTTTTATTACTTATATTATTTTAAGTTTTGTTATCCTGTAGTTTGTTATTGATCAACTGTGATTGTATCTATTTTGTAACACTAACACTATGTACAAAATAATAATAATAATAAATATATAGTTATAAATAAAAAATTGGGGCCAAATCGCTGCCCTGCGGAAGAGTGCTCAAAAGGCTGGCGACGTTACCTCGTTGTATAGCCAGCGATATACGCTGGCCGAGGTAAGCGCCAGCCCTTTGGTCACCCGACGAGTCAATGAGGCGCGACGACAGTTCTTTGAACAGTCGCCGCGCCTCTGGTCCCCATGGACCCATGGTCTCTACACCAAACGGCGCAAACATGTAGCTCTCGCTGAGAGCCGCATATTTGCGCCGCTTGAGACTTTCCGCGGTGCCGGCCGCCGCCACCGCCATATATTTATTATTATTCCTTTATTTCTTTTTCATCTTATTTAATATATTTATACATTTCAATATCAAAAACAAATAGAAAAATATATAAATATAAAAAATAGCCACCCACCGGCAGCGGGATGCATGAGCATCTAAGCTGCCGGAGGTTAGGATCCCAGAGTGAGGAACCTCCTCACAATACGTGCCGTGTCCAGCAGCACTGCCTTCTGCATCCGGCTCTTCATCCAACTGTCTAGCGAGAGTCTCTTAAGATGTTGGTCGAGACTCTTCGCTATTAACCCGTTCACGGCTACGACTATCGGAACAATTATGGTTGAGTCCACATCCCACATGGCGGTAATCTCGTGAGCCAAGTCTAAGTATTTACTTAGCTTTTCCTTTTCGGCCTTCACGAGATTCTCATCATGGGGGATGGTGACATCAACCAGAATTGCCCGACGCGACGATCGGCGTGGCACGACCATTTTCGAGAACTGGCGCTGGTGCGTACTGATAGTACGGCACCTCAGTACTGACAAGACCGTATTTAAGGGCAAGTTGCTGGTGGACTATCCTGGCTACTTGATTATGTCTGTGCAAATACTCGCCGTTAGCAAGATGAGAACAACCGGAAACTATATGCGTGACTCTCCGGGACGGTGGCATGCTCGACATATGTCGACCGTACCGTCCTTATTATTATTATTTTGTACATAGTTTTAACTTTAATTAGAATTCATGTTATATAATTTATACAATGAAACAATAAACAGAGTACATTTTCTAACAAAAAGTCCTAAGTAAAGAAATATATTTGTATTGAAAGAGAGGAATCGCAGAGTCGACGGAACGAGAGTTGCGGTAATGGGAACGCGACGCTGCGAGAGTTGACGTAAAGAGAACGCGATGCTACGGGAATGATTCATACAAACCTGATCGCGGATATGTGACAACAAACACGTCACTGGGTCTAATCTGCATGTTGTAGGTGTAAGGACCATGTTGCTCGTACTTCTTCGGGAAGAAGTAACCCTTCGGTCCCACGTGGACAAACCCCGAGTGTTCTCCTGGGGAACACAAACAATAGATAACTTATATAAAACAAGGAGAAATAATTTTGAAAAACAAAATACTCTCCCGCCAAAAATTTAAGCCCCTTTGATTATGTCACTCCTACAATCAAGACGAATCTAACGACACCTCATATGATGTTAAAATCCGTCAACCCGTTTAGGCTGCAGCGCGTGCCAAAGACTCACAGATACAAAAACATAACCCTCCTTCTTGCATAGTCGGGTAATAAGTATAAATAAGACTAACGGAGAGACGACATCGAACATAGAGAAAAGTGTACGAGAGTTTTTAAGGTTGAGATTTTCTCAAATCTACTTGACCTATTGCAAAAATTCAATCATTGGATAGGAATATAGGAAACTATGTGACTGAAAGATTTATTAAAATCGGCGCAGTAGTTTTTGAGAAAATCTCAACCTAATGAGGCTCTGTATAGTTTCCTCTGTTTTTACTTCTTACCTTTGAAATATGACATCAACTCTTCGGCTTTTTTTGATTCTACGTCTCGAATCTCTATAGGGAATGATTTATTTTTCTGCACGTCCATTTTTGTAGCACTTATTACCTATATCGTATGAATATTACAACAGAGCTGAAAATACTATCTTTATATGATTACTACGATGCGGCGTGCATGGCATGCTACTTAAATGTTATCTTATTTTTTTTCTTTATGCCTTTATTACCTACTAGCTGCACCCGCAACGTCGTATGCGTAGAAGTCGCTGGTTACTATAGATAGACCTCCACGAAATACTTTCAATGTACTGGGAGGCAGATCTTCCTCTCTGGTTACTTGGTTCCACATCACATACCGCAATAGCTTATAGGCTAGGACGTGCTGTTCAGATATTTGAGCTATCTCCTAGTGAAAGTCCCAACCCAGTTTTGGCGTGACGCCTGAACAATTGAACATACATGCAAGAATTATAAAAATCGGTGTTTTGTCACTAGTATCGATAATAAATGACATTAAACTGAGGCCCAAATCAAGTGTCTTATTTTGTAAACAAAAACTATCCTCCCCCACCAACATTTTAAGCTATTCTGTGGTTATTGCATAATTATTTATACATTATTAAATCGGATTAATTTATTTTCACAATGATGAACAATTTCAATTAACCAGTTCCTTGAGTTTTACATCACAACAGGTATATATAAGATCATATTTGTTTACAAAATAAGACACTTGATTTGGGCTCCCGTATACATTTCATTCTTTTCAAAAAATATCCAATGTCCAGACTTAACTTTTTCAGATTCTTATTATATATATAGGTACATACAATATGTATAGATACAAAATCTTATCCATTATCAGACGTATGTTATGTAAGTAGGTATGTAACAGTGCATGTATAAATGATTTTACACTGATAACGATTCTGTTGTTTTCTAGTTTAAAGTAAACAATTGTAGCGATTCTAGAGTGTAACACGCTCACACGTTACACGAAGCCTCCCGTTCACTTTTACGCGATGTAGCATAACTGTGACAGTTGTTTTTTAGGTTTAACACGTTCATGGACAGTAGAAATTACGAAATGACAGTGAAAATTCTCAACTACTGTCCATAGCCGTGGGGGATTCTGGGTGTGTGCGTGTCAAGACCGACAAAAATGTACCTACAACCTTTATTTTGACAGTACACATACCTATTTTCTACGCGGAATGACAGTGGGACCGCTCCACAAAGAAAACCGCCTACGAACGCCGCGGGAGATGCCGTTGTGTCTTTTTAAATGCATCAAAATATACGTCATACGCCGTACTGTCATTTTCCGAACACTCAAAGTACGGCATATGCCGCCACTGTCCATGAACGTGAATATATAATAGTATATGCACAGAATATATAATAGTACAAGGCTGTTATTCATAAACTTGATTTAAAGTTACGCCACCGTTTAGCCGCCTGTCCTTTCTATCTTAACTTTTTTTAACGAAGTGTGAAAGGAACATCACGATTTAATGGAAGTAAGGTTTAACTAGGTTTATGAATAACAGCAGAGTGTAATACACTGAATTTAATAATCGTTAAATGAAGCCTCATTCACTGTTACGCGAAGAGTTTGTTTAGGTTTAAGTTTAAGGCACATTTAGACATGAGGCTGAAACGCGGCGCGATTGTCGCTCCCTTGCTTTGCCGCTGACGCTCCGTTACTGCGTTCAGTCTGTCATCTAATAGAGTTTTATACATTACAACCAAAGTCGCTACCTTTCCGTTGTTTTTAAATGTGTTTCAGCATATAGATTTGGCGGCTACGACTTTTGTCTACAATAACGAAGCTATCCTGCGGGGTTACTCTCACCTCTTATAGCGATCCAGTTTAGGTTCTTAAACTGAACCGAATCGCTATTTAGCAAATTGTCAGTTTAGGAACCTAAACTGGATCGCTATAAGAGGTGAGCCCTGCTGTTCCGTAGTGGTGTATCAGCCCGTCTGATAAAAAGCCTATCCTCGTAATAACTGTTTGTTACCTCGAACTGTTTCATCACAACCGTACCGTAGAATACTGAGCGCCTGAGACAATAATAATACTTAATTCAATTCGTCTCTGAAGGAAAACTGCGCAAGTCAGTTCGTTGTAAGAAGAAACCAACGTGAATTTTACAAGGGTTCTATTTAGCGGGTCACTAGTTTTTATTATGCTTTGTGTAACTATGTAATTATTGTGGTAACATATTTTTAGGGTTCCATGCCTCAAAAGGAAAAAAGAAACCAGAATTTGTATAACGCATTATCCATGCTCGGTGAATAAATTAGAACATGATGAAAAAATGAATGTCACGGAATGACTAGGTCGCAGGTTCAAGTCCTGTCCACGGCAAGAATTTTTCATCATGTTCTAAAAAAGAAACCCTTATAGGATCACCTTGTTTTCCGTCTGTCTCTTTGTCTATCTGTCCGTCTGTCAAGACATATATCTCAGAAACTCGTGGACTGATCAAGTTGAAATTAATACCAAATACTCGGGTCTGAAACCTCATGCAGCCGTAAAAAATCACACTTCTACGACAACGCAATCAAGAGATGTGTCGAATTCTGGCGCATATTTGTATGAAAACGCAAAAAAAACTCAAAAAGGCGTATAACTTAATCTAAAAATCAAATCAATTTATTGCTTCATGTATAGACGTGTATATAAACGTAACATGTGTATATGAATAATTCAGAGTTATTTTATTGCGGGAACGTGAGGTCCGTGTCGCGCATGTTGTCCGCCATCCAGCGCTCCGCCTGCTGCGTCATCTCCGCGTCGAAGTAGCCGCGCCAGCCGCCAGTCTTGCCTGATACAATTAATAAACGTTTGTACGTTTTGGCTATTTTTAAATTGAACTAAGAATCATTTTTGATAAGCATTGCTGTGTTTACTTGAAACATAAATAAATTACAGCATCCGTTAGTACAGTCTATTACCCTAGATAAGTATCCAGGGGGCCTCAATAATTTTGAGGTTTTCTCAAGAACTACTTGACCGATTGTAAAAAAAAAAATTCTAGTAGATTGTTTAGAGTACACAACACACTATGTAATTGTAGAGAATTTAAAAAAATCTGTGAAGTAGTTTTTGAGAAAATCGAAACCTTTATGAGGGCCCCCTGATAGATACTTATCTCGGGTAATGTATAATGACGTAAGGTAGGTATTGAAAATGTCCCTCATTTACATTATCTACCACCGAGCGTCGCGCGACGCTAGTGTCGCGGGGTGTCGCGGAGGGTCGCGACTTCGCGCGACAGTTTACATCCCTGCTCGAAAGGTGTCGCGACGTCGTGCGACGCACTGTCGCTCGTCTGTCTGAGCCCTTATACTCAATGTCGAGTATCCAGAGTATCTGAGTTTATCCATCACACGATATTGACAATATTTTTGACCCATTTCATAACTAACAGTGACTAGTAGACGAAGTCCACTATGTTTTCCAATGTTCAGATAGATGAACAACGGGAAGTTTGTTCCTATAATCCGATTGCAAGAAATCGTAATGTTACTATTGAAACCTGAAATGATCTTTAAAATGGCCGTCGCCTGTCTGACTCTGCAAGATGATAATACGGATTTAAAAAAAAAAAATGTTAGAAAGACGATAAAACTAACCGCTCCTAATGAACGCAGCCTCGCCTGGTGTGACAATTCCTAAATCTTTTAAGATATCGCCGTTAACCGACTTGTTCTTTTTAAAGTTTCCAATGTTCAGATGTTCCAACAGCCCCTCTATCTGTGGTTCAGTTATATTTTTGCCCAAGAACTCGGCTACTCGACGTATGGTGCCAGGAAGGTCCTGAATAAGTTCGTCGTAGAATAGGAACAGCATATTGGGGTGATGTCTGTTCTTCCATCCTTCCTTGACATGTTCAAAGAACGGTGTGTAGTAAACTGTAAATAATATGAAGGTATTGAATGTTGTCCATTAATTTTAAATAAAATGCTAGTGGTAGGTATGTATTGTCAATCGTTATTCATCAATAGCCAAGGTATTAAGCGTAGGTATATTTTTGTACTCTGTTGTATTTAAGCCCTTCAATAACGTAGATTCAATAAAGTCATTCGATTATTATCGATCGAACGATATTTATCTGATAAATATCGTTTACTCAAAAACAAGTGCAGTTTCAGAAGTGTCGTTTAACGATGGCGCTTATCAATCTATTTGTTTGTAATCTTCCACCTTTTTGGTATAATGACGCCGATTTATTAACTGGTAAGGAGCTACGACAACAATTAAGTATTTGTAACTTAAAATAAGGTTCTCTTGAAAATGGCGGGAAACGACGGTTGCGAAATTATTTAATAATTTTCAGTTTAATGTCTACAGGGTGTTTTGTGTTTAATATCACGTTAAATTAATCAGAAAATGTTCGCGAATGACAGTATGGTGAAGTTATTGGAGAATTCAAGCAGGATCTGAAGTTTGGCGCCATGGTCAAGATTCCCACTACGAGCTCGGGAGTGAACGTGACTGTCGAGCTGCTTCGTCCACAGTGATTGACGCTACGGCGTCTCCTGTGGATGAAGACATGAAGACGCTGCTACCCAGGGTGATGACGCTACGGCGACTCCCCTGGAGGAAGATAGAACACTATTATACATTGAATTTTCTGTAACATGACATTGGCAAATGACGAACTGTCGAGTCCATTAATAATAATAAAAAACTTAAAATAAACTACCGGCAAATTTTTACTATCAGACAACCAAACTTTTCATTAAAGGAGTTATTTGTGATGGCGGTTTAAATTTTTATACTATTAAAGTAATAAATAAGTACCTACAATCATAACCAGTCAACTTACTCATGTCATTAATGAAATAGTTCCAATATCTCTTGAAATCTCCAACATATCCGAGTATGTTAAAAAGTCTATTGTGGTGAAAGAACGAGACCGCCACGTCCCTGGGGTCTCTGGCCACGTAGACCACATTCGCTGTGTCCAGCAGGCTCGGGGGCAGCAGGGAGAGGGGCAAGTGGCTCTTGATGAAGCGGGGGGAGGGAGCCGCAGCTATCTGCTCCGTAGCTGGTGCGACAGCGCCTCTTATATATTTAACCCTATCCTCGTATCCCATGTTTGCTTCCTCAAACTGTTTCACGATAACCGGATCAAAAATTATTGAGCGGCTGGGGAAAAGGAATGCGTTATTTATAACTGTAACAACTCATAATCCGGGCGCTCACGGGACACCATGCAACAAACGACTAGTTGCGCAGGATGAGATCAGCGGAGTCTCCTACCTGCAGAGACTGTGGAGAAACCCGAGTCCATGAAACACTTATTGTGTGTATGTGACTCACTGGCTAGGAAGCGAATGAGTCTTCTGGGGACGGCGTATCCGAAACCAGAAGATTACAGGCTTATTGAGCTGACCTATTGAGGTATATTTTAAGGAGGAGGAAGGAGCATAAATGAAAGGGGAAAACACAAAAGATCCCAATGGGTCGAAGGGCCGCCACATTGGCACCCAATCAGGATAAGATAACTGAAACATAATTGGAATGCAACGACAACGGTGCCAAAATTATGTCTGTCTTGCTTGCAGTGAAATGAATATCAGTTGTTGATTTTCATGTCTTTGCGTATGAAGGAATGAACGGCAATTTTTTCTTCTTCATGACAACTATTTTTTGTGCGGTTTGTTTGCTTTTTACACGACTTCAGGACATAGGGATGGTCGATCAATGTTAACACTTGCAGTACGATTTTAACTCTTACGACGCAGATAATAAGAACGGTCCAAAGTGTTACACTTGATCTGATCTTAGGTGTACTCTGTAGGAGTTAAAACTTACTCCATGTACGGAAACCTAGCGACAAGAGGAATTTCCGCTGCTTTATCATAGTTGCAATCATTTGCCACCAACCAAACTAGTTCTTGTGTCCATGTTGTACCTGGAAAATCACATTAATATTTAGGTTCGTCGTGTTCAGTTTTTGTCCGCATAGTATTTAGTTACTTTCCAAACCGGTATAATTATAAAAATAGAGTACCTAACATAGAAATATCTTCATTAGCATACAAAGAGTCTTTAAGTAGATAGTATGTACAAAATAGTAATTACTGGGTCTTTATCTATATACCTATGTAAATACTACTAAACTTTAGTATCCATTACGTGTTTACGTAAAAATTTAAATAGCGCTAAAGGGGCCAAGGTGATTTCGTATAAATATTAGTTGAGATTTCAGCGTGTCCCATCTTACTTTATTGAATAGTTTATGCTCCTTGTAATAAAATATACCTACGTAATCTGAGTGTGACAGCTGGCAGCGACAGGTGTCGCGAGCTATCACGCGACGTCGGGCGACGCTCTGTCGCTCGTCTGTCTGAGCCCTTAGCGAACTCCATTTATTGTGAGTGCGCCTTTGTTTTTCTATATGTACTGATACCCAAAACCGACTGTGAGTCTGCCGTCAGTAATTCGGTTATCAATGAAAGTTGCAATCATAAAGGTAAAGGGAAATCACTGGAGCCTTTAAATAGAGGGGCGCGTATGGTTCAGTTGCGAGTCTCGTACACGTTGAAAACGATCATACAAATTAAGTAAACGGGCAAAGTCTAGACCTGATGGAAGGACCGCTAGACGTGACATTCTCTTAAAAGCACGTTAAGCTTGACACACACAGCCGCGACCTAGCCGCTATCAGTTGAAACGCATGCCCCGCCTCTTTTTCTGCCGTCGTTATATAAGATAAGATAAATATTATTTATTGCACAAAACAGATACACATACTAAGCTTCAACAATTATTATACAATAGGCGGTCTTATCGCTGAGAGCGATCTCTTCCAGACAACCTTCGGGTAGAGAAACAGTGCGTTTGGAAGTGGTAGCACAATGGTGCAATGTTACCCATTGGACGTAGATCGCAGGCCTCAGATCGCTACCTACTGGACATTAAAATGCCCAGAAAATGAGGCGGGGCATGCGTTTCAACTGATCGCAGAACGCAAGCCGCGGCTAGTTGGTTTCAGTTGCTATCGTTCGATAGCAGTCGTTAGGCAAAGTCAACGGCTTGCGGGGCAAAAACTCTTACACTAGGTCTGGTCACTAAATTACACGAGGAGAAGACGAGGCTTATCGGACCTGACGCTCATCATCCTTCACCATGTAACAGGTCCCACGGATTTTATTGTTATTATTTTGAAACTAGGATATAAGTACAAACCTGATCGAGGAAATGTCACAACAAATACGTCACTGGATCTAACCGGCATATTGTAGAAGCTATCACTGTTCTGTTCATACTTCTTCGGAAGGAAGTAACCTTTCGGGCCCGCGCGCACGTAACCGGACTGTTGCCCTATAATTTAAGTATCAATATTTTAATTTATATAACAAACATGGCGCTGCTGCAGCGGCCGAATCCCTCAAGCGGCGAAACATTGTGGCCTCGACAGAGGTAGCCTCTGTCTAGTACCTCTATATTTGTGCCGTTTGGGATAGAAACGCTGGGTCCGTGCGGTCGGGAGCGTTATTCAGGTCTGCAACCTCATGCAGCTGTGAAAAAATCAAACTTCTACGTCAACGCAATCAAAAGATATGTCCGTTTTTGTCGCATTTGCTTGCATATTTGTATGAAAATGCAAGAATTAGAGCAAAGTTACGGGTTCCATGGAAGCCTCGGTACGCGGGTCCGAATCGCACTTGGCTGGTTTTTTAATTACTTCATACCTTTTAAATATGACTTCAAATCCTCTGCTATTAATTGTTCTACGTCCCGAATCCCCATAGGAAATGATTTATTTTTAACTTCATCCATTTTTTGGATTTACGAGGTGAAAATCGCTCACAACAAATTTTGTATGATAAGTTAAAGTATATTACTACGCAGGTGTTACCTGAAAATGAATGATATCTGGTTTATTTTTTACTTTATTTTATACCTCCATCCTCAGGCCCGAAGCCGGACAGGTGGTCATGACCCCCCACCCCCCTCACCAACTGCGATTTTATACAGAGTATCCCATAAAATCAACACGACAAGAGGTGGGTGACCAAACAACCCAAAAAAACTTTAGTAGTTCGCCATTTTTGAAATAATTGTAGCAATTCTAGATTGCGTCCGCTAATAGGTATTAGTCGCCTCTAAGCGAGGTGCCCCGCTGGATTTTTTTGCTAATTTACCATGATTTGTTATACGATCACATTCAAACCAAAAGTACCTTAATACGAGTGCAAACTTATATTTTACTTAATATATTTCGATTTTATTACTAGGTATTTGAAATTCGATCATGCATAAAATATTCTCCGATGGCACCAGAGCGTTAATAATTTGGCACAATGATTTATGAGCAACTGAATTTTAAGAAAAATAAAGTACTCGTATTTGATCAACTGCATCAAATGGATATTTATTGCATCAAAACATCCTTATTTTGTTGCACGGAAAGAAAGTATTGTTGTGATTGTTAAACATTCGCAACTTAAGTTTATTTTTCCAATTTGTTAATATAATATATCATTACGACAAGGTTAAAACACTAATATTTTTATATTACTGACATACTGACTAAGGACCTGGCTGCCCCGAAGCCTACTTGCAGTTATCAGGGTTTTAGATTACGACATTACTTTTAGGCAGGTAGTAAAATACAATTAAGTAGATTGTTTGATATTAGGACATTTTATTTACCAAAGATAACGAAATTGTCTTTTCTATTAACTATAATGACAGCCGTTAGAAACAGCTGTAACAATAACTAAGTATACCATACCAATGCCAGGAGTTCCTATTAAACTCGCTAGCAACTACGTAAAAACCGTAGCTACAACATTCGTGATTGGTGAGAAATTGATTCTCCTGCTGGCCGTTAGGAGCGCAACAATAATAGCACCTATAACAAGCTACAGTGAACTAATTTGGAAGTCTTTAATTTGCATAATTTGAGTGCTATTTTACTTGTAGTACTTATAAGTATAAGTGCCATTAACCCGGCCCAGGGGAGAATAGAGCCGCCTTCTCTACAATCCACCTGGGTAATTCTCGACCGACGCGTCCAAGCCGCGGGGGTGGGCGTCGCATGCCTCAGTAGGCCGGGGCATGTCGGCGGCAGAGTTCGGTTGGGGACCCAGATCTGTGGGGTATAACACGGCTCCCTTGCCTAGGGTTACGGGTGAAGACCTCAACGGTTGCAGTGGCGGAGAAGATGTACTTCGGTATGGTACTGTAAGCGGAAGGGGCTACGTTATAGGCTGACAATATGGCTGGCGGAAGAGGAACTTCTGGCTCCCAACGGCAATCATAGAGTAGGTCTAACGTGATCAAGTCCTCAACGGTGGAACTGCAAACAAGCGGTGAAAGCGGATGAAGGCTGCAGCAGTGTGGAATTCCCAGTTGTCTTGGTCCCCCATGCCACTGGATTAGGACTCCTTCACTGTAAAGTGTGTGTGGCTAGAGTCTGCGCAGCTCTACCTACACCTTAAACTCCACACGCGCAAGCGTCTGCCGATCTACAGACTTTCCAAAGCCCTACGGCGATGGGCAAGCGGTGACGGGGACAGGATATTGTGTGTCTGGAAGTCTCTAGTCGCGAGCCTGCACGATAGGCGACAACGGTGTGATGGTCGTCTCAGCGCTATACCCGTGGACAGGAGCGCTATTCGGCAGCTGCCGCTGTGACTGAGCAGCCCTATTTAGGGATCCGCTGCTCACCCTCCATAGCGAGGGAGAGGGCTAGAAAAGGTGCCCTAAACACAGGCTGTCCACATTCTCCACTGTTGGGTGGCCACGCTCAACAGCACACTACTAACAGTGGCCAAAAGAACAGTGCAAATCATAAAATTAGATATAAGACTTACAATTTTGCTGCCTGGAATGTCCGGACGCTGATGGATAACTCTCTCTCCAACCGACCCGAAAGGAGAACTGCAATCATCGCGGGCGAGCTACTCAGGCGTGGGATTGACATAGCTGCTATCAGTGAGACCAGAAGACCAGAGGAGGGGCAGTTGAGGGAACATGGAGCAGGATATGATTTCTTTTGGAAAGGAAAAGCTCAAGATGAGCCACGTATACATGGTGTGGGACTGGCTGTCCGGAGTGATATTGTCAGAACGTTGGACACGATGCCGGTTGGAATCAGCGAGCGTCTGATGTACCTGCGACTGCGTCTTGGTAATCGAAATGCTGTGATAATCAGCGCATATGCCCCAACACTAGACTCGGAGCAAGAGGACAAGGAAAGGTTCTATAGCGACCTTGATGATCTCCTATCTAGAACACCCAAGCAAGATATTATAATATTGCTCGGTGACTTTAATGCTAGAGTTGGGAAAAGCTGCGAACTTTGGAAAGACATCGTGGGCGGACATGGTATTGGAAAGTGCAACGATAACGGTATGTTGCTGCTAACCCTTTGCTCTGAGCACAATCTGTCAATCACCAACACAATGTTCAGGCAGAAGGACGCAAGGAAAGGCACCTGGATGCATCCCAGATCCAAACACTGGCACATTATCGACTACGCTATTGTCAGGGCTACCCAAAGAAGCAGCGTTATGAGCACGTGGGCAGTTTTCGGATCGGAGGTGTTCAACACTGACCACAGAATGGTGAAAATGGTCTACAGGGTGAAAGATCAGAAGAACTTTTCCAGACAGGCTGGGAAAAGGTGCGTGCGTTATAACACAAACAGACTTTTGTGCCCGGATACTGCCAATCAGTTCGCGCACCAGCTAGGCGATAAAATGGGTGGTTTTGCGGCGGAGACTGGCGTGGAGAGCAGGTGGCAGTGTTTGAAGGATGCGATACACAGTACCAGTAAACTGGTCCTGGGGAGGAAATGCAGGAGGCATGAGGACTGGTTTGATGACAACAACGCAGTGATACAAGCAGCTATAGAGCAGAAGAGAACTGCGCATCGCAGTTATTTAAACCACTCGTCCCAACTACACCGTGATATCTATAGAGTCTCAAAATCTAACTTACAGCGTCTGACAAGAGAACTTCAGAATGAATGGTGGGTGAAAAAAGCCAATGAGATACAGGGCTTGGCGGAGCGCGGTGACAGCAGAGCTTTCTTCGAGGCTTTGAGGGCGGTTTACGGTCCTACCGTGGGCAACAAGACACCGATACGCTCCAAGGATGGTAACAAACTGTTGACCACAGCAGACGAAACCGAAGCAAGATGGAGGGAGTATTTTAGCGAATTACTGAATGTTGAGCGCAGCGTCGACCCGTCCGCCATCGACTTGTTAAGTACTACCGCCTTCGACGAAGAAATGTCACAATCTCCAACACTGCGGGAGTTCTTGCGCGCGCTAAATAAGTGTAAAAACAATAAAGCGCCAGGTCCAGATGACATACCTGTCGAGCTATTTAAATATGGTGGTCCGGAATTGCAATCAGCGCTCTACCAGCTGATCTTAGACATTTGGCAAACGGAAAGCATCCCATGTGACTTCAAAACTGGTAACATCATTACCCTCTTCAAGAAGGGTGACAAATCTCTGTGTAGCAACTATCGTGGGATTACACTGCTGTCTGCGGCAAGTAAGGTTCTTGCCCGTATAATACTCAACCGCATGGTTCCTGCTACTGCTAGCTTCCTCCCGGAATCACAGGCCGGATTTAGACCAGCGCGGGGTACGACAGATATGATTTTTGCGGCAAGACAACTGCAGGAGAAAAGCAGGGAACAGCAACAGGAACTATTCCTGGTATTTGTTGACCTGGAGAAGGCGTTCGATTCTGTGGATAGAGATACTCTCTGGAACATACTTGCCAATCTGGGATACCCGCAAAAGATCGTGAAACTCGTGAAGCTTCTGCATAACGATATGTCCGTTAAGGTCTGTGTCAACGGGCGCTATTCGGACGCCTTCGATGTCCGCACGGGAGTAAAACAGGGCTGTGTTCTTGCACCAACTCTCTTCACAGTGTACCTAGTGGCCATCTATGAGCTAATTAAGCATCGCATACCATATGGTGTATCCATCCAGTACCGATTTGATGGTGGTCTATTTAATCTGGGACGATTGCGTGCGAAGAGCAGGATCAGTTGTGTGGATGTTCTATGCCTGGAGTTTGCGGACGACTGTGCTGTTCTAGCAGACAATGAGGTGGACATGCAGGACACAATGACTGCGCTTACGGATGCCTACCAAAAGCTAGGCCTGAAATTAAATATCGCAAAAACAAAGGTCTTATTTCAGCCAGTGTTGGGAGAGACTAGAACCCCCGCTCCTATCACGGTGAACGGTGAGCCTCTGGAATTCGTTGATGTGTTTCGCTATTTGGGCAGCTACCTTTCCAGGGACGCCACTATCGATGAAGAGGTGAAGAACCGTATCAACGGCGGTAGTGCTGCTTTTGGAAAACTAAGCCATCGAGTCTTCACCAACCACAACCTCAAATCTGATACAAAACTCGCCGTGTACAAGGCGATAGTGTTGTCGACCCTTCTCTATGGATGTGAGACTTGGGTCACATATAGGAGACATTTGAAATTGTTGGAGAGGTATCACATTAAATGCCTCCGCAAAATACTAGGAATCTCGTGGGAGGATCGCCGCACCAATGTTAGTGTACTGGAGGAGGCTAATATACCCAGTATTGAGTCTTTCATAGTTTCCCATCAGCTGCGCTGGGCTGGTCATTGTGTCAGGATGGACTGCAGCAGATTGCCCAAATGCCTCCTATACTCACAGCTGCTAAAAGGAAAGAGACCGCAGGGCGGGCAAAGAAAGCGCTATAAGGATACTCTTAAACGTTACTTCACCAAGAGTAAAGTAAACCCGAACACCTGGGAAACCAGCGCTGTGGATAGGTCCAAGTGGCACACTCTAACCAGGGATGCAGCCAAAAACTTTGAGAAGGGGAGAGTGGAGGTGGAAAGGGAGAAGAGGAGGAAGCGAAAGGAGAAGGAGGCCAACCCGGCTCTTAGGGCTAGACTACCCGTGGGGACAACGTGCGGTGTGTGCGGGCGCGTCTGCGGGTCGAGAATAGGGTTGCTGAGCCACTCCAAAACGCACGGGTCGTGAATTGGAGGGATAGATCGGCGGAAGTCATCCTCGAACCGAGGGACTGCCAAGAAGAAGTACTTATAAGTTTATTTTATGTACAATTTACTACTTTGTAAGTGGTTGTCTGGAATAAATCACCTAATGCGATAAGCACATCTATGGGCTTCGTGTCGTGCTTATTTTCAGCGCAGTAAGAATAGAAGTTGTACAGCCCAAAGCACAATTCTAATAAGTACTTTGAACCGTTCTTATTATATGGGTCGTAAGAATTGAAATCGTACTGCAAGTGTTACCGTTGATCTGCTATCATTCGTATGTGCATGAAGTGCTCTACCTTTTGCGTAGAGATGTAAATAAGAAAGAAATGTATGCTGTTATTAAACTCATATTAGTAGAAGATATTTTTTTTAATAACAAAGTGGAATTTTAGTGGTTGTTTTCCCGCAACGAGATGATTTAGTCTCTGTAGTATCAACTATCGATTTATTAATATATATTTTTTTTCTAAATTAAGAAATGACAGTTTAAATTGTGAAAAACTGAACTCGATAGTGATCGCAAATCGATAGTAACACCGCGATATCGCAACGTGGCAACAGCGCGGAGTGGCCGGCGGATGAGGCACAATGCAACGCAGTACCTATGTGCTGTTTGGTAGGTACCTACGTCTAGTGAGTTACTACTGTCTCTTATTATGTTTTAGAGTTAAAAAAATAATATTAAAATAGCGATTTATTTTTCAAGTTTTGCTCGACAAATCAATACGAGACAATATGAAGGCGAATGGAGGATTTCCTACTTAAATCAGTGACTTAGCTGAACAACTTTGTTCTACGACTTTTCGGACTAATTATCAATGTCCGTACAAATCGATATGTTTGGAAAGTCATAATTTGTTTTCACGCAAATTGAGAGAATATAAAAAACGATATTAATAATTATTATCTTTAATCATTATTTCCTCTTATAAATCTTTATTATTATTTTATCTCTTATTATTTTGACATATAATTTTTCAAATGAAATAAAAGTCAAACAAACAAAAAAGGAAAAACAAAAGCCAGCGACCCGTCCAGACAACGGGCATGCAAAGTTGCATTATTATTCAAGTAATAGGTATTTATTATTCCTAATTCCTATTGCGGGAACGTGAGGTCCGTGTCGCGCATGTTGTCCGCCATCCAGCGCTCCGCCTGCTGCGTCATCTCCGCGTCGAAGTAGCCGCGCCAGCCACCAGTCTTACCTGTCATTCAAGATAACGTATTGAATATCAGAATATTTAAATGATGTAAAATTTCTATCCGTTGGGCAGGACTTGAAACTGCGACCTCGTCATACCGTGACACGCTCTTACCACACCACAGGCCCACGCCCGACCACCGAGATTTTTATCGTTTTATACATACTAAGCAACGCCATCTATCGAACAGTAGTTTATTCCGATGTGCACGTACCCTTTGGGCTATCGGTACTTTCTTTCTTTTTTAAATGTAACCTTGAAAACCCCTTACTCTTGAAGACGAAGAAGACAGGTCATCAATAAATGCGTGCTCAGCTCAATGAATACACAGACAAACACGTCATTTTATGAAACTTCTCCCATTCAACCTTTTCGAATAAATGATTCCTCTCCGGCTTTGAATACGCCCATCGCGTGCATTTCTTCTTCCATGTTGACAGATTTGTTATGTCTGAAGTTGTCTATGTTGAGGTGTTCGCACAATCGCCCGATCTGCTCGTCTGTGTACTGCTTGCCGAGGAACTTGCTCACGCGACGGATATTAGTTGCCAAATCCTGAAACGTTAAAACATATATGAAAAAAAAATTGATTGCGTACGGGCGGCGAGATGTGATTCTATCGAAACTGTCACTCTCATGTGCTATATCGCGTACAGTGCAGGCGGACTGAAAATATTTCCCTATCTTCAATTCCACTTCTTTTTCATATCGCTTTAAATACGGCTTAGGCACGGTCGAAGACAGAAGAAAGGCGTACAGTAGAGTTTTTAAAGTTGTGATTTTCTCAAAAACTACTGGACCGAATTTCAACATTCTTGTACAGTTACATAGTTTTGACTTTTATCTATCAAACAGTGAAATAATTTTTGCAATAGGTCAAGTAGAGTAGTTTTTGAGAAAATCTCAACCTTAAAAACTCTCCTGTACACCTTTCTCTGTGCTCCACCGTACCTAGCCTGTCACTTGATTAACCTTTCTTTATTATAAAAAGCTACATAAGTAAGTACTTATTTAATTCAAAAACTTACCTTAGAAAGTATCACTTTTTAAACTTTCACGGTTTGTATACATATTAATTAGATAATTAGTTATTTTTGCAAAATGGGGGTACCTGCAAATATCAACAACTCAAATCTTAACACAGTCAGCGAACACGAAAGAGGGTAGATCGTTTTGTGTCACCCTTCTAACGTTTAACACTCACCGACTTCAGTCTACTCGTGACCATGATGGCTGCAATGCTGTCGAAATATCGAGACATCATTAAAAAATGTTTAACACGGTAATTCCCGTTTTATCTAATTACCTTAGAAAGCTCTTCGTAAAATAGAAACAGGATGTTAGGATGATGCCTCTTTTCCCATGCCTCCTTGTTAAACTCAAAGAACGGCGTATATACAACTGAAACAGTAGTTAAGTTTATATTAACTGAAATAGAGTTTAGTCAATTTAGAATAAGCATTGTTCTAGTCATTCAAGATAATATTGCCTAGTTCATAAGTAATTATTTTTCTATGCCATGTCACGTCTTCAATTAAGTAAAGTTTGAATGACTTCCACACATCCTAATGTTCATATAAGTACCCATTTGATCAGGCGGACCCCGCCTTGCCGTTCTGGGAACGGGCGGGATTTTTTTGTATTGTATGAGTTCGTAAGCACCCTGAATAGGACCTCAACATACAAAAAAATCCCGCCCCGCTCCCGGTCCGGAACGCTCCAGGTCCGCCTTCTCTGTAGCCTGAGATTCATATATACCACCTATTCGCAAACTATTCGATGCCATACCATAAAACTCACCCTGATCTTTGATAAAGTAATTCCAATACGCTTTAAAATCCCCATTAAATCCTGTGACACTTATAAGTCTGTTGTGGTGATAGAAAGAGACAGCTACGTCTCTTGGATCCCGAGCCACGAACACCACTTTAGCCGTGTCCAGCAGAGTGGGTGGCAGCAGGGACATGGGTAGGTGAGTCTTGATGTAGCGTGGTGAAGGTGATGCGGCCAGTATCTCTGGTACTGGAATAAGCAACGCCTTCACCATCTTTGAAGTATCGGCGTCATCTTTATGCTGAACCTTCAGTTGTTCTTCGATTTTTGGATTGATTAACATGTTGACGCTATGGATAAACATACAGTACTTACTTATATAAGTAGGTAATTGAATAAAAAAAATCCGTGCGTAGCAGTTACTTACTGCGAGTTTTGCCGAGATCATCAAGGATGAGAGATCATTAAGGATGGTTTGCACCAAAGAGCCTTAAAAAAAGCATGGCGTTTTATCGTATTAGATCTCTAACGCTCGGTTTATCTTTTTACTCTTAGATAAGATGTGGGTATTACTATGGCGTCTATGCATTGTCAATGCGTCTACCTACGTCTTTATATTATGGCAAGTTGAAAGGCTGTGGTGTTCTCTATAAAATTCATTCTACGGATATGCAAGTAAGTACTTACCTAATTACTGTTAAAATATTATATTTATAGATGATTGATTAATTTAGTACCTAGGTAAAATGTGTACAACATAACAACACACTAATTTTACCTGTTATTATATTAAGTCATTGTGACTAGGTACTTACATCAAATTGTATCTTATCTGACGATCGAGAAGCTATATTTTTTTTAATATTGTGATTTTTGCCAAGTAACTAATAGGTACCTATATAGTTAGTACTTACTCCAAAAATGGAAACCTTTGCATTAGGGGTGCAGCTGCTTTTTCATAATTCATGTCATTTCCTACTAACCAAACCAGTTCCTGAACCCATGTGGTCCCTACAAACAAACAAAAAACCAATTAAGTATGCATATTTAGCCCCGAATAGGTGTTTATTTATTTATTTTATTAATGGACTCGACAGTTCGTCATTTGCCAATGTCATGTTACAGAAAATTCAATATTTATAATAGTCTTCTATCTTCCTCCAGAGGAGTCGCAATAGGGTCTTCACCCTGGGTAGCCGCGTTTTCATGTCTTCATCCAAAGGAGACGCCGTAGCGTCATCACTTGGTCATCACTCTGGACGAAGCAGCTCGACAGTCACGTTCACTCCCGAGCTTGTAGCGGGAACTCTTGATAAAAGCTTCAAATTTCAGATCTTGCTCAAATTATCCAATAAATTCACCATACTGTCATTCGCGAACATTTTCTGATTAACTTAAAGTGATATTAAACACAAAACAGCCACTGTAGACACTATAACAAAAATTAATAAATAATTTCGCAACCGTCTTTTCCCGCCATTTTCAAGAGAACCCCCAAATAGGTATGTACATAATAAAAATTATTACTTCGTATCTATGGCTGTCCTAACCATCAATAACGTCATAAAAATTTCGTTATTTTCTTTTGAGTTTCGTGAACGCTAGTTTTGTCTTTCATCTTTCCTTCCAATAGCGTTAATGAAAGTTAAAAGCTAGATACGTTGATCAAAAGTCACTGTAAATAAGAACTAAAATCTATTTTTTCCCAATGAAACAACAATTTTGACCAGTTGTTTTAGGGTGATGGCTTTAGTCGTCAGACTGGCGACAGACAGCGCAAGACGGGCTGCGGTAATGCTGGTCCATTTTGGATCGCTGGAGCCAACGGAGTATTTTTCTGATTCGTGTGGACAACAGCAGATCTATCACTTGCGTACGATTTCAACTCTTCATCATCATCATCATCAGTCTATTTATATTGCCCCACTGCTCGGGCACATTCCCTTACATCGAGGGAGCTCGGGCCATAATCCACCACGCGGGCCCAGTGCGGGTTGGCGGATTCACATGCCTTAGATTATTTTTCTTCTTCTACGATATGCAGGTTTCATCACGATGTTTTCCTTCACCGTTTTTGAGAGCACTCGGTAAATGTACGTAAGTTTTTCCGTCGAAAAAACCGAGGATAACTCATTGGTACATGGCTGCCCTGGCTGGGAATCGAACCTGGGACCTCCATATTGCAAGTCCATTGACCCAACCACTGAGCCACCGAGCTCTTACGACGCAGATAATAAGAACTGAACAGAGATGTGTACATTACCTGACCGTGGGAAAGTTTGGACGAATACATCACTGGGCCGGATATCCATGTAGTAGTAATCAGCAGCTAGCCCTTTGTATCTGTGTGGGAGGAAGTAGCCTTTGGGGCCTGCACGAACATATCCGGTCAGTTCGCCTGCGAATACAAAGAATAATAAATAGTAATTAATAGAGTACACATCTAAAAATAATAATTAGGATTTTTTGGTGAGGGCCGGCGTACAACGCTACGGCGCGGCGGCGGCGCGGCGTCCGCCAACACCGTCTACCGGTACGCGATGTCGGACTGTGCCGGTCACAGGTGGACTGTGTCGTGCCGGCGGACGGCACTGTCCACAGGCGCGGTACACGGGCGCTGACGTGCGCCGGCGGACGCCGCGCCGTGGCGTTGTGCGTCCGCCCTAAGAGACGGGCGAAAAATTACTCTGTCAGTTATTAGTTCCTTCATGATATTTATATAAAACAAATCTATTAGTCTGCTAAACAGATAAAAATATTTATTAAAAAAAACAGCCAAAGTGCGAGTCGGGCTCGCGCACTGAGGCTTCCGTGCAACGCAACTTTGGTCTAACCGTTATTTACCATGGCGTTGGTTACCATACTTTAAAATTTAAGGTCGTCATGGTACGAAATAGTAAAATAGCTATTAGAAGTAATCCTGCTATAACTTCATGGTAAGGGCCAAGTTTCAAGGGCCACCTTTCTCTGTGTTAGACCGTACAAACAAGTAGTAGATAACAAATAGGGAAAGCGTGAGGAAAATTCTTTCGTTGTTGTTGTTGCGTTGGCATTAGATACTAGTATTCCTTGCGACGAATATTGTATTTAACGTTGTCACTCACCAGTAAAAGATTTCATAACTTCGGCGGCGACTTCTGGTTCCACATCTTTAATTTCGAAAGGGAAACTCTTTTCGCTGTTTGCATCCATTGCGGCTTTATTTACCACTTAGTCACGTCACGTCTCGACCACACGCAGACTTTGAGTAAACATGTATTGCTGTAGAAGATTTAGATATCGCCTACTTAGTAGATACATTAATTACATTGAGCTATCTTACAGATAGTTTTTATCAGATAATTATGATATAGTTTTAGTTACTTAAGACCGAGTTGCCGTATAGCAGCGCAACACTACTTTCAATAAACATATACGAGTAGGTATATACATTACCTACATACATAGTCATGGGTGTTTTTATAATTTTACTGTTATTGTTTTTATTGATAATTTGAATGATAAGACTTGTATTGCACCCTTTTCATTTCTGTCTGTTTGTATCGAGGAATGAAATATGAATGCACATTTTAATTTGAACGCACTTTGATATGAACTTTCACTATGGGGTCAACTCTGTAATCTGAAAAAGTTTATTGCAGTTTGCTAACTACCATTTTATTGGATAGCAGTACATAAGTACAATTTTGATGGTTTTATCTCTAAAACGATATTAATTATCATATCGATAGTATTATAAATTACGATACTGTAATTACAATAATTCAATTCATAGTTCACGTTTCGTGAAAGATTCACTTCTTTTGCTAACTGTATCACATATAGCGAGAAGTTGATACTCCACGTTACGTAGCGAGAGTTGACGTAAAGAGAGTTGCGGTAATGGGAAAGCGACGTAAAGAGAGTTGAGCTTACGGGAATGCGAGGTTACGGGAATGAATCATTTTTTCAGTAGAAAAAATAAATTTGAATCAGCCCGCACGACCGGGATAACACTTGTGCAGATGAATTCTTATTACTGATATTATTATACATAGTTATTATTCCTAATTCCTATTGCGGGAACGTGAGGTCCGTGTCGCGCATGTTGTCCGCCATCCAGCGCTCCGCCTGCTGCGTCATCTCTGCGTCGAAGTAGCCGCGCCAGCCACCAGTCTTGCCTGGCAATCAAACAATAACGTATTTAAGAAAGCCTTCTTGATTCGTTCTCATATTGAGGTATAGGAAGAATACCATAATTCTTGAACACAATAATAGTCTTAAAAGCTCCACGCAATGAACACACCACGGTATCACGTAGCGCACTCTGACTGACTAACCGTCACACTGTTGTGAAGGGCAGAATTTTTTTAGTCTTATATTCTTGCCTTCATAGGATTGGATCAATATGTAGTATGATGAATACCTACTACTTATCAGGATCTTCATACTACCGTGAATGCCTATCATTTTATTTACAGGTAAGTACTTACTTATTTCAAACTTCCTACTAAGATGTCTACTGGATCAGTAGAATTGTTTGAGAAAAGGTCCAAACTATTATTATTGGTCTAATAGAGAAATCCAACCTTTTCGAATAAATGATTCCTCTCCGGGTTTCAACATGCCTATCGCGTTCATTTCATCCAAGTTGACAGATTTGTTTTGCCTGAAGTTGTCTATGTGAAGGTGTTCGCACAATCGCTCGAGCTGCTCATCTGTGTACTGCTTGCCGAGGAACTTGCAGACACGACGTATGTTTGATGCTAAATCCTGAAAGATAAAAACTAACACGGTTAGCCATTTCGTCATCAGCCCGTATCAGTCCACTGCTGGACGCAGGCTTCTCGGTCGAGGGGCTTCCCACGCTACGTTTACGGTTAGCCTAGTAAAACTCACCGTATGATTGTCCCCTTCACACTTCGTTAAAACGTTAAGTTATAAAGGGACACCATCTATTAACCACGTTTATGGCTAACATACAGTCTATGACGCTAGGGCCCGAGCATTGGGAATCTTGTTCAGCCGTTTGGAAGCCACGGTGTCAAAGACAGACACAAATACACATGATAAACTTATAAAACAACTATTTTTGCATAGGGATACTTACCTTAGAAAGTTCATCGTAAAATAGAAACAGAATGTTAGGATGATGCCTCTTTTCCCATGCTTCCTTGTTAATCGCAAAGAATGGCGTGAATTGAACTGAAAAAGTTTTGTTTTGTCATTCCAGATACTATATATTTCCTATAGATTCAGATAATATTGAATGTTGATCGTCACGTAAGTATTAACAGCTTCAATAGATGGGATTCTGAACTGACCGCTATAGATACTAAACCTAAACTCAAATGTCACTCTCACTAATATGCTACTTTTCATAAGAGGGCCTCGCTTAGCGCACTCTGGTATAGCCACAAATATCAACTAACTATGAAACTCACCCTGATCTTTGATAAAGAAGTTCCAATACGTTTTAAAGTCCCCAACAAATCCTTCAGCATTTACAAGTCTGTTGTGGTGATAGAAAGAGACAGCTACGTCTCTGGGATCCCGAGCCACGAACACTACTTTAGCCGTGTCTAGCAGAGTGGGTGGCAGCAGGGACAACGGCAGATGAGTCTTGACGAAACGTGGTGAAGGTGTTAAAGCCAGTAACTCGGGAATTGGAATAAGCAACTCCTTCAGCAGCTTTGAAGTATCGGCGTCATCTTTGTGGTAATTTAATAGTTGCTCCTCTAATATTGGATGAATTACAACGTGGATCCTATGGATAAATGCAAAGATTTAATCGGTCGCGCGCAGTCGTATATAGTGTGTGAATTTTAAACATCGGGTACCTAGAATGCTTACGTCAACGGATGCATGAAATTCAACTGTGTGGGAACATAAAAATAGGCCGTAATATTTCACTTTACGGTACTTTTGCATATAAATTAATTATATTATGGAAAGTAGGAAATTAAAGCGCATTGCAGGCGATTTAAGAGTTTCAATTTTCCATTGCAAAGTAATCTGTGACGCAGACACGATAGTAATGTGTTTGATAAAATTAATACTATACTACGAGTACCTACTGACTGTAAAATTATTTCTAATACAGTAATAATTAATTTGTAGGTAAGTAGGTATACGACATAGCAACATATCTACAATATTATTATAAATATTTGAGAAGTCATTGTGACTTACGTAAATTTGAATATTATCTAAATAATTGATAAGCGATTTTCTAGATTATTTTATAAGTATTCTTTACCTAAGATTAGTTTTAAGTAAAACTTGAGTCCTACTTACTCCAGATGTGGAAACCTTTGACTTAAAGGTACAGATGCCGCTTTTTCATAATCCATATCACTTGCTACTAACCAAACCAGTTCCTGAACCAATGTAGTCCCTACAAACATTAAAAATAATTGTATAGGTACGTAATATAATAATTACTTACCTAGTCAGACTTACCGAACCCTAAATATTGTTCGAGGCACATTTGGTCGATCACCATTGCTCGAATGGAATCATTCTAGGAGCATCGCGTACTCTCTTCGTCAACTCTCGCAGCGTCGCGTTTCCAGGTTCCCATTACCGCAACTCTCGTTCCGTCAACTCGAATACACGATATAACATACCTAACTGAACTAAAACTATATGTATAAAAGATCGGTTTAACTGTCTGAATGACTTCAATAGGTCAACCGATTCTCTTTGTCCGGCATCGTGCACAAAATGCTGGTAGTATTTCTGTTATTAGAAATTATTACAGTATATTGTGTCTGAAAAGAATTGCAGCATAGTTTAAGAACCTGGATTAAAAATTTAGATACGGTTTATAGTATTGTCCCTTTAAATATATTATGTATGTTGAACTTCTTAAGGCGCTATATGGTTGTCAAAAGCAAGAGTGAGACACAAGATTCCCCGCAGCGGCGCGGCGGGGTGAAGAGCACGGCGCAGTGCCTCGATATTTGAATTTTGACAGGGAAATAAAAATACGCCAACAAAAATAAGATTTTTTTAAAACAAGTACCTACCTACACAATGGTCGATGCTGGCCCACTATAGGCCATCGCGATTGTGTACAGGGGGCAATCGTGCACGAAGGCGGAAAATTACACTAGAAAATGAATGGTGGAGCGCAATGACAATGTGGTCTATTTTTGCACACTTCAAAAGGAATCGTAGCATAGCGACTGGTGATACTGTAGTGAGCCATGCACCATTGTGTGAATACCTTTTCGCCTGTCGGCGATGCTGTCCTTTCGTGGCGGCGCACGGAATTATATTCTCAGCCTATAGTGTACTTGGGTAGTGCTACTGGGGCCTATTGTCTTATATTTTTCATGCTTGCAATTACCTGACCGTGGGTAAGTTTGGACGAAGACATCACTGGGCCGGATATCCATGTGGTAGAAACTAGCAGCTAGTCCTTTGTATTTGTGTGGGAGGAAGTAGCCTTTGGGGCCTGCACGAACATATCCGGTCAGTTCGCCTGCGAATAGATAGTAAGTAGATAATTGGAATTTTTTTAATATTTAGGACTAGGTCAGTTCTTAATTGCATATATTATAATTGCGTTGGCACAACTAGTACCCATTCCCTGCAGCCAATATAGTATTTCATGTTCTCACTCACCAGTAAAATATTTCATAACTTCGGCAGCGACTTCTGGTTCCACATCCTTAATTTCGAAAGGAACACTATTTCTGCTGTTTGCATCCATTGCGGCTTTATTTAGCACTAGTTGTCGGCTCGACGACCCGAAGACTTTGAATAAATGTATTGCAGTTTTGCAGTGCAGTATAAGATTTAGATAGACATTAATCGGATTGAAATCCGACCATTATAAAATTATGATGTCATTTTATGATGGAAATAAAATAATATAATTTTTATAATTGTCTGATTAAAAGCTGTGACGTGTCCACTCAACGATTATTGATTATAAAACATTGTAAGTAAAGGTCTGTCCCATCCTATACATATATGACCACTTATGAAGTTTAACATGTCGTTGATAAAAAAATAAAACGAATGTACTTAGTTCTACTGTAAAATATTTTTATGTAGGTAGGTTGATGATTATAAATGAACATTCCGCAATAGAGTCTCTCTCTTTATGCTATCAGTAAAACTATCAAGTTTTATTATTGTAATTATCATATATTTTATTTATTCACAGAGACAGAGATAAATATTATAGATTGTCCTATTGCGGGAACGCGAGGTCCGTGTCGCGCATGTTGTCCGCCATCCAGCGCTCCGCCTGCTGCGTCATCTCCGCGTCGAAGTAGCCGCGCCAGCCACCAGTCTTGCCTGGAAAAATATTTTAAAAATTGTAACGAGCTAACTAACTAATCTGAAGGCTGTTCGTTAATGCTGGTAGAATAACAAGAAAAATGTCGTCGTCGACTTTTGTCTCCGGACGGTAGCACAATTACTGGATAGATGTCGCTACGATATTGAATTGACTGTTAAAACAATGGCTTGATCCAACAATAATCATACTCGTACATTTATTTCTCTACATGAATTACAACTTGGAAAAAAATTCCAAGTATAGTTCTTCAACTACTTGGAGTTCATTAAAATTAATGCCCGTTTCAAAGTCTCTTTATTGCAAGTAAGCACGGTGTACATTTTTTCCATAGGGATACGACAGAATTCCATCTGAAGCATTCATTGCAGTAAAACAGCTTACCGCCCCCGCTTTTCGCCACTACTTAGACTTAGGACAATGGTGTGACGGCTGGCAAACATCTACCAACTAATTGAGATTTCTCACATTTCAATTCTCACCTTTCCTAATAAACGATTGCTCGCCGGCCTTCAAGATGCGAAGTACGTCTATAAACTCGACATTAACAGCCTTATTCTTCTTGAAATTGTCGAAGCTGAGGTATTCACATAGCTTAGTGATTTCCTGCTCTGTGATCTGTTTACCAAAGAACGTGCTCACCCGCCGCACTACACCAGGTAAATCCTGAAAACAATATTACTTTAGTAGATCATCGAGCATCTTGACAATATTAGTAGGGTAACAAAGTTCTTCAATGTTATTTACGGGACTGGATTGAGCCATCAAAAATCTTCTTGAAAATTATTCACACAAGAATTTACAAAAGGTGTGAGAAAGACATGAGCGAAAGACAATTTGTTTCAGGAACGGAATGGGGACAAAAGAGGCACTGTTCTCTATACGAGTGCTAGACGTACCTACAGGATTGCGTTCTAGTAGTCGATGTCTAGGCGAATGATGTCTAGACATGAACGCAATCCTGTAGGTACGTCTGTTTTATAGACTGCGAAAAGGCCTTCGATAGAGTCCAGCATGAGAAACTAATTCGAATACTGCTGGATAAGGGTCTGGACGGAAAGGATATCAGGATAATATCAAACCTGTACTGGAACCAGACTGCTAGGGTCAGAGTGGATGGCGAGCTGACCGATGGTGTGGAGATAAGCTCCAATATTTCGATCACATTATACGGAACCCCCGAAATAACCTACTGCAGGTAATCCGGGGCAGGATTTGTGGGAAGAGGAGCGTTGGCAGGAGGAGGCACTCTTGGCTAAAGAATTTACGTGATTGGTTCGGCTGCAGCACCGGCTCCTTGTTCCGGGCAGCTGTACAGAGGGTGAAAATTGGCATGATGTTGTCCAACCTTCGATGAGAAGAGGAACATTGACAAGAAGAGGTCAAGTTTCACTAAGAACCCTTCACACACACTCATTATAAGAATTGTGACAATTAAAAGCGGTTTTAGCGGTTGATACGACCCAAATACGACCGCAAATTGTAATCGCTGTAATTGATTTTTGTGCATTCTTGTCCCAAACATTCTTGTATAGGCGATAGCGATTAACTACCTTAGATAGTTCTAAGTAGAATAAAAACAGCATATTGGGATGATGTCTCTTCTCCCAAGCCTCTTTCACATGCTCAAAGTAAGGTGTGTAGTAATCTGAAATAAATAATTCACATCTCAAAAGTATAAATTTAATTATACCTTATGGACCTCAATTCATTGAATTGAATATGCGTGGGGTCGAATGCAATTGGCTCAATTAAACTCTAAGGCCGATATTCATTCTTCTTTCTTCAGTCTTACATCTGTCAGATTTCATACAATTTTGACAGAGCTGCTCACGCTGAGCTCGTGCTCAAGATTGTTTGTAAATACCGGTCCGACAATTAACTGCGAATGTATTTTAGTTCGACATAACTTACGCAAATCTTTGTAAAAGAAGTTCCAATAAGTTTTGAAGTCGTCTTCATATCCGAACACGTTCACAAGTCGACACAGGTGGTAGAAGGAGACAGCTACGTCTCTGGGGTCTCTGGCCACGTAGACCACTTTGGCCGTGTCCAGCATACTCGGTGGCATCAGGGAGAGAGGCAGGTGAGACTTGATGAAGCGAGGCGAGGGTTGCGTGGCCACTACCACGGGAATAGGCGTCGTGACAGCTTCTAGGAACTGTAGCGTTTCCTCGCTACCAGCCAGCTCTTGAGCCAATTTCTTCTTCAATTCCGGGTGAACGAATAGAGAAAAGCTGTGAATAACCATTGTGATTTCAGCGTTTCTCGTCTTAGCATATTATATTGGTATAACAATTTTATTTAAGGATCCACTTTAAAACAATGAACAACTTTGTCACAATCATTATCTTTGATCATAATCATAGACATAGGTATTCTGTAGACGGCAATCAAACTGACTACAATACTATGACAAGGTTGTTCATTGTTTCAAAGGGGTTCTAAAATAAAACAGTTGACTTTAATTACAGTATCTCTATCCAAGAAGGCGAGTAGAATGATTATAGATCCACACAGAGCCTGTGTAGATCCATAAATACACTCTACGTATTCTTACCCCACGTTGGGCGCCAGTGGTAATTCGGGCTGTCATCGTTTTTGTTCTCGTTTTTAGGTTGACTCGAGAACATAAACGGCCAGTAGAAATTTTAGCCATGAAATGAATGTGATACGGTTAAAAAAGCAGGATGAGAAATGATATCGTCATAATGTTCGTTACTCACTCAATCGCAGGAAATCTTTCAAAGAGAGTGGTAGTTGCAGCTTTATCGTAATCTAAATCATTCAGTACCATCCAGAGCAACTCCTGGGTCCAGGTCGTACCTGTTACATTAAATATCTTTACAGATGACCTGTTGCCAAATAACTTGTATGTGAGCATAATAAGTGGAGTCTTGTGTATGAAATTTTTTAACCTCGAAAAAATACTAACATTCAGGCAAATGCAATGTTGTAAGAGATTTGAGCCCTAGGCCGCAATCGGCTACCTACTGTACGTTAACGACGGGAGAAAATGGGGCGGTGCATGCGTTTCAACTGGCCGCAGGCCGTAAGCCGCGTGCAGATCACGCCTGTGTGGGAAAGACTTAAAGAGATAAGTACGTACATGTCTTATTTTTATTTTATTTATTTTATAAGGAGCACCAACGCAAAAATCACAAACATTACTCTATTTGCAGACAGGTGTTCAGTTCTGTGTGACCCTCACAATAACAGGTGCCCACAGCATTAAATAAATAATAATGTAGTCTTAAGTCAATTTATGTCTATGTAAGTATGATAAATAAAACTTGATACATTGTTAATGTATTAAAGTAATTGCACTCTGCATAACAGAAGTTTATCTATGTCTATGAATTATGTACCTAGTGTCATATCACAACACAATGTCATTATTTGTTAAGATTTTAAGATAAAAAAAATTAGATAATTGTGGCGATTTTGAGTGCACACGCCAAATGTTAGCTGCGCCATGTATGTATGTACCCCCTCCCCCCCCCCCCCTTAATTCATCAAAATGACGAAATCATACCATGTCATAGCGCGGCGAACGGAGACGCCGCGCCGCCGCTATACCAACGCAATAGCATTGTCCCTCTCAGACACTATAGGACATGGTATGATTTGATCGTTTTGAGACCCCACAGTCACAGTTGATTTTAAATAGTATGCATCAGTTTTCACGCGATTCCAATTGATTATATGAGTAAGGAGATTTACATTTTACGGTCATAAAGCATAGCCCCTCTAGTCAAGTGACTTTCGTCAACGTTAGTAGAATATAAAAAAAATGTACCTATGGGACATGGGATTGACATTTGCTAACGAAAAAGCAAATGTCAAGCCCATACATTTTTCTTTCTCTTCTACCTAGCCTAGCGTTGACAAAAGTCAATGCCACGTCTTGGCTAGGGCTGATTGTCATTTCATGATTTTTGTGTTCCGAGCGAAGGTTCTCTGGCTTCTGTGCCCCGAGACGGGCCCGTGCGGGCGGCCGGCCACCGACGTGGTAGTGGTATTTGGCGTTGCGTTCCCACAACCTCGTCCAAACGCGGTGAGTTGGGGTTTTAATGGGTAGGATCATATTCTGACGGGAGTTCCACATGCTCACTGCTCGCCCCGCCTTGTTGGCGCGGTGAGATGCGATAAGCATTTCCCCAAGTAAACAAGGGCTGATTGTCATTTGATACAAACCTGAGCGAGGATAGGTGACGATAAAAGTGTCACTTGGCCTTACAGGCATGTTGTAGATAGAAGCGGCTTGTTCCTTGTACTTATTGGGCAAGAAATAGCCTTTCGGGCCCACCCGAACGAAACCACTGCGCTCGCCTAAAATTGAATAAATTAAAACTTCTTACATTTCATTCAGTAAGGATGTTTTGAATATCATGCTCCAAATAATTATAAGAGGTATATGTTAGGCAATAAAATGATACCATTTTTCTTCGGATATAAATACTTACTAGCTATGTTCCTTTTTATTTATAAAACATGTACTACTATATGTAGGAGTAATGGTCTATTACCCGAAATACGTATCCAGGGGCCTCAATAGGTTTAGATTTTCTCAAAAAGTACTTGACTGATTTTTTAAAATTCTTTACATTTTACATACTCTAAACAATCTACTAGAAAAATATTTTTTTACAATCGGTCCAGTAGTTCTTGAGAAAATCTCAACCTAATTGAGGTCTCCTGGATACTTATCTGGGGTACCTACATACAGTAGTGTTTTATGAATAAAATGAAACATAGGTAGGACCTAGTAAGTATTTATATGATTGTACGTGTAGTACTAGCCATTGAACTATAGCTTTTAATTTTTTATACTTCATTTAACGTTACCTGTAAAATATTTCATCAGCACAGCTGCTTGTTCAGGGTCCACATCTTTGATTTCCCAAGGAAATTGTAAATCTTTCGATATACTCATGGTAAAGTAAGGTATCGACTTACGAGGAAGAAAACTGTAACTGAACTAAAACGAAGTCTTTTTAATTAGAGTTTATTTTACTAATCTTGCAAGACTTTATCTCAAGAGGTGTTTACTTGCACTTAACCGCCAAGTATTTCTAGATAGGGAAGCATATAATAAGTACCAGAAAGGACATTATGAAGGGCAATCCTCTCAGGGAATAACTATTATTACTATAATCGGCTCTATAATGAACATGTTTTTGGGGAAGATATATGAACAAATATGAATAGGATTAATTTGAAAACACAGTGTTATAAGTTTCAAATACAAATTATTTATTTATACATGCATCATATTCCTACATAATTTTTTGCATATAATCTAGCATATGTACTAACAACGTTTTTTGTTACAAAACTTTCTACTTAAAAAAGTTCAAAGTCAAATCTCTATACATATATTGCAAGCACATTTTCACGTTAATATTTTTTTTAAATATCTTTAACTAAATGGGTTTACGTTTTAGTTTCCTTTTTGCGGGAACGTGAGGTCCGTGTCGCGCATGTTGTCCGCCATCCAGCGCTCCGCCTGCTGCGTCATCTCCGCGTCGAAGTAGCCGCGCCAGCCACCAGTCTTGCCTGATACAATTATACGTTTGTTGTAGGACTTACGACTAGCATAGACTTATGACTATAATAAATTGGGACTTTGAAGTGGCTGCTGATGACGTCACAAAAATGGCAACACATCGATTTTGATCTAAAATTGAAAATTGCGGAGAAGTAGGATTCAAATCATCCTAGGTTCATATACTTACTTTTATTGATATATTCATTGATTCCGCCGGCCTCCTAATTATCAACAGTTTATTAATTAATTGCAATATTTGCCGATTGCTGCTACCATAAGACGAATATGGAGGAAGATTTCACCGACATCAGAGTCACCGTAGCTCTGTTGGAAAAAAGCGTGCCACGGAATGGCGACGTCCCTGGTTCGAATTGCGGTTATGAAAAAAAAACACTACTACTTATTGGACAATTATAATTGTAAAATACAGTTTTCTTATTTTTTTATGGCGCGGAAACTAAATTTTATAGGTTGGTTTAATTTGTACTAATAAATATGTCACTTCAATAACTGAAATTGCGAAAGAGAGCAACTGTGTCGATCGTTATATTAATAAATTAAATTCACCCAATAACTGGGCTGATTATAAAATACAACGCACCTTTTCTAATAAACGGCTGATCCCAATCGGTTAGACAACCGAGTTTCTTGTATGTGTTGTCGTTGACTGAGTTGTTGTGCTTGAAGTTGTCGATGCTGAGGTGTTGGCAGAGTCTCTCGAGCTGGTGTGCGCTGAGCTGCTTGCCCAGGAAGTCGGCCACGCGACCAATGTTGCCCGACATATCCTAATCAAACCACAAACCTAGGTCACTTGCCTTGCAATAAAAGTCGTCGTGCGTCACATCAAGGGAGTCATCAACCAATAGCTCACGAAAAGCAAGAGGCAAAATGGAAATATAGAATCAAAAAGTAAAATCAGCTACTGAATGAAAACATTAATCCTCAATTTTTTGGTTAATACCTAACTAATTTTTTCAAGCCCTCAGGGGGGTGCGCTGCGTCGATTTTAACTAGCCGTCAATGTCAGTTTTTGGCGAAAATTAGTACAAAAATTTCGTTCGCGCAGGCTTTGACAGGACAGAAAAGACCAGCCGGCTAGCCCCCCTGGGGGAAGTGGGGGGTCCTGTGAATACTTGTGTAAAAATATACTTGTACGCAAATATATTTTTGTAAAAAGTTTAACAATAAAAACTACTTTTGTTTTCTACTACTTTAACTAGTAAGAGGTTGTATACTTCAGTCGAACACCCTCTAAGACTGACCTTCACAATGTCTTCGTAGAACAAAAACATTACATTAGGGTGATGCCTCTTCTCCCAACCCTCTTTGATATGTTCGAAGAATGGTGTCCAATGTACTGAAATATAAAATTAGAAGTTTTTACAAGAAGGATTCTTTTAAGAAATTATATAAGTACTAAATATTTTTTTAAATAATATTCTGTCACACGATTTGACTACCATTTATTAAGAATTTTATGTAATAATTCTTCACATGTAAGATATTCAGCCCCCTTAGCCAAGTGGCTTATTACTTTCGTTATCTCTATTAGAATAGATAGAAATGTAAGGCAGGACCATTTAAGATTCCATAATGAATGACGCATTGCAAAAATGTAAAGATTCAGAATTGTTAGAATGTTTATCTGTTAGTTGCCGATTGATGTCATTCGATTGTAGTTTAGGTCATATCAGTACGGGCGGCCTGAACAATTTTACCGACAGGTTTGGTCACTAAACCACACGAAAAAAAAATACAATGCATTTGTTCAAAAGGCTTACCCAGATCATTAATAAACAAATTCCAAAACGCTTTAAAATCCCCTGTGTAGCCCAATGGTTTAAATAACCTAAAGAGGTTGTAGAAAGAGACAGCTACATCCCTTGGGTCCCGGGCTACATAGAGCACCTTGGTGGTGTCCAGGAGAGCTGGTGGTAGCAGCGAGAAAGGCAGATGGGTCTTGATGAAGCGGGGAGATGCAGCAGTTGCCTGAATAGCTGCTCCAGGTTGGATCATGTAGTCAAGGACCGTTAAATTATCCTTGTTGTCCTTATTTAGCTCCGATAACTCATTTATGGTTTCTGCATCAAGTATCGCAGAAAATCTGTAAAAAAAAATACGAAAGATTGGTTCAGCATACCATTGTCTAAAGTTGATAATTAGAAAAGTTAAACATGTGTGAAAGGGACAAAACACGGTTTAAGGCAAGTGAGTTTACACTAGATATATGTCTATCAGCACAGACCTATAGCGATAAACGCGACTTAAAGTTGTTCGGTGGTTTAAGTCATAGGATCTTCTGTGGATTTCTACAGTATCGGTGGCAACATTAAGCTACCATTTAGTTCTATTAGCGAGGACCTATTATTGGCTCTCCGATACTATTATGTCACATATTCATGTATGAAGCTGTTGGTCTTCCTAAAATTGTAAAAAAAAAATAAAAAAAATAGTATGTTAATTTTATGGCTACGAGCCCAAGTATAAATTACGATACGTATGTATAAAAAATATGGGTACTTAACCAATAATATAGGTTATTAGGTTTTGGAGTTTCCTAAATAGGAATACTCAAGTAACGCCATACTTGATCATGAGCCAAAAATTGGATGCTTGGTTTGATTTATAATAAAATCCATAAAGCGCCTTTGCAAAATCAACTTATCTTTATCAGACTATATTGCTTCCTATTACAGTTAGGTACACTTACTCGAGGAATGGGAACCTTTGCACAATAGACGCCGCAGCCGCTCTCTCGTAGTCCAAATCATTCCCAATCAGCCAAACCATCTCTTGAGTCAATGTAGTGCCTGTTTATAAAAAAATCGGTAAAAACTTCAAGTTGCTATAGAGAGATTCCACGTAGTGAGAGTCGACGGAACGAGAGTTGCGAACGCGACGCTGCGAGAGTTGACGTAGAGAGAACGCGAAGCTCCGGGAATGATTAAAAAAAGGGTTTCCATTATAACATTATTTTAACTTATAAATAAACAATCTTCTTTAAAATCCTACAGTACGGTACCTACATCGAACCTGAGACCTTCGTATTGAGACTCAAGTGCCTCAATCACTGCGTCAGAGCTCTACCTTTTAGTAAGGGTCACACCCTGATCACTGGTAACATCTGATCGCTCGATCCAACTCGGTGGCGAAGTCATTGGGTCACTCACTGGACTGGACTTACGATACGGATATTACAGGTTTGATCCCCGATCAGCCATGTAACGATTTTCTAAAGGAAAACATAAGTACGGTGGAACACAGAGAAAGGTGCACAGGAGAGTTTTTAAGGTTTAGATTTTCTCAAGAACTACTTGACGTATTGCAAAAATTATTTCACTGTTTGATAAATAAAATTTAAAATTATGTAACTATAAAAGAATTATTAAATTCGGTCCAGTGGTTTTTGAGAAAATCTCAACCTTATACCCCTGTATACTTATCTCTGTCTTCGACTGTACTTTTACTGAATGATGTTAGAATGATGAAGGAAAAGAGAAGGAAAACATCGCACTGAGCGTGCACTGTGGGGAAACTTGCATGCCGAAGGATTTTATATAAGGCGTGTTTAGTAATCAATCTGCACTGGGCCCATGTGGACCACACTCAGTGATGTGGTAGACCATGGCCTGAGTTCCAATAAGTACCTATACATCAAAGCACATGAAGTGTAAAACTTTGGACCGTTTTTATTATCTGCGTCGTAAGAGTAGATATCGTACTGCAATTGTTACCATTGATCTGCTGCTGTCCGTACCTGATCGAGGGAAGGTGACGATGAAGGTGTCGGTAGCCCTGAGCGGCATGTTGTAGATGTCAGCGGCAACTTCCTTGTACTTCAGAGGCATGCAGTAGGCTTTTGGACCAACGAGCACAAAGCGTCCTTTGTAATCAGAAAGAAAAGTATGAATTAGGGTTTTATTTTGTTTATTAGAGTTCCGTTCCTCAAAAGGAAAAAAGGAACCCCGTCCGTCCGTCTGTCTGTCTGTGGCGTTGCACGGAAGCCTCGGCCTCGGTGCGTAAGTCCGACCCGCACTTGGCCGGGTTTTAGTAAGTATGTAATTAAGTAAATTTAAGTAATTATATATAGGTATATATATCATTAATTTATCCCGCTCTGTTATCATTTAGTTATATATTGTACACATATGTATTGTAGTGTAGGTCTACTGTATCATATATATTATAGTCTCTCGATCCCGGACATGCCAGGCTGGAAGAGATCTCTTTATTAGAGATAAGCTCGACCAATGTACATCCATTATCTACATTGGTAGATAATGGATGTACTAGGCTTAAGGCAGTGTCCCGACCTGAGTCCGGACACTGGCTTCACGCCTACCCATCTCCCCACACCGGCACATTCATAGACCCCGCCACACTCCGCATCGCCACTGGTCTCCGGCTGGGAGCCGAGGTATGCGTCGACCACCGCTGTGCCTTTTGTGGGGCGAGTGTGGACCGCCTCGGGCACCACGGACTCGCCTGCCGCTCCAGCGCCGGCCGCCTCTCCCGCCACGCAGCGCTCAACGACATTCTGAGAAGGGCCCTCGTCAGTGCCGGCGTACCCGCAGTATTGGAGCCACTGATTCTGCGGGACGACGGCAATCGGCCCGACGGGATGTCGTTGATACCCTGGAGGATGGGTCGCGCCCTGGTGTGGGACGCTACGTGCTCCGACACTGCGGGCGCGGCGGCCGAGGCTCGTGAGCGTGCTAAGAGGGGCAAATACAGGTGTCTCGGCGCCCAATACGACTTTGTCCCCTTTGGCGTCGAGACACTTGGTCCGTGGGGTCCGAGTGCACACGCGCTCCACAAGGAGCTCAGCAAGCGCCTGAGGGAGACAACGGGTGACCCTCGTACTGGCGGCTTTCTCGCGCAGAGGCTGAGCCTGGCCATACAGGGCGGGAATGCCGCCAGTGTGATGGGCACCCTCCCAAGAGGGCCGAGTTTTTTAGAATGTTTTTAGTTAGGTAGATTTTTAGTTATTAATGTATTTTTAAGTAGTTTAGTTTTATTATATTTGTTCCTCCATTATCTTGTAAATATTATCATGTAATAAATCAAGTATAAAGTAAAGTAGCCCTATAGTACCTTGTTGTTATTTTTATACATTTTGTATTAATTTACTCGATTTGTATAACATTTTAATTTATCTTTATTCGAAGTCGTAGAACAAAGCTGGCTGTCAGCTCCGCATATCCCTCTGCCCTCTGCCTTCGGAAAGCTCTTCGACGCTGGCTATCGCTGCCCACTCTCTTATATTGCGAAGCCACGATTTCTTCCTTCTGCCAACCCACCTCTTAATAGCTTGATACAGTCTCGGGCCCGGACATGTGGGGAGCCACCCGGGCCCTTCCGGCTCAGTCCGACCCTGACACCCCCCGTATCTAAGCATGTAATCCACCAATCCGCATTGCGCCCGAACGCGGGGACATAAAATAGACTGATAATCACTTACCATCTTTACATCTTCACTTACCATTGAAATATTTGTTCAGGTTATCTTCTCTATCCTGGTCCACATTGTGGAACTCGAAAGGAAAATTCCGTTCCATTTTATCTCAATTCCGTACGCAGCCAGGTGTGATGTGATGCGAAGTTCGAGGACAATTATAATATTGTTATCTGAAGCGAGTTAATATCTTAGTAGGTACATATTTTAATATATAACTGGGTAAACAATATATTATTACCTGCTTAAGGTATCGTCAATCGTCATATATGTATATATAATATACATCTTATCGCAACCCACTACGAATCTGTTGTAATAATTATACCTACCTATACAGGGCGTAACGTAAAGGGTATATGAAGCCGAAGGGAGGGTGTTCAGTATCGGTAACTGAACAACTTTTGTTCTACGACTTTTCGATTAAAAAATAAAAATAAATTAATGTCTCATACCAATTGATCAGCTGACCGGTGCGAATTATATGAAAAGTCAAAAAATAAATTCGCGGAAATCGAAAACTCGTAGAACAAAAGTTGTTCAGTTGCCGATACTGAACATCCTCCCTTCGACTTCATACACCCTTTACGTTACACCCAGTATATACAATCAATTCCAAAGAAAGGTATGTCCATTTTGATAAAGCAATTTTTGTGCTGTTGATGTACAAATACAAATATCGCTGCGTGGTTGATTAAAAAAATGACCAGTCACGAGGGCCCACAAATCAATGTTTTGATATAAGCAATATTAGTACCATTTACCCTAAAACCACTCACTACATTTTGTCATGCATGGCACGACTGTATGACGTATAGTCGACAGCAGATCAATGGTAACACTTACAGAACGATTTCAAGTCTTACGACAGAAATAATAAGAACTGTCAAAAGTAAAAAGTGTTACCATTGATCTGCTGTCGACTGTACAAGTCTTACATTTTGTAATATTAATTTTATGTATTAATTTTTTTATAGTACAATCGACAGCAAATCAAGTGAAACACTTTGGACTTTGGACCGTTCTTATTATCTGCGTCATAAAAGTTGAAATTGTACTGCAAGTGTTACCATTGTATGCTGTTGACTGTACGTGTGTATACGTACTACCATTTGTGTTATTTTTACCTAGTTAATAAAAATAAAAGGCTTAAGATAATGATGTAAGACTAGCATACACTAAAGTTGTTATATTAGTTGGAAAAACGTTAATTAAATTTCACAATAAAAATATATTTTCAACCAAATATTTCTCCAATCCGTAGTCAAAAATTTATCAAGCGTTTCTTTTTCAAAAGAAACCTAAAAAGGTAAGTATTAAAATAATAGCCATTCTTTAAACTAAGACATAATAATTTAATCAATAAATTAACTTAAAGGTAACAATGGCAGAGATGGTACAATTAAATCGAAACTGGAATGATTTCTGGTGTTTTCTGATCGGCAGTGACTGGTTCCTCGGGAGTTTTCATTGGATGCGCAGGCGCAGCGACCGGCTCGACGACGAACGATAACTCTCGGCACATCAGCGTAACAGGATCCCGCTCCTGCCCAGGGCACTCCACGTCACTAGATGGCTCAGACGGTCCAAGGGGCGCCACAACTTCAAATGCTTCTGATTTTGATTGCTTCAAAAACAAATTGCCGAGTGGTAAAAGCCAGTCATTCATTACGGTTGATCCTACACTAGCAGGTACAGCTAGAACTATGGCCACGTTTTGTATGTCTGCCCGTGCGTTGAATTCTCCATCTTGCCGCTGGTCGTATGTGGCTGGCGCGGCGGCCGCGATTGTTACTAAACAAGCCAAGATTAGCATGGTGCGTACGCGCAGGAGATTGGGCAGTGACTGCGCGCCGGCGAATCCCGCGCAGCTTTTACCAAGCACCCACGAACCTGTACCGGACGGAACGAGATCATAACGGTTTGCATGTGGGCCGGAGTGGCGCTAACTGTTAATCAATATCAAATTTGATTGTTAATCTTTAAAAACATAAAAATATAAAGAGAGAAAATCGCAATAAAATAGTAATTAGTTATACGGTCTAATTTAACGGTATACGGTTGCGCTGTGATAACAGTAACTACTTATTAAAGTTAATGTTCTCAAAACGTACCTACTTCACTTATTTATGAAATCTCTTTAGAGCTACATAGTTGTAGGTATCTAACTATCTACTAGTAAAACAATTCTTCACGTTATTGAGTCCCCTGTACTACATAGGTACCTACTTTTCTCTGTTGTCTAGGCAATTATACCCAGTTGATGTCGTTCGACAAAAGTCCAAAATCATGTCAGACTTAATGACCCTGACGGAACAGATTCAGGGTCACATCGATTATTGCAGTTACGTATTGCAACAATATGTCATCATTGGAACTCGTACCCACAATCAAAAGCTAAATAAAAAGGTCATGTGACCACTGCGGGGTTACTCTCACCTCTTATAGCGATTCAGTTTAGGTTACTATTTGCTACAATGACGTTTGACGTCATTGTAGCAAATTTTCAGTTTAGGAACCACTGGATCGCTATAAAAGGTGAGAGTAACCCCGCTGTTAGGTATTACTTTTGAGTGATACGATATGTATGATGTAGGTATTGAACCAAGGTGTACATTAAACCATATACTTAACAATTAAATAAAAAAGGCACATGTCTAATGGTGGCACTTCACTTGGATATTCGTATTTCTGTATTTGTCACAATTGCCATATGTTGTTGGTATGCTTGACAAAATATTCGTCTTATTTGTATGTACTTCAAGTATTTGACAAATACGACAAACATCCAATAGCGAATACGAATACCTAAGTGAAGTGGAATGGAAGCATCAGAACCTTCTCGCCAACACACTGATCTCCTATAAACAACTAGATACACAACACAACATAGGTCGTACTAAAACAATTTAAAAAACGTCCAAATAAGGGTCCACTGTTAACGTCCAAATAATGTCCAATAAATCAAATGAGGATCCATTCATCCGTTTGGAACTTCTTTGCGCTCGGACATTTTTAGAAGGCAGACTGTGTATCTAGTTGTTTATAGGAGATCAATGCGCCAACACGACCAAAAACAAACAAACAAAATACTTTCCCATCATACCATCCGTTCTGGAGCTAGCGATAATGAAGACACACAGGCTGACATAGGCACTGAGGCTTACACTTCAATGAAACTTATAACCCCCTCTTTGCGTTGCGTCGAGGGTTAAAAGTTTAATAAGAAAAATTGTTAAACTCAGATGTACGAAACCAGTCTACGAAGCGGTTCTATATTTGCTGTGCTACGAGTAGAAAATCGCTACGCTGTCGATTAGTACGGTGCTACGACGCGGTCAACTGCTACGACGGCGATTTAGGTCATGTTAGTTCCAGATTTAGGTCATGTTAGATACTATCATGATATTTTTATCTTTTTATCGTATAAGTTACAAGTACTTTTATTTGTTTTGTTTCACACATGGCGCCTTATTGAATATTCGTTCAACATTAACCCGACAAGTAAATCATAACTAACAATAAATAGACTAGGCGTTATTTAAATTTTATTAACCAATATAAATTAATTAATAACTGGTACAGTCCACAGCAAATCAAATGTAACATCCAGATACTGTACGCAATGATAAAAAAAATACGTGGATGTGATGTCGGTTATACTACCACAGTAGAATGCCCTTGCGAATTCTAAGTATAGTTCATTGTACTCACAGTCAGTAGGTTAATACTTATAAAATGTAGGTCAGATTTTAGAACCTAAAATCGCAGTCTACCGTCATTAGTATCTTTGACCTCATTTAGCATGTAGAGTAGAGTCGAAGGCATATTAAGTGTTAAAAATCCTATTATCCGCATCATAAGTATTGAAATCGTAGTTAAAAGTGTTGTCATTGACGTGCTTGTTGAGTATTCGAGCTATACAGTAGGTAGTTTTCTTTGCAAACCTGCACTAAACTGGGCTGTGCGCTGAATAACTGTTTGAGAAAGCTCTACATTGAAACCTGATGGAAGTTAACCAAGCTTTGTTATGAAAATTGTATACTTAGGTAGGTACGAGTGTCAAGGTAAGTACTTTAAAATAATAGTCAAATAAAAACAATTTACATTTTAATTAATAAATTACAATATTAGGATAGAAAAATAATTTAACTTAAAGTAATAGAATTCATGGCAGAGATCATACAATTACGAGGAAACGGGGACAACTTCTGGCGTTTTCTGTTCAGTGGGCTCCTCGGGGGTGCTATTTGGTTGCGCAGGCGCAGCGGCCGGCGGCTCCGCGACGGGCTGCGAGCGCTCCCGGCATGTCAGCGTCTCGGGGTCCCTTTCGCGGTCAGGCCCGCACTGCTCCGTGGCGCCGAGGAGTTTCAGCTCGTCAGTTTCCTCCTCAGCTTGTGGCTCGACCCCCAGCCGCCGCCGCCCCGCTATCACCACTTCAACAGCCCTCCCATCCCCGTCCGCATTCCGATCCGACCCGCCCCCAATCTCCACATGATACGGAGTATTAGGCTCCACGAACGCTTCCATCGCATGAACATCCGCTCTGTCCTGCAACTCATGATGTCGTTTCGCAGATTTATAGAATGGAAAGTTCAAATTCTTCGGATACGCTAGTAGAATGACCACGTTCTGTATGTCCGCGCGGACGTTGTTCTTTACGGCGTCTTGTTGTTGGTCATATGTGGCTGGCGCGGCTGCCGCGGCGGCTATGAGACACGCGAGGAGCAGCATGGTGCGTGCTGGCAAGAGAGCGGCCGGTGACTGCGCGCCGCGAACTCCTGCGCCGCTTTTACCGACCACTCGCGAACCAGTACGGACGAAACGAGCACATTGTAACGGTGTACACGGCACGCGCTGCGGACTGTGCATGTGGGCCCGTGAACGAGACGTCCGACAGAAACTATTGCTGTAATTATATGTAAATGTTATTGGATAATTGAGTAGGAAAATATTTTCAATTGTTTCCGTGTTTTCGTAAATAAGTATAAGTACATGTAATTTGTAAAAGAAATCTTTCTCTCATAGAGATAAGCCGCCTGTCTTCTTCTTTAGTTTAAATGTGGTTTTCTATGATTTTGTCTATTTAAGAATAGGGAGGGTATCAGTGTGTGCTATAAGGAATATTATTTTTTTCAATATTCCTTTTGCTAAAACACCAAGAACATTGAGTACACCTAGTACCTTCGAAAATTAGAAGTTGATCTTTGATATTTGTCGCGGTCATTCCATTGTATGATCCTCAAGTTTTCAGGATCCTGAAAAAAGGAGAAATACTGATAACGCCGGTAGCTCGTGTCGTGGCAAATGTTGGAGCTGCGTCTCGTGTCGTCCACACTCGTGCTACGGCTGACAGTGACCACGGGTCATCGATACGATAACCGAGTTTCGCCAGTGGGGGGACACACATAAACCGTCACAAAAAGCAATGTTTTGAATTTATACGTGAGAATTAGGCACAGCCTAATCCAAAGAAAAGTCTCCCGGACCTTATTGTAGATTTTCTCAAAAAATACTTGACCGGTTTTTTAAATTATTTCACAATTACATAGTCCGTACTCCAAGATATCCACTAGCGAAATAATTTCAACAATCGGTTAAGTAGTTTTTGAAAAAAGTCGCATCCTTAATGATAAGACGTATACTTTGCAATCTTCATTTGGGAAAAATCTTTATGCTTTGTATAATCTGTATAGGAAATAGAGATTTTGATGCTTTTATTCGTAGGTATAGTTTTACTGACGTACATGGTTATTGGTTGTCCCTCTCCGCTCATAAACAATCTAACTATGTATAATAGTGCAGTGAGTGGCCGATAATCAAATTATGCAGGACGCAGTTACTTGTCAAGCTGCGACGCAGTATTTGGTACCGTTATGTGATCTTAGTTAAAGTGGACAACCGGGCTAAATTATGTTTCCCGTTTGGTTCATAACTGTTTTAACATGTACCTAATTAAATTAATTATAAATAATGAGAATATGTATATAGAGCTCTGTTGCGCGGTGGTTAGGATATCGGACTTCCGTTTCGGCTGCCCGGGTTCAAACCCCAGGTTTACCAATGAGATTTTCTCGGTTTATCAAGATAACATACGCTCATTGATTTAATGTTTATTGTGATTAATTTAGGTAAACTTTATAAATTGTAATTTCGAACACAAAGTTATTTGTTACCGAATAAATGAATATTTAACGACTATTCGTAAAAAGGGTGAAGTTTTTACTTCACCCTTCAGTGGTTTCATCGTGAGGAAACCACTGCACACACGGATTAAAATTGTCTGAGAATAGCTGGCCCCAAAGAGCAGCTACACGTTGTGCCACCTGCCATGTATAGTATGTGGAAAAATAATACGAACTGTATTAACTTGCAGTAAAGAGAGATATGATTCTGATTCTGAGGGCTGAGGTTGGTACGGTGGAACACAGAGAAAGGTGTACAGGAGAGTTTTAAGGTTGAGATTTTCTCAAAAACTACTTCACCTATTGCAAAAATTCTATCACTGTTTGATAGATAAAAGTTAAAACTATGTAACTGTAAAAGAATTATTAAATTCGGTCAGGTAGTTTTTGAGAAAATCTCAACCTTATTGAGGCCCCCTGTATACTTACCTCTGTCTTCGACTGTGTTGGATCCTAATATAACATTTAAATGTCCTAATAGATTGTCTAGCTAGCCCTTAAATGAATGCCACATGAGCCCTTGTGATTATTTGTAATAGACTTTTCATCATGCTACAGATCTGCATCAATACCTTTCCACACTCCACAAAGCTATACCTAATATATTTAGCGAATAGTCTAAAGCTAGCCGACGACGAGCCGACTGATGGGAATTTAAACGGTTAAAGTTGATGGACGCCTTCCTGGCGATATCAGAAGCTTCTACTGATTGAGTATCTAATGCAACTCGATGGAACTTGAACTAAGATCACACAGATCTCAACGTCATTACCATGTGTATATCTTGTGTGTATGCTTTAGACATATCATCGGCGACGGGGTGTTATATAGTAATTAATTTCCTTATATTATAAATTACTACATTATGTATGACCAAGTGTTCCCTATAGAGCTCCTAAGGTTGAACAAATGAAGTATTGAAGTAATATATTAGTGGTGTTAATTCATAATAGTTCAATAGCTGAATTGAATTAAAATAGCAACTTGCACCTACCTCGTTACAAAGATTTAGTGGTCTATTAGTACTTCACATAAACATTTAAATCGCAATAGCTTACCACTAAATGCTAGCAATGAGAAAGTACCACTACACTTTCAATGGGAAAGTCTAGCAGTGAAACTGATTGTTTTCAGCTGATTAATATTTACTAAAGCACCTATCATGATTCATGTTAGATATAAGACACAAAAAGATAAGGATGGAATTAGTCCGCGTAATAATTCAAAGAGAGTATTCTCTGTAGATCCATGATGGATCGTTTATTTATCATTCAATCTTGACCATTTTTTGTAGCCGAATATCACCGAAATACAGGACAATGTAATTTTTGTTTCATTTGGTTATAAGTATCCCATACAAAAGATAATTGGTTCACAGAGTTTAAGTAAAGGATCGGTGTACTCATAGATGTAGAGATATTGACAAACAGTATAAGAAAATTTAGATAAGCAATAGCAATTCAACAATTCTGGATAGGGTAACGTAAGTTCACATTGTCATACTGTTTAGTATGAAATAGATTTACGTAACCATTACCTTATTAATGTTGTATCATGTATAAATTATCTAGATATGAATAATCAAAACAAGATTTAGGGATTTTTCAATAAAAATTATCATTTATTTTCAACAAAAACAATTTACATCTTAAAATAACTACACTAACCTATAAAATAGTAAATGCATTTTATATCACTCTTGGACATACAGTTGACTCCTTGACATTGTAGCAAAGATTTAATTATCACTATATTTTTCTAGTCAAGTCCATGTCTAGTTAAGTTCAAATTACGGTCTTCAGTGGTGACGGGTTTGTCTCAGCAGAGGCATCAGAATTTGGGCGAGGCGGTTCTTCAATCTGAGGACAAAAACATATTTTATTAAATATTACTAACATACAAATTGTAATTAATATCGGAATTGTAGTTGAATTATTTTTACGTAAAGATCTTATATAGAAACGTCTTATATCTCTCAAGTACACAAATTGGTTATAAATGCTAAAATCTTTGCATCGATCACGGAATCAAGTTAATCCAGGTTGAATAATTTTGTTATTTATATTCTTAATAAGACTTGATCCAAGCCGCCCTAAATAAAATCAAGTAACTAACACAAAAGCCTTTTTTCAAGACATTGGATATCGTTGAAGTCTTTTGTAAGCACGCGAAGCAAATCTTATCTAAATACGAAAGACATCAACGAGTACCCAAATTAACCGCGGGGCACAAAAAATTAATACCTTTGAGAACCTTTGCTCTCGTGTTTCCTGATGGTCGACGCCTCCTTCTTCTGACTGTGAACATCATCGGTCATCTTCACGTTACTCAGTGCTTCGTCGGGCTTCGCCGCTTCGGGCTTCACTTCTTGCGGCGCTTCCGGTTTTACCTCCTGCGGTTTGGGCTCCAGAAGCGGCCTTTGAGGCTCAGCCGGAGGTTTAGGCTTCGAATCGAGCTCCTCTAAGTCAAACAGGTCACCGAAGTCGATTTCCGAAGCTGCAGCTAAGAGTGATTCCGCTGGCGCCACGGCAATGACCACGCCATCGATGTTAAGTCTGTAGTTGTCTGTTCCGTTTTGTCTCTGGTCGTAGTGAGTGTGAGAAGGATCTCTGCAGTCGGTTGGAGCGGCGACGGCGACTGTCACCACCGCTAGTATGCACACGACCCGTTTGTAGTTGACCATCGCGGCAGGTGTCTGTGGGCTGACTGAGTCTTTGCAACGCTCGCTGGCTCCGCTATGTGGTCGATCTCGGCTGCATCTTTTATTTATTCGCCGAGATAGCGGTACAGCCGTCGCAGCGACCTACCGCACCACTCGTACCAGCCTAACTGGAATTGGTATACAAGGCGTCTACAATAAATACGGCGCTTTGCTATTAAACAGGCCATTTCTCTATTACTGTACCTACGTTTAAATTATTATTAAATTTTCCGTAAACTCTGATGGTCTAAGTTATGTAGATAAGACTTGATTGGGTACGGAAGGCTATAAAAAATCTTGAGTGTTATTTTTAGACCAATTTTATAAACAGAGATAGCCTCGCGTCGTCCCAATGGCCCGTTAACCTCTTACAAATACGTCACAAATATACAAATACAATAGAATAATTTCCGTTTTAAATTACGACATCGAAAGTTCGGTCGTTAGATCAATTCAATGTTTACTGAGTTTATCCATGCGTCTGTCTGATAACAATGAGAAGTGGGTAGCTAACTCATAAAACTGTTAAATGACCATTCTGTAGAAACAACGAATTATTAAAATATTAAAACCCCGGCTGCTTTTGTGTGGTAAGTATAAAATATAAGTCCCGTGATCAAGATACTTCTAATGATAGTAAAATTTATGAGGATATTGGTACTTAATCTGTCAATCCGCAATAATCTGTGAGATGGATCAAGCACGCAACGACGGGATGTCAATCTGTTTGATGTGAAGAAAAAAAACATACAAAAATATATGTTTGGGAGCACAAATTACTAAGAGGATATTCTATGAATTTGGGAGGTTCATTAACTAATAATTGATAATGATAGATAGATAACATTCACAATGTTTTCATTGTAAGTAGGTAATGGAATTGTGTGATTAGAATAACAACCTACCTAACTGAAACATCTATGTACCTACCTGTTATAAATGAATTTACCTAGATGCTATAACTTTAAAGATAACATTGTAGACAGGGTACTGTTAAATCTGTGACCTTAAGTATATACCTAGTTAAGCGGTAGTGACCTACTTCTCCCGTTCACATTACCCGTTTATTGCATTTATAATTACTTCTCATATTATAAATTGTAAGCTCAAGTGGTCCTGTACACTGTCGATAAAGAACCCGACATCTAAGCGTATTTAATGTACATTGCTGGCTTTACTCGACGCAATGTTTGACAAGATCTGTTTAATGACTCAATGTAGAAACAAATTGTTAACGGAGAAGCAGTCGTTTCTTGTTTATGCCTATGCGGTAAACCCGTGTATCACAGGCGGAACGGTTAAAACAACCTGTTGGTGCGCGGGCGCACGGCTTTCGACTAACTGTACTAACTGCCGCCGATAAACGGTAAAGAGATAACATTTTCGTTTTATTTTGTCCTCCGAAGATTATGGATTAATTGGATCGTGGCTGTGCAGAACTTAGCGGCGCGGTGGCTAGATGCTATGCATATGAACGTTCAGGGTTCGATCTCGAAGATGGAAATCTTCAGTTTCTTGATAAGTAGGTATAGTATGCTGTACCAATGCTCTGAAAACAAAACATCAGAAGTATTTTGTCTGATCTCTAATTCATTGACAAATAACATCAGTAAGTAGGTAGGTACTTAGCAGGTTTCGTAATATATATACTATTGGCAAAACTTAGATTGCTGGTTTTATGGTCTATTTAAACACCTTCATTCACCATTTTAAAATCATTAAAATGTTGAAAATTTTGCAATACCTACTTACATTGAATATTTTTCATCAATTCAAAGTTTTGAAATTTTCGTTTCGTTTATGGAAGTAAAAACACAATACCTATCTAAAGGTGACAGCGCCGAGGAAAAAGAGAATAAAAGTATTCACAGTAACATTTACCAATATCTAGGTATCGGTTTCATGTTTTTCTTGGGAGGAAATCAGAGCAGCAGGAAATAGCAACGGGACCCTAACGTGTCCTACAGCGCATCACCATACTATCCGCACACCTTTCTAAAAGCTCTCGAAGTGTCGACCAGTCCGTCCGCTCGCTGTCCCGGTTTGCGGCTAGTCTCACAGCCGAGGCTGCGGTCACGCTGGGATAAGCGATCGCGATGAAAAAGCTGCAAAATGCGAGTCGAGTTCGAGCACCCAACATTTAGAGGCTTAACACACAGTCGCGACCTAGCCGCGATCTGCGATCAGTTGAAACGCATACCCCGCCTCATTTTCTGCCGTCGTTACTGTTAGAATTGTATTTTCTACTATTCTAGTTTAAATTATTGTTGTATGTCTCTAGGCAACCAATTCTGTCTCTAACAATGGCTGTCGCCCTGTAAATATATTTATCTTTATATTTTTAATCTTTTACTCGACAACACAGCTCTGCTGAGATATTATTCAATATCTAATAGTTACCTACTGGACATAGGTCGCAGGCCTCAGATCGCTAACTACCGGAAGTTAAAAGGCCCAGAAAATGAGGCGGGACATGCGTTTCAACTGATCGCAGATCGCGGCTAGGTCGCGGTTGTGTGTGGAGGGCATTAAAAAGCCACATTCGTGGCCTCAAAATCTATGATAAACATAACTGTCACTTGTAGCGTAAGAAGCCTCGCTTAGGCCCGGCATCCACCAAAGGGGAGAGGAGATGTGTTTGAATAACCTATCAGATTTCGTTATTTCCACATCTCCTCTTTCGGATTGGGTATTCAAACACATCTAGTTTAGTTTCTTTCTCTACGTCCTCTCCTGTCCGCTTTGGTGGAAACCGGGCCTTAGAGTGGACGTCCTGCCATTATCGTCGCATTTCTTTATCAATTCACAATCCGTTTTTATTTCTCTAAAACTATTAAATATGTAGAATAATTCCTACCCGGCTGCCGAAAGGAGGGTAATGGTTTGAGTCTTATGGATGTAGGTACTCGTATGTCGATTAATTTGTGACGAATATAATAGAATATGCCTAAAAACTAAGGTCTTCAACCAGTGCGTCCTGCCAGTGATGACCTGCGGAGCCGAAACGTGGACATTGACGGTGAGACTGGCCCACAAGTTCAAAGTCGCTCAGCGAGCTATGGAAAGAGCTATGCTTGGAATTTCTCTGTTAGATAGAATAAGAAACGAGTATATCCGCCAGAAGACAAAAGTGGTTGACATTGCTCATATAATCGGTAAACTGAAGTGGCAGTGGGCTGGTCACATCTGTCGTAGAACCGATGGGGTAGACGAGTTCTCGAATGGAGGCCACGAACGGGTAAACGTAGTGTGAGACGCCCCCCGACCAGATGGAGGGATGACCTTCGCAAGATGGCTGGCAGGGACTGGATGCAGAGGGCCGAGAGTAGGGTTGATTGGCGCGCTTTGGGAGAGGCCTACATCCAGCAGTGGACTGATACGGGCTGATGATGATGATAATAGAAAGAAAAATGTATCGGATTGATATTTGCCTTTTCGTTAGAAAATGTCATCCCATACTTTTTTCTATTATACTAGCGGTAACGACAGTCAATGCCATTTGGGTAGGGGGGTTGGCTCTTTACATCAGATTAATCGTCGGTTTGTTAATAAAAAGTGGTGTTTATAATGTAATAATGTTTTTATTTAAAAAACCGACCGGCACTTTATCACAACCAGATTTTTTCTGAATATCTAGAGTATTTTAATTTCTATAGTATATATTCAAAAGTCAAAGATAACTGTATGTAGGAGTAATTTTTAGGAAGACAACTTAAAATATATCACACAAACATAATACTTATAGTCATACATACTTAGACATAATATGGGCGAGTATCGCTGCGTCTCTTTTGTTTACACGGAATGTACTATCTATTGTACAGTTGAATACAGAGATAAGTATACAGGGGGCTTCAATAAGGTTGAGATTTTCTCAACAACTACCAACCGAATTTATTAATTATTTTACAGTTACGTAGTTTTAACTTTCATCTATCAAACAGTGAAAGAATTTTTGCAATAGGTCATGAAGTTTTTGAGAAAATCTCAACCTTAAAAACTCCTGTACACCTTTATCTGTTTTCCACCGTATGTTTCTTGTGCGAAAAAATAGCCCATAGTTACTCGCTTACTTTTTTTTACTCGCCGGCGCGTGCAGTGGGACAACTGCTCAAAACTGACTACGGTCTCGGCCTATGCGATAAACAATTTTAAGCGCGAACTTAGACTTACTATCACCTCGCTCTTATAAGTTTCAAATTTCATAGAAAACATTACATTTCTTATGTGAACAAAAAATAATATCAATTCATTAATAAACTGTTTAACATAAAAATAATTATCTCTTCAAAAACAAAGACAAGGCACTTACGAGTAGGAAGACAATTTGCTATTACAAGGCACTCCTTAATAACTCTTAACAATACTTAATAGAAAGCTTATCATTACTACAAAATAAACTGATAATCGACATACTAAACACGATTAAACAATTATACTTACATAACCATAATATCAATACAATTTATAATTGTTTTAATGTTAAAGAAGTGAATACAAAAAATATTTCACACACAATATAATTTGGAACCCGATCATCATCAGACTGTTTTTATGCCCACTATTCGGACCCAGATCTTCCGCTTACATCGAGGGAGCTGGAGCTATGATCCACCACGCAGGCCCAGTGCGGATTAGGGGATTACACATGCCTTAGTTTTTTCTTCGGCAATCTTGCCGGTAGCGTTTACACATTGGCCCATTTCGGACAATTTGTTACCGACCGCTTACATGAAAATGCACTTTTTAGTTGCAAATAACAATAATAAAAATATATAAAAATAATTATTACTTTTTTACGGTTCACTCTTCTACAATAGCTGCATGTAGCATACAAATAAATTGCCGCAGCCGTGATTACTTCGACGTCCGCTGTGAGTGCATCGCCAGTCCGCAATGACCAATGGGCCATTGTATGAACACCTCAACGAAGGTATCCTTGTCCTTTCCATCTTTGGATGGGGCAAGTTGGGTTTTGAGGTTTCTCTCGTTACCCCGGCAGGGTCAGGTCTTGTGGCCCTCGTGGCAAATGTTCTCGCACGATTGATAACGATACTGTAATGCAATATTATGTTTGTGTACTTTTCTAGCTCTTTTCTCTCAAATCAAATATACTTTATTTGCACACAATAAAAATACATCAGTTACATATAAAACCAAAATTTAAAAAGCTAGTGTACAGACAGGCGGCCTTATCGCTTTAAGCGATTCTCTCCCTGGTACCATGGTTTTTTTGTGTACCTACTCCTTTTTTGTGTGGTGTCTTGTTTTGCACATAATACTACATAACACTACCGTAATCAAGAGTGGGAGGAAAGGTGTGGGGGGGGGCTAAGTTAGGTTTGCAGGTGCGCTAGGCTGCTCGCGACCCAAACCCGCCACAGAAGGCGGCGGGGAGCGAAGCAGTTCTCTCTGGAGGGGGCGCGCGTGCAAGGGAGCCATTCTCGCCGATGGACCATGCTGGCCGGTATTGGCGTATCGCCGTGCATGGGCCAATGTGTACTAGGCCCATTAGATATCATTGTCAGTAATATTATCGTATCGCTCCTTATATTCAGCCGCGAGGAGCCTGAGTGTGTGCTCGTAGAAGCCGTCTCCGTGCCGCAGCCGGTAGAGGGCGGTGTGGAGGTAGCGCTGCACTGCGCTTGCGCACACGGCGTTGGCTGCGCCTGCGCATAGGTCGCGGGAAGCCACGCAGAGGGATATGGCTTGTCGCCAGATGCGGGATGTTACTGGGAAAAATAATATTTGTTATTTATGAAAGTCTTTCATCTAAAGGTAATTAGGATTTAAATATGCTACACTATACCTACAACATTAACGTTTTACATACAACAGATTCGGTTACGATATATGAAAGTATTTATTACAGCAGGAGTTCAGTACTTATTTATGCTGTAATAAATATACGCATACGCTTCCGATTTGGCTATGAAATCAAAATATAAAGTAGGTATTTATAGATTTTCACCATTATCCAGGATTTCAGAAAACACTACACAATAAAAACTGCCTAAATCGCTTATCATATAGGCTGTTATTCATAAACGTGATTTAAAGTTACGTCACCGTTTAGCCACCCTGTCCCTTTTTATCTTAAATTTTTTTTAACGAAGTGTGAAAATGATAGCAACACGATTTCAAGAAAGTGAGGTTTAACTAAGTTTATGAATAACAGCATAAGTCGCAATTATCGCTACGGGTCTTAAATTTTTAAATTTGATTATTTTCTACATTTATAAGACAGTCAATCCAGGAATCTTTTATTTTAATATATCTACACTTGTTTGGCCCATTTTTTCCATAAAAATACTCACAGAAATGCTGCATATCGATATCGCAGTACTGCATCAGTTGTTGCATAGTGGACGCGCCGTCATCAAGCGGCACAGTACTGCCCGTCACCACTGTCGCATCACACACGGTCACCCTTGACATCACTTCTTCCACTTCAGCTACGAACGTCTGGAATTATATTTATTCAAATTCAAATGATTTATTGCAGTCACAAAGACCATATAAGTGTTAGTAAGTACTTAAAACTATGTTAGTGTTTACATGAGGTGTATTATGCGCCATACATGCGACTTAGGTCCGACTCCGAGACCCCGGGACATGTAAGTGTACCCAGTGGCTCAGAATCGGACTGTCCATGGTATCCGCAATGCCCTTCAGGATGCTGTTAGGGCTGCCGCGAACCCGTCGCATCAGGGACGCGACTCTTTTGCGTATGATGGCATGGAATCCGTCTACGCCGGCTTCCGTAAACATCCCATTATTTATTCAGTATATATGTACCACTAGCATTTAGTCTTGTACTGTACCATAACAACACATATCATAAATGCACTCGACAGTTTCGTCATTTCTCAATGTCATAGTTATAAGAACTAAGATAAAACGTTAAAAAAACGTATCTCAGTACCCGAAAACTAAGGACAAATAGTCAAAATATGGGTGAAAACCTTGCGTCATTTGCAACCAATTCACCAAAAAAAATTATCGGTCCACGCGCCGAACATCCTGTACAAATAAGGTTTTATTTACCTTACTATCTGAAGAACCGTTGTAATTCTTCTTCAAATCATCTTTTATGACATGGAGATGATAGGCAGTTGGGATACGCTGTGGAATGAAAAAATATATAATTATTAAATATATATGGAAATATAGACGGGGAAGCATCTCTGCAATAGTCTTAAGAACGAAAGACCTGGCTTCCCATAGCACGGAGAATCCTAGTTTGGGAACCAGGAATATTGTCTTATGCTATTTTTTTGTGAACTACAATAGGCATTTCATTATTTATGATTATTTGATCACTTATATTATATAAAAAATTAAGCAAATCAATTAATATAATAAATACTATTTTTCAATATACAATACATTTATCATATTCGCGACAAGCTAAGTATTAGTTCTCAAAATGCCAAAAAAAGTTTTTCGCAAATATGCGAACAACAACTTACCGTAAATTGAATCAAGTTGTTAAACATTTAAATAAGTATTTATCGTAATAAATATTCGTGTTTTTTTAATAGTTTATATTGGAAGACATTGCATTTTTCTCTGTGATAGTCCAAAGTTAAAGCTCTTTATTATACAGCACGTTGTGTACATTTTTGCACATCAACATATTTTTTTTTATTTACCGCACATTGCAGGGTTGCCGGCGCTAGTTAGCTCAGGGGCTTTACCATAAAGTCTTATAGCAGGATTACTTCAATAATACTTTGTTATTTCGTACCATGACGACCTCAAATTAAGCTTTATAAGAATGTCATGGAACCAAATAACAAAGTATTATTGAAGTAATCCTGCTATAAGACTTCATGGTGAGGGCCTTTGAATAATACAGTATAACTCACATTAGTGTCAGCGAGCATAAGTATCCTGTGCATGTGTGGCTGGTCTGTGGTGTCCGGTGACAGCCCGGTCAGGCAGTCCGGGTATATTTCCGCCAGGACGACGCTATTGTCGCCGCCCAGACGGCATTTACTCTGCTCTCTCACTGCCAAGTCGTCCAGACGATCGTAGATTGTGCTTGCTACTCGTGGTTTCACTCCTATAATATTATTTATTATTAATAGCCTGTAATGTCCCATTTCTGGGCAAAGGCCTCCCCACAACCAACCCCTACACTCATCTCTATTCTACGCAGACTCAGACCACCTATAATAAGATGTTGTTATGTAAAGATAGATAAATACTATATTGCACAAAGAATACAGTACAAGAAAATTCATTTGCCACTTTTTCGCCTCACCTTTTGGCACCTTACAAAGTAGTGTAAATGTAAATTCAAAAATATAAGAAAGGGACCTTGCCTAAATAAACCATAGAATAACTTTTAAGTCACATGTATAGCTAATAGCGTATGATATTTGACAATTACAAGAGTGGGCTTCCTAAGGACATCTGAAAGGAGGCTGATTTTCGAGAAAGTAAATCTATTATTTGTAAACTTACCTCACTATTGTTAATAATGGTAGCATGGAAAATAGTAATGACGATTAGTTACAATATTCAACAATGGTTTATATTATTTGATATTATTTTTATGTTATCGTCACGATACAAGGCAAAATGTCTACGGTACCGTCATGCCGTGCACGTCTATTTCATACACTTTGCCATCCTATTGTATCGAGGCGATAAAATCGTACCGTGACGTGCTACGATAAATTGTAAAAGCGCCCATTCTGATATTCTACTATTGACGTGGCAAAAGGTATTATGCTATCTCTTTCACAACTTTAGTTAAAATATATTTTTGAAATTGCAAAATATCTTTCAAATCACCATTCTGGGGGCGGGCATAGGACACTAATGATGATGAACCAGATTGGAATCACTAGTTAGTATTAAGTTAGCCACAGTTAACAAGAGTGCATTTAGTCTTATAATTCCTTTCTGTAGTTGTACTTGTTTATCTTGTGATTCAATAAATAATATTTATGTCTATTGCCATTGTATAGAACAATGAGTCATCCATAGTAATTTAAAATTCTGATATGTACTTTTTTTTAATTTAATCATGTGCCCAGACACAATAATGAAAGCTTTTTCGGGCAAAATCAACATATACATACAAGGACAACAATGTTTAATAATTTGAAAATTATGTGTGATTTTATCATAGCTACGAAATTTAAACGCAACTCTCACTATCACTCGTATGATAAATAGATCGCGTAAGAGCGAGTGCGATACGATTCCAACTGTAAATCTGCTATTAAATTGTTACCAAAATATTGCGCAGCCATTTCATAGTCAGCGTCTTCGCACCAAGCGAGGATGATCTGCAGAGCCTGCAGTATGGAGCACTGTAGCCTCAGGAAGAATGAGCCTATTCTGATTGGCTGCCTCTTGCCGCATGCTTCACACACCCACTGAACCCTGGAACGAGAGATTGTCTTTGATACATTGCCCAAATTCCAACACTAATTGAATTAGTATTTGCTACAGTCATACATGAACCAGCATAAAATAATTGCAATATATGCTGTATATCTGTACCAGCAACGTGAACTGAGTTTAAATTTTATAATAATCTTATAATATATCTTATAATATATCTTATTTATAATTTAAAGTTTAATGTTGTTATCCATAAACCTCACTTCCCTTAAACAGTGTTCTTTTCATTTTCACACTTCGTTAAAAAAATGTTAATGTAGAAAGTGATAGAAGGCCTAAACGGTGGAAAAACTTTACTTCACGTTTACGGCTACATGCCTAAATCATAACATTGTATTTAGCAATTTAGGTAACCGTGTATTAATGTGACAAAGTTGAAATAAAGTCAGTACACCCAAATCTCTACAACAACAAATAACTCACCTATCAATAACTCTAGCCGCTTTACTGATAACTTTACATTCTGGCTGTGCTGAAGGACACTTGATAAACTGACGCAGCAGCCCAAACTCTTGCATCTTCTCAACAATTTTGACTTGTAGATGGCCGTCACCATTAGTACTCGAGAAGTCTTTGTACAGCTTGTAATTACTGAAATTAGTAATAATTATTATTGTTTGATGTATCGCTGATGCGCTCATGTTCTAGGCTGGTTTTGCTTTTTTATTGCTTACATATGAGAGTGGGAATGGAACTTTTTTCACTCAATGCATTTTGTTGGAAACCCTGGAAAACATGACTTTGCCACCCCGTTGCTTAAAACTAAGGGTAGTTTATAAACAAGTAAATAAATTTCATATCTTACCCAGGACATGTGGGAAAAGGTAAAGACTCGCTAATATCAGCCTTTGGACTATTGTCGTACGTGGTTGAATCAGCTTCCATTGTAGTTAAATATATTTCATTTTTCCCAAAAATATAACATGCAATGCAACAAGGGAAAGGAAAACAAATAAATAAATAAAATGAAGTAAACAAACAAAAACATGTGAAAATGAAAAATGGCGTTCCTCCCTACATTTTTCTATGCTGTTTATGGCTCTTGGTACGAGCTCTTTTGAACCACTCTTTATTTGCTCAGAGAAATAGTGACTTGGCTTGTATTATATAGACAATGTTATCACTTACGACGCAGATAATAAGAACGTTCCAAACTCCAAAGTTTACAAAGTAGTATTACATTAAAAATCATAGAAACGTAAAATATATCCTTTAGTTGACTTGGTTAGCATTTGGCTTGGGAGGCTTGGATGGATAGAACACGGAATAAATTATTCCGCCGCCCGCGCCCGCGCCACTTTGCTAACTATTAGTTATTACGTACTCAGAGATGTCATTATTTCTCTGAGATTACGTACGTAATATTACATTATCTTTGCCTACTATGTCTTTATGTATTAAATAATGTCAACTTCTTACTTACACACCTCTCTTCTCTACGAAAACACCCCAACCGGTAACCGCTAAATTCTAAATTCTCCCATGAAAAAGAGCTATTCTAGATAGATACTACTATATTCCACAGTAAAGTTGGCATGGCAGACACAACTCAAACAAAGCCAAATCCAATTGCCATTGCCAAAAAAAAAAATGTCATGCACACGGCCAGGGGATTGACAGAGCCTTCAGCCAATGAGATGGCTAGTGGGGCCGGCATCAAAGATCCTTTTAGAAAAAAAACTGTCATATATTTGACAAACACGAGACCGTATTTAATTATGAATGCATGTTAATTTTTAATTCAGAATCTCAGCCCAAACCCACTTTTTTCACCGCAATTTCGACGCCAGCCAGTTAACCAATGGTATTTCAACGTGTTTACAACAATATTGCAGCAATTTCTAAGATTCATAATGAAACGCCCTAAATTGACAACATTGTGTGCTAGCAACACAGCAAACTGCAAAGCCATATTAAAAAAAAATTAAATATGGCGACGGCGGCGTTTGTTTTCCAACTGAATACTGTTTGTTTTTATTTTCAAAGATGCTTAACGCGGTGTGCGTGGGGACTGCTAGTCCATTTTTTCTACGAGGAAACTTTACAAACGGCCACATAGTCAAAATGTCAGTGAAGGGTGGTTAAAAGTTCTAACAAAGTCTAACCCTACTTTGTTGTACCTCCCACAACAGAACTGGACAAAAGGTAAGAAATACTATTTAGATTGGTTCGTTCGCAACCCGTATGCAGAAATATATTTGAATTTTATGATGTATATCTTCTAGTTATAAAAATAGGGTCGGACGCTGACAAAAATACTATCTTATCTACATAACCTCTCCTTTTTATGATACCATCGGAAGGGGCACTTTGGGGATGAATTGTTGTTAGGTACTTTTTTATTTTAATTTTTTTTTCCAAAAAAGACTTAAGAAAATTTTTCATCAAAAAAATACTTAGAAAAATTTCGACCAGTTCCGATGTCATGATGACCCCCCCTTTTTATCATCGCAATGGACCAAGGACCTGAAGGGCAACAACTTTTGTTTGAAACTTTTTTTTGTGCGGGTCCGTTTTGTGACCCCCCGAGCCACCACATGGAAGTTGCAGGTGACCCCCACCAATTTTATTGGTGCAACGGAAGGAGGGCACAAAGGGTGACAACTTTTGCCTGAAACACTTTTCTCTGCGACCGTTATTTTCAGAGAAAAAAAATAAAAATGAAAAAACATATTTCGAAAATTTTCTAAGTCCCACGCACCCTTAGCGTCACAACCACCGCTTTCAGAGACTTAGAAAATAACGGTCGCAGAGAAAAGTGTTTCAGGCAAAAGTTGTCACCCTTTGTGCCCTCCTTCCGTTGCACCAATAAAATTGGTGGGGGTCACCTGCAACTTCCAGGTGGTGGCTCGGGGGGTCACAAAACGGGCCTGCACAAAAAAAAGTTTCAGACAAAAGTTGTTGCCCTTCAGGTCCTTGGTCCATTGCGATGATAAAAAGGGGGGGCATCATGACATCGGAACCAGTCGAAAATTTTCTAAGTCTCTGAAAGCGGTGGTTGTAACGCTAAGGGTGCGTGGGACTTAGAAAATTTTCGAAATATGTTTTTTCATTTTTATTTTTTTGTCTGAAAATAACGGTCGCAGAGAAAAGTGTTTCAGGCAAAAGTTGTCACCCTTTGTGCCCTCCTTCCGTTGCACCAATAAAATTGGTGGGGGTCCTCTGTCAAATTAGGAGGTGAAACTTCTTTAATCCCATTAGCCCAATGGAACACCAGTTTACACATAAAACTTATTTTCCAACTATTGAGTAACATATTTTTTACCAGACGTAAAGAAGTAGAGTTCTGTAAGAGAAGTATAATGTATTTTGAGTGCATTCTATGTATGTATGTTGGTAATATAGACACCTACATAATATTATGAAATATCTGATCATTAGGCTGACTTTCATTTCAATATTTAAATTATAATAAAGCTGGCCTGTTTTATATATTATACAAATTATTATTCATATTTTAATTTTTTGTTTTAGCCGTGATGCCTGAACAAAGTCTAAGGATGTCAGCAACTCAGCATAGCAATCCCGATCATCGCGTAAAAAGAGAATAGTGATAGAATTGGTATGTATACATACAGTACATCACATAGTATGTACATAATTATTACTTCCTATATATTTTCTAACGAAATCTGCAGCAACCGCAATCTTGTCAAGTGCACATGTGTACTTTCATTTGAAATGATGTACCTACACTTTGTGTACAGTTGGAAGAATTTTTTTTTCATATTCTTAATGTACGGTTGAATGCACGTAAAGTACTTATGTAGGTACATATTTATATTATGATCACGGCACATTTTACCGCTTGCGCCGGAGACTGTGGCCGTGAGAGCGAGCTTTTGGGGAGAGGCTGTGGCCTATATTAATAGGCCACAGCCTAAGTTGCATGCGTTAATACCCATAGTTGGGTTAATACCCATAAATTAACCTCACTTGCAATAAAAGATGACCCAAGAGTCAAAAGAGTTAACCCGAGCAAAATATATGGAGCTTTTACGGGTTAAGTCGGCAACTCTAGGGTTATCTTTTATTGCAAGTCACCTTAAGTAGGATTTGTTTAATAAATGTTTCAGGAAACCGTTCAACGTTAACGTCACCAGATGGTTCAGGGAATCTCTCAACGGCGCCAGATGAATCATTCAATGCCACCAGTTTGTATCGCAATTGTTCTCCATTGAAGGGGCTGCAGACACAGCATTGGCTCAGTACTCTTGTGAAGAATTTTTTTTAATTTCATTCAGTAGGTATATTGTCAAGTAATAAAAGTTTGTATAATTGTAATTTTTTTATTTATTTAATGGATTCCTAAGAAAACATTTAATATTATGGTTTTAAATATGCAGAGGCATCGATATATATTTTTATCGTGGGACACCCCTAGTGAAAAACATCGAACTCGGTTTATCGACATGTCCCCGTCTCTAATTCTTGACGTCATTCGGCGCCACTGTCTTAGGGCTATGTGGACGATGCCGGAACTAACCAATCCAGTAGTGATCCAGTAACGCCATCTCCAGGCAAGGCCAGAGTCCCATCTATTCGTAGAATATCCTCTTAGTAATTTGTGCACACGGCGTCCGTTTGGTTGCTAATGTTTTGTATTTCTTTTTCTGTATAATTTCAAGTTTTGTGTATTGATTTTGACTAGTATTGACGATAAAAGTTATTATTTTATATTGGTTTAACTTTCTAAAAATTAAATATTGTGAAATTAAGTTACTAAACAAGTAGCACATATCGGCGTGGCTCTGCGCTTCGAGGGATTCAGAAAGGTTCGTCTAAAATAATTATCGCTCTGTATTTATTTGCTTACTATTCAGATTTCGATATTAGGGGCTCTAACCTAATTAGTCTATTATTTTATTCTGGTACTTACGTGCTTGGACCACCTAAAAAAGCCTATCGAGCGCATTTTTCTAATGGAATGGTAAAATGATATAGGACCAGCACACATACCCTCGTATTCGGTCACTCCACAACACAATAAGAGTCCACTGTATTTTCTCCATGATCTAGAAGAAATATTGCAATTAATTTAACTAATATGTCAAATAATTCTGATACAATTTTTTTTTAGTTCTGTACTTACCCCAAATCATGTTAAGTTGGTCCCAGTTGCAGTCGTTCGACAGCATACAACTGGGCATACCAGAGACTTGTGCTCTCCAATACAACACAACAAGAAAGACATGTTGATTCACCATGGTATTTCTCCTTCAAAGTAATGTATCCTTCCAAATAAAACGATTTAACAATTTCACAAACCTTTTGTGAGTAACACATGAATATTTTATATGAAGAAATGTTGTAATTTGCTAAGTCTACAATGGAGTCTACTCACCGAACCCCCAACATTTCTACATACAAAATGTGGATCTTTGTAAACAGAATTAAGCACAAATTCATGTGTTACTGTTCTCACTGGAACCAAGCCACCGGGCTGTGTCAGCAGGTTTGGTGTGTAGACTCCTTTAAGTGTAACATCAGTTCATTACAAGCTTGTAATTTTGTATTGTGTTCTTCTCATTGTGGTGTGATAAATAATTGCAGTAGTGAATATCCTAATTTAGCAATTAAACTGTTGTTCAATTGATTGGAGATTATTTCATCAATCTTAACTACTATTGTGTAATTACTGATCTCATTTAATTGACAACTTTACTGTTGCTTTATGGGTTAAATGCTGCAATCTTATTGGTTAATTGCTGTGATTAGTTCCACTTAAATGTGTACCTATAGAGATATTTTGTCTAACAAAATATATCAAGTTATAAAAAAATGATACCCCACTGACTGAACTGTTAAATACAAAAAGGTCTTGACAGACAGACAATGAAATGATCTTATAAAGATTCCTTTTTATCTTTTGAGGCATGGATCCTTCTATATTTTTTCAGTAAATGCCATTTACATAGTCCGTCAACGTTGTTACCTCGTCTCCGCCAACACCTGGACCCCGTAGGCGCGGCAAGCACGATGTTGACAGACTATGGGTAGGTATTTTATTTGTATAATACTACCTATTATATTAAATAGTAAGTTTATTCAGTGAGGAGTAGTTTGATTGCACAAAACGTCCACCTAGAGGTATATCTAGGAAATAACACTGATAATAAACATGCATAACCCAAGCAACAGTTTTGGATAAATACGAACTTGTGAAATATAAAGTCAAATTACTCCACATATTGTGATTTCCGCGTCGCGTGTGCGATTAAGGGCAGTAGCTGGAGCTGGATGACGCAACGCAAGTATTTTCGGCGGCACTAGTATTGTGTTCAAGAATACGACAAGTTAGAATTTTAAGTAAGCTACGAATTAGTGCCTTTTGGTGTCGTATTATGTATGGATCTAAAGATTCGAAGCCACAAATTCGCAATTCCGTAGCATTCCGCTATAGCCACCGCGACTTTGGGATCCAGCCTTCTAATAATCCTGCAAGTTACAGTACATATAGGTAGTTACATATTCCTATTCTAGACGTAGGTATTTCGTCCATAACGGCCATGCTGAAAAGCGAACTGAAGTCGTAATGGCGACGACGGTTATATTTGATTTACGGTCGTGGTTGGCTGTTAATTGGGCTATTAATTGTCACGTGCGTTTCTGTTTTGTTTTCCTTTTAAATCCACAAATAAAACTTTTATTACGTCTAATTAAGGAGCGGCGTAACGGGTTTTATACTAAAGTATTCCGTACATAGTTCTTTAGCGATAAGCCCGCCAAAATTGTAGATACATTATGTTTTGTATTTTTGTCTCTGTTATTGTTGTGTCTTTTATGTACATTAAAGTGTATTTGAATTGAATTGAATGATTTCTCAGAGTGAAAAGTATCATGTCAAATGAAAGATAATATTCCCTCTTCGGATATACTTCTAAAAATAAGATTTTCTTGTGACATCCATTCATTGATGAATTGAAATAATTTACGTGTTTCACAGATACTATCACTAATTATTATAGATATGTTCTCACTTCCAATTTATGGTTTCTGGGCTCCATCAATTACCTGATGATTAATTTAAAAACATCTCTCGTCGCCATTGTCGCTTAATTCTAATTAATAAGCATTCGTTCTTATTACATTCATTAGCACGTTAGATAACGAGAAGAACATCAAACAATACGTTGAAATCTAAATCATAAGTACATGTCATATCTTGATTGCAATAAAAATTTATACACTGACTTAGATACACTGAGAGATAACACACAAAGACCCACCCCCACTCTTGGTGAATAAAGACTAGGCACGTTCTCTAAAGTTTGCAATTGTCTGAATTAATCCATAGCTTGCTCTTTACAGAAACCCGTTCGCAACGAAAATTATTAACCGTTGTCTGAATAAGACAATAGATTTGAAACCCATATTAAGATTCTAAATAAATAGCACTGACCTTTAACTTAGTCACGACAGTTTACGTCATTAACTCATCATCGCTCAAGCCATAGCAATATTCTCACTTCCCCAGTTAAAATCAAAGGCTTTTAATATATTTATTGCCGTAAAAATGAACAGGCTGTTTCGCTAATGGAATGTTTCGGTAATCTTAAAAGCCTTTCAATCCTGCGTTTCAAATCGACATAGGAGGAACTGATACAGGACGATAAATGGCTCTTTTTGAAGGGAAAGTAGTCCGTTAATACGAGTTTAACGATCTTCGAAGTTTCTGCCTATCGACTCCGACTAATGTATTCTATATGAACAGTTCAAATAAATAACCTTCAAACTTATTATTTAGTACCTCTACAAAGTAGAAATAACGTAAGGTACTTATATCCGAAGGTACTTGGTATTGATAAATTATTCTACAACTTTTCCATGTTCGGGAAAAAAATGCCACATTCCTTTCGTCTTACTATAACCCCTTTACTTTCCAGCTTAAGGAACTGTAAAATCTGTAGTTTATTTGTTCATTCGATGGACTCTTCGTGTTAGACCTTATCTAAAATCTTAACCTATCTACAAAACTTACTCGCACAAATAGTCAATCTCCCGATCTCTTCATAAATGATAGAAAATAGAAATAAGTATCGGAAATCAGAATCCTTTTTGAAGAATCTGCAAAAAAAACGGGGTGTTAAATTGCCAAAGCTTTTAAATTCGAAATGGTATTTTAATAGGTCAAAACAACGAGGTCGGGTGTAGTAAGCCTTTTATTTTTGGCTTTCATAACGCTGGTGTGTTCAGTGAACGTTAGAACCATGACAATTTTGATTTCGCGTTTTTGTACAAAACGGTATGGCGAAATCTATCATAATTTTGTGCACTGTAGGTAAATGATTTCCGTTAATTGCCCATATGAGGTCCAATTTATTCTTATCTCTTTTTATCTCATTGTCCAACCTGTGAGGCTATTACGGTTCTCAAAACGATCAAATCATACCATGTCATATCGTGCGTGACAGGGACAGTCATATTGCGTTGGTATAGCGACGTCTCCGTTCGGCCGCCATGACATGGTATGATTTCATCGTTTTGAGAATGGTAATTGACTTGTTACTATTGTTTGAAAAGTTGCGATTTCGGAGGACAATTAAGTACTACTATACAGATGAAGTGCATACGAGTATGTTTCTAAACAAGCGATGTTTACCATTGCATCAACGCCGCGTGTCGCGAAAATATTACGTCACCGGATTACGTGAATTGAAGGCGATGCGACGATGAAGTACAAAAGCCAAGAAGCAATGATGTGTTGAAATACTTGAAAGAACAGCTGATAAATTGCAATTTGTTCTGGAGCATGTTTATTATCTTGTCGTTTGTTTTCTGAACTTGGACCGCAAAATCGAAGTTTTGTAACGATTTAGATTCAAAATAAAGTACAGGAATCCTTATTGTAGGTTAGGTTTTCAGTTTTTAGCGTAACCCTAAAATCGTGGTAGTTTGTTCAGACATGACAACATTACGAATAACGCACAGTACAGTTCCCGTTTGAATGGATCAATCGTAATAGTACGGGGGCGCTCTGCAAAAAACTTACGTCATCAGACACCAAGATGGGACCCATATGGGGTGGTAGGCTGATGGATAAGCTTCTCAATTATATAGGGTTGCCTGAGCTAAACCTGGAGCGTTTTGTGTAGGAGGCAAAATGAGTGTTGATTTTTGGGCAAAATTTACGTCATCGGGTACCAACATGTGACCTTGCACATTAGTTGAAGCTCATCAAGGACTACTTAAAAAAACTAGGTTGCCTCATCCTATCTTGGAGCTTTTTGGATCCGGCCAGATTTAGTGGTTGCAAAAAAAAAGAAATTTACGTCATCGGGTACCAAGATGAGAGTCATACCATGGGATAGTCCTAGTGACCTAACTCATAAAAAAAATGGGTTGCCTGGCCTCAGCCTGGAGCATTTCTTTTCCGGCCATGTTTAATGTTGCATGGACGGCCCACTATTAAGTCCCAAAACCGATCCAAATTTAGCGCGAGGATCCATGGTTTTTCTATATGTTGTTAGGACCCCTAAGAGTAGTTTATGCCCAAATTTGCAACACTGTATACCCTGTGCTACTTCCATGGTGCTCGAAAAACTGCGTAATTCTGGCACCATTTGCAGATTTTTCAAAATAATTGCCATAACGAAGCGTTTTCGGGTATCTTCATTATATAAGCTTATAAAGTTAACTAAATCTGCTACAATTTGGACCTAACACCAGCTCTCTACGTCTGTTGGCTTCATAGATACAGGCTGTCAAAGATTAACATTTTCATCCGTAAAGTGATTTATTTTGCAGATTTTTCGAAATAAGTACCTTAAGGAACCATTTTGGGGTATCTTCGTTGTATACGCTCATAAAGTAAACTAAATCTGCTACAATTTAAGCCTAACATCGACTATCTAGGTCTATTGGTTACAGAGCTAGAGCTAGTCGAAGATTAGTAGTTTTATCCATAACGTAATTTTTCCGGTAGGGTCACATTCTAAGACGCACTGCAAAAAAGTTACGTCATATAGGGCCATAAAAATCACACCATGGGATAGTCCTAGTGTCCTTACTCGTAAAAAAATTGGGTTGCCTGGCCTCAGCTTGGAGCATTTCTTTTCCGGCCATGTTTAATGTTGCACGGACGGCTTACTGCTAAAGTCTAAAATCTATCAAAATTTCGCTCGTAGATACATGGTTTTTATATATATTGTTAGGACACCTAAGAGTATTTTATGCCTAAGTTTGCAACCCTGTAGACCCTGTGCAACTTCCATGGTGCTCGAAAAACTGCGATGTTCTGGCACTTTTGGCAGATTTTTCGAAATATGTACCCAAGGAAGAGATTTTGGGGTACCTTTATTATATGCGATTATAAAGTAAACTAAATGTGCATAATTTGAGCCTAAGACCAGCTCTCTAGGGCCATTGGTTGCAGAGATAGAGCCATTCAAAGATTAGCATTTTTGTCCGTAGCTATTTTCAATACTGGCGGACGTGGCGTTATACGAAATATCATGGTATAAGAAATCAGCAGATCGTGGTAGAAGAGATCAGCCTAAAACATTTTTTGCAACGGGACCGAATTGAGGTGGGTCTTACTACAGACTGTAAGAAAGCGCGGACGAAGTCGCCGGCCGGCCCCCCATGCGGGCGCTCGCTAGGGAAATGTTTATATTTAAACCAGGTCAATTTTTAAAATCATTTCTTTTTTTATACAGTCATTTAATTATTTGATACTTTAAAAAGTCACCATGCCTAATGTGAAGTGTCGAGCTTTTGCACGAAAATGTGCGAAAATTTTAAATACTAGCAACACTAATATAAGTTTACTATAGTATACTACATTGACGTGGGAGGGAATCGCGTCTAACAAACTAATCGTTATCCGTTTGGAATAAGGTATATGACATAGATCTCTTTACTATATCTTCATTTAAAAGCAAACAAGTTTCTGTCAGTTGTCAATGTTTTTATTATAAGTATAATTTTTGCTAAATAAAAACTAATATTCTAATAGGTTTTTCATTACAATTTATTTAGCAAGAATATATAATGAAACATACTTACGCGCTGAAAGGTTTGATGTCGAGCCGTCTAATAGTTTCGCTACCCGCGCGTGGGAACATTGGCGAAAGACTTTCGAAAATTTCATCGATGCTCAACAACGAGCTGCTACGAATTCACAATCATCGACCGCAGCGGAATGGGCCAAGAACAAATACGAATTGTTAGTTAACCATGTCTCTCCTAATATGCACACGTACATCAGTGAAGTTAAAAGCTACGACGAAGCAATAACTTTACTTGGTCAGATTTACGTGAAACCAAAGAATGTCATTTATGCACGTCACATTCTTGCCACTAGAAAGCAGCGCTCTGATGAAAATATTGACGCGACTTACAAGCTCTCAAACAGCTATCCAAATATTGTAATTTTCTTGCTGTTGACGCAGAAACAAATAGAGACGCATTCATATTCGGTATTACGTCAAACAAAATCAGACAAAGGCTACTAGAAAATTTATCGCTATCACTTGACCAAGCTTACAACCAAGCACTTTCTTTAGAAACAGCTGAGATATGAAATGTATGAAAAGTCCAAAAATAAATATCTATGCTCTGACTGAAGGTAAAAATCCCGGAACAACATTTTCTTGTAGACGACCTCATAGTGAATGTAAAAATGTTGATTCGACGTCTCTACCCTCCACCGGGGCCGAGATATTTGAGTTCAACGGAAGTAAAAAGTTAAACTCGAATATCTCGGCCCGGACTGAGGTTACAGATGAGCTGCCATAATATGTTTTATTTACTTTGCCAATATGTACCTAAATAACCATATTTGGTTTCTGGCCGCGAAAATTTCAAAAGGCTCCAAAAACGCCCATTGGCTTTTACTCAATAAGTTGATATAAGACGTTTTTGCATGATAAAGTTTATAGTTAATTGTACGTAGGAACTTTCTCTGTACAGTTTCAATTTGACTGTTATATTTGTCATAATATGGGTTCCAGATTGCTGATGCGTATTCCAATTGTGGTCTAATTAAGGTTTTGAATAGATACAGCAGAGTACTGGGTCGCTTAAAGTGAGCACTCATCCTCATTACAAATCCATACATTTGGAAAGCCTTGCTCGTAACATGGTCGATATGAGTCATCATATCGACCATGTTACGAGGTGCAGCTTGGAGTCAAGCAGTACTCCTAGGTCACGCATAACGGCGACATGCTCAAGATCCGATTGATTTAGTGAGTATTGGAACTTATGTATGTTAGTTTTCTTGGTAAAAGTTATAGATTTGCATTTTGGTAAGCTAAGATATAGTTTATTATTGAGACAATGGTTGTAAAGTCGATTTAAATCTTCCTGCAATTTAATACAGTCATCAATGTTTGTAACAGATGTATAAATTTTGAAGTCATCAGCGTATAATAGAAATTTACAGTTATGGAAACAATTGTTTATGAATAAAATAAATAATAAAGGCCCTAATATAGACCCTTGGGGCACACCGGAGGATACCGTCATTTCATTTGAGGAGAATCCATTGATTACGACCCTTTGTGTTCTGTTTGTAACTACCTACTTACTGTTTGTACCTATAAGCTCACAAACTATGCGAGACCGAAAGCCCTCTGCGCAGGGCGTTACCCGAAGCGATTGAAAACTGTGAGGCTGTAAGCCGAGCTCCTTATATACTGCACAGCACATAGCCATAGACAAACATACAAAAATTCTTCTTTCACAGACAAACATAAAAAAAATTATTCTTTTCAAATAATATCCCATTTACAGATACAGCTTTTTACAGTCTTATTATAATGATGATTATATAATTTCGGGCGCATCCACTACTAGTCTGCGCGTCACTATCTGTATCAATTTTTCTTTTACAATACACTCGTGTTTATATCACTTTACTCTTGATTTGTCTTGATTGTTATCGATCTAGCAACGTTGCAAACTTACCACTCAACCGTGTGGCGGCACATGGTTGAGTGATAAGTTTGACACATTGCTATATAACATAACAATAAAACTATCCCTACATACCAACTTTAAAAGAATTATTGACTAATGAAGTACTTGTTATAGTATATACTCCTTATGTGTATTCAACGTTTTTTATAATTCTCTTCGCGTAAAGCGAATCATGCGCTACATTAAGGGGACATGCTCTTATGGTATAAAGTACAAAGCGCAACATTTACCCGGCGTGCTAGAAGGTTTTAGCGACGCAGATCATGGTGGAGATCGAGATACCGGACGATCTACAACAGGAGTGGTCTGTCGCTATTCTGGTGGCATAATATCGTGGCTGAGTCAACGACAAGTGTCGGTCGCTATTTCCACGACAGAAGCTGAGCTTGTAGCAGCTAGCGAAGCAGCTAGAGAACTCGTTTGGCTTACAAGGATTCTGCGAGACATTACTGAGCTCACACAAATCCCAACGCTAAGTGTGGACAACGAAGCAGCGGTCAGACTTGCCCACAATCCGGAATTTCACAAGCGGACAAAGCATATTCGCATTCGACACTTCTATGTGAGAGAATTAGTTGCTGAATATGCTATCGAAGTCGAGAGAATTGGTACAGCGCACCAAGTGGCCGATGCCCTAACAAAGGCGCTGCCTCGTCCATCTTTCTCTTCCCTTTGTCACGCAATGGGACTCATGGTTGTGAAGAATTGTTGAATAAGGGAAAGTGTTATAGTATATACTCCTTATGTGTATTCAACGTTTTTTATAATCTGTGGTTGTCAGTTTGCCGTGTTTGCTGTCTTAAGTTTGTTTTGTGAAAATTTTACCGAATTATATTTATTGTCTCGTTTCCTGCGTTTTCATCTGTATTTCGCTACGCATAATCTACAACAGTACTTACCTATTTATTATATTATTATGCCCAATGATAATTAGATTAATATCATGTTAACATTAATAGTCGAAAAGGAGACTATCGTTTATTACTGTAACATGAATAAGCGAGCCTGACGAAGTAGCGGGCGCCCCTAGCGAGCGCCCGCATGGGGGGCCGGCCGGCGACTTCGTCCGCGCTTTCTTACAGTCTGTAGTAAGACCCACCTCAATTCGGTCCCGTTGCAAAAAATGTTTTAGGCTGATCTCTTCTACCACGATCTGCTGATTTCTTATACCATGATATTTCGTATAACGCCACGTCCGCCAGTATTGAAAATAGCTACGGACAAAAATGCTAATCTTTGAATGGCTCTATCTCTGCAACCAATGACCCTAGAGAGCTGGTCTTAGGCTCAAATTATGCACATTTAGTTTACTTTATAATCGCATATAATAAAGGTACCCCAAAATCTCTTCCTTGGGTACATATTTCGAAAAATCTGCCAAAAGTGCCAGAACATCGCAGTTTTTCGAGCACCATGGAAGTTGCACAGGGTCTACAGGGTTGCAAACTTAGGCATAAAATACTCTTAGGTGTCCTAACAATATATATAAAAACCATGTATCTACGAGCGAAATTTTGATAGATTTTAGACTTTAGCAGTAAGCCGTCCGTGCAACATTAAACATGGCCGGAAAAGAAATGCTCCAAGCTGAGGCCAGGCAACCCAATTTTTTTACGAGTAAGGACACTAGGACTATCCCATGGTGTGATTTTTATGGCCCTATATGACGTAACTTTTTTGCAGTGCGTCTTAGAATGTGACCCTACCGGAAAAATTACGTTATGGATAAAACTACTAATCTTCGACTAGCTCTAGCTCTGTAACCAATAGACCTAGATAGTCGATGTTAGGCTTAAATTGTAGCAGATTTAGTTTACTTTATGAGCGTATACAACGAAGATACCCCAAAATGGTTCCTTAAGGTACTTATTTCGAAAAATCTGCAAAATAAATCACTTTACGGATGAAAATGTTAATCTTTGACAGCCTGTATCTATGAAGCCAACAGACGTAGAGAGCTGGTGTTAGGTCCAAATTGTAGCAGATTTAGTTAACTTTATAAGCTTATATTATGAAGATACCCGAAAACGCTTCGTTATGGCAATTATTTTGAAAAATCTGCAAATGGTGCCAGAATTACGCAGTTTTTCGAGCACCATGGAAGTAGCACAGGGTATACAGTGTTGCAAATTTGGGCATAAACTACTCTTAGGGGTCCTAACAACATATAGAAAAACCATGGATCCTCGCGCTAAATTTAGATCGGTTTTGGGACTTAATAGTGGACCGTCCATGCAACATTAAACATGGCCGGAAAAGAAATGCTCCAGGCTGAGGCCAGGCAACCCATTTTTTTTATGAGTTAGGTCACTAGGACTATCCCATGGTATGACTCTCATCTTGGTACCCGATGACGTAAATTTCTTTTTTTTTGCAACCACTAAATCTGGCCGGATCCAAAAAGCTCCAAGATAGGATGAGGCAACCTAGTTTTTTTAAGTAGTCCTTGATGAGCTTCAACTAATGTGCAAGGTCACATGTTGGTACCCGATGACGTAAATTTTGCCCAAAAATCAACACTCATTTTGCCTCCTACACAAAACGCTCCAGGTTTAGCTCAGGCAACCCTATATAATTGAGAAGCTTATCCATCAGCCTACCACCCCATATGGGTCCCATCTTGGTGTCTGATGACGTAAGTTTTTTGCAGAGCGCCCCCGTACTATAACCATAATTACTGCATAATTTCATATTATACATCTTTTCGCAATTCATTTCGATAGTTACATTGAAGACCCGAAGTTTATTTCGAGGCCGTTTAATTCAATACAATATGTTAGACATCATGGTACAATGGAAAGGTTTTATTCGTGACTCGCTCCACCAAATTTGGAATTATGCAAGCTCTCCAAAATGACTATTAGTTTACATTTATGAAGAACAACAAGATTTTCAACTGATTGATTGATTGATTGATCTGCTCTGGTTTTGGGCTTATGTCTCTTGTTATTATTAATTATACTAGCGGAATTAGGTCGTGTTTCATAACGACGTCATCACAGGTCAATTGGAGGTGCGGTACTTAGTTTTCACTCAGATTTTATCGCTTTCCTTCCATTGTCTCCATACATGGCTTGATTGCCTCTGACAGTTAGTCGCGTAGGCGCTATGTAACTGTTTGCTAGTGATTAACTCCCTAAAGGCAACGTGCTAGGGCATCATATGTACTATACATGTTCACTAGAGGTTTATTTAGAACTTCGTTAAAACTGACACTTTATTTGGTAAGGTTTGGTTTTGAATTTACTGGAAAAAGATTCTGCAGTCTATCAGAAATTAATTACTTTGTATATTGTATATGTTGCAATGGTTTTCGAATTCTACTGTACATAAAACAGGGACAATAAATGAAACAAACATCAATCAAATTGGACAGTAAACAATATATCATGCCGTTATAACCTTGAATAAGACTTTGAAGTTACAACTACAAGGTACGGAAATATTCGTGTCTTTCTGACATCAATGCAGCTGACAAATGGGTGTCGGCAAAAGTTAAGCAATTTTACTTACAGGTTTTCATTACGGAAATACAGGGGCTCTAACCTTTCCTGTGTGCAAAGCGCTGGTGTCGACCTGCCTTTATGACTTATTGTTAGAGACCATAAAATTTATACGGTCGTCGCTCTAGCTGACGCCTACGTACTGTGACATTTTCTTTGCATGGCAATAGGAACTTTAACTTTCTATTGTTTACATTATTGCCTATTTCTATATAACGTACTACCGATTTCCTCATTCCTGCACCTTTAGTCCATCGAGCGACATGTTCTTTCTTCCATGGGTCGATCATATCCACTTACTCCAACAAAGCGCTTTTCTTCGTTATTTACCATACGAACAGGAAATGGAACGCCCTATTTTGTTTGCATTTTTTTTGGAATACAAACTTTTTGCTAAACTCCAATTATTGCAAAATGCTCTGCGTTTGTGTAAATTGAATTAAACGAAGGCATAACAGCGTACAAACACATAATTATTGTATTAACCTTATTACCGCTGTCAAATTGAAACGAGTTTCGTTTCTGAATTTAGCTGGTTCGAATCTCGTAAATCACGGATGCGTGTAATGGCTATAGTATAAATCGGTTTATCCGCCTGTCGGATGGATCGTATCACGAAACGTAATGGCTTCGAAGCATTTTATCTATGTCGCATGTCGACGGTTCACAATTTGTGAGTGAACGTGTCGGTTGTCTAAGATGATTCTGAAAACGACTTGATCACTTGAAAACTTAGAAAAGAAACTCATTGTTTAATTGTTTCATTCTGGTTGTATGCATTTGTTTGTCACCACTCCGATGGTGAAGCGTGCTTAGCTGAGGATATCATTTTGACAAGAGTCCAACCCTAATACATACCGTTAGTATGATAGAATAATCATGTAATCAAAGATTCCACATTATATAATAAATCAATCAACTTTTTAATTACGTTCCAAACCGCAATTAAAATTCTAATAACTCTTGAGCCGTAAGTAGTAGACTGTACTGTGTATTGTTGTTTAAAAGTATTCACTCTCCGATCGACGATCTATAAGTGGTTCTAAAATAGGTCTTAAGTTTAATATTAGGTACCTGATTGTTTATTTCGCTTACACGTGGTTTGTTTGGTGTCGTCCGGCGACAGGCAGTCGAGTGAAAGAGCAGGTATGCGCGGAACGCGGAGTCTGCCGTAGTTAAAATTAGCGACTGTCCTTTGTGACACCAAGTTTTCTCCGAGACGGTTCCTGGAACATCGCTTCTCAGACTATCGCTTGGATATAATTTATATTCGCGGTTATGATGCATCTCTTAGAATTCCATTTTGTCTTATTGTAGTAGGTATACTTACTGACTGTTTATTTTCTATTGTAGCTGTCTCTTTAGTAGGATAGCTCTTCTATTTAGATCCGTATCTTATCTGACTAATGACTTGATGAGATGACCAGACAAATTGAACGAAGATGAAGCATAGTAGCCTACGGAACTGCCATTCACTTTGGGTTTGTGATGTCACCAATTAACGGATTAATAAGCAATTTGCAACAATTCTCAATCCTAATAATCTGCGCTCTGATTTTTGTACCACAGTTTTATTATTATTACTTTAATGTGGCATTCCAAATATCGACCTGTCGTCAGGCTTCGTGGAAAACGAGAACAGTCATACGTAACATAAACTACACTGTGCTTACTATGTTCTATAGAACAAATAGTTAAATTATAAGCACAAATATTTTCAATAAATTGACTCCTTTTCTTCATCACATTATCACGTTCCTCTTTACCATGTCTTTTGGACAGCATCATGATGAAGATCTTCACTTTCTGGCTACTCGAAATAACACCGGTTTAGCAAGGCCTTCAGTCAAGATTGTCTTCTCCTATGGACCACTCCTCTTTCCACTGACCTTGTCCAGAGCTATCAGCTCCGAAACAGAGTGATGAGAAAAGTCCATCTTTAATAGACCAACAACAGCAAATGCAAATGCATCCATCCAATCATAGTTTTTGTTTATAAATATTACGTATTTAAAAAAAATATTTAACATTACTATTTTTTTGGTCAAGCACTTCAACTAAGCTAAAAGCTAGGAGCATAGTCCAGAGATATCAAACCTGCGACGCTAGTACAGTCAGCGTCAAAAAAAGATACGCACTTTCTTACTTTGTGTATTAATTTAATTGACATAAAATAAATAGTGACCTATTTTATACAAACATGTCATATACCTCTATTTTTGACAAAGTTGTGAATTAGAAGTTATAGATACGAACATTGCACTGTGCTAATAGTGATAATGGGCGGATAAACATATAAAAGTATACCTAAACACGACACAGTAAACAATTCATCAGTTTGCGCCGTTTTACGACTCCGTTAACGGGGATGTCAAATTGTCAACACTATTTTTTTCACGCCGCACTAATTTGGCGTTGACATTTTTGTCGTATCTTTAAATCTGTCACGAACAATTCCCGCTTGGTCCATATTTTTGATCATAGATTTAGCAATGCTTATCTAGTTCAGGCATTGATCTCCTATAAACAACTAGATACACAAAGGTCTTACTAAAACAATTTAAAAAACGTCCAAATAAGGGTCCATTGTTAACGTCCAAATAATGTCCAATAAAGCAAATGAGGGTGCATTCATCCGTTTGGACCTTCTTTGCGCTCGGACATTTTTAGAAGGCAGACTGTGTATCTAGTTGTTTATAGGACATCAATGAGTTCATGTCATTATTTACCATTTCCGTACAGTACAGAGTACAGTTATTTTTCCTACTTAGCGGCTAATTTTCTTTAACCACTGGGATAGCTAAATACGAGGGGATGTGGTGGGTGGTTTCGATTAGCAATGCGTCTTTATGTTTTTGGGTTTTTTTTTTGTGAACCTATAAATTGTCCCACTGCTGGGCAAAGGTGTTTTTGGTTTAAATAAACCAAAAACACCTATATTTTAGAATAAATATTCTAAAATATAGTTTTGTGACAATAAAGTTACGGTCTAATAAGGCACATAATATATATCGTATGCTTACACACACACTCGCCGAAAACAATTATGACTGAACAAACTAGGAAGACAAAAACTGACACCTTACACTTTTTTTTACTGCAGGAAGGCTTTATATTACTGCATCGGAAATCAAATTTCCTAGATCATACAAGGTGCAATACGTTTCCTTAATTTGAAATCTGATTGTTTTGCAATTCAAAATAGCGTTAAAGAAAATTATTGCATCGTAATCTTTTACAAACACTAATCAATAACAATTTATTATAGCAATTTGGCTTGATTTAGTTTCATAAAAATCTAGTTCGAGCTAAGTTTGCTCATATTACCTAATTAAATTAGCATATCATCCAATCTTTCTGTGAACTTTCGATTTTGTTTGTCGTATCGTAATTCGTCGTAGAAAGCCGATATTATTCGTTAAAAAGTGCGGTAATAATTGAAACTTTCGCCAGTATTGTCGCCTGATAAGCACCCATGGGAGAGCGGAGGCGTGGCCAACAGGCATAGATAATTCGATTAAATCACTTTCCATCGAGTTGGTGTTGGTTCTCATAGCGCAGCGTAACAAAGACGATATCTGTAGATCGATCGTGAGATATTAGCGATAGGTCCGTGCGCGCAATATCGGAGTCTGGAAAATAAATTGTCGTCACAATTAGTAGGCTGTGTGTGTAGCATTTACAAACTCCTTGGTATGTTGTGGTTGTGGTGAAAGGACGTTGACGATATTTAGACTTAATGAGCTTAACGTGTGAAGTAATAAAAATTGCATGGCATTTATCGCTTATGCAATTGCCCAAGATTATATTAGGATCCTTTACTATTCTAATAGGATCCACTTTGTGCCATGCGTGACCATCTGGGCATGGTCTGCCATCGGTCTTTGAGGGCTTTTAATTTTATTTCTCACGCACTGCGTTGTTTTGGCAAAAAAACTGACGTACCTATATACACTATCGAATAATTAAAAAAAAAATACTAGATTGCAATACGTAATAGAGTACATTATGCGTCATCGTGATCATAGTTAGCGACGTCTTAAATGCATTTCCTGTACAGAAGTGGGATGCGCACGCGCAGCTTTAGTACATCCGCACTCGGTAATTGCTCCACAATCCGCGCCCGCGCCGGCTAACTGTGCGTCAAATTGCACCGGTGAAAGTGGCCGAATCTAGTTATTAGCCGATGACTTGCTGGATCAAATTATCGCTTTTCTTGCTAATTATTGTTTGTCCCTTCCCTGTACTTAAGTACGCATTTTCTTTACGAATCATGTCGCCGGTTTTTCTCGCCCTGTCACCATGGCAACTGAGTTTGACAGGATACGGCTATCCTAAAAAAATTTTTTACGATACTGTACATAGTTCTTGTTTTACAGCCTATTTCGACAAATAGGCTGTGAAACAAGAATATAATAGGTACCTATCTTATGTAGAATGTATTTTTTTACAGCTTTTTGCAAAACTACATTGCAATCTATCTGTATCAGCCAGTACAAAATTCTACATAGTTACGATATAAGGAACAAAGTGTTTTGTCTGAACTTTCACCTGCACAATAGGCATTAATGCACTTAGATATTGATTTTTTGTCTCTAGCTCAACGTGGGAGCGATCTACTGTGCCATCTAATCGCTATAAATCATCTACACGCGTAACTTTTCTTGCTATTTGCGGAATTGTTCTATGAGAATTCTGTTACGTTACGTACGGACAACAGTAGATCAATGGTAACACTTGTAGTACGATTTTAAATCTTACCACGCAGATAATAAGAACGGTCCAAAGTGTTACACTTGATCTGCTGTTAGCTATACAATGTATCTAGGCAAATAATCATATCGCAATCTAAGCCGTATTACTATCGCGTGAAATGCCCGTGTTTTGCATTTGATTAGTGCCTATAATGTCGTAAATGTATCCTTACTCGAAAAAGTTTGTATGATCTTTTATGACCAAACATGTGAGAATAATTCTGCTAGGTATAGCTAGATTCTCAGCACGGGTGGGTGCTCCGGCTCCCTACATAAATTATAGTAATAGTTCCTATTATAAACACCGACTACAACCAGTTTAATCCGTGTACATATAATAATTTGTTCCTATTATAGTTTATGCATGATCTAATTGTCCTCTGTTATGAATCATGACTTTAGTCTTCATTGCTTGCAAATTGTGCAGCACTATTTTTGTTTTAGATCTAAAGTCTATCCTCTAAAACTATCAGCGATTGCATTACATCGAAGACAATGGAAGCTGCACGAAAGGCCTTTGTCGTTATTAGACAAACTTCTCTCGTGCATCTAATTCTGAACTAATCCAAACAGGAAGACACAAAGCCCTTACAAAGCTGAATTTAGCCTGCCTATCTTATGTTAGACTAAAGTGGTTCAGCGATGAAATCTCTACGTGTCTTTAGATAATGGTTAGATTAGAAAGAAAGATAACATCATCTTAGCTTTTTAAAATAAACGTACTTAAAAAACATACCGGGAGACCCTTTCAATTGTTTAAGGATGTCGAGCGAGAGATTCACTTTGTAAGACAGACATTTGAGCATCTTTGTAAAGTTAAAGTATTAACTACCGTTGAAAGCTCTGTACAAGAATCTATAATAACGGCGTCATAGAAAGCCGTCAATGAACATGGAAATTGTGAATATTTGCGTTTTGCGCACATTTCTGGCATTTTTACTCTTATTTTTCATTGTAGTTAATTATAAATCCCTCGTTTTCATGTCATGGCCTATCCGATGCACGCGTGCAAGCGAGCTGACCTCCCAATGCGGTACGCAGACTCCGCACTCCGCAGACCTCCGAACTAGGTCAACGGAACCACCCGAAATTGCCACTCACAAATGAATACCTCGTCTAAAATACGACCACCTAATACTTTAAAACCTCTAGATATAACGCGTAACCGATCTTTGCCTCAAATAGCAAGTTTCGGGAAATATCGACCCGGGCACTACCTAATCATAATATTTTTATACGAGTTACCTTATCAATTGTTCAACGCGATTTGTTCATTTATTTTTCAAATTATTGCCGAAATGGTGCCGATTTTACACAAGAGATATTCAGAGATATTTCATGTAAATGGCAGACGTACAATCCCTGAAAAATAAATGAGACCTATTATTCTACACTTACAGCGACTGAATGTAGTTCATTTCTTAGCTCATGTGCATGTTAAGTACTTGCTAATGTATGTTATAATTGCCATGTTTTTGTTTTTCGTCACTTTATAATTTCTGCGGAAGAAATATTTGCGGCGCTTACGGCAGTAAACTCGACAAAATAGTCTGCTTTACATTTTTAAATTTACGTAATGTCACTGTTTTAAAAGGCTCAAGAACTCAATGTCTCCTTGCATGTTTTATAAAGTTGTCCTTTTTTGATATAATTACAAGAAGTTGTCCTTATTGCATGACCACAATAAAGCCATTTACGGTACCTACTTACCATTGCGTCATTTACAAAATTAGTATTAAAATTGCTCACTTTCTAGGCCAATTCTCGTCTCGTGCTTGAATTTAGTTGCACTAACGCCTTCGCGATTTCCTGTCATGCAACACGTGTTGCCTGCAGATTAGTCACGATCTTATTCATTTTGTGTTTTGTCTCATGCTGTCTCGTTTCTTTAGCTATAAAGTTTATCTGTCTCTCTTTAAATTGATTAAAATTTTAAAACTGTTCGTAATTGATATCGTGTGCGGCTTGACCGAAATCGAGATTAGTTTTAACAATTTCATAAAGTGTTAACTGTGGCAATGGATCTAGGTTACAGCCTAAAGAGGGATTGAGTTTTCGTTTCATGTTGTAAATTACACGTATTGTATGGTATGTGTAAGTATGATCATCAGCTTGAAGTGAAGTACTTATACAATTTGAACTCCCATGGTGCAGAAAATAAAAACGATGAAAAGGAAACTGAGAAAAGTGACTTTGTGTGTGTTTATAACACATGTACCATACATACAATATTTGTACCTTTGCAGAGTAACTGCATACTCTATTATGGTTTTGTACGATTCTAAGGCTAATAAAAATAATAAAAAATATTACAATAAATTCAACTACTTATCAAAAACAATTATAATTTGATGTGCATCGTTGCTTTGGAGTTTTTGAATTTTAAGGTATTTTTTTTAATTTTTTTGCAACGTTTTCTTTCACTGGAATTTGACCTAATGGTAATTTCTAGGGTCATTGTGTGACTTGTGACGCAGTTAGTGAAATTTTTTTGCAGTTTTGATTTACTACAATACCAATTTAATATTTATCATGAGTACAACCCCCAGTTTCAATGTGTCGAATGAATTCAAGGACACCCTGTATACAGTTTTGAGTATGAGTGGAGTTTGAGTTCGGTCTTACAACTGTCAACTTTTTCATACAGTTTTGACAGTCGTAAGTGCGAGCTCACGCTGAGTTCGTGCTCAAAACTATCTCTAAGTCTATCGTCCCTATAGAATCCACTGTGTGCCAAGTTTGCCCTTCAAGATGACTTAACTAAGCAATATCGGGCCGGGTCTACGCTTCCTGTTACGTTGTTTCCAAGCCGAAAAACCTGAAGACAGACATACACGAACGTATATGAATATACCGAATATGCATTGCCTAATAAGATCCCTTATCGAAACGGGCAATACATATCTTGATGCAATCGTCTGGCATTAACCCTAACGCGAAGAAGTTGCCCATCATTCATATACCTAATATGGTGGAATGGGCGAAATAAATGGCTTCCATTTATCCACCGACATAGCGACGGACATACATCGCGATACGGCTCGTCAACGTCCCGGTAAAATTAGCCTGGAGTCTTTCCTCTTTCGCTATTGATTTGTAGGGAGAATTCTTACTAGTCTGATATTGGGAGATTAGGAAGTATGAAAAGTTTTCACCAAATTATCATTCACTGCAGTGGTACCTTTTTATACAAGTTGATAAATTACCAAGGTGACTAATTTGTAAATTGTGACACCCTAAATGTGCCGAGATACATACAACCAAAATTACATACAATTAATACAAACCGTTGTCGGTTGCCTAATTTTTTTTAAAGCAATATTTGTTCTGTATTATGGTTGTGTGTGACAAATATTATTCTGACTGGTCTGTTATAAAAACTTCTAGAGCTTTCAAACATATTTTTACCTAAATGAAAGTTTAACATTTAACAGTTGTGATGCACAGTCACTAAACCGAGTTGCATTAGAATACTATATTTAGTAATTGATACACGACTGTTATCCTCGAACAGTGGTTGTGTTAGAATTTTGACGATTCTAATTGGATTAACTTTGTGCCAAAAATTGCGTCTGCTCTTTCCAAGTTCTTTTACTACATAACTTTCAATGATTATAAACATCTGCATACGTCTAGATCGAGAACTAAATGAGTTAATCGTGGTAGCACACCAGATCTCGATCGCTTCGTTTAGCAATCGTATGCAGTTGCGTGTACACCCGCGTCGACACCGGACGTGTGTCGGTTTATTTTGTGTTTCTATTTCTTCTACTGAAACTACGGGCTTGGAAATAACCCTTTCTGCTTCATTTATAGTGACTTTGATACATTGAGTGTTTGCTTGTTTGGACTTTAGGATCACAGACGAAGAAATATACATTTCTTTTGGCTTTTGGATGTGTAAGTATTCTTTAAGTTTTGTGCTTGCATGTGTGCTTTAAGCTGGCATTTTCTGTTAGTAACCTTTAGGGTAATTTATTGTAATTGTTCTCAGTTAATTTTGAGTCGTGGCCTTTTACATAACAGCTTCATATGAGCTTTAGGATTTTAGGACTTGTAATAATCTTGTTTAATTTTAGTGAGAACAAAGTTTTTGACTTTTTATCCAACAAATCTATTCATGGAGGAGTTTTAAGATGTCTCGCCTTGTTGGATATATTTTGATTCATTATGTTAGTGATAGATTAGTCCGTACTTTCTTTCTTGTGTTCTATGGTGTCGCACTACGTTATGCTCGTATTTATCGCTTGCAGGAATTTCAGCTGCTGTGTGACAACATTTCTGAATAGGTACGGTTGTTATTTGTAGAAATGTTTATGAATTAATAAGGAAATATCCGATAGAATATAATAAAACGAAAATTTCGCTAATTTTCCTTCACGATTGTTATTTTAACTAGAAATTTTTGAACAATCGAGAGTTTGCTTATACTAGAGTAACGTTGCAAAATTAACTGTTTCTATATCCGTCGTGTTGTCACGCCAACAATAATTGAAATCACAGCGTCAATTGCTACCGTTGATACCTATGCTGTCGACTGCACCAATCAAAAGAGTTCCCGGTTCACAAGTATCTTGCACAGTGTGCACTTTAATTAATAGACGAAGACAATTACGACTATTAATAACCAGCGATCCGGTTCCGTCAACAAAAACCTCACTTTCGAACCGGTCTTGAACCGAGTGCCGACACTCATTGCAATATTACGAGTACTAACAGATAATAATGATCGAGGTATAGCCGACATCACATCCACCCACGCAAAATCAATCAAATGTATGTCTTATTGCCGCGCTTATAGACGCCCGTGTATTACCTGTTCGCCTGTAAGATTAGAGACGACGGAATATTAATGATTGATAACACTCGAAATACAATAAAAGGGTTTGTTTATATATGTTCATAGGAAAAAATCCCCCAAGCGCCTGCCCCACGTGGGGTAGGATGGGAATACACGAACTTTTTGATTAATTAGATAGTTGCACATCATAAAACCTACTCTTGAAAGTGCTTTAAAAAGATGGCGATAAGGTTCGCCACTCATCATGCCTTGGCCTATGTAATGACTACAAGGGGGCGGCAGCGTTTTGATGCAATGAATGTACTTGAAGTCATGCGAGATACGGAGGATGTATGTCAGGATCATGAGATGCAGAGGTCCAGATTCAAGCATATTCTCTCAAATGTCTATAGGTCTGCTAGGCGCAAACTAGGCTAGGTGAGCTTAAACATTTTAAACTAAAACTAAAACTTTTTTTAAATGATGTTCTAGCCGTGGGCAGGACTTGAACCTGCAACCTTGACAAGACATGCCAATGAAATTTTTCATCAATTTAAAACTTGTTCAGCATGGCATAATGCATAAAAAACAAATTCTGAGTGAAAAACACTTCATAGCCACATGAAAATCACGTCGAATACATGAGACGGATAGGTATGTATATTTTATTAGAGAATACTTTATGGTTGCCATAAAGTAACGTGGCCAAATATATATTAAAATACGACCAGTTTCGGAATTTTTATATCGAAATAAGAAAGTTATGGTCAACATCGACGCACGCGCAGCTTCAGTTTAACGAAAGTTTTCGTTTCGTTTTATTGTTTAATTTAATGCTTACTATGTATATTTTCGATCGAAGTTTATGTATTAGCCGTGAAGTTATTTTCGGTTGTATTAAATTACGAATTAAAATACTCTAAGGCTGATATTCATAGACAGTTACAAGCGCGAGCTTAGGGTGAGCTCTGTCTTACGACTGTCAAAATTATATGAATTCTGATACAGAGTTCAAACTCAGCTTGACAGATTAATAATATTTATAAATATTTGTGTACGAACGACTCCAGTGACAGCTGATCAATGGTAACACTTGCAGTACGATTTCAACTCTTACGATGCAGATAAGAAGGTTCAAAGTGTTACATTTAATGTGCTTTGGGCTTTACGAGTCTATCTCTAGAATATAGATAGCATGTTCGACTCTGATATAAAATTTTACAGCTCGAATTATAGACTTGTTTTACATCTTTATTGACCAATCTACTATTGGATACCCAATCAACTTGATAACTTAATATGAAAGCCCTTACGAGTGTAATTTTCTAGAATATCGTTGAACTGTAGGTGTAATTGCGTATTGAAGGTTAATTAAAAATATAGTCGACTGTACCAAGTGTAACAATTTGTTCGTTTGTACCTTTCCCCTGAGCCATAAGATTTGAAATCGTACTCCAATTCCATTGATGTACTGTCGAGTGTACAAAAATAAAAGGCATAATCCATTTAAGGACTTACATTTATTGACATTTTAAGGTCGCTCGAAATGTCAAGTATTTACTGAAATCGCCTTGTGAAAATCTTTTATCTTGCTGCGTAACGTACGGTACGTACATTTATTATCTTTTTTTATAGTTACATTATAGTAATGTAAAAAGTTAGTGAATAAGTCTGTGTGCAAACGTCGGGCGTCGAACCCGTTAGCTCGTTTTTAGAACGACGACCTTCCAGTGTTGAGGAGTTAGCTCAGTCGGTGTAGGAATTTCCTACCAGCCAGGCTACCATTACTCACTAAGATGTCTAGATATTATCTCCTGTCTTGCTCTATTCCTTTCTTGCACAAAAAAGGAGCTTAAGGTTGATGACGTCACAATTTATTATCAAATCGCAACACTTGTTGAATACTGAACAAGATTGCCAATTTAAAAGTGTTTCTCAATAATGTAATTAATACTGTATTATGGTGCAATAAAGTGTATTTAGCTTATCTTAAAATTATTGTAAATTAAGTATAAAAAAGCTACTTTTTGCAAAAACAAGGGACAGTATTACACAGGATTCCGAGCTCTGAACCTACCTATAAAACATTTTTTCTTCTTTTTTTGCAGTAACAATTTTTTGGGTAATTATGATATTACAGAGCTTATAATTTGATTAAAAATTATTTATAAGGATGGGAAAATTTTCAAGCTCTGCAACTTCTTGAGTGCGTTTTTGTAACATTTTATATTTTCTCATGAACTCGTATTTTGAAAAATATCAATGCCTCCTATGTTTATCTAAACCCAACCCAATTTTTTGTGTGTAGCACATGTGAGGTATGCATTGATATGTTGGCAGCTCCGACAAAAAACATAAACCACAAAAAACGAGTCCATTTCGTAGGTGATGCCATCATAATGATGCAACTCTAGGTTATAGACTCGTTTCGGTTTTTGTAACACTTCTGTTAAATTAAGGCTGTTGGAGAGACAGGTGACGTCACAACTATTTTATTGATTTATCAAGAACAAAGAAGAAGGTTTAAATAGAATAGGTATAGGTTTAATTCTTGCGTGCTTTTATAAAATTTATCTAAATATTACAGGTCTAAAATATGCTGTCTTTCCTACACCAAATAAGACCAGAGTTATAAAAAGGTAGACTCTAATTTTAGAACTATCAAAGTTAGCTTAATTCACGACAGAATCGTTACTTATCCCATACATAAAAAAAAATACGAATTTAACTCCCTGTAATTCTATTATCTGTGCTTTTGCAGCTTGCTCCTTTTACAATCTCTGCATTTTTGCTGAAACTAGGTTTTTTGCTTTTAGTTATGTAACTAAAAACAAAACAAAAAATATTCTATATTAGTCTGCCACCCTTGCAATAACAACTTGTATTCTGCGACTTCTCTCGGTCCTTAAGCGAAGGAAATTTAGGCTAACTAGGCGAAGCGAAGGTTGCATACTGATTTATTGTACTCGTATATTGGCAGTTGCATATCAGTTCTACTTCATTTACCAGTAATTAACGGCAATTTAGCTGTGCAGTGGGCAGTCACCGAGGTTAACTTTTCACTTGCGACCTCATACCGAACAGAAAGTCGCCAGGTGAGACAGAGTCTGGACATATCATGAAGTGAGGAACCGTATGAGAGTGACAGTAACAATAATGGTGACCTGTCACCATACAAAATATGCTGTAGACTCTCTCCATAAAGCGTACTTATGTACTTTGAGATTTTCTCAAAAACTGCTTGTAAAAAATATTTTACTACTAGATAGTTTAGAGTGCCCTATGTAATAGTAAAGAATTTTCAAAATTACTCAAAACCTTTTTGAGAAAACCTCAGTCTTAATAACTCCTGTACCTTTATTTGTGTTAGACCGTACCGACAATCTCGAGAGAAATCTGCAGACCCTAATATTCATATATGTGATTCCGTCGTGCTTCCTAAATTATTCCTTTATCATTACTTTCATGATGACTGACAACCGCCACTAAGCATAATGGTTCCATACATTTTCTCCACAATTTCCTGTCGCGGGGTGTTTTTCTCCACGCGGCCTATTTCCTTTGAAGTGGTCTGAGCTGAGAGACAATGTCGCCACAGAGTCTGCGGCTTGTTTCAACATTCCCGAGGCTATACCCTGAAGCCCCTACTTTATTTAATGTCACAATCAAATTGTTCCCAAGTTTCTTACGACGTTTCTTAAAAGTTTCGAGTGTCTCAATCAATTTTGCTCTGTCTTCACTTTGCTACATTTTGTCTTTACTGTGAATTGTCGCAATATCATGATTTATGACGAATATTTCCAGTTTCAGGACTACATACAAAGTGTCAAAGTCAATGGTAACACAATGTACGATTTTAATGCTTATGTTGCAGATAACAATGGTATGAAGTCGAGTATTTTCGACTGCACATCAAGCAACATTTTGGACTTAATACCGTTCTTATTTGCCATAAAATGACCCATGATTAGTATTACATTTGAAGCGTGTGTACGTACGCAGGTTTATCTATAGGCTTAGACTATGTAATTTACTACCTTGATTAGTATGATTACTAAGCTTCCGTTATGGAGCGAAGTGATTGGGTCAACGCGCGTGCTCTATCACACTTTCTTGGACCATACCGTTACCTCTATGATAATTTACTGCTTTGTAAATGCAATAACTTACTTCTCCATTCTATTGTGTCTTAGTTTGACTAAATATGAGGTTAGACACGTTTTAGTTCGATGCTTTATTTCACTATTGTATTACAAAAATGTAATTGATTGATTGTTAAAGTAACGGTGCCTTTCTCTTGAGATATCGAATCTGACACATATGTATTTGAGGTTAGGTGCAATCTTAAAGTCTGTTCCAAAAGGGATGTCTCGATTTCTTTCTTTGGAATGAGTATTTCGTCTTGTTGTAGTGTTAAATTATTATGTTAGCAACTACTGGAATTAAGTAATACACAACTACGAACTTTCACATGGGCTTTTATTTTATGAATTACCTTACTTTGTATCACAATTTAGGCACTTTAATTGAACACAAAATTAATATAACATAACAGGTTTCTTACAATCACTGGGTAATTGGGAAATCATCTTTAAATGCATGAATATGCTAATAAATTTAAAGTTGAGACAATTACAACAAAATAAAGTGCCACGTGGCATGTTGCCGTTAAAACATTTTGAAATTACGTTAACACAGCAGTTCGCCAGTATTGGTGTGACTTTTACCATGGCTACGGAAACCCCAATCTTCCTTTGAATAGTAACGATATGTTAACGGCAACATGGGCGCGACACAAAAATTAACTGATAACCATGAAACAGTTATTTGCAATGACGAGGTAAAGGAAACACTATTAGAGAAACTGGAATACTTAGCTCTAAACACTTCTAACGTTTTTTCACTAACAATAACTTGCACTAGCGAGCCTCGAACGAGAAAAGAAAAAGGGTCTCACATGTTCACTGTATTTATGCACGCCATATTGAGGATATGACGTTATCAATTTTACACTTGAATTTAATATTCTTAATGTTGGTAGCTGCTCGCGTCGAACACGAAAAGGCGCGAACCAATGGGCTGCGTTGATTTGGTATCGACGTCACACTCCAAGGCTGCCACCATCACCTGGGTTGCCAGCCATCAGCGCGAATTGTCACACTCGCCCATCCTGACCTCTTTGCGACTCTGCAAAGAAGGAGTAGCATTAGCCTGGAAATATTGATCAAATCTCATAGTCATCAGCTGATTTCCAATAGAGTCCTTTGAGTTCACGATCAATTTGTTTGCAGGATTCGAACCCGCGACTGCTACTGCATCTCGTAATATGTAGCTAGATTTGCTGCAAGGAATGCATTATTACGCATAATATGACATGCAACTCGTGCACCAATAGTTACGGGAAAACATTTTCTAGAAACATAAAACTTAGATTAACCAATAGTATTGTTTATGTGACCCTTATTGTTCTTAGACCTTTGCTCCTTTTTTTCCTTTTATCCACTTTTTTCCTTTTATCCACTTTTTCCTTTTTTTTTCACATGACATACCTTCCAACTTATTTATCTTTTCCATCATTTTCCCAGTTCCATAATACCAATTTACATTTTACACATTCACCACTGAATTTATCTCAATAATTAAACCGCTTCTTTTTCTCTTTACCATGTTATTTTATGTCATGTGAATCTGTCTCATATAATCCCAACACCCACATATTATTTACCTCTTCATATTTAAGTCTTACTACATAGATTAACCACCATAGAAATGCCCATTTTACTTACTATGTACCTAGTAAAACAGAGTCTACCCTTCGAGTAAATCGACCAATTCCTCCGTACTATCGACCTGACTATCGTCGTCGGAGCTACTTCGATTGACAACATCGCCTTGGAATTTCTTGAGTGCATCTGAAGAGACCAGCGCTGTGAATCGTTTATAACCTCGCACACCTTTCAATGAAGTGATAACATACCTGTCGTTACCGGCTAACTTGGTGATTTTGTAAGGCCCGCTGTATTTTTCTTTCAGCTTTCTTCTGATCTGCACGTCTCTGTCAGCTGCACCTTTCCAAAGAACTAAATCATGCAATTCATAGTTGGTAGGAGACTTCCGTTTGGAATCGAAATATTTCTTCATTCGTTCAGAAGTCCTTTTCAAATTACGCGACGCTTCGCTCCTTACCTGCTCCTCAGTCTCCTCGTCAAGCAAAGTATTACTGCACATTCCCTGAAATCTACTACGCGATGCACTAAACATTAATTTATAAGGAGTAAATCCCGTAGAAGAATTTTGCAAGTTATTCATACCCCACACAACGTTCGAAATACTACTGTCCCATTCGCGTTCAGTTTCCACGCTTGTATTCAACGAATCCAACAAAGTGCGATTGAACCTTTCCACTTGACCGTTCGCCCGTGGGCAGGCTATAGCGTTAACAATATGTTTTATTTGGTTGTCCAAGCAGTATTGTTTAAAGCTTTTGCTCGTGAAGCACGCGCCGCTATCTGAAATCAATCTTTTTGGGAAACCAAACAAAGAAAATATATCCTTTAACTCAGTTATTACTTCTCGACTCTTTGTAGTTCTTGCCGGCCTCGCCCAGGTGAACTTTGTAAATGAGTCCACTATTACAAGCAAGTAAGTGTTTCCCTTTTGACTCTTACAAAATGGGCCCAGGTGATCTATGTGCAATGTGTGCATGGGCTCAGCAACCTTCTCTATTGGGTGCAGCCTGCCCTCGCTTTGCCCATATTGACCTCTTTTGTATAGACAATCAATACAAGCATTAACATACTTACGGATGAAAGTGCTCATTTTCGGGAACCAGAAGGAATCTTTTATGATTTTCTCGCAGCGACTCAAGCCTGGGTGCCCGATATGATCGTGAAACTTTTTTTAAAATATTCCACCGACCATATTTTGGTACTACCAACCTTTCTTGGCCGTCTTTGATTATTCTGTAGAGGCGTCCATCTGTCAACTTGTAGTCCTTCCTTAATTCGGCCTCGGCTTCATTTGACTCAAGTTTGTTCCTTATGATCCTTACCTTGTCATCTTGATTTTGAAGACATATCACCCAGTCGAAGACATCTATCACGCTGACGTCAGCCTGTTGCGGCGGCTCCACGGGACTCCTGCTGAGGGCGTCAACATGACTATGCGACTTACCTGGTCTGTGTTCGATTTCCATGTCATACTCTTGGATAGCTAACCACCACCGAGCTATACGCGGCATTAAATCCTTTTTTAGAAAAGTGCAACGGACAGCTGCACAATCGGTGACCACCTTAAAGCTATTACCAACCAGATAGATTCGAAATCGACGCAGAGATTCTACTACCGCCAGGGTTTCCAACTCGTACGAATGATAAAATGCCTCTTCTTTACTGGTTTTTCGGCTGTAGTATGCAATAGGTTTTAGATTACCATCAAGTCGCTGCATTATAATTCCTGCAAGTCCCTTACTGCTGGCATCCGTATGGACCTCTGTCTCAGCTCCTGGAACGAATACTGACAGGACTGGACGAGAAGTTAAAATATCTTTCAGCTTATCAAAAGCAGCCTGTTGTGTTTCACACCATTCCCACGTTGCGTCCTTCTTGAGCAACCTGTACAGGTCATGTGTAATAGTGGCATAGTTCCTGACAAATTTCCTGAAATAGCTAGAAAGCCCTAGAAACATCCTAAGCTCGTGCACGTTCGTGGGCTCCTTGAAACCTGCAACTGCTTCGATCTTTTTGGCTCCTGGTCTGATCCCTGCGTCACTAATCTCGTAACCAAGATAGTCAAGTTTGTTTTGTAGGAAATTACATTTCTCCAAGTTCAGAGTCAATTTAGCGTCCTTAAAAATTTCCAGAACAGTCCTGAGTAATTGTAGATTTTCCTGTTCAGTGACCGTGGGCAATAATATGTCGTCAATGTAGGGTAGAACGGTGTCAAACCTAAGAGAACCTAGTATTTTATCCATGAGACGCTGGAAAACAGCAGGCGAATTGGCTAAACCAAACGGCATTCTGAGAAACTCATAGTGGCCCTCAGGAGTCACGAAACCAGTCTTATGAATTGATTCAAAGGACACAGGAATCTGATAAAATCCTTGGGACATGTCTAGACTTGTAAACCACTTCTTACCTCCAAGTTTCTCAACCTGTTCCTCAATAATTGGAAGTGGATACTTGTCTTTGACAGTTACATTATTCAACTTCCTATAATCGATGCATAGCCTGTAATCACCGTTCCTTTTCCTGACCAACACAATAGGACTTGAATAGTTAGAGGTCGATTCTCTAATAATACCATTCTCCAATAAATCATTAATTTTTTCCCGAACTATGGACTTTTCACTTAGGGAGAGCCTATAGGGACGATAGCAAACAGGTTTATCTGAATTCAACTCTATGTTTAGTTCAATTTTATCTGTCAACCCTAGTTCACTGGTGTTGCTTGAAAAACACGTTGAGTATTCTTCTAGAATATTGACAAGTTCCTGGAAAACAACCTCGTTTTGAGAACCGCAATTCACCTTCGATATATCAATATTCCTAACCTCGAGTGACTGCCCCTCAGCTCCCTTCCCAGACGTCGACGCCTGTACCTGTAATTCATTTGTGACTAATGCCCTGGCTAAGACTTGACCTTGAGGGAATGTCAGCGGTGACGAACTATAATTGGTAATCATGATTTCATTTATAGGTAGCTGTTGAACGAACGAAGGAAAACCGTACTCAATATTGGCGTATGTACACTTACGAGATTCTACGAATACCAACGTAGACTGATCACCTATCGTTTGTGAGTGAGTTTGAATACACATCGAGGATCGTGGCGGCAAGACTGTGTCTTTGGAACAGTATACATTCAGTTTCTCCTGGTCTACGACGTCGTCTATCAGATTAATCTCGAAGGGGTGGCTATGAGAATTAGCATTAGCTTCCCTTAAGGTGACAGTCGACCCGCACACTTCCAACCTGTAACGGCTATCGTTCAATATAGGTTGGCCAACGAAAACTTCTGCTCGACGGAAAGGTACGTCAGTAACAATAGCGATAGATGATATAAGTAACCCATCAATACATACTTCTAGATTTGTTTGACCACGTGCCCTTATTGGCGTACCTCCAAAGCCACTAATAAACATTTCACACGGTTGAACCTCTAGACCCAATCTCTGCACACAGCCAGTAGTCACTAAGTTCACCTGTGCACCTGTATCCAAATACGCTACTACCTGTGAACCCTTTAGCGAAATATTTTTAAAATAGCATTCATTTACCTGAGCATTGATGACGTTGACCTTCCTAAAACAATTCTCCGTCTTGTGATTGGTTCTGCCACAGACATCGCATTTGACAGCGTTCGGATTCTTAGGACAGTTGCGAACGATATGGCCAGGCTCATTGCATAGATAACATGTCGAGGTCACCCTACTTTCCTTGGCTCCCGTAGACCCCGCTCTGGACTTATCAAAAGGAGGCACGTCGCGCCTTTGTACACCGCGATGAGATGGGGGCCTCTTATCATCATTCATGCAGAGAAATCTAGAATATAATTCTCCTGGGGTTCGATAGTTGCCTGCCCTAGCCGACGACTTCATGTGAAAAGGTAAACCTTCAATGATGCAGGACACTGCGTTTTCACCAACGATCTCACATTTGGTCAACAGGGTACATTTGGAATAAAAATAATGAGTCATCGTTTCACTAACCCCCTTTCTCCTACCTAACATCTCCTTTAATGCCTCTGCGTAGTCAGTGTTTTGGGGAAAAGCTTCCAACAACGTAGACTTCCACTCAGACCAAGACATTTCATAGTTGTGCAGGGCATTATGCCACATCTTTGCTAGACCTGCTAGTCGTGCCTGCATGTAGTAACTTTTAATGCTATCTGACCACCCATGAATCGCCCCTAATTGCTCAATTTTATTTAACCACTGCAATGCAGGTAATTCCGATTTCTCCGGGTCAAATTCTGGCAAAATATCAGCTTTAACCATCACATTTGAATAATTTTGAACAGTCATACCATTGCCTGTGGGGCTGGTTACCCTATCTCGCCATGGAACAGGTGTGGGAGGTCGCCATGGAGCCCAAGCGCCCCGCCGTGAGGAGCGCTGCTCGTCACGTCCCGATGAACTGCCACGCCTCTCTCTTAGCCTGCCCCGCTGTCCTTCTGCCTCTCGCCACGTGGGGCTCCGCGAGCGAGAACGGTCGCGGCTCGGCGAACCCGGACTGTACCCTGGTTGGGGGTCCATCCCACTTCTGAAAATGTTAAATTATTATGTTAGCAACTACTGGAATTAAGTAATACACAACTACGAACTTTCACATGGGCTTTTATTTTATGAATTACCTTACTTTGTATCACAATTTAGGCACTTTAATTGAACACAAAATTAATATAACATAACAGGTTTCTTACAATCACTGGGTAATTGGGAAATCATCTTTAAATGCATGAATATGCTAATAAATTTAAAGTTGAGACAATTACAACAAAATAAAGTGCCACGTGGCATGTTGCCGTTAAAACATTTTGAAATTACGTTAACACAGCAGTTCGCCAGTATTGGTGTGACTTTTACCATGGCTACGGAAACCCCAATCTTCCTTTGAATAGTAACGATATGTTAACGGCAACATGGGCGCGACACAAAAATTAACTGATAACCATGAAACAGTTATTTGCAATGACGAGGTAAAGGAAACACTATTAGAGAAACTGGAATACTTAGCTCTAAACACTTCTAACGTTTTTTCACTAACAATAACTTGCACTAGCGAGCCTCGAACGAGAAAAGAAAAAGGGTCTCACATGTTCACTGTATTTATGCACGCCATATTGAGGATATGACGTTATCAATTTTACACTTGAATTTAATATTCTTAATGTTGGTAGCTGCTCGCGTCGAACACGAAAAGGCGCGAACCAATGGGCTGCGTTGATTTGGTATCGACGTCACACTCCAAGGCTGCCACCATCACCTGGGTTGCCAGCCATCAGCGCGAATTGTCACAGTAGTACCTATCCGCATTTAATCTTTAAATGCATTTTTTTACCTGCAGTATTCCATCACTGGCTACTTGCCAATGATACTTATACGAGATAGATTTCTTTTTTAAATGACCGAAGCCGGATGCAGCAATTAATTGTAAGAGTTTGATTGATACAAGTACTTAATACAAAATCTTTATCGTTAAATAATAAATATCTATCATGGACTAGAATGGACACACCATCAGTTCCTTGGAAAAACATACTACAAATCGACCATTTGTCAACTGCGAGAGTACGGCCCTTTGTCCATTTAAGGTGTGCCACTGCCCCCGATTACATCCTTTATAAACTGCACATCATCAGCAATCTTTAAGGTCACCAACTCTCCATCGTTTCTCACAATACGACTTGTACCCTTCGCGTAATGTCCATTAGGATAAGTATCCAATTCCACTAAGCGTATCGGTTATGGTTGAATTATGTTTCACTGAGAATCAGCTGATATTCTTTCTACTGCAGACATCAGGCATGCGTTTTATCAGCTTTGAGGAAACCCTAAAAACGTTTACTTCCAGGGTGTTGTTTGTGCTATGGTTATTTCGGTCTGTTTTACAGATGCGCGGACATGTTTATCGTCTAGCAATAGGGCGCGATCGTAAAACGATGCCGGTTTACGGCGTAACCTGTGGCGTGTTCGGGTATAGGAAATGTTCTCTAAACACACCTTATATGTATTGAACTTTGAAAGGTTCTGTTTTTAGGCAGTTTTAATTGTTCCTGTTCAATGTCGTATCTCATCTTGATTGATCATCATTAACAGACAACTCTTTTATTTATGTTGAGGCACGCTTGCCCTTAAAACAAGGGAAGTTGCACCTGGGAACATACAAGTCCAATGTCTAAATCTTTGCTTCAGGAGCTCTATGATCAAATACTTTTATTTCTCGCTTTGATAAATCATTGAGAACATTATTATTACATTTGTTTACGTTATATCATATTTGATATTATTTCTTGCTGATAAATGCCAATGGAACAAAACTTTGCAATTCTAAGCAGACAGAAGGAAAACCAGACACTTCTAGATGTTGCATGCTCGTGCAGATGGCGATTAATATAGTTGTTCGGTGTTCCTCTGGAATCTTTATACATTTCTCAGACTTTTCAAGAACTTTATCTTGAACCAAGCACTGGAAAGCTATCTATTACATTGTTCAGTTCATGTGTACGAGGACCGCTGGCGCCGGATTGTCGCGACCGCTTTGACGCCGTATTGCGAAAATGCCCCACCTCGAACCTCGATATGGGTTATTGTGACGCGACCTTTCGTTAAATCTCTTGGGCGATATTATTTTCCAACCTTTTGTTCGTCAAAAGGCCGTTAACAACTATAGTTTGTCAATAAGAGTTATGGGCCGAAGCTTATCGCGTGCAGAACAGAATAAGATTTTTGATAAATTGCCTACCTGGCCTACCTTTGTCAATAACTTGCTTGCGTTTTCATGATCTATTATTTTACGGCCTCGTCGAGTAGTATATTGGTGCTGCTCTGTAGGGGGCTTGGATTGCTCCACTTTCCTCATAACTGTTTCTAGATCGTGTAGGGCATATAAACACGAATCTGCTCACCTGTAATGCGGCCTCACAAAATTTGTGGGATAACCAGAGATTATATAGGATTATTTTACGATTCTAATAGGAGCCAATCTCAACCCTCATGAATGACAGGAGGCACAGTCTAGACCCGTCGATGCAACCGCAGGTTTATTTTCGCCAGCTCAACCATAATCCATCGACATTGCTGACATAATCGATTGACATTGTTTTTATTTTGCCTCTGACGATATAGTGGGTGATGGAGTCGGTACGATTGAATCATTTCCTTGTGACTTTCCCGGATGTTGTCGACAATTTTACGCGTTCAGAGCGTCCATTGTATGCAGCCCTCGTAACCACCAATCACGGCGATCGTCGCTGACGTAACACTTAACAAGCCAAGGTGACTTGTAGCAATTTAAAATACATAAAAATTGACGCTAGCGGGCATTTTTGGATGCAATAATAGATGATGGATTCGGATTAAACTAACTCCGGAAGCATCTTCAAATAAGATTTATTACATTCGTGCAATTCGTTTATATTGAAATGGTGTAGGAATTAAATAAAAGTAATTTTGTTCTCTGAAATTAAAATGTGCGTTTTGAGATGATAAGTTTCATACGAGTAATGAATTCTGGCTACACAAGCATACCACTTAGGTAATTTATTTAGTCTACGCACTATCATCTTCTGACGATCGAATTTAAACTGTCTAGGTATGTGTTATTCTATACTGTTATTTTGAGCTTGTTATGTGATTAGATTACTGTGAAATGATGAACAGCATTGAGGTAAGTGTATGATAGTCTCCGAGTTATTGGGTTCTGATAAAATTGCTTGATCGAAGCAATACTACATACTAGAGATAAATAAGACTGCAGTCTGAAAATAAAATGAGTAACGGATCAATATGCAGACGTCGTCGTCTCGACACGATGCAAAAACAATTGAGGTGCAACGAACTTTGGACGAAGGGTCCTTGCTTTAATTGATTCTAGAACCATAACCGTGGGTGGAAAGTGAATCACGCGTTAAGTAATTTTAGTTTCACACATGTGGGCGGTAGCCAGTGATGTCATAATTAAGTAACATCCTAAAAATAAATGAACTATAATTACCAATTTTTTGGACAGTCGAAAGCACGTCAAGTGTAGCACTATGAACGTTGCACCAGTTCTTATTGTCTACGCCATGGAGTTGAAATGTGTTACCGTTGGACGTGACGTGTTGGAAATCCATAAAATGTACCCTCTAGGAAACTAAAAGTTTAGGGATCAAATCTGAGATCATCATTGATGTGCGACTTTTGAAAGTTTTATTATTGTTGAAAGTCTTGTTTTTACTGAGATGAGTTGTGTCGGTTTCTAACTTTCAGTTAAGTACAGCCAACCACATAGCAACCTGCACTGAACCATTGTAATTTAGACCGCGCTACTGTTGCGCATATACCTAGTACCTTTGCCGTTGACTGTACTCTATTTGTATGGTTCCTCTTGTTCCAGACTGCTGATATGATTTTCGCATTAAAAGAGCGAAAGAGCTAAAGTAAGCCGTGTATAACATTATTATATTTAACGATATAAAACAATGATTATCTTCTCGTGGAAAGGTGGCTTGAAACCACTGAAATTTTGGGAGCTCAACCCTCTATGTTAAACACGGTAATTCCAGTTTTGTGTTAGGAAACCGTGTAAATTTAAAAGAGCTAATCTTGTGTTTGTGAGATGAGTGAGACGTGCGTGAGGAGGGTCGCACGCAGTCTCTTCTTGTATAGGGCCTATGTATAATTTGTATATTAAGAGGGTCTTCATTTCATACGCTATCTTCAAGTCGGACACGTGTTCACATTTTTGTTTAACGACAAACACGTCCTGTTTGACACAGCTGGCAGCTTTGGCTTGCTGGGGCTTATCCACAGCTTTTTGGTTAGTTTAGATCTAACATCATGTTAGCACACAAGTAGACTTGTATAGTTTTAAAGAATATATAGGTATAACACTGAAAAGTAGGTCTTTAAGGTTGAGATTATCTCAAAAAGTATATGACAGATTTTTTAAATTCTTTGAACATAGTGTTTACCTAGAACTATCTACTAGTTAAATATTTTTACATTCGGGCAAGTTGTTCTCGAGATATTATCAGTCTTACTTTTCCTGTATACATACAGTTTTCGAACATATTAGCATATTATGCATATTTTTTGTAGTGATAACATTTTAGTTGACGAATTACTAGTTGCTACATGTTTTATCGAATACATTTAGGTACTTATATTATTTCAGCAACATATTTCCTGTTATACTAATTTTCGTGACTCTTTTTATCGTATGTTTTATTATTAAATAGTAATTAAACAGCGGTTATTTATATCTGTACCTACATCGTTAAAACATTACTCATTATTATATTCGATCTATTATATGGTCCTTCGAGCCGGATCATAACGGCTTTCTTATCCAAATCATTTGTATTACCCACTTATATTTAATTCGCATCTGCAAACGTTGTAACCGTCATGTTGTACACATCAAAGCACATAGTGTAACACTTTGGACCGTTCTTATTATCTGCGCCGTAAGAGTTGAAATCGTGTTACCATCGATCTGCTGTTGTCCGTACTTACAGTATTGTTATTTCACGAATAGATATTTGCGTGTGGTCGACTGGCGTCGGTCGCTCCGCGGAAGTCGGTTATTTAGCGGCAGTTCATTCGAACACGTGTAGGTATTATGTGTAATGTACTGGCTGCGTACCACTTGGAGCCTGGGAGATTGGCCTTCACCCGGCGTCGGTAATAGAACCCACTATTATCTTGTTATGGATCTTCTGCTCTCGTTTATTAATTTAATACACTGCACAAACTCGTATATGTATAGAATGGGTAAAGGGTATAAATAAGTACCTGTACCTAGTAAATTGAATTCGAAGTGTTCAATGTACAATGAGTTGCTAAGTTCGCTAGCTAGTAAGACATTGTAGCTGCAGCGTTCGTGATTGGTGGAACTTTGGTTACCCCTTAGCGGCCCGTAGCGGAATTAAAATTCCACCAATCCTGATCGCTGTAGAAAATGAAATGAAAATGAAAAAAATATTGGTAACATTATGTTAGTAGTAGCTAAGGTACTGACCTACTCGCTAGCGAGTGAACTTACAACCAAATAATTTAAATTCTACAATTTTTGTTGAAAACAAAAATGAGATCCCGTAGGGTACATTTTATATCGATCGATTATTAAGATCGATTTGATTTATAGGTACCTATTTGATGTTTTTTGTTTACCCGAAAGGTCACAGAACAAGTCGATTATCGATATTGAACATCCTTTCATTCGGCTCACTATTTTCATTTGCGTTACACTTGGTACGAAAATAAACATAGCATCGAAGAGATTGAATAAATCCAAATTATACGTTTGTCTCCCATAGCAAAGATTAAGTGGAACGTTAACACGAATCGTAAATCATTCGATGAAGAGCTATGCGGAAATGCATCGCTGAGGCTCACCACTATTCAAGTCTTTCAAAGTCCAGTCCAAACATGCCGAAATGAAATATCGGGCCCACGGAATCCTCGTCGCATCCGACAGATGACATATTATATTAATATTTTATTAGTTCCCGCTCGTGTTTGCTTAGAAAAAAGCGTCTGAAAACCTACGTCGAGACAAAATTATCGGGCAATTTTCTTGTTTTTTTGTTGTTAGTGACAAAAATGAAAAAAAAAGAAATATACTGCATTCCTTAGGATATCTTTCGAAATGCTGATTCGGAAGACTATATTTTTAGACATAAATATTATAACCACCTAAAAAATCACATTCTGTGTGTAAAGTCAGTGAAGTTATAAGTACAACCTCGGTGTGTAAACTATACCAAACGTCCACGCAAAATATAATTACTTTTAATCATAAAATAAGCCTCCATCACTCCTAAAGAGAAAATTCAATGAAAATCGTTGTCCATAAAAACTCTCAAGACCAAGATTCAAAGACATTTTGAGCAAGCTTAGGATGGGCTCGATCTTACAAGTAATTTGACTGATGAATCTCGGCTTAAAAGCTAAGAGAAATCTATAATAACTTTACTTTGAGTGCTGGAATTCCACGCCTTAATTAAGAAAGGCATATATGGAATGCATGTACTTTTATGTCCATCAATGATATTCTTGTGAGCATCTAGACAGGAACGCTAGGCACGCGACGATGGTGTGGGGCGGGTGCGAGATATAATTAGACCATTCCAATCGCGCCCCCTTTTAGATATCTGCCTGTGGTCTGGCTAAAATTGTATAACACCACAACTTTAAAATCGGCGGCATACATTTGCGCATCTTTGCATAGTTTCACTTAACGTACAAAATCTATAACTATGACGCATTGATCTCCTATAAACAAAGGTCTTACTAAAACAATTTTAAAAACGTCCAAATAAGGGTCCATTGTTAACGTCTAAATAATGTCCAATAAAACAAAAGGTCCATTCATCCGTTTGGATCTTTTTTGCGCTCGGACATTTTTCGGAGAAGGCAGACTGTGTATCTAGATGTTTATAGTAGATCAATGCTATGACGCCATAAAAAGCTGTCAATGAACATGGATTTTGTGCATATTTGCCAAGTTTTGCACATATCTGGCATTAATAATATATATAGCTCGACTACCACTGACTGACTGACTCACTGACTCACTGATTGACGCGCCCGTTTAGTCTGAAGGAGTTCCCGGAGGTGAAAGTGATGTAGGGGGGAGTTGTATAGTTTAGTGATTGGACCAGAGGAAAACTATAGGGAAGTGAAAAAAACAAAATGGCGGCGGGTCACGTGATGCCATCTCCGCCATTTTCCAACCGATTTCGATCAAATTTGGAACGCGTGTCACATGGTCCACCTACTGTGTGATGAAATTGAAAAACAAAAGAAAAACAAAATGGCGGCGGAAATATAGCCGATTGAAAATTTGGACATGTCAGACCAAACTTTGACGAATTAGCTGGCCTAGCCCGAGCGCATGAGGAATATCCAACCAATTCCACTTCGTAGCACATATGATGCAGTATACCAGAAAATTGTCAATTTTTGGAAAAACAAAATGGCGGACGAGCAGTTAACCATAATATTATCTCAATAAATTTTCCTATACGAGACGAAAGGATTACTTGCGTGCGGTAAATATCTATCAGTAACTATAGCGAGGCCGAAGGCCGAGCACCCTCCGGCGAGGCCGAAGGCCGAGCTCCGCGTAGGGCGAAGCCCGAAGCGTCCCCTTGCCAAGCAGATACAACTCCCCACCTTCCAAGTAACTTTTGCGAGGCCGAAGGCCGAGCCGGCCTGCGAGGCCATAGGCCGAGCTCCGCGTAGGGCGAAGCCCGGAGCGTCCCCTTGCCAAGCAGAACAACTCCCCACCTTCCAAGTAACTTTTGCGAGGCCGAAGGCCGAGCCGGCCTGCGAGGCCATAGGCCGAGCTCCGCGTAGGGCGAAGCCCGAAGCGTCCCCTTGCCAAGCAGAACAACTCCCCACCTTCCAAGTAACTTTTGCGAGGCCGAAGGCCGAGCCGGCCTGCGAGGCCATTGGCCGAGCTCCGCGTAGGGCGAAGCCCGAAGCGTCCCCTTGCCAAGCAGAAAAAACTTCCCACCTTCCAAGTAACTTTTGCGAGGCCGAAGGCCGAGCCGGCTGCGAGGCCATAGGCCGAGCTCCGCGGAGGGCGAAGCCCGGAGCGTCCCCACGCTACCAAAGGCTGAAAGATGCCCCTGCCTTTCGAATTATGAACAAAGTTATGGAAATTGTGTACAGCTAGCAACGTTTGGCTTTTGAAAACTTTCTTTAAGTTTCTGGCATACGGGCATTTCGAGCGTTGTTTGCTTCAAAAATCACAAAAATAACCTACTTTAAATGAGCAAACTCTTTCCGAATAAATGTTTTTCACAGAGTTTTGAACTTGCAACTTTCGGGCGGTGCTTGATATAATTAGTGGATGGCTTGCACGAATTATATGCACAGCGAACAATCCGGATAATGTTTATTTAGTTGCGGCGCCTACAACACGAAAACAAAGCAGTCTCGCGGGCCGCGCGCGGCCCGCGCACCATGCAACACCTAGTTACAAATATATATAGCTCGACTACCACTCACTCACTCACTCACTCACTCACTGACTGACACACTGATTGACACGCCCGTTTAGTCTGAAGGAGTTCCCGGAGGTGAAAGTGATGTAGGAGGGAGTTGTATAGTTTAGTGATTGGACCAGAGGAAAACTATAGGGAAGTGAAAAAAACAAAATGGCGGCGGGTCACGTGATGCCATCTCCGCAATTTTCCAACCGATTTCGTTCAAATTTGGAACGCGTGTCACATGGTCCACCTACTTTGTGATGAAATTGAAAAACAAAAGAAAAACAAAATGGCGGCGGAAATATAGCCGATTGAAAATTTGGACATTTCAGACCAAACTTTGACGAATTAGCTGGCCTAGCACGAGCGCATGAGGAATATCCAATCAATTCCATTTCGTAGCACATATGATGCAGTATACCAGAAAATTGTCATTTTTGGGAAAAACAAAATGGCGGACGAGCAGTCAACCATAATATTTTCATTACAATTTGGCATGATTTTCAATCTCATTTTTAAGGTGGATGGCAACATTTTAGTGGAATGTCTTGTATGGGACAATTGTAGGTCTCGATGAATAGTGTTGCAATAAAAAAAAAGTTTCCCAACTTTTAGGGTAATTTACCCTCCAGAGCCCAAAAATGGGGAAAATGGAAATAGAGGTTTTTAACAAAATTTGGGTATGCAAATCGATGAAGGTAGCTCACCCAAATGACATTTGACTATTTTCGTCTCAATCGCCTGGCAACACTGGAAGTTATGGGACATGAAAGTTTTGGTAAGAGTAATGTTTGGGAGCTAACTTTGTTAAAGAAATGTCGCGCTAGGTGAAAGTGATGTAGGGGGGAGTTGTATAGTTTAGTGATGTGACCAGAGGAAAACTATAGGGAAGTGAAAAAAACAAGATGGCGGCGGGTCAAGTGATGCCATCTCCGCCAATTTCCAACCGATTTCGTTCAAATTTGGAACACGTGTCACATGATCCGCCTAATTTGTGATAAAATTGAAAAACAAAAGGAAAACAAAATGGCGGCGGAAATATATAAGATTGAAAATTTGGACATTTCAGACCAAACTTTGACGAATTAGGTGGCCTAGCACGAGCGCATGAGGAATATCCAACCAATTCCACTTCGTAGCACATATGATGTAGTATACCAGAAAATTGTCAATTTTTGGAAAAACAAAATGGCGGACGAGCTTTCAACCATAATATTTTCATTACAATTTGGCAAGATTTTCAATCTCATTTTTCGGGTGAATGGCAACATTTTAGTGGAATGTCTTGTATGGGACAATTGTAGGTCTCGATGAATGGTGTTGCAATAAAAAAAAAGTTTCCCAACTTTTAGGGTAATTTACCCTCCAGAGCCCAAAAATGGGGAAAATGGAAATAGCGCTTTTTAACCAAATTTGGGTATGCAGTTCGATGAAGGCACCTCACCCAAATGACATTTGACCATTTTCATCTCAATCGCCTGGCAACACTGGAAGTTATGGGGCATGAAAGTTTTGGTCAGAGTCATGTTTGGGCGCTAACTTTGTTAAAGAAATTTTGGGCTATCGTAACGGTTTAAATGCCACATGTTAGATGCTATCCTGTACATTAATTATAAAGTTTAACATATTTTAAAATACAAAATGGCGGCCAGAATATTGACTTCTCCAAAAAGTTACAGTTTCCTCATACATTTTCCTATACGAAACGAAATGATTACTAGCGTGCGGTAGACGGCTTTGTTTTCGTGTTGTAGGCGCCGCAAGTAAAGAAACATTTTCCGGATTGTTGGCTGTGCAAATAATTCGCGCAAGCCCATCCACTAATTATATCAAGCACAGCCCGAAAGTTGCAAGTTCAAAACTTTGATAGTCATTTATTTCGAAAAGAGTTCATGTAAAATTGGTTATGGTTGTGTTTTATAAAGCAAGCAACGCTCGAAATGACCGTATGCCAGAAACTCATTCAAAGTTTTCATAAGCCAAACGTTGCTAGCTGTACACAATTTCCATACCTTTGTTCATAACTCGAAAAGCATGGGCGTCTTTCACTTCATCTTTGGTGGCGTGGGGACGCTTCGGGCTTCGCCCTACGCGGAGCTCGGCCTATGGCCTCGCAATAGTTACTTGGAAAGAAGAGAGTGGTTTCTGGTCGGTAAGGGGACGCTTCGGGCTTCGCCCTACGCGGAGTTCGGCCTACGGCCTCGCGGTCCGGCTCGGCCTTCGGCCTCGCAAAAGTTACTTGTAAGGTGGGGAGTTGTTTCTGCTCGGTAATGGGACGCTTCGGGCTTCGCCCTACGCGGAGCTCGGCCTACGGCCTCGCAAAAGTTACTTGGAGGGTGGAGAGTTGTTTCTGTTCGGCAAGGGGACGCTTCGGACTTCGCCCTACGCGAAGCTCGGCCTTCGGCCTCGCCGGGGGGCAAAAGTTACTTGGAAGGAAGAGAGTGGTTTCTGCTCGGTAAGGGGACGCTTCGGGCTTCGCCCTACGCGGAGCTCGACCTGCGGCCTCGCAAAATTTACTTGGAAGGTGGGGAGTTGTTTCTGTTCGGCAAGGGGACGCTTCGGGCTTCGCCCTACGCGGAGCTCGGCCTTCGGCCTCGCAAAATTTACTTGGTAGGTGGGGAGTTGTTTCTGCTCGGTAAGGGGACGCTTCGGGCTTCGCCCTACGCGGAGCTCGGCCTACGGCCTCGCAAAAGTTACTTGGAGGGTGGGTAGTTGTTTCTGTTCGGCAAGGGGACGCTTCGGGCTTCGCCCTACGCGGAGCTCGGCGTGCGGCCTCGCAAAATTTACTTGGAAGGTGGGGAGTTGTTTCTGCTCGGTAAGGGGACGCTTCGGGCTTCGCCCTACGCGGAGCTTGGCCTACGGCCTCGCAAAAGTTACTTGGAGGGTGGAGAGTTGTTTCTGTTCGGCAAAGGGACGCTTCGGGCTTCGCCCTACGCGGAGCTCGGCCTTCGGCCTCGCCGGGGGGCAAAAGTTACTTGGAAGGAAGATAGTGGTTTCTGCTCGGTAAGGGGACGCTTCGGGCTTCGCCCTACGCGGAGTTCGGCCTGCGGCCTCGCAAAATTTACTTGGTAGGTGGGGAGTTGTATTTGCTCGGTAAGGGGACGCTTCGGGCTTCGCCCTACGCGGAGCTCGGCCTTCGGCCTCGCAAAATTTACTTGGAAGGTGAGGAGTTGTCTGCTCGGTAAGGTAACGCTTCGGGCTTCGCCCTACGCGGAGTTCGGCCTGCGGCCTCGCAAAATTTACTTGGAGGGTGGAGAGTTGTTTCTGTTCGGCAAGGGGACGCTTCGAGCTTCGCCCTACGCGGAGCTCGGCCTTCCGCCTCGCCGGGGGGCAAAAGTTACTTGGAAGGAAGAGAGTGGTTTCTGCTCGGTAAGGGGACGCTTCGGGCTTCGCCCTACGCGGAGCTCGGCCTGCGGCCTCGCAAAAATTACTTGAAAGATGGGGAGTTGTTTCTGTTCAGCAAGGGGACGCTTCGGGCTTCGCCCTACGCGGAGCTCGGCCTTCGGCCTCGCAAAATTTACTTGGTAGGTGGGGAGTTGTATTTGCTCTGTAAGGGGACGCTTCGGGCTTCGCCCTACGCGGAGCTCGGCCTTCGGCCTCGCAAAATTTACTTGGAAGGTGAGGAGTTGTCTGCTCGGTAAGGTAACGCTTCGGGCTTTGCCCTACGCGGAGCTCGGCCTACGGCCTCGCGGTCCGGCTCGGCCTGCGGCCTCGCAAAATTTACTTGGAAGGTGGGGAGTGGTTTCTGCTCGGTAAGGGGACGCTTCGGGCTTCGCCCTACGCGGAGCTCGGCCTGCGGCCTCGCAAAAATTACTTGAACGATGGGGAGTTCTGTTCGGCAAGGGGACGCTTCGCGCTTCGCCCTACGCGGAGCTCGGCCTTCGGCCTCGGAAAAATTTACTTGGAAGGTGGGGACGCGGTGGGTACGGCGGTTCGGTCGTAGGGCGAAGCCCGAAGCGTCCCCTTGCCGAACAGAAACAACTCCCCACCTTCCAAGTAAATTTTGCGAGGCCGAAGGCCGAGCTCCGCGTAGGGCGAAGCCCGAAGCGTCCCCTTGCCAAACAGAAACAACTCCCCACCTTTCAAGTAACTTTTGCGAGGCCGCAGGCCGAGCTCCGCGTAGGGCGAAGCCCGAAGCGTCCCCTTGCCGAACAGAAACAACTCCCCACCCTCCCAAGTAACTTTTGCGAGGCCGTAGGCCGAGCTCCGCGTAGGGCGAAGCCCGAAGCGTCCCCTCACCGAGCAGAAACAACTCCCCACCTTCCAAGTAAATTTTGCGAGGCCGAAGGCCGAGCTATACGTAGGGCGAAGCCCGAAGCGTCCCCTTACTGAGCAGAAACAACTCCCCACCTTCCAAGTAAATTTTGCGAGGCCGAAGGCCGAGCTCCGCGTAGGGCGAAGCCCGAAGCGTCCCCTTGCCAAACAGAAACAACTCCCCACCCTCCAAGTAACTTTTGCCCCCCGGCGAGGCCGAAGGGCGATCTCCGCGTAGTGCGAAGCCCGAAGCGTCCCCTTGCCGAACAGAAACAACTCCCCACCTTCCAAGTAAATTTTGCGAGGCCGAAGGCCGAGCTATACGTAGGGCGAAGCCCGAAGCGTCCCCTTACTGAGCAGAACCAACTCCCCACCTTCCAAGTAAATTTTGCGAGGCCGAAGGCCGAGCTCCGCGTAGGGCGAAGCCCGAAGCGTCCCCTTGCCAAACAGAAACAACTCCCCACCTTTCAAGTAACTTTTGCGAGGCCGCAGGCCGAGCTCCGCGTAGGGCGAAGCCCGAAGCGTCCCCTTGCCGAACAGAAACAACTCCTCACCCTCCAAGTAACTTTTGCCCCCCGGCGAGGCCGAAGGGCGATCTCCGCGTAGTGCGAAGCCCGAAGCGTCCCCTTGCCGAACAGAAACAACTCCCCACCCTCCAAGTAACTTTTGCCCCCCGGCGAGGCCGAAGGCCGAGCTCCGCGTAGGGCGAAGCCCGAAGCGTCCCCTTACTGAGCAGAAACAACTCCCTACCTTCCAAGTAAATTTTGCGAGGCAGAAGGCCGAGCTCCGCGTAGGGCGAAGCCCGAAGCGTCCCCTTACCGAGCTGAAACAACTGCCCACCTTCCAAGTAAATTTTGCGAGGCCGAACAGAAACAACTCCCCACCCTCCAAGTAACTTTTGCGAGGCCGTAGGCCGAGCTCCGCGTAGGGCGAAGCCCGAAGCGTCCCCTTACCGAGCAGAAACAACTCCCCACCTTACAAGTAAATTTTGCGAGGCCGTAGGCCGAGCCGGACCGCGAGGCCGTAGGCCGAGCTCCGCGTAGGGCAAAGCCCGAAGCGTCTCCTTACCGAGCAGAAACAACTCCCCACCTTCCAAGTAACTTTTGCGAGGCCGTAGGCCGAGCTCCGCGTAGGGCGAAGCCCGAAGCGTCCCCTTACCGACCAGAAACCACTCTCTTCTTTCCAAGTAACTATTGCGAGGCCATAGGCCGAGCTCCGCGTAGGGCGAAGCCCGAAGCGTCCCCACGCCACCAAAGGCTGAAAGATGCCCATGCTTTTCGAGTTATGAACAAAGGTATGGAAATTGTGTACAGCTAGCAACGTTTGGCTTATGAAAACTTTGAATAAGTTTCTGGCATACGGTCATTTCGAGCGTTGCTTGCTTTATAAAACACAACCATAACCAATTTTACATGAACTCTTTTCGAAATAATTGACTCTATGAAAGTTTTGAACTTGTAACTTTCGGGCGGTGCTAGATATAATTAGTGGATGGGCTTGCGCGAAACATTTGCACAGCGAACAATCCGGATAATGTTTCTTTAGTTGCGGCGCCTACAACACGAAAACAAAGCCGTCTCGCGGGCCGCGCGCGGCCCGCGCACCATGCAACACCTAGTCGGAGTAATATAGGTACACATAACGTTTAGATAACTTCCAGATCTATAAATATGTATAGAGAAGAATACATCAGTTATGAGCCTGATAGGTTTTAATTAAGCAACACCTGATGGTTATGGTAATTAAATGAAGTTTCTAATCAGCCGCGGTAATAACCAAGCAGCTGAAGCGTAGTTTCGAACTACACTAGGTCTGTAGTATAGAGTGAATGCGAGGTTGCATGCTGTTGGCTTCCTTGCGCAAGCCGTTGCTTCTGAGAGCACTTGCCAGAGGTTGCCGAGCTTGACAAAAGGGTTCGTTAGGTAACTGGATTACCGGGCACTATTGTTAGAAAAGAATTTGTTAGAACCTGTACACATAAATAGTAGGCTGTCTTCGTTTTAATGAGACAAGCTGGTGCCGTCTGATGTTAAGCCGTCGCCTAGAGATGCCTGCAATACTTGATGCGTTGGTAGCTTGGATAGCGCTAATTAATCATAATCTCCTAAAATATTCTATATTGTAGCTTCGTGGCAAGACGTTGTGTGCAGAGTCAGAGAAATAATGAGGTGCAGATCATTCCAGAAATTGCACATGACGTGAAAGTTTACATAGACTGTGTTGTTTTATGTTATGACTTAGTTCTAGCTCCATATTTATTTACTTTTATTAATGGACTCAACAGCTTGTCATTTGCCAATGTAATATTACTAAGTAATTCAAATTCTTCCTCATAAGAGGCGTCTCCGAAGCGTCGTCAACCCTGGACGACATTTTAATTTGTCATTATATGGATGAGTTAGTGTAGTGTAGTGAAAACAATTCGTAGTGATAGTGCGCGAATGTAAGACACGTGAACAAAGTGATCGCCCTTAATAGACTCTAAGTAATGTCGTTGGACTAACTCTTAGCTATATAAGTGTAAATTTATAGAAATTTAGGTCAAAATCAAATTACTTATTAGTCTTATTGTATTTAGGCTAGATCGTAATGTGAATAAAATGTCATATTATGGCACTTTATTTAAAAAAAAATATATATATATTGATAAAAGTAACAGTTTTGTTATCGCGCGTCCCTGACTTCCTGACATTTAAAATTCGCTATTTATAATCTTGAAAGATCATCTTGTTTAACTAGCTTCACGATGTTGGCATCACTTCACTTGATAACTGTAATAACACTTGGAGAACTCATATCATAGCTTGGTTGGCGACTAAGCTAACGACTTAGTTTAACAATTAACCCGATTTAGATGAGACTATCTATTATGTCTTTGTTCTGCTATATCTTACAGACAAAGATCTACCTAGAGCTTAGCACCAGACATTTAATCTATTCCATCTAAAGCAGCACATCGTGTACCCGTATCATCGTCTCTCGTCTTTACTATAAATGAAATATATAAAATATATTTGCAGATTTAGCACTGTTTTCCTAAAGGAAAACTTATATAAATATATAAATGACGTTTCAGGTATGATTACAACATGTAGTTGTACGAGTACTATAATCTTGATTTTAAAAGGACTTTGTACAAAACAATGAGCGACCATGTCGTCCTCATAGAAGCTACGAGTACATACATAATTGATAACTATAACGTCTATAACTAATTAACTTAAACAATAAATAGTATAGTCTATTCTGAACTCCCGCCTAGTATAATGTCCTGGCATCCTTAGAGGAAGGACGCGACAGGACTATGTTACAGCCTCCTATTTTAACAAACATATTATTATTAAAAATAGCTTCGTTACGGACACATTCACATTAAAATATGATAGACTTCCAATATATTACACTCAGTACAATAATATTCATGCTTTTCCTAGCAGTTCTCTTTTGGTCACTTCCGTTCGATTGGACAGCTAGATCATATTAGAAATCAGGTAATTCTCTGTGTTAGTCATAAATCGGAACCGATACCCGTGGAGCAGTCGGTTCCGCTGCCGTGGCTAGAGGATCTGATTGCACTGCCAATGGCTCGGGTCAGGTCAGACGCACCGTCACGGATGTGATCTCACTACAACCAGCGCACCGGTGAAACGGTGAAGAAAAACATTGCGAACAAGCACGCCTGCAAATAAGAAAAGTGGAAGGCATTGCACGACTAAAATAGGAGGTCGTCACCTCCTAGTCTAGTCGTGCAAGGAATCTTATGTGAAAAGGATTCTAGGTTCGTTACCTGGTCGATATTGCTGAAATATTGCAGTCTTTGCAACAAACGCAGAAATAGTTATCAAAAATGAACTTAATTTCCATTTTAACGAGATAAAAAATTCCCATTATCATTTGTCATCTGTCAGTTTCGCAATAGGAGGGCCGTTCGGCTTGTTTCAAAGCGGTGTCGTAGGAATACTGTAGTAGTGCCAGATAATTCTAATATTAGTAGTAAAGTAATAAATTGGTAGTTAAAGAAGAAAATATTTTACGCTGTGCTTGCAGCGCTGCAAGTAATGGGACAAACGCAGTAGAGCATGCGTGAACCAACGGTCACGGTTGCGTGGATATCGGTGAATCATTGGCGTGTTTGTTTATTTATAAAATGCAGCGATAATAGTGCTGTTTTTATTTCGTTTGACCACTTAATTATAATTGACATATGTAGGTTTTGTTTCCTAATACAAGTAGCAAATTGAAGTCGGTGATATTTCATAAAATTTAACTTAGAATAAACTCTACCATTCACAAATGTAAATACGTTTAAAGCTACCGCTGTGACTATAAAAACAAGTAGTAAAACGTATGTACAAAATATACACTCGTAAGAATATGTCATAAAGTATTAACATACTTTTTCATTGAAGTAAAATACAAAACGTGCTATTAACACAGATGTTCAGCGTTATGTAAGGTTTGCGCCGTTAATTAGGTTTTGTAATTATTTTCGACGCACGTGCTTGCGTCACTTCACTATACGGAATGCTAATAATGAATTGCACTTCCATTCTGATACCTGCAAACTATCACTTATCGACAATCGTTCGAAGTCCAATTTTCGGATTCGATAATCGGCCATTCTTCTTCTCTCGATAGTCTTTCACTGAAGCAATTTTATCATTTACTACGATCCTTTTATGTCTAGAATCTAAAGATACCTTTATATCACTTGTAGAGAGGCAAGGTAGAGAACTTCAGCTGTTCAATATTGCGAACTGAAGAACTCTACTATGATTTGTTTAACAACTTTTTACACAATTGGTTCGATCAACTGCTAACTCTATACGAAGTCTGAAGTTTTTGTAAAATCTTGTGGAAAGATGTTCTATATTGATCTTGAATATTTACGATTCTAATAACATCAACATTGCCAAACTCATCCCTCATTATAGAGACACAATCTTTTGCCAGCTTGTTAGGCAAGATTTCCTTTCAAATAAAGGTATTTTACAGAACATGCCTCTGTATTAAATCCTCAAGAATCAAGAGTAACGATTTCCTTGTACATTTAAATAAGTACTTTTTAAATAAAAGTCGATAGTTAGCCTCATTTTTGGTCCGGTTTCACACCTTCCGTGCAAGGTCGTGCTGAGTGGTCACGTCACGAGTGGTCGGCCGTGTATGGCCGCTGGTCTCAGCCACTCGAGATTGAGCGCACACCATATGGGCAGGCGGTCAAGGCTGCTTATTTTGGGTCGACCAAAGGAAAATTGAAGTGTTTTGTTCATACAATCATACAATACAAACCCTTGAATGTCTTAAGAAATGTATGTCCCGTTTGTTGTCTCTTTCTTTCTTTCGTTTTGTATTTTATAATCTGCCAAGCAAGTGGATGATGTTTTCTGTGTTGTATTGAATTGAAAAGAAGGTTTAAGGAAGATATTGGACCCGATTCTTATGTGTATCCTAAAGACGTGACTACGTATAGATCCTTGTCTAGACTCTAGATAGATATTAGTGCAATAATAGCAATTTGGAAGCTGCTGAAACACAATAGTTTACACTTATGAGTACACGCGTACGCTTTAAAAGAAAATTGAAGTAATGTATAAATTATTTTATTAATCCGACCACGAGAAAATTGATTTGTGTGCTGACAATTAGATTATTTATCACTTGTAAACGAAATTACAATCCTTACCTCTATTTTGTCAACATAAATAGAAAACGTAAGTGCTCAAAGTACTCTGTTTTATATTATCTTGATTTGTTTTGTAAGAACTCTTGTCGCTTCAAGAAAACTTACTTTATATTCCAACTGTGCTTAATACACAGTCGTAGCACCGTTTAAATAGGCATTAAATCATGTAAATCACACTTTCAAGCAGAGCTGAGAGTCATTGCTCAGACCAAGCTATAGCAATTGGAAAGTGATTGATTTCAAACAACAGCTGGCTATTCACAGCTATCCGATTTCCCGATCATTAGAGATAGCTCGCGCTCCGTAGACTCCTAACGAGGTACTTTCATAGGTCGAGGGTTCGCCCAATCATGATGGGCAAACGAATCGGATTATTGACGTGTGTTTAGACAGGATATTGCTGTCTGGAACACGTCCCATGTTTAATTATAGGTCCACTCACGTGTTATACACGGAAAAAATAGACTTTTCAAATCAATACAATAGTTTATATTGTAGCAAACGGGACTGTCTTGATCTACGGATAATGCTTACCTGTTTATTTAAGTATTATTTGATTTAATTATTTTCAGTAATACATTCTTTTAAAAAATAAACAGTAAACAGTACAATAACATTTTTAGATTCATAAAAAAAGTTGTTTTTATACTTTTACTTTGATTATCATCAGTGCGTAGATATTTGAATTTAATGTAAATTAAGTTCCTTTATGTCTACTAATTTGAGCTGGTAAACTGACCTTGTTATGAAAGCTCACATTTCAAATTTTACTCTTTTATGTAGTTAATGTTGGAATGACATTAAAATGTACAGTTGCTTGTGACACATTGGGATATCAAACTTTCTACCGCATTGCAGCGTTGAAATATGTACAATTTGGACATTTCTCTTTCTTTCTTCTCATTTGCTCTATTCCCACGGGCAATGTGTTCAGCATAATGTCTTTGTTTGTGCTTGTATCAATGCTTGGTACTTTCATCATAATTAAAGTCTCGACCGCGATGTGTGTACGAGGGAGTGTGACATACCTACTTGTTAGCTCGTCACTCTTCGTGTATGGAAAAGTATTCTATGGGTGTATTCATGTAAGAGTAAATTTCGCCGTGCTATATGGAGAGAGTCTAAAGTATATTTTGTACGAGGACATGCATCCGCCCTATGTCAGAAAGAGACAAGATTTCTATCGAAAAATCAAACATCGGAAAAACAAATGAGCATTCCAATAGGGTGTTCCTTGCTTCATGGGTGTATCAAAATACTGACTAACCGTAACGGTTGATAATCTGATGCAAAAGACGATGAATTACAGAGTACCGAGACAAGGGTACTTGTCTTGATTGCGTGTGCATGGCCATTTCTTCCTCTCTCTGTTATACTGCAGTTTGCCCTTTATACGTTAATATAAATACTGGCGTGTTTTTTAAACTGACCTAAATGTCTGAAAATGGTGTCTCTCTTTTCTACACCAGAGATTATAAAAATGATGGCACTACTTTTAGAACGTCAAAGTTGGAAAACATGACAGAATTGACAGAACCGCTACAAGTGTTCACTTCTTTAGGCCCACTACCTAAACCATCCATCATTCGTAAAATGTTCCACTTAATCAAGCACGTTATATTCGCGCGTAATTTATTTCTATAGATAACTCTTGTAGCATAAATCTGTTGATTTGTTTATGATTGCGCCTAACGAACCAGAAAATGCAACATCATGGAAATAGTGGATCTAGCGGCAAATCTATTACAACTGCCAGATAAATGGAGTCTGCGCTTGAGCATCCGATCAGCCTTCAGTTATTGCACGCAATTTGAACCAGCCAACCGAGACGTATTGCCAATTTAATGATCATTGTTGCTTGTAAATTGATTCTAAGCTCGTGTAATTAGGCACACCATCTGTTTCTAAGATTTACGGTGGCTGTATGGTCGCGTGGTGTTATGCTTTTTTCTGTATGTGAAAACATGATAAAAACTGTTGATCTAGGTAGAGTCGAAAAGACTTTAACAAAAGTTGAATCCACTTTGCCAAAGGTTTTAAATAAGTTAATTAAACTGTACACATGGACCATCGCACCGGGAACTTACCAAAATATACGCTTTGGCATTTTTCGATATTTAGAAATTTACATGGCCTTTCGCTCGTAGCGATAAAAAATTCTTGACGGTGACCATATCCTGCGAAAATCCTTAAACCAAGGCTTAAACCGCCGCCTAACTTTAAGTCACATTAATAACTACAAGTCTTTATACTTACGGAACAAGATTGAAAATTAAATCTCTTTTATACATACACTACTGTGTTACGAATAAGTTAATAAACTGATTCCGTTTCTGTTCAGTAGATACTTATTAGTTTAGTTTCTTTACTATTAAATTATTCTTAGTGCTAGACTTGTGAGATCGGATGGAAAATTGAATTGCATGAAGTTTCTTAGCGGAAGTTGTTTCTCATGTAGTCGTACTACCCTCTGTATTAAGGGGTGGCCAAATATTTTCTACCACACATTCTACAGAATAACATTGGTCTTACGCGCATCCTCGCCTCTTTGCTAACGTTTAACATTCAGTATGGTATGGACTGTTTAAAATGACGGGAACGTGACAGATTCTTCATCATCATCAGCCCGTATCAATCCACTGCTCGACATAGGTCTCTCTTAAAGCACGCCACTCAACCGACGAGTATCGACCTTTTGCATATAGTCTACTTATTGTTTGGTAATTCTCTATTATATTGGTTTTGTGGTTACGCATCATAAGGCCGAAAGTTCATAAGACCGAATTTCATAAGGCCGACGTATAAAACATCGAAAATCATAACACCGAAAGTTCAAAATGCCGATACCCGAAATACCGAAATTTGAAACATCGAAAATTAAATGACCGAAAGCTCATAAGGCCGAAAATTAAATGACCGAAAGTTCATATGGCCGAAAGTACATAAGACATGCAGTTCATCATCCCGAATATAGAAATGTTGGTGTTGACACTTACTTTTTTACTATGCAAACATTTACGTTGTACAGTCAACAGCAGATCAATGGTAACACTTGCAATACGATTTCAAGTCTTAAGACGCAAATAATAAGAACTGTCAAAAGTAAAAAGTGTTACCATTGATCTGCTGTCGACTGTACCTACTTATAGATACAATTTTTGCTGTACCTACTTGTTAATTCAAAAGTAAACGGTGAAGTACGTCTTCAGATGCAGGTATATTAATCGTCAGGATTTTTGTCTTCGGGATTCTTAAACTTTCGGTCAAATGAACATTCGGGATTTTAACCTTCGGCATTTAAACCTTCGGCGTTTCAAGCTTTCGGTCAAACGTATATTCGGGATTTTAAACTTTCGGCCAAATGAACATTCGGCGTTTTGATATTCGGCCTTTCGTGCGTAGGTCTTATGAAATTCGGTCTTATGAACTTCGGCCTTATGATGCGTAACCGGTTTTGTGTACAGGTACTATTATATATTCTGTGGTACAGTGGTTGTTATGTCACGATAAATTAATTAGAAAATTTTCGCGAATATCAATATTATGTTGGCGTTTTTGAATAATATATGTAAAATCAGCAGTTTCGAGCTAGATTCAAGGATTCCCTCTACATAGTTCAGGAGTGAACGTGAGCTCCTTCGTCCAGGGTTGTCGCTTCGAAGAAGGAAAGATATCTACGACATAATATTGTTACTCTTCTACTTGACAGTGTATAATGGCAGAAACTTTCGCGTCCATTAATAAAACTAAAGTATTTGACCATTATTATATGCAGCTGTTCTTTAATTACATTCCGGTCGCCAGAGACAAAAAGGAGACGATCTAATTCCCACTCCACTTCGCAAGCTCAAATTATGTATTTTTGTTTTGTCCCTACTCAACATTCGTAACAGCTGCGGGGTGATTATCAAGTGTAGTTCAGTCGAAAGCTCAAGTGTAACGCTTTGAAAAATTTACCGCTCTTATTTCTTAAGCCATAAGATTTTAAATAGTACTTAAAGTGTGCTGCTGACCTTTTGTTTACTGTACTGTACTTGCATTATAACCTTGCCATGTAGAGACTGTATTCTCTTCAGTTAAATTGCTAATAGGGAAACGAGCATTATGAATTGTTGGATTATTTGTTAGCTACACACACTACACATGACAACGTCTGCCTTACCCTCCTTAATAGTACAGGATCCGGACGTGTGTGTCACGTATCTAATTTTGACAAGGATAATTCAGAACTTGTTTTGTTGATAGCTAGGTGCCTAAGTGATTCTGGCTGCTTTGTCGTAACCTTTTAAATGTTCTGGAAAACCATCTTCTTAGCTACCAAACTGCGTTGGCTCATGCATTTGACGAAATAAGCAAGACACCTCCCAAGTTAAAAAATACAACTTTGTGATTAAATCCCCGGCATTCAAGAGTAGCATGAGCGGCAACGCCTAGTTTTACATTTTCATCAACTAGCAAAAAGTTGATGAAAATGAACAATTTCGGAATGTCAGTAGGTAGTCTTATTCCAACTATTCAGAACTCTGAAAATTTTGCTTTGTTTTGCTCGCTGAGCAAGGCATAATGCATAAAACAAATTCTGAAGATTGCTTTCATTAACTCAGCTAGGGAAATTACGCAAGAAATGTTTTTTTGGACAAATTCTAGTCATAATAGTATTTTCAATGTCTCGTCAGATAGGCAACATCGCAGCGGGTTGCCGGATTATAACCCCCCCGCAGTCGTCCTGGGTCTTTCACAGTAGCTCCAACAGTCTCGCCCGCGCCCGTTTCGGATATCGACGCGTCTACGATAAAATACTCATTTTCCGTTTACCATTTTTCAGACCGTGAAACAGACTGTGACGAGTTTGGACTGTGGATTGTTTGTTTTGTGTTTCTCTGCTTCTGTGACTAGCGTCAGGTAATTTACTTTTAGCCGTAGTTTTAAATTTACGCTACATTTAAGAGTTATGAAAACTAAATGACAACATCCATCTTCGTTTATCCTCATTTTATGCTTAATTTAGTTTGAATTTTAGTTTCCTGCTTCCAATTATTAAGGAGTAACTTAATAATTAGGTGGCAGTCATTATATAAATCGTTTTTATTGTTATTTTTGCTCTGAAATTCAGTGCTATGAATATTTATTACTTGACTAATAAAAAAAATGTTTTTATTGAAATTATATTTTGTATTTTAATGTAGATATTTTAAACCATGGTTTAAAGCTTATCGCTAGTTTTCGTTCTCCATACAAAAACGGTAATTCAGCAAAACTGTCAAATTAAACCCCCGTTTAAGTTTTTTTTTAAATAATAATAACCAAACCATTGTAAAAATATCTTTATCAAATATGTTCGTAGAATTAATAATAAAATTGCCGGTGTTTTTTTGGTCCTGAATATTTGCATCGATTGATTGTTTATCTAAACACATGAAAAGTAGCAGCCTGTCGATAATTACATCATACGATACGCCACCGAATATATGCTTATCACCTCTATCCATCCATCTATCTGTCAAATTATTTCTCCTATCTACTTAACTACAATGACGATAATAGTACGAAATTCAATTCGTATTGGAATTTTAATAGTCCAAATCCTCATATGTACTCCAAACAAAATAAAATAAACCGAAACAGGCAATTGCCAGCCAAGATATATTAAATAAGGGCTCCTAGTTATAGTTCTAATTCCAAATTAAATTCTAAATAAACCTGTGTCTAAAAGTTTCCCTAAAATATTAACTCGTACACCTGTGTTTTTGTTTCGTAAGTTTACACAAGTGTGTAACGAATAAATAATTGTGTTTCGGAATTGGAACGTAGTTAAATATTATACTATACCTACCACTTGTATCTAACACATATGTTACAATAAAGGGTTCTCAGTTTATGTCAGTCTAATTCGACATTTTACATATCCCTCCTGAAAATGTTGACAGTCACCAAAAATATATGTTTAATTTTGTAGCCTAAACATCGTGGTTTGGCTAGGTAAGTAATATCACATTCATAAACACCTTCAGTAATGAGATGCAATAATTATTTGTATATGGTAATTGTAATTCAAAACTATTTCCGTTGCCTATTTCCATAGAATATGCTGTTACCCAAAAATCAATGGTGCAATTGAACATTCCCATCTCGTGTAGACTCCGCGAGGGCGACCGACTAGGGGAGGCGATGTTTATTGGACTAATAAAACTGTTGCCTGCGACAACACTGCTCTCTAAACAAATATTGAGTTGACAGCCTGCGTGGAATGATTTACAGTCTGTCACCCATTTAAGATTGGTCTTTGAGCTTTTCATCTTAGTCAATACCTCAAGGTGCTTATCCTCAGTTTTCGAATGAAGACTGCTGAAAGAAAGCAGCGTTGCTTTTTCACATACGAGTAGTGCTGTGATGTTTTGCCGTGATAAACAAAAGTTAGGTTAGATGCGTACCAAAGTCACTGTAAATATTTTTAATAAATAATAGTTAATAAATGTACGACTGAAGCACTGATAGACAATTTCCCAAATGATAAACAATCCCCATTACGCTCAACCCATGAAAGTTTAAATGGCTTATACTCAACCATGCTCTATCGGAATAACACATAGCCTACTTTCGACCACGGGAAAACATGAATTTCTCGAAAAATACTCGAAACCCGCCGATAACGTATTTAAGCCTATAAATAATACTCCCTCTAATGCTAAATATTCATGTGATGTTCCGCGATCTGATTTGGTTCGTGTAATAATGTCATCAGAGGTCGTTAAAAAGGCTCAGGCCGTAGGGACACTTACTTTCTTACTTAGGTGTGTGACAGGGGGTGGGTACGGCAAATAATATAGGACACACAGTGTACTGAATTTGCCTTTGTGGCACATACGGGGCTTTGCGTGTTTCCAGTTTGGACGGGGCTTGCGAATTAATAGGGGAGACGAAAGTTAGGGGTATGTACGACAGTCTCCCGCAGCTATAACTCATTCAATTGTAGTAGGGGCGTATAACATTGATATCTCTAAATAAAACTAGGGAATGGTTTTTAATTGGTGTTAGGTATAAGGACATTATAGGCCTATAGGGGAACCAATTGTTGGATTACACCTTATCGCAAAAGGCACTTAAAGTTTAGTTATAAAGCTTAGGGGCGATGTTGTTAGGACGCTGGTCTTTCGTTATATAGATGCTCAGCTACTAACTTCACGGTCAGCGCTTGTACCAGTGGTTGTTCACGGATCATTATTGGTGAAATACGATAAAATTGATGGAATAGATATTAAAGAACAACAACTGGCACCTGCCCCCTTACCATGAAATCTTATAGCAGGATTACTTCAATAATACTTTGTTATTTCGTACCATGACGACCTTAAAGTAAGCTCGTTAAGGACTTCATGATACGAAATAACAAATTATTATTGAAGTAATCCTGCTATAAGAGTTCATGGTATGGGGGCTGGTAATGCACGAGCGATGAGTTTGGCACAAAGTTGATCTTAATGAAATTGTGAAAGTTCTGATTATAAGCTTTGGCGTTATTTATAATATAAGTACTTTGCGCGTTATCGCAATATGTCAAGAGTATAACTTTAGACTCTACCTAAAGTGAGTTTACTTCATCTGTTTTTAAATTTATCCACGGATAAATTAACTTTTTACTTATAAAGGTATTCTAGTTTCGATCAATAAATAAACCCCAGTTTTTATCTGAGAATATTTATTCTCTCTGATATTTATTTCCTTCACCGTTTCACGTACTAGTATTTATTCAACTAATACGTAAATATACAGTAGTGTAGATACAGAAGCATATTATTTATACCGTTCTTATTGTGTGTGCCATAAGTGTTGAAATAATACTGTATTGCCATTGATTGATGTCCTGTCGAGTGTACACGGCGAGCCCTTCACATCCGGTCGCGCCCTGTCTGTTGCTAATGGCAAACCAAAGGGTTACAAAGCCTCTTTTGTTGTTGTTGTCAATGCAGTAATAATAACCCAAAATCAGGGGCATAATGCATTATCCACTTGACAGAATACAGGTTCATTTTTAGGGGAATAAAAGATAATACACCTGTTTTTACAGAGTTAAGTAGCTTTTAAGTCGGTGCCAAGCCAAATAGGTATACGATAGGAATACGTAACTTACTACTTTCGTCGCCGCGCCGCGCGCCGCCCCGCTCGCGCTCCCGCCAAACCACATACTCAATACTCAATATATTTATTGCATTCCATAAGTTATAATACAGATGTTCACATACTTAACATTAAAACATACATACAACACGCGCGCGCTTTGGCTTGGCACCGACTTAAAAGAGAACAGTAGGTACATAGCAATAATATTTTATTTCAATATTTGTATGTAAGTAATTAATTATTTTTTGCTTTTTAGTTCCTGGGTGTTTTGTTTTTTGAAGGCGGTTTTATTTTTATTTAAAAATAATTCATAATTTACAGAAACAAGGTAAAAATGTATATTCTTTGATAAAACAAACCTACAGTGTCGTTTAATTTAAACTTCTATCGGTCATGTAATGAAAACAGTATGGAACATACACCGGAGTTAATATACGGTCATACGGCGTGTAGCCAATTTGTGTCAAGTCCCTTTAGGGCTATAATATGACGGAACCTCAACTGTTGGTCATTAACAGACGGCAGGTACAGAATATTTCATTTTACAAAATGAAGTTGTCAATTAGTGTTATGGTTTTACCACACCAATCGATCGATAAGCGATCGATGGTGGAATGGATTAGTCGGCGTCTATCAATATTCGATTTCTACTAGACCTGTTGTCACCTGCCGCCGCACCCGGCCCGCGCTGCGTGCTGCGTTTCATCGACCGGAATCCGTCGATCAGCCAACCCTGCCACACCAATCGATCGATTGGTTTGGTAACACCCTTATATTTTATAATTGATCATAATATCTTGGAGCATAGATAATGCTACAACTGTCCTCAAGAGTTTCTGTACACATTATGGTATCATATCAAAGATCATTAAAATACGACCCTAACCCCAAAATAAGGTTTTAGAATGCTTGTTGTAGTAGTCATTGTGTAGACCCACATGATTATATTTGTTACGTTTTGTAGAGCCGTATCCTAAAAACAAAATTGCGGATATTACATACATTCATATTGATCGGACTCTGCGACAATTTTACGGTGTAATCGAGGTACTTTCATAAATTATTGTAGCTATGTATGTGTACATTTATCCAACAAAATGACATTGCCACATTTCAATGGAGCTTTGCCTCACCTACAAAACTACGTGACCATTTAAGCTGTACCTATCATTTTGTTGGGAACTTATTACAGGTTTCATATTGCATAATCATAATCAGTAAGAGTTGCAAGAGTAGTAGAAAATGATAACAAAAACAATGAATAATTCGCTTCGATTTCTTACTATTTTCTGAATTCTTAATTAAGCTGTTTTCCCTTGATGTACAAAACTTTATTTTAAACCAATTATAAAAAACGAGATATTTTTACATTTATTCGTTATCTTGTACATCATGCGGTTGATGGTGGGGCAGAATCTGGCATTGTCATTTATTGTATTATGGGCACGGAATGACTGAGTAAATTACCTGCCTCACAAGAGCCGGGTACGTTTACACACAATTTACAATTACTGTTCACAATTCATAGCAGGAAACTCACAACTGCCGACTTATTTTCGTAGGTGATTGTACCTAGGGAAAAGTTAACAAGGAAAATGCTAGGAAATCCCACCATCAACCGCATGATGAACAAGATAACGAATAAATGTAAAAATATCTCCGTTTTTTATTAAAATTATTGGTTTAAAAAGTTTCATATAAGTTGCGAGTCGAAAAAACAGCTTAATTATGAATTCAGAAAATAGTATGAAATCGAAGCGAATTCATTGTTTTGTTATCATTTTCTACTACTCTCGCAACTCCTGCTGATTGTGAGTATGCTATATAAAACCTGTAATAAGTCCCCAACAAAATGATAGGTACTGCTTCAATGGTCTCGTAGTTTTGTAGGTGGGGCAAAGCTCCATTGAAATGTGGCAATGTCTTTTGGCACACAGTTTAATTGCAAATAAAAATGTAATATAGCTTTTTTGTGGTCTGTTAGTGTTAACATTAGCACTGAGCTAATGGCCTCTGTGAACGACACGTTCGCTAAAACACATCCGGCAGGCATCGAACCCGTTTCAAAAAGTGGTGCAACGACCTTGGATGTTTACCCATGAAAGGACGCTGAACGATCGCGGTCATGTTTGGTGAAGGTCTGTTGATTCCGTTTTAGGGTACCTGTAGAACCGGAAACAGTCCTCGATGTTTGTTTTGAAATAATAATAAAATAAAAATACGTGACCGCAAAACATGATAGATAACTTTAAAAACGAGTATGTCACAGGGTAGAATCTATTCAAAAATAAAGCCAAAGGGTACTCCTAATTTAAAGTTGTGTTACTCTTACTTAAGCAATTTTTTTCGATGTTTTCTCGTACTTTTCATTTAAATTCGATGACACGTTTACGCAGTACGTTTATAATAATAATATAATAATTAAACTTTTTATTGAAGATACCATGGATCCACTTTTGTTAGTAAAACATCTTTACGTTTAGCAGGCAGGATAAATATATAACTAAAAAACTACTGAATGGATTTTAATTAAACTTTACAATAATTGCTCAAACACATAGGCTTTAATTTATAATCCTGCGCAGACGAAGTCGCTGGAAGCAGCTAGTTAGGAATAATTTCGAAATTGGACGGAACCCATGATCAGCTACGTTGTACACTTTACCATTTTTTTTTTCGTAAAAAGCGAGCAAGCTTTATTCAGATCAACAATTACTTTTTGATGTTCTCGCGCAAAAAAACTGAACACCATAGTTTTTTGTGTAGCACGAGATTCGTTTGAGCTATCTAGCATCTAAATCGGGAGATGACGGAATCATGTACGATGTAACTCGTAATTTTTACTGCCCCGCCGCTTTTTATAGTGTTTTTTCCATATAAAGTGTCAGTACTTTGAGCTGTGCACAAACATATAATTTCTTGATCTCGTTTTAATATTACGCAGTAACTGAGTTTTTGCTGTCGTAAATCAAAGCCAGTAATTTTTATCTTGTTATGGTTACGAAAAAAACAAAATAGATATGTGGTAACTCGGTTGGGAATGAACACGCCTTCCTTCAGTTTTCTTACGAATTTAACTTCGTGCTTATTAACGTATATATTTAAGTTTATACAGGGTGTAACCGAAAGGGTATATGAAACCGAAGGGAGGGTGTTCTGTATCGGTATCTGAACAACTTTTGTTCTACGACTTTTCGAATAAAAATAAAATAATGTCTCATACAAATCGATCAGCTAGTACGTAATGTATGAAAAGTCAAAAAAATAATTCGCAAAAATGGAAAAGTCGTAGAATAAAAGTTGTTCAGTTACCGACACTGGACACCCTCCCTTCGGCTTCATATACCCTTTCCGTTACACCCTGTATAAATATATGTTGTAGGTCGTCTTTCTTTCACTGTGATATTAAATATTGTGCTTGAAAAATATTTTTAAAATGTTTCGGTTTGAACCTGAACCTGTCCTTCAAAATGTGATGTCTTTTGCTTGTCTATCAACATTGATATGTTAATTCCTTGTAGAAACATACGCTGAGATATGTACTTTGCAGGCAGATCGTGTCGTTTGTCGACATGTAAAGTTATTAGCTGTTTGTCAAGATGTCTGTTTGTCCGTAAAGTAGACAGTACAACTTAACACACATACTCCTTACGCTCCCGCAATACAGCACATATTGCACTGGTTTTATGTAGGTTGATGTACTGTTGGCTGTATATGGGAATACTTGGCCACTCTCCGAACAACAGTGTCAATAACTTAACACTTGAGTGACAGACTGTTTGTTTAGTCTTGAATGTCTCTGGTCGAACATCTTATCTAGACCTATAGAGCATTGAATCTGGGACATGTGTCCCGTTTCTCAGGCAAAATTCGCCTAATTTTGCCTGAGAAACGGGACACAGGGTAAACTGACCACAGCAGGGGAAACAATTAGTAGATAATCTTATTTTATATATAATTAATTAATGCTGTGGATTTTGTTATGACAAAAAAAACCGATTAATTACCTACGAGTAAAATTAGCCTATTAAAAGCTTATAGGTTACAGGCATTTTTTACATTTAATTGAGTAGCATTAAAGTCCGTAATTAGAATATGTTTTGGTTTACCTATTTTCGGGCTTCCTGTAAAATGGACATAAATATTTATCTGACTAGAGTAAATATTGTTCCAAGGCAGCTTTAAAACTAAAAAGAGTTGAAGAAACTTTGATTTATTTTTAAATCGTTTTAGTTTACAGGAAAGGATTATACGAGAACCAGTACCACTAATCTATGCTACTTATTAGTATATTTTTTACATTGACTACAAGTAACTTGTGTGTGTATTGTTTTGCATAAAGAAAAATCAATTAACCGACTTCCTTTTTAACGTTTTGTATAAAACTAAATGAGGCTGATATTTATTTAGGAAACAAACCAACAAGAATTAAATACTTAGGAATGAAGTTTCATTTTCCTATTTTATGTTTAAGGAACGTTTCGGGTACCTTTAGCAATATATTTACAAATTATTCCTAACGTCTCTGAATTAGGAATATCTGGTAAATAAAATAAAAGAATTTCTATTTCAGGTTTCTATATCATTTAAGATGTTCGTAATTAAAAGTGTAAATTATTCAGTATGGTATCACATCTAAAACAGTTGCGACATTCTCGATTGATATGCTATGTGCAGGGCAACTATGGAGCATATTCTATCGGTCTTGGCAACGGTCTAGTCGTTTAAACAGCCCAGATGCAATTTTGCATACGTTTGGTGTGATTGTATGCACACATTAACCTAGATCGGGGTTTCCAATCATTTTATATATTCCTGGAGATGGAATCTAGCCAAATACCTGGAATGTATTTCTGAAGTTAATTTAACAACTATTTTAGGCAGGGATTTAAATTTTTAATATGACGTCCAACTTTAATTCGACTGTCAGTTACCGACTCGACTGTTGGTGACAACTTCTAAATATTACAAAGTGCCAGCGTCACATCGTTTTTTAACCGACTTCCAAAAAAAGGAGGAGGTTATCAATTCGTCGATTTTTTTATATATAGTGATCAAGGATCATTGATCTCCTATAAACAACTAGATACACAAAGGTAAAAAACCAAAACAATACTACTAAAACAGTGTAAAAAACGTCCAAATAAGGGTCCATTGTTAACGTCCAAATAATGTCCAATAAAGCAAATGAGGGTCCATTCATCCGTTTGGACCTTCTTTGCGCTCGGACATTTTTAAAAGGCAGACTGTGTATCTAGTTGTTTATAGAAGATCAATGTCAATTGTCAAGGATGTATAATTCTTCTACGCTACGGTTTAAAATATCCTTAGCTGTTATAGTTAATCTTGATCAGTAAACCTTCAGAATGTAAATTAATAGTATAATTATTTGGAGAGCCACTGACAAAGTCAGTTGGCTAAACAAAACAAATAATGTCCACAAGGGACGGTTGTCATTCAGGGAAATTAGATACAAGGTGCCATTTTATATTTTAATTAATTCAGACCCTAAGCGTAAAGTACGCTTTAGTCATGGGGTTCTTTCGAAAAATGATTCTGACGATGTCCTTTTTTCATTTGCGCTTTGCAAGAAACAAGCCATTGCTGAGAAGAACAATTCACAGAAAACTTCTACGATATGAAGGAAGTTTTTTTGGCTAAATTGTTAGGAAAATAGTAGCGACCGTAAATCTAATCTTACGCGAAAGTTTCTGTGACCGAAGTCATGACATAATGGTGAAACGGAGAGTCGATCGATACGCAAAACTATATAAGTTTCACTAACTTTTCGAAGAAACGCCATGAAAACGTGCCTCGATTTTTCTTCAACAATAATGTGATTCGTGCTTATCTTGAATACTAAGGGGCAGAATAGCTTATTTGTATTTTCAATGTGATCTCAGGCTTTGAAAGTTACCAAATTAGAAACTTGTGTGGGCGGTAGGTAGGTACACGTACATGGAATATTGTCAGATGAAAGTGTTGTTTGGGCAGATTAGTCATCCAAAGTAGCCTAAGAATGCAGTTATCTAATACTTTATCTTTTTCAACCAGTTAAAGATAGGATTGTATCGGTAAGTGGCTTTGGATGTGGCTATAATGCAGCTCATTCACCTTTTTGTTAGAGGGAGGCGTGATTCAGTTGCTAGTATGCGTTGGAAACGATCGTACATGTTAAGCAACGTTGGGTGAGGTATGCACCTGGATGGATGACTGCTAATGATATTTTCATTTTCACCTCCGTGCCTCGGAAAACACGTTAAGTAGCCGGTTCCGGTTATTTGATCAGGCCATGTCATAAACTTATACTGGCGGCCTGAACTCTGATAATCGGAAGGTCATTATACCACACGAAAAAAGTTATCTACCAATGAAAGATTATTTGTAGTTAGTCAAACAGTGTTTGAGAAAATCGCATGACGCCTACTCTGTCATCATGATCATCATTCATCTTACAGTATGACAATATAGAATCGAAAACAACATCACGAAGTATTCATTTTTGGCATTTGACTCTTTGTTATTAGAATGTACTACGACGATCTCAATAGTCTCCATTGAAGCAAGTCGTGATAAACTGGTATGGCATCGACTCGAAACCTTCGCCGTGGCCTTTCTAACTTGATAATTAATGGCCGGCAAGCGCCGCTTGTGGCCGGTAAAAATAAACTATGTGATTAATACGCAGTGGGTGCGCAGACGGCGCGTCGCGACCGCTACCATGACGAGTTGTGGGGCAAGCCTCCGCAGTGAATGCTCGTTGATATTAGGACCTCTTTGAATAGGTCGGATGTGATGCCTCAGGAGCGATGACCCCACACCCTGTTGATTCTCTATCAGAAAAATTAGTAGTCATTCATTACGTGAATAAAATGAGACTTGGATAAAGTACGATCTGGATAAAATGATACTTAGGCAACGTGCGACCTGTATAAATGACAGGTACTATTGTAAAATAAGACTTGAACAAACTGCGACCTGAACAAATCGTAGGTAGGTACTAGTGCAAAATGATACTTAGATAAATTGACCCAGGACTCAGGACAAAATTAGACTTGGACACATTGCGACAAATGGAAGGTACTAGGACCAGTGATAGGTACTATTGCAAAATGAGACTCGAACAAAGTGCGACCTGGAAAATGAACCTATTAGCCAAAATTCGAATCGGACATGCGATAAATAGTGTTTGTAGTTGAAACGAAATATGACTTGAATAATTGAGTATCCAGACCAATAAATGTTATACTCGTATGTTTGCATTTTCACGCATTCTAAATTCTCTAGCCGTTAATCCCTTGAGCATTGCAATCACTTCGTTTCCGCTATCGGTTATTTATAAGTGGGGTGATGATGATAATAGACATAAAGGTGTCGTAAATGTGATATCACAGGAAATCGCGATTGCTTTGTTTCTTTATCAATAACAAATGTTTATTATAATGTGTAGTGCACAAACACTTTACTTCACTAACTAAAAGTTGCACAATACTTAAAATCTCTGACCTTTTTCTCCAAGGCAACTTCAGATAACTTGAAAACTAACAAGAACATGGTTTAAAAAATAACTCTCAGAATTATATAGGAATGCGTATAGCCATAATAACGGTTTCGCATCTGAGAAGCGTGTTTATTTTTTATTGTGTGTAAATAAAACGTAGAGGTAAAATGTTTGATTGTGGCATGAATAGCCTCGCCTGGCCTGGGAACCGCGCTTTGTGGCCGCCGGCCTCCGCTGGAGAAACGAGAGGCCTATTGCAATGCGTCGATAGGTTTTGCCTATTGTTACTCTGCCCGTTTCACCACTCGTTGTGTGCAGATGGAGTTTTTATTATTGGCTATGTATTTTTCTCTCCTATATTTATAAAATTCAGCGTATATTTGTTAGTACGTTATTCTCTCTATTGGTTGAATAACTCAAAAACCATGTGACGGCCAATATTATATATGTTCCTTGATGGAAGGTTGTAGTATAAGTGTAACCCCGACTCTTCCTTGCGTAAAGTTAGATCGACATCTGATGAAAATACAATCGACAGCAGACCAATTCAACGAACCCACTTAAAACTAGCACTTAGCGCCTTCGCATATTTATTTTATGTATTGTGCTATCTTCATTGGCTGGCATCTGCGCCATGTTACAGCTTATCGAATTCTAGTATTAATACAACGGGTTATACAGTCGGACAGGTGTACGCGAGACGACTGCGAAATGAAGCCATAAAAACGCATGGACGTTGGTTGGATTCTGAATAAGCGGTATCTTACAAAGTAAAGTAACACGTACATATTTCTTTTTAAATAATTAAACTGTATTACGGTCACGGTGATCTAGATTATATAGCTGTGGCTCCGACTTGACGGTATTTGAATAGGCGGTCGGAATAATAAGCTCCCTTGAGACTGCAGCTGTGTTAGTAAGCCCCGAGCAGCTCACAGTGAGCTTTGTACTTAATACCGCTGCATATTACTGATTACTTGGCTAACCAACTTCATTTCTTTGTTGCAGAACATGTAACTTCATTCGACATGGAAGACGCTGCTAGTACCGTCAGTGAAGTCGCCATCCCTCCACCGACTGACCCCCAGACTGACGTTGAAGTTCCTAATGACGTAACACAAGAACCTGCCAATGAAATAAAATTAAATGGACACGTTAGTGAAGAAACAGTGAAAGATGAAAGCGGTATCGTATTGGATGGTGTAGAAGATGTGAAAACAGTGGTCGTAGAAGTAAAGGAATCTTTTGTTGAACAAGATTCGTGTGAAGTGAATGATGATGCACGGTCGTTGGGAGATTTAGACAGTTTGCCAGCAGGCGACGAGCTCGCACTGGGCGCTGCGGGCAGCGACAGTGGAGTGGAGGGCTGTGGTCGAGCTCTTAGCAGCGGAGGAGGCTCAAGATCTTGTGCTTCGAGTGTTGTCTCCTGCGGGTCGGGTTGTGGCTCCGAAAGTTCCTCCTTGGCTGGTGCCCCGCCCCGTCCACGACGTCGCGTCAACGTCATTGTCGCCGAACCTAAACGCAGTTCCCCCCTCGGCACCTCAACCCCGCGCCCCGTCACCGCACCCCGAGGACCCAACCTGGCAACCCGCGAACGCGCCCGAAGTCGAGAGAAGCCAACACTACCAGAAAAGCCGCGACCGTTGACGCCTAAACCACGTATCCGTCCTACTACCGACTTGCCTAATCTCGTCCGCGAGAGCCCCGCGTTACGCGCTAAACCGACCAAGACTTCCACAGCAAGGTGTCGGACACCTAACTCGCCGAGTGAAGAGAAGAAATGGCCAACAAATGGGCCGAGACTGACGCCTGTCACTGACGCCACTGCCACAAGAATAGCAGCTGACAAGTATGGAACATTACCGCGGAGAAGACGTGAGGTAGATACAGATGGTTCACCCAAGCACGAGAGCACACCACCAACTTCCAGAAGACCGACAGTCACGCGGTCGATGTCTTCAAGGTCGACGATCAAAACTCGGGTGCGGATTTACGCTGAGAAGACGTCGCAAACGGTGCTGCTCGGAAGCGACGTTGAGTCTGCGTTAGCAGGAGTCACGCCTAATATTGAAAGGTAAGCCTGTGGTAGGATTTACTAGAGATACTTGCCTGCTTACTCACTCCGCTGGCTCAGTGACCCAAAGTGTTGTATTGTCACTACCACTTAACCAGCGTTACCTATACTATTTTATACAGAGTGTCCTTGAATACATTCGACAAATTGAAACTGGGGGTTGTCCTGATGATAAATATTAAATTAGTAAGATTTTTTAGTAAATCAAAACTGCAAAAAAATTTGAACTAAGTATGTCACAAGTCACACAATTGAAAGCTTAGACCACTAGGCCAAACTCCAGTGAAAGAAATCGCTGCAAAAAAATTAAAAATACCTTATAATGTAAAAACTCCAAAGCACGGTAACGCATGCATATCTAATTAATAATTTTATTGATAGATGAATTTATTGTAAATATTTTATTTTGTTTTTCCCCAAATTGTTTAATTTACTTAAACTATGTGCAGAATTAATGTATGTCACTAGCCTAATCGTCCATTTAATTTTGTCGAATGAATTCAAGGCCCCCTGTATATCGTCTACTTTTCTATTCTTGTGTATTGTGTATTGTTTGCGTGTGTTAAATAAACGTATTCTATTCTATGTGTACAGCTAATGGTAAATCCGACATGTATCATCAACAGTAACATGCATGTGCCTTAATTCCACAGTCGTATGGAAGTGACGCGTTGCCATCGCGGCGTGCAGGCCAGCTCGCGTGACGCGGAGCTGACGCGGCTGACGGCCGCCGCCGCCGCAGCCGAGGCGGCCGCGGCCGAGGAGCGCGAGCGAAGGGAGCACGCCGAGGCGCAGCTGGCGGTGGAACGCGCCGCGCGGCTGGCTGCCATCGCGGAGCTGGAGAGGAACTCGCAGCGGCTGCTGGAGTTGGCGGGAGCTGGTGAGTTCAACTCACTGAGTTGAGAGATGCGAAGACGGTTACTGCAGTCATACTGCGGAGAGAGAGTCATCAGATGGTGGATAATTTCAGCGGTTACTGAGTTAGTCTTCCAAATATGTAAAAATAAAATAATTTCGAATCCATGTTGTACAGTCGTCCCGTCTCTTAGAATAGAATAACATTTATTGCCTGTTAAGTAATATAATGTTGTACCTACGTAGGCTACGTACTGAATGTTTGTTGTTGTGTGTTAGGCGCCGGCGCTGGTGCCGATGGGTGTCTGCGCGCGCTGGAGGAGCAGCTGCGCGCGGCGGGCGAGCTGGCGGCTCGGCAGCGCGCCGAGAGCGACGGCCTGCGCGCGCACTGCGCCCGCCTGCACGCGGTCAGTACATGTGGCAGACAGGGAGGCAACAGGCGACCCCTCGTTGACTGTTGACGTATATTTGAATAAGTGTTATTGTCAAATGTATATTGTATGTAGTACCTATTCACGAAATGACTGCATGTTTTACGTTAGGATCTAAAAATTGAAACTTTCTGTACCACCTAAGCATATGTAACTGCTAGTTTATTATACCTTACAGTGTCAATAAACGATTCTGATTCTCGCTTGGTGTATGCAAGGTCTGCGCAAATTTTATTTTAATTGAGTAATGGAAAACCGACAGCTTATAAACTACTTTTTTCATTTAACTTGATTAATTATACGTTTTCACTTGTAGACACTGAGTACATAACAAAACTCAAATGTCCGTATCCATAAACGTGATATAAAGTTATTTCACCGTTTTTAGACCTTCAGTCAGCCGAAAAAGTATCCTATTTTCCGAATAAATGTTGAAGTTTAAAGTCCCATACCATAACATTTTTCAACAACGCGGTTTAAGGGAAGTAAGCTCGTTATCATACCGAATATCAGGTATACATGGCAGGGAAGAGGTGCATGTCGAACAACAGCGCTGCACACCTCGGTGTCAGCTCAGCTGAAACATGCCCCTTTTGCCACACCACTTAGCATAACTATATTGATAACTTACTACTGATTGATTTTTTTGTAAGCTTATGTAATTGGTGTATGGCAATAAACATATTTTCTATTCTATTCTAAGTTTTAACTATGTTTATGAATAACAGCATAGGAGTTGAATGTTATGAATTGTGACTGTTCAGGATTGTTGTGTCGCCCGCGAGTCTTCCCGGTCGCTGTCGGCGCGTCTGAACGAGGCCGAGCGCGAGGCGGCCGAGATGCAGGACTTCCTGGCGGCCGAGACGGGCGCGCTCGGCGACTCGCTGCGGGACGCAGAGGCCGAGCTGGCCAGAGCCAACGCAGACCTGGACAGGAGGTGAGTGCACGCGAGCGAGTACAGGAATGGCCATGAGTTGACAACGTAAGTTTGCTCGCTAACTACTACGTAATACCTTCGCCGCGACGTATGACCATACGCTGTAAAGGGGACTTTTTAAGATTGAGATTTTCTCAAAAAGTATTTAAGTAATTTTTGATAATTCATTTACAATTACATAGTGTGTACCTACTCTAAACTATCTACTAGTAAAAGATTCGTTACAATCGGTCCCTACTGAGATAATGTCAACCTTATTGAGGCCCTCTATATACTTATCTATGTCTTCGTGTAACATTGATAGGATTTTTGTTGACGACATTGGCAACTCATACACGTGCCGTGACAGACAACGATGGTGTTTCTGATTGCCTATTTACACTGCCCGACAGGTACCCACAGACATGCCCCGCTCAGACATAAACGGGATTTGATGAATAAATGTCTTTTATTATTATTATAATATTATTTCCTCGAATACAGACACGGGCACGGCAAATGCAATAAAGAATACTGTCAAACAATTGTAAACAATACCCAGTAATCTGGTGGATATAAACGAAGCTTTATGAGTACCCTATTATTTGTCACAGCCGCGCGGAGTGTCGTCAGTTGGTGCGCATGTGCGAGCAGCGTCGCCAGGAGGCGCTGGCGGCGGGTGCGCGCGCGCGCTCGGCCGGCGGCGCGGCGCACGCGCTGGACGCGCTCGCCCGCCGCCTGCGCGCGCTCTCCGCAGCCGTGCTGCGCGCGTACGCACTGCCGCCGGACGCGGCCATACCAAACGTGTACCACAACGCGGCATACAGGTATTAAGAGGAGACCTTACGTGCAAGCCGACTAGGTATATTTTGTATATTTTTTATTAGTGATCAAGAAATTGTAACACCCGCCTTTAATGTAATTTTTCGGCAAACACCGCGTAAGTCATACTCCTGGAATATCACTGCATAGGTTACCTGAAAGGCCGTATAGATCGAATATAACTATTGTTTATATTTCAATTGGAAAACGATTTTTGGATAATCCAAAAATCGTTTTTGTTTTTTATTACGTATCTCCAAAAGTTCTATATGTTCTTAAGCATGTAATCTGTGAGCATACAGGTACGGTTTATATCATCTAAGCGGAGCATAAAACTTTTTCTACGCAAACGAAGTTGCGGGGTACAGCTATTGACTTAATATATGATGTAAAACAATATTGACCTATTAATTACTTTTAAATTCATAAAAAGAAACAGTATTTTTATCTCCTGTAAAGTAGCAGAATATGACTTGCGCGGTGTTGTTTGCTAGCCGACGATATTTAATTAAAGTCTACAATAACGTAATTCGTTTTGTTTTACAGTCGTAGCGACAGTGGCGAGGCGCTATCACCTGAGGACGAGCCTCGCGGCGGCCTTCTCGCCGCCGTAGCACGCGCCCTCCGCGCCGCGCCTCAGCTAGCACAGCCCGCGCCCGCCCCGGCGCCTGCGCCCGCGCACACGCCGCACGCGCCAGAGGACGACCGCTCGCACTTGTCAGACGACAACGACAACTCGGCAGACTTACTAGACTCTGAGACGGAGCCGTGTCTCGTCACCGATCCGGGTTAGTTTTGACCCCACTAAACTAGGGCCAGATGGAGGATGACCTTCGCAAGGTGGCTGGCAGAGACTGCATGCAAAAGGCGAGAATCGGATTGAGTGGCGTGCTTTGGGAGAGGCCTACGTCCAGCAGTGGACTGATACGGGCTCATGATGAAACTAAGGCCGTAGCACGCACCGTCCACTTCGCTATACCGATTACAGTCGTATGTTGCAGTAAGTAAGGTCGAGTTCAAGTTGTTACTGAATTGTTCGTGTCGCCGTCACTCCGTCAGTCTACGCTAACCCTTATTCTTCTATTTTCTACCTATTTTAACTGTCATTTGTTCTCAGAATGTGCGGAGGAATGGTGGTCAGGCGCGGAGGGTGCGGGCGCCTGGAGCGGGGAGGAGCTGTCGCCGGAAAGGGAATCTTGTGGTGACATCGACAAAGGTGATAATGGTAAGGACATTAACCCATACGGTGTCTTTACGATGCGTTGTTTTAAACTGATCGAAACCACGAATCGATGTCAATATCGGTAACGATTTATTTAAATCCAAGGCGATACTGGTGATCGCAACAAAACCCTATTCAATTTTGAATATTTACCGATGAATCGACAGCGTACGGCAATCGCAAGAGCAATCGTTTCGTGTGTGAACGGCATTATTGAATCGATTGATTGTCACGGTTGTCTTCAGTCAGATTGATCAAAGCGACGAATCTTGCATATATCCCTTTTAAGACGCAAAAGTTCGGTTTACAGACAGAGATTGTAAACATTTCGTGCCAAAAAAGCAGTCCGTTTTTTATTTTTCTTATTCTGTGTATTCTGACATAAATGTATTTGATTTATTTCATACAACGTCCATAGATGTTAGTACTACATAAAATAAAGTAATAAATTCACCTGTTCCTTGTTCGACATGGAATACTACTCGAATTTTCCAATAGACGACCAAACCTGTTATTCCCTTGTATAGACGGTGAATCCGCGTCCGTGTCCGAGCGTGACTCCCTGCGCAACCTGTCCGCGGCCATCGCGCACCGGCACCGCTCCGAGGCGGAGGACGCGGAGCGCGGGTCGCTGCTGGAGCGCGTGCTGGCGCTCGACAACCGGCTGTCCGAGCTGCTGCAGGCGCTGCGCATGGCCGCGGCCGCAGCAGCCGGCGCGGACGACGCGGACTGCGTGCGCCTGGCGGTCGCGCTCAAGTGAGTACCAGTCCGCAACCGGACGCAGACACCAATAAAAGACGACGTGTAGCCGCGATATGCCCATTCCGCATCGAACAGTCGAAGACAGAGATAAGTATACAGGGCGCCTCAATAAGGTTGAGATTTTCTCAAATACTACTGGACCGAATTTAATAATGCTTTTACAGTTACATAGTTTTAACTTTTATCTATCAAACAGTGAAAGAATTCAGAATTTGAATTACGCATTATCCATGCTCGGTGAATAAATTAGAACATGATGAAAAAATTCTTGCCGTGGGCAGGACACTATTGTCCGATAGATGGAATTGGGTAACATACCCTTTAAGTATGTATAAAGCGATGAAGATTTTCGGTGGGCTCGGCGTGGCCTGTGGTGGCTCAGTTGGTAAGAGCGTGTCACGGAATGACAAGGTCGCAGATTCAAGTCCTGCCCACAGCAAGAATTTTTTCATAATAATAATAATAATAACTCTTTATTGTACACACTGATACATTGATGTAACAAAATAAACAGAAAAGACATGCACAAAGGGCGTAACTTATCTCTATGTGAGATTTCTTCCAGCAAACCCCATGAAGTGATAACTTAAATAAAAGGTAGACATAGTGTGTAACTATCCGAATATAGTTAATAAATAAATTGATAATACAATATTAAACTAAATACGAATAATATTAATTATACACATAAATACTTAAACATATAAATATATACCTACATATTATATAATATATTTATAATAAAATACTTAATATAAATTGCATAAGTAAAAATATACATACCACTAATACTATGACATATTTACAAGAGACAGGTAATGTTCTTTAACGGATTGTTTGAAGGAACACATGGACTATGATGAACATAAGAAAGAATTTCACTAGAACTTTCATCATGTTCTAGTGAAAGAATTTTTGCAATAGGTCAAGTAGTCTTTGAGAAAATCTCAACCTTAAAAACTCTCCTGTACGCCTTTCTCTGTGTTCCACCGTACAGCTAACATCAGATCAAGTGTAACACTTTGGACCGTTCTTATTATCTGCGTCGTAAGATTTAAAATCGTACTGCAAGTGTTACCATTGATCTGCTGTTATCCGTACCTTAACTTCGCAGTTATGAGCTAAGGCTAATTCAGAAACGTGATTTAAAGTTACGTCACCGTTTAGCCAATCTGTCCCTTTTTTAACAAAGTGTGAAAGGGACAGCAACACGATTTAAAGGAAGTGAGGTTTAACTAGGTTTATGAATAACAGCATAAAGCGATAAGACCGCCATTTGTGACACTAACAGTATTAGCATATTTATTTTTATTTTGCAATAAGTAATATTTATCTTATCATAAATAATTAGAGGGTAAAAAGAGATCGATGGAGTTTTGATTAGGTCATTGAACTTACGATGCGTAGGTTCAATCCCTAATTAGTAGGATAGCCAAGTACAGTGGATAAGTATTTACTTTTTTCTCAAGAACTACTCAACCGATAGTTTAGAGTACACACACACTATAAAGAATTTTCAAAAATCAGTCAGGTACTTTTAGAGAAACTGTCGAACTTAATGACTGTACACCTTTGTCTAGTCATGAACGTTACGATACGTTACACAATTGGTACCAATTGATGTTGTGCGGTTATCGTAACGTGACCAATTGTGTGTTCACCAGAGACAAGATCGACGTGACGGAGCGCAACGTGGCCGACGTGGTGGTGAAGAAGCTGGCCGAGCTCGACGCCAGCAAGAACATGATGGAGCAGTACAGGCACTCAGTAGAAGTGAGTCAGACACAATCATATAGAGAATCACTATTAAGGCTCATACTAGATCTAACTAGCGCTTCCAATTGACAAGGGTTAAGTTTTTACCCCCCTTTATTATATTTTTTTATGAAAATATAGGTAAATTAAAGGACACAGATTTTTTTCTTTTGTTAAATAACGTCGTTTTCATTATTTAAAAATAAAGTTAAGATTGTGAAAATTTAAAAGGGCGTAAGTGACGATGCTGTCACATTACTGAAATAACGTCGTTCCAAAACCGGTGAATACCCATGTTTCGGACGTTTTCGGCATTTGTAAGAGTGTGTTCATTGCCATTTTTTTTGTGGAATCGCCAAATATGATTCTGACTACCTAGAAAACATTTTAAAAGTGTTAAAAACAAAAATACAAGGTATAACTTGGCTGTATGGTTTAGATTCCCTTTGCCTACTACGTCAGAGCCACAGTACTTCCGGAATGCCCAATTTTACAGAAAACATTTGTTTTTCTCGGAAGTGCTGTACTTCCGTTATACTTCATACGAAACATTCGAAAGAATGTTTTTCTGCGCCGCTGCCGTGTCGCGTTAGTGCGGTTGTACCTTAATACGAACTCCACATTAAATTCATTATGTAAACATCCCTCTTCAATTCATAAGTATGCAGTTTCATTAGTAAATTTGACTATTTCCGGTAATAATATGAAAGAAAACTCTGTCATTTTCATTTATGTGATATTAGGCTCTTGAATAGCAGTTACTTTTTCTGTTTTATTTAGTTTTTAACCTTTTACCAACATTTTTGTTAGTGCCGTTAACTGATTTAATGTGAAACAGGTATTTACGTCATTCAGGCCCTGCTTGGCGATCTCGAGTCAAGAATAAAGTGCCAAGGTTAATTACTTCATACATTGAATGCTCACAGCTTTTAGGCGCACCACAAGACGTCACTTTGTATGTTCTCTCGTTTAATTACACAGACTAAAACACTACAAATACACTCTTGGAACAAAATTAAAAATTATACATACTAACATTGGAAGGTTCCCTATTTTTGTGCATAAATTTTTATGTCATAATATAACATGGCATACTTTAAATTGTCCTAGTAATAACTACGCATAATAGTCATTAGGCATAACTTTATAGGCATAATATTATTAAGCATAACTACAAACAGCATAAAGATTGTTAAGAATAATATTATAAAGCCTAAATAAACTTTGTCATAATGATATTAAAACATAATTGTAATAATCATATTAATTACTCGCCGAAAAATATACTCCTGAAGTTTTAAAAACAAAAATTAAACCATGGGCCACCCCCGCCGCACCGTAACCAACTATTACACTATAATACCTACTTTTTGATTGTAGGTATATAAAATAAACATGTTGGCGGCTTACGGGTGGCCCAAGGGCCACCCCCGCCGCACCGTAACCTACTATTACACTATGGTACCTAAGTTATATCTGATATACCTACCTAATACCTACTTTTTGATTGTATATAAAATAATCATGTTGGCGGCTTACGGGTGGCCCAAGGGCCACCCCCGCCGCACCGTAACCTACTATTACCTAATACACCATACATACAACACCAATACCAACAAAAAAGAAGAAATACACAAACAAACATTATTTATGTATAATATCTATTAGACGAATAAACAATATGCCATAAAACAATATGGAAATCAAAATTAGGGCAAAAACGATTAGCCCAAACTAGAATTATGCTTAGTTAGATTGTATGCCCAAAAACAATTATGACAAAATATGATTATGACAAAAAACTTTATGCCTAACTCATTATGCTAAATTAAATTAGGACAAAAAAATTATGCGAAAAAAAGGGGTCCCACATTGGAATTATTTATCGAAAATTAATTAAACTAAATTAAGTATTTATTTTTGTATATAATAATATAAGGTGTTATTTCGGACCCGAAGCGTACATACTATATCTATATTTGTTAAAAAATACCTTATAATTGAAGTGTCTGAGATATAACAAAATTCTCCTACTACGTCCTACGATATTTCACGCAAGTCGTTCGCTTTACTATTTGAAATGTCGCAGCATATCCGTAGTTGTACGCTTTGGGATATTTTCAGGCGTATATTTTAAATTTACATTACACTCTATCTATATAACACTAGTGGGAGGGTACTTTATATGTACAAATGCTGTCATCTTTGTAAATAAAACCAATTTAGTACAAAATAGGAGAGAACATACCCTATCTATATCATCCACCATAGCTGCAATGCTTAACCGCATTGACTGGGCACATTGTGTATATAATTTAATCACTGATATGTAAATAAAATAACTTTCACGTTGGATGGGACCTTCTGAATTATCTTGTAAATAACATACATAATAAATCAACAATGAAGATATATAACATAAAAAGTGCGATTGTTTCATGGCCGCCAAATCTAAATCATGCTTTGTGTATGGCAGAACGTTGACCGTCGTCGAATTATTAAAAATACGATTTTTTAAAGTCCTCCATAGGCTTATAAATTTGTATACAGGATGTACCGTAAAAGATATAGGTAGCCGAATGGATGGTGCTTAGTATCAGTAACTGAACAACATTAAATTAGTTCTACAACTTTTCGATCAAAAATAATAAGTGTAATTCTATCGCTACTGCGGCTTGCGGCTAATTGAAACGCATGCACTGCCCCATTTTTTCGTTAACGTCCAGTAGTTAGCGGATTGCGGCCTAGGCCTCAGATACCTACTGGACGTTAAAATGCCCAGAAAATGGGTCGGGGCATGTCTTTCAACTGGCCACAAGACGCGTGCAGGTCGCGGCTGTGTGTGGAATGCTTTAATACTAAACGCAACTGTCACTCAAATGCTACATCGTGTAAGAGTGAGCGGGAAGCAGCTTAGTGACGATTATAATTAGCACGCCATTCTCAAGAATCGCTAATGCCTCCCCGTCCGCTATTCGGCACACAATTTGTAATGTAAAAAATTGATATTTTTTTCGCGAAAATCGTAAATTCGTGGAACAAAAATTGTTCAGTTACCAATAATGATCACCGGCTTCCTATGCCCTTTTTGTTACATCCTGTATAATGGCTAAAGCGAGCAAAATAAATATTACCGTCAGAATGGCGCGGACGAGCTCCCAGGTCCTCGAGGCCTATCCTGGACTGATGTACCGCTTAAGCTAGAATTAGTGACGGAGTCTCATAATTTGTGACGCAATAGTTTAAAAGTTATAAGCCTTTGAAGGGGGCCGCGCCAACCTGACGCTTGAAAATCTGACTGATCAAAATAAAATTAATGAACCCATATGGAACAAATTTGATTGAAAAAACAGGATGTGACGCTGAAATGATGAACATGTACCCAATTTTCATGTTTCAAACATAAACAGATAAAAAGATATAAGCCTTCATAGGGGGCCGTGCAGAATCTCGCACCACCCCCCCTGGATCTCGAGAACCAGACAAGCTACACAACAGCGGATTGTATGAGGACATAATGCCGCAGAACGCTGAATTCGTGACGGAAGAACCGACATTTAAACCGCAATAGTTCAAAAGTTATAACCATAAGAACTTTTCGGACCGTCAGGATGGCGCGGCCCCTTACAAACGCTAATAACTCGGTAAATATATCATCACGGATGACGTGACTACCATCAATATTTCGGCATTCAGCGGCTCTAATTTGTGACGCAAGGTCCGGGGCTCCAAGTTTAATATTAGCTGAGAAAACAAAAAAACAAATTCCTATGGAGGAAGTCGACAGGGTGACAATGTTACTGAGTTTTACCGGACTTATACTAAGACTATGTCAAACATGATGACATAACGATTTCTACAATCATATGAAGCGAAAGGTAGAAGCCACCTAGCATATACAGCATACACATAATAAACATAATAATAACGTAACATTTATTTTAATTTAAAAAAAAACAATTAAGTATTGCTAATAACTTTTTAATTGATAACTACTTATATACGATTATGTCATCCTGTTATACCTACATATACTAAGTACAAGTCCGATAAAACTCAGTAACATTTTAATTAGATAAAACGGGAATTACCGTGTTAAACATTTATTATTGATGTCTCGATATTTCGACAGCATTGCAGCCATCATGGTCACGAGTAGACTGAAGTCGACTTGCTTAGGCCAAGGGTAATGCAGCCGCCAAAATTGTATGGTCTACCAAAAATACACAAGAACCACGCACCCCTGAGACCTATTGTTAGTCAAATTGACTCACCCACGTATGAGTTGGCAAAACATGTCGCTAAGACATTGCAGCCACTGGTGGGCAAGACATCATCCTACGTGAAAGACTCCAGACACTTCGTGGATATCATAAGGCAGACCAGGGTTACAGACAGTGACAGGCTGATCAGTTTTGATGTGGAATCTTTATTTACAAATGTTCCCATTTCAGAGTGTTTGAATGTGATTAGCCTGAAACTCCAAGATAACAATACCCCATCTGACATAGTCGTGCTATTGAAACACTGTCTGTCATCGAGTTATTTCATCTACCAAGGAGAATACTACCTACAAATTGATGGTGTGGCCATGGGTAGTCCAGTAGCACCAGTAGTAGCCAATATGTGGATGGAACACTTTGAGGACCTTGCAATGCGCACCGCGCCACCGATACCCATAAAAATGTGGAAACGGTACGTTGATGATGTCTTCGGTGTGCTTGATGGTGACAGTGTAGACATTGAACAGTACCTTAACCACCTCAATTCGGTACACGAAAAGGTTAAATTTACCCACGAAGTCGAAGAAAACCGCTCCCTTCCTTTCTTGGATGTGAAAGTTGTTGTCAGACCTGACGGCACTCTGAGCCATTCGGTGTATAGAAAACCTACACACACTGACAGATACCTCCATGCTGATTCTCATCATCATCCCGCACACCTGCAGTCAGTTGTTGCATCCCTTACCAGACGAGCCTTCGACCTGTGTGACGAGGACCACGTGGAGAGGGAGTTGTAAAGGGCGTGCTCAGAGACAATGGATATGATGGGAAGTTCAGAACACCAAGAGCACCTGCAAAGAGACGAATAAGGGTTGACAGACAGCCGGCGTATCTACCTTTCGTGAGAGGGGTAACAGACCGAATAGGCAGACTGCTTTCAAAGATATCCATCAAAACAGTTTTTACCCCGCACACAAAGGTACAGAGAAGCATGAGATCGCCCAAGGACATTTTTCCGCTTGAAAAACCTGGCGTCTACAAGGTCGACTGCAGCTGTGGTAGTTCCTACATTGGACAAACAAAACGCACGATCGCCTCCCGGACTAAGGAGCACATAGCTGCGGTCAGAAAGAACGAAGCGCACAAGTCAGCCGTAGCACAGCATTTGTTAGAGTCGGGCCCTAATCACTGGATTGAACTTCACAATCCAAAAGTATTATCGACAGAACGCCATTATGTTCCCAGATTAGTACGCGAGGCCATTGAAATAAAGAAATACAGAAATTTCAATCGCGACGATGGTTTTCTGTTGTCAAAAACTTGGAATCCAGTGATCGACTTATGTAAACGAGGCACAAAGGCGAGTGCGTGCAAACGAGCGGACATAATTAGTTCTTTTTGCAAAATGGGGGTACCTGCAAATATCAACAACTTTTCTCAACGCAGTCAGCGAACACGAAAGAGGGTAGATCGTTTTGTGTCACCCTTCTGACGTTTAACACTCACCGACTTCAGTCTACTCGTGACCATGATGGCTGCAATGCTGTCGAAATATCGAGACATCAATAATAAATGTTTAACACGGTAATTCCCGTTTTATCTAATTAATATGTATACAAACCGTGAAAGTTTAAAAAGTGATACTCAGTAACATTGTCGCCCTATCGACTTCCTCCATAGGAATTTGTTTTTTTGTTTTCTCAGCAAATATTAAACTTGGAGCCCCGGACCTTGCGTCACAAATTAGAGCCGCTGAATGCCGAAATATTGATGGTAGTCACGTCATCCGTGATGATATATTTACCGAGTTATTAGCGTTTGTAAGGGGCCGCGCCATCCTGACGGTCCGAAAAGTTCTTATGGTTATAACTTTTGAACTATTGCGGTTTAAATGTCGGTTCTTCCGTCACGAATTCAGCGTTCTGCGGCATTATGTCCTCATACAATCCGCTGTTGTGTAGCTTGTCTGGTTCTCGAGATCCAGGGGGGGTGGTGCGAGATTCTGCACGGCCCCCTATGAAGGCTTATATCTTTTTATTTGTTTATGTTTGAAACATGAAAATTGGGTACATGTTCATCATTTCAGCGTCACATCCTGTTTTTTCAATCAAATTTGTTCCATATGGGTTCATTAATTTTATTTTGATCAGTCAGATTTTCAAGCGTCAGGTTGGCGCGGCCCCCTTCAAAGGCTTATAACTTTTAAACTATTGCGTCACAAATTATGAGACTCCGTCACTAATTCTAGCTTAAGCGGTACATCAGTCCAGGATAGGCCTTGAGGACCTGGGAGCTCGTCCGCGCCATTCTGACGGTAATAAATAAATGTATCAGCAACATGTTACCGGCATTTTCCTTCGCCATCACATCACCTATTTACTCGCATTCTATTCTAAGTTGGTGTAGGTTTTACTTGTAAATGGATAATAACTGATCAATGGCGGTGTGTTCCAGATGCTCAGAAAGCAGCTGGCACTGTCCGGTGAAGACGACGACCTGGAATTTATTGAAGAAGTAAGTGGATTTGTAATCGTATACTCAGAATCGAGGGTCAGAGCAGAGCGATGGAGTGGAGTGGCGGTGATCGCAAGGCACACCGACCGGCGCGCCGGCTTCCACGGCCGCCTAGCGAATTGAGATCCTCCGAGCGTTTAAAGTACACTATGCAATTGTAAAGAATTTTCAAAAGTCAGACAAGTACTTTTTGAGCAAATCTCAACCCTAATAACTTTCCTGTACACCTTTTTGTGTTAAAGCGTACAATAACCTCACTCTATTGTATGTAAGTCTTCCTTTCTTCCTACAGACGAGTCGCCGAAATGTATGCATCCCTGAATCGGATCTCAGCGTCTTCCTCGTCATCCTCCAGATGAAAGGAATATTCGCGAACATTTTCTGATTTAGAGTGACATTAAACTCAAAACAACCACTTTTAAATGATCTGTTTTTTGATAATGGAGAAAAAATTTCATGACGACAGGGATTCGAACCAGGGACCTCGCCATTTCGTTGCACGCTATTCCAACAGAGCCACCGTGATCCCCGCGGTTCGAATCCCGGTCGTAATGAAAATTTTTCTCCATTTATCATTTAGTTCGTTTCGCATAGCGCAATGCAAGAAAATATCAAAACATATGATCTGTATTTGTTCAGGAGCTATCATCATGCGGCGAGAGCGAGCGTCGTCAGCTGTACGAGGCGCTAGACGGTGCGCTGAGCGCGTTGTCGTCGCGTCACCGCTGCGTGCGCGCGTGGCCGCGACTGGCGGGGCTGCACGCGCGGCTCGAGCGGCTCGCCTTCGCCGTGGCCGCGCCGCCGCCGGTGCCCGCGCCGCTCGCAGCCACGCCACTACACACCACCGCGTAGAACTGAGAGCAAGGGTAGCGCTAGCGATCGTCGCCACGCCGCGGAGCTGTCAAACAAATGCTACCTTGTAATAATGTCAGTTTGACAGCTCCGCGGCGTTGCGACGATTGCTGACGCTTGCTACAAGAGCTGACCGGTGCATAAATTGACCACACTGTTTTCACTGAAGCGGAGCGGAGATTTGCAGCCAGAATACTGTCAAAAAAAGGCAAATTTCTTTATTGCAAGTAAGCACGTTGAGTACATTTTTGCACGTCAATATATTTTTTGAATTTACATTTACACCACTTTGCAACGAAAAGGTGCCAACGCTGAGGAGAAAAAGTGGCAAAAAACTCTCAGCAGCACATCTTTTATAACTGCTAAGAGATTTGGATAGAACACTGTCGAACGATTTCGCAACCAGTATAAGCTAGCTGGGGCCGGGTCAGCTTATTGCGTACAGCTTATATTGCGTAAGCGGTCGATCCAAATATTTTTATAGAATTAGGCTGCAGCATTAGTGGTATTAAAAAAATAAATTGATTGCCATACACCAATTTATACAAGTTTATAAAAATCAAATAAACAATACAATTATATGATGCAAAAGGTCATTTCAGCTAAGCTGATTGATCAATCATGAACCACCAAGCTAAGCTCCGCCTCAGTGGAAACGCAGCCTAAAGCGGCATCATAATCATGGACAACGCCGCGATTTATCGCCGCAATTTTCACGCCAGCCATTAGCGGCATTGCCAAAGTTTCACGCTAAGTTTACTCTGATTGTGAATGCACTATCAGACAAGGCCTCGCACGTGACAAGAAAGCTATCGTAGCCTTCGTATTATAGAAGTTTGTTTTTGTAAAACTGCTCCAGAATTTGAGATAACAACTCTCGAATTCTGGAACATAGTCTAACACGAAACATCACCGTCATAGAATCGAGATCGAGCTTGATTCGACATTATACAATTTGTATGAGAACTGAGAATGTTGGTGGTCAGCGCCAACTACGGGCGTTTATAGAACTAAAAACTTTTTAGTTCCAAAAGCCGCCAAGTGGGTGGAAAACATTCTAAACAAACTTGTTTTCCAAGTAAGAAACTAGTACGACGTAGGTATTGATATTTACACCAAAACCTAGATACGAAAGATTCTAGTGACGCCTTCCTCTGTCGCCACTTTACCGATCCCAATGATGCCAGTTTATTTAGCTATAAGGTATCATAAGAACAAAACAGTTCATTCGACTGGACAGTCAAATACTTCCATGATTTTATAATATAAGGATTTTCCGGAAAAATAACACGTAATAACTACTAATGAGTTGCATGCGAGTAATATGTATTTACCCAACATTGGATCCTGTCTGATAGAACAATTCAAGGTAGAAACGACAGTCATGTGGACGGGTCAGTTTCACTGCAGCCCTGCAGATCATTTCTAACCTTGTTATTGAATTATCTCCAGATGTAATTCTGGCAATTACAAGAAAGTTATACCAATAATAAAATATCAATACTCCATTGCAAAATGATGGCAGATATATACCTGGGTAGTTCTGTGATCTTGACATAGGAACCTATATGACATTGGAATGAGGATTTTTTTTTCAGTTTTTTTGTCATTACCATCGCTTACACAATATGGCTGCATTCAATTGGTATACGAGTCAGGATCCAATGATGGGTGACTTATAATTTAAGTTATTGAGCTTATAATGACGATTGTGAAATCCTGCACCTGTCTGGTTTCCGTCCTGCATTCCATGACCGGTTTATAGATAGAGCTTGCCATGTCATTTTGTTGGTTGAAATATTAGAATACGTTATTAGTTGAGGAAAGTGTTGCGTCGATAATTCGATTTATTTCATTAAAACTACGCAACTTAAACATCACGGCAAGGCAAATTATTGGTTTAAAATTGATATGTCGGTAACACTTTCGTCAATTATCCTTTTAAAGATGACAAATTAGTCGTATAATAAAGTACATTTGCCGCTCTCAATTTAGTGTTTGATAATAAATTAACATAATGCAAGAGAAATGTTGAGACATCATTAAATGTTAAATATTATGTAAGTAGGTAGTTGATAGAAAAGAGGAAGCAAATGTAGAAAGGATGTAGTTGTTGCGGAGTTAGAAGGATTTATTGAACTGAAGTAACGTAAGCGTTTGATCTCAGAGTGCGTAAGTCGTACAAAGTAGTAATTTAATCAGGAAATGACACCATTTTGGTCAATGGACTACTCGTTACGGTCGTTTTTGAGTGTCAAAAGCTTGAATGAAGGTGATAGGTATCTAGACCTCTCTAGTTACTGTGGTATCGCCATTCCAACTAACACATTAGTGGAAAATTGGAAGTAGCAATCGTATACTTTTATAGAAACAGATTTACTACCTATTCCGGTTACCGTTTTAAACGATTTTTTTAAGCTTTAATATTTGGGTTTTACTCCGCTAAAGTGTTGGTTGGGAAAAACCACAAGTTGAAGGCACAGAGCGAATTTATATATACTGAACAGGGAAAGTTTTTTTAATTACTCTCTCTAAAGCCCGACTTTCACCTTGATTAGTGCGAGTGATTAGTGTAGATGCGAAGTGCTAGTAGTGTCATAAGTTTAGTAGTTGTGACTGGAACAAAATGCCTGACTACTTGCAAAAAGTAGAACGCGCTAGTATGTACAGTGAATAGGCACTGCACTTCGCTAATCAAGCACTCACGAATTTGTAACTTCACACTCACTAATCATAATCAACGTGAAAGATTCGGAATCACTCAACTGCGAGCTATTGTGGGCTCTAATTTTGTATTTCGAACTTATTTCAATTGCCTGTTGCTGTACGCAATTCAAATACCTACCTTTCAATAGCGGAAAGATATGTGTAGGTATATAAACGCAGCTCGTTTTGACTTTTAATATTTTATCTCAATTAAAAGTTAACAATTCTTTCATTCCTAAATGCATTTAAAAATATCAACTTCATATCATTGTAATTGTTTTTTCTACTTTCGTGTCTTTTGGAGATATTTTGTTGTGAAAAGTTGAAATCAGATAAAAATTTATTTCCAATTCAGTTCATGATTGTCATGTATTGAAAGTTTGTAGTATAGCAAGCGATACCGCCGGACGGTATACTGGTGCAACAATTAATTGTGTGATCACTGATCAGTCACAACGTTACAATAAAGATGAGAAAGTATTTTAAGTGCCATTAGTTAGGTCTTGGCTTGTAATTATAATTAACGCGCTGATTGTTGATTTACAGTATTTAGGTAGGACATAAATAGTTACTTTTCGTTTATTTACATCACAGTGCAAATCACTACTACTAATCAGACATTATTAATGTAAATAACAAAATGGATGGTACATTCTAATCATAATATTTATTGTATTCTAGTCAATATGTCAATATTTTGATTACCTATTCCGATTTATATTAAGTTTACGTGTATTTTGAATCTTATGTTATATTGTATCTGACGAAATAAATCACGTGTTTCCAATTCGACTTTCGATACAGGTATCGGTTGCCTTTTTAATTAATTTTAAATTTAGTAACCGTACCAGTGCTATTATACTGAATTTAATAGTTTAAAATGTTTAAAATCATAAAATCTTATATACAATCGAAAATATGAGACTGATATTGTATTTATCTTGAGGTTGGACGTGTTAAAGGTTGGAACATACGAATGGTTAAAGAAGAGTCACATGTTTTCCACTATCGGTGTAGTCTGCATATTTTCCATACTATAATTCTTATCTTAGTCGTAACAGTACAAATTCAGATCAAATTCTATTCTACGTCCATCCATATAGCTTGCTTAATACTTTATGTATGTGTATGGAATTCATCAAGTGCATTAATATTGCAAAGCAACATTGTTAATTAAATATTCAAATCATGTGATGTAAATAGTATGTAATAAATAAAATATTGAAGATCATATTGGTATTTTAATTTTACTTTCATCACATTTCTACAAAACTAACTCAAAAATGATAAATGGCGATCCAAGTAGTACCTATCTTTATCAGACTTTCAAGAAAGGAGCAGAGCCAGAGGGCCTAGCCAAGTGGCTCTGACTTTCGTCAACGCTAGTAGAATATAAAGAAAAATATATGGAATTGTCATTTTTTCGATAGCAAATGTCAATATCTAAAATTTTCTTACGGCACGGAAGCGGGCTAATCGTAGAGAATCTAATTGTGGAAGTGACAGCAAGCCCATTCTATAGTCCATTGCTGGCGTTCATTAGGAACATAAAAATCTTGTCACAGCAACCGAGCAATGTATTATAGGAATGGGCTTTCCACAATTGGGGAGAGATAAGAAACGGAAACGTCATAATGTTTTTGAGACATTTATTCGACATTTATAATATTTGCAATAATGACATTGCTTTCGTGGGTTGAATTATTTAAATACAGACTCCTCAGTTTACAGGTCTACATATAGTAGGCAGCACATCAAGTGGAACAAAATGTAACTTTACGCGACTTCGATAAGGCGTAGTGTAATACTTTGTGTGCAAGTTGATGTGCTGTCGACTGTACAAATTATTTTGATTTTAGATCTAATATTAACTAAAAATATGATATATGAACCTTTGTTCCTGGGCAAAATAAAACTGAGTAAAATGTTTTAACCGACAATGCCATCAAAGAGCAATCTTTTTTTAAACTAAAAGTGTATGTATGAATGTCGGTTCTCTTATGGCCAAATGTAGCCTAAAACGGCATGATGGATTCTGATGAGGTATCGTGAGATTTGTCTTGGCCATGAGACTGATGAAGTATACATTTTATGCCAAAAAAGCAGTCTGTATTTTAAAGAATTGATTACTAAACACGCCAGAAAGAACCGAGTGCCACAATTATTTTATCCTAACACATATATCGCCTCTCACATTTAAAACATCTAGTTATGAGGCTAACAACTTCAGAATTTAATTCGTTACACCTATTACAAAATAAAGTATGAATATAAACTTGACAATATTGAAATAAGAAATGTATTTAAAATGGCTAAATTCCTGTCAATATTGGGCTTAAATTAAATATTATTAAATTATTAAAACAATATATCACGGTGGCGATTCTCAGACGATAGATTTACATTACGATGTCATATCAAAATATTCTAATAAAAGTTTGAATATTACAAATAAGACACTGGATATCTTTCGGATATCGATCGTTAATAAGTAAAACTTGATTAAAGTGTTTTTATGAGAAACGACAGACGAGCCACCGGATGGTAAGCGGTCATCGTTGCCTTGCTTTGAGACACCTGCAGCATTTTTTAGAATATTAAATTAATATGACTTTTACCTCTAAACCCACGACAGGTTTATGCCAATCTGCCGACTGAGAATCGCTGTTGTTTGTCTACGGAAAAGTTAGTTAAATAACCAACCAAAATGTATAGGGTCCGACCGAAGATTCGGTTTTAGACAACTGTTTGTAATTTTTCAAGGTATACCCATATTTAGTCTAAAATGTAACAGCAATAGTATGTACAGTCGAAGACAGAGATAAGTATACAGGGGGCCTCAATAAGGTTGAGATTTTCTCAAAAACTACTGGACCGAATTTAATAATTATTTTGCAGTTACATACTTTTAACTTTTACCTATCAAACAGTGAAAGAATTTTTGCAATAGTCGAGTAGTTTTTGAGAAAATCTCAACCTTAAAAACTCTCCTGTACACCTTTCTCTGTGTTCCACCGTACCTATTTATCGAGGCACATTTAGTATTTTTTTATATTACCTTTTGGGCTTTTAAGATACTACAGATGCAAAGTCACAGAAATTGCACTCTAACTAAAACATTGGTTTAGCGAAATTGTTATGTCACATAACGTGGCTAAAATAATAATAAAAATATATCTAAAACTGACTGACAGTGATTCTGGCGTGTGAAGTAAACAAAGTCCGACTGGTCTAAAAATACTGCCTCCCTTTCCTACATGAAAGTTATGAAAAGGATAAGCACTACTTTTAGAAAATTAGAGATCGCACGACAGAATCGCTATCATTGACATCTTATTATAAGAAAAATTGCGATTCCGGATTCGCCCGAAATTAAATCGAAATTCGTTTTCGTTTACGGTTGAAATGGAAAAACCTTATTTCAGCCGGACACTAAATGAAAATATCAATTTGTCAATTCTAAAACAAGTTAAAGTCTTGTCTCTAGAGCAGACGCAAAAACGTACGTAATTACCTTTTAGTTAATAGTAGAACGGGTTAGTTATCTCTGAACGACGTCTCTCACCTCATCCCGTACTATGAAGCGAGGTAAGATAAAGTGAATTGAAAGCGATACGTATCGTTTTATTTCAACGTCAACTAACGGCCGACGTACAACGTTACGCGGAGTGTTACGGCGTCCAGCGGCACCGACCACCGGTGCACATTGTCGGACGGCGCAAGTTACAGGCGGACGGCGTCGTGCCGGCGGGCGGCGCCGCCCACAGGCGCGGTACACGGCGGACGCCGCGCCGTGACGTTGTACGTCAGCCCTTATACTTCGTCTCATGGCACGTTTTTCCGCCTGCCTTTGAAACATACTTTAGTAAAGAAATAACAGTGATTTAAAAGCGACGCTAAATACTGATAAATAAAATTGATCCCTATATATATCATATAAATTAACTTTTAATGCTGAACGCCTATGGACATTTGACTACCACGTCAAAATATAAATACATATATATTCACTCCGCATTTGAAGTCCTTTTAAAGTAATTTTACGGAGAATTTTTAAATAGAAAGTATTAAAACTGTATTTTGCACTATCCTAGTTTAACATACATTTAAACAGAGAGAATATAATATCTTATTTTTGGTAGTGAAATTGATTTAGGACGAAAATCAACATTAAAAGTTAAATTTCGATGAATCACATTAACTGAAGTCAGATGTTAAGATTGATTGAATCCTGTAAACGTTTTTGACTCCATTTCAATTACAATAACTACGTGCTAACATTAAGAAACATATATATTTACTAAGTTTAAACTGCGATTTGATTACAAATTGAAATAACAATTATATACTCAAAAAGACTAAGGTATATATAAATCTCAATAAGTTTTTATTTCGTTAAGGTCGAGAGCTGTCGCCCCATACAAGTTGTTAGCGCAACACATGTTGAAACCTGATCGAGATTGGTTATCAAAAGTTACTGCTACAAAAAAAATTATGTACAAGTTACATGGCTCAAATTCAGCATTTCCATCCCTTTAACCATAATCATACCATCAAGATGACGAATAAATTGTATAACTTATTAAAATAATCATTATTTCTATTGTTTTTGTGTGGAATTCAGCCACCCGTGTTACCATAAAAAATCTGTTGAACAATTGTCTAAATAATGTACTGAGATAAAACTGAAAATGAAAACGGGAAATGTTTCATTTTTAATTTGGCAACAGAAACTTTTGGAGTTAAGACGGTGGTGAATTACAAACGGGTCTGACGCAGAATGTGCACTTCGCAAAATGTACACTCGACAAAAAATGCGCATTTCGCATTTGGTGCACTTCTCAAAATGAGCACTTCGCAGAATGCGCACTTCGCAAAATGTGCATTTCGCAAAATGAGCACTTCGCAGATTGAGCACTTCGCAGAATGAACACTTTTTGTGGAAGTTGTTAATTAATAAAAAAGATATGGGTACTGGGTATTTAAAATAAAATAAACACTTTTACAAAGTAATCATTTATTTAAAAAGTAATCCACTAAGTTTTGACTGTCAATTAAATATTTTTATGTATATTCTATGTAAGGAAATATTTAATTGACAGTCAAAACTTAGTGGATAACTTTTTAAATAAATTATTACTTCGTAAAAGTGTTTACTTTATTTTAAATACCCAGTACCTATATCTTTTTCATTAATTAACAACTTCCACAAAAAGTGCTCATACTGCGAAGTGCTCATTTTGCGAAATGCACATTTTGCGAAGTGCGCATTCTGCGAAGTGCTCATTTTGAGAAGTGCACCAAATGCGAAATGCGCATTTTTTGTCGAGTGTACATTTTGCGAAGTGCACATTCTGCGTCAGACCCTTACAAACATATCAACTTGTTCGCGTTTCCTAATTTTATATAATAATACAATAACATATCCATATATCAATCAGATTTCAACGTGTGTTGCGCTAACGACTGTGACGTCATCGGCTATTCCGTCGGCCTTAGGAACCGCAAGCCCAATGATTACGAATAAACCTAAGAAGTACATAAATATATCAGTCAGTGGGCTGTAACGTAAGCTATTTTATTTCACTATCTACGGCCATATGTACAGTCGACAGCACACTAATGGCAACATTCAAAGGAGACAGGTGCGATTCAGCTGCAGCCCTTTGTAAAGCTGAAATGGTCACTCATAGGGTTCAATTCACATGCAAAAAGAAAAATGTCCGCGGTTTTTTTCTGTATTTGCTTTCAAGTACAAAATCCTTCGCTTGTTGTTTTCGTCGGATTTTGTACTTAAAGCGAATACAAATAAAGATTCTTATTTTGTGCATCAACCGCGAACATTTTCCCTCTGGAACTGTGGAATCCTTTGTCACGTTTATGGTTAACATCTACAATCGTCTCCGAATCGGCCTTATCCCTTGTCGTGATGCCGTATGCCATCCAACACTCATAACTCCATACATTCATCTCACCTATTTTCCTATACATCTATTAAATATAATCTTAAATACATAAACTACACCCACTTGTTCGATTTCATGATAACTTATTAATTATTATACAACATCAAAAAGTATCCGATATACAAGGTTGCAAAATGCATTTTAAATTCTTACAATTAACGTGAAGTTCATGTTTTACATTGAAAACAATATAGGAATAAAATTAAGTTTAATTTATTAGTGTTCTTTACATAGTCAGGTCAATACTAGAAAGAAAATATAAAACATCCTCTAAAACAGTTGTTAAAGCCCACAGACCACTTACCCCATAGACCAGTAACAGCACGCCCGTGTCTGCCCGCACATTAGCGCAAAATTGCTTCGCGACACGTGTAACCTAGAGATATTATTGACATGGACCATCTCTTTAATACGGCACCCCTGTCCCCCGCTTCGTCTCTATGCGCTCATCGTTGACATAATTTTTCGCTTGCAAATGACAATGCCAGATTCTGCCCCACCATCAACCGCATGATGAACAAGATAACGAATAAATGTAAAAATATCTCCGTTTTTTATTAAAATTATTGGTTTAAAATAAAGTTTTGTACAACATGCTAGTCGAAAAAACAGCCTTATTAGAATTCAGAAAATAGTAAGAGATCAAAGCGAATTATTCATTGTCTTTGTTATCATTTTCTACTACTCTCGCAACTACTGATTATAATTATGCAATATGAAACCTGTAATATGTCCCCAACAAAATGATATATGAGCTTCAATGGTCACGTAGGTGACCAAAGGTGGGGCAAAGCTCCATTGAAATGTGGCAATGTCATTTGTACCGATTTCTCTGTCTTTGGGGTAAGTGGTCTGTTCTTAAGCCTAATACCAGCTTAGATAGGCAATTTGATTACCAAGTCTAGTCCATATTGAATTTTTTTTAATATGAACAATTTCAAACAACACTCAATACTTTTCGTTTCACAACCCGCATCCAATCATTTTCAAACCACACACACAGGCGAAGAAATTCTAATCTTTCACAATTTTAGTAAAACCTAAAGTATTTCTAGACTTGCCAAAAGTGTAAATTATCTCTACAACAGTCTTGATACTAAAGGTCTAGCATATAAGTTAATAGCTTTACGAATAGTTTTAAAATCAATCAGTGCTATTCCGCCTAGTGTTGTATTTTAAACCGAGGCCCAAGTCAAGTGTCTTATTTTGTAAACAAAAACTACCCTCCCCCACTAACATTTTAAGCTATTCTGTGGTTATTGCATAGTTATTTACACATTATTAGATCGGATTACTTTATTTTCACAATGATGAACAAATTCATTCTATCAATTCCTTCAGTGTTACATCACAACAGGTATTTAGACGATCATATTTGTGTACAAAATAAGACACTCGATTTGGGCTACGATATACCTTTATACTGCTTTACTATATTTCATGGTTAGTACCATGGTAGTCCAAGTACTGTTTTTACCAATCATATAATCACTTCTTTACATTGTTCCACACTTTGTTCACATTTAGCGGTCATTTTAAGTAAAATACATTAACAGAAGCATACAATTGGCGAAGCAAAATAAAATTGCCGTCATTCTAAAACGCCATTTACACAAAAACAGTTTCTCGAACGATGTGGGCGAGAATATCGAACGACATTCTCGTTTGGGAGTACACTCCATACGATTCGTTCGTTCGACGTTTGTTTACACTAGGCAAGAATATACTTGCCTGATAATCACGCCTGAACGCTTTCGAGAAACTATTCTTGTTTAACAAGGTGTATATCGAAACGTCACAATCAATAACTTAAAATATTTACGATATTCCCGATCACAATACACTTTCTTTCTAAATTCACTTGAAAGTAATAAGAATAACTAACGTTCGAGAACGATCCTTGCGTCAGTAATGCGTTTCATACCAATTGCCTTCATAGAAGCTACAAAATTCGGTCAAACATACCTTTCAGACGATTTATATAGACATAAGTTTTATTTACATAATGCACAAAGAACCAAGTCAGTCAGGTAACAAAGTTTTAAGAGTTTTAGGCTCTATTCAGCAGGACCACAAGACAGCGACACAAATTATTCACGTCCGCGCCGCGGCGCGCCCGCCTTGAAAAACCAAGTCATTTGCGTCGTCGTCGCGAATTAGCGATGACCAAAAGGACGACGCCTAAAACGACATGTCTGGTTTAGATGACCCACTACATGTAGATGTAGTTGGTGTTTTTATGCTTTTATGGCATATTCTGCGTATTCTGATACATTTTGGATAATCCCACTATTCCATCCCATAATACATAAACGCGAAAGTTTGTATGGATGGATGGATGTTTGTTGCTCTTTCACGCAAAAACTATTGAATGGATTTTAATGAAACTTTACAATCTACATCATAATAACGTTTAGGCTATAATTGTGACGTGTTTGTCAGTAGATGGGTGACAGTGTGCAGGGAATGTCTGAGACTCTGCGAGGTGATGCATCCATCCAAATACTGGACTATATCATCATATAGTCCAGTATTTATTAATTATTATTGCATAAACTTTGTTTCGTGTTATTATTGTTAGTTTTAATTATGTGTATTTTATTATAGTTACCTATTAAGTTCACAGTGAATTAGTTATTACAACTGTAATGCTGTGTTACTATATATTTCAATAATAAATAATAAAATAGATTTTGAAGAACTCACATTTCTCTTGAAGGAGTATCCCAGCTCCGTGGAAAGTACCAGGATTTACCGATATAAGAAAAAAAAACATCTATCTTGAGGCATCCTATATTCCAGGCCTTTAGAAAGTACCAGTATATGCCGATCTTTAGAGAACTCACATTTATCTTCAAGTTTCCTATATCCTACCTCTGAGAAAAGTATCAGGATTTGACAATCTTAGATAACTCACATTTATCTTGAATCATCCTATAGCCTAGTTCTGTAGAAAGTACCAGGATTCACCGATCTTAGAGAACTCCTATTTATCTTGAAGCTTCCTATATCCTAGCTCTGTAGAAAGTATGAGGATTTGACGATCTTAGAGAACTCATATTTATCTTAAAACATCCTATATCCTAGTAAGTTACCAGGATTTCCAGGCCGTCCTATTTCTCGCGTCCTGTCCGTTCTAGTCCCTTCCAGAATGTTCTCTCGTATGATTTAGGTGGAGAGGTATAGCCGGTGGTAGTCGTTTGCGCCGAATGCCGCGTTGCATTTGGGGCATTTCCGTTGCCTCGTCTCGTAGCGCGTGCGCAGACAGTCCCAACAGAACACGTGGAAGCATTTCGTTAGCACCGCGTCTTTGCGCTTCACCTGGAACAATAGGTATGTGTTTATAATACTTATGATTATGACGTTTAGGTCAGCACAGCAGACACAGTACGTAAACTCCTGACAAAACAATCGATAGAGAAGCACAACAAACTTTGGGCATCTGGCAAAAACTGCAACTAGGCACGCGCACTTCTCCCGAAGATTAACAATAAGCTGACAAACAATCCCATAATACAGAACCGGGCAAACCTAAGAACTCTAGTTGCTGTACTGACCGAACATTGTCTTCTAAACAAGCATCTACACACTATTGGAGTGACTGATAGTCCTCTGCGCAGAGGGTGCCTTGACGAGGTCAAGACAGTGGAGCACGTCGCGGAAGTAATTCGCAAGTCTCCTCGCGACTCCGCCATAGGGCGGCGAGACGGAACACAGAGGGGTTATTAGTCGGTAAGAGTCCGACATAACCTTCCTCGCCTCCCCGTAGCAAGGATCATAATATCTAAATGATTTTCCCCCCGAAAAAAAAAAAGTGGAGCACATCTTGCTCAACTGTCCCGCTACCGAAGAATCCCGAGTGGAAATGGGTATGAGGACTGATACACGCATATCAGTGTCGGAAAGCCTGCAACAGTGGAGCTGTCAGCCGGCAACCCTGCTGCGCTACTTCAGCGAGCTGTGGGGTGGCAGGGCTGACAGCGCGGGGGAAATACACAAAACTCTCACCTCGTGGAGTCGGTGCAGAGTCTCTCACCCCCTTTAAGATTACGGATATACGGAGGGAGAATAATTTTGTTTATTTCACTTAAGTATGTCAACAATACAACTTCAATAAAGGGCTAGAATAAGACTATATTGGTGAGCGCTAGGACTAGCGCTAGCTAGATACGGCTTTTCAGGCCGTAATAAACATTTCACCCATTCCGAATACTCTAGTATTCGGCCTTTGAATCGGTCTTTCAATCTTAAGGATTTTTTTATTCGAAAACCGTTACTGAACACCCTTACTTCACGCTCTAACTTCATGACAAATCTATACCAAAATTTGCTCACATATGCATTTGCATACACGTTTTTTAAATCAATATCCCGTTCCCATGGTATATTCTAAAACCCTTTAGTTACTGAGAAACATCCAAAGTGTGGGTAGCCTTACCTTGCACGACGGGCACGTGAGCGTTTCCTTGTACTCGCGTATCTCCTCGAGCAGCACCTCGTCCATGCTGCTGCCGGCCTGCTCCATCTTCTTCATGCGCTCGGCCTTACGACGCAGGATGGCCAACTCCTCCTGGCAACACCACGGAAACGTAGTAATATGTGGGGGGTTTAAGTGTAGTGTCGCGCTGGGCGGAGGAGGGTTATGATTTTCGAGTGTATGTATGTATATCGCAGCCCAAATCAAGTGTCCTATTTTGTAAACAAAAACTCCATTTTAGGCTGATTATTGCATAGTTATTTTCACATTATCGGATCACATTAATTTCACAATGATGAACAGGTTTAATCAATCAGTTCCTTCAGTGTTACATCACAACAGGTAATTAGACGATCATATGTGTATACAAAATAAGACACTTGATTTGGATTGCGGTATATGTCTAATTCTTTAGCACGCGCTGCAGCCTAAACGGCTTGATAGATTTTAACATATAAGGTGTCGTTAGATTCGTCTTGATTGTAGGAGTGACATAGGCTATAAAAATTTATTCAAAATGGCTTAAATTTTAGGCATTCTGTTTTTATTTTGTATTTTAAATAAGTTCTGCTGTTGCCGCAAATTCTATATCAGTTTATAGTTTTGAAATATCACTTACATGTGGGATGTAGGTGGCTGTAACAGCGCCTTGGCTTTCCCCATGTCCGAGGAAGCCAAGGCACTTTATAGGTTAGTAAGACTTGGATTTAAGCTAGTTTAGTGTTAGCATATAATAGGTACTCCAAGTTATGTAGTCATATGGAGGCACGATAGAGCACCTTAGTCGCATAGCGACCAAGCTCTCCAATAAAGATTTTTTAAAAATCTCTTAAATTGGCGAAATTGTGGACTGGACACACTTATCGTTTCCACCTAGGTAGGTATATAAAATACTGGCTAGTGCGTAGAAACGAGCGGAGACGGTTAGGTTCAAAAACACAAAGATAGAACAGTTCACAACTTACATGTAGTCTCTTAGTTTTATACGCTTCTGCTTCCAGCGCACTTGTTTTCTCTGCGACCACCTGCTGTGCTTCTTTCATTTGCGCGTGGTATTTCTCTGGAACAACGAACACTTATATTTAATAAGAGGTGACGGTCGTAGCCCCGTTGCGGTGGTGATCATACGATAAATAATCTCTTAGCAGTGGTCCACCTTCTAGCATTGAGCACTTCCCTAGCTATAGACACCAACAGTACTCATTACTTTAGTAGTGAACACTCACCTAGCAAAGAATAAGTAGGCATTCTTACCAGTGGCCACTTTACTAGCAGTGGACACTTTTCTAGTAGACACTTTTCTATTTACAGAATTAGTTACACTATTGCACTCACTGTCCACTACTAGAAAAGTGTCCACTGCTAGAAAAATAGTGGACACTTTTCTAGCAGTGAACACTGACCTAGCAGTAGGCACTAATACCAGTGAGCCCTCTTCTTTGTGCAATAGTGTAACTAATTCTGTCGTTCATATTTATTTATTCAATACATAACTGACTGGTTTACAGATATCACCAAATCACCGAGTCAGTTACAATAAAATAATGCTGCTTACAATAATCAACTATACAATTAGGGTAAATTAGTGTAGCTGTTAAGATAGCAATATATATTTTTATACAGGGAACACCATGGATCGGCAAAAACATCAGCATCATTTATGCTACATCGCGTAAGAGCGAGCGGGACGACTCGCTTAGAGGCGACTAATATTAGTTTAAGCAATCTAGAATAGCTACAAATGTTTGTCTAACACTCACCTAGATGTAGCTTGAGATCCGCAGCCGACTGCGCGGACTCGATGGCCTTCCGCTTGTGCATCTCCATCGCCTGCTGCCGCAGCAGCAGCTCCTTCTCGACTGCAGTCAGCGTGGCCTGCAGCAGCCGCTCCTTCTCCTCCAGCCGCCGAGCGACCGCACCCATCGATTCGATCTGCTGATCCCGCGTCACAACCTGCGGTTAGCCGCACCAGTAAAGTGGTAGAAGAAGAAAACAAAAACGTAACGAGGACAAACAAAATACAAAAAAAGATTAGGAAAATAATCAAGGTTTAAAAAGTAACAAAGAACTTAACTAACTACACTAATATACAGTTTCCGGCAGTTAAGTTGATTCAAAATGGCGGTAGTTCGTGAAGGTGGACTCGACAGCATTGGTAACACTTAGATGCAGATGATAAAAACGGACCCCAGTCCAAAATGTTCAGAAAGGTGACCGCGACTTCCATCGTTATCGTAATCGCTTTCAATTTGACACATGGACGCTTTACATTGCTGCTATGTTTTTGCAAGTTTTAACAAACGACGACGAAACGCAGCCATGCAAATCGTTCAAGTGACAAAATGAAAACGATAACGTAAACGATTGAAGTCGCGGTCACCCCCTGTTTTTGTTTACAATTTCGCTGTCAACTTAGCTGCAGGGATGTATTTTAATTTTAGTTGCACAATTTAAAAAACAAAAGATATAAAAAGGGAAAAATAATTTAATAATAAAATCATTAATGACTTTAATATGACTTTAGAAAAACTAGCTCAAAACCTTTATTCTTGCGTGTAACATTATATTTATATAATTTATTAGCTCAAAGTGACCCATGTTGTTTTGTTATTTTGTTTTTATGTTCCCTATATTATTTAAATATCTGTTTATTGATTGATCAGTACGTTTATGTATCTATTATTGTTTTGTATGATATTATACTCGGTAAATAAGTTTCCCGGTGATTGACATTGTACTCACCCTGTAAAATTGTTGTACATTAAATATGGTTAGGTTACGAACCTAAATTTATTTAAAATTGTATTGTTACGATACCATAGGTACATTACTAAATTTTTTAATTTAATTGACTAATGAGTTATAACATTAATATTGTACAATGAAATTTTCTATTTGAATATACAGGGTGTAACGGAAAGGGTATATGAAGCCGAAGGGAGTTTTCAGTATCGGTAACTGAACAACTTTTGTTCTACGACTTTTCGATTTTCGCGAATTTATTTTTCGACTTTTCATACATTTCGTACCGGTCAGCTGATCGATTTGTATGAGACATTAATTTATTTTTAATTTTTATTCGAAAAGTCGTAGAACAAAAGTTGTTCAGTTACCCATACTGAACACCCTGTGTAGTGTATAGTATGTAGTGATAAATAATTGTTTATTTCTTCTAAAGGCGAACTCAATGCCTTGCAGCATATTCATCAGTTAACATATAGTCATGCGGGACAGGTGTAAAAATGGAATAAAATTAAGTGAGGAGTTCCGTTTTACCACCTGAAGTATGGACGTCTCAATCTGGCGTCCAACTGGTGTCATGTTACCTGCTCCTGTAGCAGCTGCTTCTCCTCTCGAAGCAGCTTGTGAAGGGAATTAGCTTTGATGCGCTCAGACATCAACTTGAAGTTGGCGTCGTCTTTCTCGCGGAGCTGTTGGATCAGACGCGAGTTCTGCTCCTGCATGTCCTCGAACGCCTGCCCTGTTACTTCCATCTCGTTCAGTAGAGCCTCTTCCTCCTGGAGTGGTTAAAAGGGATATGAATAGAGCAGGGGGTCGACCACTTTCTTCGTTTTCACTTTTCTCGTGCGGTTTAGTGACCAAACCTATTGTCAGAGTTATTTTGGGCTTATGTATAAATTATTTCACTAATAGATATTTTAGAGTTATAGATAGTTTTTAGACTTTCAACTCTATGTGGTTATAAAAAGAAAACTCCAGTACTTTTAGAAAATCATTTTTAAATACTCCATCATTTTTAGGGTTTCATACCTCAAGAGGAAAAAAGGAACCCTTATAGGATCACTATGTTGTCCGTCTGTCTGTCGAGACCTATATCTCCGAAACACGTGGACGGATCAAGTTGAAATTAATACACAACATTCAGGTCTGCGTCAGGTCAGGGTTGCGTTGCACAGAAGCCTCGGTGTGCGAGTCCGACTCGCACTTGGCCGTTTTTTATACTATCTGGAGAATTGACATTGGCGAAATTACATCTTTAAAAGAGAATCCGTTAAATAAAAATAGAATGGAAATATACAAAATTAAACTTAATGTGCCCCCTGTATTCTTTTCTCTGTTTTATACGGTACCTGTGAGCCGGCGAACGGTCGCGAAAAGGCATGCAGCGGGTCTGCGTTGGGCCGCGCGCACGACAGCTGCTTCTGGAGCTCGTACTTCTGCTCCTCCAGCTGCTTGATCTTGCGGAGCGCGTCTTCGTCCGCCAGGCGGCGCTCGCGTTTGCTCTCCTGCGAATAATTGTAATGAATTAGGTACATAAAATTACCTATCGCGTACGTAATACAAACTTAATGTCAAACATATTAGTATAACTTAGTAATTGTAATATCGGTCTTCGCATCCCTAATAATCAAGATGATATAAACCGTACCTATGTGCTCACAGATTGCATATTTTATTTACATGTAGAACATGTCTCCAAAAGCTCGCATGCATTTGAGTACAACGTTAGTAACTCATTACAACTTATTAGTTTGTGGGCGTGGTGGGCTGAGGACCGAATCCCTGAGAAAGCGTTTCCTAATTTTTTGTTTATCGCTGACAATATTTGACAAAACCTAATTACGTCCCTTCAATAAACAACGTGACTATGCGAGTAAAATAGCACATCAATATCACCATCCCATTATCCATCCGCTCGTTAAAAATAACCAACTTTTCATTTAGGCAAATTAAGTATCTCGTAAAAATATTCGACACCCACATTTAATCCGCGATGTCTAAAATTCTACATCAGCAACATCTATGGTTTAAACTAGGTTTATGGCCGCGCCTGAGTCTACAGTAATGGAGACACATTCGTAGTAAATGCGCTGTTGCGTTGCCGTTGCCGCGCGTTGGTTCTGTCTGCTGGATTTTCATTCCAAACTCCTGGGGTCGTTGACATTTTACTACTTGATTCACATCTCACTCATTACCTCCTAAAGGAAAAAGGTGGGTAATAAGTCAGATATGCACCACTTAGTAAATCCTCCAGAGTGATGAGCATGGCACGAAGTGGACCCTTTTAGTCGCCATTGGTAGAGCATTTTCATTCCGATCTCCTTGGGTCGTTGACATTTTACTACTTGATTCACATCTCACTCATTACCTCCTAAAGGAAAAAGGTGGGGAATATGTCAGATATGCACCACTTAGTAAATCCTCCAGAATGATGAGCATGGCACGAAGTGGACCCTTTTAGTCGCCATTGGTAGAGCATTTTCATTCCGATCTCCTTGGGTCGTTGACATTTTACTACTTGATTCACATCTCACTCATTACCTCCTAAAGGAAAAAGGTGGGTAATAAGTCAGATATGCACCACTTAGTAAATCCTCCAGAGTGATGAGCATGGCACGAAGTGGACCCTTTTAGTCGCCATTGGTAGAGCATTTTCATTCCGATCTCCTTGGGTCGTTGACATTTTACTACTTGATTCACATCTCACTCATTACCTCCTAAAGGAAAAAGGTGGGTAATAAGTCAGATATGCACCACTTAGTAAATCCTCCAGAGTGATGAGCATGGCACGAAGTGGACCCTTTTAGTCGCCATTGGTAGAGCATTTTCATTCCGATCTCCTTGGGTCGTTGACATTTTACTACTTGATTCACATCTCACTCATTACCTCCTAAAGGAAAAAGGTGGGGAATATGTCAGATATGCACCACTTAGTAAATCCTCCAGAGTAATGAGCACGGCACGAAGTGAACAACGAAGTAGTATATGTGAATAGATAGTCATAAATCATAATCCCATCCCACTAATTATAAACGCGAAAGTTTGTATGGATGGATGGATATTTGTTGCCCTTTCACGCAAAAACTAATGAATGGATTTTAATGAAACTATACAATAATATAGCTCACAATTCAGAATAACACATAGGCTGTAATTTATAAAGATCCTGCGCAGACGAAGTCGCTGGCAGAGGCTAGTATTATAATATAATGATAAAACTACAATGCTTTCCGAACTTCGAAGCGATTAGCAATAAACGTGGCTTAAATAAAAGACAACGCTCCCTTTCTATCATTATCTACCGAAGTGTGAAAGTGACAAAACACCGTTTAAAGCGGGTTTATGGCTAACCGCGCGTGAGCCTGTACTAATGCCGTCGCGTTTGAAGAAAATGCGTGTTTTGTCCTATTTATTCCATAGACTTCGCTATTACGTTGCAATTGCCGCGTATTGGTTCTGTAAGCTGGATTTTCATTCCGCGAACTCTTTGGTCGTTAACATATTACTACTTGATTCTATCTCACTCATTGCCTCCTAAAGGTAAAAAGGCCCGGCAACGAATCAGATATGCACCAATTAGTAAATCCTCCAGAGTGATGAGCGTGGCACGGAGTGGATCCTATTACAAAAATAAGACACTTGATTTGGCCTTGGGTTTATTCATTCATGTTCCATTGATAAGTTGCTGTTGCTGCCGAAGAGGCATGCTTTTGTCTTATTACGCGTTCCGTGAGTTTCGCTGGTCTTCACGTTGCCGTTGCCGCGCGTTTATTTTATCTGCTGGATTTTCATTCCGAACTCCTGGGGTCGTTGATATTTTACTACTTGATTCCCATCCCATTCATTACCTCCTAAAGGAAAAAGGTAGGGTAATAAATCAGATATGCACCACTTAGTAAATCCTCCAGAATGATGAGCATGGCACGAAGTAAGTTGCTGTTGATGCACATAGAGGCGCTTTGATTCAGTCTGCTGGGTTTTCATTCCGAACTCCTGGGGACGTTGACACTTTACTACTTGATTCCCATCTCATTCATTACCTCCTAAAGGAAAAAGGTCGGGTAATAAATCAGATATGCACCACTTAGTAAATCCTCCAGAATGATAAGCATGGCACGAAGTAAGTTGCTGTTGATGCACATAAAGGCGATTTGATTCAGTCTGCTGGGTTTTCGTTCCGAACTCCTGGGGACGTTGATATTTTACTACTTGATTCCCATCTCATTCATTACCTCCTAAAGGAAAAAGGTAGGGTAATAAATCAGATATGCACCACTTAGTAAATCCTCCAGAATGATGAGCATGGCACGAAGTTGCTGTTGATGCACATAGAGGCGCTTTGATTCAGTCTGCTGGGTTTTCATTCCGAACTCCTGGGGACGTTGACATTTTACTACTTGATTCCCATCTCATTCATTACCTCCTAAAGGAAAAAGGTAGGGTAATAAATCAGATATGCACCACTTAGTAAATCCTCCAGAATGATGAGCATGGCACGACGTAAGTTGCTGTTGATGCACATAGAGGCGCTTTGATTCAGTCTGCTGGGTTTTCGTTCCGAACTCCTGGGGACGTTGACATTTTACTACTTGATTCCCATCTCATTCATTACCTCCTAAAGGAAAAAGGTAGGGTAATAAATCAGATATGCACCACTTAGTAAATCCTCCAGAATGATGAGCATGGCACGAAGTAAGTTGCTGTTGATGCACATAGAGGCGCTTTGATTCAGTCTGCTGGGTTTTCATTCCGAACTCCTGGGGGACGTTGACATTTTACTACTTGATTCCCATCTCATTCATTACCTCCTAAAGGAAAAAGGTTGGGTAATAAATCAGATATGCACCACTTAGTAAATCCTCCAGAGTGATGAGCATGGCACGGAGTGGATCCAATTAGTCGGCTTAGGTACAGGGGATGATGATTACAGACATTATGAACATTACTACAAATTACAAATATATATAGCTCGACTACCACTGACTGACTGACTGACTGACTCACTGACTGACTGACTGACTCACTGATTGACGTGCCCGTTTAGTCTGAAGGAGTTGAAGTCGGCAATTAGATCGACAGTCTCGACCGATTTCGACGGTGTTTTTCAGTGCGCGAAGAAACGTCACCGGCGACGCGGGCGTGGTGTGCTCACCTTGAAGACCGTCGAAATCGGTCGAATCTGTCGGTCTAATTGCCGACTTCAACAATATAAGTGAGTGATATCCGTTTATATATAATAATTATGAACACACTACATATATTTAGAAAATACATTACTTGTAGGTTTGATGCATTCATATCATACCACCACCGCAAACCACGCTACAACTACAATACATGATCGGACACTAATTTGAACGAAAAAGAATAGTTTAAGTTTTAAGTTAAGGGACAAGGGCCGCCTCATCTCGAGTCGTTCCGTATTCTTCGTACGAAACTCCATACTGCAACGCACACAAATCGCCTCCGTAACAGCATCACCTCACATTATTTTGAATACTTGGTTGACAGCGCGGGGCGAGGCCGGTGCCAGGTAGAACATTTTTTTACTGCATCAACCAACTCTCGTATTCCTGCTAAAGAGAACTGTGAAATCAGTTTTTCGATATCTCAAGAAAATACTAAGCTAAGTCAAGTGGTAGACGAATGCTCCATCTCTTTTTAGCAAAACGGTATTTAGTATAAACTTTGTACGGCGCTACCTCAATGTAACGACACAGCCACAATACATCGTGTACTGTTTCTGTCTCTTTCTAACACAACTTTTCTAAATACCTGTAGTTACTTCATTTTGAAACTAATTTCAATTTCACAGTTGATCATGAATTTGTGTCTATTTTGCATTGATCTCCTATAAACAACTAGATACACAAAGGTCTTACTAAAACGTCCAAATAAGGGTCAATTGTTAACGTCCAAATAATGTCCAATAAAGAAAATGATCATTCATCCGTTTGGACCTTCTTTGCGCTCGGACATTTTTAGAAGGCAGACTGTGTATCTAGTTGTTTATAGGAGATCAATGCTATTTTGTAATAATAGGTAATGTAAAATATTTAATTTTCGATACTTGTGAAGTACCCTATTCGCACGGAGCGCATTTTGCCGTCAATATCAATCGCGTGTTCCTGACCTGCGCCATCTTTGCTTTCTGCCTGTGGTCCTCGAGCTCCTGTCGCGCCTTCCTCTCGGCCGCCATGAGCTGCACCTTGTCGCGCTGCTCCTTGCCCGCACCCTTGTACATGTCCAGGAGTAACTTCAGCTCCTTCTGCTCGTTCACTGCCTTCCTATGACAATCACAAGACAATAGGGATGGTTACTGTTTTTGGGAAACTGTTTAAATATGTCGAAAACAGAGATAAGTATACAAGGGGCCTCAATATGGTTGAGATTTTCTCAAAAACTACTGGACCGATTTTAATAATTATTTTACAGCACATAGTTTTAACCTTTATCTATCTAACAGCGAAAGACTTATTTCAATAGGTCAAGTAGTTTTTGAGAAAATCTCAACCTTAAATCTCTACTGTACACCTTTCTTCGTCTTCGACAGTACATTTGTCCTAATACAACCTCTAATATTTATAGTAACAAAAAATATATTTTAGCGCGTCTCATCGAGGCTTCTGGAGGCCATAGAGCTGGCGGCTATTTTGGCCAGCGCATTAGCCTGGCCATACAAAGAGGAAATGCTGCCAGTGTTCTGGGCACGTTGCCTCGATACGAAGCAGTGGAAGGCATCTTTTATTTTTAATGTTTTTCGTTGCCGTTTTCATTTTGACACATACGACGCGATACATCACCGCAATATTGACGTAAGTTTTATTAGACGATAAAGGAACGCAGTAATGTACATAATTGCGTCATCCATGAGTCACAACGAAAACTATGAAAGTCGCGGTGGATACTGTGGCACTAACTTGAGCTGCTGCTTCAACTCCTTGATGAGCTGGTCCTGCTCCTGCAGCTTGGCGCGGCTATGCTCCTTGGTAGCTGGCGGCTTGGTGTCCAGGCTCGGAACACCGCTGGGACCCTCATCGCCCTGCAAAGAAGTACCAATAGTCTTGTAATCTCGGAAGAAACATTGTGCTACGGACCCCTGCCTGTCGTAAAACGACACACAGCATCAGCAGACGGCGACTCCATTTGCCGCGAACGGCAGACGGCATTATTATTATTATTTATTAGCTTTTTGCGATATTAAAATATTTACATGTCAATTGTTATAATAATGAGTCAACTAATTTACTACATGTCATTTTAAAATAGATTATTTTTTTTAAGATCGCTATTCGGATAATTTTAAGAGGTATCTTATTTTCTAAATTATCACAAATCATCCAACTGCTGGGCAAAGGCCTCCCCCTGTGCTTTCCAGAATGTCTGGTCTCTGGCAGACGGCATTACCTTACAGTAATGTTAGCTGGACTTTCATTCCAAACTCCTTGGGTCGTTAACATTTCACTACTTGATTCACATCTCACTCATTACCTCCTAAAGGAAAAAGGTGGGTAATAAGTCAGATATGTACCACTTAGTAAATCCTCCAGAGTGATGAGCATGGCACGAAGTGGATCCTTTTAGTCGCCATTGGTAGAGCATTTTCATTCCGATCTCCTTGGGTCGTTGACATTTTACTACTTGATTCACATCTCACTCATTACCTCCTAAAGGAAAAAGGTGGGTAATAAGTCAGATATGCACCACTTAGTAAATCCTCCAGAGTGATGAGCATGGCACGAAGTGGATCCTTTTAGTCGCCATTGGTAGAGCATTTTCATTCCGATCTCCTTGGGTCGTTGACATTTTACTACTTGATTCACATCTCACTCATTACCTCCTAAAGGAAAAAGGTGGGTAATAAGTCAGATATGCACCACTTAGTAAATCCTCCAGAGTGATGAGTACGGCACGAAGTGGATCCTTTTAGTCGCCATTGGTAGAGCATTTTCATTCCGATCTCCTTGGGTCGTTGACATTTTACTACTTGATTCACATCTCACTCATTACCTCCTAAAGGAAAAAGGTGGGTAATAAGTCAGATATGTACCACTTAGTAAATCCTCCAGAGTGATGAGCATGGCAGGAGGTAGATCCTATTATAATCGGCTATCGACCGAAGCCTTAGGCGGAGGGATGTTAGCAATATGAATATCTACTATAGTCACCTCTGGGTCTGGTTCCTCCTTCTTGACAGCGAGTGGTTTCTCATCGGGCTGGTCGCCAGCAGGCGCCGAGGGTCGGGCGCCGGCCTCATCCAGCTCCTTCCTTACCTGATACAACAACGGCTGCATTGTAACACCAACAAAATAGTCATACATAACGCTGCAGTCAGAAAGATAAGGTATATCATAGTTAATTAATTAAAATGATATTTAATGCCACATAGAATCGAACCTAGTACTTATTCCATTTTAAGTTGATGGATTCAGAATTTGATTTGAAACCAAAATAATAAATAGGTAGCAATTAATTATTATCAGGTTTTTTTCTGGACCTCGTCAAAAATTTCCCACAGTATTACCACAGTATTCTCAATTCCCCACCTAAAACTACTTGCCGACCTATGCTAACCGTTAGAACGTTGCTTGCGCTGTAGTGTGCGAAGGAACTTGAAAAAGTCTCCGTTTGAAAAAGACAGTCGAAATCAGTCTAAACTGTCAGTCTAAACACTAGCTTCAACCAAACAAGTGAGTTTACCACAGTCCAAACGAATACAGAGATAAGTTTACAGGGGGCCTCAATAAGGTTGAGATTTTCTCAAAAACTACTGGACCGAATTTAATAATTCTTTTACAGTTACATAGTTTTAATTTATATCTAACAGTGAAAGAATTCTAGCAATAGGTCATGTAGTTATTGAGATAATCTCAACCTTAAAAACTCTTCTGTAAAACTTTTCTCTGTGTTAGACAGTATAATAATTTGATGTAGGGTCACTACAGTTTTATTCCAAACATATCACCTTGTTGAGCTCCTGACTAGTGTCCTTATATTTCCTCTTGTACCTATGCACCTCTCCCTTCAGCTGTTGGTTGTGGTTCTGTAGCGACGTGATGAGATGCCGCATCTCCCTGTTGATTGGCCCCGTCTGTTCATTGGCCGCTAGGTTCTGTTCGAACTCTATGCGCAGCATTTCGTACTCTTTGCGCAGTTGGCCCAAGACGTCTTCTAATTGAATCATTTCGGCACGGAGGGCCTTCTGTCTGCCTAATTCTTCGCTCTGGAATAGGGAATAGTGTCATGAGAAGCGGCACGATATTCTATTGTAATCGATTTTATTTTGACAAGTGGATGAAGTCTTTTCACCCCTAACTTCGGGCGTGCGGGCCTTGAGGCCCTGTCTACCCGGGCATGAGCTCGCCGGATAATCCGACAGTGAGATTGAACCCGCTTGGGATGCTTTCGGAAGTTTGGTGGGTCGGTACGTCCGGTACACAGCTCAAACCCGCCGCTTAAGGTGACAGGGAACGAGGATATAATCGTCAATTCATCAGTAACCACACGATCCCGTACCTCCATCATCTCAATCTGCCTAATGTGCAGGTTTTTTGCGTTCTGCAAAGAAGATCATCTCAATCTCAATGACGCCTCTTGTGTACTTTTCTGTGTGTTCTTCTGTATCTACCTCGATTATATTTGCATGTAATATTTATCTAAGATATATAAGATAAATACGTAATACTTTCTCTGACTGTCTAGGGCGCCCTAGGCAAATAATAAATAAGTAATTAACTATGATTGTTTGCTTACGACTACGGCCATATTACGCAAGTCTCACCTCCATCATCTCAATCTGCCTCATGTGCAGGTTCTTGGCGTTCTGCAGCTGCATCCTGGTCTCGTCGAGCGCGGTCTTCATCTGCATCGACTCGTTGTACAGCACCGAGAACTGGCTCTGTAGGCACTTGTACTCCGTCGTCTCCACTATCACGGACTCGGGCAGCTGTCGGATCTGCAATGGTATAATTATATGTATTGTTGTTTATAATAAACAATACTTAATCACTTTACACGATTTCCTTCGTTCGCCTAATCTTTTCTGCATAACCAAATATTGACTGGTATAGAATGCCGGATTGCATTAAGTTCGCCTATACATAAAATTGTGTACGAAAAATAAACTAAATCAGGCCCGTAGCCAAAACTAACGGTCTGGGAGGGACCAACAATAATCGGAATAGTTAAATAATAATATATAATGGGTTTTTGACTCGTAACATCCCACTAATGTATACATACATAAACTTCCAGGAATTAGTAATGTGTAAACGATATTGCAAGTAACTCGTGCAAGACTTGCCCGAGTTTACTAGCAGGTGGAAACGCGGCCTTAGAACGTATGACAATTGCAAATATAAATTAATATGTTATATACTAGTTTTATAAACAGTGGTACTGTGCTGCTCTTTGCTTCATGTGATTTGAAACATAATTAATATGTAAATAGATATAGTTATGTAATAAAGTGACATAACCAAGTGTTAAATAGTGTACTTAGGTAAGGCCGAATAAATGAGTATAGTTCTCTTCACAAATACTCAATTTCAGCAGTCTTTTACATAACAACTAAAACTTACATCCATCTTCAGCTTTTCGACTTCCTTCAGCGTATCCCTATGCTGCCGATGAAGTCTGTCCAGCTCAGCCAGTCTGTTATTGGCTAGTTCCCTTTGCTCTTCAAGCTCAGCGGCGACATCCTCCAGCTTAGCGGCGGCGGCGGCCGAGTGCGGCGCGGGCGCGGCCGACGGACCAGCTGCCACAGCGGTGGCACCGGATTGGTGGTAGCTCTTTAGCTTCTCAATAGCTTCCGCTAGATGGTTCTCTAGTTTGTCGTTGCGGGAGCGCACCTGAGGAATTACAAAGTTTAATAAATGGAAGAGGAGGTAATGTCGTTTATTGTTTGAAATGAACTACGAATACTGTTTCAGTTCCTCAGTCAAATAGGGGCTGGCTGAGAAATGTTTATTGTTCTGACTGGAATATAGCGAATACTAACCGCCTAACTTTGTTGCATTAATAGGTCAGCAAATGAGATTAATTTTTTGAGTCGTTTTAAAAATGGACAAGAGCATTCATGGTCACGGGTAGTCAGTCTACTTGTGTAATCTCTAATCGAGACACCAATGAATGAATGTTTAACACGCTAATCTCAGTTCACGGTAATTAAAAAACAGAAAAAGGTATGAACTGCAGTTACCTTGAGCAGCTCATACTGCAGGTCATCAATCTGGTTCCTGAGCTCCGCGTTCTCGGTGTCGCGGCTGTTGACCGCGTCCTGCAGCTGCGCGACCCGCAGCGTCATGGCGTGGTGCCCCTCGTGCAGCTTGGTGCACAGACCCTGCAGACGACGGTTCTCGCCGGTCAACTCCTCATTGGACGCGCGGACCACCTCGTCCAGAGATGGAGCTGGAATACCGTCTGTGAGGAGATTTAAGACAATTTATTAAAAGGCCTTAATTCTACATCAACACAATGTAAAACTGTAATATCAACGTCGATAAAGGCTTTCTAGATAGTAGAAGCTTAGAGAAATTTATGAGTCGTTGGTAGTTAATAAATGGGCGTGGGCAAATAATTTTTATATATAAAAAAAGGTCTGGAACAAATATATTCTCAAGGTGGCCAAAATAGGGTTGAGAACCTATGATTCTTTTAGAATTCATCCTTTAATAGTGGACTAATTTACTAAAAAATTGGCAGTTTTTTAAACGCCTCATTACTATACAAGTTAAATTCTAGTTCAGGCACCAGTCCCATGCTGGCTTCTTCTTCAGATGCGCATACAATAAAAATGTGTTCATTTTGCTGAAATCTGCATGCGTCATTTTTGAATGACAAAATAGCTACGAATCTTTGTGATTCACGGAGCGACACGCACCGCGGGAAGAGCCTCGGTGCGCGGTGCGAGGCTGGCCGCGCTGGTCCGCCGAGCGTGAGGATCCGCAATTTTGCGCACCTTGGGTATCCAGCATTACACAAATAATAATTTATTGTTAAATTAAAATAGACATAGCATTCAAAGATACCTCCACGCGTTTATGAGATAAAAGTCTTGACAGGCGGACAACAAAGTGATCCTATCAGGGTTCCTTTTTCCTACGGAACCCTACAAATGATACATTTTCAAAACCACCATTTTAACTTCCGTTACATCAAGGGGGCTCAGCCCATTATTGCCCATGATCCACCACCACGCGGTCCCTGTGAGGATAGGCGGATTATACATGCCTTAGATTTTTTACGGTATGCTGGTTTATCACGATGTTTTCCTTCACCGTTTTAAGTACACTCGGTAAATGTATGTTTTTCCGTCTACAAAAGCGAGGATAATTCTTTAGTACATGGCTGCCATGGCTGGGAATAGAACCTCGGACCTCCGTTCCAAGGTTTTTTTCTTCTCTGAGGTACGGAACTCTACAAATGAAGCTCATTTACAAAACCAGTTTCAACACCATTTGAGATCCAAAAGTTGACACTGTGACGCCAAGCCCAGCTGTTGCAAATAATATATACTATATTTCAAATGTAGTATTATATTAAAATTAAACGCCGAATTGAAAAATAATGCTATAGCAATAGCATAGAACAATAAGTACTTCATTATCATTATAGCGTAAATTAAAGTATTGAATTAATGTTCTTTTGGACAATACTCAATTTAGCATTTTACTGACAATACTGACATCATTCTTATTACAGACTAGCTGTACCCCGCAACTTCGTTTGCGTAGAAAAAGTTCTATGCTCAGATCACATACCGCCATGGCTTATAGCCTATGAGCTGTCCGGATATTTCAGCTATCTCCTAGTGAAACTCCCTTCAATAGATATGGCGTGATACTTGCACAAAGTCACAGACAAAAATTCTAAAAATTTGTGTTTTGGCATCAGTATCGATCCTAAAACACATTACAATTTATTCTTTTCAAAAAATATCCAATGTACAGACACAGCTTTTTTACAGTCTTATTATATGTATAGATTAATCAGTCGTTGGCAGTGAACCTATTGTACTGATATATCAGACAATAGCGGTGAAAAGGTTAGGGGCACATACCATCGCCCGGCTCTCCCTTGATGGCTCGCCAGATCTTGTCGTTCCTCTGCTGCAGACGGTCGAAGGCCTGCAGCACCTTGGCCACGGCGCGCTTGCTCACTTGCACGCGGTTGGCCAGCTGCGCGTCCAGCTCCTCTTTGTCCCAGGTAGACAGCTGCATCAGGAACGAAGTGGTGGCTTCGTTTTCATCTAGAACAAGGGATTGATTATTATTTATTACTTCAGGGACCTTAAAGTAATAAATGGCTAATTTTGTAACATTTTGAATTCAACTTTATTTACTTCAACATAAGCCTGTAATCGGTATATCGAAGTAAATCGCCACTGAGAGCTGCGCGTGATGGCGGCGGGGCTCGGAGTCGCTCGGAGGATCTAAATATGATAGGCGACCGTGGTGGGCTACTACGGTCGGTGAGTCTTGCGACCGGCGAATGCTCTTCGCCGCCACTCCACTCCGTAGTCGGTCTACGCGGACCCTTATTCCATTATTAACAAAATCCACAGCACCTTATATAAGTTACATTGCAATTTAAGATGCAATATTAGTGCGGGTTCTTTGTACAAAACTAAAGAGCTCTCAAAAATGTCATAAAAAAACACGCCAGTTGTCAACTTTACCATGAAGTATCCTGCTATAAGAGTTCATGGTAAGGGGGCTGATGCTTTAATCAAGCAGATGATGGAAGGCTTAGTCTTCATTCCCATCATTGCTTAATTAGGAATGTGTTTTTTATATCGACATAATTCATCATCATCATCATCAGTCTATTTATATTGTCCCACTGCTCGGGCACAGACCTTCCCTTACATCGAGGGAGCTGGAGCCATAATTGTAATCGACATAATTACTAAAGTCTTATACCTGGCGCGGATTAGATTTTATATTTGCGATTCTGTAACAATGATGAACCACGCGACAGATATCGAGACTCATGGATGCGCCAACAACATATTGTGCTGCAATTATGACAAACCCAAATAACTTAGCGAAGACAAAGATACAACCTCCCAGACTTCAATAAGGCAATGTTTGGTATGACTGCTGCGAGGACACCATATGAAATTAGACTGCACTACATTCAGCACCAATGTCGCTCGTCACTTCCTGAGCAACAGAGTGGTTCAGGCCTGGAACTCACTTCCGGACGACATTGTCTCTGCCATCTCAGTTAACGCATTCAAAAACAAATTGGACAGTTATTTTAAACCCATTAACAAGAATAATACTACTAAGTGATAGACTTTACAAACACTGTGAAGTGGGCATATCAGCGATGAGCTGCCTGTGCATAATTAAATAATAATAAAATGTGGAAACAGTAAAATGTTGGGAGAATCAGTAGTTTAGAACTTACTCTTGTTCTCCGATTCATCAGCAGTCTCAGCATCGAACCGTTGCAGCAGTACCCTGATGTCCTCATTGAGCAGGTTCCAGTATCGGTTGACGACACACAGGACTGCGTCATCCTGTGTCTGCCGTTTCTCCAGCTGCTCGATCCTCGCCCGGAGCTCAGCTTCACATCTGTGGCGCTGTTCTATACGCTATGGATGGAAAAGGAATGTTACAGAAAACAGCTGTTTTATCATGAAACTTAACTTAGTCTTAATTTTTTTAATAGTATTCTATTCTAATATTAATCCTCTATTTGTATTATTGTATTTATTTAGACCCACGATGTAAGGGAAAGCATCAACATGAGAGCTACTGATGTGCTGAGGAAATGAGATGAAATATAGATATACAATTCATCGAGACAGACAAACACAAGAGTTTTATTTATTTCAACCGATATTTGTCTGAATTACAGTTTGCAAAACATATGTCATCGCTGATCTAAGAACACCACACAAGTGAATTTGAAATATAAAAATAATGGGTTCTATTCCACCAAATTACAAAAGTGTGCTTTGAGGTAAATGTCCGTATAGTTTCGACACTCTACAAAAACTGGGGTCATAATGTAACCGTAACATAAGATCAGAAATTCAATCATTTGTAGCCTTCCACCATACCTAAGCCCCAATACTAGGGTATGGGTCTAATTGCAAAAAACAGAAGGCACCTAATGAACATTCTCACCAAAATAAGATTGTAAGCAAGTTTTAATGATTATTAAACCCATTATAATGGTTACAAGGGTAATAAACCACATATTTGGGGCAAGAACAATCGAAACATACGTTTGTAGTAAACAATACAATGCACTAATTAGGCATTTAATTGCAAAACAGGTGTAACAAAGCAGTCAACCAGCTGATAGATAAAATGGTATCAAATTCATCATTTTTCTACTAAAATCAATACTTATTCGTAGAATTTAGGTCAAGGCCGCGCAAACCAGCGGAGGATATACCTGAGCTAATTTTTTATTCTGGAATTGGAGGACTTTTATGTCCATTTCCTCGAGCGTGGAGACGGGCCCGATGAGATGCGGCTCGAAGTGGACCTTCTTGATGGGCGGCTGGCTGCTGCCGTTGCCGCCGTCGTCCGCCCCTCGCTTCGACATCTTCACCTGCAAATCTCACGATTTCTTCATTTTGTTCAACGAAAAATTTAGCCAACATCTATTGATTATATAACCCGACCAAATTAAAAAGTAGTGCGCGGCTATTTAAATTCGTATTATTGTAGTACCTACCGTATTTTGTCGAATAATACATACCTGCTTGTCAATATTGACAAATTGGGATTTCAGCTTTCAATTAAGTTCTTTACGGATATAAGAAATTAATTGCAAATTATACACAAAACAAGTTAACATTTTGATATAAATTACTTTTACGGCCTAAAAACAGAAAAATCCAGCAGCCTCGCCCCTCCACCACAAAACGGCAGATTTTTTTTAAAGTTTCCAGCCCGGTTTCATACATCTTTGGCCGATTTTAAAAAGTAAAAACCTTGCAAAAACAAAAATCGTTTACGAAATCCAATCAATCATCATCTCTTTGATTTTATTGTATTGTATGTATTAACTATTACGTATTTGTGTATTCGAATCTCAACACTGACAACGCTGCAATATTGGTGGGCAATGTCGTTCTCTGATTGGTTCTGGTGAAAATTGTGGCGTGAAAACGTGATTGTTAGCTGCGATGGTTATTTTTTACATTTTGTATCAAAAATAGCTCTTCTTGTGCGTAGTGTAATCTAAAACATTTTTTATTTGTGGTATTTTTACTAGGGAGAGCGCTCAAGTTCCGTCAATGTCATATTTTTGGCGAAAAATTATACATACTTACACGTTACTTACTTACAAAAATTTTGACAGGACTTGAGCTTCTAAAAAAGGCTTCTCAAATTCATCCATTCTTAACTCTCGAGAAATAAGGACCTTTTTTCCCCGATATTTTTGAACACATGCGTGCGCATATCCGGCTCGAAGGACCAACTTTTTCAGAGGAGAGGAACACCTAATTAAAACGTACGACATAAAACATTATAAAAATATATTCAACGTCTCTAAATTCATAACGATATAATATACAACATATGAGAATATAATTTGATCCAATTATTTTCCGTTTCATGATTTCACTTTTATGTTTTACATTTCCCCTAAACTTAATTCATAATAGTTCTATATTTTAATTGATCCTGGAACATTCTAAGGAAGACCCTGTACTTTTTGTCGTGGAATGTCTTAATATTTCCATTTGGTCGTATCACATCTGCTGTACCGCCCATACTTTGTATAGCATCTTGTATATTGTTGAAGTACTGAGATGCACATGCGCCTAATATGGCTGAGCCGACGAGGACTGAATCTTTCTCTTTAGGCTTCAGTATAGGTAGGGCGACGGAGTCAGCTTGTATCTGGATGAATAGTGGATCCTTCGTGATTCCTCCACATATAAGTAACGACTTGAATGGCTCGTAACCGGCCAGCACCAATGCATCGATTATGTGTCTTGTACCATACTGTGAAAAAAATATAAAGATACCATAATAAAATAGTATGAAATGTAATTAATTAGTAAAGGTACAGTCGAAGACAGATAAGTATACAGGGGGCCTCAATAAGGTTAAGATTTTCTCAAAAAATACTGGACCGAATTTAATAATTATTTTATAGTTACATAGTTTTCACTTATATCTATCAAACAGTGAAATATTTTTTTTTAAAATCTCAACCTCATAAACTCTCCTGTACACCTTTCTCTGTGTTAGACCGTACAATAAAGGACTCAATGTATGCAAATGAGGAGTCCCTTTTGGGGAAATATTTGTAATTTTTTATTATTATTGCACCTAAACATAGTGAAGATAAACCAGAAATCCGTTTTGCACTATTTAACACCAAGTTTCTTTGATATTTGACACGAATTCTACTTACAGCTAGACCTTGCATTGTTGCAAGGTACAACAAGGCCAAGTTCTCCTCACTGCTGTTGATAGTTAGGCCAGTGATCATGCCAGTCATACTGGGGTCAGCCAAAGGCGAGCGATTGCCATGGAAATCAGGCCACACATGGAAATCCTTTGTCAGTAGACTCACGTCTGAGAGACCTTCAGTGTGTGCCATTTTTGACAACAACATTCTTAAGTGGTTGCGGATACTGAAACAAAATTTTCATGAGTATGAGAAGATGCATTCAAAATCAGCCACAATTTTGATTCAAGTGTGATTGGCGGAAAAAGTTCGCAATGCCGTTCCCTGATTGATTGAACGCAAAAAATTTGGCGATAAAATTAACGTTTTTGTGAGCGCAGCTTTATATATTTTTGAAGCATATTTCCAAAGATAACGTAATACTATGCATAGTTTAATCAAGTATTTATTTATGATATGAATAATAATAATTGTTATTGCAGGACACTGACACTATGAGACTTTTAAATAAATTGGCTAAATTTATCATCACTGTATCAACTTTTGAAAACAAATCATCTTTCCTAAATTATCATAACAAACAAGTTTACTGTTACTTACTCCCCAGTATTCAATTTCTTCAACAACTCAATACCAGCAGGGTGACTTGATATAACATGGTCCAGCAACATGCCCGAAGCACTCTGCCCTGCTTCATTCAGCCACATATTGGGCACCATGGCACTGAAGTATGGTCCCCATACACCCTGGACCAGCACAGGAGTCTTGTTCACCGCCATATGACATGTTGACGTGCCACATATTAAACTTAGACGACTTGACATGTTTGTATCAATGTCTTCACCTCTTGTTCCAATCATACCAAGGCCACCAGCGTGAGCGTCTATGATGGAGGTCGCAACAGGTGTACCAGGTTTCAGACCGAGCAATTCAGCAACTTCTACTGTTAATCCTCCACAGCATTCCCCTGGCATCAAAATCTTATCACCAATCTTCTTAAAACCATTCACAGCCAAATCCTCGAGTCCTATCTCTTGAAGATAATTTAAATTCCATCCCTGTTTTCCATCAGTTGAACATTCGTAATTCCATTTACATACTAAAGAACACAGAGATCGGGTCATTGATCCAGTCGCTTTCCAGGTTAAAAAGTCTGGTAGATCAAAGAAATATCCAAATTCTGGCCATTTATTTGGAAGATGTTTCTTCAGCCAAAGTAATTTTGGTATCTCCATCTCTAAGCTTACTTTTCCACCAACATATTTGAGAATTTCATGGTTGGTTTTGTTTATGAAGTCTGCTTCAGCCTGTGCTCGGTGGTCCATCCACATTATGATGTTTTGTTCCTTGTTGGTGGTACCGACTGCAATGGGGTTGGCATTCTGGTCTAGCACGACCAAAGAGCAGGTGGCGTCAAAACCAATGCCTTTAATACTGGCTGGATTCACATTCTTCACAATGTCCTAAAACAATGTTTTTTTATTACGTCAACGATGGGTGTACATAAATGGACATAATGTGATGTGTTAGATCCTCTTGAAATATAAAACTCAGTGTGTGATGTTATGCACAAACTTTTTGCTAATTATTGTAATTTTTGTTGTAACTGATCTATGAGCAATGAGCATGTACAGTACATGAAAAATGACCTTTTATTTACCTTAACAACGTAAACACAACAGTTCCAAATATCACTTGAAGATTGCTCATAGAAATCCACCTTAGGCTTCCATGTCTGGAGTTCCTTCACTGCAGTCTTTAACACATGGCCTGAGTGGTCAACGATAGCTGCCCGGACACTGCCCGATCCCACATCGACTCCAATGAAATATATCTCATTATCCATGAGTGGTAATTTCTGAAATTGAATTATATTCAAGACTCAACATTTTGTGCAATTAAGAAATTTAAATATGATTATTATGTAAAACTTTAAATATGATTGTTGCAATGCGGATAATAAAAGCTGGTGTTCCGACGTGTTTATATGGGTTTCACTGTGTCATCTGATAATTCAATTTAAAACACACCTATTTTCATTTAGGACCCAGCAAAGCACTACCAGCTTTATGAATGTAAAATATACACAAGTAGGTATGCATATCATCAAATAAGTAACTCAAGATAGTGGAGGCAATAAACATGCAATAAATAGCTTACGTTATTACCTACTTTCAAGATAACCTTGGTGTCCTTTCACCTTCGGCTTGTTTTTCACATTATCTGTATTGGACTATTAGAACTTATATACCAACAATTTCTATTCTGATTTTATAGACAAAATCACCTTGACGGAGAACACATATAGTGGCAAACACTTTACATTTACTTTACCCCGAAATCTGAGAGAAGAGTGAAATCCAGTGAAGGCAATGAGAGAAATAAATAAATAATCTCAAAATAAACAGCAGAGGGAAATGTCAAGGTCAAGGAAATATTGAGAATGAATGAAATTGAAAATTAATTATGCACTAATAAGATAAAAGAAAGCTGCATTCACAAGTCTCATTTTTCTAGACCTAGTGCAAGTATGCAAATTGTACACGGGCGCGGGCCGGGCTATTGATTGTGATTGAGTAATGTCGCTTTACCTTTTTAGGTACAATAGGCGCCAGGCCAAAAATCAAACCAAAATGACTTTTTTAAATTATTTAATGGCACTGGGTATTACTTTACGTACTTACTTCGTTGTTTTTGAGTTTTGACGTGACTACTTTGTTGGGTGACTCTTGGTAACCTCGAACTCGAAATCAAAAACTTAAATTACTCTAAGCTTTGCTGAAAACCTTAGCTCGAAACAAAACTTGTTGTTTCAACAAATCTTAATTTATGAGCCTACAACGTCGTCTGTCGACCCCTTGGAGTTCAATCACGTTCAATGAAAATCTTTAGCCGTCAGAAGAAAGTTTTGTAATACTTACTAAGTAAATAATGGTGCGTTTTAAGAACAGGTAATACTTCTTTTATCCATATTATAATAGTTTCATAATAGCAGCTCTATCCATATTCATGAAATTACCCAGAACATTTCAAAATACAATGTTTATGGTAGGTTATGTACCTTAATCATGTTATTATTTCCAGATACATTACAGTTGAAATAGCATCTCCAATGGTTCCCGATAACAGACCACTTAATTTAAAATCACGAATCTTCCATGAAACTGTCCTCGCAAAAATCCAACAGATGCATGGAGATTTTGGTATTGCTGCCATTAGAACGGGATTCCTAACAAAATATTGCAATGAAAATACAAGGATTGCAATACTGAGAGCCAGGCATGGACCACATAGATTCGTCACCAGTACTTTACCTTTTATTACTAAAATTGGCAAACTGGCCGTCAGATTAAGAACATTGCATGTCGGAGCAACTTTAAAACACTGTTTCAAGTTTATACAAAAGCATCAGCGAGCATATTTAGACCGAGTGTGGTCAACACTTAAAACTGATGAAGATAGGAAGAGATTGGAAGCTGCCGTGATGGATTTTACAAAGACTGATGTTGCAATAAATATAGAAAATATTTCATAAAATTGCAGTATTATTTAAATTATTATTTATATAAAAACACACTTCAAAATAAATAAAGGTTAGTACTTAAATACTCATATTACAGGTTTTACCAGATTTTAACAAAGCAAAATATTTATATTTTGTAGATTCAAGAAGTTCATACATGACCGACTACAAGTTCATATTGTTAAGAGTATAAAATAATAATCACTATTGCGTTACAGACATTTAAAGAATTAATATCATTCAAGCAGGCATTTTTAGATATATTTTCTTCCTCAAAGTCGATTCAAATATTGGTATTTGATCCTTTTGCAATTTTGTGCAGATCTTAGCAACTATATCAGTAACTTTTGTAAATATGTCGTACAAGTGCTCAAGGGCAGCATATTTCTCAATCATTAAGCACAGCATCTGTATAAATATAGAACCTTCTTTCTCTATTCTGTATGCCTCTAATTCAGGAGCAGTTGCCCAATATATAAGGAAATTAGATTTGCGCATGTAAAACTTTGACGGTGAATCTGCTACTATAGCAGGAGGAGGTTCATCATTGGTACTTTGGCAAGCTTGTAGAATTAAGACTTTAGGCAATTCATTCAGCTGCCGTTCTTCAAAGCCATCATCCAATAACTTTTGTATATCATCCAGTTTCACCAAAACAGAATCTGCTGCATATACATGTCCTCTTACTCCATGTGATAGTATACACAACATGAAAATACTGTCATCTGGATGAACTCTATACTGTACAATACTCTTAATATATTCCATCATTTTTTTGCTATCAATATTGCGATGACTTATTACTTCAAAATTCAGGGATGTCATTGTTTTTTCCAATTTTTCTTTATCTTTATCTGAACCAAGTCGCCTTCCTAATAAATCAGCTGATGAAAATCTACTCTCAATGCTCGACTTTGAGGGATGGAACTCTTCCTGATTGATGATGTAACATACACCAACTCTTTTAGAATTTTTTATAGTATAAATGCCATCATCAGCTTTTTTGGTATCAGATGCTAAACTTTTTGTCATTTGTTCATCTAAGTTCATTTCATTTACATATTGGTATAATTCTTCAAAAGCGTTTGCCGTCAATTTGTCAGCTGTGTCTTCTTTAGGATCCTCTTCTGATTCAGAACTAGAAGATCTCGGTACAGCATGGGCACTGACATTTATTTCATTATTACATTTGGCCTGTACTGCTCTGAGATCTGCAGCAAACTTCTTTAGTCCTGGAAAGTTCTCAATAATTTTGGCTAATTTCTCAATCTGGAACTTTCTTCCACGATCTGTGCTTTCGATTATGATGAATTTCTTGCAAATAAGTTCCAAAAAGATGAGTTCACATTGTGCATGTTCGGTTGTATCGATATCATAAGTTTTCAAAGTGTTTTGAATTTTTTCAAGGGTACTAGATGTGACACTCTCACATAATTTGTACAACACCTTTTTCATTGGATTAATGCGGAAATTAAACTGTAAGTCATTTGGTAGGTAATGTTTTTTTATGATTGACACTCGGAATCCAAGTTTCCTGATGACATTGTACACCTGACATACGGCAAGTGCTTCTAGAAATTCCTGTTTCCATGTACGCCGAGTCTGCGCTTGCTGAGCCCAGTCATACAGTATTTTTAAATCCTTCTCACCTCTATCTCTGGAGAGTCTTTGGAAAACAATAAGGCGCTCCAAAGCCACATCAGGCGAATTGTAGAGCAAAAACACGACGGATACCAAATCGTAAGGATCCAATTCCTTTTCTATTTCCGAGATTGCTTCAAGGTTTATGGAGTCAATGTTGCTGTTGATTAAAACATCGTCGTCCCTTTTAGCATCAGACTGAAGCATTTTGAAGAAATCACATGTGTAAATAAATTTAATTTCCCTTGAGATATTGCGTTAATTACTTATCAACAATTTATAACACAAAATAAAGCTAAACACGACACGACGGAGTAATTTACGAACGTGAATAGATCACTCACATACAGAATATGATTGAAATTTGAAAATCCTTGAACGAATCGTGGTTATGTTTTGAATTGATTTGACTTTTGTTGCGATCCGACCGAATGACGTTTACTTACGGCGTAGACTCACGGTGACGAATTTGATATGTTTTTCCCGTAGAGAGAGTATGTTTTTCCCCAATCCCCGAGGTAAATTACTCAATCCCCCATTGCGAAAGTCCGTCGGCCAAATAACATAATTCCGGGTTCATGTAATAAATAAAAGAACAAAGTCAAAAAAAAGAGGTTAGGTTATTTATTTTATTAATATTTATTTTGTTAAAATATAATTAATCAATCGATGTCGTTTGATATTGTGAAATGTGATTAATTAGAATTGAAGCAAACTCACTCAATTTTTAAAATGCCTATAACCAGGTTAGAAGTGCTAAAACTTTACAAGAACTTGATGTTGTACTCGAAGTCTCTTACTTTGACTGATCCTGTGTATTATAGACGCAAGATTTCAGCTGAGTTTAGAAGAAACAAGTCTGTGACAAATCCTCAGGACATTGAATTTGCCTATCATGTATGTTGTTTTCATGTTAATTTGTCTAATGAAATATGATTATTTATCTCTTACAGACTTGATGGCCAGAGTGCCGATTAGGGCGGAAAGAAAAATTAAAAATAATAACTGCTTAGTGTCGGATTTATTTCTGATGTCTCGAGCTTGCTTCACTCGCTCTGGCCGACTTAATTAAAGTCAGAGTCAGGAGCTCAACACTTAATTAAGTTTAAATTATTGGTAATGCAGTTGGGTTTCTTCTAACATGAATATAATAAAAAATGTTAACAAGAACATTCCACTTATATCATTTTAATATGACTTTTTTCAGAAAGGAGAAGCATTGCTACGTCGATCTTCTGTAGTTTAGGATGCTTCTAAGACCAGTCCAACGTCTTCAGAATGCACCATTTCTGCCTGGCATATTAATAGCATTGAAACACACCATAGACTACTCAAAAGTACCAAAGATACAAGAGAATGATTTATCAGAACAGTTTGTGAGAGGGGGAGGCCCGGGTGGATCTGCTGTGAACAAAAATTCTAATTGTGTTGTCTTGACGCATGCACCTACAGGTAATCAAATTATTATGATTATCTTGGTTTTGGGGGACTTCTATGACTAAAGTTAGTAAGTCAGTAAATAAAGCATCATAAATAAAATAAAGCAATTCTGAATGTATGTGCATTGTGCAATCGGCAACATCAAAATTTTATTATTATCATGTAATGTTCTGCTTACTAATGCAAATCATTCTCAAACAACTAATCCTATGAATAACTAAATAAACTTGTTTGACAAAGTTTTATTTTATTCCTATTGGTGATGCTGATGACATAAAATGATGTAGTTTTGCCTTTGTTTAAATTGTAGTAAATAATGATGTAGGTAGTTTGTTTACATTTATTGCAATCGAATAATTTCAGGTACAGTTATTAAATGCCATTTGAGCAGAAGTCAAGATGAGAATAGAAAATTGGCGCGGGAATTATTAGTTGAAAAATTAGACTTCATGCTGAATGGAGAGGAGTGTGTCGCAGCACAGAAAAAGAGACAGGAAGAGACAAAGTCCAAGAAGATGGAGAATAAGAAAAAGAAGAGGGCACAACTGAAAAGTGAATGGAAAAAACGTGAAGGGTTAATATAGTATGTTCATTTTAGTTGAAAAGTAATGTTAGTAGAATACAATACAATGCAGAATTTTACATTCGATAGTATTTTTGTATTATTAACTTGATCCTAAAATAACGGTAATGTGTGTTACATACAACGACCCAAATGTAGATATGCAAATTAGGTGTCTACATTCTATAAACTTTTGATTTTCTGTAGAAGTGAGTTACGTTACGAACATAAGAATTTGTTGTAATCTCAGAGAAATAATAATTTGTTGGGCAGCTCCAACAGCCTAGCTAGTGAGTTCGGCTAAAGGTGTATGTAGCCTAGCCGTGAAAACTTTATAACGAACAAAAATTAATATGACAAGTTTTGTATAGATGGCGCTGCATCTCAAAGTGGCTTTTTATGTTGGCTGCACTGAACGTCATTACCTATGCCGGCTAAAATCAACCAATCACAACACAACTTTTGTATACTCTCTTCCCTTTCCCCTCGCAATCGCATCCTCGGCCGCCCGCCCCTCCCTCTTTGGGCAGGGTTACCAGATTGGGGGTTTTTCTCGCAATTTTGGGGAAAAATTTGTCTGTTGGGGAAATGACATTGCTGGGGAAAAGTTTGGTTGGAACAATTAAGGTTGATAAGAAAACTCGGTTCCCATCTGATGGCTTGTACATGAATATAAATATACCAATTATACAATACCATATTGCTCCTATATTAGATAACATACATACTTGTTTCATTCCTGACAAATCTTGCATTGATAAGTTGCTGTCTACTGTTGATAACATTGTAATGGCATATCAAGATGGAATTCACAATAATGTTTCTTTTGAAGAAAAATATCAACTGAGATGGGTTGACATTTAAAATTCAACTTAGGTATGACTAGGTAGCCTCCTTAACGTAGCCTCTTTAATATTAGTTAACTAAGTACCTATTTATTTTGACATTTTTGTATTTTTACTGAATAAACTAAAGAAAATATTATCTTGTGTTTATAAACTGCCAGGCTTGGGTCTGTAATTTATTGTTGTTTTTCAGTTTATAGGGTTCACTGACCTTGGGTTGGGTGTTTGGGAATGGATGTAATTCGTCGAATCGTCCCGACTAATCCAGGATTCTCACTGCCGTTTGATACAGGTATAATATAGTCTGCTTTGATGAGGAATCTCCTTTGAGCCCATTGTTAATTCCCTTTGCGAGGCATCTCTTTGTACTTGTACAGTCGACAGCAGATCAATGGTAACACTTTGAACTTTGGACAGTTCTTATTATTTGCGTCGTAAGACTTGAAATACGTACTGCAAGTGTTACCATTGATCTGCTGTCGCCTGTACTAACCAGCAACAGCACTTCAATGTAATACCTACTCACTGTATCACTATTTCAATTTTAATAAGAACCGAGTTATATGGCTCAATAGTTAGGATACTAGACTTGCGATACGGGTATCCCAAGTTCGATCCCAAGCTCACGTCACACAAAGCGGGCCGGGAGCGTTCCGGTCCGGGGTTTGTTGTAATGTATGAGATCGTATGGAGGGTGCTACACAGAAAGCTTGGCGGGAGCGTTCCCGGTCCGGGGGCGGGAGCGGGCCGGCCGCTACGACAAACAGGCGGGCGGGAAGCGGCGCGGTCCGGGCGGGAAGCTGCCGCGAGCGTTGTATTCTATGGAAGTGTATGCAGGGCGTCACACGGACGCGGCGCGGCGGGGCGCGATCCGGTCCGGGAGCAGGACAATGGCGGATTGTATTTTTTTACAACTTTTGAGTGCGTTTTCATGAAGTTTCAATACTAATTGTCACAAATTATTATATATAAACGGATATCACTCACTTATATTGTTATAGTCACTTTAACTATTGTTAAACTGTCGGTCTAATTGCCGACTTTAACAATGTGAGTGATATCCGTTTATATATAATAATTTGTAGTAATGGCTCACTATAGTTTTAATTCTAAAACTAATTGTCACCTATATCTACCTAAGCGAATAGATATCATATCCAGAAATAAACATACAGATATTAAAGTTAGGTATACAAATACAAAGATAGGTAAGAAGCGACACGTCGACTTTTAGATCGAATCATATTGACGCTCGGTGCAAAATTGCACAGCACAGAAAAAAACTATTAGTTTCTATCCTACATGTCGAAACGCGTGGCGCGTGGCGATCTGTTAACAAAAAACCGTTCGAATACAAACATTTCAAAAAAGCAATTAAGTTACTATATACACCTAGTACCTGCAGCCAGAGGCGTAACTAGGTAACCACAAGGGCCCAGGTGCGGAAATAATTAGGAAGTTTAATTTTATCAAGTTACTTAAAACTAGACATAGGTACTGTAGATAGTGAACGTAAGTAGTATTACATTATCTTTGGTAGATAGATAGGTCCACACTATATGAACGAAAACCTACTTAAGCAACTTGCACCAAATAGAGTTTATCACTTCACCCGGGATTGTGTTTGTTTAAAACACCCGGGATTAAATGAGAAAATTACCTATTGCGTTTTCCTTGTTGCTAACACTACGATTATCTTTTGGTGCAATATGGGGTTAAAATACCAATAGTAACATAAGTAGACATAATTCCTGAATTATCCATAATTATTTGAACTGAGTGACCATGTTTAAGTACCTATGTGTGCTGTCATATTTATGTTCCGATAGTGGGAAATAATTTCGCAGTCAGGTCATGGTTGACTGGGCACAGGAGTCAGGGGGCCCTCAGTTTGGGGGCCCCGGTGCACAGCATCGCCTAGCCTTACAATACAACTGTATCCATCTCTATTTGTTCAACCAAATCTAAACTGCACACGTTTTCGTTTCGCAGAGTTGAAAATTGTTTCGTTGTTCAATTAATTCGGAATGCTTTTGTTTTGTTTTAGATTGTACCTACCTACACGGCACAAAAGCGCTTTAAATTACTTTTGCCGAATTGATACGAACACAGAATCACAAACATTGCTATATACGCAGTACCTACCTAGGCTAGGTATACATACTACACCAGCGTTGCATTTTTTTTTGGCAAAGCGGGATTTAAATCTTTTTGAGTGAATAAAGCGGGATTCTTTTGTCGAAAGCGGGACACAGTAAAAAAAACCGGCCAAGTGCGAGTCGGACTCGCGCACCGAGGGTTCTGGCAACTTAACCCCGTAACTTTTCGCTAACGGAAAGATAAACTGGATTTAGGGACCAAATTCCAACTTTGTCATTCGTAAAATACTATGCCCAATACATCGACATACTCCCTGTTCCTTGAGCAGCTGCTGCTTTTGTAATAATAAAAGTTAAAACTATGTAACTGTAAAAGAATTATTAAATTCGGTCCAGTAGTTTTTGAGAAAGTTTCAACCTTATTGAGGCCCCCTGTATACTTATCTCTGTCTTTGACTGTACCAGGCAGTGTACCTACCTATCTGTAGGAATAGCTGCTACCTAATAAATATTATTTATATTATACCTAACGTCCACATCGTAATCCTAAATGATTTAATTTCATTTTCATGTCTGCGTTGGTACCGACCAATAATTGCAAAACGGCTCCACATTGTTCCATCCTTGACCTATTTTACCCTATGCCACTTCCCCTACTCTTGGTTTGTATGCTTGCCGAAGAGAATTCTCATTTTAGGTTCTCACAACTCGCCATGAAGCAAGGAACCGCCCGATGGAGTTCATGCAAGCGGTGTCCGCGATGTAAATTTAATATTTACATCGCGGACACCGTTTGCAAGACAATTTTTCACGTCGGCTGTACAGGCCATTCACTTGTTTTTTTGTTAAAATTTTCAATAGAAGTCAAAAATGTTTATTTCTCTTTCTGACTATGAGAGTGAAAAGTCAACAAGCGTGTGTAGAGTAGACCCCTATACAAAATATACTATAGGTTTTCTCCATAGAGTGCGGCGATTTTTCCTACATGTAACTCGCACGTGAGCTACTTACTATGAATGCGTCAGGCAGGTGTAAAGATAGAGAGGGAGCCACACAAGGCGTTACATTACATCGCATTCAGCCTTTCTTCTGCGGCGCGGCGGCGGCGGGCCGAACACATAAAACCACATAGATCTCTTTCTTAAATATAAGAGCGAAAGTCAAGGGCGGCAGCCTGCCCCAATTCCCCATACAAAATATACTTTTTTTAGGTTCTCAACCTTATTTGAAAACCTCCAGCGAAAGTTACCACTTTAGAGTTTAACTAAAGTATTATTTTGTATGGGGTCAGTCTAACTAAAGTTTACTTAGACTCTCTCCATTAAGGCGCGAAACTTCCTTCAAGTTAGGTATCGTAACCGACTTTGTTTTCTTTAAATATTTCGCAAGCGTAATCCATAGTAGGGGTCACGCAGGGGCTGACTGGGTCACGGTCGGTGACGTCACGGGACGCCGTGTTGCATCCCCAGCCAGCCGTCCCGTCTTTGTTCAACCCCGGGGCCCAAGGTTTGTTTGGGGTTGAGATTTCCTTAAATCGAAGGCTCAAGGTGAACCGGAAGCTCGTATATTTTTAAAATTGCTTTCCAAGGTTTTCGATTTTCGAATTTCCCTTGGGATTTTTTCCTACAATTTGGTAAGAGGATGTTTTATTTAAGTATGTATGCCAGAACTTGGTAGGTGTTTTAAATTCGCCACCCATCACGTCATAGCCCGCGTAGTGGCGAAAAGCGGCGGTAAGCAGTTTTGCAGCAATGGATAAGTAGATACGTGGATGGATGCGAGATACGATGAGTTTGGAGGAGGTGTGTCAGGATCGCGGCAGATGGAGTTTCGTATCTCTGTCTACGTAGCATACAAGGAATCCTTGTTTGTAACCACACTTCGTTAAAAAACTGAGAACGTGGCTTACCTAAAACCGTGATTTTTTTAAAGTCAATGTTTATGGCTAACAGCGAAGCTAGCGATTAAGAACGAGATTGCACTATCCGAAGTTTTTAGTGCAAATTCCTCGTGTCATTTTCAGCGCATTGACATTACATCTATAGCACATTAATCTAAGAGGCATCATAAAAACTGTGACGGAAAAACAGAAGTACCTACCTATAATGCATTCCCGCTGGGTCGGCGTTGTAAATGCTGTAATACCACCATTATAGCGCTGTTATTTTACGATAAGTACTTCTATTACTTACCAGCAATAAACTTAATGTTTCATAAAACGATTCTCATGGTGTCGGTTTTCTACGAAGGTTGGTGATGATTATAGCAATCTGCACTTTCGACAATGCCGCACGATAATGATGAACGAAGTCGCGGTCGACCCTAAGCCCTTGCCAAGTGGCAGTAGTGGCATTGACTTTCGTTAAAGAAAATGTACGAGATTGACATTTGCTGACTTCAGTATTCTTTAAAAGGCAATGCCACTTGGCTAGATAGGCTTAGAATCGAACGCAACTTCATTCGTCTTTTTCATTATCGTTTATTAATCATATACCTAGGTATTACATTTATTGTGTTTCTTTATAGTTTATTAAACCTTGCGAAAATATTGTAGTAAACGTCCACTTGTCAAAATGAAAACGATAAAGTTGCCATCGAGTGCCATCGACTAGTGCTGCTATTCATAAACCTAGTTAAACCTCACTTCTCTTAAATCGTGTCGCTATCCCTTTCACCCTTCGTTAAAAAGGCTAAGATAGAAAGGGACAGGGGGCCTAAACGGTGGCATAACTTTAAATCAGGTTTATGAATAACAGTCTATGTCTTTGAAAGACGATTTCATTTCTTCGCATCAACCAATAATAATGTTTCCTTCGAGCGTCGTTGCTTTAAAATTAATGTCCCTTTAAAAATACGCTCTCCATTTGTGCAAGCAATGAAGGGCTCTTCCCGACTCTACCGTAATCAGGAAATGTTTTCCTTAACTATCAAAACAGCTTTGAAGGATCCAATTTAGCGTTTTAGCTTTGAAAATTACGGCAATGTTATTAGTGAGACAGTTTATTGTATTTTCTTGAGATTAAATAAGATGGTTTATTAAATCATAGTGCCTACCTTATATTATTCAGTTATGAATAAACGTTTTGAAGTTTGAAATTAGGGTTGGACAATGTTGTGGTGTGTGATGTATTCGTACCTATTTTATCGCCACAATTATAGTGTGTCAATAAGCCGAGGGTACCATTGCCAATATTATTTGAAACGCCAATATTATATCTGATTGTGAATGATTAAAGCTGTTCCTACAATCACAGTCGTGATCAACACCTCATACTTCACGCCGTTTTGGATAGAGGAGATCACAAATGAAACAACATATAAACATTACCTTCTTAGTTTTGACAGTCGGATAAAATTCCACTTTGAACCTTTCCTCAGCTGGATCCTCGCCGCTAACTAAAATAAATGACTTGTCTGAATAAGAGAACGTTTATTAAAGAATCTTTTGTCTTAATTAAAAACGAAGAAAATGCTCTTTGCATAAGAAAAAAGTAGAGTTGCGAAAAGGCGTGCTAAAGGAAAAAATTCGCCACGCTGCTATGGAGAGAGCGTAAATAGATACAGGTTAATCCCATTTTCATATGTCAGAAACTGAGCTGTTTGGTGTTTTCTAGTTCTATTGAAAATTCAAACAATAGAAAAACAAGAGAGTTTCAGATACGATCAAATTGTCATGGTCAATGCTCAATGCGCTCCTGGCAACAGCACCTGAGTGTGATGTGTTTGCGAGTCGATGGGCGGATGTGTATTGTGACTGTGAGTGCCTGAGATATTGTGAGATTACGGATGATAACCCTATCCAGTGTTGTTACTAAATCTGTACATAATGTGTCTATGATTACGGTACATTGGTTCATGACTGTAAGGACCGGCGTACAACGCAACGGCGCGGCGCGGCGTGTCACGGAATCACGGCGCGGCGTCTGCCGGTCACAGGCGGACAACATTCGTGCCGGCGTACGGCGCCGTCCACTGGCACGGTACACGGCGTCGTCCGCCGGCGCCGTTCTGTTGTACGCTAGCCCTAAGGCCGTAAATACAATTGTAAATAGATAAATGTTACAGCGGCGGCGCCGCGCTGTACCATGTAAATAGGCTTACTATGACATTTCTTCAGGCCGTATCCTTCCTTCATATTAAAAGGTTAGACACATTCTCTGTGTTTCTGAATCTACCGTTTTGCTCACTCGTCACATTAAAATCATTATCACACCACACGGGACGATATTAGTATAAAGGATTAGTGTTGCAAGGGTCCTGAGGAATATCCGTCGCGTTCCCAGGGTTCGTGCCTCACAGGAATACCGAGGGATTTACTTAATACGCTTCGTGCTACACACTCTTGCAGCAATCTTCTTTGAACGTAAAGCATTCGCCCACATTTTCTTGTAATTCTCAGCCATAAATTCTATGCTTTCTTTATAAACGTAACTTTTACCGCATCTAACGGCAAAGTAAATTAGATATCGCGCCCTGTGAAGATTTTTACTACCGCTTAAGTCCTGTTAAAAATTGTTAAATGTCTGATTTTTGCCGAAAAACAGTACAAATTTCATTCGCGCAGTGATAGGACCTTTGGGGGCTAATAAATATCGTTGTAGCTAACCCCTAGTCCCTAAATTTTAAAAATGCGTTTTTCGCTCATGGCGTACGAAAAAAAATGCTTGCCACCAATGGCCGAACAAGCGTATATGAGCGCGATACACGGATTAACTTCCTGGAGATTACTTAGTAGACCTCTCATCAAGTTTCAAAGACCCACGGATCCTTGTATTGGGTAATCAATGTGTGCGCTTAGTGCGAGTTAAATCGAGTGTCATTCCATAACGAGAAAGTTAACAGGCATTTACCTATACGGAAAGTTGAAGCCTACGGCAAATTAAAACTTATAAGTAATAAAATTATAAATCAATAATGTTGTAAGATTTTGAGATTTCTAGAGAGACGTTATCTACCATATCAAGCGAGCGCTGACGAGGGTCTACGACAGTGTCTGCCCGAGGGGTTCCATTTCATATCGACCACCAAGTAAACTCGGCAGTACATCAACGGTAACATTTGAAGTATATACGATTTTAATTCTTGCGAATTTGAAAATAAGAACGAAATTGTTGCGAGTACGATCTAACCAAGAGACAGGTGTAGGTAAAGAAGAGTTAATTAACCATATTTTACTTGATGTTTAGTACTTTAGAGGCATATGAAAGCTAATGAGAGCAGACAATAGTAATTACTTAGCTCACACGAGAGAACAATGTTTAACAAATAAAACAAAAACTATTCAATTCAATCAAGTTCCCTAAATAAATATTCAGAGTAGGTACTGTTTCCGTTAGACTATTTACGTATGCCGTACGAACAATATTAATTCAAATTCACGGTACGCCGGTCAGTGTAATTAATCCGCAATTGTACTCTCGAGGGAGGGAGGTAGGGACGTCGAGCTGGTTGCTTGTTATTAATACAGTCTCGACAACCGTTGAATCCACATTTTGGTGGTTCTCCTCTGGAATCATTTCAAGTATCACTCATGTGCTTACGTCACATAGATTGAGCTCTCTTCGCAGCATGGCACACTCGGGAATCGCCACAAATGTATATTATTAAAAATCTTACGCGAAGTTACAGTTCACGTAGTTAATTAGTACGTTAATTATATTGTAAATTTTTAAGAACGCCCTTTGGGAAGTACAAATTTTCATTGGAATTAATTTCCAGAGCAAACACGGGCACTTAATGAGGTAAAACCCTTTGGGATTTTCTTTACAATAATAGCTTCAATATTCAGAATTCGGTATAGCTATTAAAATCATAAAATATATGTTTGACTACAGCCTTTAAGGGTGTATTTTAATAATTAGATTGTTATTTTACTGTAAGTATGTATTAGCTGTAGTTCTTTTTATATTAAACGACTGTCACCTCTCCGTTACTCGATTATTCGACTGAATATTGTATGACGGAGGTTCAAAGGCGATTGTCATGAGCAGGCCATTATGTCCTTTTTCGTTAGATCGTGATAGGTCATGTTACGCATGCTAAATATGTATGTAGACTGGCACTATCTCACTAGGACACCACGGTGGCTCCACTTGCGGCCGCGGCTAATTCGGTAGTCGCCATCAAATTTTTTTTTATTTATTCATTGACTAAACCCGCGTTTGGCCCCGATCTCACCTGATGGTAAGTGACGATGAGGCCGATGATGAAGCACGCGGGCCTAGTAAATGCCTATTCACTCTTGCCTTAAAGATCCCAAGGTTATAAGTGTCTGGAAACACCTACGCCGGCAGGGCGTTCCATTCCCTGGCCGTTCGTATGATGAAAGATGATGGTTGCGCAACAAAGGACACCTTACAGGTGAGATACTTGTAACTGTACTTATATATGTGAGATATAGCCTTAAAACAGAGCATTTATGAAGCCAAGATTAAGAACATGATTCACTGAGAAGTTTATAGGTGTCTTTTTCAGCCATCTGTATAATGTATGTGTTGTTGGAGAACCTAAATAAAAAAAATAATAGGTACTTACCTACTTATTCACAGTTGACTTTAAGTTTTCCGTTACATTGATTTTGAATTGTGTAGGTATGTATACGTACACTAGCGTAGTGCATTGGTTACTTAAAACTGTAATGCTGTATAACTATGTTTAAAAATAAATAAATTAGAGCGAGTTCACAACTAAGAGGCTATCAATATTGTTTTGTTCCTTAATATTTAGACCTGAGATACCAAATATTGAGTGCAAAGTAAACTGAGATTGAGTAGTAGACTTCGCTTAAAGTACCTATCACAATTGTTATGTACATAATAGGTACATCTGTCTACAGTTCTAGGCACGTAACAGCAGCCACTTTGCCAGTCTCATTGTCCATTCATAGCCGGTCGGACAGCGCAACGCATTTGACTTGCTAATGCGCCATTCAGGTGGTCATCTCATAACTTGTAACATTTGATACTTCCATACACAATATGAGTAAGCAGTGTATTTAACATGTGTATTTAACTGTGAGACATTTTCGTGTTTCATTCGATACCTTCATCTATTCTAATTTTATTTATTGGTAGTAAGCAGAATATGTTACGCTTGTAAGGCCAATACTTAGTCATAGACAGTTTTGAGCACAAACTCGACGTAAGCTCGAACTTTGGACTGTCAAAATTGAATGAAAACTATCAGTTGTAAGACAGAAAGAAACTCCTCAATCATACTCAAAACTATCGGCCTTAAAGTGGAATAATGTCACAAAAGAAACTATAAAGAACGAAAGGGCTGATAAACAAATTGCTGGACGACTGCGTGTGTCACACGCAACTTTCACAATATCCGTTTCTAATTACCCTTGATTAACGCAATTTCTATCGCTCGATACGATGCGAGTAATTGAATAAACAACTGCTTAACTCAATTAAACTCGGATCTCAAATTGGCCTTGCTCGTCTTATATTCCGCTCGGATAATTTATTACATCGATCTTAAGGGATCGAGAGCTGTAACTTTATAATTTATTTTATAGCAAAGAACGTTGAATATATCGATCCCTATTGATGGTTCTCAGAAGTTACTGATACACGAGTGCAAATAATCGAAGAAAATATAAGAGATAAATTATTATTACATATTAATAATAATAATAAAAATCATCGTGTTTTAATTTGTTCGCCGAGCATGGATAATGCGTAATAAACAAGCTCTATTTATAATACCCTACATTTTGATATACATTTTGTATGAATAACTGTTTCGGTTTAGATATAATTTTCATTTTAAAAGACATGGATGTTTGCGATTTTTTTTCTATCGAGCGTAGTTTGTCCAATCGTGTAAGATCGGTATTCATCAGTCTCTAAATAGACATCTCAAGATTGCTATATATATTTTTTAAGACGTTTAGGTAATTTTAGTAGTTTATACCGTAGCCTTCGTAGAACAACTGAATATACGCGCATACGAAGACTTAAGTTGTATGAGTGGGACCTTGATTCATTTCAGGATTTTTTAAATACTTAAGTTCTTCAGTTGCTATCCGGATGCTGGAAGTAGGAGGGTTGTGTTTTGTAGAGTTCCATTGTGGCTTCTAGTATCTTAAACTGTTTGATCACAATATTAATAGATTTACAATATTAATATGAAGGTATCGTCCGATTCGTTTTGATCACTGTATACATTTTATGTCAAAAAAGCAGTTTCTTTTAAATAACTGTTTCTGTAATAAAATAAACAGTTATTACTTTAAGTTACAGTGTGTATAAAATGGGTAACATTCCACAACTTCAACATAATGTAAGCAGCTCATACATTTCTAATTACCATTACCTAATGTGCCTTTGAACCTTTGGGAATAACGCCCAATTCCAGGAATTTTTGTTATACCTAATTATTATTTATTAGCTTATTTATTACTTCCTCGTAGGCACTGTAATATAGAAATATACCTAGGTTTGAAAAATATACTAACGAAATATTGTTTGATTTTAAATCGTATCGCTACTATGAAATTGGTTACATTCGCGCGTCGCGTAGCGGGTCTACGAGCTTCGTAGCATTGTTTTATCAGAAAAAGTAATATTATTATCAATATTCTCTCAAAACCACTATAAAGGGTGGGCCTAGCATGAGCAACCTCCTTTGTATTACTTGTTGACGGACATCAGATCAATGGTAACACTTGCAGTAAGATTTAAAATCTTACGATGCAGATATTAAGAACGGTCCAAAGAAAATGAAATGAAAATGAAAAGTTCATTTATAACATTATGTTACAGGTCATTTTGTGTACATTTGGCGTACTACATAATATAACATACTATAAAAATATCATTTGATTACATATCAATCATTATTATTATAATTCATTAATGTATATAAAAACGGATAGTATTATTATTCTATACAATTTATTTATTTATTTATAGGTTTAAAACGACATGTTCATAACAAAGTCCAAAGTGTTACACTTGATCTGCTGATAGCTGTACATACATCCAGTATAATTGCCATTTGGTTGTATACGCATAGAACCCCCACTGTACACGATCAATTGGACGCATCACCGAGCGTCAATCATGTAGGTAAACATTGACAGTTGCAATTGACCGTACCGTACCGTCGTAGTAGGAATACGTATAACCGCCCTGCCCGTTCATTACTCTACGCACGTACACTAAATCAATAACTTTTCTAATCTATTTTAGTTCAGACATTCAATCGTTAGATAGTGGGCGAAATGTATTTTCGTCCTGAGTAACTGTTTATAGGGTGTAACCAAATACGTTTACAAATAGCCACAAGCGCCCGTGGCTAGGGCGTGACGCTGAAAAATTGCAGGTTCGATCCCCACCTCTGGACTTTTAGTTGGAGCTGTTATACAGTTACAGTCAGTACAGTAGTGCTAGTACAGTCGAAGACAGAGATAAGTATACAGGGGGCCTCAATACGGTTGAGATTTTCTCAAAAACTACTGGACCAAATTTAACCATTCTTTTACAGCTACATAGTTTTAACTTTTATCTATCAAACAGTGAAATAATTTTTGCAATAGGTCAAGTAAATTTTGAGAAAATCTCAATATTAAAAACTCTCCTGTACACCTTTCTCTGTGTTCCACCGTACAGTCGACTTCACATCGAGAGTGTAACACATGTATGCTTTACTACGTGCCGGTAATACGGTTTAGAATTGTATTGGCCTAAACTTTTAGTTTAGTCTTAATATAGGCCTAAACTTCGTAATATCCCTTAAAAATAGTAGGTAAATAATATTAGAACATGATGAAAAAATTATTGCCGTGGGCAGGACTTGAACCTGCGACCTTGTCATTCCTTGACAATATCGCAGGTTCAAGTCCTGCCCATGGCAAGAATTTTTACCTCATGTTCTAATTTATTCACCGAGCATGGATAATGCGTAATTCAAATTCTTGGTAAATAATATGTTATAAAATATATTATTAATTGTTATTCAAATCTGGAACTTTGTTGCAATCTAGCCTTTATCAGAATATATAGCAACTAATCGTAAAACTAGCTTATCTAAGTTTAAAAGAGATCGCCTTGAGCACAGTCCCCACTTTGTACAAATTGTGTTGAAAATCTACTTACGAGTATTTTATTAATGATAATGCTTCTTCGTTCAATAAAGTGTTATTAATTGTAGTCGTAGTAGGTACTTACCTATAAATTGGGAAACTAAGCTAACAGCAGCAAACTGTTGTAAAACAATAACAAAGAGTAGTTATTATAGTTAATTAGTCTGTTAATAATAGGTAGTTAGGTTGTTTCTAGAAACTGCTATATTCGTAGCCCAGAAATAATATGTACCGAACCCGCTTGCGTAAATATTTCGTCGTATATAGGACAATGTTATTTAAGCAGGTACTCTTCTCTGCGTTACTTTTATAGAGTCAGAATCATATCTCGTTTTATTCCAAATAAATACAGTATGTACCTACCTACATTTTTGCACGTAAACATTTTTTTAAACTTACAATTTAGCTTAGGTAGCAATTCACTCGCAAAAAAACTCACCAAATGGGTGAGATGCCATTTTAAAATTGTTAGTGGTCGATTCACCCAGTCCGTGGGTGAGTTGACTACTTCTACACCACTTTGCAAGTAAAAGGAGCCAAGTCTGAGGAGAGAAAGTGGCAAAAACACGTCATAATAACAATAACAATTTTAATAACTAGGTAACTACATGAATAATAAATCATACACATCATATTAATGTAACTACTTAAACTAGAAGGAATCCCATACCTAAGCCTTATTATAAATAAACGATATTTCAAAAGTAGGTACTTAAATGATGTCTGATCAAAATATATTTTCTTCAGTAGAAATAAATTCAGGATATAATGTGCAGTGAAATATGTGTGGTATATAAAGTAAAGTAAAACAATTTTATTCATCATTAATAAATAGTACAAATAAATAAATACATTGTTATAAATATACGTCATACATAAACAGTAGATTACAACTATGAACTAAAATTTAACTATAAAATGGATATAATACTAATACGAGATATAATAAATATAACAATATACAAACAAACATTGAGAAATAATGATAAATAGGGCGCTAGCTCAGCATATATATTATCTAAATACGTAGAGAGGCAAAGATTCGTATACATTTGTATTAATCATTTCTTAATTTCTCTCTCTCTCCTTGTATACAACCCTTTACATTCACCACCATAGGGATGATGAATGACAATTTGGTCGGTTTATAACGGGGGGGTCTAGTTAAATAACAATTTACGGAAGTGGAATTATTCAAAATGATAAATGAACAACACACCGGAAAGGGATCATGTTTTGAGGAAACTGCGACTTTCGCGACCATCGCTGATAAATTATAGTTTTGATGAATGTAACTTCCGTCGTAAGGTCTCACGGACTGTCCCGCGTAGACCGTAGGTAAGAGAAATAAGTAGGAGACATAAATATGGTTTGGTCAACATTGAATTAACACATTCTCAAAACTGACCGATGAAACTTGTTCAACAATAACAAAGATAAAAAAAACCGGCCAAGTGCGAGTCGGACTCGGCGACGAGGCTCATAATGCAACCCGTAACTTTGCTGTAACGTAAAACTAGATTTAGAGACCAACTTATCTTTGCCATTATCAAAATATTATGTCCATACATCGACATACTCCTGATTAGTTGATCATCTGCAATTATAAGTTTGTAATAACCAAAAAAAATATTTTTAGAGGGATGTAATTTCAAATTTACAGTTTTCGGATTTTTTCCTTTATATCTCATACAAATATGCGCCAAAAATCGACATATACGGCCGTAAAAGGTTGATTTTTGTCACAGCTGCATGATGTTGCAGACTTGAGTATTTGGTAATTTCAACTTGATACGTCCACGCGTTTCTGAGATATAGGTCTTGACAGATAGACAGACAGACGGACAACAAAGTAATCCTATAAGGGTTCCTTTTGAAAACCCTAAAAAGAAAGAAAACAGATTTTGTACATCGTTCATAATGACACGTTGCATACGTTGGAGTTTTGCGGTCGGTCGGTATCGTTGTTTAAAAGTGCATCGCGATAACAACTGTGGCTTTTGATCCGTTAAACGTCTCATCGTTTAGTTTCCGTTATCTGCCTCCGCATAAGCCCCGCGAGCCAGATGCTCAGGGGGTTGACAGAGACAAACGCAGGGGTATGCGTCACAGAGGGGGTATCTGCCGCAATCCGAGCACCCGCGACCCTTTTACTCTTATTCTTGGGCACTCATACTATCATGAACGTGTTTTTTTAGGGTTCCGTACCTCAAAAGGAAAAAAGGACCCCTATAGGATCACTTTGTTGTCCGTCTGTCTGTCAAGACATATCTCTGAAACGTGTGGACGGATCAAGTTGAAATTATACATAAATACACAATACTCAGATCTGCAACCTCATGAAGCCGTTAGAAAATCAAACTTCTACGTCAACGCAATCAAAAGATATGGCCGTTTATGTCGCATTTTCTCGCATATTTGTATGAAAATGCAAGAAAACCAAAACCTTACTACCCGTTGACTACTTGTTCCTTGTATATATTGGTACTTCCCGTTGATCTAGAGTCATGAAATTTGGCAAGAAGCTAGCTTTTACAGCAAAAGTAAAGGAAAAAAATCCGAAAACTGCAAATTTGAAATTACATCTCCCCAAAAATAGTTTTTTTCTTATTACAAACTTATATTTGCAGATGATCAACTAATCAGGAGTATATCGATGTATGGACACAATATTTTGATAATGGCAAAGATAAGTTGGTCTCTAAATCTAGTTTATCTTTTCGTTAGATCAAAGTTAACCAGCGCTGACACACTCTGAGTCAGCATCAGCTGAAGTCTAAACCTTTTGCCTAAGTTATATGTTTGTTAATTGTCACTGTAATTTATTAAGACTGTTTTTATTTCTTATACGTATATAGTTAATAGGCAATAAATGTTATTCTATTCTATTTTTAAAGTTGCGTTGCACAGAAGCCTCGGTGTGCGAGTTCGACTCGCAACTGGCCGTTTTTTTTTAACAATAACGGGTATGCATTACCTACTGCATAGGTAGGCACTTTTCTCCGAGTTAGACTGTACTGTCCCATCATAAATCTATATCTTACCAAATATTATTTGATAAACAATTCCAATAAACAGATTCTGTTTCCATTTATCTCGAAGTTCCACGTTTTCAAACTTCTTAACCGCTGATTCCACGAACAATAGTTCAAAATGTCCCCGAAGCTTTCGCTCGCGGCACCCAGTGTTGCCATTAACGAGGAATTAAAGGCTTCGAAGGAATTACAGCAATTTGGCCGAATTATGATTTTCGAGCGTGTTTCGCTACAGTCTTTCTGAGCTCAGGAAATTAAGACCATTGATGTTTTATCTGTAGTTTTCCTTTGAAGTAATGAAGGGCAAGAAAGCCCGAAAATCAGCAATATGTATAGTCAGAAACGGAAATGTATATATGTATTATATTATGAGTTTATGTCCTAGGTCAATACATAGGACCTATGTAAACAAACTATTTATCTTCCCCGTAAAGGAAAACTTTTTTAGATCCAGATAATCCCTGCCCTGTGTTTTGTATATTATAAGGAAAATTACCTATATTTACTTATTTATTTGGTCTTGTGATATAAGAATTCTTCATCCGTGGGATGCGGAAAACCCTATAGTATTTATATTAAGAAATTCACGAAAGAAAAGGATACAATCGTCTGGGCGACGACGTAGGTGTACAAGTTCTTACCTTCATGGATTTCACGGAGAAAACAAATAAGTACCTACTAAATATTTTAGGGTGTAAATATATTAGAGAAACTAATTATATTCCTATCTACGTAATTAAACTATTGAACCGAGTCCTATTTGCATTTATCCGTTTTTTACTCGACTGCTGAAAGAAGGAGGGTAATATTTTTTGTGTATTTTGATGTTTGAGGTGTGGCTAGATCCTGTCTTTACCACACGATTTGACATATGGTATATTTACTCCATTGCATGTGTATCAATTAAAAAAAAAATATTCGTTACATATTTATTATTACTTGCAAGAAATATCAAATCAAATAGACTTTATTTGCACACAAATGAAAATCATCAGTTACATATAAAACCAAAATTAGCTAGTGTATAGACAGGCGGCCTTATCGCTAATAATCACAATCCGACGAGCATGTTATATACTGAGTTATTAATAGGTAGATCCATATCACACCTCAATGCCTCGATGATGCCACGAGTAGGCGACAGTTCCTTGAAAGCCCGTCCCCACGGCACATTAGTTTTGCCCCACACCAGACCAAATATAGAAAAGTTCGCTCAACCGCTGATTTGTTTACACAGGGTGATATAAATATAAATTAATAAGGGTTTTAACTTCGTTTAGAAGTGAAGAAAGTGAACCGACGTTTTATTATGTACAAACCCGCGGTTGCTCTCAATCGTACTTAATTCAATATTACTAACTACAAAATGCAGGTTGATAGTGCTTATTTTTTAAAGAAGTGCTGCTGATAGCTTTTGCCCTTTTTCTTCTGAGCATTGGCTCCTTTTCCTTGCAAAGTGGTGTAAAAAAATGTAAATATATATAAAAAAGTTGATGTACAAAACTATACACAATCTCTGTGAGCCATAAACATAGTTTCAAATCAAAATCACTCAAAATATGCACGACTTTTTAATGTGTTTTTCGTAATTAAATTGTCTATGAATCGCGGCCTTAGGCATATACAGTTTTTAGTGCAAACTTAGTATGAGCTCGGTCTTTATCAGATTTCATACATATTTGACTGTGCTCAGAATTGTTTATAAATCTCGGCTTTAGACAATTTGATATCTAATATTTGATTTGATCGATCGATTGTATCAGTTCTGATACAATGACAAGCAAAATAAAAATAAATAAATTAAATATTTATTTGCAGTAGCCAACATAAAATTACAAAACAAAGTTATAGTATTTTTAGAATTAAAACTATAGTGAGCACTGCGCGAAGAAACGTCACCGGCGACGCGGGCGTGGCGCGCTCACCTTGAAAAAGACCGTCGAAATCGGTCGAAACTATCGGTCTAATTGCCAACTTCAACAATATAAGTGAGTGATATCCGTTTATATATAATAAAGTTATAGTAGGCTATGGTGATGAGCACATAGTATGAAACGCTGAACTCTCAAACCAGGTTAAACCTGTAACTTGGGAGTCAGTGACGCACCAGCCGTACGCGCATTCCAAGAAGACTAGACTTATATAATAAATTATTTAATAATTATCAGAGTTGTTAATGTTGCCCCACCCTGTTGAACTGTCCAGCGCTTTTCTTCGTCTTTCATCATATGCAAGGCCAGGGAATATCTCAGCTTAAGTGTCGTGTCCCATAAAGTAGTGACTACATTATCTTTGGCTGTAATATATGTAATGCTGAAATATTGGAGTTTCATGTCTTAAGACATACTGTATAAGTATTCGGCGAGCACGTCCCGTTCCCAGAACACCCTTGAGATTTCACTGCGATGTGCACACACGTAGGGAAGTTCTGAAATCGAGATGACGTCCTATCTTATATGCCATTTACTGTTTTATCGAATAGAAATAACGTTTATGTACAACCGACAGAAGATCAATGGAGCTGCTTTGGTGCAGTCGAAGACAGAGATAAGTATACAGGGGCCTCAATAAGGTTGAGATTATCTCAAAAACTACTGGACCGAATTTAATAATTATTTTACAGTTACATAGTTTTAACTTTTATCTATCGAACAGTGAAATAATTTTTGCAATAGTTTCGTGTTTTTGCAAGAATTTTTGTAGTAGTTTTTGAGAAAATAATCCCATCCCTAAAAACTCTTCTGTACACCTATCTCTGCGTTCCACCGTACGGTACACAGAGAAATGTGTACAGAAGAGTAAGGTTGAGATTTTCTCAATAAGTAAGTCCTATGCTGATTTTTAAAATTCTTATCCGCTAGTAAAAAAGTTTTTATAATCTGACCGATAGAGAAAATCTCAACCTTAATTATAAATATCTACTTTTGTCTGCTATCGATAGTAGGTACTATTTATGTTCTTATTGCGCATTATACATTAATAAGAACAGCATCTGAAGTATTATGGCGGCACTCCATTTGGCTATTCGAATGATTGTCGTATTTGTCAAATATTATATTTGATGTACATACAAATAAGACACATATTTTGTCAAGGTTACCAACCACATATGGCAATTATGACAAATACGCAAATACGAATAGCCAAGTGAAGTGCCACCATTACACTAGGTACATCTTGTCGTGTCACCTAGGTATTGCACATGATACATAACAATATGCAAAGTAGAATAGGCACGATTTAATACGAAAATTGGATCAATACCATCATACAAACGATAATGTGATTAAAAGCTGCAACGAAACTAATTACGGCTATAAAACCGATTTATTGGACGCAGACAGGGACGCAGTAACTCATACAACATGTCAGACCTATAGCTGTAGAGTCGGATAAAAGCAATTCAACCATTGCTGCACAGGCTCGTTGCCAGGTGGGACCCGGACCCCCCGGAAATGTTTGCGTATTTGACTAAACTTTTTTATAGCAGACTCACATAGATTCAATTAATATCAAAGATATCATGTGTATGTATTCACATCGTCCCCCCCCCCCCCCCCCCCCCAAAAATCATTATGTCCCCACAGGGGGGAAAAAATCCCATCGTCCTCCAAATCATTTTTATTTCTTTAAGATAAAATAAAAGGCCGCTGCATCTCTTTTTAGCAAAACATTAGTATAGCGCTATATAGCTGACTTCACGGCTACGATACATCATTTAATGTTCTCTTTCTAACTCTTATTTTATGAATGCCTGTACTTAAGTAATTATTTTATTTTTCAAACTAATTTCAATTTTGTTTTTGTCTATTTTGTAATGATAATGAAAAAATCATTATCGATACTTGTCAAATTCCCCATGGCCAGGGCCGGACTTCATTACTTCATCTACATGCCCACTCACTTGTCACCCAATTCAATTTCTGGGCTGTTTAAGTACATAACTTTATCGGACTACGTATATTCGTCAGTGCAAGTGGAAAGATAAAACCTGCGTGTTACAATCTGTTGTGTGTTGCTACGGCAATAAACGTCCGGTAACCGTAATCAAATCAACGTGGGCACGGCTCTAATTAAAGCGGTATGAATCTCGTCCCGACCATAAATCCGTCTAATGGACACGGGACCGACGCGGTAACGCGGGATGTCAAAAATATATTGATGACGTGCGCAAATTGATAGGCCGTCCTTGTTATTCTGATAGGTGAGGGCTGAGACGGATTGATAAATTGCAATTGTAGGTTAGAATAACAAGTTATCTATTAGGCCCACTTGGCAATAAAAGACAAACCCGACTGGACTTAACCCGTTAAAACTCTTTACATTTATCGTGGGTTAAGTCGTTAACTCTCGGGAATCTATTTATTGAGACATTGAGGCTGTTATTCAGAAACGTGATTTAAAGTCACACATTTACGCCACCGATTAGCCACCACGTCCCTTTCTATCTTAACCTTTTTTTAATGACGTGTGAAATATAGCAACACGATTTAAAGGAAATGAGATTTAACTAGGTTTATAAATAACAACATGAATGTGGGCCTTAGAATATAATTATTGTAATTATTTTGTTATAGAACATGTACATACCTATGATACATATTTTGTATTTTAATTATTAATTGGGTAAAAACAACCAACTTGGTTTTGTAGAGAGGAATTGCATGCACAAGTTGGCAATCTGCCAACGCGTAGAGCGTCTACAGCAGGTCTACGGAGAATATACGGCGCCTAGCAACGGCGGCGTAGATGTGCTACGCTACGTAACATAGGGGGATTCAGCGGAAAGTTGCGGATTTCTTTGAGTGACGTCCCTATAATTATTATCGCACATGTTTAACATAATTTGTTAAACTTGTGCGATGCCTAGAACGAACGGAGAAAGCGAACCGATACATTTGTTGTGCCCCTGATGAGAACCAACCTCGGTAGGCACGCTTCCTTTAATAGAATGGTTCGTAGTTACAATACCCTCAATAGTAAAACTGATATTGATATCAACCATGACTCTCTTCTCAACTTTAAGTCACTTACTGTTAGATTTAAAATTGTATTAATATTATTAAGTGAATTATGTGTTCACCTGTAATTGGGTTGCATGTTAGAACTTAACTTATATTGTTTCCATATGTACGGTTACATGTAATCTGTTGGTGCTCCAATAAGTAAATAATTTTTGTTAATTAACAGCCTTACTTATAATCGATGATTAAAATTAATACCTTGTTTAAGAATTGTTTAAAAAAAACGTTTACTTATAAACGCTATTTAAAGTTAATTAACTCCTGAAAAACGAATAGGTAGATGTCAGTTTATACAACGTCGTATGCTTAATTAACAAAATGGCGGACCGAATTCGGAACAGCTGATTCCATTTGATACTGATGATTACTTTTTTAAGGACTTTGGAGTAGGCATTACCCCAATTTAGGCTAAATTTTCGTCCTTTTTTTTTAATTCATTCAGCAGTGTTACCGTACCTAAATATTTTTTGGTGTTTAAAATGACGATTAGCTAATCACTGCTTAAATAACGTTTATAAGTAAAAAAAAAAAGGTTAATGACTTATTAAGAGTTTAAATAATGATTAGTTAATGTGTTGCTCAGTGCTTGGTTACTGTTTTTTTTATAAGTAAGAGGGTAAATAGTTGAGATCAAAACATATTTACGTGCATAGCAACCAAGCAATGCTCTTTAACAGGATTCGTCTACATACAACATGTGTCGCTGTCAGTTACACAATCGGGGACAAATGAATGACGATAATGTTGTGACAAAAATGGTGTGGAAATACAAAGAGGACAAATTGAAAATGTCGACCACTCATTTAAGAACGTAAATTGTCATATTAGTATGACACCAGACACATGTAGCGATTCTGGAATGTGGCACGCGTTTAATCGTCGCTAGCTGTAGCTTAAGAGAGACAGTGAATTTTTAGGACGTGACAGAATCAGGATCAGATTAGCTCCACGGTAGAATCACACCTATTTTAATTTTAGGAAACGCTCACCATGAAGATGTTAATGTATGATTCTATTAATAGAGAACATTTATTTATTATCCTATATAGAATCAGAAATGAAAATGAAAATATATTTATTTATTTCTCAACTAGTCTAGGGATACACTGTTGCCGGGGCTCTCCTGTTAAGTACCAGGTACCTGTGTTAGGAGGCCCCGCTCTTCCACCTTACGGTCATTCTAAAAGAAATATATCATTATTGCAAGTAAAATACCTACGTATTTTATTTTATTTTATTTTGTTCGGGTAGCTTACAGCTATATGCTACATAATTGTAATTTAATATCTAAGAGCTAATTACAAGCTTCCACAGATGTGTTTCAATATAATGGCTTATGTTTAAATTTATTAATCTTTAGTTTGCAACCGAAGTAGCTGCGAACTTGGTTATAAACAAGGACTTAACTATCGAAGGGCTACTGGTAAATAAGTCTATACAATCTTCACCCAGTTCATTAAATGCAGAGCATGCTCTATATATAGGGTGTCCTTGAATTCATTCCACAAATTGAAACTCATGATAAATATTAAATTGGTAAGGTTTATTAGTAAATCAAAACTGCCAAAAAATTTATCTAAGTAGGTCACAAGTCACATAATGACCTTAGAAATGTCAATTAGGTCAAATTCCAGTGTGAGAAATCATTACAAAAAATTAAAAATACCTTAAAATGTATCAAACTCCAAAGCATAGTAATGATGCACATCAAATTAATAAATTGTTTGATAGTTGAATTTATTGTAATATTTTACTCCAAATTGTTTAATTTACTTAAACGCTGTGCAGAATTAATGTATAAGACATTTAATTTTGTCAAATGAATTCTTGAATGCCTTGGCCAACCCTGTAGTGTATTATTATTGCACATCAACATTTAAATTTAGAATTTATATTTACACCACTTTGTAAGGGAAATTAACGTGCCAATGATAAAGATAAAAAGCGGCAATACCTACTGTTTTTTTTCCAAGGTACTTAATTAATTCGAAGTCTGAAAACTAAGGCCATTTGATCTGACGCCCGAGGCAGGTTTTAACTTGTGTTGTTCCGCTGTAATTAGTTGTCTGTAAACACGACCGATAAGCCAACAAAACAAAAGCCCCCTCGGCAGTAATAGCGAGTACCTTGTACAGTCGATAGCACAAAACGTACAACACTTTGTACAGTTCTTGTCTACGCCATAAGGGTGAAAAATAGTACTTCAAGTATTGCTTTATTAATTGCTGTCGACTGTGCCGCAGGCCCGTTGCTAGCCGGACAAGCTAAAAAGAAAAAGACTCCTAATCCCACCGATGTGAATGCATCAATTGATTCAAGTTTTTCGATATTTCAACTGGCACAAGCAGTTGTGAGAAATCTGTTTTACCCGACTGCCGGAAAGGGGAGGGGAATAGATTTATGGGTATATATGTCAGTATATCTGTTCCTTACTATTGCCAAACGGCTTGATGTATGAGGAATCATTTAGATTTGTCTACTGATCGATCTGTATAATGATACATTTTATGTCAAAAAAACAGTCGATATTTTTTGTATTTGTAATAATAAGATATAATTATTAGCACAATGGTTTTCTACTGTGAACGTCATTCTTTTCGTCTCTACCTGGTTTCGATTTACAATATATTTATTGACCCCCTGTCTACTAACTACGGGTCTGTACATACCTGATAATATGTATTTATCTTCCATGAATAATACAGTGTTCATTAAGATCATGACCTTCATTGTAGCCGCGTGTAGATTGGATATTTATAGGAATATCGCGCTCGTGTAAAAATTAAGTTTCTTGTTGCTACGCTATTTTTTTATTTAAATTATGGCGCCTACGTTTTTTATCATTTGAATTTCGAAGTATCTTTATGTGAATATATTTTCTGTCGAAAGTAGATAGAGGTTATGTTAATTTATTTTATTTTATACATTTCCAAAAAAGGAGATATGCATAAAGTAATGAGCCCGGTCCTGGCTGCCCTCATTACTTTATGCAAAAGGGACGTTAGTCGTTTCATGGAAATATCAATGCTTTGACATTATTATGACTTCCCAGCTTCCCAGTCATAGACGAAGCTCGCACAGCGATTTTATTCACTGATTATAAATCGGGGATATATGTTACCAAGGAGGTTTTACACTGCACGTAAAACCTGTATGCTGGCAGATAACAAAAAAAAAGATGGCAGCTGTACAAAATGGCGGACTTAATTTTATTGTCGTCATATTTAACTACAAGTTAACGACCAATTATCAACGAAGTTCTTTCCTTGGCTTCATGCATTTAACAAATATTTTTACAATTTGCGCCTCCAGTTGGTTAGTATTAATTATAGTTTCAACAAAGAAAATTAGCGATTTTGTCACATTACTATTTTTCTCGTCAACCACTCTAATTGCGAAAAGCTTGTTCTAGGGCCAGCCACTACCAGTAGTCCAGATTTCGATAGGTATAGGATTCGAATTTGCACGCCTGCTACTGTGACGTCATGGTTATGTAAGTAGACGATTTAAATTACGTTGTGTCATTAATTTATAATTCAATTGCATTCTGAATATTGAACGAATAATTAATATGGTATCCGGTTCACAAATCAAGCTTGAGTAATAATAGTGAAGGCTACCTACGTAACTACTAACTATATTATAAGTTAACGTGTATTAGGTACTGTGCGAATAGGTATTAGGTATCTATTACGATCTTTCACTATCATTCACATAGCAATATTGTTGTAAGCTGTAATATTTGCAACACTATTACATGGTAGCAAGTTACTAAAACATCATATCTGTTATTTTTATTTATTTTATTAATGGACTCGAAAGTTCGTCATTTGCCAATGTCATGTTACACAAAATTCAATATATTCAATAGTCTTCTATCTTCCTCCAGGGGAGTCGCAGTAGCGTCTTCACCCTGGGTAGCCGCGTCTTCATGTCTTCATCCAGAGGAGTCGCCGTAGCGTCATCACTCTGGACGAAGCAGCTCGACAGTCCCGTTCACTCCCGAGCTTGTAGCGGGAACTCTTGATAAAAGCTTGAAACTTCAGATCTTGCATAAATAATCCAATAACTTCACCGTACTGTCATTCGCGAACATTTTCTGATTAATTTAAGGTGATATTAAACACAAAATAGCCCCTGTAGACATTAAAATGAAAATTATCAAATAATTTCGCAACCGTCGCTTCCCGCCATATTCAAGAGAACCTTCATCATATCTGTGTTTAATAATAACGGGTATCCGGGAAGTAGGTAAATGTATGTAAAATCTTTATCGTATAAGTACTTAAACTTATACATATGTCAGACGTATGAATTAGCTGGATACTGGCTGAAAAGAATAAAAATTCAAAGCATTTACGTCATGAAGAAAAAATAATTCGCCCGCCCTACATAATTTTTATGATTTAAATCCGGAAAAGCTGTTTAGGTAATAAAATAAATGAACTGACTTCCAATACTTAAAGTGTGGTGTAATGAAAATGTTGGGGAGTCGAGAATAATAAATGTCGCTATTAAACAAAAAATACTGTTAAACATGAAAAGGGCGGATGCTCGTCTCGATTTTGTGCGGATCGCTCCCTAATGGCGTCAGTCACATTTTATAGTCTCTTCATTGATGGACCTACCTTTTATCAGAAAAAGTAGAGTGAGAAACATTTGCGCGTTGTACATATTAGGTACCTACACACATTACTTTTTAAATTAATATTTGTCTATTGCTAAAGTGTGGCTTGGCTATTCCTTAAGAAATCGATGGCCAAAGCCACAATTAAAAAAAAAATTAAGAACTTCTAGTATCTCCGATAAATATTTATTAAACTTTCTTGCAGCCATATTATAGGTTGTTAATATGTTTAACCTCGCTTCCCTAAAAGCGTGTTTTTACACTTTGTTAAATAAACGTTAAGTTGGAAAGGGACGGAAACAATGAAATAACATTAAATCACGTTTATGGCTAACCGCGCAAAGGTATGGTTCGGTAATTTATAATAACATGTTGGTCCTTTTGTTGAATTATTGTAATAACTGTTAGTGGCCAAAACAATATAGATGAATACCTAAATATATAATTGTCCTGCTATCTCGCTCCACTTCAATGACATAGCCTGTAGTAAAACACTCGTATATGGTCGTTTTATGACACAATATTTCAGAGTTTATAGAGAAATGAGACCTCCGCTCGGGGCTGGATATAACATTTTTATCGGGCCACAACTTAGATAAAATACTATAGAAGCTAGGTCAATTCGCTGGAAATGTCATAACAAGATTGCACTAAATTATTGAATATGCAATGGATGCAATCAATCGTCACTAACCTTCTTATCACTAGTTAAATTCCAAATTGAAATGATTTATTGAAGCCACATAGAAAACTATAAATTAAAGTACCTATTAAAACTATGTTAGTAGTTACATGAGATAATTACTTAACATGCGACTTAGGTCTGATTTATAGAACCTGAGTTTTGCTTGTACAGCTTTTCAACATTCACATCGCGGAGCTTCGCGTGAACTATAACGAGACGATTCATATTCTTTTTTTAAATAAGGCATTAAATTTTTCTATATGTATGTACATGTAACATGTGTCTACTGTGAGGGAACCGCAAATAGATTGAGAGAGAAATTGCACTCTCCGATGGGACTAATAGTGTCATTTTGGATTGGACCTAGCATTGCATCTATATTTTTTTCTAAAGACCGCAGTATATCTACGTCCATATTGGTAAAAGTAATTTTTGAATACCATGTACATATTTATCTGAGACTATAATATAAGATGCTATCGCAATGGACTTTGATAAGAAAATAAACATTATAGGTAAGTATTTATTTCTTGTGTTGTGACGTCATCGGACATTCCAACAGCTTTAGAACACATGCACGCTAAATTTAACTCAGATTAAGTCAGAAAAATATAAGACGTTTTGTGGCTTAACACGGGTTAACTGAACTAGAGTTATCTTGTCGACGCAAGTGGCGATTAAGTAGTTAAGAGATGGATTAGCGTGGGAGCCATAATGTTGCAACTATACAGTTTTTTGCATGAAACTACGGTGATTGATGAGCGAAGTTTGTCTGATGTAGGTTTAATAATTACTAGCGAGGCTCAATGACGTGGGCTAGATAATTTGTTTAGCGGTAATTGAATTCACTTAATACTTAGGCTACTACTAAATATTATAGAATTACTAGAGCATAAAACTAAGTGTATTATTTTTTTCAGGCGTTTAATTTCAGTAGTTAGTGCCGTAGCCTTCACCAAAAAACTGAAAAACTGTCCCACTGCCTTAAGCATTGAATAAGATTATGTAATGTAAATACTATGGTCCAACTGCTGTTGTCCGTACCATTCTTCTCTTTAGAATAGACGTGATGTCATCGCACTATTAGAGTTGATGTAATGTTGAGTTTTACAAAAGATCAGTGCCACGTATTACATTGAGTAGTTTATGTAGCTATGGATTTCCACTGAAAACATTAGGTAATCCCGTGCCGCGGCGTAGCAGCATGAAAACGCTAATGGATGTGAACTATAACGTAGGTACAAAGTACATTTCCATTTAGACAAAAGTTTTAATAAATTTTTGGTAAGTATAAAGAAGTTTAGGCAGCATCCTCCTTCACAGAGGCAATGTAGTTTTGGCAAGATGCCATTAAGGTTACTTAAAAGGCGACATGTGTTCTTACGTAATTTTTTTGGACTTTTACTTACGCTATCATCATCATCAGTCTATTTATAGCTCAAGCTCAAGCTCGGGTCATGATCCACCACGCGGGCCCAGTGCGGATTGGCGGATTTCACATGCTTTAGAATTTTTCTTCTTCTTCTAGGGCATGCAGGTTTTATCACGACGTTTTACTTCGCCGTTTTTAGAGCACTCGGTGAATGTACGTAAGTTTTTCCGTCGAAAACCCAAAGATAACTCATTGGTACAGGCTGCCCTGGCTGGGAATCGAACCTGGGACCTCCGTATCGCACGTCCATTGACCCAACCACTGAGCCATCGAGCTACACTATAATTTTCTCTATTTTTGTAATAATTGCGAATATTGAAGGGAATCTTCATTTCAATATATTTTGAAATTACTTTTGTATTTTCTACCATGCTCTGAAATCAAATCTATTCAATTCTATAGGGAATCCAAAGTATATAGACGGAAAGCCCTCCGTTTCTATATACTTAGGCTACGTTATTTCCCATTTATTGCGTTACCAAGCAACTTACCAACTCCGGCGTTTTCCATTCCCTAATCTCCAGACAATAGTGGATTGCTCGTGGAAGGAAAACGTAATTTTCCATCAGAATTTCGACTTTCCCCGTTGTGTACATTGTTGAAGTACTGTACAGAAAAAAAATCTTATTCTTAGATCAATACAATATAAATATTGTTTCCTATATAATAAAGATGTTATTTTATTAGATATAAAGTACCTAGTACCTACCCATGAAACTAAATGATTTTCAATTTGGGACTAATTTCGAAATCGCAAATAATCGAGTATACATATACCACTTATGTCATAAATTTAGGTTACTACGTACCTACTCGACCGAAATGTATAAAGCAGTACATTTTTAACCATTATACACAGCACATAAACACACAAAACCATTGCAATGTCAGTTGTATTACCGCCGCGTAGAGTGCTGCGTGTAATATTTCTACTATACTAGTACAGTCGAAGACAGAGATAAGTATACAGGGGGCCACAATAAGGTTGTGATTTTCTCAAAAACTACTGAACCGAATTTAATAATTCTTTTACAGTTGCATAGTTTTAACTTTTATCTATCAAACAGTGAAAGAATTTTTGCAATAGGCCAAGTAGTTTTTGAGATAATCTCAACTTAAAAACTCTCCTGTACACCTTTCTCTGTGTTCCACCGTACTATGGATATTAACAATACAGGCTGATGGTTGTAAATAATTATGTTGTACATGAAGTAAATAACCAGTTAAGAGCCCTTCTCATCTCAGACGTTCCTATCTAGCCGTATAATCGGTTAAAGCCCTGAGCTTAGCTTAATTACAAATTTATGAGTTGCTAAATAGCTTCTAAAATAGCTTCGCGTATTTTGTACCTTGAAATTAATTTCACTAAAAGATAACCCGAGTGTCAGCGAGTTAACCCGTGAAAATGCCAGGGGTAGGTAGAGTCGATGGACTTCCATATGTTCTTCCAAGTTCCCTACTTTCTTCATGCATTTGAAGAAATTTGCTCATTGATTTGTAATTTTGGCCTTTGTAAAACATCGCTAAGTTCGACGCTTGTTTTCTTCTCGGTTTATATCTACCGACCATTTACCATCACTCGTTATAGACCGTATTCCTTTGTATTTACTATTTTATATACTACATACATACTCAGAGAAAAAATGCTTGGTAACATTACGTTTGTTCTACTTACGGTATGATTCCGACGTCGGCGACTGCGACCACAGGAATATGCCGCGACCAAGTCGCACGACCCATTAATTAGTATGAATATAAAATTAATAATAAAAACACATTACGAAAATTTGTCAAATTAATAAATTTACATTAGGTAGTTTCACATGTAAAGTATTAAGTTACGGCTTGGAATTGTTTATTTTAATTTAGCATTAATTTGGAATTCAGAACTTTTGATAGGTAGGTACCTACCACAATAAAGATCCGAGAACTTGGATCCCTTTTTAACATTTATGTTTTTGGTGGGATTTATAACGTAAAAGACCGCATCGCCATTGCATTGGTTGGGCAGCGTGCAAATTTAAATTGAACTTCTACTAAACAGACAGTTGGGATGTGGTCGCTGGTCGCGGTCGCCGACGTCGGAAACATACCTTAACATCACGACAGCTGCCCGAGCTAGTCATTCGAATTATTGGGACGAAATTGAGAAAGTTCCTGTGTTTTTTTCGTCGGAATCTCGTTCATTATTCATGTAGCTCGCAATTCTTGGAAACAATTGTAATGATCCGGCGGCGCGCGGCGGCACGTGGCGATTATTTTTTATTGCGAGTATATTAACAATGGACGGAGTACAGACCTGAAGTACAGACTTATCGTTGAAAACCTCTTTTGGTACCTACGTACCTACTAGATTTAAAAAGCCTTTACAGCTTTACATCTATGAACTGGAAGGAAAGCGTTTCCATATTCGGAAAACATGCCCTAAATCTTATTCAAACTACCGTACGTAGTTTGTTGAAAATCACAAGGTAATACGTGACGTCACAAAGCGTCATGACGTATCTAGACTAGCTTCCTCAAACAGGTAATTTGCCAGTTCTTTTATTTTCACTCACAAAAGCCGTCACGAGCCAGCCAACCTTCAGTCACAGGTAAGTTCAACGAATCGACACTGCTCATGTTTGCACCGCTAAATTGGCAGCTATTTCAGACTCCGACGTGCCTGCTACGTGCAGTGTAATATCACAGTAACGGTGTAAAGCAGTAAATAGACTATTTATGGGGATGGGGATACCTTGACCAATGTTGACTCAAAAAATGTTGAATAAATCACTTCACGTAATCATGCTGAAAATACTTGTGAAATTCCTGTATTGCACATGTTCCATTAAATTGATGGGTTTAATCATTCACCTCTTGCTTTGTTATCGTTCAAAATGCTTCTCGAACCTGAAAGTCGTGTAAACAGACGCGACGCATCGGATCGGTTTTGTATTTACATTTCCAACTTCTATGTAGATGAGTTACTGCTCCTATTTATTCAATGCGAATATTTATGTGTGCATATTCTATGCGAGCGACCTAGTGCCGGCATTTTACGTGTCAGTGCTGCGGAAATGTAGGAAATGCTGCGCTGTCGATTTACGAGAATCCAGCTACTCGTATTTGCAAACGCGGATTCCGGGTTTAACACACAAAATAACATCATTTTATGTTGTAATGAGCATCGGCTCGGCATGTGAAATAACTGACAGAACAATTATAATACACGGGAAACGAAACGCTAGTGAAATAATTACTAAAGGCTCAGACAGACGAGCGACAGTGCGTCGCGCGACGTCGCGACCCTCTGCGACACTCCGCGCGATGTCCTGCGACAGCTGGCAACCCTCCGCGAAAGGTGTCGCGAGCTATCGCGCGACGCACTGTCGCTCGTCTGTCTAAGCCCTTAGGCCTTTTAACAAACTTTACCTAAGTGTAGAGTAGATAGTATTACGTTCGCTATATAAACGTATACAATGCTGATGGATTAAGTTATTCCTTCAAGACAATGTCCTATAAATCAAGTTTGAGTCGTGGAAATGCAAGGTTTATCTTTATTTTCAGGATAAAATATGTGTAGCTCCTTCAACCCGGATTAAACGCTAACAAAATATTCATCAAGGATTTTCTACAGCGCCCTTTTAGTTGCAAATTCTTGGGGATTTTGATAGCTCTCGGCAAAATCTCAACTTTGACAGCACGGATATTACTTTTCTCAGAAATGAAGTCCTTTGGATGTTGAGTTCAGACATAAGTTTTGGAGCTTTACATTTCCCAAGGATAAGATATAGTAGAGACATACTTGGACAGGCTACTTCGCGAATACTTGTTTACAATAAAGTCGAGTTCGTTACGTTCATTTCAATTTTCGCTAAAGCGAAGAGATTTGTTTCAAAGTTTAAAGTAAATAATTTGTTATGAATGTGGTTGATAGTTTTGTTTGAATAAGATTACACTTTTAAGTAAACGATAAGATCGATATTGTGTATACGCCGGATATGTAGCCGATTGGAGCTATCAAGTGTGTTATCAAATGTGTACTTATAAGAATGTGTAGCAAGCGATGACTAAATTGGAAGAATGACGTCAGACCTGAGTAATGAGCCTGAGTGTTCGATTCCCACCGGCGAGCAGGCAGTTCTCTTTCTCTCATTATTTTATTAAAGTCTGATAAGAAATCATGAAAAACAATTTACCTCGTTCTGCCCAATCCCTGTCCAGTCCTTTGAGGCCAACCATTATTCATTGTCATACACAATCTCAACGATAAATGGTATGCGTCGAACCGTACGTAATATAAATGGCACATCTCCGCCGTTTATTTATAAGGCTGTATTTAGCAATGTGTAGACGCGGAGTGTCACCCTGGGGGCAGAGCGAATGACATTTACAGGCTGATTTCCATGTAGAATGTTCAATTTGCTTAAACGACTCGTCTGATCCTCGTGTTATCCGACTGGCTCGGCTCCTGTATCAGACATTTTGCTCGGAAATATGTTTTCGGTTTCTAGACTAATAGGGTCGTGGATTTTTTTTTGGCTTAGATTATATTTGTAATAACATTGACCGCCCACCGTAAGGATCCATAGCGCGTTCGTGTACCTACATAATGCCGGAAAATGCGTTAAAATTAAAAAAAAAAGGTTTCATATTACATATTCATAATCAGGTAGGAGTTGCGAGAGTAGTAGAAAATGATAACAAAGACAATGAATAATTCGCTTCGATTTCTTATTATTTTCTGAATTCTTAATTAAGCTGTTTTTTCGAATCGTTTGATGTACAAAACTTTATTTTAAACCAATAATTTTAATAAAAAACGGAGACATTTTTACATTTATTCGTTATCTTGTTCATCATACGGTTGATGGTGGGGCAGAATCTGGTATTGTCACTCTTCGCCGAGCATGGCATAATGCATAAAACAAATTCTGGGCATCTTTAGTACCTACTGGAAGAGGGCGTGAATTTATGTATGTAAGTAAATTGAAATCGGTAAAGGTTCATTGATATCTGCTGTGTGTAATAATTTCCCGCGAACGGAAAGGTAAGGCAAGGGTCGCGATCTCGGGAACCCTTTGAATAAAACAATCACTTTTAAGGTATTGCAGAGGTGTAGCTCCTTAAAAGTTGTTATAGCACACTTTGAAACCTAATCGATACTGTTAAAAACGGTAATTATGAACTAAATTTCAAATTATATAGTTATATAAGTACCTATAGCTTGGAATTCATGAAAATGGCAAAAGGTAGCAATATTTAAAAAAGTACAAGCTCTGCAATGTCTTAATTACTTACTCATATTCCGTTTAGTTCTTTATTTAATTTAGGTTCAAAATTGTGATGAGATAACAATTTATTTGACAAGGCCACTGTCTGGAACCCTTTTAAATATACATTCTATCTCTGTTGTATTCCATGTTCCTAGAATTTAAACTAAGACGGAACATAATTTCGCCCAGAATCTCTTGTCAATTTGCTTTAGGGAATATTAAATTTCGGGTTGAGGAAACTAAATGTTTAATATGAAATTGTAGTCAAATAGATTGGAAGGTAGTAATGATATGACTATAGTAAGCCAAGATCGGCCACGATAGACCAATCTAGGGCTAGAGTGAGACAGCAAAAGCGTCGCAAGTTCGATATCCCGTAACTAACTCTAAAAAATATTTGTATGAAAATCGCTGATTGGAAATAAAAACCATAAGGTACGTTAAGATGGAAGATCTCCGATATTTCTTGCCATCAATGCAGCTTTGAGGGTTCTATGCCATCTTTCAATCATTCCATTTGATTGAGGGTGATAAGGCGTAGTCCTTATTTTGAGTATTCCCATTAAACGAGCAAGAGGTCTAAAAACTGTTGACTCGAACTGTCGACCTTGGTCCATTGTCAGTTTCTCCATACATCCGAATCTCGTTATCCATCCATTATAGATTGTAATAGCGACTGTCTCTGCAGTAATATCGGATACTGGAAATGCTTCTGGCCATGAAGTGCATCGATCTATCATTGTTATCAAATATCGATTGCCCTAAGATATAAGGTTTGAAATCACAAAAATAAATAAATAAAAAGGTTAGGATAGGTACCTAAATAGAGCGGTGTACTTTTTACTGTATGTCATCATAACTAATCGAAAATAACGCTGCTACTGATAGTAGTAGGTTCTTTGGCTTGATACAGTTGAAGGCATATCAAATGTGGACGTTGTAAATACGAGTACAACCTCTGTTGTCCATTTGGAAAAGAAAATAACTAAGTAAATATAAATACGCATTTTTTTTTTCAAAATTAAACTGGTCTCTGAATTTTTTTGCACAGACAAAAAAAAACATCGTAGAATATTAATATGTAAAGCAAATGCAAATGTAAAGTAAAAAGAAGTAGGACACATGAATACGAATGAATAGGATGCTATGTCCAGTGCTCTGGGAAAGGAATTAGGCCATCGTATTACGGTATTATTAAAACAAATGTCTACAAAAGCATTAAAATATGTATTATAATGCACGGTGAGAACATATTGTATTGAATTGTAATGTTTTGTGAGATAATGAATGTGTGATTGGTTGTCTTAATTTCTATTTTTATTCTTTAATAGAATAGAATAGAAAATATGTTTATTGCCATACACCAATTACATAAGCTTACAAAAAAATCAATCAGTAGTAAGTTATCCATATAGTTATGCTAAGTGGTGTGGCAAAAGGTGCATGTTTCAGCTGAGCTGACACCGAGGTGTCTTTAACCCGCGTTGTCCAAAATATTGTATACATAATCAATTGTTGACGTAATAAGAATCTATCTGTAATACTGGTAAATCGAATAAATCAAATATATCATGTAACCACTAACATAAAAGTTTATAGTTTTTGAGACTGACTAAATCATTTGAATTTGAAATCCGCCACCAAAGAAAAAAGTATAAGTAGCTGACTTAGCTTATATCTTGACTTAGATTAGACGACTTAGATCATCAAGCTGAAGTGGCAGTGGCCACGAAGGGCTTTAAACGTAGTGTTGGACGCCCCCGGACTAGATAGAGGGATACCCTACGGAATGTGTTTGGCTGAGACTGGATGCAAAAAGTCAACAATGATGTTGAGTTGCGCGCCTTGGGAGAGGCCTACGTCCAGCAGTGGACTGACTTGGCATGATAAGGATGATGATACTCGTATTTTTCTGTAACTTAAACTGGTCTGTGACTTAGGCCCGTATTAATAGTCTGAGCTCAAACCCGCCCAAGAGCGAATTCAGCTGATACACTCTCAAGACGTGATACCATCTCAAGTATGTAATTTATTAATAAACCAATCTTGAGGGCGTATCACGTGATATCTTTCTCAAGTCGCGGTTCGCCTGCAATCAGCAAATAAGTTCTCAAGTGTGAGTTTGACAGTTCTCTTGAGAACTGAGTTTTGTTTATTAAATACGGCGTTACATGATACCCGATTCCTAAACGCGCATCTTGAGGTCGTTCTCGAGATTGACTTTTGAGCTGAGAGTGATTTATTACTACGGGCCTTAAACTGTTCCTATACATAAATATATGTTGCGACAGGTTTCTGCCCTCCTTAACAAACAAGCATGCATATTAACGAGACCAGCGGACGTCACAAAGGACCCTTAAATTAGCGTCTGTAAATTAGAAGTCCCGTGAAATTAAAAACTCCTAACTCCGTCAATTTACAGGTTTTAATTAAAAAGCACCGAGGCCGTTATGAATGTTGAAGAACTTGATATCATGTAATTATACAGAGATAATCAAAATAAATATGACTGAAACAAAGAGCCTCGTATTATTTTATTTAACTAAACAAATATATGTAGCGATTCCAGAGTATAGCACGGTAGCAGGCGTCCCGCTCACTCTCACGCGATGTAGCATAGGAGTGACCGTGATAGTTCCGATTAGATTTAGTATTAGATTTGGCGGCCACCGCAGATCACATCTATTGATTCTTTAAAAAAAATCATACGTTAGAGAGCTCGGTGGCGCTGTGGTTAGGACATTGAACTTCCGTTACGGATTCCCGGGTTTCAACCCCAGGTCGGTCTGCTCGGCTCTTTTGATATGGAAATTGTAACGTGAATTTCAAAAACGGTGAAGGAAACCATTGTAATCCACCAATCTCAACCATAATGACTCTACTGTATACTTTTCTTTGTGTTTGACTGTACGTTATAAGTACGAAAAATGAATAAGTAGTACCTAGTTACTTAACATTTTCAATTATTCGGAAAACTGAATAAAGTAAATACCTAGTGTTATGCATTCCACTTTCCAAGTTCTGTAACTTTTTGATTATACAATAATTGTTATCCTTTTCCTGTAACTTCATGGTTTGCCCTTGTTTTGCAATAACTTTGGTTTGAGGTGTCTCGATCGACTGTACAAAGTTCAAAATGTTATAATTAAACGGAACACTCGGTAATATGTCGCAAATTGCTATCGTCTCCGGTTTTCAATTAATATAACGGATCTATTACGTAATGTATCACGCGTATACTCGTATCGTAGTCATGGTAATATTTAAGGGCAGTAGGTAAGCGTTCTGGAGTTATTTACTTACTCACACTAGTTTACTAGTCGGCGTTACGAAGTAACCTAAGGTTGGTAGGTAGATATCGTAATACAATGGAAATGTCATAACAGAACCCGAAATAGTCAAAAGTATTTCCGGAAACAGAGGTGTAAATAAATACTGTTAGAAAAGTAATTAAAACAGAGTACGGGTATTTAATTTTTTTTATGTAAGTTATAAATATTATACTCGTATTATATGAAAAAAATATATTTAAAGAATGACACACAGTAGCATATTTTGGTGTATTAATTTCCATTGTAAAGAAAAACACAAGATTAAAAATTAATGTCTTGTATAAATCGATCATCTGGAAGACACGGTATAGATAGATAGAATAAGACAAAAATGTGACACACTCATATGACCCAATTTACGTCGTAAAATGGATGTATACTTAATAAAGTTAATTAATGAAAATATATATCTTGCAGCATTGCGTAACATTTGTTGGCTAAGCACACGATCTCGGTCTGAGAATATCCTAGCTCGGTAAATGTAAATTCATATGTGGTTTAATTACTGCAGTTCTGTGGTACTGTTGCTTATGACAAAGTTCCTATTTCACTACTAGCTGAGCGTGGCCAACCGCGTAGCACGCTACACCACACGCTACGGCGCTCGTAGCGCGGCTACGACGGCTACGGATTACGGCGATATTGGAATACCAAGCCGAGTGTAAAAGAGATTTCTGAGAAGTTTCTCGTTACATACATATTATATTGGACCCTTCGTGGAGGAAATGTACTAAGAGCTATACATATTGCACAGTTTCACGACCTCTTCTGATGTACTTACGAACTTTAATATAATTTTAGTAAAACTGACAAGTACTATTTTTGGAATGTTTTCCCATTACTAATATTCTTCTAAACAGCTCCAACTAAGTAGTTTGTGTAGTTGTGTGTCACTACAGTAGTTCAGAGATGGGGATCGAACCTGCGACTCTTGCGCAGCAGTCGAACGCCTTAGCCTTGGGTGACATCATTCTTTGTGATATATATACCGAAGCCCAATCAATTGTCTTATTTTGTAAACAAATATGATCTTCTAATTATCTGCTGTGATGTAACACTGAAACTGATTGATCGAACCTGTTCATCATTGTGAAAATAAAGTAATCCGATCAAATAATGTGAAAATAACTATGCAATAATCACAGAACAGCTTAAAATGTTAGTAGGGTAGTTTTTGTTTACAAAATAAGACTTGATTTGGGCTTCGGTTTAGGTATTGTCGCAGACTCCTTGCTTTTTTATGTTTTTTTATAAAAAATGTTTGATTGACTCACAGTGATTTTGTTTTTGTGTTTGGCTGTAAAACGTATATTTTCTTTAAACTGAAATATAATTTGTTCATTTCATCAGGATTGCAGTTTTCATTAGCTTCCTCATCAGCTCCGTATCATTTGGTCCTTCGAGATAGTTATCAGCGTACCTAAATTATTTTTTTCGCATTTCTCATTAAAATTTTTTTAAGTAGTTTCATTTGTATTTTTACATTTTCATTCATGTCTATACACATCGTACTGTCATATTTATGATCACCCGTAGCAAAAGCAAAGCAATGTCGACTCATGCTGGAGAAGGTGATTCTGTTTTAGAAACATTTCAGCAAGAAAAGGTCAACCATCCGCAAAACGACAGCTCCTGCCTGCAAGGCGGTACAGTTCGTAGCGACCGGAGTGGCAAAAGCAATTCAACACACACTTCGGCGACCGTCAAAGCACAAAAAGCTGCGTTGGAAGCACTTGCCTTACGCCGGCGACTGGAACGCGAGCAGAAACTTGCAGCGCTCGAACAGGAGGTAGTAGAAAGTGAACTAAGAGCAGAACTCGCCGCCATCGACGCCGAAGCCGATGTAAATGGCAGCGATGCAGGAAGCTGCAAAAGTCGACAAAGCTCCAACCGGGTGAGCGTAGATAGAACCAACGATTGGATAGAAAGCCAAATTGAATCACATTTTAACGTTAATAAAGGCTTATCCGCAGTAGGGTGTGAACAACATGGTCTTGTTCCACCTCCGGGCTGTCCGGTACTACCACCGATGGCCACACGGGCGACTGCATCCTTCATTAACCCCTACCATCAGCCAACACAATCTTTTAATGTCAATAAAGCGTCCGAGGCGGCCGGCGTTACGCCTCCGCTCGTTTCTGCGGGCCTAGACATACACACGTCTTCTCTTCTTCAAGCTGTAGCCGACACCGCTGCAGCAGCGAAGGCGCTCGCCTGTGCGCCCAGTACGAAGAAATTGGAACTGTGCCCTTTTTCTGGCGACAGTTTACAATGGTTGCAATTTAAACGTATTTATGAAGTTACAAAAAACAATTTTTCTCCTCTAGAAAATGTTATCCGACTGCAAAACGCACTTCGCGGCCCCGCACGCGAGTCCGTCGCGGCGCTGCTGATGTCGGCGGCGGATCCGGAGATGGTCATGCGCGCACTAGAAGCAAACTTCGCGCGCCCCGAGTTAATCGTTTATAAGGAAGTAGCTTGCTTGAAAAGTCTTCCGCGTTTAGGTAATGAATTGAAAGAACTTGGAACTCTCTCCAATCGAGTAAGTAACTCCATTTGTACAATTAAGCTCCTGAATCAAGTGGAGTATTTATACTCTCCTGAACTATTTCACGCAGTTTTAGGAAAGTTAAACCCAACTATAAAAATTAGGTGGACTGACTTTGCAATACAAGATCACACAGGTCGTCCTAAACTTGAAATATTGTCAGATTTCTTGAAAAGAGAGTTAGATCAACATATTAGGTTTGGCTTGTCGCCTGAGTCTAGCTCGGTACAACAACACCACACTAACATGGTTACTCACACAAACATGATTTCTAAAGGCGGTTCTACAATGAAACAAGAATGTTCATTCTGTAAAAAAGACCACAATATTAAGTCGTGTTCAGATTTTAAGTCTCTAGCTATTGAGGATAGGTGGCAGTGGCTACGTGAAGCAAAAGCGTGCTATCGGTGCTTAAGGACAAGTTCACACCAATGGAAGACTTGCAAAGTAAACCCATGTGGTGTCAACGGCTGTCCCATGCGTCACAATCCGCTTCTCCATGACAACAACAAGCCACCTACTTCTCTCACCAACAGATATAATACACATAATTTAAACACAACCCTTTGCGCTCAAGGAGGCGAACAAAATGCAGACACAATTTCCAATGATTATGAACCAAACGAAGAAGTGCTCGTATCTTCTACCTCTACATGCTCGCAACAAGCAAACACAATTGCGACTCTCTGTTCTCCTCCTCGGGTCTATTTAAAAGTTATTCCTGTAACTGTGTCCGGCCCCACAGGAACCTGTGACGTGTACGCTCTCCTCGATGACGGGAGCACGGCCACATTAATCGACGCTACTGTTGCTGCACAAATTGGAGTGACCGGACCTCAGCAGTTGATTACGGTGAATGGTGTTGCGGGCCTCGAACGAACCACAACAGTTTCGTATGTAGACTTCCAAATTAAAGGTAGGTACACACAGGAAACGTATATGGTTAAAAACGCGAGAACTATAGAATCGTTGTCGTTGCGACCACAATCGATTCGGCGGGAAACAATTAATATTTTTTCGCACCTGAATGATATGGTAGACATTTTAACTTATGATAATGCAACTCCAACTATTTTAATTGGAGCCGAACATTGGCATTTATCTATTAATCGTGACGTTCGTGTTGGTAGAAGAAACGAACCCGTGGCTTGTCTTACTGCTCTGGGCTGGACACTTTACGGCGTTGCTTCTAGCAAAACAAAATTAATAGAATTCGTTAATCACTGTACTTTCAATGAGTCGTCAGAAGACGAAAAGTTAGAGTCTTTAATTAAAGAACAATATAAAATCGATTCTTTAGGGATTTCAAAGTCTGAAACGGTACATAGCAAGCAGGATCAACGCGCAGTAGATATTTTGGAAGCCACTTCAAAGCGCTTGCCCACCGGTCGATTTGAAGTAGGCATGCCATGGCGCGATGATATACATCGTGTTCCTGATAGTTATCCTCAGGCCATGTCGCGCTTTTTAAGTTTAGAGAGACGCATGGTCAAAGACATCGAGTTCGCTAAGGCGTATAATATTTTTATTACCAACATGCAAGATAAAGGTTACGCAGAAGAATGCGATTCTGAGACGTATTATTCTAAAGCCAATATGAACGAAGGTATACGGCTTTATCTTCCACATTTCGGCGTATATCATCCTCAGAAACGCAAAATTCGTGCTGTCCATGATGCCGCGGCAATAAATGAGGGAGTCAGTCTGAATTCTTTATTATTTCCAGGTCCCGACCTACTTCAACCTTTAATAAAGGTGTTATTCTGTTTCCGGGAGGGCCGTATTGCACTAACAGCCGACATTAAAGAGATGTTTCCGCAGGTCCGGATTAGGGAGCAGGACAGAGACGCTCTTAGATATCTATGGAGACCTGAAAAAACACATCCGATTAGAGAATTCAGAATGACCTCCGTCATTTTTGGCGCCTGTTGTAGTCCGTTTATAGCGCAATTCATTAAGAATAAAAATGCTCAAGAGCATAAACACTTGTATCCTAAAGCCGTAGACGCAATCTTATTCAACCATTACATGGATGACTATATAGGCTCACTAGATGACGTTAACGACGCAGCTCAGCTTGCATTAGATATTATAACTGTCCACAAAGCAGCTTGTTTTGAGATGCGAGGGTGGATTTCCAATGAGCCAACGGCATTAAAGCTTGTCCCAGTTGCTCTTCGAGCCGCTCAAACTTTGGAAATCGATCTTTGCAATAATAACACAAATAGTGTTCGAGCTTTAGGAATAGCGTGGAATCCCATCACAGACAATTTAGGTTTTCGTACTGGTATGGTTGACACCATTCCCAAGCCGCTTACTAAACGCAAAGTACTTTCACACCTCATGCGTGTATACGATCCCTTAGGTTTATTAGGGCCCGTAGTCGTCAAAGGTAGGATTCTTTTCCAACAAATATGGAGGTTAAATGTCGACTGGGATGTTGTACTTCCCCCAACAGAAGCTTTAAAATGGTCTGACTGGTTCCAAGAGCTTTGTTCAGTCTCTGGTTTAAAAATTCCTCGTTGGTATTCAAAGGACAAAGATTCTGAGCCGACTTATAGAGAGCTACATGTTTTAGCAGATGCAAGTGAGCTTGCTTATGCCTGTGTTGCCTATTGGCGTTTGATGTACTCCGATGGCAGCGTCAATCTCACTCTCATCTCCAGCAAGGCACGAGTCTCTCCTTTGAAACCGACATCAATTCCTCGCTTGGAACTTCAGGCCGCTTTGATCGCTTCCCGTCTCGCGGTTACCATCAAGGATAGTCATATTAAAAAACCAATACGTACATTTCTTTGGACTGACTCAATGACCGTTCTTCAATGGCTTCGCAGTGACGCGCGGTCATTTAGACCTTTTGTTGCCCATAGGCTAGGGGAAATTCTCGAGAATTCTTCTGTTAAAGATTGGCGATGGGTACCAACAGACTTGAATGTAGCTGACGATGCGACTAGAACACATCCAATTAACTTAGACCTTTCTCACAGATGGTTTCGTGGTCCATCGTTTCTTTTTAAGTCCCCGGAGGACTGGCCAGTAGAATCTATCAATGTCGCACCAGTTCGCGAAGAGCTTAAATGTCAACCGAACGAATTGGTGGGACTTATTTCCGTTGGTTTACCTTTACCAACTCCGGTCACTGCAAATTCCGATCATTTCAGCGACTGGTTGCGATTATTGCGTGCCACAGCTCGAGTACATCAAGCTGCGGCATTTTTCGGTAATATTTTGAGTTACATTCGAAATTTGAAATCAAATGGCGGAGTTTCTCGTCCCAGCCATCCATCAACGTCTACTACCCTGAAATCATTAAACGCTGACATGATGAAAGCCGCTGAAAGGCACATTATACAACGGATACAACTAGATAGCTTTCCGGAAGAATTCCGCTGTATTGCTAACTCAAAACCCATCCCACAACACAGTCGTCTCAACAAGCTGTCTCCCACACTAGGACCAGATAATTTACTGCACTTAGCTGGAAGAATCAAAGCCGTGAATGGCATCGATCCTGACACACGTTTTCCGATCTTATTGGATGGCCGCCACCGAGCTGTACGTTTGTTAGTGGAGTTCTATCATCGACGAGCCGGGCACGCAAACCACGAGATGGTAATTAACGAATTAAGACAGAAGTTTTGGCTGTTAAAACTTAGAGACACAGTTAGAAGTGTAGCAAAGAGTTGCCTCTTCTGCAGAATTAGGAAGAGTCTCCCGATGAATCCTATTACTGGAGATCTCCCACCGCAACGATTATCTCACCATCAACGACCTTTTACTTTCACTGGTATTGACTACTTTGGCCCTATCACTGTTACCATTGGACGCCGCCATGAGAAACGATATGTGGCTCTTTGTACTTGTCTTACATCTAGAGCCCTTCATCTTGAATTGGTGCACAGCCTTTCTGCCGATTCAGCAATTATGGCTCTTAGACGATTTATTGCCCGACGCGGAACACCAGTCACCTTTTTCTCCGACAATGGAACAGCGTTTGTTGGTGCCAACCGTATCCTCAAAGAGTTTTACACCGCTGACATTCAGGATTTCGCAGCCACTAAAGGAATCTCCTGGAGCTTCATACCAGCAGCAGCACCTAGTTTTGGAGGATGCTGGGAGCGCCTAGTGCGGACAGTGAAAGTAGCTTTAAACGCGACACTTAAGGAGAAGGCCCCCAAAGAGGAAACATTAGCAACATTGCTTGCAGAAGCAGAAGCCATAGTAAATTCTCGCCCTTTGTCTCATGTGTCCACAGATCCCGATGACCCGACAACTTTAACGCCTTTCCATTTTCTCATCGGATCTTCATCCAATCAGACTGTGCCTGCCGGTTTAGATGACCGTGATTTAAATCGTCGCTCTGAGTGGAGAAAAGCATTAAGGCTTGCTGATCATTTTTGGAATCGATGGGTACGCGAAGTTCTTCCGACTATGCAACCACGTGACCAGACACGGGGTAACCGCGGTCAAGACCTACAGATCGGGGATGTGGTAATTATAGTTGACGAATCGCTGCCAAGAGGAACGTGGCCACGAGGTCGGATTGATAAGTTGTATCCAGGAAAAGATGGAATAACCAGGGTAGTCGACGTTGCTACAGTAGGGGGTACGCTACGCCGACCCTTGAAGAAACTGGTGAAGCTGGTCACCTAAGGACTGTACCTGTCCTTGGCTAGCTGAGCCAGTTGGTGCATTGCTGCACGGGGGCCAGGATGTCGCAGACTCCTTGCTTTTTTATGTTTTTTTATAAAAAATCTTTGATTGACTCACAGTGATTTTGTTTTTGTGTTTGGCTGTAAAACGTATATTTTCTTTAAACTGAAATATAATTTGTTCATTTCATCAGGATTGCAGTTTTCATTAGCTTCCTCATCAGCTCCGTATCAGGTATTCTTTATTTATCTATCTAAATAGCATCAGCTGTAACTGTTACTTTGGCACAACCATCCCCAGGGATTAATCATTTCATTCGATGAGAAAATAAAGTGATCAACGCAATTGTTAAAAGCTTGATCATGTTCGTTGAATGTATTTAATTATGTAAACAATAATTACACTTGTCAGTTCCACTTTAAATTCTCATTCCTCTTATCGTTTTATATAAATATTTAAACAAAAGTAGAAAGATGTTTTTCATTTCCTTTTCGACAATCCTTCCTGTCGTAACGTAAAAACCGATAAAACAAAAAACAGCAATGTTCACCAATTTAGAAAACATTTTCCAGCACGCTCTGCGAGGAATAATAAACTTTATAAATAAACGCTCTCTCGCGGTTCGGACGCGACGAGATTACCCAACTTTTCCCATTATGAACCGTTTAAGATAAGACGAGATTTAGGATTAACAAGTAAAGCAAAAATCGCCTAATTACTCTCTATAAGCCTAAATACGTCACTTATTTATTACCTAGGCGCATCTGCCCTGTCATATCATATTATACTTGTATATGATAGTTCTCTGTAGACCCATTGCCCAGACCCCTGATCGATCTACCGATTAAGTGAAATAGTTTTAGATAGGTGTAATTCTGTCGTGGCCTCCAAATACAATCTTAAACACTACTGTCTCTGTCATTCATATGGTACATTGTTTAAGAGTGAGCAAGACGCCGCGCTTAGCGAAGATTAAATTTAGTGTGCGCACTCTGGGAATCACTACAATTACACGTGAGTCTGGTGTGGCCGCCAAATCTAAACCTAAACATATAAACTGATTGATTGTTAAACACAACTGTCACTATGCTAAAGATGTTACGACCCTCATCACAGAAGACTCTTCATTGAAGAGTATGATTATCGATAACAGACATGCATACTGACCTTGGATCTCATAAATATAGATAAATTACTTACCTATTACCAAGCCCCTAAGTCTAGGTAATAGATAAGTAATACTACCTAAACTGAAGCCCAAATCAAGTGTCTTATTTTCTAAACAAAAACTACCCTCCCCTACTAACATTTTAAGCTCTTCTGTGACTATTGCATAGTTATTTTCACATTATTAGATCGGATTACTTTATTTTCACAATGATGAACAGGTTCGATCAATCAGTTCTTTCAGTATTACATCACAACAGGTAATTAGATGATCATATTTGTTTACGAAATAAGACATTTTATTTGGGCTGCGGTATAGATAGCCAAAGAGCATATTATAAGCACTACGTTAGCAATCCTCGCGAGATTTTGTCGCCGATTTAGTACAAAAGACATTCCTAAGTAGAATTAGAGCAAATTCCTTTGACGTGATCTCGTATCGTAATACAAAGGGTCTTTGTTTTGTTAATAATAAAGCTATATATTAAGCTCCTGAGAACCAGTGACCAAATACTACTTCAGGGACTGGGGATGGAGAGGTGCCGCTCTTTATAAATTGTCAACGGAACCCACGTTGGAAGACTATTAGTATTGGTAATCAAATGTTACTGTAGAAATAACTCAATGATAGAAATCTCGATTCCGCATAAAATATTTAAATAAAGAAAATTATTAGAAATAACAAGTATAGTTGCAAGGTTAGGTTTCTATGAAAAGCATGTACAGTCAATGCGCAGATCAATGGTAACACTTGCAGTACGATTTCAAGTCTTACGACTCAAATAATAATAACTTTCAAAAGTAAAAAGTGTTACCATTGATCTGCTGTCGACTGTACCTTCCATAAAATTTACAGGTTACTTTGATATGTAGACAGCAGAAAACTCCATCCGATCGAAATATTTAATTTCAAGCTTCTCTTAAAAGCTAAGTACGTACTTAGTCAATACTTAATAATATTTAATACTTAATAGTCAATACAGTACTTACCTTATCTGAAATGAAGATACCCCCGAAGTCTCGATCGATCACGTGATTTTCAAGTATGTTAAAATTTCAAAACAGGACATAAACCCCTTTGAATTGTTTAAGTATCCAATAAACAGTCCATTCACAGATGGTGAGAAAGTTCAATTTCTATATAAGTATAGAGTAGATCGAAAGCTCGGTCACAGTGTGGTTGGAACACTACTTATGACACGGATTATGGAATTCCTATGTTCGATGCAATCAACCATAACGCGAATGCTACCCATCAATATTCATCGTGATCCGGATGGTGCATTCAAAATAATGAACCCAAATCTGTGTTTTCAGCCCAATATTAGGTCAAATTCAGCGTTTTTTGAGATTCTAGAATGGTGGAATCAGAATTTAAAAAAACGCTGAAAATGACACAATGTGGCGTGACAATGCGTGACAATATTTCCATTCCTTCCCGCCATCCTGTAGCCTAAACGGCTTGATGGATTTTAATGTATGAGGTATCGTTATGATTCGTCTTGATTACGGGTATAAAAATTAATCAATAGGGGAGTTTTTTGCAGTCGGTTTTTTTTGTTTTTGAAATAATTACGGAATATTCTGAACGCACCCTGATAATGATTTGTAGCTGGAATGGATGGAATGGAATCTAACGTACACTACAGAACCGCACCTATTAGTTGTGATTCTGCGGGACGCATCACTTAGCGATGATTAAACTTAGCGAGCGTACTCTGGAATCGCTACAATCGTCAGGTTAAATTATGTATCGAGGGGGTCTAACTTGAGAGTAGTTGAACTATAAATTGAAAGCTAATTGTATTTAACGGAAATCCTTCAAACTTCGCGTACCTTTAATAAGGCTGCCTTTCCACCTACAAGAAAACTTCTGCAAGAAATGTCAGAGTGCGGCTTGCATAAACTCCGTAGCAAATGCAGTCGCGAGAGCTTGTTTAACACTTGCTTCGAGTAGTTGCAGGAATTTACGATGTGTAAACGATATTGGAAGTACCTCACGCAAGACTTGCGCGAGTTTACTTACAGGTGGAAACGCGGCCTAACAGTTTACGTTTTGCAGGAAATTAGGTAGATATAAATAAAAGTAGAGAAATATTTTGATTTTATTTTATTTTCGTAATATTCAACTGTCGACAGATAACAAATGATCTTACAATATCCAATTTGTACATAATGACTTAATAAAATATGGCAACACTCATATTTTAACAATAAATACATGATGTTATGGTGTCATTACGAGTTTGTATCCATATGCACTTGCACATTATATTTCATTTCATGATACTACTCGATTTCCTACTTTCATTAGACTTATTTAATAAATAATTCAATTTGAACAGTTAGACTGGATCTCAAATGACTTGATGCATGATAGATAATTATAACACTAATTAGATGGAAAATAACTACTGCCACAATAACCATTACATTCGATTGTCTTTTATTAGATAAAATTCATGAACGATTAACTCCTAAAAATACAGTTGAAATTACAGTCAAATAAGGTGATTCCTCAATTTTACTTTTATACTACATTTTTAAAGTTTTTAATGCTGAAATTCGAAGCACATAAATTGACAAACAAATGTAAACCATAATTTACTCTGCTGCGGATCTTAAGTTTTAGATTTTTTCCTGCAATCCTAGATTGAAATAACTCGATATTGCATACAATATAACATACGCTAAATAGTGTAATTAAGATATCAATATTATGATGAACTGATATCATAACTTTTAATACTGATAAGAGATATTGAGGAATCGCCATAACACAAATCTTATGATATAAAAAAAAACTTGTAGGTACAATAGGTCTATTGAACCATTATTTTATACAAGGTCTAACTAAAAGGTAAGGTTTGTAAGCCAAAAGTTTATTTTCAGTATTTCAACTTCAGCAAGGAGACTCCCTTTGGTATATCATCCCCTGTACATAACGTTAAACCTTGCACTTATTAAGGCAATTCATCAATTCTTCTTTTTCATACACTTATTTTCACAGCATAACTTTTAATGCTTCACTATTGGTAGATAACAGTAATAAAATTGATGTTGTAAATAAAAGTACCGAAGGGAGATATTAATGAATCGCCTTAAATAGGGAACAATGAACGCGTTACTACACTGATTGTCAGTTCTACAAATTAAATTATACAACTGCTTGTCTAAAATGAGTCTATCATCAAATACTCAATAAATTATGATAAAAAATACTATAAGAATAATTAACGTTAAGAAAATTACCATATTTCTTCTTATATATTTTCTTTATTGCATGACTTTTAATATTGAACTAGTACGGATTCAATTTGACTACCAAACCTAAAAAAAAGAGGATATTTCATTATTTAAAGTTATACTAACTGACTCCACTGAGAGACCCAAAGCGGATATTGTTCTCCAACATCCAAAGGTAGCTTGTCTCGCGTTCTGTCTGCTAATCTTGCAAAAACTAATTGCTAATCTTGAAAGACATTCCTTTGTTTGTAATATTTTCATAATTTTTATATTTTTTTTAATGGTGTTTTCCGTCCTAGATAAAATTACCCTTAATATTGTGTTGTCATTAACAGGTGAACATATACTTTATATTTTGATTTGGCAGTTACACTGTATGCACATAGTTCAGTATTAAAATGTCATATAGTAAAGAACATCTATACGGAAAAGAGGAATTGATGAATCGCCTTAAGGCAACAGTCACACTTATAGACGAAGCAACGGCGATATGTCATCTCAAACTTCGATGTACCTAGAATATTGTAAGGATTTCGTTGTTTGATAGTTTGTCATCGAATTCGCGTGTTGATCTCTTGCAGCTGTATTAATAGAAACTTATAAATCCTTTTCTCTTCAGAGTTGGCACCTTTTCCTTGCAAAGTGGTGTAAATGTAAATTCTAAAAAAACAATAACGTGCAGGAATATACACAGTGTAAATGTAATATGATTCTGAACCATCGATTAAACCTTTGAAATCTAAATCCAGTTAAAATTGTACTTATTAATACGAAAATCGTTAATCTGTGGGTTTAACCATAGTTTAAATCGCTTTTATTAATACAAGACAATAAGTGTGTTTGAGCCTAACGTGACTGAAGCGTTAGTTTACCCTTACAATGGTAGCAATTCGGCCTTCAGCTTAATACTTTAAACTAAATTGGACGTGCCTAAAAGTAACTGTTATCTCTATCGTAACTTTGGAAAAAAATATGAATGGCAGCATTTGTTAGAAGTTTTAAATTAATTTAAATTAGAAAACATAAGCCATTCAGGATCGCTACCACTGTACATAAAACAGAACAACACGTCTCAAGCCAAAACTCGAGATCTCCGATAGATAAAGATACTTTGAGCTTAAAGGAGATGGAGAGATGTCGCCCCCATACATACAAGTCGTAATCGCAGCACATATTGGAACACTCGATATGGTACTATCAGATTCCCGATTTTCCAATGCCTGTAATTGTTTTATTTTTCAAAATTTGTAGAATTAATTAAAATAATGTAATTTTCAATATTTTGTGTTCGTCCCTATTGTTTTGCAGGACGACCCCTCTCCATCATCCCTCAACGAAAACGCATTACATTTTCAATGTATGATAAAATCTAAATTCGAATGACAAATATTTCCTCTAATAAGCTTATTATCAACAAACAACATTATGTTCAAGTCTTATAAGAAATAGACCGTGATTGCCCAGGAACAAGACACGCTGGAAACGACGTGGGCCTCGATCATACCTAACAATATCTTATAGACATATTAAAGGTGTAACAACAAGTCAGACCGACGAAGATCTTCACGCTCTACGGCTCTATTCGGATCACGCGACAGCGACGTAAATGTGGCCGGGCACGAATTATACTGCGTTCCGAATGCAGAAGTGGAACACCATTGTGGTAATAATTATTTTTATTTTGTTTAGTTATGAACACAGCTTAATCGTCGCTATTTTTGCGGTTCGCGCGTTATTGACGTTAAATGTTAGCAAACCTTTGATTGATCGAAAACTAAAATTGTGGCTTATTGCAGTAAGTCCGTCACATGCAAAGGACTCGAGTTTTGAGCCCAGAGATACTGTTGTCGTTGTCGCGTGGTTCGTTTGAACAGAGCTTCACATGCACCGCACCCCATCCGACCGTCGTTGAAAAACTTGCCGCTTGGGGAACGAGAGCTGCCTCCCAAAAAGTTGTTTTGCATCCTAATCCATATTATAATATCAAGATACACCGAGAATTGACGCCATATTTTGGCCACCATGATTGTTAAACGCGGTATTTCAAATTTTATCTTAATAAGCTGACAAATCGTGTAAATCGTGTTACTATAAATCATAAAGGAGAAAATGTCGCCCCGGCAGTTTCTTCCTTTATGCTGTAATTTATAAAAAGCAATTAAAAAGTTACTGAGCTTGGAAAAGATAAATTCAATGTATGGGAACTTTCCTATCCTGTAACTTTCTTAATTGCCGCGCCATTTTCTTCCTTTTATGCGGAATGTAACTAGATCTTTTGTTCTTAATTTAAAGTAATGTATTAGAACCAATGTTTACGTTCCAAACTGTGGTCACAGCTAGTATTGGGCAGCGTTCTCCGTTCCCCTTTAACGCACAATTACCAAATAAATTATCTAAACATCCATAAAACATTTATTTTAAATTATCTGATATGAAGAATTAACTACTCTTAAATATTGTGCGTCTAACATGAAAGAGGAAGACCAGAATTATTAGAAAAACGATTGAAACCAAACAAGTTTTCCAACGCGGCAACCTTTCATCACAAAGTGAATATACATTTATATTCGTAAGTAGATCACATTAGAATTAATGAGTGCCTCCACTTTGATCTATGTAGCTGATCTATTAATCGATCGATCGATCACTGGTCTGAGGTTTCCAGTAATAATTGCTCGGTTCCATGGATCGTGTTATGTCCTCCGTAACAAGCTATCTCATCACTGTGTACCGCTCATGTCGTAATTAGTCTGTACATTTATCTTAGAAATGTATCCTAAAGCTTTTATAATTATACAACTGGAAGCTGGATTTTTTTATTTGTTTTAAAAGTGCAAGTCCCGGAAAGGTCACGGAATTTATTCACGTTCACAGTGAAAACTTTTCCATTTAGGATTATGTCAAATCCATTAATAATTTTGTGAGACATAATGTGTGACATAATTTATAGCAATTGATACCTCAATGTATCAGCTCCACGGATCAAAGTGGAAGCACCCGAATTAATGAATAAAGTAGCAGTGCTTGAATTTATTATTCGGTGACACCTCAAAATACATTAATTCAAAATGTAAAAATATTTACACCATTGAACGTCAATTTGGTTTAATTACGTAGCTGTTGACATCACACTAGAGTTATTTCGCGACAACGTCGAGTGCTGCATTGGATTAATTTCATTTTATCGTTCTTGTTGAAACATTACAAGCTTTATTTTGAATTACGTTTAAATATTAAACTCAATGGGGAAGAAATCCGAATCCCGTTGCCGAATTTTTCCCTATCTATTTGATATTTATGTTCTCGCTTCGTATGACGCTTATGCGCGAAACATTAAAATCGTATGAATTAGGCCCTTTTCACATGTCCCGATTGCCGGAGAATCGGCACCGTATTAGAAAACCCGGTACGACGTACGTTCGAAAGAACATCATTTTAGACTGACCTATCATTTATGTCAAAAGAGTTGAAATCTCACCAAGTGTTACTATTAATGTACTACCGACATTTTTTTTAAAATTTTCATATTTAATTCTAAACCTCGCAGACAACAGGACATGTGAAAAGAGACTTACGTTACTTGGTACTTAATACTGCGAAATACCTTAGCACGAAGCGTGCGCATCTCATCCATCAACCACTCTGCAAATACATCTCAATTTAGAAACCGTACGACTAGGTATGTTTAACGTTTATAAATTTCAGAAAGTCCTATCTATGTTCTCTATAGTTTTCTACACTTCATATACTGTTTAACTAAGTTCTGACCCAGTCAAATTGTTACGATATTTATCAATTACAGGATAATTACGTCTAGCGTTTAGAATAATAAAATAGGTCCACCAAGTTTTGTCGAAGTATGGTGTCGGCGGCGGCGAAATGTAGCTAGCAACTTTACGTTAATTAATTAATATTTAAGGTGGCCATCGACAAAATAAAAACTTGGTGAAACTAAAGTGCGAACTAGATAGCTTTGTCTATGGTGACTAGCGAGACTATTTAGCAGTTATCACCAAAGCAGAGATGAGGGGAAATGTTTGGTAAATAACCAATAGGACATCGTTATAAGTATAACCACATCTAAGTTGGTCATTTACGATATGTATCCTGCCCTTTCTGTCACATTATTGCTTTGGTAGATAATGAGAATTAATGCGACAAGGACCTAAATCACCGTCATCGAAAAAGCAAACAACAGAAATACCATACTACATCTTGATGTCATATATTCTACACCCTTGATCACATTTATTTAGATCATTATCGCATCACAACTTGAAGTTACTTGGTTGACGTGTCTATACACCAATAGGCAAAATTATTTGGCAGGCACTCAATCTGTATGAAGTATCGAAGAAAACGAATGACAGAATCGAAGCATTGAACGCTATTGAACGAAACCAGCGCTAAAGCTGTAAACGGTTTCTTTGGCAGCACTTAATAAAAGTCATTATTATGCATTGTATACCGACACGCTAAGGCCTAATCCAGATGACGGGTTTTAGTCGGTAATCGATATTTATCCGACTATTTGTCGGCGATAGTCGGTGGACGATTTTACACCAACTCAGTGGTCACACACATAGGCTGTCGACTAAAATAACGACTCGCTTCGGCGCGTGTTAACTCTTTTAATCTTTTGTTTCTCTGACACGTCAAAATTCTCGTATTGGAATAGCGAGTTTGGGCCATTTCAGTACGGTTTTTATTGTGCCGAGTTGATTTACGTCGACTATTTGTGGGAGCGATTATTGTCGGTCGTCTGCGTTAGGCCTTATGCATTGTATACTGACACGCTAAAGAATACTTTATTGATCGCCCGTAATTACCATCCATTACGGCCCTTCTCGACTTCTGAAAGTGGCGTCAAGGAAATTAAAGATCCGCATTCTGCAATGCGATAATGAATAGCTTTTTCCGACATTTGAATCTCTTAAAATACATAATATTTTATTATAATACCAAAAAAAATCTTTCCGTCAACTCTCTGTTAACCGTCTATGTACCTACTGAATGTTTGACAATTTTACATCGATGATATTCACGTTTGAAGACCTACAAACATATGCAAGCTTCATGTCTTTTTCCTTGTTTCATATGCGTAATCATTAGTTTCCTCATTCTGAGTTTAGAACTGTTATTATCCTTAATCTTTTTACCTGTTACTCGTAAAATTAGTCACAGAATATCGCAAATACTTGTAAAGATAAGATATAGGTACAGAGTATTATATTTCTTCAGTCATACATAAAATAAATAAAATACCGTCACTGTTTTACAATGTACTTAATTTTATAAATAAACGTAGACATTGTCAGTCTGTATTTACTTTTATTCATGGAGAGTGAGAGGTATTATTGTTATTAGTAATTTACTATTTGAGTAGGCTATTTATCATGCAATAAAGAATTTGGTATTAGTCTGATTTGTTTTTGTTATGTTATTTCAATAAATACTAGGGACAGTAATGGTTAAAGTCATGTTTCATTAATTTTTAGCGAAACGAACTCATTAGTTTGTATGGCGATAGTAACCTGTGACGTCATATCTAACTTATTCCTGACTTCTAACCTATAACTAGTTGATTTATCATCTCATTTCGATTCTGTTTTCATAGTTAATCACCCATTTGATTCAAAATACTTCACAACAATCCTATGAAACTAAAAAAAGACATGGAGATTGCATAGCGTCTCACCCCTCCGTCGCCCTCGTGACACACTCTCGCGGAGGGCAGGGTAGATCTTACGACATTGGTCATGTCATCTACGCGCCTTCTATTTGCTCCTGGAAGAGTAGCGTCTCCTCGAATATGTACTTCTTGAGGGTCTCCTTTGGCAGGTCGTCGAGCTCCATCGCGAAACGGAACGGCTCCTCGGCAACGGGCTGTAAAGGAAATCACTATAAATATGGAGAATACATATGTACAGAATATGGACTCACGACAAGCCATGTGTGTACATACAACAGTCGAGCTATTGCAATATATGCAAGGTGAGGCGAGGTGAACCGTGTTCCCGTAATTATTATTTGAATAGGAAATATTGTTTTGATGTATGAAAAATATGCAAGTTGTGTGAGGATACCAGATCTATGCATCTGGCCGAACTTTTTTATTATAGATGCTGATGGCCAATACAAAAAAAAATATCTTTGAATAGTAATCTCACCTATATATATAACAGAAAGTCGTGTTAGTTACACTATTTATAACTCAAGAACGGACGAACCGATTTAGCTGAAAATTGGTGAGGAGGTAGCTTAGAACCAAGAGAAGGACATAGGATACTTTTTATCCCGTTACAGTAGGAAAAAAAAAAGATAAATATTATGAAGATTTATATGGGAAATTCATGACTATCGGTAAAGGTCGAGTACCTGTCGAGAAATTGACGAAAAAAATCTGATAATTTATTGCCTCTAACGCGGAACAAAGTTCGCGGGGTCAGCTAGTTTAAAATAAAACATTTAGCACTAGTTACGAGTTTCTATTAGGACTTTACGATACTATATCTACTTTGTGATCCCACCAAGCAGGCACAGCCTGTCGCTACTCTTTGTTGTCAAGCTTTTCATCATCAGTCTATTTATATGGCCCCACTGCTCGGGCACAGACCTTCCCTTACATCGAGGGAGCTGGGGCCATGATCCACCACGCGGGCCCAGTGCCGATTTCACATGCCTTAGATTTTTCTTCTTCTACGGCATGCAGATTTCATCACAATGCAATGTTTTCCTTCACCGTTTTGAGAGCACTCGGTAAATGTACGTAAGTTTTTCCGTCGAAAAAACCGAGGATAACTCATTGGTACATGACTGTCCTGGCTGGGAATCGAACCTGGGACCGTATCCGTATCGCAAGTCCATTGACCCAACCACTGAGCCACCGAGCTCTTAGCCAGATAGATAACTATCTAAAATCACAAGTACCTACCATACCATGAGATACCAATATAACAAATCGTGTAAATTGGAGCGGGCGCCTCGCTTAGCGACGATTAAATGGAATTGCTTCAAATTTTCGATTAAACTAAGCAAGACTAGTTTGAAGGACACTTTTGACCAACAGTTTAAATTAATGTAAATTGAGCTATATTGTTGTTTGTTGTACATTTGGGTATGTTTTAATGTACTCCAAACTTCGGGTTTTAATTAAAGTAGAAATAGTTTTCGATTATGTCTTGGGTAGTTCGAAGGTTATTTGTCTTTGTAGACTCGGTATATACAGAGTTATTGGAATAGTTTAAATTACAAGTGCATATTTATAAATCGAGGTGGACAGGAGATAACAATAAAAAAAATACTACTGACTCCCAAAAGGAGGAGGTTCTCAAACAAGCTGTATTTTGTAGAAGTAACTTTCAATTCTTGTCAAAGTCAAATCATTTATTTGCGTGAATGTAGGTACATGTACAATCAGTTGTCATGATACAATAATAAGCCCCTAATACATTCTACCACTTATATGGCATGCAAACATACAGTATATTAAGTATATGAATTTAATGTCTAAAATCTAATTGAAATTTCATGTCATATCCATGTTTAATTAAATAATCCTAGTTATTTTATAAAAATTCGTCAACAGAATAGAATCGTTTGTCTTGAACTAATTATTGAAAGATAAAAGAATTTTGTATGTAAAGTAAAACTATTCCGTATCGCATAAGTAGCAGAAAGAAAAGAAAAACTATGAAACAATTTGCTGGAAAAAATACTCTTTCACCTATTTTGTAATAGGGAAACTCAATTTTATGCCATCCTAAATACACACGCCATAAAACAACATTAGCGCTCTGTAAATGTATTCGTGAATTTAAAGTAGCCGAGCAAATTGGACTATTTTATTTCCAAGTGAAATAGCATAATATTTTTATTATCGGGTTATTTGTAACTTCATTTACTTTCACTCTGTGTTTTAATATTTACAAAGCGAAATTTTATGTACGCAATTTGATAAAACGTGTTTTTACGTCTGCGATGAGGTCAACATCTAGATTGCTTCAAATGAAGCCCAAAATCACATTTTTATTCCGAACATCAAAGTACATTGCGATTTTGTCGGTCTAATGAGACTTTGTGAAGGTCTTTTGAAACTAAAGTAAATACCTACCAGTTTTACTACAATATTCACTTTACAAGCCCATGTACAGGTTGTTAAAAGCACGTTGACGTCCCGACGAGCTTTAAGAGCTGCACACAAAGCTTCTAAAAGAGCGCCGTAAAAGCTTTCAAAGTTCAGGTTAGCACGTAAACTGAACAAGATCGATGGAAATTCAACTTCACGTTAAATTCGTGTATCTAGTCCAGCTATACATTCTGCCTAAAGTTAAATAGCTATTTTCAAGAAGACGTATAAAAATGTTGAATTCTAAAAGATGTTGTTACTTGCAATAAAGATTCATGATTCACCCGCCGCCGCACCAGTCTAGGACACAGGTTGAGAAACTCTGATTTAGGGGGTCACGTCTCCAGGGCGTACTCGGATGATTTCCCCGTAGCGTGCTCGTGTCGATAACGTCCCATTATGAATGGCGGCTCATCGGAATTTGCTCGCAAACATATCGCGCAATATGCTAATGGTAATGGTGCCAGTTACTAGTGTATGTAGACTACATTTGCATGTGGATTGTGTGAAATTGAGCTAATTAGTTTCGACTCTGGTTCTTAGAAAAGCCGGTGTAAATTATGGTGATATATCAATGTCATGCAAAACATGAAGTGACTTGAGCGATACCGAAATTTATTTGATCGACCAGGATGACCACGATTTTTGTCGTTTAAGGCGCGTAACGTAAGGCGTAGCAACGATTTTTTACCATTGAACGATTGTCGTTTCTAGCTGTTCCCATTATTACAAAATCTATATTATTTATGTCGCCATGGACGACAGTTAACGTGTAATTCTGTATGTGAACAACTCCACTTAAATATGGAAACCACGATACACGACAATCTATCGTTACGACATAGTGGTACCGCGCCCTTAGTTTTCATTTGAGTAACTGCAATATTTTTACCCGACTGCCAAAGAAGGAGGGTAATGTTTGTAAGGTGTATGTATGTATGCCCATTCCTTCCTGCCATCCTGTAGTCTAAACAGCTTGATCGATTTTGGTGCATGAGATATCGTTAGAGTCGTCTTGAACACTTGACTAACATAGAATTTTATTTATAAAAATAACAACAGGTTATTTGTTTTCTAATAAGTATGTTTTATGTCTGCTTTCATTTTGCATGTTTCGCATACCTCATCGTTGGGGTCGTAGTACTGCTCGAGGTATGGGTGCGCGAGCGCCTCCTCCACCGTGATGCGCTTGTGCGGGTTGAACGTGAGCATGCGGTGCAGCAGGTCCAGGGCACGGGCGTCCGCGCCAGGGAACAGCTCCGTCCAGGGCACGCGCGGCTTGAACGGCAGCGACTCCAGGTACCCGCGAGCCTGACGACAACAAACATAAGTAAGTCAAACTAATAAAACCGAGGCCACAGGAGAGCATAAGTACTGAAGACTAAGGAACGCCTACATTCTTCATGGATTCATTCTCGTAGTGGAGGTAAAGTTAATCATTATAACCGTAGCAATATGTCCGTCAAAGAAAACACGCCATTTAGAGAGCGCTTTAATTGGTGTATGTAGTATTTTATTTCTCCAGAGGAGTCACTGAAGCGTCATCAACCTTGGACGCCGCAGCTCAGCAGTCACGTTCACTCCCGAGCTGTGTAGTGTGACTTTTGAATCCTTTCGAAAACTCCAACATATTGATATCCTCGAACATTTTCTGATTAATTTAAAGTGACATATCGCAAAACTGGTCGATGTACTTATATCCTCCACTTTCTACCTACCAATTTATAAGTACGATCTCATAGACTCGTTCAATATCCTATGAATTTGGACAGTTGTTAAAGCGAGCTCTAAGTTCACGTTCAAAATTGTATCGAATTGAAGCGTTATCGCGTACAAGTTAAAAGCACATTGGTTCACAATGGGGCGTATACCACGGCAGCGATACTAATCCGTAAGAGGAGAAAAATCCGTGCACTATTGCACGGCGAACAACTTATCTACAACTACAAGTAGTGTGCAAGTTTAACAATACACGTGCCGAGCTTTGCGGTGGCGAGTTAGAGCGAGTAAATAGCCTTCATAACTTCTCTACACGGTAGAGCTAATACAACCCTATCAACGCTCCATTGTATTGTATTGAGGGGCTCGCAGCCGACTGCAGTGCGGTCAGAGTGTGATCGTACAAATTAAGCAACGTTGGGCATGGTCTGTGATATGATACGAGTAGCATATGACGGAAACTTGCATTTCCAGAATTTAGACTATACAAAGTTAGTATGTACATTCTTCATAGGGCATTGTATTCTATTTGAAACTTAAAATTGCCTAATAGGACCTATGGCAATGGATAAATGCCGTTTTTTATGTAGATTTACGACTAACACGATTAAACGATTTTATTAATATTATTTTACTACGAGTACGAAATTTTCAAATTAGACATTTATAAGCAAAACCAATAAGAGAACGGGACCACAGAAAACAGATTTTCTTTGTGTTATACAAAGAAAATATAAGAAAACCGAAGACGTGTTTCGTTGTGCCCGTCCTTAGCGAAGATTTATAGATATCAGGCAATAAGTAAGAAAGAGCCATTATTTTCAATTTCACGAGTTATATTTTTTCTTGCTTTCAGGAAACATTGGATTGGTGTAATGGCCTCATCGCTCCATTCGCTCTCGCGGGTCGAATTCGATGAAAACAAAAAAGTGGTGGATGAAATTCATATCAGAAATATTTTTTCCATTACAAGGAGTATGAAAAGGGTATTCTAGGAATTAATGTTTGTAAATTGAAAAGAGGAAAATAGGTTATGTCCCATTTTCTTATCTTTAAACACTAGCTTCTGCCAGCGACTTCGTCTGCGCAGGATATCTATAAATTATAGGCTATGTGTTATTCTGATTTATGAGCTATATTATTGTGAAGTTTCATTAAAATCCATTCATTAGTTTTTGCGTGAAAGAGCAACAAACATCCATCCATCCATCCATACAAACTTTCGCGTTTATATATTAGTGGGAAGTGGGATGGGATTTAAGTGTTTTCTGAGTTCAATGCTTTAAATTAATACGTAAGTAATTAGAAAGTGAAACTTAGTACCAAGAAGATATTTTCCTAATTAAATCAGTAGGCATATTATTTATGATCGAACCTGTTACGCTTGCGTTAGTCTGAAACCCTAGCCATTAGGTTAATATATATTAATCTAGGAATCTACATGATAGGTAGGTATAAATAAAATCTGTATTCATTGCGGAAATATTGAAATATGTTGTGTACAGTATCAACTTGGGATGAGGACACGATATAAGAAATAATAAAGTGCCTCCAGTCCTAAACACACAAGATAAGATAAGCAAATCCATTCCCGACGATATTATTATTCCCTCATATTTATGTGCTTGTATAATTTAATCAAAAGACGCAACATTTGATCAGTGAAAGGTTTGAAAATTAGGACATAGGAAATTGCCAAATTTTAATGCAATTTCATTTTTTACAATTACATAAAACAACACTTTTTCACTTGTGGCATTTCGGCATCTGGGTTAACAAATTATTTAATAGTAAAGTAAAAGTAAGTAAAACAATTTTATTTATCATTAATTAATAAATAGTAGGTACAAAGAAATAAATACATTGTTATAAATATATAAGTCATACTATACATAAACAGTAGATTAAAACTATGAACTAAAATTTAACTATAAAATGGATATAATACTGATACGAGATATAATAAATATAACAATATACAAACAAACATTCAGAAATAATGACAAATAGGGCGCTAGCTCAGCATAGTGCTGCGGCATGCCACAGCGCTGGTTTTCAGCTAGCCCCTGGCAGTGTGGCTACACGGCCGCGGGCCGCGGACGAACGGGCCGGACACGGGCGACTATGTTCTATCTGAGGTAAGTGCGTGGTGTGTGAGATGGTGTGGATGTATGTGTGAGAGGGTGTGTGTGTTGTGTGCATGAGGTTGCGTGCGTGCGTAATGTGTCGTGTGTGTCAATGAGGAAAGCGTTGTACTAGTCATGAGTTGTTTGAATTTTTAAGTCAGAAGTCAGAACTCCGACACTACTCAGCCTTGCTGTCCAGTGTCAGACTTCTGCACATCCAATAGGTATAAGCTTAATTTACTTTTGAAAGTTGCAACTGATTGCGCATCTCTTATGGGAGGTGGTAGGTTATTCCATATTTTGGATGCGGCGTACTTAAAGCTTCCCTTGAAAGCTGCAGTAGCATGTCGTGGTGTGAGCATCAGGTAACTGGAAGCACGAGTGTTATATGTGTTCGTGTCACGAGACCATCCCAGCTTTCCGCACAGGTATGCTGGCAAGCCACTCTTCACCACACCAAACAGAAGGCTCGCTAGGTGTAGATACCGCCTCGGAGTCATCTTCAAAACATTGTGGTTGTTGAAAAAAGGCGTTACGTGGCTTCGGGGTGGGACATTAAAACAAAAACGCGCGCAAGCGTTCTGCAAGCGCTGAATAGATTTTTGTGTTCTAACCAACAAGCGAGGGCCATAAACCGTGTCAGCATAGTTGAGCTTGGAAAGCACCAGTGAATCAGCTAACATCATACGCAGCTTGACGCTGAGGTGGTTACGCATGCGGTACAGAACTTTCAAGCGATAAAAACTACTACAAATGACATGCGATATGTGGTTCTCAAATCGCAGCTGCGCATCCATTAGAAGGCCAAGATTTCGAGCCTCGCATACCCGCTCAATGGGTTCTCCCATCACAAAGACCATAGGTTGTTGGCGTGAATAATCATGTGATGCCAAAATTAAGGCTTAGTAAACGAAACGTGCAATATAATATCTCCAAAATAACATGGAGCCTCTTAGTAATGAAATGTGCTGATAGCGTCTCTAGCTCGCCCGCTAGGGATAAACGACATACATAAAATATTATCCGCCGTCTCGCCGGCATTAATCATGTATTCCAAGCAAGATACACATACTCGTTATTATCCTAAGCGGTCTTGATTGATGTAGGAATCTATTCCGCTTGTTACATACGAAAGGACGCCATTTTATTGAATTCCCGCCGCAACAGATCCAGTGCAACGTCCCGGAAACATGCTTCTGTAATTTGTTCCGAAATTTCGATACGCTCCACCACACAGCTGTAAATATAACCTAGATTGCAACTGTAGGGGTGAGTCATGTGCTGTCGGCTGTACGCAACTTTATAGAACAATCTATGTAGGTTGTGGTTAACCAAAAAGCTTTCGTTATTCAGCTTTTTCGTGGAACAAGTGCTGAAAGCAATTCCATGGCTTTTATTGCGAAAACTGGCGCCGAACGACTAACATTTTGTATTGCTTTATTATACGAAAATCTAGGGCTCCAGACTACTCTAATAAATAGATATGTGTCGCTGGTTTAGGTCACGTAACAGTTCCAAAGGAAATTATGCAGACTGAAATTATATTGTATGTAATCTTCCAATACACATTTTGACGATATCTTAGCCCAGTCGGCAGTGCGCCGCCATTCTGTGCAGTTCTTGGTTCGATTCCCAGTAGGGAAAGATACCTGTATTGTACTAAGGTATAACCACTTTTTCCCGAGCCTGGGTGTAATTTGTGATCGTTTCTGTGTATGTATCTGGGCCCATAGCACAGGGAATACTAGTTGAGACATGGGTGGATGTCTATTTTTTATAATAATGAAAACATATTTAAAACGTTAAATTATAATTGCAGTGAAAAATCTTTGTCTGCTTTAAATAAAATAATAAACAACGAATCAATTAGTTGACGACGTACATAGTATGACGTAGAGAGTATGGTTTTAAGCACGGAATATTTATTCCGTGGTTTTAAGGGTTCAACTTTTTTTAAATGTGTCACTGTCCACCAATGGGGGACAAGCGAGTGGGGGCCAACGGGAATAAACCCAATTATCCACCTATGTTCATAACCGAATAACCCCATGTTCATAAAGGAATCCCCAAAATCAGCTCCCGAAACATGTCGGGTATGCGACGCGTCTCGCGAATTCGCGTCGCGACGGTATGATCGTGTTCATAAGCCGCTATGTAACTACTTACTTGTAAATGCTACGAATATTTCGAATACCCGAAGCGCATTTACATTTATTAGTTACATGTAAAGTTATCCGTAGGCAGGATAGAAAAGTATTTAAGGCTCGCAAACGCATACAGTTTTAATTTGTCAATACGATATATAAAAAAGTAATTAAAGATATGACCCTGTCAACGCTTTCTGGCAACTTATAAAAGCGAATACATTGCCCCATGAACGATGTTGTGGGTACGGACAACAGCAGATCAATGGTAGTACTTGCAATACGATTTTAACTCTTACGACGCAGATAATAAGAACGTTTCAAAGCCCAAAGTATTACACTTGATCGATGTGTACAATCTTTACATAGTCTACAATCTGCAATCCCGTCGTCTCTGCCTTCCCCTATAGGATACGGGTGTAAATACTTCCAAACATATATTATGTAGTAGTTCTGAAGTTGTAGCTTTTCCATGTGCCAATAACAATAAACAATTTCCAATCACTGGAATAGTTTATGCACCTGACGGGGTCTGTCATTCAGGGGCTTTACCAAGAAGTCTTATAGCAGGATTACTTCAATAATACTTTGTTATTTCGTACCATGACGACCTTAAAGTAAGCTTATTAAGGTCGTCATGGTACGAAATAACAAAGTATTATTGAAGTAATCCTGCTATAAGAGTTTATGGTAAGGGGGCAGATGTGCTTAGAGACGGGTCTCGCTAGGTGCATTGCACAGCACATAAAGTTATCTACGCTTTGGACCCATGTTCCCTTTGCAAGGCTTTCAAAGGGCCGTTTTTTTTTAAACTCGTTAAACCTTGCGAGATACATAAACAATATAAGTATGAGAGAGAGAGAGTACACTGTACAGCCACACCACGAGGTACATCTAATCGTCATGAATATTCTGTGGATATTGTGTGTGAATATTCCTTGTGTACTAACCTTCTCATTGATGATGCAATCGAGGTCCTCCTGGCTGGGCGAGCCGAGGACACCGAGGATGTGGTTCAGCTGGTCCAGGTAATGCTTCCCGGGGAAGATGGGCCGGTTGGACAGCATCTCAGCGAGGATGCAGCCCACGGACCAGAGGTCTATCGACTTGGTGTAGCCCTGTGGACAAAGGGACGTTAAAACATGGTGAAATAGATATTATTAATCTTTTTATTGCTTAAATTAACTCACGTATCGATGCTGGAGTTGCATCTGAAATTAGATTTTTGATATTGTAATTAATGCCAGAGATATTGATGGTCAAACCCGTTCTTCGTCTCTTTTTTATTAGCAAAACGAATTTAGTATGGAATTGTATGGTATCAAATTCTCGATTTTCAAATTGTGTGATTATTTTATTTTTGAACTGTACAGTTTTGAATTCGTAAAAAATAATGAAAATACTTTAATTTTCTACACCTGTAAACATCTCTAAGATGATATTAAAAATGCTATGGATAAATAAATAAGAAGTTAGAGTTATGATTATGTACCTCTTAGTAGATAGGTATTTGTCGATAACTAATATAAAACAGATCAGTAGAAGTTCAACAGATCATGACTTATAAATACAACGAACTCATCGTTGATTGACACTATAAAGTAGTACAGTGTAGGTATAAACAAAACTGTCCAATTTCGAACCCAAAAAAACAGCACTTGATTTAAAAAATACAATGAAGTTAATGAGAGTTTTAGGTGGACAGATTCCAATTCAGTTTAATTTTTAGCTTTCAGTATTTTAATTAAGAACAACAAAGAAATCTGGACGAAGACGGCTGGTGATTGATAAACAAAAAGAAAAAATCTCTCTCGCACTTTTGTTTCGCCATCGAAAACCTTTCTGGCAAATGAGGGGATTTTTTTTGCGATATTTCGGTTAAGGGGCATGTTACACTTGCATTTCTTAAACAATTTTTTTCAGTATACTGTACTCCGTACACACACAATCTAGCTACCAAGTCTTAAATTGTAATGGTGTAAATAAATAAAAACCTAAAATATATTTAATTTTTAATCCAAATACGTTTATATTTTTCGAATCCAAAGTTTTGTTAATCTCGAGCGCGGTGAACTTTTATACTGTTAACCATATACCCACCTAATTTAACCTCACTTGACGTAATCTTTGACTCAATTACCACACAAAAAAGGATAAATTGGAAAGGGACAGAAGGCTTAAATCGTAGAATAACAGATTACTTTAAATCACGTTTATGACTAACCGGTTACATTTTATTATTTAAAAAAAATACGAATTTGCGAAAACGGCGTGTATGTCAATGGTTGTGTCTGTATCGCCTTAAATTCTAGGCGCCTTTGAGATTTATTCACCAAATCGCCAGATTAGCAGAATACCGAGGCCGGATTCCACCCAGCCGCGGCTATTCGGACCGTAATTTGTAATTACCGTTGTATTTTATGGATGCAATTTGTAATCATCATTAATTCAGATAAGCGTGAAAATCGTTTCAGATTATCATAAGTTATTGCATCAAATAGATAAACATTTTATTGGAATGACATACGAGTACAGTCGACACCACATTCATAGTTATGAGCACGATTTCAGTGTGAACTCGCTTTTACAACTGTCACGTCTATGGAATTCGAAGTTTGTAAGAGCAAGCTCACGGCCAGCTTGTACTCAAAACTGTCTTTGAATCTCGGTCTAAGTCTAATAGTCATATACAGTTTTGAACACGAACTCAGCGTGAGCTCGCTTAAGACTGTCAAAATTGTATGAAAACTGGCAGTTGTAAGACTGAACTCAAACTCCACTCATACTCAAAACTGTCTATAACTATCGGCGTGTATTCTTTATGTGGGCACCATGATATTTGAAATCTTAATTTAATTGTTACCATTAATGTGTTGTACCTGCTCGTAGAATCAAATACATTTATTTGTCAGAATAGACAAAATATGTACAACAATAAAAATGCCACGGTATACATCCTGTGAGACGTAAAAATGTTGTTTAAGGGGCGGCGAGCTGTCAAACTCGAGTGCGAGACAGAAGATGTCCCGCAGCGGCGGAATGAAGAGCACGGCACACTCCATATTTGTATTTTTATTGATTTTGGATGACTTTTGGCAGGGAAATTAAAATACGCCAATAAAAATCAGATTTTTTTAATACAAGCTCTCGTAATTATAATACCCTACATTTTGATATATATTTCGTATGAATAACTATTTCGGTTAAGACATAATTTTAATTTTAAATGTCATGGAAGGGGTATGTTTGCGATTTTTTTCTATCGAGCGAAGTTTGTCCAATCGTGTATCGGTATTCATCAGTCCCTAAATAGACACCCCAAGATTGCTATATATTTTTTTCAGATGTTTAATTTTAGTAGTCAGTGCCGTAGCCTTCATCGAAAAACTGAAAATACGCGCATACGCGGCCTTAAATACTTTTAAGTTTAATAATTAAACTAGGTACTTCTAAATTTTCTTTAACACTAGAACTAGCATGACAATAGTCATAGAATCGAACCCGATGCGAGCTATACAATTTATATGAAAAGTGGTATTTTCATGCCAAAAAAGCAGTCGTCTTTGTTTTGTAATAAGTAATTCATTTGTTTCATATGCATTACTCAAACTTTATCTGCATACTAATTCTTATTTGTGCAATAGATACTTTTGCACAAATAATATTCATAAACATAGTTAAACCTTATTTCCATTAAATCGTGTTGCTATCCCTTTCACACTTCGTTAAATAATGTTAAGATAGAAAGGGAGAACCTAAACGGTGGCGTAACTTTAAATCACGTTTATGAATACGCACCTTAATGTTCGTTCGCTAAAACACTCTCTCCTCAACTCCTCAGTAAACCTGTCTGCGAGTTAAGTTGAAGCAGTGGCTACGGGTAAATTATCTAGACTGAATGGATGCGGTCCAAGTTTGGCAGACAAGCGAAGTTTGCGCCGCAGCTGTTTTCATTGAATCATGAAACTGCCGGCGGTTACGCCACAATATTCATGTTACAAATAGCTCGACTATGGCTGAGGTCCGACTCCAAATTACAGAGACAATAGCTGGATATATACATTGTTAGTATAAGTTTACATTTGTTATCTACTCGGGAACGGTTAGAGATGACTTATAATGGCATTTGTAGGTATACTGTGAATACAAATGCCCTAATATTGAACTCTCAAGAATATAATGGTAGCGATTATAATGTGCAATTTTCAGTTAACTTTGACGGTTCAAAAATAATGCCATCCATTTTCAGACCTGTTAGGTTTAGGTAAGTTTAATTCATAATTATATTATTCATTGATTTATGGTTATTAGATAGTACAGGTAGTGCTCACATAAACCCTGTAAGGGCACCAAAAAAACGTATTCCAGAATTGCTACCAATGTAACTACCAAATCAAAATTTAAGGTAAGTCAGTCGAAAACGCTTTTCAAAGTTGTTATTGTGTAAGTTTTTAAAATTTTAAAAACTGTGACGATTCCAGAATCGCACCCCGCTCACTTTTAAGCTATGATTGTCAGTGATAGTTGCGTTGAGGTTTAGGATTAGATTTGGCGGCCACGAAAGAATCACACGTGTCTCGGATTAACCAGAAAGTCCAATGGCACGACAGCACATGCGGCGTGATGAATGATGATGTACGATCGAAGACAAAGAAAGGTATATAGGAGAGTATTTAAGGTTGAGTTTTTTTCCAAAACTACTTGACCGATTGTAATAATTCCTTCACCGTTAAATAGATAAAAGTTAACACTATGTGCTGTAAAAGAATTATTAAAATCGGTCCAATAGTTCTTGAGAAAATATCAACCTTATTGAGACTCTCTGTCTTCGACTGTACCTATGTAGGTCATAGGTTGAGAATTATTTCTATAGAAGCTATTGCAAAGAGTGTTACCTTTGAGTTGAGCATGATCTCCGGCGCCCTGTACCAGCGCGTGGCCACGTACTCCGTGAGGAAGCCGGTGTGGTCGTGGTCGGGATCAGCCACTCGCGCCAGACCGAAGTCGCATATCTGTGGACAAATCAGTTCATCATTTTTATTTATTAGAGAGGAGTTAGCAAGCTATCTGACGCTAAGCGGCATTATGGCCGGGTGAGGGCGGATTTTCAGTTTTCAATTCAGACTATTGCACTAACTACTAAATTTAAACGTCTGAAAAAGTTATATAGTATAGGCTTTAATTTGTGTAGAACAGGCTTTTTACCGATTCACGATTGGATAAACTACGCTCGATAGAAAAAATCGCAAACATACATCCACGTCTTTAAAAATGAAAGTTTTGTCTAAACATAAATAGTTATTATTACAAAATATAATCCAAATAGATATCTTAATTATAAAAATCTGATTTTTTTGTTGGCGTATTTTTATTTCTCTGCGAAAATTATCCAAAAGCCATAAAAATACAAATATGGAGGCACTGTGCCGTGCTCTTCACTCCGCCGCTGCTGATGCCCCATCTTCTGTCTTACTCTTGCTTTTGACAGGTACCTATATAACGCGTTAAGAGACAGCAGCAATGCAACCACGTTGCTGCGGGTTTGCTGGTTCACAGTCGACCTCGAGGACTGGCTCTTCCAAACACTGACAAAACACATCAACGCCGAGGCAGAGGTATTTGGCGACAGACTCCATGGAAGGGTGATCGGGTGTTAGCCGAGGGAATCTTACCACCAGCAGGTTAGTCGCATTGTACGATCACGATTTCCTGGGGAGGGATTTGTATTCTAAAGCTGTCCCTACGCGGCTATAAACTACGTGGCTAAACTTAGCCAACATAAACGCTTAATTTTGATAATTATGGCCGCATATTATCCCTTGGTAGCCCTCATAATGTTGTAAAGCTCATTCTAGCAGTGCCCGTGCGGTTTCACTAGAACCTCCTTGGTAATAAATAATACATAACTCAATTGTAAGATTCAGCTGGATGAAAAGAAAAAAAGACTGTACCGATACGCAAATGTACCTTCATTCCCATGCGCCATTAGAGTATCACACTACCATGAGTTGATATAGTAAGTTAGCTCGCTAGCGAGTGCGTAAATACGCGCTAGTTGCGACATTTGCGATTGATGGTATTTTTATTGCACCTTTAGCGATCAGTAGCGGAACAAAACTCTCACCAACACTGAAAATCGTAGCGAACCTATTTGTGTACTCGCTAGGAACTTACGTTGGCAACTCATGATGGTACTGACAGGATAACTTTTTACGTAATGGCTACCCGTGTTCGTAACTTATACAGTTGCCAGCCGGAGGGAATCGTTAGTAGAAATTGCACCTGTAAAACAGCACTAGTAGACGACAAAGTGCTCTTAATTGGTCATGTTCAACAGTCCACAACATTTGAAGTTTTAGGCTACATAATCTATTCAGACACGACATTTTTTTTTAGGTTTAACGCAGACAGTGTATTATTTTTCTTCCAACTAGACTAAGTTTGTTACGCCAAAACAGTGGGGTTCGTTTCTAACGTTAAAATGAGAATAAGATATCTATTATTATTATTCATTATTTTGGGTAGTCGCATCTTCAAACCGACTAATAAATCAATTTGCCTAATTTTAATTAATATATAGAATAGCCGTCTCTGGGTTGGGATTTTATTTTATACTACATTAAATTTGACTCTACTATAAGTTAACGATAGTCGTGATTTGCAATTCTGTCGTGACCGTCAAATCTGTCGGTCAAATGCTACATCTTGCAAGAGGTAGCGGAACGCCTCGCTTGGCGATTATTAAATTTATGGAATTTATGGAATTTCTGAAATTAATTAATTTTGCTTAATTAATTTAGCATTTTCTAAGTATATTTTATCTTATCTTACCGTGTTACAATGACAAGAGAAACGTAAACCATTTACGAGTTTTAGCGTCAAATCTCCTTGTTTGTCTGTTCTGTGCTTAAGGCCGTTGTTAGACCGTCGTTACGAGGGGTACTACTCTCCTGAGAAATCTCAGAACTAACTAGTACATGAGTCTGTTAGCCAACTCCGTATTTAGTTACAACTTCAGTCATGAAAGCACAGATTACTTAGCACATGAAAGGCTGAAACAGTTGCAATGTGAATCAACTGAACCATAGCCTAATATGTCTCTAGCCTCTAGCTCTCATAACATGATATATATGATTACATATGATTATATATATATAGCATATCCCGCTATTACAATTATTACCACTATTGGTAAAAAAAAATTAATTTTTCGATAATATTTTGGTAGGGCAGACCCAGACTTGGATGTATGGAAGTGGAGGACGAGACCTTTGCCCAGCAGTGGGAGTTTGTTAATTTTTTTTTAATCCGACTTAGTTTACTCGTTCTATTTTGTACAATTTCTTGCATGGGTTTGAGTAAACAGTGGAATTATAGTCCATAACGTCCCCCACGAACGAACTTATAACCATATTAATAAAATCAATAATTCATGTAAATTAAAAACAAAAAATATAGTTACCGCAAAACAGAAAGAGAACTTTGTCGTAAAAGTTAGAGCTCGGACGGAATCCATGACCAATTCAATAAATGGGAAAGTTTCCAAGCTCTGTATCTTCTTAATTTATGACGGTTTGTCTTCTTTGAGGGACCTGTATTTTTTACCCGACTACGTAAGAAGGAGGGTTATGTTTTTCGAGTGTATGTATGTAAGTATACCACAGCCCAAATCAAATGTCTTATTTTGTAAACAAATATGATCGTCTAATTACCTTGTGATGTAACACTGAAGGAACTGATTGATTGAGCCTGTTTCTTCTGAGCGCGTGATTAGTGTGATCCGCACTTACGCCTATATGCAGCGAATTTGAAAGATTTAAGCTCGCTGCCTATATGCTATGAAATTATCTCAGAAATCGGCCAAATATAGTGATGTGATGGACGACATAAGAAATAAATGTAGACTCAAATGAAGATATGATTGTATTAGTAGTGTGAACTTTGTTTGATGAATGATGACGTCACAGTGATGCTACACCATCGCCCGTAATCATACACGAGGCAACTAACGTTAATTAATATTGTACAGTCGTCAGAACAAATATGAATGCAGGCAGAAACTTTAAGCGACGGTAAATACTACGTAGATAGGAATAGTTTTGTGTATGTCTAATGATTATGTGCTATCGACTGTATGTTGACCGTAAGCGCATGTAGCGCCGACTAAGTCGGGAGTTCCATGTGTATAATTAGCCACTGTTTGTTTATGTAACGTAGTGTTGTTTCCTGTTATTTAAGCGAGCCAAGTACCAAGCTTAAGACTTCATAGTTTAATGGGAAATTGACACCCAATATAAGTTATTGTCATCAATATTTGTAACCAAAACTCCAATTTTTTGTTGCCTAATTACAATATTGAAGTTGCACAGCACGGAACTAAACATTGAAAGCACGGAGAACTAAAAACGTATGCTTGGAAGCCATTGTCTCCTATAAACAACAGGATATCAATGTAGGAAGCTTAATTAAGAGTAATTCTAGCACTACACATCGACAGACCGTCCGCAGATTATTGTTGAAAAAGCTAGTTTTCATCTGAAAAGGCCAATGCTATCGATACGCCTATCGATAGTATTGTTACTAAGAACTTTGATAGTATCGACACTATAGATAGTTTGTTATTTAAGAAGAGCAACTATACTATCGATAGCATGGGCTTTTTGGATATTTTTCACCTGAAAATGATTTCAGATTAGTGTTGCCAAACACTAATCTGCGGACGACCTGTCGATGTTTAGTGCTAGCATAAGGTATACAAGATTTGTAGCATACAGTGTTGTCTGTCACGTACCTTCAAATCACAGGTGGTGTTGAGTAGCAGGTTAGATGGCTTGAGATCCCTGTGCAGGACGTTCGCGGAGTGAATATACTTCAGCCCTCGCAGGATTTGGTACAGGAAGTAACAGATGTGGTCGTTACTTAGTTTCTGCAACAAATGTTAGTTTTAAGTCTCGTAACCACTAGGCAACAAGATCGGTAATGTTGCACAACAACGCACGACGTTGCCAGCTGGCGCACAACATGACCACTGGTACTAATACCAATGGTACAGTCTACCCGACATAAGTATCCAGGAGGCCTCAATGAGATTGAGATTTTCTCAAGAACTACTTGACTGATTGTAAAAAATATTTTTCTAGTAGATTGTTTAGAAGTACACTATGTAATTGACAAGGTCAAATTTTTTTACTCTTTATTCTATTTTGTTATGAAAATATAGGTAAAATTAAGGGACCCATATTTTTACTTTTATTAAAATAACGTCGTTTTCATTATTTAATAATCAAGTTAAGATCGTGAAAATTAAAAAGGGCGTACGTGACGATGACTGTGATAGTGTCGTTCCAAAATCGGTGAATACCCATGTTTCGGACGTTTTCGGTATTTGTAAGAGTGTGTTCATTGCCATTTATCTTGTGGAATTTATCTACGAAAAAATTCACAATCTTGAAATGGTTTTTTTCTTTTAGGCTGTGTTAATAATTTTTAGACTTTGTCAAATGTAAAGAATTTTCAAAAATTAGTCAAGTATATTTTGTGAAAATCGCAACCTTATTGATACTTATCTCGGGTAATATACCGTACCTCATATTCTTTGTTGCCGTTCAACATGATGGGCAACATGTTGTGCAACATGTCGCGCGTCAAATGTTGCCTAGTGGATACGAGGATTACGACATTGGATATAACGTACGCCGAAAAGTTTATGAATCCTGACAGTTGCCAGACCGAACTCAAACTCACCTGGCACTCAAACTGAGCAGTCTATGAATATCGGCCTAAGTCCTTGAAAACACATTCCGAAATATCTGCATAGTTGTACATAAGATCATATAATAATCGCTAATATAAAGTAATAGTAGCGTAGCTTCGTGAAGACTACACTAGACCGACGCGGGCCATATTGCTGTGCAAATGTCCGCACGAATTGATTCTACACGGCCCGCTGCGGCTTGAAGCGGACCGTCATCGTGTGCGCTGACCTTAAAGATATCAGAGTGAGTATCTTCTGCGTCCCCACTATTATAAGTTTATTTCTAGTAACAAACAATTTTATAAACTTTCTTCAAGTTATATATTTTTTCAATATCAGCCCTATTGAATTATAATGAGAATTAAATTCATTTTTCCTCCTCGGCGCTGACAACTTTTCCTCGCAAAGTTGTGTAAATGTAAATTTAAAAAAAATGGATCGAAGTGCAAAAATGTACCCATTTGTATACTTGCAATAAGCGATATGTATCTGAATCGTATAACGTTAGGTCAGTAATATAAACATAGTTTAAAGACTTACGACTTTGATAAATGGATACAAAAGACTACAAAAAGTTATAATTTGCAAATAAAATAATTACCTGTGTTTTTAACAATTTATAAAGGTCTGTTTCCATTAAACACTGAACAATGTACACATCCTTCATATGATCGATGGTTTCCGCTCTTAAAATGTCCCGAATGTCGATTATCTGCAACAAAAACTTAAATTAACAACTGAATGCTTCATCTCGGTCGCTCATTCAGAAATTAGATTAGTTTGACAGTGACAAAAGAGTAAGTTAATCACAAGCTAATCGTTTATTATTGCACGAAAATGTTTGTTGGAAGTTTAGGGCTGGTTAATTGGAAGTGACGTTGACGAGAACCTTTTGTAATTAGTATCTGAAATGTTTTAAGTAAGGAATTTTACGTGATATATAAAATGTGGCTTGGAGATAGGAAGTAGAAGATATAATTCTTACGTTTTCATGTTTAAACCGCGTAAGGATTTTGATTTCCCTTAATGTTCTCTGACAATATGTCTGGTGCTCGAACGGCGATATTTTCTTGATGGCGACTCTGGCTTTCTTCTCGTTGTCAATTGCGGACCTGCGATAAGAAAGGTATTGATTAGGACTTTTGAAAATGGCGGGAGCAAAATTACTTGTAATTTTAATTTTGAGTTGTTTTGTGTTTAATGTCGCTAATATATGTAAGAGTTTTCGATTATGTGCAAAATATGCAGTTTCGTTCTACAGAGATCAGGAATGAATGTGACTGCTGAACTGCTTTGTCCAGGGTTGAAGACGCTCCGGCGACACCTCTAGAGTCTGCTCTCAAACTTGTTTCGTCCACTTCGAAAATTAATTATTTTTCAGCGCCATTTTTTTTTACTTTACCACAATTTAAAACCCACAATGACATTTATTACTTTTTATTTTATACTATCAAACAGGGCAGAAATATATACATTAAGTAGATGAAATTACAAATCAGCCATCGCCCCCTAAAACACTTCAACACCCCTATTTTTTTTCTGGAGGCCTTACCCTCTAGGCCCACTTTGAGAAAGACTGCTCTAGATGAAGAAAGGAAAACCAAAAATCGACCGCAATCTTGGACGAAGGAGCTCAGTTCCACGTTCACTCCTGACCCTGAGCCAGTAGTGCGACTCTTGCTTGAATCTATCTTGAAACTGCAGATCTTGCATATAATTATTAAATAATTCTCACATATCGATATTCGCTAATACAGGGTGTCCTTGAATTCATTGAACGACAAATTGAAACTGGGGGTTGTACTCATGATAAATATTGAATAAGTTAAGGTTTTCTAGTAAATCAAAACTGCAAAAGAATTGGACTAAGTACGTCACAAGTCACCTTAGAAATGACCATTAAATCAAACTCAAGTGAAAGAAATCGTTGCAAAAAATTAAAAATACCTTATATTTTTTTTTGATAATTGAATTTATTGTAAATATTTCTTTTTATTTTCCCCAAATTACATAATTTACTTAAACGCTGTGCAGAATTAATGTACCTATGTCACAAGTCTAACCATACATTTAATTTTGTCGAATGAATTCAAGGTCACCCTGTATAGTTAAGGGGTTATAGAATAGTAGTGTGTGTGTGTGGTGTATACAGTCATGTATGTATTTGTATGCCAATGCCATTGTGTTATTATGAGTGTCTTATTTTAGTTATTGTATAATTTGTACGTCATAGAAACCCATACAAGACAACATTTCCTGATTTGATACAACGAGCGTCATGTCGCCGGTGATGGCGATCGAGAATCGTAGCACTCATGAAGCAAGGAACAGCCGACAAAGGAAACCATATTTATTTACATCGCAGACTCCTCTCTTGCATGACAAGTTTTAACGTATCTGCCACTCATTTGCTATTCCATTGTCAGATGTCTCTTTCTGACGTATGAAAGCTAGAGACTACAATGGGACCTATCCACATACAAAATATACTTTAGGCCCTCTCCATAGAGGTGGCGATTTTTTTCGTGGCATTGGAATAATGTATCTAATGATGTTTTGATATTTTCTTGCATATATATAACGAAAATCTAAATGATAATTGGAGAAAAAATTTCATCACGACCGGGATTCGAATCAGGGGCCCCGCCATATCGGCCGTGATGACTTTTTTCCATTTATCATTTGTATCTAATGCTTCTTTGTGCAATAAATAGATTATTTGTCTTTCCAAAGTAATGACGTAATTTTGATTATTCTATAGAATAGGCTACAGCGGCAACTTATCAAGTAGGCCGCCTTTTGTAGCCTATTTCCTATAAAAAAGAGGGCTATAAATCACGTAAGTTGGCATGTATTGTGCTTACCACTTAGCAATAGGGTTGTCACAATGACAAGTCCTCGGGATACTTCAGAAATGAATAGGCTTGGATCCAGTAATTCCACAGTCCTATTGGAATTCACTTAATGAAATAAGTTTATTAATTTCTAAACCGTACTTTCTTAATTTAAGAAACCAGCAACTTTGATTGCTTTATATTAAAATATAATTTTCAAATGAAAAATCACTTTATTATTCCAAAGGACGTGCGAAAAAATCTTCAGGCGAATAAATTATAGAATAAGCTTTAGAAACCAGTCAGTTACAAAAGAGTCCGTTGAGAAAGTCTGTTTCATAATGGCTTTTAAAATTAAAAGTTAAATAAGTATAAAGCTGTACATTAAAAGTCTGATGACTAATCCAAGCAGACTCTTTAATTGTGGTTAAGACAGCTCAAAGTAAAACTGTGGAATAGATATAAAGTAAAATTCCCAACAAGTGTAACACTTTGGACCGTTCTTATTATCTTAAGATTTAAAATCGTACTGCCAGTGTTACCATTGATCTGCTGTTGTCCGTACAACGAAAAGATGAAAACATCAGGCTCATTTAAATATATATTTTTCTAAAAAACAATCCTCTTGAAAATAACAAGGTATAGGTACGTATATAATCTTACCCCGAAATACGGAAGCAAATATTCCCTATAAATAAATTATGAACCAACAGAAAATGAAATAATGTAGGCGCAGGTACATTACCAACAGGAACTCGGCCAAAAGTTCGATACTTACCTGTAAAACAAAAGAAAACAAATATTATTTCTGGAACACATTATTATAGCGTCTAATATAATATTCACGTCCTTGTTTTGGCTTTCATAAATTATGTAACATATCTTGCCTTATACGAAAAAAGATAAATAGAAAAATTCCAACTAATAATAAACGCACAGCGTAATGAGTCCAAAATTCTGATATTCTTGGGGAATAGTAATGGACTGATATAAAGCGACGTACATAAATTCCGATTTCAATGTGTACCTAACAAACAATTATCTTCAAGAAGACGCCCTAAAATAATTGAGTGTACGATGTAAATTATAATAACTCACCCGAAGAGGCAACTCATTTAATTAAATCACTCGTAGCGAGTTACATTACATTACAGTATAAAATTATACTGAAATATTCTAATTTTCTCCTCGCTTTGAGAGTAACAGAAAGTTCAAACCAATGTCAAGCTCAGATATGAAATGAATAAAATGAAGCCATATATTCTTAGTTTAGATTCAAGATTGATAATGGGAAATCCTTTGAAATGTTCAAGTAAAAATACTATGATCAATACGAGTGACACGAATTACTAATTTTGTTCATTTATTCCGTGTCAACGGAAGTTAACATAATTTTTTTTAATTTATTGATCGTCGTATTTTAATCATCATGTAAAGGTGTTGGTATTGAATTGTTTGCCAAGAGTACTTAGTCAGTATTTCAAGTAAGCACTGGGTGTGATGTGATTCTGCCAAATCGAATCCAACCGAATAGTAGGAGTCACTCATAATATGCTGCATCGATCGCCCAAGAGTGAGTAGGACGCCTCGCTAGCGATGGTTAAATTTAGCGTGTGATATTCTGGAATCGCCCCAATTGTCAGCGAGAGATATATAATATGAATGAGTTCGATTCACTCGTTGGGATTAAGTAATTTATTTATAAAAGCTTTATTGCCAAATCAGACCAAATGATTTCTGTCTCTTTTCTATGGTTCCAACTTTATTGATTGGTTGCTTGACCTTTATTTTTATTTTATTTTCGGTGACATACTTAATATTGACTAATTTATTGTATATTTTATTATGATGCGTGGAATAATATGTTTTTAGAATGACATTTTAATTATGGTAGTTGAATTGTTTTTAATAATTTTTATAATTGTCTTAAGTAATGAAATGTTTATTTTTATGTATTGTTTCCTCTCGCTACACCCGATGGGTAAAATTGTATGGGACTTATTATGACATATTTACCATCAACTTGTAACCTACAATTTATTGCGAATAAATGAAATGAAATGAAAGTTAACGAGACTGTCACATACATATACCAAAATATTTGAAAATGAGAGACAAAGGCAAATTGCAGGGGATAAATGAAAATGGTTGCAAGAACGATAATTTTTCAGAGCGAAACAGCATTTTTTTTTACCTCACGGAAAGCTATTTTGAATTCCATTTTTACTATCTAACAAAAAGTAAAAGACCGCCACTCGGCAGTGGAACTACTGGGAGCCTATTCAACATTCTATTTGATGAAATGTTTCAAAGCTGGCCGAAGCTCGTTACACGGGCTTTTTATCTGGATGTCTATGTTAAACAAATAGTCCATCGTATACACCTTTTTTATCTGTGACTCTCATTTATAAATCAACAAAGATATAGGACGCCCAATAACGGGAACGCACCCCCAATTACCTCGCTCATGACCGGAAAATATTATTTGTGATCGGGAAACGGACTATATAGGGGTGTTCTACTTATACCTTGTTTTTTTTTTATAATAAAAGAACCGGCCAAGTGCGAGTCAGACTCGCGCACCGATGCTTCCGTGCAACGCAAACTTAATCCCGTAACTTCGCTCTAACGAAAAGATAACTAGATTTAGAGACCAACTTATCTTTGCCATTACCGAAATATTTTGTCCATACATCGACATACTCCTGTTTAGGTGATCACACATTTTTGGGAAATGTAATTTCAAATTTACAGTTTTCGGATTTTTTCCTTTACTTGTGCTATAAGACCTAGCTTCTTCTGAGTACTAACCCGGATGAACTACGTACAGAGTTAGTAGTTTACTTGAACATTATGTTTCTCTAATGGCACCTTATCGATATCAACAAATGAGGGTGTGATAGGATACTTGATAATGGGGGCGAATGTACCTGACCATGTATGTTTAATACTAGAAATAAATGAATATGAATATGAATACCCTCATTCGGGGATACAGACAGCGGCCTTCCTGAAAGTTGAGAAGGCACTTCTGCAGAGAAGTCTCTATGGAGATACGGGGGCCGTAATCTGATACTTTGAAGACAGTATATCTAATATTAAAAACTTGGGTTGCTCTTGATTTCAGAAATAACTAAATTTGTGTTAAGAAATCGGTATTGGTTTATTGATAAATACGAGTTAATATCTAACGCGCTGCGGCATTACATACTAATTTTTATCACTAATTTAGTAGTTGTTCATGACGTATCTTTTTTATTCTATTGTATTGCAAAATAAGGTTAGAGGTTACTTACCTACAATCCGTTGTGTTATATTTAGTATTGACAATAGTAATAACCAGAGAATACTAAAATGCGGCTTTTACATAAGATGGTTTTAAATAACAATGAGAAGCATTTAATTGTCGATACTTGTCAAATATCCAATTCTAAATCCCAAGGTGATTTTCGGAGTAAACCTGAATTTACCGGTAATATTGGTAAACACGATATAACTTGAGCGCCGCTGGAGAGAGGCTTTATTGTGGAATATTAAACAGAAAACTGTTTACCTTGCGAAGTTTGTTTTGTTAAACATAAACAAGCAAATTCCACTCCATTCCATACAAGTACTACAATCAATCGATTTTAATTCAATAAAATATTGTATTATTAAGCTATTACTCGCTGAATAAGAATGCTGCAGCAAAAAAATATACGTAGGTATGTACGAACAATAGCAGATCAATGGTAACACTTGCAGTACGATTTTAATTCTTACGACGCAGATAATAAGAACGGTCCAAAATCCAAAGTGTTACACTTGATCTGCTGTTAGTTGCACGTATGCTACTTCATATTGTGTACATTGTGTGATCTTGAAATGTTTAAGGGCGTAATACTTTATTATATTTAAGGCCCACAACTCAGTCAAACCACAGTCGTTGAATACCATCAATTCTTTTAAAACAGTGCTGCTCTAAGTGCTTAGAGCCTCTCAAAAAAGAATTATAATATGCATACTGATGCACTGACATTCGCACTAGGCGCTATCTTACGAACATCAGTGGCCAACGCCCCCTCTACATGCAATATAAATTGTGATCATATGAAGTTAGAATTAAATCCATTTAACCTGACAAAGTGGTACGATTACCATTTAATTAACTATCCAATGTCAATTACTGACAAATAGGTGACACTGGTATGAACAAAGCTCTAACGTAAGATCTCATCCATATTCGTTAATAGCTCATCACACCATTGTTCCTCAAACATAGTGGTGTAGAAAGAAAATATTGCTATGTATTTATAATAATAAAACAACAGTGCGGATAACATAATCCCGGGATAAGGGGCAAGGACGGGTAGAGCAATATGTTAGATGGATTAGACGACAGCCGCAATATATTTATGATACACTCTCTTGGATAAACTGGAGATCGAATAGACTTGCAAAAGGAAATTGACATCATACATAACATAGGTTTATGGAAATGCTGTATTCATCAGCTACCTATATAACCTCTATACAATACAACCATTATTAAAAGTCATTTTATTTTTAATTTAAATGGCTTCGACTCTTATTAAAGAGATAATTTCAGCAATGTCAAGTTATTTAGAGTATTCATGTAAATAGAAAATTAAACAATTAGTAAAAAAACCAATCCGCCATTCCAAAATGATAACGAATTTTTCGGTTTATTTATTAGAAGATGAAAAGGAAACTGTACAAAATTCAATATCTGTTGTGCCCATAGCCTTGTGGCGATATTTTAAAAGTGATAAGGATATCGTAAGTCTTCAAAATCCGTCCTCAATACAATGACCATTGTACTGAGGTATCATAAAATTGAAAAGATACGCTTTTTAAACGCTGGACCTACAAGGCTATAAGAATAAGGTTGAATGGGCATGGAATGAATTGAAACATTCGAGGGATAGACAACACATGAGCCGAATTTACGACGATCTAGGTGTAAGAGTTTCGTGTAAGCAAATGAAACTGTTATTCCATTGAAAATAGGTATAATTGGTTATAATCAAATATACCCACCCGTACTAAATCAAATATTGCATATTCCTTGCTAATTACTTATACCGTAGATCATTTATCAACTTGTCAAATGCAAAATTGCGTTAATTATTTACCAGACTACGTAAATAATACAAGTACCTCTGTCGTCCACGCTAAGCGGTGTACAAAAATATACAGAATGTAGGTCTACTTGCAATAAACTGTATGAATTTATAAAAATCTAAAATGTAAAGTAAAACCGCAAGGCATTCCCCTTAATCTCCTTTGCAGAGATATTTATTCAGCAATTAATCTCTTTAAAGAGTCAATTCATTCGGGCAGTTGACACAGATGAAATAAACATTGTATTACAGGTTTTTAATGCGATATTCTTTGCCAACATCACTTGCGCAATCCTCTTAGGAGAGCAAATGAAATAATGGAGAACACGCCATTGCCCAACAGATAATGAAGGAATTCTTTTTCTGTATTACGCTCCTAACACGAAAACAAATATAGCGAGATTTCGTAGAATACAAAGAGATATACGTTATTGTCATCCCTGGAAACAATGGGCGTGCATAATATGTTTAGAAGCTTTCTAATTTGACTTAACTTCAGTTTGATGTTCACAACAGAAAGTCAATAGTGATTAGATACGAGTATATAGCCTTTAGAAATTCAGCTACAGTTCAGCATTTACAAAAGGAAAAGTTTCGATACCTTCGACGAGAGAGAGCATACATAATTAATACTAAATGAGGATCAAATTAGTTAATTTAATGTAAAAGTTAGACACGCTTTGATGTTTGGTACGGGTTTACTTTTACAACAAAGTTTGTTGTCAAATACATGTGTGAGTTATTGAATTGAACAGAAAAGATATTGCGCAGCCCTAATATACCTTTAACCACAAAATTTTAGTCTTATGCAGTATATAAATATGTAAATGAAACGGTAGTAAAATATAAATCCTCGCTTAACCTTTACAATTACAGTATTAGTTTAGTTTTGTAACTAAATAACATATCTCCCAACATCTTCTGAAAAGGTGTAGTCTTCGTCGGGATTCGGGTTAGTTTTAAAGGAATTCAATTTCGATATTTTCGGTAAATCCAATTCAGCGAATTACGTTTCAAACGCGACCCCACTAGAGTCCGCTTAACCCGTTCGCATTCTAAACGGCTCGAGTGCCTCCTCAAAATACACGTGTAGGTATGAATGGCCACGGTAATGTATTTTATTTTCAAGGATAATCATGTTTATTCCGGGAATACTTCCTGGTTGGTATTATAAGTATAACCATGTATTTTAAAATAGGGCCATAATATGCGGTTTACTACAAACCGATGAGAATGCTGAAAAGATTGATGAATAAATTGACGGAAATTGTGATCCAGGATCGCAGCAGATCGTCGCTGCTTATCTTTACGGAAAAAGGCGTGATTTTTTTTTAAATTATTTACCCAACAATATTATTACACATTTGAATTAGTTCTAAGCTTCGTCAAATTGTATAACAATTTGTTGGCGAACATTTGCACTCACTTAACTACTATGTGTACATATGTCGCAGTCAGACGGGCCCGGCAAGACACTTCGTAAAGCGCCGAACCACACCATCTAACTACGACATTGTACGCTTTGAAAAACAGAATTTTTGTTTTCTTGTTGATGATAGTCGATGTATTTATGGTAAGTATCATAAAACTCATTCAGTGATAGGGTCGGATATGTTAGGACATGAGATTGACGAGAACTCAGTGGCCTGGCTGCATCACTCACTATTATGGGTGGCACAGCTACGAAACCTAAGTAACTAGTAAGTTTTTCTCGATTTTACCCCAAAACCACCAAAGGAAACATTCGTGAGGAAACCTGCAATATGGCATGCCAGCTCTAATATGCTTGGAAAGTGATGCTTGGAAAGTGGGCCTATTAGAATCACAAATGTATTAAATAAAAATAAAAGACGTGGCTGGTTTTTGGCAAAAAATCTTAGGACAAACCCGTGATCAAGACGAATCTAATGACATCTCGTAAAAACCTCAGGTGGTTTACTACAAGAGGCTATAAGGGAGCCATCAAGGGATAAATACCGTGACGATACACATACAAGAGACGTACGGTGGAACACAGAGAAAGGTGTACAGGAGAGTTATTAGGGTTGAGATTTTCTAAAAAACTACTTGACCTATTGCAATAATTATTTCACTGTTCGATAGATAAAAGTTAAAACTAAGTAACTGTAAAAGAATTATTAAATTCGGTTAAATAGTTTTTAAGAAAATTTCAACCTTATTGAGGCCCCTGTATACTTATCTCTGTCTTCGACTGTACAACATGCCACATGGAATCGGTAGCCACAGGCGTGTCGTCAAATTACTGCAACTCGCGGTTTCCGTTTGCCAGGTCGCCATTTCTGGCCCAGTGACCGCATATCCGCATCAGCAAGTTATGTGGTGTCACGTCACCGCACCGCAAAGCAACTATGCCGTAAATGTACCCCAAGTGCATTGTATCCAAGCTAGCATGCAAGTTATTAGGGGACAGTAGGAGATTTGGATGTAGGTATTAGTTATACGGATGTATCGTATAGCAATAATATTGTTGTTCTAAGGGCGTCTTGCGTAACGGGCTTTAAACGCGTTTACGCTACTGCTAAATGACATTAAAGAACGTTGCGCAAGCCGTCCTAAGAATTCATTTTTATCCGTAGGCTCTTCATCATTATTAGCAGCATAAAAGCTGATGAAGATCTTGGATCAAGACAATTCTGGTTTGTCCTAACTGCCAACAAGGAGGAGGGTTTTGATGATGAGTGTTTGTCGGTTCCATTGATGCATCCTTTATTAAACGGCCTGATGGATTTTGAATTTTTGACGCATTAGTTACCTAGATTAGGCTTCACACTTCAATATTTCATTAACTAATCGAAATGGTTAAAACACCATCGATTGCTTTAATTTGTTGTGATAATTCGAAGGGCAACACAAATATTAAACTGTAGATTTAATGCCCACATTCATGGTGTTGTTCATAGAGTGGATGGTCATTAGAGGTCAACACCCAGCTACTTTGAGCAACATGGTATGAGGTATCACATTACACCTTACGACTCACATTCTTTGCTATCAAACCTCAGCTATTTTAGCTATGCATCGAGGTCACCACGTGACGTAACTTCACACGCTTAACATTTAATATAACCTTTAATATAAATTCTCTGGAGCCGTATACTAACATCTATGCGACACAAATACAACCTACGCCTTGATCAGAGCAATGTTAATGTCGACATTTAAGAGTAACAGCGATTTCGCACTGCATTCGATCCGAATCCGTGAAACTAGGTACGTTCCGAAGTAGTCATATAACTATTTGTATGGTAGTTTAAACACTAGACCCGATTTCCGTCATCCGATTAGACATAGATTAAATCTTAGACATTTGAGCACAAGCTTAGCGTGATCCCGGATCTTACAAACGTCTTTGTGTGAAATCTGACAGATGTAAGACTGAACTCAAACTCAAACTGTCTATAAACATCGGCATGAGAAACTCAATTTTTTTTTTCAACAATTAAAAGTTAAGCTTAATGACAAGATTTTAATTTAATGGAAATTGAGATCATATCACAATGCATAAAGATAGGCCGAATATTGGACGTTTAATTATTACGAATTCGTAATAATTACATTTTGTTACAATTACGACAATACAAGCCAACAATAATCACTGGAATTAGTTCCCATAGTACGGGGATATCTTTGTCTAATCGTCCAAGGTCCCAAGCTAACAGGTCAACAATGTATAAATAGACTGAATCATTTGAAACACCAACAAACCGAGGTAGACGAGTGTCCTGAATCAATATTTGAATTACATTTCATCGAAGTTAATTTGGCTTACATAAAAGTTGAATTGAGTTTCTGGTTGAATTATTAGTAGGTAATGTAACTTTCACTGCAGTAGTAGGTAGTTTGACTGCAGTATTTACCATCGAACATTACCATACTGCGCCAATTCATATACGTAATTGATACTCGCTAACAATTGGTTTAATAAGCGTAAATTATTACCGAAGGGCATTTGTTTGCATCTCAAAACAAGAACAGATTGAAAAGCAAACTAAAATGTTACAAGTAAACTTTTAAAATTAATGAAAATCACCAAGTATTAATTTTATAAATCCAAATAACAGAGCCGAAAAACTCGTTCTAATTTCTCGGGAAAGTTGCTAGAAAGCCAATTATGTTTTATTAGGCTTTACTCGACGTTATTTTAAATTTGTCGGTAAAGTCTTGCCTTTATTTTTCACACAAACGACAAAAAAATCAGATTTCACAAGAAATGTGAGATATTGTTTGTTACCTCCAGAGAATTTTCGTAAACAGAAGATAAAATTCCTGACTGACTTTTCGCTTCGCAATGTCGGCCGCTGTTTCCGATTTTCCCATGGGATCCGGATATTTCCCGTGGTAAAAAGGATAAGGAATTTCATATATACTATGTGTGCAATTTTTATATAGGTATTCATCAAAAAGTTATAGCGTGGTTAGGTAACAAAAATCCAAACTACATAGTTTAATTGGGAATGGAATCCCGAAGGTCCAGGTAGGAATAGTGACTGTATATCCAGGGATCGGTAGTAGGTATAGGATTCTTAAATTCTATGATAACGATTTACAATAGCCCACAAAATAGTATTTACATTTGTGACGATCTAGATTCAGATTCATATCATTTATTGCAAGTGTATATTTCTTCTACATTTACACCACTTTGCAAGAAAAAGGTGCCAACGCTGAGGATAAAGAGTGGCAAAAAACTTAAAGGAGACAAAATTCACGATCTGGATACGAATCACGATGGCTCTGTTGGCATAGAGCGTGCCACGGAATGGCGAGTTCTGCGAATGGGTTCGAATCCCGGTCGTGTTGAAATTTTTTCTCCATTTATTATTTAAAGCAGCAAAGTCTTCATTTCATTGTGACAATAATGAAAAAAAAACCACTAGTCATACCATACATAATTATAACTTTGTGTCTAATGTGTTTGTTCCGTTTTCACTTGGAATAAACCACAAGGATAGAGGAAAAACAAAACATGATTAATATTTAGCTAGGTAAAACAAATATCTGTCTGCGAGACTAGCCCCATTGCTAAGGTAAACGTTTTTTAAACCGCGAAATGAGAAAGTAATCTCAGCAGGATTTCATCGCCGCTAACGAAAACATTAAATTAAAGAACACATTTTTAAAGGGCTTTTTTATATAAATAAAACAGAAAGGTTAATAAAGACATAACTCGTGGAAATAATAAAGTGTCTAAGGGCGTGTCCTTCAATTGAACTTGTAAGTTTTCTTCAGTCAATTAGCTGACTCGCAACCCTCATCCTAATGAGGGTCTAATCAATCACCTGTCTACACTTGACGTGAAAGGGCATGTAGAGAGACTAAACTTCATACCAAAGTATTCGCATACACCTGTAGAAGTGCCTACTCAAAGTCATTCATACAATACAATAGCTTCTAGTGTCAGCTAGTCAAACTTTTGAATACGAATAAATTTGTTTGAAAGGTTGTACACATGCGAGAAGTTGTGAAATACTAAATTGGTTTAGGAGAAAGCTTTTAGTACTGAAAGAAAAGAAAAATACGCTGAACATTTTGGAGAGTAAAAGTGATGGAAGCTGACAGACGGGAGGAGATTATTTTATGAGAGTTAAAACATTCACTGAACTGGATATTTCAACCGAGTGTAAGTAGACTTAGGGGAAGATTCAGTGACAATTGAGCGCAAGCTTAGTGTAAGCTGGCTCTTATAACTGTCACAATTCATTGACACAGTAGATTAATATTACGATAAGAATGGGAACAAATCTAGCAACTTAAAAGCATAAAAACATTAAACATCAAGTTAATTGCAAGATGTGACAATATTTGTGTAAAAGGGGCTGTGAAAATGGTTGCTCGAATAAGGATGTTTCAGCATCTCGATAGACTAGATAAAAAGAAGAGACAAATGGTCAGAGACAATATAAAACGTAGTCCGAGTTCAATTCGGGACTAGTCACGCTTGAGTCGTCCAATAACAACTTTTTCCTCCGGCACCCGCAATAAACAATGAAAGCCCTAAAAAGAAATGTTGCTACGTTGCCTTATTCATTGGGCAGAGCAGTGTTTAAGAATGTGCAACTCGATTTATACCGGGTTAAAGGACAGTTGGGTCTACTCTAGGTTGTGAAAGAAAAAGAATTTTTTTACCATTGTAGTATCTCTGTACAAAACAGGAAACATATACAGGAGTCACATTAAGATTGAGACTTTTACTGGAACTACTTGACAGATTGTATAAATGATTTTACAATAGTAGATACTTATATATACTTATATGTTTTCAATGTATGTTATTGTTCTTTGTGCAATAAAGTGTTTATCTATCTATCTATATAGTTTCAAGTACAGCGGGGTTACTCTCACCTCTTATAGCGATCCAGTTTAGGTTCCTAAACTGACAATTTGCTACAATGACGTCAAACGTCATTGTAGCAAATAGCGATGCGGTTCAGTTTAGGAACCTAAACTGGATCGCTATAAGAGGTGAGAGTATAATGTAATGTAATAACCCCGCGATGATATAATTTTAAGGAATTTTAAAAATCATTCAAGAATTTTTTAAGAAATCTCAATTTCAATGACTCTTTTGTATACTTTCCCCTATGTTAGACCGTACGCCCCTATACCTTTTCATTAATTATCTGTCATACAAATGGGTGTACAGCTTTTCATGCTGAACTCCCGATGCACATAATTTGACTACCAAATCTAAAATACATACAGTCTCAAGGCCCCTTGCGCGTTAGCCAGATATTGTATTAGCAATTTATTACGATTCCAATAGGATACACTTTAGCTTTTAGTCGGGTATTTTTAATAGAGCCTATCTTATTTCACAAACACAAGTTGAACACAAGAATGTGCACAGGTTTCCTCGCTATTTTTTTCTTCGCCGTTTTAAGAACCATTCATAAATGTACACATACTAACGTTAGTTATATCGAAAAATCTACGAGAAAATCTCAATGGTCAAAGCCGACCATTTGGAGTTCAGATAATAATAGATCAGATTTTTTTTCGGTGTTTGTTTGAAGAAAAAAAATGAGAACTATCGATTTCGTAGCATCTGTAAAGAAATTTCTATGAAAGAGATCAATTGATATCTGTTAAAGCGCCCCTGTGGATAAAATAGATTACGCACAACAACACCGAACTCAGTGCAGTGGCCATTACGTCGCGGTTGTGTTACAGTGCCAGCTCTAATGAAGAGCTACGGCCGAATAGTGCTCGCTATTTATTTGCAAACCGTACACCGTTGGAACTTTCCCTGAAACTACTTCGGTGTACGCTTTTAGTGGGCAGTAATGTACACTTTGTCGCAGCGGGTGGGTTAACTTGTTCTAGGGTTCCGCGATAAAATGCAGCTTTAACTGCATGCAATTGCAAGATAAAGATGATTCATTATTATGGCTGGGTGTGCGCAGATTTTCAGTTTTTCTATGAAGGGACAAAAATAAAGGTCTGAAAAAATATATAGCAATCTTGAGGTGTCTATTTAGAGAGACTGATGAATACCGATATACGACTGGACAAACTTCGCTCGATAGAAAAAAAATCGCAAATATACCCCTTTCCATGTCTTTTAAAATGAAAATTATATTTAAACCGAAACAGTTATCCATACAATATAATATCAAACTATAAGGTATTATAAATACGAGAGCTTGTTTTGAAAAATTCTGATTTCTGTTGGCTTATTTTAATATCCCTGCCAAAATTCATCCAAAACTAATACAAATATAAATATGGTGTCACTGTGCCGTGCTGTTTACTCCGCCGCTGCGGGACATCTTCTGTCACGTGCTAGTTTGACAGCTGGCAGCCCCTTAAGACACTAGTAATATGTCTTTATTATGTAAGTAGGTAAATGTATGTCTCGGGTTCATGCAAGTTGGTCCAGAACAAGTTCACCAGGAACGTGTATGTATGTACACATACTCTTATATCGCAGCGGACCGACATTTTCCGAGTGGGTAGGTAAATGTTGAATCTAAATGACGTAACCACATCATACATTATAGTATTTTTCTCAGCCACACAGTTGTCTCTTGTCGGGGTTTATTCAAATAAAGCCCTTGTCCCATTACTAATAATGGATTTGGAAACAATGTAATATAAATTATAAGCCGGGACAGACACGATTTACAAGAAAACAATGAATCCTTAATATTTATCATAATTTTTTACTCATCTCCGGACAGATTCCTCCTAAACTGATCGATTGTCAGATCCGAAATTAAACGATTACGTATAAAAAAGCTCACGGGAATATGTATCTGTATCGGAGAGAATTCTTCCAATTTCTTTTACATTTCGTTATCGAAATTGGATTCGTTCCGTCTGTTGATTTAATCTGTTAATCCACTTATTTCATCAACAAAACATGTTATACATTTTATTGGGTAAATTCAAATTATTGAGACTTCAATGTTACGTGTAAACACCAATTTACTACATGAAACTTAAAACATTCTATCGCCAACAAAATAATTGAAAGGAAATAATACATATTGATTTTGGCAAAATGCCTTCAGGTTGTATGGAAGATACGGTTTATGTGATGCTATTGAGGTTGTTCCATTTAGGGTGCTATTTGGACTGTAAAAATTTCATTACATAAAGAACCTTATCTAGTAAGTCAGATATTGCATTTTTACTTTTTCAGAGTGCTCGCCGGGCGGTGTAGTCGTAAAGAAACAATCCACTTAGTGGTGCGGCATGTTACGGCGCATTACCCACGTCTGCAAGTTTGCATGTTTTAACTTTAATTTCAACTACTTCTAGTAAACTATTATGTGTGGCGAATGTTGGGTGTCGTAGAAGGATGAGAGTAACATTAATGCTGTGGAAAGCCGCTCATCGAGTACTAGGTAATGTGTGGAGTAGATTATACTCATATCTTTCAGATAATTCAAATTTACTGGAGGAGTAACTGCAACCAATCTTATCGTGTCATGATCAACACTGGCATTGTGCATTGGCCATCGACAATCCGTGGAGTCATAAATAAATTGGAAGATTGTGTGATAGGATAAAGAATGAAGTGATTAGAACGGATTGGTTCAAAAGAAGCGGGATTTGAAATAGTTAAGAGTACTTACACTTTTTTAGAATTAAAACTATAGTGAGACTTCAACAATATAAGTGAGTGATATCCGTTTGTATATAATAAGAACTTACACTGGTCGTCTATGTGATACAATGAAAGAAGAATCAATTCATTTTGTTTCCGCGGTATTGTTAGTTTACCGTCGCTATGAAACTTCTCCAAAAACCAGCACACAACGGGATCAATGTAGTAACCCTCAGAAATTACAGACATTACAGAAAAGTACTCGTAGTTTCTGCTTCTGAAAACCCACGAAGTAATCCTGATTGATCGTGATCGATGGGGACTGTCAGCACTTTTATTCACGATCACGTTCGTCACATAACGCCACGAAGGCTCCAACCCCACTATAAAGGAAAAGTACATAATGCTGTACGTGTGCCGATAACCTTTGCCGGGAAATGAAAAATAACTGAACCGTGAAGTGATAACACAGGGAAGGAGTAAAAGTTAATGTGAGGGAAAAAACGATTAATAACATTGTAAAAACGTCAAGTTATGTACAAAATACGTGTAGCTAAACGGTATATTTTACTCTGTGGTGATTACTTTTAATGTCATCAAAACAACGACAGGGTTTTTAAGTATTGTATTAGATTCCCTATAAGCAATGGTAGATTAATATTGCCCTCCCTGCTCACATGTCCAGTTTGTGTTGTTTGAATAGTATAAAAATCTGAATTTCAATTTATCTTCTTCGTTGTTGCTTCAATAGCAAATACCATATAAGTACCCTGAAAGATACTGAATTTCCAATTAGACGTTAATAACATCCAAAACGAAGTAATTTAATACATTCAAAGATAAGACTTGGAGCTTCACATTGGCTCTTACACCAAAAGAAAATTCGTCTATATAATTTCGGAATGACGTCATAAATATACTATATTGGGCCGGGTGGGGAACCCTTAATGGGCTGTTACGCAGTCCTCAGCCGCACCTTTGATTGCCTGCTTCCCAGCCACGCAATAACGAAATTTATATCACATAAACAGTAAAATTGACGTCAGCGATGTCTTATCCTCTTCCACCCCCAAAGATAAGAGCGACAACACAATAGATGGCTGGATTAAACGCGACGATTAATACGGCGAAGACACACAAATACACTACCAAAATAAGAACAGTATGAAGTTTATTCTGCGAGTTCTCTTTAAGACATATAGAGGAAGATGAGTATGAATTTAAAATGATGAAAAATTTCTAGCCGTGAGCATGGATAATGCATAAAACAAATTCTAAGATAAGATGATTCAACTACTACTTAAGATTTAACATACTAATAGATGCAAGGTCGCTCAAAATTACAACAAAAGCATTGGACCGCAGAATTTTGTCATTCATCAACTTAAATGTTCTCTTACCTTTATCTTTTAATATTCATCCAACCTTATACTACCTATATTACGGCATTCGAGAACAAATGGAAACAATTAATTAATGCTACGAATCCTAATTGCAGGACATTCATTCGTCCGCTCGCAAATTCCACAGAGGAAAACTCAATTTCGTCATTCTAATTAAGAAGATATATTATCAAGCTTAGGAAACCAATCCCTCTCAAGTAACGTCTCAAACGCGTTTCATTTAGGACTTCGAAAATAGCCGTTTATTACGCATTTGTAGAAATAGGTACAAAAATTCTTGGACGAGGCTTTTGTCGACAGCCATTTTGTAAGACGGAGGTTTTCAGTTCTCCATAGTTGCGGTAGTTAGGCCTATGAGCATGGTCACATGTATTCTAGTACTCTTTCTATTCATTCCTGCCAATTCTTCACCAGCCTATTTTTATGTCCCCACTATTGGAGCACACATCTTTCCTTGCAAAGAGGGAGTTAAAGATCCACCACGCAGGGCCAGGGTTGATGGATTACGGATGGGTCGATGTTTTTCTTTACCGTTTTGAAAACATTCGATAAATGTATATAGATTTTGCATCCGAAAACTTAGAAAAGCTCATTGGTACATGGCCGACCTGATGGGGTGAACCAGGGCCTTCGTAACGAAATTCCCAGTGCCACCAAAGTTTTCCCCAAAAAATATTCATTTTTTTTTCTATTTGATATTTTCGTATAGCCATAATTACAAATTGTCTAAAATATGTATTCGTACGAGGATATAAAGTACATGTTTCACTGTAGGTACCTACGCTTTAATATTTCAGCACATTCCTGGTACTCGCTTTGTATTCGCGAGCCCGTGTATAACATTGAGCTTCGCAATTTGCGTACCTATGGAATCACTGCATTCGTTAAACAGAAATCCCGGTGTGAAAATTTTTGCTATATGTTGCCATAATTTTGTGGAAAAATACATCAGAAACTAAGATCTGATGAAGTGAAGGTTTCATCAATGATGTGACTATATCTAGTAATTTTTTCAAATATAAATGTTAAATGGAGTTCGACTATTAGCACAAATTAATCTCATTAGTCTTTCTTCTGTCTTCTACTTTCTCTAGTAGTCTTTATTTCTAGTCTTTCTGAAACTGATGGTATTTTCATAAAACATTTTTGCAAATTAAAGCAGATGTATAATATTGAGGAAAACTATGAATAAAGATTATACAATGGGGAGTATGTATGTCTCTAATAGTTAATCAAGTAGTTTAGGTAACTTAAACGGTGTAGACCACCCATAAGATGTGACACGTGTCCTTTGTGTTACACGTGGTTACGTTATGTTAGCCCGTTTTGCGCCGCACAGCGAACATTGTAGATAACGAACGGAAGTTTACGAGTATAAGCTCAGCAGAAACAATGTGAAGACACGAACGAAGGTAAGGCATTCATCATATTATAGCCACTTAAACGTTAGTTACAACTAGCATATTTTAAGCCTCACGCAGTTCTTAGGTATTCAAGTTTCTGAAGTGAGAACACCGATATTTTCAAAGAGTCGAGTATTCATAAAGGAATATTGTTCAGTAAAAAAGGCATGTTACTCCAAGACCGTTATAGCTAGCTAGACTGCTAATTTTGGTGTAGAACTGCCAAGCCCGTAAATAGTCATTTAATGTAATATTGTATTGTATAGTCATATTAAAAGTGAGATATTATCATTCATGATTAAAGGCCATAGTGAACCTTTAGCGAGCCTTTAATTAGGTACGAAAGCAATTTGAGAAAAGAAACCCAAATGTACCTACTTTATAAAAAAACACAGATAGACAGACACAGACATACAGACAGACAGACAGACAGACAGACAGACAGACAGAGGTAGACTAAGGGTTCCTTTTTTCCTCTTGAGGTACGGAACCCTAAAAAAGGCTCCATGTTAATAAAACGGAAAAGAGATCAACGTAACCGTCATACAACGGATTTAAGCTCGGATAAAATGTTGGAAGCAGGTGTAAATCCGCTTAGTGCTGAAGAATAGCGCCTATCCCCTTATGAGGCTTGTCTGCCGTTATTGGTGCGTGATTCGCATTTTATAGCACGTACAATATTTGTAGGGATATAAGCCAAGCAACATAGGAACGAGGACAAAACACATTGTAACGTATGCGTATGAACATTTTTCAAACGTTTTATGAAGTACTACCATAGAGCAAATAACAACTTACTACGTTGACATTTATGGTGGCACTTCACTTGGCTATTCGTATTCGCTATTGGATGTTTGTCGTATTTGTCAAATACTTGACGTACATACAAATAAGACGAATATTTTGTCAAGAATACCAACCACACATGGCAATTATGACAAATACGCAAATACACTGCAGCAAAAATCTGCACTGGTGTTGACTACACCAGTGCAGATTTTTGCTGAACGTGAGGCATTATTTTTACTATTCATCACACCAGGTGTGACGGGACACGGCCGTGTTAACTGATTAGTCAACCGTGAAAAAACCTGTACTTAGGGTCACTTTACAAAACTAAATAATCCGTGATATGTGGCAAAAACGCCATACATTTTAGTGACATATATCCCGGGTTAACTTTAGCCTGTGGTTGGTGTAATCGATCCTACTTATCACAATAAACCGCCACCGCAGCTGGTGCAATTGATCCTATCACACTCGACACTCCTCGACACAGTCAATCAGGTACAGAATCCACAAATCTCCCGCTCAGAAATCTAAACACGAATGTAACAGTCATCGGATATAGATCAACGCATTCATCGTCACAGACTTCAAGTAGGAAAGAGTTATGCTTGTAGTTCGTGCTAGTTATTTTTTTTCGCTTTGCTTTCTTTTTTCCCTACACGAATTCGTTACATTGTAGGCTTGTAACCACACCACTTACCCCATAAACCTGTAACAGGAGGTTACACGTGTCGCAAAATTACTTCGCGACACGTGTAACCTTGAAATATTATCGACACGCATCTTTTAATACGGCTCCCCTGTCCCCCGCTTCGTCTCTATGCGCTCATCGTTGACAGAATTTTACGCTCGCTTTCTACCGATTTCATGTCTATTGGATAAGTGGTCTGTGCTTGTAGCACAAAATAAAGAATAATGGAGCCTCTGTATGCAGTACAGAGGCTCCATAGAAAAGAGCGAGAAATACCTCATGCTCACATCGACACTATACGTATAAGCAATTTCAGCTTATTTTGGCATCAGATCATTCGTTTGTGCTTACGAACGAATTTGAATATTTTAGGATAAAAGTCGGTTATTTGCCATTAGTACTGACTGGTAAGTACCCGTACTTCCAAAGCCATTATGTTTTCGTCCCTTTGCGTTCTTGTCCTAAATGGGACGTGGAAAAATAAGTGGTGTTGAAATTGTCGAGTAAAAGGAAGAGTTTAAGCTCTAGTAGGTCCCTAAATGCTTTTAAACCGAGTGCTAGCCTCGAACGAAGCTAATCATAATGACATGATGAACATTATGTTAGAAATAAGTATTGCTACTCAGATTACAGACGTGGATTTCTATAAATACCATAATATAACATTAAATATAATAGTAACCTTCTAGAAGAGTCTGCTTACTAAGCCCCTGCTGTTGGTTAGGTACGAGCAGTCGTAGCAATATTGCTTGAACTTGTAGAACCACGGACAATTCTCTAAAGCTGACAGACTCACTGAGACGCGAGTTTCAATGGCGTTCTTACATTTCGTAAAATGTTTTGATATTATGTCAGGCTTATTCTGATATAGACCTTCCGTTTAAAATGTATTATTAGGAAGTATATCGTAACTGTACCAAACCTAAAAAAGCAGGCAACGACTGCATATGACGCCCGTAAGTGTTTATATAAAAAAGATACTCTAAAATCTCGTAAAGGAGATAACGATATAACAGTAATAATACTGCCCACATTTGCTTAACAACTTCACAAGGAATGACAAGGTTTTCAATGCGCTACAGGGTGCTGTTAACTGTCGTCGAGTTAACTGTTTGCGACCACTTCAGGATACGCTGAAATCGCATTAGTCTTAAGGGCCTGATATGAGCCAACTAGCGCCGTCAATCTTGAAAAAATAATATCTTCCAATTTAATCAATTTTATTAAAAAAGCTATTTACAAAATGTTTACTAGGATGAATACTATTTTTCAATATACAATACATAGCATAATTGCGACAAGCTAAGTTGTAGTTCACAAATGTGCCATAAACGGCCGTTTTTCGCAATTATGCGAACTACAACTTACCGAAATTGAATCACGTTATAAATAAGCATTTAAAAAATAGTATTTATCGTAATAAACATTTTGTAAATAGCTTTTTTAATAAAATTGATTAAATTGGAAGATATTATTTTTTCAAGATTGGCGGCTCTAGTTCGCTCATATCAGGCCCTTAAGGGGATTCATCCGTCTCTCTTTTTTTATGCAAATTTTTGACATCGCTATGAACAAAAGGCTACAACACAGTTTGGTTACCAAATCGTATAAAGTACCTTTCTGTAACATATTCGCCGTATTTGAATTTATAGCGAATAACAATTAATTATTTCCATTTAACTGTCCACCAAACAATTAATCATTTAGAATAGGTACCTAAAACTGTAACCACTCAACACGCCTTACTAAATAGGTGTTATAAATGTGGAAATATGCTTGTTTGCATGTTTTTCCCTCACTCACGCTAGAACTTGTGGACGGATTGTAATAAAACTTGGTATAGAATTGGATTATGTAATGGAATAGGACGTAATTATTACATTTTAAGTTTTTATAACGAATATTAATAAAGTCTCATTACCTTCCAAGGAAGAGGGCTGATAACGGCTAATATAACATAATAATATTATTAAAGACTCAGTGAAATGCCAGGATAGCTTCGCCTTAAGATACCAGCAAACCACTTTGCAGCAAGAGCTGCATTGCTATAAAGCGCTTTATTTTGTTCCAGTGCAACATAATACATTAAAATTCATTATAGCCTTTGTAATATTTTCTACTCGATGTAAGTAAAAATAAAGCGCCTTCTTAATGGTCTGCAAAAAGGACAAGGGTTGTTTACCCGCTCATATTTCTACGGCACATTAGAGAGGATACCCATTTCAACTAAATTATATTAGGGCGTATTTCAGGATATATTGTGAAATTATATTAGGCGTATTTTTGGAGTAATATATCCACCCGCGTGGATTTAATACAGTGGTTTTTAATACGTTCCGTGTACGATATTTTACAAACACATCTTGAAACGAAAAAAACTTTACGCCTTTATTACCCGACAACCCCGCAAGGAGGGTAATGTTTTTCTATTGCTTGTATTTTGATGTAAGAGGTTAGGATTCGTTATAATCACGGGACTAGGATACATTTTATGCCAAAAAGCAGTCGGCTTTATCCATTTTATTGTAATTTACTTCTTGTAGCAGACGATATTAATTACAGGATCTAATTACAGCGGTGCCAAACTTAGCTGTTAATTGGGCTATTACTTCCAAGTCACAGATTACCACTCTAATAGTTAGAGAGCGAACTCTCTCAAAGTGACGCAAATGCGGTTCCAGTGTAAGACCGCGTTAGTTCAATTATGCCCGCAAGACAATGTAGAGCTCCAGCCACCGCAGTCGAACTTTAACTTGTTCCACGAATTCATTTACTTACATTACTTGGCTAAAAGAAATTAAGATTTCTACATCAAATATTATCAAAACCCTTATGAAAACTACTTTGAGCAATGTACAGTCGAAGACAGAGATAAGTATACAGAGAAGGTTGAGATTGTCTCAAAAACTACTGGAGCGATTTTAACAATTATTTTACAGTGCATAGTTTTAACTTTTATCTATTTAACAGTGAAATAATTTTTGTAATAGGTCTAGTAGTTTTTGAGAAAATTTCAACCTTAAAAACCCTCCCGTACACCTTTCTCTGTGTTCCACCGTACCTAATACTCATAGGTACATATACTTTAATAGGTACTATCTGAGACTGTACGGTACGCATCCGGTTCCGACTCCGGGTCCATAGGACGAGCGGCGAAACCGACAGCCTTGTTTTGTATTGAAACTGAGATGAAACCGGACGTCATGCGGTCCCATCCCAGCCAAAAAAGTGTCGTTCCCTTTTACAAACAGTTAAATCCATTGAAATCGAGTAAGAAACAAAGATCTGCAACGTTTCCTCTCAAAATCAAAGACGTTCGCGTTTGTCTTCAACTGCGAGCTGTGAATTTAATTAATTAGATTAATTAGAGAAACACTGCTTACTTCACTAATAGTGGGTAAAGTAATAAGGAGAAATTAGCCTTAATCGTGAGAGAAAGCTTAGTTTACATCGAAGGGCACTCGTATCAGACCCTCGTCTGAGCTCAGATGGAGCACTCTGTATAATTGCAGTACTTCTGACGTTTATACACGCTCTGTACAGCCAGTATAGTAAATACCAGTTTGAACTAGTTAAACACATCTTAAGATTGTTGGGAGAGATGACCTTCGCAAGAGACTGGACGCAAAAAGTCGAGAATCTTGGGAGAGGGTTACGTCCAGCAGTAAATTGGCACGAGATGATGATGATGACGATTATTTCAGGTGGTGACGTCACAATAACTAATTATCGTAATGCATATGGAACCTAGTCGATACTGTAATTTAAGCAAAAAGGAAAACCTACATACAGCTTAATTTTCCCATATTTCTTAGGATTTCGACCTCTGTGATGCACTTCTTAATTATGTAAATACTAATTATTATATATAAACGGATATCACTCACTTATATTGTTAAAGTCGGCAATTAGACCGACAGTTTCGACCGATTTCGACGGTATTTTTCAAGGTGAGCGCGCCACGCCCGCGTCGTCGTCGGTCCAAACTGTCGGTCTAATTACCGACTTTAACAATATAAGTGAGTGATATCCGTTTATATATAATATGATATAATAATATGTAAATACTGTCGTTTTTTGGTGGAAACTAGATATTATGTTATTTACAGTAACTTTTGATTACTAAAATCTTCCAGTGTTCCATCGAGTGGCACTCGATACTCGATTACTGTCATTTCTATGGCTAGTTGAAGCTTCTCCTATTGCGCGCCAGGGACGTTACGCCCATAAAATTTACGTAAACGAGATCGAAAAGTAAATCTGCTCATAAAAGTTAACCTGAGGTATGAACCTCAGGTGTCGACGTGAATTGCGAATTTACTATAACAACTTTGGGTATTTAGAGACAGCAGTTGGATACTATGGGTAGTTTAAGCTTTATTAAGCTATCATACAGTAACGTTACTTTTCCTAATTGGGTCTAGGAGCTTCGTTATATACGAAACAGCTAATTTTACGACTCGCCTGTGATGTATTAATTATTATAATCCAGGGCGCGTATACTGTCAGTAGTTTGTATATTAATTATGGCAAGGGTTCGTCGAAAATCCCTAAGGGTGCCTAAGCATTATCATAGTCCGACAGGAACGTTGCTAGGGGACATTTTGCGCCTACTATTACCACTTTATGTCTACATTATGAGTTATAATTTTAAATGGTCATCACGCATTGAGCTGCTGTCGGTGCTCAGGAAGGTTCCCTCGTCATCATGCCCTCAATGACATCATTCGGCGAGCCCTAGTGTCAGCCAATGTGCCGTGCGTCCTGGAGCCCCCGGGGCTCAGCCGCACGGACGGCAAGCGGCCCGACGGCCTTACTTTGGTGCCGTGGCGGGAGGGGAGGTGCTTGCTGTGGGACGCGACCTGCGTCAGCACATTCGCGGCCTGCCACCTGGGACGCACGACGCGCACGGCCGGGGCAGCAGCTGAGCTCGCAGCTGCCAAGAAGCGAGACAAGTATGCCGCTCTCCAGCCGAATTACCTGTTCGTTCCGTTCGCGGTGGAGACGTCGGGTTGCTGGGGGGTGGCATCAAAACAATTTATAACTGAGATAAGCCGTCGCCTTAGGGAGAGGGGTTGTGACTCTCGCTCCGGGTCCTACCTGGTGCAAAGGTTGGCCATAGCTATACAGCGCGGCAACGCCGCGAGCGTTATGGGAACCTTTGCCCCGGGTATGACAAGGGGCGGGTTATTTGATTGACGAAGGTTCAACGGATAATTTAGTTATAAGTATATTATTGAGAGCTCGGTGGCTCAGTGGTTGGGTCAATGGACTTGCAATATGGAGGTCCCAGGTTCGATTCCCAGCTAGGGCAGCCATGTACCAATGAGTTATCGTCAGTTTTTTCGACGGAAAAACTTACGTACATTTACCGAGTGCTCTCAAAACGGTGAAGGAAAACATCGTGATGAAACCTGCATGTCGTAGAAGAAAAAAAAAAAATCTAAGGCATGTGAAATCCGCCAACCCGCACTGGGCCCGCGTGGTGGATTATGGCCCGAGCTCCCTCGATGTAAGGGAAGGTCTGTGCCCGAGCAGTGGGGCAATATAAATAGACTGATGATGATGAAGTATATTATTGTATTAGTTTTAAGCTTGACAGTTGAATAAATAAATTTTAAATTGAAATTACTACGTACTAAATTTTTTATGGAAAACTGTTATGCTAATACATCGTCAAAAATCACATAGGTATTATGGGAATATGTATTTATTTATGAATACGATATTCCTATGTAATGTTATGAAATTTACAGTGTAATGCTGTGAAGTGTAATTTGAAATAAATAAATCGTTGTTATATTTCGAAGACCAAGATCAGCAAAAGATTGATTGTATAATGTAATATTCCGACAATAGATATAAATGGGAAGTAATCAGATCTTATATATACGTAATATCGTGTCGTAGGGTTATTTACGTGTTTATGTTTACTTTTGTGCTGTACATCCGATAGCATCAACCTACACAAAACCATTGCAAAATATGCCATATTACAATCACAAAGAGGACTCTTGTGCTGATCGTACTGTACAGTCGCCACAGACACAAACAGGAGTAGTAAGTAATATACCGAATTGAAAGTAAATTACATATCATGGATTGACCGTAGATATCAATTTTATTGATGAGCCAATCCTTAGGCAAAAATATATATTCTTTGAGTGTATAAAGGCAATACATTAGGATAGGTAGTTATTTTTAACTGTGTGCGTCATACATAAAGATTTGCACGAAAGCCTGTTTGCGACGTTTGCAAACTCGCAACAGGAAAAACTGCCGAAATTATGTTCAGATCTGCGACTATGACGTAACGGTGATCTCTGACAGTTAACTATGACTAACTATTAACTATACTATATTGATACTGAGTCATTCAATTGTTACCGCACAACCAAGTTCCGTGTACGACGAAATTACGGGTAGTTAATGTATATGTTTATATTTAACTATATAAATTTGATTGGTCATCCATAGACGCAAAGCAACAAAATATTTAAAATCGTAACCACAGGAAACCACGTTATTTATAACAATAGCCTTTGTGAGATCGGTCGAATTAAAATGAACTCCATACCCAAACTGTTATCAGTGGCTCACAGTTAACTTTGTCGTTTTTCACACATTCGTATGTTGAATGAATAGTCTAATAAAAAAATTATTTGCCTTTGGATATACTACCTATTTGGAAGCTATTAAAGTGGACGGTGACGTCACAAAAAATATCGCAACACATGTCTAAACCAGGTCTAGGCAAATCAGTAAATTTTGATTAGGTACTTGATGCCTAGATCTGGTTTCTGGTTGTGTTGCAATAAAAAAATTTCACGTCACCCACTTTAATAGCTTCCAATATTATATCCAAAGGCAAATAATTAAATTTATAGTAACAGCAAAAAATACAAAATGTCTGTGTAATGAAGACGTTACAAAGCTTAGAATTCATTTAAAACTGGAAAGGTTTTTTTTAACGTGAGTTGCGACTCCCACTTTTATTTGTAAAACGACAGCCTTCGGTCCCCATTAAGAAAAAAATACAGGACCTAAAGGCATTGTTTACCTAAATCCCGTTTGTGTATCGTCGTCTAAACGCAAACATGCTCATTAGCATCGCCATCAAATTCCGTCATAGTCATCCGAGCTAACAATTAGACGACACCAGTTTCGCCCTTGGCAATTGAGGTCGGCCGTCAATTTCGTCCGGGACAAAAGCCAGACCCCATTGCCTCGCAGTGCTTTCATGGGTTAATAACGAGGCGTCAGCGATTCAGTCGGGACATTTGTCGTCAGAAAGGTGAACATACTAAAGATATCACAAATTGTTATAATGAAGCAAGCATCGTGAAACCCACCCCAAAAGTAGGTTACGTTTACAAAAAATTGAGGCGGTTATCTACTAATTATTATATATAAACGGATATCACTCACTTATATTGTTAAAGTCGGCAATTAGACCGACAGTTTCGACCGATTTCGACGGTCTTTTTCAAGGTGAGCGCGCCACGCCCGCGTCGCCGTTGACGTTTCTTCGCGCACATCTACTAAGGTAAAACTTAACTGACCGTTACAATTTTAAACTGGCAGTTAACTCAGAGTCAGTATTCATCGTGAATAAAACTTCAGTTAACTCACATTTAAAGTTACCGGAATGGTTAGGAAACCATCAATTATTTCATGTTTGGTGAATTTGGGCCTAAGATATGTTTGAATACTAAAGAAGTAATGACGCTTCTGAAATATAACACCATCGAAATGCAGGATCAGTAGAAACCTACGGAAGGATGGAGTTTAAGTAGTAGGTCCCATATATTGTGCGCAATACGGCAAAGTTACTCCCACTTTATTTTTAATCGGTAAACAAATACAAACTCGGGTCTTGTATTTCCTCTTACTCGCATTTCTCACATCGCCTGACTGACTGAAAGACGGATCGTCTGACGTCGCAGTGATGAAAATTTGTTCAGCTGTTTGTTGTAGATATTGCATTGCAAGTCCGTAAGTACAACGGAAAACAAATATAATGTAATACCTACTCTATTGAACTTTTGTTCTATCGAACTTTATAAAGTGTTACCATTGTTGACGTGCTGACGACACACGAATACAGTCGGAAAGCATAATCAAATATAAAACACTGATTTAATGTCCTAAGGGTACGGTGGAACACAGAGAAAGGTGTACAGGAGAGTTTTTAAGGTTGAGATTTTCTCAAAAACTACTTGACCTATTGCAAAAATTCTTTGACTATTAGAGGTTAAAACTATGTTACCGTAAAATAATTATTAAATTCGGTCCAGTAGTTATTGAGAAAAACTCAACCTTATTAAGGCCCTTGTATACTTATCTCTGTCTTCGACTGTACAAAATTGGACGTGTTACCATTGATGTGATTTCAGTAGATAACAGATAACAGTAGATACTGAATAGTATATTGATTGTACAGGTATAATCATCTCCACAACAATTAGTGATATCTGCGCTTAATTCGAGCTTAGCCGACTGTAATGGTTACTAGGATACGGTCCTTTGTGTGATCGAAAATAGGGATTGATAACTATTGCTCTTTGCCCTGTTCTGATCAAAGCAGTTTATTTTACTAAAATAGACGAGAAGACGTCAAATTGGGTCCAAACTAGGGGTCTGTATTAGTAAATAACATTTGCTTGCTGTAATTTAATTAAACATTTTAATATAGCTTTACACTTTTCTTAAAGAAGATAAAAATTGCTGCAATATTATTTAGTAGATGAGATGTACCTATATTGAATAGTGGCGCCAGTGTGAAAAGAATCTTTTCGTGCACATTTACTTTACTATCGCGTCTGAGTCATAGATAAGTGTGTAAGAAAAGTAGAAGCTTCTCATATTATCCCCTGCAAGGGGCGTCCTCCAACTTCTCAGATAAATTTGGCGTGAAGTAGACGCGTGAACAAGCGAGCCAGCCCCTTTACCACGAACTCTCATGCAGACCAGCCACCTGATGGTAAGCAGTCGTCGTCGCACTGGAAAGGGGTTCTGCCCCCATACCATGAAGTCTTATAGCAGGATTACTTCAATAATACTGTAATTATCTGTCTTTGTCCCATTTCATCGGCAAAACTCACACTACGATGTAGTTACTTACTGATGTCTATTTAAAAATGTGCACAAACAACTATTAAGTGCCCAAATACATAATTATTTAAATAGTTTCTTCAGCGCAGTAAAAAATAAGAAACATTAGGAGTGAAATAAATTAAAAAGATATCTATAATACATAAATCATCTAGTAAAGTTGACCTCAAAAACAATTACAGTAGAACAATCATATACGCAAACTAATCTAGTATATCAATCAACTCTCGGTCATAGGACCTTGGTTAGATTGCTTCGTCAATATCCACTAATCTTGTGCGACAAATTGACAATCGATAGAGATCGCATGATTCGCATGGCTGAAAGCCTTGGATGGTTTATTAAGCCTAATGCAGATTCCAGTACAATGAGTAGATTAGTTAGTCAATCAATACGTTGACCAAATTGGCAATGTTTAAAAAAGGACGGGTCAGCTGGAAGAAATCTCTTAGAGATAAGTGCGCCCTTTGTACAAATTGTTTTTATTAAGATGTTTTATACTCTGTTGTGTACAAGTGTTAGATAAAAAAATAAGGGCGGTCTAAAACGAGATGAAGAAGAAGAATTGATAAAGAGATTGATGAATGTAGAGAAAGTGAGCCAGAAACGCAGCAAATAGAAGTCCATCGTCTCTGTCTACATGAGTGGTCTTAGGTGCATGTCACTTAGGCTTAGGTTACGTAAGAATAGGTTAGGCGAAAACAAAAAATTACAAAAGATTACAGGAAAAGCTGCCAATTTTCAAGTCAATAAAGCAAAACTGTGGCGTGAAAATATATGGTTGTGCTTGTGACATCTTTACCTTTATCGATACGATATTAAAAACGGTAGGCACGACAATAAGTGCCAAAAATCTACGACAAGGCGAAAATAAAATATTTTCTGTACATTGCCTGACCTAATATATAAAATTTGTCTCGGAAAACATCAAAGGGAGTGTGATATAAACATGTTAAATTTTACAAAACTCGCGTAAAAACATTTCTGCAAAATAAAACGGCGATTTCCCGTTCATTTGTGTCGCTTATTGTAGCTAATGAAATAACCTATTGTTTCGTACATCAATAGGAATATTAAAAAGGACGCCAGTTGTATATTTTACGTCCAGGATATTGTTGCGAAAACCACCAAAACTCAAATGGTAATTTATATACAAACAAGGTACCTGTATTGTTGTACATTTATATTATATCCAATCTACATCTTAATCTATCTTTACCAAAAAGTTAAGATAATGTAGTAACGTAGGTCGTAAAAAGCGAAGCATAAACACTACGAATATATTTACAAGAAAGATGACGTTTGCGATCATAAACCAATTACGGCAAGTTTTCCAGGGATACAGCTTCCTAGAAAAATACGTGATGCAATCGACACATTAATTAATAGGGAAAATAACTACCCCATACATTTCTGCACATTTCTTGCGCGTAATCGATTTTTTTTAAAGCAATCTTTGCCCAGCGAATATATGCATGTTGTTAACAACTGATGTATATAGATAGACAAGTCTATCTTCAGGCGATGTTAAGGGCCTTCCATGAGCCAACTAGCGCCGCTAATATTAAATAAAAATATATCTTACAAATTATTAATTATTATTAAAAAAGCTATGTACAAAATCTTTATTAGGATAAACACTATTTTTGAATATACAATACATGGCTTATACAATTATTATTAATTGTCACAAGCAAAGTTGTAGTTCTCAAATGTGCCAAAAACGGCCGTTTTTCGCAATTATGCGAACTACAACTTACGGACATTGAATCACGTTATAAATAAGCATTTAAAAAATAGTATTAATCGTAATAAACATTATGTACATAGTTTTTAAATAAAATTGATTAAATTGGAAGATATTATTTTTCAAAGATTGGCGGCGCTAGTTTGCTCATGGAAGGCCCTTAAGGGTAACGAAGTGATAAATTAATAATAAAGTTCACGCTTGGCCTAGCTTTGTAGGGCGCTAAGGGCGATCGGAGGGAGCGCAGCTTTGAGGTAATAATTCATGCCCACGATACCAGATGACAGTCTAGAATCACCAGACTCTATCACACAAGGTCAGATATTTTTATTTGGATAACCAATTTAGCAAAACTATTTTTTATATAAAAAAGATGAGACAATGAAAAAACGGCGTGTTTCTTCTTGGTTGAGTTGAGACAGACGGACAAGCACACGAGACTTCTGACGATAAGTGGTCATCTAGCCTAGATATGACAGACAAAATTTAATTTTAATTGTTTAACTAATCTGGAGATTTTTTTTCATCTATTCAGTAATTGTACAATCGTCTCTATGACGAATATGGAGACAAAATTCACGACCTGGGTACGATATCACGGTGGCGCTGTTGGAATAGAGAATTGCCACGGAAAGGCGAGGTCAAATCAAATTAATAATAATATAATTAATTAATAAATGAGGTCACTAGTTCGAATCCAGGTCGTGATAAAAAAATTCTCTCTTTATCATTAAGATTTTCGTTTCGCATAGCGCATATGCAAGAAAATATCCAAACATGTTTAACTAATGTTGCACCTTACAGGGTTTATGTGAGCACTACCTGTACTATAACAACCATGTTACCACATTAAGCAATGAATAAATGAATTATGAAACAGCTGCAACACCGTTTACAACTGTACACACACACACAAACGCGCACGGCAGACGACGAAGCCATCGCGTGGCTAAAAAATGTTTTGCCACCTACACGCTGTGTTGTGACTACTTGTGACAGCTGATGACCGAACGATAAATAAATACTGCATACTCTCTATTCATATTTTTCTTCAAGCATAATCTTTCCCTGATCAGTGGAAAGCCGTCGTCGTCGAGGGCATATCATTCAACATTTTGAATGCTATTTTAAGTAATACTTTCTATGGTTGTTTCGCGTTGAAGTAGACAAAACATAATCGCGCATATTTGCGTAAGCATATAAAATGTCTCCAACAGCGATTCGGCCTAATTGCGGTTTACATCATTTTATTCTATTGTCGCATACATTGTTCACTTGTTGTAAAAGACAATTTCACAATAAACAATTTGCCAAGCAGCCGAAAAGTAACGATGTGTTGTGTTTACATTCCCGCGCAAAACTCCCTGCATGAGTACAGCTGATTTGAAGGTTAATTGTATTTCATACAGGCCACATTATCAACGCTCATGCAACGAGCATACATTCGAATATCAGAAAACTAGGTCCACATTGATTTTTTTATACAAATCATCATAATATGTTCAATTTAAACTAAAGTGGTTCAACCTAAGTGATCCCATATTGTATGTACGAGCATGTAATGTACCATCAGCAACAGCTCCGCCTGCTCACTTTTCAAATGTTATTCTTTGCACCCGCGCGCGGGCCTCGTCCGGCCCCCTGGCGAGACTACCTGACCTATTGAGCAATCAGGGGACAGTGACCCTTTTTATGTGTCTAAGATAATTGTTTTGTTTGTGTAAACCCTTATTGAAAAAATGTAGGAGTCCTATGATAAAAATATGTATGCAAAAATTTTTGTTGTTGTTAACTGTCGTAAATCACATACCCGGTTTGCTAAAAAAAGGAGGAGCTGTGGGGCCGCCGGTAACTACAAATGAAATGCAACCTAAAGGTGATCAGGCGGAACTGTTGCTGATCATGGACTCGACAATTTAAACCTTGCAGAATCAAAGATTTATTAGCATTTTTTACAATTCTAATAGGATCCAATTTCATGGGTAAAGCATATCCGATTATTTGACCAAATTGTGTTATCTAAATACCCAACTGGTGCGGAAAATGAAACAGAAGGCCAAGAGGCGGTGAAATATTCTAATGTAACAAATTAAGGCTGATGGCCCCTTTCATCAAAATAATGACCAAGAAATAACGTTACAACGGCAGGTGCCACACAAAGGGTGCTGATAACGATTTACCTTCAAACTTCGCCTACTTTTCCTATTTCAGTAGGCGCAAAGTTGAATTCTTCAACCGTGAAAACTGCACACAATTACCGCTTCACAAACTTTTGGAACAAAAGTAATGTAACTTTTGGTAACTTTATGTAAGCTCGTTCCAATGTTGGTTGGAACAGTTTGAGAAATACTGCGAATACATTAAAACTAACTTTCAGATAAGTCTTGAAATTCTGTGGTTATAACTTTTCATTACAACAATAATTTGCCTTGAAATGTCGAGGGAAAAAGAACAAGGACAAAAGGTTATAATGAAAGAGCCTGTCCTTAATATTCGTCGGCCAAGAACAATGTGGACAGACTAGGTTTTATAGTTGGCTATGTTACTATGCAAAAAAAGCAGACATGGTATCGATTTTCAGTGCACAAAAGACGACGCTCGCTGGAGAGCGTATTCAGACTTTTTCGCGCGAGTTCAATAACCTTTTTATAGTTGTACAAAATCTAGATAGATTGTCCAAAGAAACAATAGGCGGCCGTAACAACTAAATAACCGAAAATCTATGCATGATCAGTTTTGTTCGAATACGTGCTGCTGGTATAGGATAAACGAGACGGACTGTTATTTTTCCGTTTTTGTAGCCGGATTTTCGGGTCGCTAAGCCACCGGATTTAGGTTTCTTGCTAAGTTATTAATAAATTATAATACGATATAGCCTAAAAAAGACTAATGAGCCGAGATCTAAGTGATTTAATTTTAACCTTTACATTATTAAAAAATCTAAGACTAACCTTATACCATAGACATAACGTTAATAAATTACCATACTTGTTTAGGCCGAGATTACTGGACAGTACTTTTGAGTGCGAGCGGAGTTTGAGCTCGGTCTTACAACTATTTCATACAATTTTGAAAGTCGTAAGAACGAACTCATGTCTACGCTCAAAACTATCTATGAATCTCATTTAGAGTAATTAAAAGCACTTTCTCGTCTCCTTTTATTCCCGCAGTATCACTACGAATTCTCTTCAGTGCCTTGCACTAACGCAAAAGGCCTTTTATGCATTCTCATATACATCCGAGCTGACGAGAAGCTGGATTGCATATACGCTGATGATAAAGCCTGTGTTCGTGAACTTACAAAAACTACGGTCACTATTCAATTTAGCATAGAACAGTTTATTCCATAATACCAATCTCTACATCTTAAAAATTTAGAAAGCCAAAAGCAAGTGTCTTATTTTGTAAACAAATACCTACCTACGTTCGTCTAATTACCTGTAATAGTGTAATAGGTACTGAAACAACTGTTTTAATGAATGTGTTCATCATTGTGAAAAAGCGTTCATTTAATAATGTGATGATAATAATTAATCACAGCAAAGCTGATCTTAAAATAAGAGACGTGTTTGTTTACATAATATACCACTGACGATGGGCCACATATAAATGTTTAAAACATGAGCTAGGTAGGGTAGGTAGTAAAGCCTCATAGAAAGCGGTCAGGCAGTATTATGAATTTTGAATATTTTAACGAGGTAGTCAAAGCAAAACTTTATTATTGAGAATTTGCGAGTTCACAAACTTTCTACTTGTGCTTATCGAGCTTCCAGGTAACCTTGCCCGGCCGTCGTCAAGTTGAGTCGGGAAGTTTACCAAAATTATGATTTATGGACAAGAAAGGTAAATTAAAAGTTTTCAAGATCTTGTCGTAGATATTTTCGTACGAATCGGATTTAGGAGACGTTATGAGAGTTTCGTAAGGCAATAATCTTTGGCGAATTAATGAGATTTACTTCGATAAGTAGTTGTACCGTCGATAGTACATCGAGTGTCATACACTCTGTGTAATGGATATACGGCCTAGAGGCAATGGTTTTTGTCAGTTGATGTGATGTCTATTGTACGTATTTTGAAAAGTAAGTACTAGTATGTATAAAATTACTTCTCTATGTATGTAATTAAATTACCTATATTCTTATACCAAACTCCAATCTAGAATGATCCTATCAACTGGCTGATAATGATAACAATGAACTTATCATTTATCAGATTTCATGCACTTTAAATTCACTTTTCTACAATACCCAGATAATCTTATTATGTAACGACAAAGGCGGCACAATAGGAAACTAATACCTGACGTACATGAGTACAGTGAATAGGGCTGAGAAAGATGACGAAAAATTACTTTTCAAAGGTAGTATAGTTTGGCGAAACCCGCTCATATATGCATTGTATGAAAGTCAAGTATGAGCAATAAGCAGTATGCTTACCAGTAAGCTACCCATGTTATTAGTCTGTGCCTATACTATACCCCATGATCACGCTCTACTGCTTTACGAATCTGCAAAATATTTTTAAATATGTATACTTTCTTCTCTTCTTGTGTGGTTTAGTGACCAAACCTGTTGTCCGAGTTATTGAGGCCGCCCGCAGGTCTCTGACGTTGCCTAACGACTGCTGCCGAGCGACGGCAACCGGGACCAACTGCTTGACGTGCTTTCCGAGGCACGGAGGGCTCTGATGATAATATCACTAGCGGTCACCGATCCTGGTACTAACTGTCCACCCACGCCCAACGTTGCTTCGTTTTCAACGTGTACTCGCAACTGGACTACGAACCCTTCAAATATGTATGTGCAATACTGGTAATACCCAGATTCTTCTTACTCCGAGAAAGCACAGGAATTACTTTACCCATGGCCAAAACGTCGCAAAGCACCAATCTATAGGTAGATACTTTATAATAAAGGAAAGTGTTAAATAGTCTCGGAATAGGTAACATATAGATAACATATTTGTGTACCTACATGACAGACAACCAAAAATAGTACCTAGGTACCTATCCATCATGCTAATTGTCTAGCCACCTATTGCACAAAGAAAATAATACAATAGTTATCCGAATTCGATTATTGTCGTCATAGGTTCTCGGCGGCGACGTGACCGGAATTCCGATGATGGAAGCCTGGAGTCTCGTCTGGAATACAAGTGTACCCTATCCGACGTCCGTCCTCATATCCGCATTCAATATCCGCGGATATTTATACGCGCCTCTGTATATTTCCGTATGAATAAAATGCGATCCTTCTGAATATAAGATTTACTTGCATGAGGTACATACGGAACCTCTATAAATCCTATCTGAGATGATAACTTTATATTGGAATTGAACGGAATTCGAATACCTAGAAAGAATTGAATCATTGTACACATCAAAACACATCAAATGTAACACTTTGGACCGGTTTTATTATCTGCGTCGTAAGAGTTGAAAGCATACTGCAAGTGTTACCATTGATCTATTGATTATTATTACCTACCTATTATTATTTCAAATTCAAATTCAAATACACTTTATTGTACATAAAAGACACAAACAATTACAATACAGAAATACAAAACAATATGTACAATTTTATTTATTAAAGACCGGCAAACGTTTTGGTTGGCGTGATAGTACAGGCGACCAATCTCCCATACGATATGTACCTATTCTCACACTTCGATCAATTGAAGTAAATCGTGACATGACGATCGATCGCTTCAAAAATGCCGCTCACACACGAAACGATTGGTCGTTGTTTGCAACAAATTATTAGTCCACTAATGATTAGTGGACCATATAAGATGAAGAAGTTAAACTATGAAAGCACTTGAAACTATTCTGCAGTTGGACGGATGGTGACCCTTTACTCACGTAACCACCTGCTTATTTGCGTTCCCTTACTATAAAACCGCAGCGTCACGAATCTCCATCCTGCCTGACGACAGCCCCCTCGCTTCGCTAATTCGTCATGTCAGTTACCTATATCTATTTTTATAGCTGATTAGAGTACGCCCACGATATTGTCCGCGTGAAATTGCTTAGCCCTTGGGAATTTCGAAGAATTTACTTTAGGAATAAACCTCAGCAAAGTTTCGGGTTTCCGAAGAAGTTGGGTTAGGCGTCGATCTGTCTTCAATATCTTGTTGGTACAGAGTAAATTGATTGTTAACCCACTGTAGCACATTTTCACATTAAATGACAACCAATTGAACCTGATCAAAGTCCAAGGTTGCTAACTTATCAATATCAATGACTACAGTAGGTAATACTAAATGTGGCATTTTGTAAGCAAAGGCCAGAAATACAGAGTCTAGTTACAATGTTTAATTAATTTCGCATCAAATAACACATAGCTTTGTGACATTCCTTGTCACTGCATATCAGTGGACAAGAACCTTTATCAGATAAGATATAATGTGACATGTTGTAAACAGTACTTTGTGCACCACATAGGTTGGGGCTCGGCCCTCTAGCTCCATTGCATAACTGACAAATAGTCTTTATGGCCTTTCACACACACAATCGAGGTTAGCCATAAACATGATTTAACGTTTGTCCACAGTTTAAGTCTTCAGTCCCTTTCTAACTAAGTTGATGTTTTAATGAAGTGTGAAAATGACAAAATATTGGTAGTGAAGTTAAACTGGGTTGACAACAGACAATATTATTGCAATGATAGGGGATTATTGAATCATGTTAATTGTTAATACAACTTAACAATACCAGCAATATTGCCAGCAAACATTTATATTAAATGTTATGTTATTATTATGTGTAAATGCCCATATTGTGTGTGTGTTGGGGAGGTAGGTAGCCTTGGGAATATATGGGAATGAGGTTTTTTATTTTATTTATAACCAGGGCTGGGTTGCTGATCAATAAGATTTATATCTAATCAAAACATATGGTCATTTCATTGCCATTACCATATCTTACTTACAAAGTATGGACTCATGGCATTTATCCCTTGTGGACTAGCCGGGGATTCTATTAGAACTTTTATGAATCTAATAGGAACCACTTATAGGGCTACCTTTTTTACACAGCAATGCTGTCATTCATAAACCTAGTTAAACCTCATTTCCATTAAATCGTGTTGCTATCCCTTACACACTTCATTAAAGAAGGTTAAGATAGAAAGGGACAGGGGGCCTAAACAGTAACGTAACTTTAAATCACGTGTATGAATTTGTGCCATGTCTTATAAGTGTCAAGTTGCAAATATAGATACAGAGCTAGTAGCATTCATACTGGATGTTAAATAGCACTACGGTCTGTTGAACGGAGCGAGTAAAAAGTCCTAGGCCGATCATGCCCATGGTTTACCATCAGTTCTCTCAGTACTGCCATAACCCTAATGACACTTCTACCACCAATCTTACTGTGTAATGGCTCTAGTGTGGTTGTCAAAATATAACCTAATAGTGTAACTCAATCCATCTGAATCGGTTGAGAATCCATTTGATTTCATTGAAAACAACGTCTATAGCTGACTTTTTCCCCATCGGGTGGGAGCAGGTGAAGTGAACTGGACACACCGGAACAGATCCAACATGTATGGTTTGGTTCAGATGACTTCAGCCGGAGCAAAGAGCAATGTATACCTTAATGACATCCGGCACAAACAATTGCATTACTAAAACAGACTAAACCATCCTCTTGGTCAACAAGACCTATGCAATGTTTCAAAAAACTAAACACAACTTGAATATTAAGTAGGTATAATATCTGTTTACACATAAGTTTAGAACATATTTGGTTTATGATTAACACCTTGTAGACTTGTGTTTTTGTAGAATTCTGCACATGTTTTCATTTCCATTATCTTAGCAGTAGAATATAAAAGCTAGAGCGTATATTTCCCATGCAAATTCAATGTTTTTGTAAAGTACAAATATACTTACACGACCATCCCGTAGGCTCCTTCACCGATGTACTGTAAGTTTGTATATCTCGGGCCCACTTCGAAGACTTGGCCTCTCACGATCTCGGCATTAGGATTCGTGCTCACGGCACACGCTGCCTCTGCCATAGCGACGCTCCAAGGAAGCCTCTCAATCACACGAAAGTTGTTATTCCACAGATGTCAGCATCCAACCGAAATATTAAAGTTAACACAGCAACTTCCAGTACTGAGGTGTCAATTCACAATAACTATCTAATTGTTACACTTAACAGCAGTATATCCCGCCCTACATTATCAAATAATCCACTTCACTTGTCACTCGCTTATCATCCTCTTTCGCCTTCCGATTTTTGTGAACATGAACACTCCCGTACGGATGTAGTCCCGTTACAAAAATGAGCAGCAAAAGGGCTGCCCAAGCATTTCCTTTTGGTGTTAACGCGCTGCCAATACCTCGAAAATGCGTCAGAATGCGCTAAGTGAAGGTATAAAAATTTGTTTGATGGTGACACGGACGTGAAAAGCAAAGAAGTGTTCTTTCTTCTCACACAAAACAGCAATTGTATCAATCAAAATATAATAGAAATGCCAAAATTGTAGCTGGTTCGCAATATTTACCAAAAAAGAAAAAAAAACAATATAATCGCATGTTGTCTGGAATATAACGCTTTTACATAGGGATAATAACAAATTAAATAATAAAATTGCGCTAAATAGGTATGAAAAGAAATTATTTACATGGCGATGAAAATTGAAACTTGCGCTATATTTGGCGCGTGATGTGCTAAGGTCCCAACACTATGCAAACTAGCAACGCAAATCTTTTGTCCCTTTCGCACTGAAATTCGGATACACAAATTATATTGAATTGATTGATAGTGTCGTTTGGTCGCGATTGATCGTTTTTTACCCGAGACGCTCAGAAAGAAAAGGGTAATGTTTTTTTTAATTAATGCAGAAGGGCATGCCGTAAAGGCCTTTTTAGGCACTCAAATACCGTCAAAGTCTGCGCGAACGTAATTCGTCACTATTTCTCGCCAAGAAGCTGACATTGTACTTTGAGTTCCTTCCGATTTTCTGTAATCCTATTTATATAAGTATATGAACTATACGATATCCACGCCCATGTGGTATACTTATCCGATATACAAATCGATACTAGTGAAAGTCGTTAAATTGATGCTTGCATCGCGAATCGTGATTGATAACAATCAACTTTCTATCCCAACTCTATCCTATGTCATTGTCAATCAAACAATGTGATTGAGATTGACAAAGACATTTGGCATTGTTTTTGATTGACACATGCATGACGTCGATATTTTTTCATCATTTCTGAAATGATCTGAAGGAGATGCTTGCGTTGCGAGTTTCCAAAAATCTATAACAGTTGTGATTTATATACCGTATCTCTTGTTCCTTTAAAATCTTAAGTCACCTGTGCATGGAGTTATTTACAAAGATCGCGTGGTGCTAGTGACCTCGTCGCCTCAAGTCGAAGGACTATTGCAATTTTGTTTAGGTATGTCGGTTTGGTCGGCCAGTACAGTGGGAAATAATTACCCGGGTCGTTTCGGCCAGCCTAATAATTGGTGTCCTAAACTGAGCAAGGTATGACGGTTTCCTAACATTGTATTTTCGACGTAACTGCCACTGTTTTTTTTTTTGCAAGCCATTCAAGGTTCATAATTGTAATAGGTACCTACGTGGGAATATCGCATGTTGACTGCCAGCCAGTGCCGTGCCAGTTGTTCTCCGCCGGTGTAGTGTACACACGAAGACAGAAAAATATACAGGGGGCCTCAATAAGGTTGTGATTTTCTCAAAAACTACTGGACCGAATTTAATAATTCTTTTACAGTTACATAGTTTTAACTTTTATCTATTAACAGTAAATCAATTCTTGCATTAGGTCAAATAGTTTTTTTAAATAATATTCAACCTTAAAAACTCCTGTACACTTTTCTCCGTGTTAGACTGTACGATAGTTGACACAGTGGATTAGCGCTTCCATGTGTATATCTTTGTTAAAGTAACCAGACTATGTTTGGAAGATGTGATATTATCATTTTTTTTTAAATTGGAGTTAACTGTGCAGCTGTAACTTACAATTTGATCCTTTAGAATTCTATTTTAAACCCCGTAATTCAGGTTAGGAATTAATATTAATTGATTATTATTATTATCACTATTATTTTTCTTTGTGGATATTGTTTTAACCTATTTATTAGTAAGCGGAATTATTTCTGCAGTTTAATTTAATTAAATTACGTTTATTTTAATATCTTCTATTTATCTTTCACTTATTCTATGTTTGTGATTTGTTTTTGTGTGTTTATTTAATTATTATATCTAATAATAACTTTTAAAAAACTAATCGAACTCCATTTATATTTCACAACACGATATTTAAATAACATTTTTATTAAATTCAAAGCATCTAATTCTGTTTATTTTTCCTTTAGTGAAATTGATCACAGGTTTTATCTGAAGCATTTAAAATCGGTTTTGTACACAGGCCGGAGACTATACAACTATCCGTTTCTAACAGTGAGTTGACAATTGTTAATGAAATGGGGGCAAGGGGCTTGCAGGCACGCTCCAATCGCTATTCATTTAGTTCTCTTCCATCGAAGATACAGTCAACAGCACATCAATGATAAATCTTAAAATATTATTTGGAAAGATAAATTAATAAGTGGTGTATAAAAATAAATACTTAAAAGGGTTGGGTGAGACCTTTGCCCAGCAGCGGGACATGACAGCTTATTAAATAAATAAAATAAATAGTTAATATGGGTAAATATGAACCAAAACCTTGCACAACAAGGGGTATATGGACCATTATACAATAAATGATGTAACCACCACGAATATATTTTTGTTACAATAATTTTAAATTCTGTCTATGTACATAACATTAATTTATTAATTAATAACTGATTTCAGTTCTTATATAACGTAGAAATAAGGGCAATTTGAGAACTTGGCCTGCGTAGTGGTGAGCTAACATGAGTGCAAAGTCCACTGTTACATTTGATGTGATGTGCTTTTGACTGTAATTACTGTAAGCATTTGCATATTATGAGCATTCGAGCATAGGAATATGGAGTATGCTTAGCAGTATTCAAGCTCAGCAGTAACTCATCTCATAAGCTGAGCTTGAGTTTGATACTTAACTCATTGCTCGAACTCTCATAAGCACAATTGCATACATTCAATATGCGCCATTAGAGGAATGGGGGTATGAAAACATGCAAGGAATCTGCTTTGTTTCTAGTCTACTGCATGTGTAAGAGCATAAGTAATCTATTAACGTATGCTCCTATAGTGATCTCTGCAATAACTTGGTACATTGTGGCTGGGTAAAATAAATATGGATTTATATCTTACCAATTTGGCTTATCTTGTTTATGCTTCCGTTGTATTGCCTAATATATGCTTTCGTTTGGTGTTTGTCGCCGGTTTTTAAAGATAGTGCAGTGCTAGATGGCGTTAGTAAACATTGATATATTGTATAATAACGAAAATATTATTTTCTATTTCTGGCCCTAAATACAAATATTTCTTGATTTTTTGAAGTATTCTGGGGGAGCCGAAAATGGTTATTTAATTCACTATTTCATATTGGTATTTAATTAACCTAAATGTAGATAAATTGTAACTAAATTGTGTTGATACACTGTATTTAATTATGACATCTTATTATATTATACATACAATTTATGGCATAAATAAATAAATAAAATTAGTTATTTTTTTACATTGCAACTATTATGCAAAAAAAAATCAGTGGTACCTAGTTCAGTTTCAGACTGTCTAAATAAGGGCCTACCAATAAAAGTGAATAAATAGGCCATTGAAATTGATTAAAACTGATTTTTTTCTAAGTAGATACAACCCCAAAAGTGAGTTTGATCTGTTTTGTGCATTTATTGAAATCATTATAATTTATTCCTCTAGCTAGATTCATCATAATTTTCTAATACATTATTTACTAGGCAATTATGTACGTACATTATTATTGCTTATTAAACTATATAATTTATGTGATAACAGTTATCTACAATACAGTGTTGTTGGGTGCTAACAAAACCTATTTTAATGTCACTTCAATAATGAATGTACAATGTACAATAATGAATAGTAGGTACTTACCTGCATTAATTAAATTATGCACTAATTCAATTTTAATTATAAAATTAAATAACATTTCTTTCTACTAATGTATCCATTGTTTTAGATTAATGAATGTGTCAATTAAAATTAATCTAAGTTATCTAGCGTAGCTAACATATATACTTGTTTAATAATCCCCACTTTTTCTTGTACAAAATTCTTTCGTGCTGAACATATTTTGTTACATTATGGGTGTCAATAGCTTAGCTATCTTCCTTCGACAAATATTTTTTTTTCCCCTCAATCGCAACTGGTTACCAAATGCGGGTTACGTAGGCGGCCGAATTCCATAAAGTGCGGCTAGTTCCATAGCATAAGTTCTGGTGACGGTAATAATAATATGCTAAGAGCTTCTCTCTTCAGCACACCGACTGCTATATCTAGATAACTAATCCTGTCCTGTTCTCGCAGCATAAGTGCGTGATGGGCGAGACACCTATTCAGTCGGCCGACGGGCTCCACACCCCCGCCTATCTGTCGTGGAGGAAGCTGCAGCTCAGTCGAGCTAAGCTCAAAGCATCCAGCAAGACTTCGGCACTGCTGTCGGGATTCGCTATGGTAAGTTTGACAAGAATTTAGCTTTCGCAATTAACCTTAAAAACTAGAGTTGCAATATGTTTTTATAGATGACACCCATGGACTACGGGTCACTTGCAATATCGAGATAAGATAATCGAGATAAAGGTTAAGTACTTGACCCGAGAATACTCCATACATTTTGCTCGTGTTAAATCGCTAACTAAATCGTTAATTGCAAGTGGGGGTGGGAGATGTTAAACCTAATTTGGGTTTCCCAACATTTACATAAGAATAGGTGTGATTGGCCTTAAAGTCTAATCCTACCCTAAACCTATGAGCAGCTGTCACTGTTGCTCATATGCTACATCGCGCAAGAGTAAGATGTCTCGCTTAGCGACGATTAAAAGCGTGCGCATTTGGAATCGCCGCAATTATGTATATTATTTTAATAAGGTAACTTTACGTTCTTCAATAAACTAATTGTATAACACCGACGTAAGTTATGGCGTGACTAATCTACTTCATGATTATTAAGGCCTTCAAGAAGATAGTCCATTGTTCTGTCTGGCTATAAATAAATATAATATAATCACTGACCTGATTTTTATAAATTCGATCACGTCGAGAGGGCAAGGGGCCTAAACTGCATTCACAACCACAGAAAACACCAACACCGTGTTTTATCGCCGCAATTTACACGTCACCCAATCAACGGATGGCGTATTAGCAACCTTTCATACCAATCACACAAGTAACGCCACAATTTTGACATAAAATCTCTGGTTGTGAATACCCCTGACATTGATCTCCTATAAACAACTAGATACACAAAGGTCTTACTAAAACAATTTAAAAAACGTCCAAATAAGGGTCCATTGTTAACGTCCAAATAATGTCCAATAAAGCAAATGAGGGTCCATTCATCCGTTTGGACCTTCTTTGCGCTCGGACATTTTTAGAAGGCAGACTGTGTATCTAGTTGTTTATAGGAGATCAATGACCCCTGACCTCTTTATTTTGCTACATAGCTGGGGGGCGCGCTGTGATGATTTTTGCTAGCGCTAAAGTCCCGTCAATGTCAGATTTTTGCCGAAAATTAGTACAACAATTTCGTTCGCGCAGGCTTTGACAGGACTGCCGTTATAAGAATACATATTTGGAACAATCAGTAGGTAAGCTTGATCCACACATAATATTGTTCACAGGTAGCTATGGTGGAGGTGCAACTGAACTCCCCCGAAACGTCCAAAGTGCCAACCGGAATGCTAGTCGCTTTCACTGTCTGCACGACCCTTCTTGTGGCCGTTCACATGCTAGCCCTAATGATAAGCACTTGCATACTACCTAACATCGAAGCCGTAGGAAACCTCCACAGCATATCCCTAGTTCACGAATCTCCACACGAAAGACTCCACTGGTACATCGAAATCGCATGGGCATTCTCCACTTTACTAGGTCTCATTCTATTCCTCGTAGAAATAGCTATACTTTGCTGGGTGAAATTTTATGACTTCAGTGCTACAGCGGCGTGGTCCGCCTGCGTAGTACTAATACCTGTAATGATAGTGTTCCTAGCGTTCGCTATACACTTCTACATGTCCTTAGCAACGCACAAGTACGAAGTGACAAGGACAGGTATAAAAGAACTCGAATTGCTCAAAGAACAGATAGAGATGGGAGATCATGATGCAAGGATGAACCATCTGACGCTACTCGACCATCGCATTGTTTGATTGTTTTTTGTCCCCATGTCCAATTTTGGAGTGTTATAAACCCTAATATGTAAATAGTTTGGTACTTATCCTAGTACTTATTTGTGCCAATATATAAGGTACTTGTTGCACAATTATTTAAGGTAGGTTGTTCGTAAGTAGTTCGTTATTTAAAGCTCAACATGCGGTTCTCAAACAATAGTATTCTTACATAAATGTAACATGTATTCTTATTTTGTTTAATTGTTATTTGCCGTAAAATAAATAATTTGTTTTTAGTTTTGAAAATATTACAATGTGACATAGATTTACCGTAGCAAATCCAATGTTTTAATGTTCGCATAACATAACAGTAATTAATTTAAATATAGGTAATAGAAAATTTAATTAAAATGACCGTATCGTTATTTATTGGGGACCAAGGGCGTCGCCAGCCGATGGCGGGGAGGGGGGACAGTTCTGTGTGAGAACAGGCGGCAGCGCGGACGGAATAGGAGAGACAGTAGTACTATTCTCTCCCCGATCGTCTTTCCAGTACCTTACTAAGGACTTTGCATTTGGCTGGATATTTTTTCTAATCTCTAGGGGGGGGGGGGGGGGGGGGGGGCGCAGCTGCCCCTACCTGCCCCACCCCCTTGGCGACGCCCTTGTTGGGGACTATACTATTGTTTGAAAACTGTAAATTACTTCCATTATCCTTGTCGAAATATTTGTATAAGGAAAGTTCTGATATTTTTATCTTCCGCTTCGTTTTGGAGCCATGCATTCGTGTCAGGGTCGGAAGCAAATACGTTTTGAAGTTCATGCATGACAGGAGAATCTCTTAAAACAAGTCATGTTGAAGTTGTTTATATTGTTATAAGATTAATTTTGACCATGAATACTTTCGATTCGGCGCCAGGTGTTTTATTTATCAAATAGCAAATGTCTCATTCTGACTACTTCTCGAGCAGACTACTTCGCATCTTCTCAAGCCTACTTCTCAAAGTGACTTCGAGAAATTGGCTGTTTTATAAGAAGGCACCTGGAGCTGGCTCGATTATTTTATGTATTTATTTTATTTACCTACTTAAATTAAATTGGAAAAGGGCATTTCCTTCTGTAATCCCAAAGAATTCTAAATTATTACGTCAATAGGTGAGATTCTGTTGTGACTGCTAAATCCTCATATCATACGTGTGTAAGAGCGAGCGGGACGTTTCGTTTAGCAATATTTACACCTCAGAATCGACACCATTATTATTTTATAGTGAGAAAGCTACATAAAATAGCTTAATTTTTAAATACTTGTAATATTTTTTTGGACAATTCGAAGACTTATTGTTGGTTCTAAAACTTCTTATCCATTATTGTCGGTGCATTGTTTCTTTACACAAAAACATCATCTTGTAACATCGCTAAATGAATAATGGTGTAAAAACTGTCAAGGAATTATAATTTTAACAAATATTATGTGAGATATGGTCGAACAAATGGTATTCGTAATATTATAACTCGTTATAAGTTATAACTCCACTGAACTACCATTATTCTTTATCAATGTCAATTACTCTCGTCGCACCAATAGTTTATCAATTCCGAGTATTCTGTTCTAAACGCAATAACTGTAAATAATTATTGTGGTAGCTCTAGCATCGTTTAGACACGTTTCGTCCAATTAATCTAAATTCACGATGAATAAAATGCAGCAATGACGTTATCCAATCAGAGGAACTATTCAGCCCCCTATAAAGTTACATTGACTTTTGAAACGCCGTAGAAAAATGTATGATTGACACATTGATCTCCTATAAACAACTAGATAGACAGTCTTCCTTCTAAAAATGTCCGAGCGCAAAGGTCCAAACGGATGAATGGATCTCATTTGCTTTATTGGACATTATTTGGACGTTAGCAATGTACCTTTAGACGTTTTTTTAAATTGTTTTAGTAAGACCTTTGTGTATCTAGTTGTTTATAGGAGATCAATGGATTGACATTTGCTTTTTCGTTAGTAAATGTCAATCCCATATATAAGTATTTCTTTCTTTCTGATCTGCTTTAACGAAACTCAAATCCTAGGCTAGGCAGCAAGTCTGCCAGCTTGTTTGCCGTTAGTTATTATTTACTACAACAACAAAAAAACATGAATGATTTTGGCGTAAAATGTATCCTATGTCAGTTCAAGCCGAATCTAACGACACATACATCAAGGCTACGGGAGGCCCTAAAGGAACATTCATACGGTCGAAAAACATTATCCTCCTCCCTTTGGCAATCGGGTAATAAAGAGGACGGATCACTAAAATCCCACGGCATTTTAATCATTGTGAATATAGCGACGGGACGAGAGCAAACGTCTTCTTCCCTTTTGGTTAGTCAAGTCAAACCAAAAGATTGACAACCTCTGGTTGATGCATTAAATAAGGCAATAATAAGATATTGACTGTTAATGTTACTTAAACCAATAATTAAGAACTCTGTGATATAAGAAATGACATTGTAATAAAACCGTCAATGTAATAATTAGTCGTTAAGCAAGTTTATAACCTTTTATTGTGCAAAAACATTGTATAGACAATTTGTTTTAATATACAATTATATTTATATTGATATACTTAATGATCTGTTCATCGAAATAAATGCTACCATAATTGGTCGATACAATGTTGTAGATGTTTGTCTATTTCTCCTATCTCCTGTTGGAGCCACAACTCACTCTCTTCTAAGATCTTCTTTGAGTCTATTAGATTTTCCTGCAAAGGTAAGTTATTCGATTGGTAAGGCTGTTGCAGTAGCCAATGACGTCACATAAAATATTGCAATGTCGAATTGGAACTTGATCGATATTAGTACGCAATTTCAATTCTTATGCCGCATGCAATAAGAACGGTAAAGAGTCTAAAGACATGATGTTATTTTGGCTAACAGCTGATCAATCAAAGGTTATAGTGAATTAAGAACTTTGAAATTTCCCCACTTCTTATTGTCTGCATCAAAAGAATTGAAATTGAAGATCATCTCCAGTGCTGTGCTGTCTACTTAATGTACCAACAGCGATTGATAGATTGTTCCAGATTCCAATTTAAGACATTGCGATTTTTTTGTAAGCCACTTTATCGGTCGACGTCATCGGCCACTGGAATCACCCTGGAAAATCTTAAAACTAATTTTACTAGAAGCTTTTGAGGGGTTGACGATCGCTGACACAACTTATGCATATTAGCAGTTAATGCTTTTTGTCTTGCATAAAATGGAATAGAAACAACAAGTGCTCCCATATGAGCTTATCTGTATAAGTATAATGGCTAGATAAGGTCGCTATTATGATGAATTTATCATTATCAATGCTGACTATAGCTTTACCAATAGATAACTTATCGATAGCAACCTCTATATTTTATAGATCAACTAACTCAACTCAAACTTGTCTGCCAATAGAATAGATTATCTTGTTTGATTAGAATAGTCACCCGATATTATTAGGTCACTGTGTTTAATTATTTACAGTAATTCAACACAAGGGCTCGTAGTGATAAACACGACTTTTAAGTTAGGCAGTGGTTTGAGCTATGGTTTATAGACGCTGGATTTCGCCATATAAAATTGGTGGCTCAGCATAGTTTAGCATTTTAGAAAAATCTACTGTATAAAATCTTTAATACATAACATAACCAATTTTTGACGCGTGTATAGCGTGAGTTTGCTCTTATCTGTCAAACGTCTGGAAATCTCTTGTATAAAATATTTAAGTGCAAATTCATACTAAGCTCGTCCCCAAACTGTCGTTGAATATCGGCCTAAATGTGCATTAAGTAGAATGTAGCTACACATCAAAGCAGATAAAATGTAGGTAACACGTTTTTGAACAGTTCTTATTATCTGCGTAGTAAGAGTTGAAATCGTACTGCAAGTGTTACCATTGATCTGCTGTTGTACGTAGGTAAATAAAATAGCTCACCGGCGGTATAGGATACTGTGTCGGCAAACCGCAGAACTGCCGTATCACGACGTCAGTCATCTTGGACTTGACACAGATGTCGTCTTTCCAGCAGCCTTCCTGCAGTTGGCCTGTGTGCATGTGGTAAAACCGACCGAGGCCGTTCTTCGTATCGTTCTCCCAATGGCCTTCGTAGCGGTTGCCGTTTACTATGCGTGAATAAATATGGTGAATATGTTGATGACGTAATTGATAAGACGATTCTCAATGCTACGGTAAGTAGCTAAGGTCTAGATAGGTATGACTATTGTCTACTAATTTTCGATTTAGTTAGATGGTAAAGGAATTTGAAAGTAAGAAATTGGCTTCTATTTATTAAAGTTATTAATGTTACGTTCAATATGAAAGATAACGTGAAGAGACTCAATGCTACTAAGTTGATAACGTAGCTAAGTTGACCCAAAATGGCGGCAGTTCGTGAAGGTAGACTTAATTCTACAAAGAAAATCCATTAAAATTCAATTAACATTGAATTCATAAAAGTAGTAGGTACGGTGGAGCGCAGAGAAAGGTGCACAGTAGAGTTTTTAAGGTTCTGATTTTCTCAAAAACTACTTGACCTATTGCAAAAATTCTTTCATTGTTCGATAGATAAAAGTTAAAAGTAGGTACGTACCTAACTGTAAAAGAATTAAAAAATTCGGTCCAGTAGTTTTTGAGAAAATCTCAACCTTATTGAGGCCCCCTGTATACTTATCTATGTCTTCGACTGTACCATCCATTAAAATTTGGTGTAGGAAAGGGAGGTCTTTTGACACTTGTCTGATTTAATTTAATACCGCGACATAAAACTACAAAACATAACTATCAAATTACCTTGCACAAACATACCCATCCCTTCCTTCTTTCCCTCGTTCCAATACCCCACATAGAATGTTCCGTCATTATACCACATCTTTCCGTAGCCATGCCTTCGTCCCCTCTTCCAGAAGCCGCAGTAGACGTCTCCATTCTCGTACCACCACCAGCCAATGCCTTCTGGCTTGCCGCGAATCCACTCGCCGCGGTATTCCAGTCTGTATGTACCGTTTTCTAGACGATGGCTTAGAGTGCCGAAGCCATGTCTGATAAGAACATATCTACTGTAAGCAGGAGTTATTAAGGTTGAGATTTTCTCGTCGGTCAAGTAGTTCTTGAGAAAATCTCAACCTTATTGGGGCCCCCTGTATAGTTTTCTCTGTATAAGCGTTGCCGTACCCACCCGGCACCGCCTCGCCCAGCCCTCGTTGTCACCAGTTGTCAAAATAATGCGAGGCGGTGTCGTTACAGGCGATTAGTGTAAATTGCAGTATGGATGAAGTACCTATCATACAAAGAATACTGAACGACTCGAGTTGAGGCAAAGCTTATCCCGTACCCTGAGCGATACGTCTACGACAAACTTTAGGATTCTTAAAATAATGTAGGATCCTAATAGTCCTTCTAGACCCCATTCGTTAAAATTTCGATTACGATATTTTACATAAATCACCTACTTACCTGAAACCTTTATACCAATCGCCTTCATACAACTTTCCAGTTATTGTTCGGTAGTATCCTTTACCTGAGAAATTACTTCCCAATTTAATAAGTAGTTGACTCTGTAGTTAATTATTTATAAAAATGCGTCTAAAATCTAGACATATTTAGGTTTAACATAGTTGAGGAGTGTGGCGATAGAATCGGCCCGATTATCTGTTCAAAAAAGAGTTTTAAAAAGTATGATTTCCTAAAAATCAACAAAACACCATGAAGAAATTGAAGAGAATTTGTTCTAGGATCGGAACAGACGGAAGTCCATCATCTCACTTCTGAGGTCTCCATCTACCCCTACATAATATGAGAGTTTATGTGTTGCATTGATTTTGATTTTACAGTGATTATTGGAGTTCCATTTAGCGTTGCTGATCGATAGTAGACTATCGATAGCTGGGATCGTTGCAATACTATCGACCGAATGCAATACTATCGTTACTATTGTTTCTCGTAAATAACAAACCATCGATACTATCGAAGTTCTCGGTAACAATACTATCGATAGTTGGCTAACTATCGATATTGCATTCGGTTGATAGTATTGCAAAGATAGTATTGACGTTCCGAGCAATCGATAGGCCTATTGATAGTATTGGCTTTTTCAGATGAAAACTATTGATAGTAAAATGCTAGTTCCATTCCCTCTATCTACCCTGCAAAAGGTATGTCCAGCTTACTTGGTTCCGCTGGATGGTTCTTTACCTTCTTTCAAGTCATTCCGCCAATCACCTACATATCTATCGAATCTCGAAGTGTATATTGCGTGATGAAGACCGTTTTTGACTGATCTTTTTTCAGCTAACGTTGCCAAAGGTGTGAAGTTCCTCGGTCGTCTATAAAATGGCATGATTTTATAATAAATTATTTATACAAAATTAGAGTAAAATTATTGAACTAAAAGTAGTAATACTAATTGACATAAAAACAGTCATAACAAGAGACACACAGATTAAAAAGATATGATATAAGTTTTAAAGAATTTATACTTTTTTTGGAAAGTTTTCGTCGTAACGACACACACAACTGGCGCTGTTAGCCATAAACCTAGTTTAATCTCACAGATTTCTCTCACACATCGTTAAGTTAAAAAGGGACCGATGCGATGTTCAAATGGTGGAATAAATTTTAAGTCATATTTATGGCAGTTGACCTAGGTAATTATTTCGGTGTCCCAATCTCTGTGATAAAAATCACGCTTGACCTAAGGCCGATGTTCAAGTTATAAGTATAAAGGAAGACCGAAGCTATGAGCATGAAGTCAGCGTGGGCTCGCTCTTACAACTGTCAAAACTGTAAGATCCCACTCAAATCAGCGCCCACTCAAAACTGTCTTGAATATCGGCCCAACATCAAGAATCCCAAAATATACTGTCTCATGGCGGTGAGCTGCAACTGCAACGATATTTATTAGGGCTTTTGTTCTATTTATTCATATTTTATTTATGTTCTATATATTATTTTCTAAAAATCAGACATTGGCAGGACTTGAGCGCTAGTAAAAATCATTGCAGCTAACCAGTATCAAAATGAAACACCAAAATATGCGCTATACATTTAATAACAAACTACTACAACATCAGACATTCCCGTGCGCCTTCTTCAGACCGCGACTGAGTTCTATGACCTGCTGGTAGTACTCCCTGAAGCCCTGCAAGGCCAGCTCCTGTTGGCTCTTCATTGAGGAGGTGCCTACAATGTACGTGGCTACGCAGTCCACGCATTGGGAGTCCAGAGTTATGTCTTCCTCTGTGACACGGTCCGGCTTGGACAGTTGAACTGGGGTGGATAAGATCTGGAATTAAACCAAGAACGTATGTAATAAGTTAGTTAAGTATTAAAAACAAAAACTAGACCGTGACGCGCGATATACAATTGACAAGGTTTAAAAATGATTAACATCATAAAAGAAAAATACCATTTCAAGATTTTATCTCTCTGAATACGTTGAATTTTTTTCAGAATTTTTTCGTAGATAAATTCCGAGAAAAAAATGTTTTTTTGTAAAATTAGGCATTCCGGAAGTACTGAGGCGCTGACGTAGTGGGCAAAGGGAATTTAACCCATACAGCCAAGTAATACATTGTGTTTTCGTTTATAACACTTTTTCAATGCTTTATAGGTAGTCAGAATCATATTTGGCGAGTCCACAAGAAAAATGGTAATGAACACACTCTTACAAATCGTTACAATTACCGAAAACGTCCGAAACGTGGGGTATTCACCGATTTTGGAACGACACTATTTCAGTAATGTGACGTCATCGTCACTTGCGCCCTTTTTAATTTTCATGGTCTTAACATAATTTTTAAATAATGGAAACGACGTTATTTTAATAAAAGAAAAAAATATGAGTCCCTTAATTTTTAAAGGGGGGTAATTTTTTTTAGACCTTGTAAATTTTATTACTAACGTTAAATCAATGCTGCCAATGTACGGACCAGCAGAACAGAGATAGATATTTTGGTTTACAAAATAAGACACTTGATTTGGGTTTGGGTATAGTACTAACCTTCTTCACCAAACCCTGAGCTGTGTTTCCGTCAGCGACGTCAGCGTACAGCACCTGTCTGAGAGCCATCAGCAGTACGGCCTCCCTGACGGCGCCGGTCTGCATCAGCTCCAGCATCAGACTGTCCATGTTGTGATGCCACGTCAGGTAGAAGACCAGCGGACCGAAGTGTCTCGTCGACCTGCGAAGGAGATCTCTAATTTGAGTGCAAGTATGAAATATTATAATAATAATTAATTTCATTTAAAATCATGACCTTCAGATACGACCTCCCAGACTTCAACAAGGCAATGTTTAATATGACAGACACACGACCGTTGCGAGGACACCACATGAAATTAGTCTGCACCACCTTCAGCACCAATGTCGCTCGTCACTTCCTGAGCAACAGTGGTTCAGGCTTGGAACTCACTTCCAGACGACGTTGTCTCTGCCATCTCAGTTAACGCATTCAAAAACAAATTGGACAGTTATTTTAAAACCATTAACAAGAGTAATACCACTAAGTGAATTCTAAAACATTAGCCTTCTATTCTATTTAAACTGCCCAATTACCTGAGTAATTCATATTTCTTCATTGTATCAACATGTTGGTATGCAATGCTCGTGACTCTCTGATATGCAGGTTCGTCTGGCTCGTACTGAATGCATGCTCGGTCCAGTACAAACTCGTACTTCTCTCGGTCCAAGAGACTGTTGAACTTTTCTTCATCGCTGAACATAAGGGGCTCTCGGATTTTACGGCCGTTTATTGGGAAGTAAACCTAATAAAAAACGAATAAAGTTTATTTTAGCTTTACGTTTTCTGAATATTCTAAGATAAATTAGTAACATACTGAGGGAAAGACTTTATAATGGTATGGTCTAACACTTTAAAGTATACAGTAGAGTATACAACTGATTTTTAAAATTATCTTACTTTTTTTTTAATCTAGGTTTTTTTTTGAGGCTTTTGTCAATTGGTGACCATGCCAGCCTCATTGGGTCTCACCAAATAGGCCAATCAGACTCCCCCACTTATCTTACATTACAAATATTACAATCGGTCAAGTAGTTCTTGGGAAAATCTCAACCTTAACCATGTATAGGTTTACTTTTTTCTATTTTCGATGGTATTGTTTTTTTCTGCAACTCTGCAATGGTAACCACTAACTATTAGATGGTCAGTCAGTTTGATTAGAAAAAAAGGAATAGCAGAATTTTTTCTTAACTTGTATTCGTTTCTTAAAAATAAATCTGTACCTGATTTAGCCGTTTTCTAACATCATGATCACAGCTACGGAGTGTGCCATCAGGGTCTCTGAAAAAACAAAATAGTTGTAAATATACTTTGACATTTATTACTTTTACATTTGTTACATTATTTAATATTAAATTATGACAGTCACTTATTGAACTAAATTAAAAAAAGAATAAACATTTCTTTAACTGGAAATAGTTGAATTAAATAATAACGTAAACAAATGTTGTCACAGGATGTCATATTGTATACTGGCAAATAGGAGTAGTATAAAAAAACGATTTGAGTTTGAAATAGGTAGGTAATATCAAAGAATCTATAAATACCTTTCTACAATGATCCTGCTGTCATTATTTGCACCAAATGAGATGTCAGTGAACAAGTATTTTGTTGTATCATATCCAACCAGCGCTGGGTCCTTGGATAACACATCATTTATTGGTTGATGGATCTGAAAGAGATACAAATGTACACTTGTTACTACAATTATAGAAGTTTCAAAACATCATGTAACTGTGTTGGATTTCCACTCCCATCTTTGCCAGGTAGGTTAGATCCCTTGTAAGATTAATCCCTTGTAAGAAATGAGGTTCTGCTCGGCCATGAGTCATCGGGGCTTAGAATATTTACCGATAACTATTACACCTATCAAAAACAGAACAAGGTGTAGATTATTAACGGCAGAGCTACTAGTACTAAGTACCTAGGTATGGGTTGAGACTTAAGTTTCTAAATAACAAAAAAAAAACAATAGTATTCCTGTCTGTTGTGCTCGTAAAATAATTTAATGAAAATCTCTATCTAACAATGCTAATTGAATAATACCTACTTATAGGCGAGTCTGATAGTAGTAGAAAGTATTATCTATATTTCAAATGTGAGAATCTAGTTTACCTTTACAACCGGTGGCATTTGTAGCAGCCGATGTGCTCTCCTATTTGCTCTAGCGATCTCTGCTTCAAGCTCTTCATTGGTTAAAAACTTGTACGATGGAGTCTTGAGTACAGGTAATCCACTGTTTGTCCGTTTCCGAAACACCTTGGCGAAGTCTGGCCGTGACAAGCGTTTCAGCAGTACTTGGACGTTTGAAGAGAAGAATTTAGGGGCTGGGTCCTGTTCTCCGTCTGTTGTCAGTAATAAAAATTAGAAGTTGTGGTCGGAATGTTTGCAGTGTTATTGTTTAGAGTACTTACCATATAAAGAGGGTACAATACTAAGTTTTCTGCATGAAACAATGTACACTTGTGTATCGTTGTGTCTTATTACTACATTTTTAATATTATTCTGCTTCAATTTTCTAAATAATATCGACATTTTGTTGAAAGAATGCGAGAAAAACAAAAATAACCTAACTTTTTTTTACGATGATGCCCACAGATTAGAGGTAGAGATATATAGTTGATTGAATGATTGATTGTCATTTCATTTATTAGAGTTGCGATTTTTATATAACGCGGTAATCTTGGTCGTCACGTGTGTGGCTAGCATTAGAAATTAATTATTCGATGGCAACATTGGAATTTTTTTTGATCATCATTTGCTTTGCTCGTTGTTTTGTCGCGTGTTTACATTTTCATCGTATTTAGTTATTTGTGAAAACAATTTACTAACTGGATAATTCCTCGTTGGAAACAGTAGCTCAATGAAGCGGTTTCGCCACAATGTCCAAAAGAAAAGCAGCTGTGAACGATATAATTTATGAATTGGATAATGAGGACGTTGTGATTAGCAGCGACGATGAATGCAAAGATTCGAAAATTATTTGTTTAGAAGAGAAAGATAGTACTAAATCTTCTCGAAATAAGACTGGTAGTAAACAAAATTGTATGGAAGTTATTAATCTCGACGGTTCTACAGAAGGTGACTGCATAATCATATCGTCAACAAAGGCACAGAATGGAGGGAAAACTTCACCTGACGTTGTAGAAGTATCACAAAATTTAAATGAACCCAGAAGCCCTGTGCAGGTTATTAATAAAGTAGATAGTTCTAACTCAGGTACAGAAAGCCAGACAACCATTTATAATGAAGATTTAGTGATTGATTCTGTTGATTCTCCCACCAACAGTGACCTGGGTGTTGTGGGTTGTGAAAACAGGACACCATTGGTCACAGTGAGATTCAGAGACAAGAAGTTTGCTAAACATTATAAGGAAGAAGTGAAGGCATTTATGCTGAAACTCATTCGTCTCCATGATGAAGAAAGTCTGACCGGATCGGAGACTGAGACAGATTTAGAGCTAGATATATGGCCAGAGGACTTGACTGCAAACTATGGAGAGAAGGAGACAGCAGTAGATAGTTTGTTCTTTGTTGACACTGACCCGTGTGTTGACAGAGTTGATAACATACCCACATATAGACAGGTTTGTTATATTAACATTCTACATGCTCCACTAGCTCATTATGGAACCAATTTAAAAATGAACAATAAATTTTTTCAGAATGACACCTTGATATCAAATATTCCTGAGAGGGAGCCAACACCTCCCCCAGTGGTGCGCAGAGGGCCGACCTGCTTCAACTGTGATGGCGCACACCAACTCAGGGAATGCAAACTGCCACGGAATAACATGAGGATTTCAGAGAAAATTGCAGAGAAAAGGAAAAATGCTACTGTTCGAGTTGGGTGGGTATCTTTTTTTTTAATCTAGTTTTTTTTGTGACCATGCCTGCCTCATTGGGTCTCACCATACACACACACATACCTGCTGCTAAATAGTGCAGTCATCGTCAGTTTATGCCTTTAGGTATTGAAGGTGCATCCATCCTGACTACAGGTCTGCCTGTAGTCATATGCTGTGCCATCTTACTTATTTACATAATTTATTGTACGGTCTAAAACAGAGATAGGTGTACAGCAGAATTGTAAGGGTTTAGATTTTCTCAAAAAGCGCTTGACTGAATATTTAAATTTCTTTACATTTACATAGTGTAAAATATCATTTTTTAAACTTTCACGGTTTGTATATTGTCACTTCCTGAGCAACAGAGTTGTTCAGGCCTGGAACTCACTTCCAGACGACGTTGTCTCTGCCGTCTCAGTTAACGCATTCAAAAACAAATTGGACAGTTATTTTAAAACCATTAACAAGAACAATACCACTAAGTGATAGACTTTACAAACACTGTGAAGTGGACATATCAGTGATGAGCTGCCAGTCCATAATTAAATAATAATAATATTATTCCAGCCGCTATCATGTGGAAGATGATCAGAAATACGGACACCTGAGCGCTGGTCGGATATCGGGGGAGCTCCGGCACGCAATGGGATTGAAGAGGGATGAGCTGCCCTTATACATTTACCGAATGCGGTTGCTCGGCTACCCGCCCGGGTGGCTGGAGGAAGCCAGGATATCACACTCTGGAATTACCATGTTTGATTCAACTGTAAATATACTTTTATTCATATTAATACTGTTTATCGTAAGCCTTTTGTATAAAGAGATGACAAAATTCCATCTGATACATTCAATGCAGCAAATCGGCTTAGCGCCGTACGCTTTTCGCCACTACGTGAGCCATGGCGTGATAGGTAGCCATCTTTTTAGGACACGCCACTCGACTCGCGTGCGAGAAAAAGATGACGCTAATTAGATGGGTATAAGTCGCGTAACTCGCACCCATGAATGTGTCGTCGAATCTGTGATATATGTGAACGCAGCATTAGAAAAAGAAAGAAGACGAGAGAGCCTGAGGCTGGAACGATAATCTTTCAATTGAAATATTTAGACTTTTATTATAGACATTGATCTCCTATAAACAACTAGATACACAAAGGTCTTACTAAAACTATTTAAAAACGTCTAAATGAGGGTCCATTGTTAACATCCAAATAATGTCCAATAAAGCAAATCAGGGTCCATTCATCCGTTTGGACCTTCTTTGCGCTCGGACATTTTTAGAAGGCAGACTGTGTCTCTAGTTGTTTATAGGAGATCAATGATTATAGTGAATACTTCATACCCGCCACTTTTCAGGGAAATGCTATACAAGACCCAGAGGACGAAGATGGCGAGTTGTGCGAACCTGGCTCCAAGGATAAGTTTGATATCAAGAAGATCCTCGATTTCCCTGGATTCAATGTGCCTGCCAGTTCACGATATAAAGAGGTATGCCTTAAACACTCTGTCTTTACTTTGTTTGCTCAGCGACCCGATGTGGTTCTTGGCTTCGGAAAGGAGAACGCTCAGTCCCGACTCCCGCTACGTGTGGGTCTGGAATTTCCTCTCAAAAATTTTCATCACGACCGGCATTCGAACCAGGGGCCTCGCCATTCCGTGGCACGCTCTATTCCAACAGAGCCACCGTGATATCGTATCCAGATCGTGAATTTTATCTCCATTGTCATTTAGATTTTCGTTTCGCATTATATCCTAGAAAATATCAAAACATGATAGCGATTCTGTCTTGCATTTTCTAATTTTAAGCTAAAGACGTTTCTAAAAGTAGTGACTTCCTTTTCATGAGTTTAGTGTATGAAAGAGAGGCAGCATTTTTGTATCTGTCAGATTTAGTTATGTTATGACATGATGATCATTGGTACATTTAAGGGCTTAATGTACCATCTACCGGTGAATTGGACATGAATGTAAGAAGATATGCAGCTAATTCTGTAGCTGCCACCAAGTTGAATCTTAAACCTAAAGCAAATGTAACTGTCGTTCATAGAAGGGCCTTCCATGAGCCAACTAGCGCCGCCAATCTTGAAAAAATAATATCTTCCAATTTAATCAATTTTATTAAAAAAGCTATTTACAAAATGTTTATTAGGATGAATACTATTTTTCAATATACAATACATGGCATAATTGCGACAAGCTAAGTTGTAGTTCACAAATGTGCTTAAAACGGCCGTTTTTCGCAATTGTGCGAACTACAACTTACCGAAATTGAATAACGTTATAAATAAAGATTTAAAAAGTAGTATTTATCGTAATAAATATTTTGTAAATAGCTTTTTTAATAAAATTGAATTGGAAAATATTATTTTTTAAGATTGGCGGCGCTAGTTGGCTCATGGAAGGCTCTTAAATCTGGAATCGCTACAACTGGTGTATAAATGTTGGACGGAAATTCGTCAAATTGTTTGACCAAACGTTGGCTGACCTCACTATGTCTCTCTAGGAAGCGCATCTATTCAACCTGCCGCCCCTATCAGGGCAGGACAGCAAGATGGCCATGCTACAAATGTTGGCCCCGAACGCGATGAAGGCATACAAACGCAAGAAGCTGACGTTCTTCCCCTCAGCTTCGAATAACAGCTCGATGCACGGACAAGCTGAAATGGAGTTGGATAGCGGAGATGGTAAATATGCTTCTGAGTCAGAGTTTGAATACTCATAGAACTCATTTATTACACTTTACTTATTCTATGAAACACTTTGGATACCTACGTCAATATTAACATTAAATTAATTTATTTAATTTAGATTTTCTCAGAAACTACACCGAAGGCAAAAATTCTTCCACTAGTACAGTGCAAACTAAGAATTGCAGTCAAGTAGTTTTTAAGATAATCTCATGACTAAGAATTTTAAAAATCGGCGAAACAGTTAGGAAACTTTAACTTTAATGAGGCCGCTAAGTCTAGAGACACATTATGCGGAAAGTACGCGACGGAATTCACAAACCTCAAGTCAAAAACAGAACTTCTACTTATAGCTGTAACGCTGCTTTTAGCCTGTAGCGGTGACCCGCTTTTGTTTCGACGCCGGACTCATTCCTGCCAGACTGAAAGCAGGGTTATGGCTATGGGCAGAGCGTCTGATTTTGACTTCAATTTTGTGAATTCCGTGGCGTACTTTCCGCATAATGTGTCCCTAGGCTTAGAGTTAGCTTAGAGACTATCGCCGAAAACATGTTATATTTAATTTTTAAAAAAATGGTTCGTAACGACGATAAGTCGTTTTGTTGCAATGAATGTAAGTGGACGATGATGTGCAGTGTGTCATGATCGCAGAAGATGGAATTCCGTCGTCTCTGCCTACGAACGTGAATTTATGTATGTAAAATTAGAATTATGATCCTGTCCACCCATGAAAGACGCAAGCATATCGCAATTGCAAGTCTGAACCAAAAATTGTTTACAGAAGTAGCAGATTTCCCATCAGTACCGCCCCTCCCGGACGAAGCGCCGCCTCCTCCGCCCCCACCCCCTGACTCGGCACCACCCCCTGAATCCCCTCCAGCACCTCCAGAACCCGAACAAGAGGCTGAAGACAAGTCAGGCGATGACCTGGAGGTGATCACAGTGATACAGGTGACAGATATACCGGTGCCGATGGACGAGATGATAACTATTGATGATGACGTGAGTATCTTTGGCTCCGATGAGGTATTTAATAACTTGAGGTAAAAGTAAGATAACTTACAATGTTTGGTTTGTAAATGTGGGTTTTAATTTGGTTTGTGTGACCCGATTTTATATCTTGAAATAATAAATTGCGACATAAGGGAAAAATAAAAGATGTACTTAACAGAAAGTAAGCGGTAGGAATCGTGGTCACCGAATAAATACTACTTTATTTAGACTTTACATACAATTTGGTTCGAATAGCTGATTTGTATGAGACATTATTTTATTTTTTATTTAAAAAGTAGTAGAACAGAGGTAAAGTTATCAATACTGAACACTCTTTCTCCGGCTTTCTTTTTCGTTAAAACCCTGTATTACATGAGTTGAGTGAGCTGTTAACTTACGATCATGATGTCTGTATTCTTTAAAGTTTTCTCAATAATTCAGTCTCATTTCTACGCATATAACCGAGTAATTTAATTATGAGCAAAGCAAGCAATCAAAGTTATAAAGCATGGTCGGTTTTCATAATAGAGAAATATCATTTTTTTTCAGGATAAATCTTTAGTAAGCAGTGGACGCGACAGCCCATCTCTTGACGACCTTGAAGAGAGAAAACGACGATTACTTGACGCTCTTGAAGGCGACGTAACACTTGGTTCTGGTGAAGTTTCCATGTCAGATTTGGAGCCAGATAAAAATGACAAGGAATCGGTCAATGATGATGACACAGAAAGCAAGGTTCCAAATAGTGACTTAAGTAAAATAAACGCAGACTGTAAAAGTGCCGTTATAGATGTAAACAATGACGTAGTTGTTGATAACGATGTAAAGCAAGTAGATTTACCATCAAAAGATTCTGTATCTGGAGACGTAATATTACAAAGTTCAGAACTCGACAATAATGTACAAGAAACTATTAAATCAGATTCACCAAAATCAGTAAAAACTGAAACTGCAAAAATAACTACACAACAAAAAGATTTAGATACGATCAATATACCATTACCAAATGTTTCAATCGATAATACAGTACAAGAAAATAAGTTAGATGTAAATGAAGTTAAAGATATAACCAAAACACCAGATTCAAAAGACAATAAGTTAAAAGAAACAAGTAGTGTAACGGGCTCGCCAAAATGCGACTTAAAATCTCAAGATACTAAAGATATTCCACTACCAAATTCTTCAAGAATCGATAATTTAATACAAGACAATCTAGACTCGCCCAAAACGCCTGAATCAAAGGCTGGAAAAGTAAAAGAAACGCAATATGGTACACCAATAATGAACACAGCCTCCCCTTACTTGAAACTGCCGACAGACGATAAGTTTGCCAAAGATATTACTGACGTAATCAATTTCGAAAATCTTCCGAATTCGACAGGTAAGTACAAAAAAATCAGTGAGTTGCTCAAGAAGGTCAAAAGTGAAGTGGATAGGATACAAGACTCATGATGACGCCCTCCTGGGGGTGGCACTTGTGATAACTAAGATGAATTTTTTGGAGCCCACTTTTCATGCAAAGAATTTCTAAAATAGGTATCGAATTTTGACACATGATGGTTCAATTGCACCCGAGGACTAAGTAGTTTTAAGGCTGAGATTCACAGATAATTTTGAGCTCGAGCTTAATATGACCTTGCTCTTGCAACATGACACAATATATTTTGACTGCTCGCGCTCAAAGTTGTCTTTGAATGTCGACCTAAGAGGAAGGGGTGTGAGCTCAGGTTAGGAGATGGACTTATTTAAAAATATGGGATTTATCGTATTAACAACAAGATTGATTGAGCTCCTGATATTTTGGGAAATAATCCTCCGAATTCGACTTCCAAAATTGTTTTCTGCTACTACTAGTACTGTCCTATACTATTACGGTTCTCAAGACGATCAACTGATATCATGATAGGGACAGAGTTATTGCGCTGGTATAGCGGTGTCTCTGTTCAGCACGTCATCTCATGATATGAGATAATAGCCTCACAGGACAGTATTAGAGGTATCACACACCAATTTTATATGGAAGTAAAAAAGAGGACTGAATAGTTGATTCGAATTTTTTTAACGCATTCATTGCCGGCCAACGCATATACGCTTACGCTTTTTTGTTACTTTCATCCAGTGCCTTGAACGCGTCTGTGAGTTCATATATTTAGCGAGTTTGTGGCATATAGGAATGTGCACCTGGCGAAAATCTTTGCGTTAAACGGAAAGTTGGGCTTCTAAGTTCGTTCTATAGTTCAAATCATAAATTTCACCCCACAAAGTGGCAAGACTTTCTTATGGAATTACAAACAAATAAGTACTCAGTTAACTAAGTCAAGTAGATATATTTTTGTACTGTTGTCGTAAAAGTTATTTAAGTTTATAGATATTAAGCAACATTTTAACTTATAGTTATACTAGTTGCTACTCTGTTGTTATCTATTGCTTCATATATACTTCAGTACAATTTTATCAGAGTTCTTTAAATCTCTTTCGACGGTTTCACATTTTAACGCTATTTTAGTTATAAAAATAATTTGCATGTTATACTTTATTTCACAGTAGCTACTATTCCTTGTACTGCCTATGTCTTTTATATTTTATTCTCGTTTGTTTTACAATTTTAGTTGTTTAGTAAAATATACTATGGTTTTTGTCATAATAATGTCTTCCGTTCGTAATATACTTCTCCCTTTATTTTTGTTTAACTTTTTTTCAAAAAAGCAAGGCATAATGGTTTTTCAAAACAAAAGCCTAAGGCTGATTATCCATCAATAAAATTCCTGGCCTGACTTCATAAAGGCATTTGGTCACAGTAATAAAATCACCGAACAATATTGGCAGGACAGGTAAGTAATTTCTAGTGGATTCATAAAATTGTGGTACGCGCGGTTTGTAATTGATCAAACAGGTTTGAAGGGTCCGGTTTTTGTCTTTTAACTGAAGTAAGTTTAGGCTGCCTATTTACAATTTGAAGAAAACTGCGAGTAATGTCGGACAGCAGCTTGCTAGTGTAAGCTGCGTAGCAAGTGCGGAGTTTACACTTGCAAGCCATGATTATTCCATTGCAGGGGTCTTGCTTTGGCCAATTAAAAAAAACCTATTACATGTTTTTTTCAAACTACGTATGAACTTATGTATTTTAAAATATGTGAATAAAAACCCGATATAGTTATATTCATTTATTTATTGACACATGAAACAATCTCGAATTGGTTGTCTTTATAATAATAACATGTTTGTCTTAATAACATGATGCGTAAATTATACTAACTGTGATTGATAAATTAACCCAACCCAAGGCAACGCGTAAGATTAATACTAGTGGAATACCCTGACCAGTTTAAAGGACGATGCGTAGAAACGTCCCCGCTACCCAACTGATTTGAAAAGTCAGTTAAAACATCTTAGTAAAGTTTTCTTTTACTATGGCGATATCTTTCTAAAGTGCTAGATATTCTGGGAAAATCGTGGTTGAATAATGTTATTTTGGTACAAATTCTTTTATTTTCTTCGATAAGAAACTAGTATTTTTTATAGATCTTTAAAAATCTACCAACTGGAGAGGGGACTGGGTCTCATACAAATTTGGTCAAGGGCCTTTACCTACGAATCGAGTAGACCGTACGTATATAAAGTCTAATTTTAACCGGTCAGGTTTCTATCTATTCTAATTAGGTGAAAATCAAAGCAAAAACAAAGTGCGTTTTAAAATAAAATGAATAATTACTTACAATTATTTATACTTTCTTGTAGGTATTACTTTACAATATCACTTTCAGTGCAGATCCCATTTAAGTGAAATAAAATGGGTGGTAATATCATTTTTAGCTTCCCTTATTTCTATAGTTATTCGAGCATTAGTAATACTACTGCAGTATTGCACTGATCATTGTGATGTTTTAACAGATCTTTAAAGTTTTAAAGTCAATAAATTATAATTAGCACCAAATGTACTGAAAATAATTGGAAGAGATGTACTTCACAATCGATAATTCATTCGTAATAATAATATATAAATCTTGAATAGTAGTCAATTTCATAATTTATACTTTAGTCGACATTTAATTTATATTCCGAAAAAAAATGGGCTCTCAAAGAGACCATTTTATCTAATTTCCTATAATCGTTGATAACTATCCAAGAGCCAACAATAAAAATACTGTAATAAATATGGAATGCTTGCTTATACCATGAAATTGAAACGGCGATAAATAAAATAAATTAGGTTTGCAACAGAAAAAAAACACATTTTAGTCCGATATACATAGACAGTTTTGAGCATGGCTTGGCATGAGCTCGGTTTACGACTTTCACAATTGTATGGAATCTGACAGTTGTAAGATGGAACTCAAACTTAGGTCGCACTCAAAACTGTCTATGAATATCGGCCTAACAATCTTGGATAGTATCAAGACCATGATTGCACAACATAATATTTTTTCATTCTTCAATTACACCACGTACTGATTTTAGCGTATTTACAAAAACAGATGCAATGTTAGAATTATTACGCCAACCGTCGCAGAATCCAGAACAAACCAAATGCCACATTGAGGCGACAGCGTCAAATAATTCAGCCGCACACGGATAACTTAAAAGTGTTTAGGAATGTTTGACATGGTTTTCTCGTTATAATTTTTTTCCTACTACGTAGGCTTATACTATAGTCCGTCAACGTCGTGCTTGCCGCACGCTAGGGGTACAGGCATGGCGGGGATGAGGGAATACGGTCTCGGCAGGGCTGCGGGTGGTGTGACGGGCGACGCGCACGCCTTTGTATAGAGTTACCTCGTCCCCGCCAACTCCTGTCACGCCGTGGGAGCGGCAAGCACGACGTTGACGGCTATAGGACCACAAATAGTCCATAATTGAGGATCTAACGCGACGCTTGTGTACTATAGGCATTGTAAATTGTTTGTAGCTACATTGATGTTGTCAATAAAATCGATCACGCCTTCTGGTCTGTTCTGTATTCTGAGTCAATACTATACACCGGGGCTGTTATTCATAAACGTGATTTAAAGTTAAGCCACCGTTAGGCTCCCTGTCCCTTTCTATCTTAACATTTTTAACGAAGTGTGAAAGGGATAGCAACACGATTTAAAGGAAGTGAGGTTTAAGAATAACAGCACAGAAGTGTACGACTTATAATATAATAGATATTAGAAAATTGATTTACCGAGTTTTCAATGGTCACCGACGACGGATATAGGTTTATGTGCAATTCAATAAAATATTGATATTAGCTAAAATGATTCGTGTAAAGTCGTACACTCCCAAATTACCGTCACTCTGAGTTTATTGTGAAACCCCAGAGTTCGATTACATTTACATAATATATTTATTTCCTAGGTTTTGTAAATATCTGTTTCGGGAAATGTCGGTACAAAGCTGAGGGTCGACCGCGACACTTTCATCCTTTCAGTTGTTTTAATTTTAATAGTTTTACCTCACTTTCACACTTAATTAAAAAAAAACGTTACGTTAGTAAGAGACCATAACTTTTATTCCGCGTTTATGAGTAGGTACGCACCAAACACTGTTGTCGCATTGCACCTACATTTCCCGACCTTCGTAAGTAAATGTCGAATCATACCGACATTTCCCGCCACAGACATTTCCCGCAACATATACATATTATTTTAATATCTATACATAAATATTCTGCTGCAACAGTTCATATCGAGAGCAGCGTTACCGTTTGGCGATGGTAAGTTACTAGAGTCCAAGTTGGCGAGACGTGTCTACGAAGAGATTTGAGTCAGTGAACCCAGTTTAAATTCTAGGCGGTGTTGGCGGAGCGTCGTCGTCACGGTCCTGAGAAAATAATGGTTTGTATGTTATACCCGACTAGAAAACGTCCCGGTCTCCACAGGGCGCACGGGCTCGCGCGGCAGCCTCGCCAAATGCTCGTTCGGTGTAGATGTGCTTCGGGGGTAATTTTGGCGGAATAATCCCAACGGGTCGAAGTGTCGTCAAAACGGTCAAAATGGTACCCTATCAAGATAAGATGAGACCTGACTGCTAAAAGCAAGACGGTAATGTTTTTCAGGCGTACATATGTATGTCGGTCTCATTGTGACCCCCTGTAGCCTCAAGCCCCTTGCACAGAAGGTAGGCACACTGCCGACTACTCCAGGAGGCCGTAAAAAACTAGACTAGGGGTCGGCATAACTATGCTAGGCGCCGTCATAACTAGGTTAGGGGTTGTCATAACTAGGCTATGGGTCATCATAACTAGGTAAGGGTCGTCATAAGTAGGCTAGGGGCATCATCACTAGGCTAGGGGTCGTCAAAACTAGGCTAGGGGCGTCATTACTAGGCTAGGGGTCGCCAAAAACTGGGCTACAGACGGGCGTCATTACTAGGCTAGGGTTCGTCAATCGTCATAACTAGGCTAGGGGTCATCATAACTAGGCTAGGGGTCGTCATAACTAGGCTAGGGGTCATCATAACTAGGCTAGGGGTCATCATATGTAGGCTAAGGGGCTTCAAAACTGAGCTAGGGGTCGTCATAACTAGGCTAGGGGTCATGATAACTAGGTTAGATGTCATAACTAAGCTAAGGGTCGTCATAACTTGACTAGTATTAGAACTTATAAGTCACCTGTGAGCGCGTGGGCTTTACGTCCTGTATCTGCCTCGTGCGTCGCGGCCGCATGGTGTACATAGCCACGGCCAGCGCGATCGTGAGGAACATCAACAGGAAGCTGTTGCCTGCAGACTCGGGGCGCGGCAGACCAGGCAACTGCTCCAGACACTCGCTGTCCGTGCAGTACGCTTGCCCTTGACGGAGCTGCAACGGTGAGACAGGTGGGAATCAGTAGGGGACGCACAGTGTAATCCTAAACTATTACTAAAAGTGACTCCAGGACGCGTTTTTTTAAAAGAAAACTAAGGCAGTTGTCCCACCGCCGGCGAGTAACTATCGGCTATTTTCTCGCTCAAGAAACGTACAATAATGCTTCGCGCACATTATGCCGGGCCGCAGCGTGTCGGGGCGGGCCGCAGCGCAGCGCAAAATGCTTACTTACCACATCGCACGGACGCAGATCCGCCTCGCAATAATGCGAGCCGCTGCGGCCCGACACAGTGTGCGATAGTTCATACAAATTATAAGCGGATTTATGCGCTCCGCCCCGACACGCTGCGGCCCGGACTTTAAATAGTATCCGTGTAAACAAAAGAGACGCATATATTAATAGTTGATCGCCGACTGTTCACACCGCACCGCCAGTGAGTAATCACTTCACTAGTTTGACGTCGAGCTATCAAAGATGTACTCGCTTAGCGATCAACTACACTGAGCGAGTATCGCTGCGTCTCTTTTGTTTATACGGTTTGAATTGCCAGAACACTCGCTTATAGCCGAGCTACAAAACTATCACTCGCCTCCTAGTTTCTAGCTTTACTCGCTCATCGCCGGCGGTGGGACAACTGCCTAAATCTGACAGGTCAAAATATTCTTTATCCCTTTCCTACACCAAGGTTCCTATAAGAAGGATGGCACTATTTTAAAACCCTCAAAGTTAGATTAAAGTTAGAAAACACCTGACAGAATCCCTATAATCATAGATTTCAAATTGTTGCTACCATTGTCACTCATATGCTACATTGCTAAAGAGTGAGTGGGACGAGAGGGGGCGAGATGCGAAAATCGCATCTTGATATGAGTAAGAAGTTAGTATTAAAACTTACAATTTACGTACGCAAGATATTACTTATACGAATAATTTGACCCCTAGTAAACAAAATGTATATATGTAAATACTATTGTTGTAAAATGTACATATTTTTATTTCAGGAAGTAAATGTATTTGTTTTAAATCATAAATAAAATAACAATATAGTTATACAACAGCCTACAGTAGAAAATGCATTATCGCTGTAATTGGAATGTATCCTTTGATAAGAACTCTTGGTGCCTACATTGTTAGTGTGACAAATTCTTTTATATGAATACATGTGCCATATGACTGCGAAGGTTTTGCCTTGGCAAAGATTTGTTACCAAAGAATCTTTTATTATTAAACCGATATTAAACAATCCACCATGAAATCAGGAGCATATATGAATAATTGAAGTAAATAAATAGCTAGGACTTATAAAATATAAAACAGACTTTTGTTAATCTGGGAATGAATAGGGGTATACAGATGTGCAAAAGGTAATGGAAATCCATAATATTGATAACAAAACTGTGTTCAGAATATTTAGAAATAAATAATGAGTATGCAATTAAAAATTGGTAAAACGGGCTCTTAATGACATCAGTGTTTAAATTAAATGTTAATCAGACAACTAATTGTTAACTGGTATTTAAAGGTAGTTTGTTTACAATGAACTCTAGAACATATTACTGGTGAAATATTTAGAATAAATTGACTGAATCTACCTACTTTGTGTAGGTAGTCTTGTAGATAAGAATATGGAGCAGTAACAGTCAAGTTCCTGCAATGCGGACAGTATTACACATAACATTGAGTCTTCTAGTAGAAAAATAGTACAAAGTTAAAATTGATCTAATAAGAAGACGAGAAGCCAGACTAACCTACTGCCTTAGGATCAGTTCAATGAATTTAACATGCAGGTCCCGTAGCATGGTGCCCATTTAGCGATTATTTGTCTGTTCAAGTCAAAATGTCCCTCTTGACTCTTGATTAATCAAGAGCTGAGAATAACCCATACATGTATCCATAAGTATATAAAAGAATAAATAATTAAGGTCATTTTTTCCCAAATGTTATGATCAGTTGTTGTACAAAATAGGCTTTTACAAGGTAAATATTGGTATAACGTAGAGCTGAGCATACTACGGAGTAAATTCGACACAATTACCAATTGAGGACGTGGTATTCGTCGCCCGATTATACAATGTCACAGACACAGATTAGGGTGTATTATGGTATGTGTAATACATGGGCGAAGGCCACAGATAGACTTACCAGATTGATTAGCCGACGCATCGCCAGCTCATGGTTCCACAGGCACTCGCACGGGTCCATTTCGTCTTCCATTTCTGCACAAAATATGGATCTAATAATTTCCAGCACAGCACGGAAATGGAAACTTTCCACACACAGACGACTTGAATTCAAAGGTTATCGTTAAGGAAAATGTACATTTTGTCACGGGTTATAAAGATGGGTTACGCCAATGCACTTTTGGGTACCAAATAGCACACCTTTGTTTTTATTTACAATAACAAAAAAACATTTGGTCAAGGATCTTCTGATGGAGAAAGCTATTAGAATAATGAGATTATTGTACCTGTTTGTTGAGTTTTATAGAAAATTAAACTACACTATGGAAATTGTTAACTGGTTTTGTAAGCACAGCTGTTAGCGAGTACACTCGCTTTGTTTTGGGAAAGATAAACCGATCGAAGTTATTGACAAATTATCTACGCCTTCGTCGACATTTCTGCAAAAGTGCAATGAATGAGTGCTTGTTGCTTTCTGATTGGTTGTCGTGTAATAATATAAGCCAATAGCAGAGCAGGGTGGCCAGTTTTCAAACATAATGTTGCCTAGAAAAAAAATACAAAATAATTTGGTAGAATTTTAAAACAGCCACTTCACAATGTCATCAACATAAAAATGTTCGACTCGGCGAGAGATAATCCTTTGTTTTCTGATGGAGCGAAAGAGGACTTCAAAGATCATATATTATATTATAAGTATCCAGTGCACGTGCACCGATGGCGCCGAGGAATCACAAACAAAAATTGCCTAAACGGTGGGTTTCTGGCTGCAGAAAACAAAAAAGAAAATTCTAATTATCTCCAAAATGGTTCACTTTTGCACAAGGCATTGCGCAAGGTTAAATTCATTGGTAATGACCTCCTCGGGGTCGAATTTCCAGTAACCCTGTATACTTAGCTACTTTAACTGGCCCCAATACGTAAAGGTAGGTAAAGGACTTAAAAAGACTGTTGATGATGGTGATAATATAAATTCCCTTACTTTACATTACAGCATATATACAGGACGCGGCGGCGGCGTCGCCTTTTACATCCGCCGCGGGCTTAAGGCTCGCATTGTTAAGCACCCGGAAGCACCAATTGAGCAGATGTGGCTCTCTTGTGTTGTCAACGGGTTGCGAGTGATCATCGAGACAGCGTATCGCCCGCCATGGGTCAATGTCGATACTTTCTTGGACGCACTCACATATTCCATAACATCTTTTAATAAGTGTGATCATGTGGTTCTTTTAGGCGATTTCAACATCAACATACTCGAGCCCGCTAAAGATATGACTATAAAACTAAACAATTTCTTATATTACACTGGGCTTAATCAAATGGTTGAGCAGCCAACTCATTTTTCAAAAGACGCCGAGACATTGATCGACTTAGTCTGTACTGATGCACGTGTGCGGGACATCTCGCCGGCCTTGTGCACAATGTGGTCAGTTATCAGAAGCCCGAGTATCTGTACAATAAGCTACAGTGGTGGTCGTTAGATGGGGATCTAATAAATATAATACTAGGGCTTCTCGATATTTGATCATTGTGAAACTGCACAGGACGGTAGCATTCAATGGTAGCTTTCGCCACCAGGCAACAAAATGCTGCAACAATCTCCCCCCACCTGTTCAGCGCAAGGATATTAGTAAACAAACATTCAAAAATCATCGTAAAATTATTATTTTCGGAAAACAAAAGTCTGGCTTGCCGTAGCGACTGCTGCCCTACAATACAATTTTGTCATCCCCATAATTTGTCATCATTATTCATCCTTTCATTAGATACTTATAGAAACATGCTTCTTCACATACACCTTTAATTTACTCTCATATTTCACTGTTTTTTTTCTGCTGTGCTGTTTGCTGCGTTTGCTTATAATTATTATTTATATAATATTTATATTATTACTTAAGTATTAATTTCTTCCACACTGTTACTCCCCTTCGCTCTACGCTGTCATTCAACTTCTACTACTAAAATTTATCTTGTTATTACTTATTAATCTTTCTGTCGTTTGGTTGCGCTGCCGACCGTGGTCCACGTCTCAGCGGAAGACCAGCGCTCCGGCCTCGGACAGAGCACATGCTGAGCTGGGACCTGTTTGGCACTGCTACACGCACCGTAGTTATACCTATATTTCATTATTTTATAAGTTTTTCTATACAATATGTATGTATGTGTGCTGTGTTGCGTCAAATAAATGTTCATTCATTAATTCATATAATAAGGCATAAGTTGAAAGGATGGGGGTAGTATACTTGATTCACGTCCTGCCTGGGGTAATTCACCCGGGTGCATTAAGTACACGGGTTCATATTGGGCATCGCCTAATTACAACTTTTCGATAAAAATAATTCAACGTCTCGAACTCGGTATTTTAAATGTATGGAAACTCACAATTCTGAATACCTAAGTAAGTTGAAATGAACTCATGCATACCTACAGTATATAAAAAAATAAAAGCAGACTTTCATATTTAGATACCTACTTAGACTTAGGTTGGTTGCGTATATGTATAAGAAAAATGTATAACATGTGTATAATGTGTTACCCGAGGAAATAAAGATAATACATGACATTAAAATATTTAAATCTAATTTACAATTGGCTATTAGATCACTGTTACTAAGTATACCGTTACCGAATATTTAAATTCCTCTCACCGACATTTGTACCACATGACATTTACATTAATTATTTTTATTTCTTCTGACATTTTTATTGATTATTTAATTGCAAAACTTTGCACGCTTGTATACAAGTAGAATACTGTACTGGACAATTCAATTCACCATCCTGAGATTTCATGTATTCTGGCAAATAAATGATTTGATTTGATACTATTTCGAAAAATGGCGACTAGGTACCTAACCATTCGATCGCCTTTTGTTTATGTACTTAAACTTATAGATGATGAAACGTTTGGTCGCCGACTGAAATACCTTTTATTGTATAGTAAATTGTATTCCTTTATGGAATTTGACTTATTAATGTTAAAATCACAATTTATGCAATGCATAATATTTTTACATACATAGTTATTATTATTTTATTTTAATTTGACGATCAAATTACTAATGTGTATTTTAAGTATTGACATAACTGTAAAAATGACATTGGAGTCTGAAATAAATTAATCTAATCTACTTATGGGTATCCGTCTCTTAAAACGAAGAGATTACTTACACGTACCTTTACGCATTATACTCAGATGGCTGAGGCTCACAAAACATGAACCACTACACCATACCATCACACAGTGCCGTAACTAGGGCGGTGCCAGCGGTGCCCAGGCACAGGGCGCAGAAATAACCAGACCAGTATCTAGTTTTGGGTCATGCATGGTAGTTAGTAGGTTCATTTTGTTTTATGGTGTAGACGCGCCCTACTGTACTATCTATATAATATTTTTCAAGCGGTCTTGAAACAACAACACTTTCGAATAATCAAATTTTATCTTAATAAATCTACTAAGTACCTAATAATTATCTACCTAATTCTAGGCACGTCGTCGTCTAGACCCGTCCCGCGCGGCAGCTATAGCGAGGCTCAGGCGCTGGGCAAAATACTTATATTTGATTTTTCTGTTTTATATGTATAAATTGTTTAATAAATTTACTAAGTACCCACGTAAACAAAAAATTGATAGATTTATTTTTATGCACATTTGTCCATTTTATTGCCAGAGCATTTTTCAAGGGCGCAGTTTTGAAAGCTCGCACCGGGCGCATAAAAGACTAGTTACGGCACTGCCATCACACACTTGAACTTGTAACACACTAGAAAGACGTAATACACTAGAAGTGTTATTAGGGTTAGTTTACAACACAGACAAAACTCTATGGGATTAGGAAATAAATTTTACGAAATAATTTTATTATTATTTATTTATTTATTTATTGTATTAGGTTGAGAAGACAAAAAAAAACAACTTAATCCTACTTAAAATCTACTCAAAATATTTTTTAGATGTTTAATTATGACTAATTAATGAGAGATCCTTGCAACTTAGAAATTCTTGAAAAAGTAAAGCTATAAAATCAATTGCTTTGGAATATACTTCCAACCCAAATGTAAGTGCTTACAGAAAATCAATTGACTAGATGTCCCATAGTAGGGCGGAAGTTGGCTTATGGGCGTGGTCTATCGGCGCCGCCCACCGTAGCACGGGCCGCCCGCCCACGACTAATTAATTTCTTGTGCTATTATTCATAAACCTAGTTAAACCTCACTTCCATTAAATCATGTTGCTATCCCTTTCACACTTCCTTAAAAAAGGTTTAGATAGCTTATCGTTTAAGTTAACTATTAACATATTCATTAATTCAATTCAAATACACTTTCATCATCATCATCAGCCCGTATCAGTCCACTGCTGGACGTAGGCCTCTCCCAAAGCGCGCCAATCAACCCTACTCTCGGCCCTCTGCATCCAGGCCCTGCCAGCCATTTTGCGAAGGTCATCCCTCCATCTGGTCTGGGGGCGTCCCACACTACGTTTACCCGTTCGTGGCCTCCATTCGAGAACTCGTCTACCCCATCGGTTATCGGTTCTACGACAGATGTGACCAGCCCACTGCCACTTCAGTTTACTGATTCTATGAGCAATGTCAACCACTTTTGTCTTCTGGCGGATATACTCGTTTCTTATTCTATCTAACAGACAAATTCCGAGCATAGCTCTTTCCATAGCTCGCTGAGCGACTTTGAACTTGTGGGCCAGTCTCACCGTCAATGTCCACGTTTCGGCTCCGTAGGTCATCACTGGCAGGACGCACTGGTTGAAGACCTTAGTTTTTAGGCATTGTGGTATTGAAGACGAGAAGATATGACGTAGCTTCCCAAACGCTGCCCAGCCCAGCTGAATTCTCCTGTCACTCTCTTTCTCGAAGTTGTTCCTACCCAGCTGCAGAGTTTGTCCTAAGTAGACATATTTCTGAACAACTTCGAGGACCGTGGCATCGACTACTACTGGTTCCGGGACGACCGAAAATACACTTTATTGTACATAAAATACACTAACAATTACAATACAGGAATACAGAACAGCATGTACAAGTTTGGCGGCCTTATCGCTAAAAGCGATTTCTTCCCGGCAACCAACTGTTGAGGGAATTTAATAATAGTAAAATAAGAGACGCAGTGGTAGAAATACCGGAAGAATAAAATGAAAAACAATTAAAAATTAAATGATATTTACAAAGAGCAGGAATATACATTATATAAATGAAATAAATAAAGGTATACTTAAATAATAAAATAATGAATTTTACAGTACTTACATATAAGTATATTATACAAGTACTTACACTACGTACATACACTACATATAAGTGTATATGTGTCGTATATGTAAATATGTAGGTACTTAATATAATGTAGAAACGGATCAATTAAAATTAGATTTTTTTCTCTTCAAATTCATACCATTCACTGCATGTGTTTACATTCGTTCTAACACTGTGTTCTCATCTTTCCACTAGCCGTTAAAAAAAATGTTCAATTAATTGAGCATATTTTCAATAAATCCATAATCAAACCTTTGACTCTTGTGTAACCGCCGTTTAAGGCGTGAATTTAGCTCGGTTGCTGGGCGGGCACGATGGCGAAGTTGGGAAGAAAATTCTGTGGGCGTCTGCGTGGAGATTCCTCAAGGCAACTCCGGGAGGCTAAATCACGCCCCTCGCCGGCGCTGGGGGACCGACGCGACGAGCCGCCACTCTCCTCCGAGCTGCCGCCGCACGGAGATGGCGCGAGTGCTTCGTCCGCCGAGCCGCAAGTGAGTACCACGCCTTATAATATTAAAAAACTTGAAATTTTTCAATCTTCGGTGCAGTTTGCAAGAGTTGTCTCTTTATGTTTTATTTGTGGAGTGGCATATCAGAAAAATAAAGTTAAAATATTTATAAGTTTAAACTTATACCTAGTTAATAAGTTAGTTCGCGATTTCTCTTTGTTGATTATATTTTAATCGACAAAGAATTTAATTAGGTAGGTATCGTTGCACACAAAGTAAATTACCTAAGCTCAGAAATATAAAAATACACGGTTTGAACGTTTTATTCAAAAATAACTTTATTGAAGACTCTATAGAATAGATATGAGCGGATTGACGGTCCTTTGATCTTTAAAATGTTTAATAGTGGTATATTCATGTACAAGTAAAATTAATGTAATTTTCCCGAAAAATGTCGGTGATAAATGAACAACGTGTGGAGCAATCGAATTAAATTTATTATAGAACTCTCCAGCCGTAACCGGAGCTTCGTAAAAAGTTTTGACGAAGGCTTTTTTCACTAGGTACGGTGGAACACAGAGAAAGGTGTACAGGAGAGTTTTTAAGGTTGAGATTTTCTCAAAAACTACTATGCAAAACTGCTGACCTATTGCAAAAATTCTTTCATTGTTTGTTAGATAAAAATTAAAACTATGTAACTGTAAAAGAGTTATTAAATTCGGTCTAGTTATTTTTTGAGATAATCTCAACCTTATTGAGGCTCCCTGTATACTTATCTCTGTCTTCGACCGACTGTACCTACTACATACATCTATATCCGCAATCCGCATCCCCAGTATGCCGTCAATCGGCTTAGCCACTTCTCTATAATAGAAAACATTGAAAAGCGTCACACAGCTGTTCAACAGCCATCACCAGTTTAATCTCATCAACGTACAAGAAAAATCATCCTCCGTCCAGGGTTGCAGCCAATATCAGAATGTAGTCAAGTGAACAATATTTCAAAAGCTTAATTATCTTTTGTCCTAACTAATTTTAGGATTTAATAAAGCGACTTCAGGTTCTACCACAAAAACAAGCCACGATAATTAATTCGGTGCTATATTTACTAATATCAATCCTCCTCCTCCTTGCGTCGTATTCCTCATTGCTGATGGTCGTGACCCCTCTGGATCATCTTTTCTCTGATGATATTGCGCAATCTGCTCCTATCTTCGGCGACGTGAAGAACATCGTAAAAACCGGTATCGAGATTGGTACGGATCTGATCGGACCAACGTATAATATTGTCAATCCACACTTGGCTAGGATTTTTGGATTCATCGAAGTTGCAGCACATTGATTTTTCCATTGGTAATTTCGCTTTTGAGAGTCATTGAATTGGCTCTGCCCTTAGATGTCTAATACAACTCTTCAAGAATGGTAGATTAAAAAAAATTGTACTGCAGTCTAGTCTTTTGAGTGGGCAATATCTATCAGGTTTCATAGTGCGTTGCGATGATAATTTTTATGAGGTGGCGCTCTCAGTCGTCCTTTTAAACTATTCGCCTTTGAGAATCAGGTTAGGAGAGCTAGGCACAAGGCCTTTTTTCGGTTATGGCCCCAGATAAGTTTTATTTATGCCAGAAAAAAGGATATAAGTAAATACTACGCTTAAGATTACGCTCTTGAATCTCGGCTTTAGTTCAAAACCTTTTTTTTAATAATTCAGTTGTTTACAATATAACTAGTACGGCTCGATGAAAGGTCGTATCATTAAATATAGCATTAACTTACCGGCTACAACGTCCAAAGGTTCATGTCCATCATATAGACAATTTATAAAACTAATAATAAATACGTTGGAAAATGGTATTTTTTAATTTTTTAACAATTCGACAGTCGACAGCGATTTGTGATAAATTCAAATTGTGACGAATTGCGAATTGGACGAATTGCATTTATGTCGAAGGCGCGCAATCCCTTTCGTCGTGTTCGTTTTTATTGTAACAAGTACTTATGCATCATTTTCGCAAGTTTTAATAAACGATAAAAACGCAGTAATGTACTTACGATACGATGACGAAATCGACGAAGGTCGCGGTCGACCCCCAGTGTGCAGAAAAATATTTTCAAACCGACGAAGTTTAATTCGGTGGGTATGAACGTAAATCCAATTTGTCGACTAGTGGCGACTGGCGAGGCAGTCGGTGACGAAGAGCTTTTTCGCGAACGAAATCGCCCGCTGGACTGGACGTGACAGCCGCGCCGCCGAAAATGATCGAGGACTCTGCTAGGGTTGGCACTATTTTGTAATTTCACCGAATGTAAAGAATATTTTTTTTACCGAATTGATACCGAATTATAGGCGTATCACGGGGTGATACTTCCATGGTTGGAACGGAATAATTCGGAATTCAATAAAAATAAATTGAGATAAATGGTATAGAGCATATCAAATGTAACACAGATACTCTATACGAAATGAAAAGTGAAGTGAAACGGGCCTCGACCTGTATAATAATAAAAACTGTGGTTTAATTTGTAAGTTCCTGAACCGCCGATTTAAACCATCTTATGGCGATTCCAGAGTGACGCACGCTAAATTTATCTAATAGTCACTTTTCAATCCATTTCCGGCGTACCGTCTACTTTTACTCGATGTAGCATATTATGATATGAGTGAGAGTTTGCGTTTTATGTTAGATTTGCGGCTACGACATCTAATGTCGTAAGTCCAGCTAAATCGCGTTTAGTATTACGAAGATCATAACTTTTTAAACAGCGGAAGCTAACACAAGCCCAAGCAATCTTAATTATTATACAAACTAAACCCGCGTTTGACTTAATTCTCAGTTGATGCAGAGTGATGAGAAAGTTTTGACCTAAAACCCAAAAATACAAATCAAGATGTCCGTCGGTTAAAGAGAAAACAAAGCGACAACCCTAGGTTTAAAACAGGCCCGTTGGAGAGTGCCCTACGTCAGTTCGCGTTAACATTTGTCACTTCATTATGAGCGGTCAGCGTCCGGTCAGTAATGGAGAGTCGAGAGGTCGCGCTTGTTTCCAGGCTTTTAATTAACCTCGGCGTAACGGGAACTTGATTTAAGGGTTTCCTATTAATAGACGGTTTGGAATAGTTCAGTAGAAACATAAAATAACGGAGAAACGCTTTGGACTTTGCGCGTATTGTCTCATTTCAGACGCCTAAGGGGAGTTTCGTAACTTTTTAAACTTGATTTTTCAAACTTTTAGATAAGATGCACCGAAATCAGAGAAAAGTACTTATATGATCTATATTATAAGGTTAACAGTTTAGAGTCACACTATGTAATTGTAAACAATTTTAAAAATCATCAATTTTCTTAAAGAAAGTCTTTAATGCCCCATAAAGGATTAACTTAGGTACCAAGATCTATTGTTATTTACGTAGTGTCGTCTTCCCCAGGGTGTGGCGGCCTCCTGTCGCTGTGCAGTAGGATGGCTCTGAAGACGCCCACGCCAGTCGGCGGCGAGCGCGAGACCTGGGGCAAGAAGGTGGACTTCCTCCTCTCAGTCATCGGGTTCGCCGTTGACCTCGCCAATGTCTGGCGCTTCCCTTACCTCTGCTACAAGAATGGCGGCGGTAAGTATACTTAAGATAAGTGCGTTCTTATGTGGATACCTCGGAGGGTGAGCGGACCACCGGGAAGTTGCTGGTTCGGTGTGGACCAGGAAACCTTGGGATCCGGACACATTTAGGATTCATGGAGGGACAGTTACCCCTACAGTATGCTGAGGAATAAGAAGAGATTTTTTTAAATAACCTATAGGTCTTCCCACTGCTTGGCAAAGGTCAAGAAGAAGAAGAGATTTACATACTTAACATTAAATATCTATCTAATTATTATGTATCTCTCCAGGTTTCACGGGTTTAACCCGGTCCTTTGAAAGGCTTGCACGGAGACATAGGTCCAACGCGTAGATAACTATATGATGCACCTAGCGGGACCCGTCTCTGAACGCATCAGAATGCACTCAATAACAGACCCCATCAGGTGCATAAACTATTGCAGTGATTAGAAATTACAACTTAATTGGGGCTATTGGTTTGGGGTGTTGGTGGGTCAGTCAGTCTGGTCTATAGAGCGAGACGTCGGACACCTGCCATGATCACATTGTCTCGAAGTTATGAAAAATAATTAATAATTATTATTTAATTATGAACATGCAGCCCATCGCTATATGTCCATTTCACAGTGTTTGTAAAGTCTATCACTTAGTGGTATTCTTCTTCAGATTTTAAAATACTTGTCTAATTTGTTTTTCGCTTGCAAAGTACCGATTTCATGTCTATTGGGTATGTGGTCTGTGTTTGGTTAGGACCATAATTACGTACGTTTAGAGCACTAACCTTGATACCCTTAGTAATAATTGTAATACCGGTGAATTCCGAATGCGCCCATTGTGCATTGAGATAAGCGAGATAAGTGTAGATATCTCCGTAGTGCGCGACGGAAACTGAAAACCCAGTGTCTTTCTCGAGAGAAAAAGGGTCTAAAAAGTGCACGTGAAGAGAATGCCTGTATTGTGTGGGAGTGCATAGAGTGCAGTCACTTCGAATGTCACGCGAGAGAAGCCACGGAGAGCACAATTAACGTGACAAGTGGCACTTAAGGACCACGCGAGAGCTGTCGCCTAGTAGAGGTTGATATCGCATGCAGATTGTAATAAAATCAAGTTTGAGCTTAGTATCTATGACTCTGCAAATTATTATGAATTATGTAAACGGTTTAAAACCACTTTTTGGGTTGATGCCAGTGTTTAGACCTACAGTTTCGTCCGCTTTGGATGGTCTTTTCAAGGCGCGCCACGAAATTTTTGTAACTTACTTAACCTCTCGAAAAAATCCAGTGTGATCACGTATTGTTTCGACTTTTCACCACAGAATAATAAATAGTTAGGGCCATTTGGCCAGCATTTGCAATAAAACATAATCCAAGAGTTAGTGACTTACCCCTGAAAAACGTATGGCGTTTTTACGAGTTTTGTCGGTATAGCTCTCTATTATTGCAAGTCGGCCGTTTATTAATCTGTTCTTTGGATTCAATCCTATTCTATTCTTATTTGAATGGCTTCTACTCTTGTTCAAGAGATAATTTCACCAATGTCAAGTTATTCAGAGTATACATGTAAATATAAAATTAAACGAATAAGAAATCAATCCGCCATTTCAAAATGATGGCGGATCTCTTATCGGATGCAATCCTGTAATTTCCTCGTCCACAGTCTATTTTTAAACCCACTTTTCTACTTCGTATGAAGTTTTTACGAGTTAAGTCGGTAACTCTCTATTATTGCAGTGTACCTTTATTGATCTGTTCTTTGGATTCAATCCTGCAATTTCCTCGTCCGCAGTCTATTTTTAAAACCACTTTTCTACTTCACCCAATTTGCATTGCAAATGAACCAATTGATACGATGCACCAAAGTCTCGTCTTACATTGTAAGCCACTGTAACTATCTTGGTACTGCGTAGTGACTTCATTAGACTTTGGAGCACGTCTGATTGCGTTGCACGCGGCGTGTAGGGTCCTCGAGGCATAATAGCCGGTTAACAATCGCCTTGCCTTGTGCCTCGCCTCGCACTCCGGCGCCTCGAGTGCCCAGGCTTACACCTGACGCTTAATTGACGGAGCTATTCACTGCATACTCGGCCGTACGTGGAATCTGGAGTTCAGGTGCACGTAATTCGGTATGTGAATATGAAGTTACAAGTTGTTATGAGTCTGCGATCAGTGGGTTTCCCATTTCGTTTAACGGCTATCAATTTTGATAGAGATTCTATTTTTGATGTCAAAAATTGCTCAGAAATTATTGGAAAGGATTAAATTCCTCTTGCATTATACCTATTTTATTTGTACCTTAAGATCATATATCTACAAATAAAGAATTCCGCCAAAATTAGGCGAAAATCTGTGTTTCACACATACGAAAGTTTCATGAAAGAAAAAAAATTCATGTTAAATTTTTTTTTTCAATTTAAAATTTAAAAGTTTCATGGAAAGTTTGGATACTTATTAATTAACTACTTTATTCAGGCGTACTGTGTTATACACTGATATTCATTTTCGGAATTCATGTTAAAATTGTATAAATTTTTGTTAAAAATAGTCCACTCTCATTAATTACCATCGCTCTCATAAATTTTCTTATTTAATCAAGTTTTCTCTCCTCAATATCTTTCTTCCTCAGTGTTGTTCATCTATGCATTCATTTCCTTTCCGCTGTAGTTACGTAACTATTTCAGCCATATATTCATTTCCAAAAACCAATACAACGAAATATGATAATTCGCCACCAAAACATTTTTGTCTAGAATCTCTATTTCACGAACTATTTTAAGATTTCTTTTACGGTATTATTTTGCTGCTCAGAATACCTAAGGCATAAGGGAAATTCCCCTTTAACCACACGTCGTAGGCAGACACCTAAACATGAATGCGAGGAACTAAGGTCCAGTGGCATTACAAGAGACCATACGTCTTCCAAACCGGAAATGAGAGCTGCAGGCTGGCTGGCAGTCGCAGCCGCGCGACCGGAAACACCGCAAATTAGATTTGTTTGTCCTCAGTGAAGACCATTTAAAACTAGAATAGCTTTGAATTGTTTTCCAATGTGCCTTTGACAGTTCCAATCTCTTGACTACACTCTCGGAAATATAATTCTTAGGTTGAGACAATCTCTATCTCATATTTACATATGTAGTAATCTGGTAGTAGTAGGTTTCTGTGTAGATTTATGTATGCATGCAAAAACGTTGCAATCTAAACCGAGGCCCAAATCAACTGTCTTATTTTGTAAACAAAAACTACCCTCCCCTACTAACATTTTAAGCTATCCTGTGATTATTGCATAGTTATTATTAGATCGGATTACTTTATTTTCACAATTATGATCACATTCAATCAATCAGTTCCTTCAGCTTTACATCACAACAGGTAATTAGACGATCATATTTGTTTACAAAATAAGACACTTGATTTGGGCTCCGGTATAGGCCGTATTGCGATTGTCGCATATAGCTATATCGATCGCCTGTGCAATAAAGTGTCTTTATTTTGAGACCAAATAAAAAGGAAAATTACGTCAATTTGGTTGAAGAATCATAAAGATTCTAATAATTTTATAATAGGTATCTACCATAGAATAACTCACAGTGCTACGACTCTAATTAGAATAGGATGTTGTAACGGGGCTACGAGCGTGTGCTACGCTGTTCGTAGCGTAACCTTTGAAACGAGTTTTATTTTGGAAAAGCAGTAAAGTTTTTAGTCTTTGAAAGGTTCGTAATTTGTCGAGTTTATAAGGATAAAAGTTGCCTATGGTCGGTCAGTGGAAAATATTAGTCCTTGCCGTTTTTTATGTGTATTTATTATATGGGAAGAAAATGCGACGAAAACTCAACCTCATATAAATTAGATCAGACGATTTGTCTGCTGTATTCATTAATATTAAACATATTAAAATTAAAGGTAAACCATCATGTTATAATAATTATACAAATAAATTGTAAAAATTGTAAATTAATACAAAAATAAAAAATCTTTATAAAATAATCTTTAAATTCTGCATTGACGTTTATTCTCCTCGCTTATCGTATGAGGCTCACATTTCGCATTTGAATGGCTACTCAAGCCTTCAAATGCATGCGAAATGTGAGCCTCATACGATATATCCTTATAAAAGCAAGCCTGCTTTTACGTGGATGGATGAAGCGATGAAGTGTGGTTTTTCGTCGGCCATAGTCGACGGATATACTCCTTCATTAGTAACAAATCTACAGACTTGGAGCCACCGATCACAGGTCCAGGGAATACATAAGATAATTCCATCAGCAGGTCATCGTCCAAAGGAATTCCATCGGCTTGTGTACGCTCGATCAAATCTTTGACCGAAATAGTCCGTTCAAACTCTTCGTTAAGTTTCAAAAAGTACACCGCCACATCTACTTTTCCACGTTCAATTGAGTTTCCTAAGTAAACGGCTCTGCGTAATATAATTCCTCTGGTATCAGGTTCTGGCACAGTCCAGGATCTCATCAAATACCCATAAGTCACCACGAAATTCTTGCGAGCCTTCATATTCTTTACCCTTTCTAGACACATTAAGAATTTTTTATCCACACATATGTTTTCAAGGTTCAGATTCTCTATTTTCACCCGCGGTTGTAGCATCTTCATAATAACAGAATTAACATCTGAAAGGCTTAAGGGATTGAAAGACAGGTCCAACGTTCTTAAGCATTTAGCTTTTGTTAGATCAGAAATGATCATCTCTATCTCCTCGCCGCGCAATCTGTTGTTACTTAGATTTAAAACCGTCAGCGTTGGAATTAGGACTACTTTCTTTAGTGCATGAGCTACACGCGTGCCTTCCACGGCATTCCAAGAGAGATTTAGGCCTTCCAGTACTTTACTGTCTCCGAGACGATCGAGCATCTTAGCTAGTGTCGGACCATGGAAGAAATTATTCCATGATAAGTCTATACTTGTAAAACTGTTATTGTCTTCCAGTAGTGTGGTGAACATTTCAGCTGTCTTTGTGCTAAGACTATTGTAACTTAAATTCACTCGCTGAATAGTAATACCACACATTTGTGTTGCGAGAACCTCTCCACCCTCATCGTCTAAACAATTTTTGGATATGTTCAATGTGTTAAGAGTCTGGTATATATGTAAATGCTGGCCCAACCGTCGCATCCCCGAAGCACCTATGCGGCAACCCGCTAAATTCAACTCTTCTATTGTTGTGTTGTATCTGAATAGTTCTCCGAGATGGAAACAGGCATCGTCGTCCAAGAAATTTTCAGACAGGTTTAAACAGCGGACGTGTTGATTGTAATGTAACGCCATTGCTATTGCACGAATACCTTTACTATCCAAGCCATAGTATCTCAAGTTGATTTCTTTGTTGAGGAGGTTTTTGTAAAATAGGTTTATTGGACAGGTGTTCATTTCTGCACATAGTATTAGGTACAGTTCTCGGCCATCTTCGGGATAAATGACTGGTTCTTTGGGTTCTAATAGTGCGTGTTCGATGCCTGGGTCTGTGACAGAGGGGTAAGGGGCAAGTGGGTGGTTAAGCATGTCGCTGTCAGACATAGGGATGTAGGCCGCACAGATTTCTGATTCCAGGGGTGAGTACAAACCCTGTGCCCTTAGCATCATCTTTCTGTTTTCCCCTGATGTGACCACGTCGAGGGAGGACCACTCGATCTCGGGCGGATCTTCTGGCGAACATGTCTCGGAGTAGTCTTCTTTCTTTGCTACGAACAGCAGCTGCGTTTGTTGGCTGCCACTGGCGGATATGCTGCTTTTACTGTGTGACATGTTGTTTGTAGGTTGTATAAAATAAATTAAGAAAAACTTAATAAATCTGCTGTAAACTGTAAAGGTAAAAAATAATAAAAATAAATAAACAATATGATCAACCGTGATGTCAATAATGTGAGTAATTTTTGACATGGTTTGGCATGGCATGAATGAAAGAAGTTTTAAACGAAACTTCTTTTCAAAAAAGTAAAATATAAAAAATCATCTTCAAGAAGTTTAAGATGATTTTGATATAAGTAATTTTATGTAACAGATATAAATAACAATAACTTAACATTATTTCTATGAATGTTGTCGATTTTTAACTTACACACATAGATACAGCCAAGTCATAGAAACAGCCTTATGAAATACCTGTATTCTGTAACGGAAAGGGTGAACAGGTGAAACCTTTGTTCGCGAATTTGTGACTTTACATTCTGTACCGATCAACTAATCAATTTGTGCGAGATTAATTTTTATATCTCGCAAAGTTATACAACAACAGTTTTTCAGTTACTACACACGCTTCCTTCGGCTTACCATATCCGTTATACTCTGTATCGTATAAAATAATATCACTACACTACGGTCCAAACTTTCTGCAACGCAATATAACTTTTTGCCCGTCCTTGTACTGACACAAAGTTTTCGCCGCACACTAATTGCATCCCGTCTGCCTTGCAAGAGCCAAGAGTCAGTAATTGTCAATCAAAACGTGCCCTTTACGCCGCTTAAACTTCGTTAGCTCCTCGATGCAGGAAAATTAGTAACGCAATAATGGGAGAGGGTAATAATATAATGGAGTGGGAGGTCATCTAGCGCCAGAGGACGGGCCGATCGGGCCTTGATCGAATTATATCGCAATTCCACGACGGAGTTCGCAGGGCCGCTATTGGAAGGCCCTGGTTTAAATTTATGAGAAATTTATCAGTTATGTAGGATTTTTCTCAATGAAGGTTATCTTAATAGGGGATAGATGCCTATAATACATACAATACAACGCCCGTTAGAGACCTGCCCCCTAGCCAAGCCAAGTGATATTGACTTTTAAATTCAATAACGCCAGTAGAAACGTATGGGAGTGACATTTGCTATTTCGTTCGTAAATATCAATCGTATCTATTTTTCTTTCTATTCTATTATTCAATGACACTGGCTAAGGACTGATCGATATCGCAAAATTAAGAAGTTAAAATATCGAAATCCTAAAAAAGATATGAGGAAATATTCCAATTCCAACCTCTTAATGCCAAACCAGATGTTTTGTTCTTAAATTACTACTTATAATTTTAATTATCTAACATCTTTTATATTTTAGGTAATGTCATTAATGGCTATGTTAGCTTAGTTCCTCATAAAGAAGTTACTCGAGTCCTAATAATTTTATTGTTGTGGTATGTTATTTTCACATAATTCACAGTTTTTCTTTTCCTATCTTATTTTAAATGAATGGGAAAAATATGTCTAAATTGAAATATGGAAATATTATTAAATATGCGTTGTTGCTTTTAAATAAGATACGTCTCTGTAAACATTGTCCATGCTTGAAATATGATCTAGTCTTACTTCCGGCAGTGCCCTGGGAGAGAGATTGGATCCGGAAATTTATTTAGTATCGCTTTATGATACACTCTCTTTTAAATGAGGATATGCTTAGCTTGAACAGCACATAGGTAAATAGCTGTGATCTATTGAACATAGATAAGTAAAGGTAACACCGGTAACACCCATTGTAGTTAAAATTCGAAAAAAAGTACGTCTCATCATATAATCAAGTAAGGTAGATCTTAGATCAAGAACCTAAGTAGATAAATGGTCAAAAACGCCAAATAATCATGTCGAAAGTCACATTTATTTTAGCAAAAATGGAAAAGTTGTATAACAAAAGTTTCTATAAGACTCTCCATTTGTATTATATTGTCTTGATCTAAGAAAAATGAATCTTGCTTCAAGAAATCATTATTTACCGAATCTCCTCAGCGTTGACACCTTTTCCTTGCAAAGTGGTGTAGGTAAATGTAAATTCAAAAAATATATTGACGTGCAAAAATGTACTCAACGTGCTTACTAATAAAGTAATTTGACTTTGAATACAATTTTAAAGAAAAATATTATTCATCAAGTAAGTAAACAATAATTTCCCTATTTGCGTTTTTTTTACCATCTAGGTTGTTGATTGAATGAGTTAATTCTCTCTCGTATAAGTACTTTTATTTCTTATTTTGAACTCTCTCTGCCTAGAACTATGTTGATTCTCCTTATGTTATCGTAATCAATCAGAGCACTAAACCCGAAATTGTATGGTCAGTAGCTCGCATACTCAGCGTATGTCCGCACTAATTGATTGTGGGCACTTCATCACGCCACCCTTGCAGTCGCCATCCATCATCATTCGCTGACGTATTATGGGACCACACTCGGAGCACTAGCGCAGTAGTGTGATTGATACTGGAGAATTCGTACTTATGTTAATTGATAGGTAGTGAAATAAGAAAGAAACAGATTTATTTAACACACAACAAATGGGAATAACGAAACGTCACGTACGGAAAAACAATACTTACATGGAAAAATTTAAATATTTATTCAGTAATAAGCTAAAATACAAACAAATAACAATAAAAACTAATACCTATATAACAAATAAAACTTAAAATCATTTACATAAATTACTTAATTAATTAATTCAATAACCCGCCCCTTGTCGTACCCGGTGCAAAGGTGCCCATATCGCTCGCGGCAAGGCCGCGCTGTATAGCTATGGCCAACCTTTGCACCAGGTAGGACACGGAGCGAGAGTCACAACTCCTCTTTACATGGAAAAATAATAACTGGATTATATCTTATTTTACATATACAATTTTTACATTTTTGTGTGTCTCTGACTGCCGTCTTTTCATTACTTCAACGCCAAGATCCACTTTGGATCACTGTGCCAAGAGTTAGTATAGTAGTAAAAGTAAAACGTCACGTGGTCCGATCGCATAGTTCATAGAGAGAGACCTATCGAACTACTTATGTGGAAAGCCAAAAGTAAAATGTTTTTATTATTATTAACACTTTATTGTATACACACTGGATATTTACATTATAACATAGATAAGAAAAGACATATACAAAGGGCGTAACTTATCTCTATCAGAGATTTCTTCCAGCAAACCCCATGAAGCGACAATTTGAGATGAAAGGTAGGCATAGTGTGTACCGTTATAATAATAAATAAATACTTATACATATACAACTTACAAATATAAAACTATACCTACATTATAACATAATACTATATATTATATACATACTCATATCTAAAACATTTTTTTTGCAATCATGCGTGATTATTTACTCAACATGAGTCATGAACCCTGTCAGACTGTCTGGAATTGAGGACTATGTTTGGAAGTGAGACCGTGAAATAATCTTAAAACCATTCTCCATATCCTCTCTTGCATTATGGCTATCAAATTAACCTCAATCTATACCATTTACATTTATATCCCTCGTGAAACAATTCCAATTGCTCTAAATGTCTGCAGAGATGATTTAATACTATCTCTTGCAAATCTCATAATACCCAATCATCCGGGAGCTCCCTCGGGAATGCCCGGCTCGGTATCGAACGATTTGATTACTTAGACCCGCACCTTGCGAGACCTACAATTCTATTAGAATTGTCTTAACAAATTCGCCAGTTCGAGATTTTAAATTCGCCTTCTCATTTCAATAAAGGAATTGAAATTACTGGGTGAAAAGATTTTCGGTAATAATTAGGTACAGTCCACAGCAGATCAATGGTAACATTTGCAGTACGATTTCAAGTCTTACGACGCAAATAATAAGAACTGTCAAAAGTAAAAAGTGTTACCATTGATATGCTGTCGACTGTACCTACTTGTTTTGGTATTTTATACGAGATCAATACAGGGTGTCCCACGGATAATATAGTTATTATCAGTGACATCAATGTCAGTCAATCTATTGAAACCCAAAATAGGGTTAAGTCCATCACACACAGCGAAGATAATATAAAAATATTCGACATATCGCTCACCATACAATTCACCTATCCGAAGTCTAACATTTTCAGAGTTATTTCAGTTCTAGCGATTTTCAGGAAATGTACTCTTGCGGTACTAAATCTAGCATGTAAAATATAAATCTAGAATGTAAATGTAAAAACTAGCCAATGATTGGCTAGTTTTTACACTGAAAATTGGCATTTTAAGAAATGTACCTACATATATGTATAATAATATTGATTTTTTTACAAACGTACATACTTAGTAGCAGCAATAAAATATTGCAATTTAAATTCCCTATGTAACTTATAAACGAAATTACCAATGAATCACATAATCTCAAAAAACGTATAAACGAGATTTATCTCACGCACCATCACAGATAAAAGTTCATAAAAGAAATATCGCAATTGTCAATAGAAAATACCACTATATCAAAAGCCAAAAGCTTCCACAAAGCCCCATTATCCCCAACTTAAGGGAACACTCGACTCCGCGAATTCCGTGACCGACTTTCTTCCCGGCTCTCCCCGACCTGTTGCATCCGGCAATAAAGTAAATCCCTGCTATCTTCCCCCTACTTACTCCTCCCTTGAGAAAGGCATTGAATACATTTGAGAACTTACGCAACTTAATTGCAGGATTCTATATTTTGTACAATTTGACTCACGGATGTTTCCCATACCAGAGAAACGACAATCTCAGATTGAGATTTTCTGAAGAACTACTTACTTAAAACCGATTGAAAAAAAATTATTTCATTAGTAGGTAGATCTAGTAGTAGCAAAAATAATTTTAGCGGTAATTTAACGTTATTGTTACACAATTACGTGGTGTACAAGTATAATAATATACACTAATATATAATAATATGTGCACATAATATTTTTTTTTCATTATAATATTTACACTACTTTTACAATGAGAAGCCTAGCCAGCTTACTTACTTACAATAAAATTATTATATAATCGAAGTTAAAATTATTCATGCCTACGTATTTTGACAGGGATAAGTATTTCTACGAGATTTCTACGGATGGTAACCGTGCATATTAACCATTGTTGACGTTTCACATAGTAGTAATCGACTTTAGCATTGGGAAAGTTAATCCGTCATTCCACTATTTCAAGATTCTACTTCAAATATGTAAATATCCTACATATCTTTATATAACGCATAATGCATGAGGTTATTACACCATACCACGTACTGAGAAACTAATGTGTTCAAAGGAAGTGCCTCGTTTAGCAATTGGTCCCGGCATTCATTAGGCCGTCGTTTACTCGTCTCATAGCATTACTTACTTGGAATCTCCACTTGCAGATTAAGATAGCTTAAAAGTTTGATTTGAACTCCATATGACTAAAATTCCGTGATCGACTGAAGGAACCATCTACTGAAGTGCACGGATAATTTGAATAGTTTCTATGTTTTGTTTATTATTAGGGTAATTCCTAATATACCTAGGTAAGTAGGTACCTATATCTAAACCGAAGCCCAAATCAAGTATCTTATTTTGTAAACAAAAACTACCCTAACATTTTAAGCTCTTCTTTGATTATTGCATACTTAGTTATTTTCACATTATTAGATCGGATCACTTTATTTTCACAATGATGAACAGGTTTGATAAATCAGTTCCTTCACTGTTACATCACAACAGGTAATTACCTAATTTTGTAAATATTTGTTTACAAAAATTAAAATTTATTCAAATAACTAAAAATATAAACTAACTTACTAAACTTACAATACTAAACTAAAAATAAAAGTACTTACTAAAATATAACTAAAATAAAATAAAACTATATGTACAAAATAGGTCGGTTGAACTATCCGAATGGCTTGCATTACGGATAGTTCAACCGATCCCCGCTGTCCGGCAACGTGCCCAAAATGCTGGCGGCATTTCCCCTCTGAATAGCCAAGCTAATTCTTTGGGCGAAATACAGGCCAGCATTTTGGTCACGTGTGGACTCCACGAGCCGCCCCGATAGATCTTTATAGATCTCCATCGCTCCCGGCCCCCACGGACCCAGCGTTTCTACCCCAAACGGCACAAAAATAAGAAAATAAATAATAAAAATAAATAATAAATTTACAAAATAAGACTTGATTTGGGCTGGGGTATACAATCTGTTTGAAGGGGGCTACAATAAATGACCAACTTAGTATTGTTTCATCATCAGCTCACTTTTATGACCTGTAGCCATAAGCCATCACGCAGGTCCAGTGCGGATTAGTGGCTTACACATGCCTTAGATTTTTAATGCTCTCTGACATGGAAGTTTCTTCATGAAGTTATCCGTTACGTTTGAGAGAATTCGGTAAACCGTAAGTATATAGATTTTGTTTTTTACTTCTCCTTTTTAGAATGGGTCTAATTAACTTATGATGGCTGAACTAGGTACCTGAAATACATTATCTTCCTCCTTGCAGTAGTCGGATAAAATAGCTATAAATCTGAACAAAGCTCTTTCTCACAAAGAAACAGTACTGAATTAGTTCAAGTTTCTTAAAGGCGAACTCACAGACGCGAAGTGCCTTAAAAGGCCAATTAGAGCGCAATTTGCGTCGCCCCCAGGCCCCAGGGCCGATATGAAATTATTGCTGGGAATTGCGACCTATGATCTGAGATTGCGACGGAATGGAACTCTTCGGAGGAAATCGAGTGGAAAAATCTGCGCGAAGCAAGTTCAATTTGAAACAATAAGAAGCTTTCATTTTGTCAGACTAAGTGCCTAGCTGATTTTCATCAATTTCATGTCTTTGTGCAAAACTTAATAGTTACCTACGAGTACGACATTGACTTAGGTAGGTCAATGAGTTACGAACTATATACTACGATTATTTACGTACATAAGGTATGTATGTTAAGGCTTGCGGATACGTACTAGTAGCGTAGTATAGTCAACTTGAGTGCGCTACGTGATTCCGAAATTCAAAAATTCGAATAATTACGAAAATACTTACAAAAAATAACACTCACATAAAACCTCCTTGGTTGAAACTCAACCGTAGAATGCAGCAAAGAGAATGTAATTACGTTTTATAGGATGTTGGCCGAAAAGAAAACAAACGCGTGTGCAAAATGGCGGATTTTGTAAAATGTTCGTAATATTCTATTTTTGTTAACTCATGTTAAAAAAATGTTAGTTCATCCAAGGCAAAAATATAATATAAGTACAAGTAATTAGAATTTTGAAATGGCGCATTGATTTTTTAACATTTAAGAACTTAACTCTAATTAACAAGACATTTGGCTTTACTTTATAATAAGGGGTAGAGTAGAGGCGATTAAATACATAAACATAAAAAATAGAGCCTTAATTTTGGGAATCATTGGTCCTATGTAGCACGAGAGTGCGTAGGAGATCAGTGGCGTTTAAGTTTATCTAGACTGTAGCAAAAAGGCTTCAGTCCTAAATGTAGCATGTAATGCAATACAAATAGTGCGGCCTGATAGGTAACAAAAGTAACAATGAATAGTAATACCTAAATCGGTAGAATACCACATAAGTGACCATTATCTTTCAATAATTGGTATCATGTACTACTGTATTATACTTATTACTGGATTTGACACCGCCTAAAATTATTGTACCTTTATGCAGGGGCTTTTCTGGTGCCGTACTGCATCATGCTGGTGGTGGGCGGTATCCCGCTGTTCTACATGGAGCTGGCGCTGGGCCAGTACCACCGTAAGGGCGCCATCACGTGCTGGGGACGACTCGTGCCGCTTTTTAAAGGTATTTAGTTTTTATTGGCCTGGTTGTACATTCCCCAATAACACCACCAAAATTAAAGGGGTGTCATGGGGAATGAACGGGTAGAATTACCTCAGGGCGGGCAATAGCGATTCTCCATGACAATATTGTCATGGGGAATGTCAATGTGGATGGTGATAATAATAGTTTTAAGTGGTGTCATGGTTGCAGAGACCTTTGATCGTATTTCCATTGTTTTATTATTATTATCAAATTCATGGAATATGTATTAATACGTATTAAAAAAACTCTAAATATACAATCGTACTTATCTGAGAATTTTTATTATTGTTGTATTTATTTAATGTACGGCCGCCTGCAGATCAAGTGTCTCTCTTCGCTATGGTGAGACGTCTTATATTGCAATGATTTTGTATATGTACCATATGCTGTCTACTGTACTAAAATACAATATTTTTCTTCCTTTTAAATTACCTACATAGAACGTACGGACAACATCAGATCAATGGTAACACTTGCAGTACGAATTCAACTCTTATGACACAGATAATAAGAACGGTCCAAAGTTCAAAGTGTTACACTTGATCTGCTGCTAGCTGTACTTTACTGAAAGAAAAAATGTAAAGATGAAATAAAAGGCATCTAAATCAAGGTATTTTGAATATTTTTAAAATACCAAAAGTATATTTCTTAAAGCAATAATATCTTTAGTGCGATCAGTCTCTCCACTTCCCCTCCATTACCTCCCCTTTCAGCCTCCCATTTCTAAGTGCAACTTAATTCTAGATTTATTGCCTCACGTACCAACTCCGAATGGAACCCCAAGTGAATGTCCTAGCGCTAAGCGCCAGCAAGAGTTATAGCCTTAACCTTAGATTAAAAATATTATAGATACTGTCGGTCACTGAAAATTTGCACTAAAATATCAGATAGTGCAATCTAATTCACAATTGTGTCTCGTCGCAGTTCACGCTAAGTCCCGCTAAGCGAGTATGATCCATCACAATCAGGCTATTTTGGCACAGGCCAAACGCATACATCGGGGGAGCTCGGCCCATGATCAACGGGCCCAGTTCAGATTGGTGGATAACACATGCCTTGGATTTTCTTACTGTCACGCATGCAGATTTCCTCCAAAAAAATCCTTCACTGTTTTGAGACCATTCGGTAAATGTGCCTACGTAAATTTTTCTTCGATGAAAAAACGAGGAAATCAAACTATTTAGTGCATGTCTAGAGATCGAACCCGGACCCTCCGCAACTGAAGTCCAGTGGGCAGTGTCCTAACTACAGTGCACTGAGCTCTCTATGAGGTGTAAAAGCAGCACTTTAATTAACCAATCAGAAAAAGGGTGCTGTTAAAAGTGAGTTCGCACTATTTGCTAGTTAGTGCAATTTTTGTTACATAAGCCATATCCAACCTTGCATGATATTTTAATCTACGTTTAGGCTGCAAGTCTGCAACGTCCGTCTCTGGACTAACTTCACTGACATAATTTACTCATTTTAAATCATCCACGAAATTCATGACCTTTTCTTTTGAAACACGACATATTTCCCATGGCTAGGGTTGCCAACGTATCAGGATTTTATACTTGGAGATTTCAGGACATTTACAAAATTGAATTGACCAAAACATATTCATCTGACTTCTGCCCCTCTAGCACATGTTTGTTATAACGCGACGCGCCCACACCACGCCAAGGTGACGTCGAGACAAAGTTGAGAGTCACATATGAAATATCGGCCGCAATCATGTAGTTATGCTACGAAATGTTGTGTCTGACAGCCATTTGACAGCTCGCCGACATTACGCCGTTTGCTAACGCGTGTGCGTAATAGTCCTGAGCTGAGCCCCTCTGTCCCTCGTAAACCATGTTAATCATAGGTCCCGGTTGCTGTCGTTCGATAGCAGTCGTTAGGCAGGCGAAGTCAAAGCCTTCGTCTATTCACAGCCTTCACAGATACCACAATTACACTAATCGCAGCTACCAAAAATTGGCCGATCACGTATAAGCACGCTGTAGAAATTGACAGCAAAATTGTAGTCCGGCAAAACTATTATTTCATACAAATTAGGGAGCCCACGTATAGTAGTTGTCGGGTGGCTGCGGTTGGTAGTACGTCTGAATCAAGCCTCACCATACCACACGAGAAGGAGAAGAATTAATTTTATTTAATAATTTTTTGTGTTAGAAATGGTATTTTGATTAAAAACACCTCAATTGTAACCAAAAATCTAACAATACCTAATTCAAACATTCTGTCGTAATATCAAAAACCCTGAAATCAAAAACAATAAAATTGTCTGGAATACGTTAGCCAACCCTATTGGCTGGCTGTCGCCGCCCGCCCTCCGCACTTAACACCCATAATTGACACCATTTCCCTGGGCTCCCCTTAAGTGCTCCCATACGCGCGGACGCTCTCAAAGGCCCCGCCAGATTTGTGGCCCAGCTTATGGCTCTGATTTCATTTCACGCGATTGTCACGTCGCGAGCTGAGTGGCTCACTCCGATATGATTTTTGAAGAGAAATGAAATTGGTAATGGAGTGGAAAGGTACGAAATGCGTTTAGAGCAAAAGCTATTTTATGGTAAAGGCTTTCTAGTGACCGGTCTAAGTTTTCGCTGAAAGTTTTACGATTTCTTTTAGGGAAGTTTTGTTGAAGCCTTTTGGAGTCGAGCCGGGTTTTTCGAGATAACTTTACGTTACAAGGAATGCATAAAAAATCAAGTTGCAGGAAACAATAAAGAAAATTCGATGTCTTGTTCTAGATTTCATCTCCAACAGTCTTAGTTTAATTACTGAAACATTATTATATAGTTTATGACATCCTTCTCACATTCACTTCAATTTATGTTGGAGCATTTCTAAGTTTTTGTCATACATCGTAGAAGCGACTACAGCCTCGGGCGTTGTCGCCTAAGCTTTAAGGAAGTATTTTTCGATCGAAATCCAAATCAAAGTTTCCCTATCATATGGGGCGATGGAGTCATACCTCCAGTACCCCTTCGCCGCTAAAGATCTACTAGTAACTCTGCAACATTATTCCTAAAGGTATTGGCTACGCAGTAGTTCTGATAGCATTCTACGTGGACTTCTACTACAACGTGATCATCGCTTGGGCTCTGCGCTTCTTCTTCGCCTCCTTCACCACCATGCTGCCGTGGACCAACTGCGACAACGAATGGAACACACCGGCTTGTAGACCCGTGAGTTTGTCCATTGATCTGCTGGTGTAGAGATTTTGGGCTATGAAGAAAGAAAGAATAAAGCATAGTAGAGTAGACAGGAATGAAGATAAAAAGGATGAAAGAAAGGAAGACGAATGGAAATAAGGTCAGGAAACACGGAAATTATGAACAAGCAAGAAATAAAGTATAGGTTTACCTTATCACAACCTTAGCGTATTAATATTCAAATCAATTCACGTAACTATAGACACATAAGAATTTACTAACAATTTAACTGAAAGTTAGTTACAATTAATTATATTCGTTCGGTAGTTGAGCTACCCAAAGTGGATCTTGACCTCCCACTGCAGCCTGTCTTGCCCTGTTTGTCGCCAATCAGGCAACAGAAGCTCTCGCAGTTCATGATGTGAAGAATTGATCTATAGACGTGGTGCTGGTTGGCCAAGCATCTTATCACATCAACACCGCAATTTTAGATGTAGCCAGTTGCTCTTCGTCGATGTGAGCCGACGCTAATGGACATTCTCTTTCGCAGTTCGAAGCTTTCAGAGAGTCAGCTTTTATGAACCGATCTCGCTCGCACAATGATACTTCCTCCATCGCCGCTCCTCAAACCACGCCCTTCACTTCTGCTGCTTCTGAATACTTCAAGTAAGTGGATTTAGACAAATTAACGTATTAGTTTCCAGAGTCCAAACACATTCCGTTTAGAGCAAGGAGTGAATATGAGAAACGTTATACTTACATCTGAGTCGTGTGCCACCGACTGAAACCCTGATCGTGACGTCAGTGAAATAGGCTGCAACAATTTTTATTAGCGCTCAAGTCCTGGCAATGTCTGCGCCAAAGATAATGTAATACTACGATCTGCGCCAACGACCTTTTTGTTCTATATTTCGGCAAAAATCTGACTTGGACAGGGCTAACCTTCCTGTACTCGTTCTATTCGAGGAGAAAGAGTGAGGGAAGAGGTTGAAGTGTCTTCTCTTCACTCAGTGTGACACAGTTTAACTAAGGGAAAGTTGCTGATCCAAATATCTCTTAGGAATACTCTTCCGTGGAGCCATTTAAATGGTGGTAGCAGGACGCGACGCAAAGGACCCTTACTTATCTACTTCTAAGGACGCATTTCCACCTATAAAAAATACTTAGTATGCAGTGTGATCACACAGTCTGTCTCTGACATCCAGCTTGCAAGTGTAAACTGCTGTCGCGACAGCTTGTTTGGCCTTTCCTGCGAGTAAGTAGTAGCAGGAAAAACTTGCGCGAGTTATTGCAGATGTAAACGCGGCCTAAGGACGTACTTATAGGTATTAATTTGTATTTTATTTTAGTTGTTCTCTCAGACTTGTCCTCAATTGTTCTTCTACTTGTATCTTATTTATACTTATTGGAAATTTTCAGCCGAGCAATCTTAGAGCTGCACGGAAGCGAAGGTCTGCACGACCTGGGCACCATCAAGTGGGACATGGCCCTTTGCCTCTTCGTCGTCTACATCATCTGCTACTTCTCGCTCTGGAAGGGCATCAGCACTTCTGGCAAAGTATTTTCGCTGGGTTATTTATAGCTAAATAATGAAATGGTTTAAGAATTTATTAAACAAGAGCTACATTCATAATCACATGTCACATTTTCTTTGGGTTTGTTTGTACCTAAATTTATTTGTACAGAAAGACTATAGTACCGAAGGGAGAGAGGGAATCGTTCAGTATCCTGAACTGAATAAAACTATTTTTTTTTAGTTTTATGGCGAATTTTGTACCGTTTTCAAACATTTGGTACCGGCCAGCTTGGTGGCCAAAAACATGATATATAAGTACTTAGTATTATGTACAAGTTACTGTTTTAGATTCGTTTGTATTTCCCATTTTGCAGGTAGTATGGTTCACAGCCCTGTTTCCATATGCTGTCCTGCTGATTCTCCTGGTGCGTGGGATCACCCTGCCTGGCTCGGCGACCGGAATACAATACTATCTCAGCCCGAATTTTGAAGCAATTACTCAACCACAGGTAACATTTAATAAAGATCTTCAAAAGACTCGTGTTCTCAATCATTTATTAATAAATTAAGAACAGTTTATCGCTAACCAATTCATTTCATTTCAAAGTACTTATTTGAAATTACCCGTGGTCCAACTGCAATGTCCAACTGGTTGTACCAAAGGGGTATTTTTGAATTGATTAAGTTGTTTTTGTATGAATTTACTGAGACGGCAGAGACAACGTTGTTCAAGAGTGAGTGAGTTACAGACTTGAACAACAATGTTGCTTAGGATGTGACATGCGACATTGGTGCCGAAGATAGTACAGTTATATACAGCTGGGAAACATTTGAAAGATAGCATTACAATTTGAAAGAAGAAAGAATGAAAGAAAACCGATTTACCATGCACAATACACCGATACAAAAGTTTGACACGTTACAAAAACGGTCGTCGTTTGGTGCAGCAACTTCAACTATTTCAACCAGCCACCCTGTATTGAACAGATAGGAAGACTATAATACTTAAATCCTCATATTTTCAGGTGTGGGTAGACGCTGCTACACAAGTCTTCTTCTCATTGGGCCCTGGATTCGGAGTGCTCTTGGCATACGCGTCATATAACAAATACCATAACAACGTTTACAAGTAAGGTGATAGCTGGCAGTAATTCTAGGATGATCGATATCCGCTTTTCTTATTCACTTTAATTTAATTATTTATTGTTATGGACTCTATTAAGTAGGTACTAAAAATAGTTTTATTCATCTCCACCTCTTCGTGGCGGGTAAGAAACTCGTACCGACTAAAACCCTTCGGTATTCCGTATCGCCAATTGGCAGCTGAAAGACATTCCCTAAGGAGTTTGGTAAATGTCGATCCATACAATTTAACCGCATATAGGCATTTACCGCAATAAATCGAATACTTAAATACATTTAAAGAAGTATCTAGAACATTCTTCGTTATTCCAGGGACGCCATTCTAACCAGCGTGATCAACTCGGCCACCTCATTCATAGCGGGCTTCGTAATCTTCAGCGTGTTAGGGTACATGGCGCACGCGTCCGGCAGACAGGTCCAGGACGTGGCCACGGAGGGCCCGGGGCTGGTCTTCGTGGTATACCCGGCGGCCATAGCGACCATGCCAGGGTCCACGTTCTGGGCACTAATATTCTTCATGATGCTGCTGACCCTGGGATTGGATAGCTCTGTAAGTGAAGTAGGGACAGCGAAGATATTTACAGCACGTTAAAATCTTCACAAGTAAAATGTATGCTACTTTGTTAGTTAGCCCTCTTCTCTCCTGCCCAACTATTAGGGTCCCTAAGCCTTCTTGAATTTAATAATTTCATCATTGTATTAACTTACATTAAAGTACAGAATTTGATCGAAAGAAAAAAAGTTGAAATTGATGCCGATAAATCAGTATGACACCCCGGAACTTTCTCCCCCGTCCAGCGTAGAGTTGCGTAGAGACGATCACTTCTGCTTAAATTCATTACCTAAACCGGAGTTACTATTCCAGTGTTTTCGTGAGGAAGTTTTCGGTTTACTTGGACAGAAAACAATATTACCTTAGTATTACCCATGGTCCTATTACGGTTCGCAAAACGATCAAATCATACCATGTCATAGCGAGCGTGACAGGGACGGTGCTATTACGTTGGTATAGCGGCGTCTCTGTTCGGCGCGTCATGGCATGGTATGTTTTCGTCGTGTTGAGAACGGTAATAGGTGGGCTGTTTACTACCTATATTACCTATGCAAAACCCTGTCATCATTATCCATAAAGCCTTTTTCTCGTGTGCACATATTTTGAAGAAAACACTTTTCTAGTTCGGCGGCTCCGAAGCCATCATAACAGCCTTGAGCGACGAGTTCCCTCCAATCGGGCGTCATCGGGAGATCTTCGTGGCCTGCCTGTTCACTCTGTACTTCATCGTCGGTCTGGCTTCATGCACCAAGGGTGGTTTCTACTTCTTCCAACTGCTGGACCGCTATGCTGCTGGATACTCTATATTGGTGGCTGTCTTCTTCGAGGCTATTGCTGTTTCTTGGATTTATGGTAAGTTCTTCTGTAAATTGTTAAAAGAAATGGAATAGAACGCTGAGTTGTTATTGAATGCTGAGCAAGTCCCGAAGAAGTCTTGACTTAGGAAATCATATTAATGATCTTTAGGAGGTTATGAATCTTTAGGAAGGTATAACATAATATCTGAAGAATTCATATTATCTTATCAGTAGAAAAAATAGATACTCCTGAACAGCCAAATAAATATAAAAGTATCTTGAAGAGTTTGCTATTCTTACATGGGCCATGGTTTGGGCAAGAATTCATATATTCATATTCATAGGTACACTGTATGAGTTCACCCACACACATTCACAAATAGACACATAACTAATATCCAAACTCAGAATTCTTTCCGGAATCCTTTACACAGAAGTCACAATACCTATTAGTCTGGTCGTCGATCCAAAAGTATTGATCCCTGAATTTTCTCATCCAAAGGCACGGAACGCTTTTGCGAGGACATCCGCGACATGATCGGTTTCCGCCCCGGCCTATACTGGCGTGTCTGCTGGCGGTTCGCCGCCCCGACCTTCCTGCTCTTCATCACGGTGTATGGACTCCTGGACTACGAGCCTCTGCAGTACGAAGGCTACATCTACCCCGGCTGGGCCAACGCTCTGGGCTGGGCTATAGCTGGGTCTAGCGTCATGTGCATTCCGACCGTCGCCATCTACAAGCTTATTACGACTAAAGGTACCTTCTTTGAGGTGAGTGGAAAACGTTTGTACCTATGTTTTTGTTGTTTATTTAGATGTTTCTGTATAATTCGCCTTTGATAGATACTAAATAAAATAGCATCATAATAATATCCCACCGGAAGCTGAAATATAACGGACAACGTCGGAAATCGGAAATGATTTATAATTTTCTGTCTTGGAGGCCGTTGTAAGAAGTCTGTGAAATGAATAGTTTGATGATGATTAATCAGGTATATTTTACAGAGGAACCCTGAATCCTCTGACGAGAAATAAAAGTGTTATAGGAACTTATATTGAAACTACCGACTAGATTAGGTCTACCTAATCTGGACACGCGAGTATGAAAAGTTTACACAATGACAAATAAGTTCGGAGTTACTCGTGATAAGACAATCCAGTATTGAATGAGTAGCTTCAAATGTGCCTTGTGCTGGTATTTTTAGTATTTTGCATTTATAGACGGATATATCTTTGTATCATTTCCAGCGGCTGCACATCCTAACGACACCGTACGCTGATTCCGAAGCCAACGCGAGCGCTCACAACGGCATGGTTGTATCGGAGAGCGGTGGCGTAAGGTTGACGTCAACACTTAACACCCCTACCACCCCGACTCAGCCCCAGCCCCCCGGGGCATCCCCTGCGCTCGTCTGAGCTCAGCTTTCCTTCGACGTCTACTATGTGTAAGGGTTCCCACAGAAAACTGCGAATCGCAGAATTCCATACGATTATGGTTCAGATTTCTGCAAATTTCTGCAATGCGACGTCCTTGTTGGGAACCCTAAATGGTGAAGACGTCTCGTATATAATAACGTCATTGATAATTCGCTGACGGACGATACTGTGAATGTTTGTGGAACGGTATTATAGAATGTGGATGGAGCTTTTGATGCACTGGATAAGAAACTGTATTTATATGGCCTTAAGTACATACAAAGTTTGACACAGACATGTGTTATAGAGCTTCAACGATCGACGCTAAGTACGATAAAAATACAGTTTCTTTTAAAAATTTAGTGGAAATATCTATTTAACGTCATCTATTGATACGAATAGTCTAGGTATATCGATCTATAAAGATTGTATTTGAAGAAAGGTTTGGATCTATCGGGGAAGAGGGTAATATTATCGAAAAGGTATGGAACTAATACTTACTATAACTAAAGCAGCTGATTTTTCTGAATATTATGTATTCATGATAGAAGATCAGATATTTTTCTTGAGCTAGGATATGTTGAGGGTGGGAAAAGAGTTTGTAAGATATGTAATGTTGTATAAAGAAGTGTATTTTCGAATGTTGTGGGACTTAGAAATTTGGCTTCAGCGAATTTGATATGACCCTTATATAATCTCTATATATTAATCTACTAAATAATTAATATATTCATGTAAAGTAGTTTTGAAAAATCTTAATATTTAGATCATTTAATAAGTAGGATAATCACCACTCCCAAACATTATTATAATAATTATTGTATTCGCATATCGCATATATAATCAAATCATAGATTTAGGTAGATATTAAACGAAAAAATAATGCAAAAATCATTCTTTGTGACGTAGGTTGATGAAACTGGATGGCAGACTACATCCATTCCATAGCTATTTATTTAATATTAGAAGCTCGTGTACATATTTTATCTAATGTAAAAGTTTAAAACTCTTCAGATGTAGGCATTCTACCCAATATATATCACCAGGTAGATATTATATATATAAAAAATTGGATATTAAGTCATTTATAATAATGTGTAAAGATAATTTGGATAATTCAGCAAACCGTCGATGTGTTTAGGGTAGTTTAGACTAATAATAAATAATAATGGAAAATAGGTTGACGCTGGAACAATTTTACTCCACTGCAGGAGCTCTTAAAATCCATCAAAATTAAGGGCCAAGGCAATAAACCCTAGTCTTATTTTTTTGAACAAAGTTCAATTTTATTTTCCGTAAATTTATTTTTCCTTTGATGTAGTGAAAGTTTAAAAGTAGCTAGGTACTTTTATTTACTTAAGTATACCAATTTATTTTCATTACAAATCTCCCATTTATAATTAATATAAGGAATATTTAAGAATTGTATACTTACGTACCAATTGTATCTTGGACGTACATATTATTTAATAGTAAATAATGTTGAGATTGTAAACAATCTCACTTAAGAAAATGTTGTAGAATGCAATAATCTATTTAGCGATGAAACACGTATTAAAGTGATTTCGTATTAGGTATGTAGTTAGATAATTATTAAGGCCAGGTATACTTTATTCGAATTTCAATAAGATGAGTTTAACTTTTCGTTAAATAACGATTAAATTAATCACTTATTATTTAAAAGTATGCATATTCATTCTACAATTTAAGAAAAAAAAATCAGATTAAGGAATAATTTGTTATTCATTTTATGACTTTATTTTAAAGGCTTAGGATGTCAAATGCTTTGAGGTATGATTTAAATGGTAAGCCGAGTTAACGTTAGGTATAATTAAGTGAAAATGAAAAATGCTGTGTAGATAATAGAAACTGTAGTGTAATAATTTATCTCGTTGTAAAATAAGAAAGTTCATATACCCACATATACTTAGGTAATCTCTATAATATTATAAGACATTAAATAATAAAAATGTATTGATTTGAATATTCGAATATTATATACCATGTTTAATCAATTTTGACCTCTCTAAATGTTGTGATTTAGATATTTCATTCAATAAAAACGCTCCATTTTTAACCGACTTCATTAGAAGGAGGGTTTCTTTATTTATTTATCGAATTGGTTACGTTTTATTGCTACTATTCATCATTCCGTCTTGGGCAATGCGGACTGATGAATTGTGCGATTTTTATAAATATTTACAGATCTTTTGCAAGTTATACTTTAATGAATTGTTCTACGTTAATGAATTTTTCATAAATTGATAAGTTTACATCTTCAATTGTTTATTAGGAAGAGTTTTCACACACGCCGCGCAGTCTTTTAATTATTCCGTATATAGTGTAGACGTGGCTTTATCTTATGTAGTGGATCATTAAAATGTACTGTATTCCTCTATATTGGAATACTTATTATAAACGTTTATCTTCATATATGTTATTTGTTGTATTTAGATTAGAAAATCAACATTGTTGATGTAGAGAGTAGAAATGTTTAAATGTTATTGAAATGTATCTGCAATATTAGCTGTTGATGTTAAATGTGATCAATCAGTAGTCATACCAGCCATTGTGACTACTGATTATTAGATTAAATTCGTTTTTATTTACTTTGCCGATGAGTTTTATTCAGATAATCACACTAACCCGTCTTGCACCAAAAGGTAACCCAGCGTTAGCGACTTGACCTGTGAAAACGCCATACATTCACGAGAAATAACTCCTAAACGGGTTATTGACCCCCTCTCAGCGTGGCAATGCAAGAGGGCCCAATGATTACATAGAGTTGAAATAATTGGAATAACTGGTTGAACTTCAAGTTGAACTTAGTGGAATATATGAATTGCTCCAACCGTGGACTCCCCGTTATGGGGTTTCTGTGAACTTAATATGGGTTCGGTGAATATATCCCTTACTTGAGAAGTATATTATTTGCAACCTTTTTGGGTCCAATTTCGCCAAGAGATAAATCCAGTGTTAAATCACAAACACGCTGGGTTGTATGTATGTTTTTTGGGATGTAACACGGATTAAGTTAAATAACGTCAAATAAACCTAGACTTTCCTATGATAGAAGTTTGCTTACCAGAGAAATGTTGAATACGACGGTGATCAACTCTAATAATATAGCACCCTCTAGCGGAGCATACACTTTACTCAGCTTTACCTCCCTTTTTAAATGTAGATCGCTCAGAGAAATAAGATCGCAATAATGCCACTGCATGCCACGCACGCTGTGGCTACTGTATATTATTTTCCTTGATATAAATAACCTTTACCGATGGTAGAGTTGTTTTGGGTAGAGATTTTAGTAGGAATTTGTGCTGAAATTGTGGCATTTTATTCAAGTAGATTTAGCATTTTTTAGAGCTAGCAGCACTGCTTTTGATTTCTGAACGTTGGTCGAAATGTCAGTGGTGGGTGACGGTGTGGCCGTCAAGTGTGGTGAGTTGAGAGGGTTGCCAGATTGGAGGATTTTCTCGCATATTTGGGGGAAAATTAGACTGTTGGGGAAATTTTGGGGAAGTGGTATCGCTAGGGAAATGTTTGGGGAAAAGCTTTCAAGTTGGGTAATTTTGTATATGTTCACAATAGTAACACCGTGATATCGTAGCGTAGTAACAGCGCGGCGCGTTCGCGGCCGGTGGACGAGGCACAATGCAAGAAATGTGCTGTTTGTTAGGTATCTACGTATAGTGACTTACTATCGTCTCTTATGTTTTAGAGTTGAAAAAAACAATAAGAAATTTAACGATTTATTTTAGTTTTAACTCGATAAATCAATATTACTACAGATGGGAACTCATTCTGCCACGGGAAAACAATCACTAAAATGACACTTTGTATATATATATAAATTACAGTTTTCTATAGCGTAATTATTTCTTAAATTTTTTTACAATTTTTTTGGTAAAATTTTAGGATTTTTTTTTATTAATCCGGGGAAATCTGAAAATTTCACTCCGGCAACCCTTTGACTGACTGTGACAGTGACAGGACAGTGACAGCTGCTTGCTTGGTGTTTCGTTTTTTCGTTCGCTCGCAGTTCGCTGGTTCGCAGTTTTGAGGTTGTTCGATTGCTGTATTTTTCTAATTTAGTAGTAATCCCAATAACAAAAAGAAAAATCGATATGGAGAACACAACTGAGGAACAAGCTGCTATCGTGAAGACAATTTTTGATAGTATTTCCAAGGACGACTTGGACGAATTCAAGATTGTCCTCGCTCAGCATAAGGGCAGTGTCAATTTGTTGGACGAAGATGGCATGACGGCGCTTCAGCACGCCGCCTATAAGGGTAACAAGGAAATGGTACAATTACTTCTCGATATGGTAAGTCCTATCCATTGTTTTCATTACGTGAGAATGTTTGCTAAAACAACATTGTAGCCCAATTAACAGAAGTAGGAGTCTTCGTCTATCTATAGAATCGGTCACGTTAAGTATTTTTTCATTCTATGGAAAACACATCAATCAATCATGTTGTTATCTTTTGACAATAGCACTTTGGCCAGAGGCTTATGGACGACCCAAACCTGACATAAGTCAATTTTATTGTCATACTTCTTCCTATATATTATGGGATTAAAATCATTACCTTCCAAATTCCAGGGAGCAGATGTGAGCCGCGGCAATCACGAATACAATTATACGGCGCTCCATTTCGGTGCCCTCTCCGGCAGCGCCGAGGTCTGCACACTGCTTCTCGACGCAGGTGCCAAATCCACAACCCCAAACTCTGTAGGGCGCACTGCGGCCCAAATGGCAGCATTTGTCGGCAACCACAACGCTGTTGCAACTATCAACAGCTTCGTGCCTCGAAGTGAAGTGGTTTTCTACTCCATCCCTCAAGGGCAGCAAACTGAGGCTCATTTGCCTCCATTTCTAGTCGATTCTCTCCACAAATTAATTCTGGGAGTCAACCTCCACCCGGTGAGACTCGCTCTTAATATCCAGCACCTTCCTGGCTTGTTAGATAATGCTGATAAAGTGTGCAATGTCCTGGAGATGATGTGCAAAAGAGAAATGACCAGAGGGAGCGAAACTAACGAAGTTATGGCATTTAAATACCACTATCTCGGCTACATTCTTAGAGAGCTGAACAATGCCCGAGACAAGCAGAAACCGAGCTCGGATAAAGAAGAGAAAAAAAATGACATCGTAGAAGCTTCTAAAAGGCTTTTGAAGCCTGGTAAAGATGGGATATCTTTAGACCTAATGGATTCGGTGTTGAAAGATTGTGTGAGGGAGTTCCCTTACAGAGAATGTACTACGTTCCATCAAATGGTGGCCTCATTGACCAGTAAAGATCCGCCTCCAGCACTACATGTTATATGCAGTACTATTAATGGTCAGCGTGGGTTTGCTGATGCCATTCCATACTGTAGCACTTGTGGGGAGGAGAAACCAGCAAAGAAGTGCTCCAAATGTAAATCGGTGCAGTATTGTGACCGGGAATGTCAACGTCTGCACTGGTTTGTGCACAAAAAGGCTTGTAACAGAGAGTCTAGTGTCCCTGCACCTGTTGGCAAAGTAAACATTGATGCCGATGAATTGAGTGCAGAGCTTAAAAATCTTGTGGCAGGATAGAATCATTCATATTCATAAATATTTGTGTTTATGAAACTTGCTAGATATCGTTCAGAAGAGCTTTTTTCTTGATATTTTTGCTAGAACTTATTTAATAGTTGACAGTGTATATTATCATTACGTTATGTATTTTTATGATAATATGTAACTACATGTTTAGGGTTTGAGTACCTACATCCTAAGATACCTCTATTGCATTTCAATAATATGTCACATTTTAGACATACTAAAGCATTAGCAACTAATACTGTATATTGAAATTCGAATTTTGTTTGCATTTTTCAATAAGTTCATGGGCCTAAGGTTAAATGAATAACTATAAATATCTGTTTTATGGTTTAGATTTTAGATAGATTACTGTAAATGTGTATAATGTGTTTATATGTGTAAAAATCTATACATTGGTTTAAAAGAAACGCAAGATTACATTCATACAAGTAAACGTGTCTTCCACATCATGATACTGCAATGTCCAAGCGTTTTAATAATAATGATTCAGTAGTTTGGTTTATTTGTACTACTAAACCACTGATATTTAAAGTGTCTCAATAGTTTGGTGTCAAACAACCAAATTACTGAAGCTGTACTGTTGGCTTTCAGTTTATTGTACGGTGGAACACAGGGAAAGGTGTACAGGAGAGTTTTTAGGGTTGACATTTTCTCAAAAACTACTTGACCTATTGCAAAAATTATTTCACTGTTTGATAGATAAAAGTGAAAACTATGTAACTGTAAAAGAATTATTAAATTCGGTCCAGTACTTTTTGAGAAAATCTCAACCTTATTGAGGCATTGTATACTTATCTCTGTCTTCGACTGTACAATACTCTACTATATTGTAATCGGATTTGGCCCTCAGTGATTACCAAATCAACAATTTACAATCAATAAGGTTGATCAATGAACATCTTGTCAACCATTCATACATAATATACATCACATAACACATCAATCTACACAAAACAACAGAAACTAGTGGACCGAATTTAATAATTATTTTACAGTTACATAGTTTTAACTTTTATCTATCAAACAGTGAAAGAATTTTTGCAATAGTCAAGTAGTTTTGGAGATAATCTCAATCTTAAAAACTCTACTGTACACTTTTCTTTATCTTCGACCGTACTATGCGTAAATTAAATAATACATCCTCTGGGTATGAATATGAAAAACTATCATTATGAGGGCAACTCTGAAATCTAATGAGATAGGTAACTGATTTTTTTGGAGAGTTCTGAGTAGGTTCCACAGTGAAAGTTGTTGAAACTCATGGGTTAAGGGCCTTTCTTTAATTTGCATTAGATAGATCATACTAAAATGAATACTATTTGTGCATTGATCTCCTATAAACAACTATATACACAGTCTGCCTTCTAAAAAATGTCCGAGCGCAAAGAAGGTCCAAACGGATGAAGGACCCTCATTTGCTTTATTGGACATTATTTGGACGTTAACAATGGACCCTTATTTGGACGTTTTTTAAATTGTTTTAGTAAGACCTTTGTGTATCTAGTTGTTTATAGGCGATAAATGTATTTGTGGCCAAAACATCAGAAAACTAGATGGCGCTGGTAGTCGTGCCTGGGTTCTTATACAAGTACTTTCCCATAGAATATTATGTTAATAAATTGATAGTTTTAATTTTAATTATTGCGGATTAGAATAAGAATTTCTGAAAATAAATGTTGTAATGTATTTTAAATTGATTTAGAGGAAAATATCGTTATATAGGCATTGTTTCAGTGATGATTAGATTTTATTAACACTCGCAATCGTAATTGAGCTTTAAATGGTCTACTAAAATATAGTACAATAATTGGATCCGATTCTAGTTTGAGTTTTTGGTAAAACGAAAAAATGCCATAAGTCATAATCAGTCCCATTCTTAGCTTCATGATGAAATGCGATCCAAAGTTCAGTATTTATAATAAGTACTTAAATAACAATGCCAGATTCTGCCCCACCATCAACCGCAAGTTGTACGCAACGAATAAATGTAAAAGTATCTCCGTTTTTTATTAAAATTGTTGGTTTAAATTAAAGTTATGTACAAGTTGCGAGTCGAAAAAAACAGCTTAATTAAGAATTCAGAAAATAGTAAGATTTCGAAGCGAAATATTCATTGTTTTTGCTATTCTTCTATAGGAGTTGCGAGAGTAGTAGAAAATGATACTGATTATGATTATGCAATATGAAAGCTGTAATAAGTCCCCAACAAAATGTGTACAGCTTAAATGGTCACGTAGTTTTGTAGGTGGGGCAAAGCTCCATTGAAATGTGGCAATGTCATTTTATTTGAAAATATAGGACCTAGTGGCATAACTATGTATAATATTTGCACTGCTTTGGAACTAAACATTGTGACTTTTTACAGTTTTATGTTAGTTTTGGTGGGATCATATAGATTTATTGTATGTATGAGTATATTGTGGTGAGTAGGTGTATTGTAATAATAAAATATTATATTCAATTGTACTTATCGTTGTTTTGTTCGGAAATTAACCCAAAGTAAAATATTTTATTAACAGACTAAAGAAATGAGGAGTTTTAATTTTTAATAGGAGGTTCTTAACACGAATTAGAGATAGTATAATGCATCGATTTTTAATTTTATCCGACTACACAATCAAAGGATACTTATACTATAGTAGGTATCAATCAATATTTTGTATCTACATTTATTCCTCTGTATTTTGACTGTAACCAAAGCTCTTATTGTTTTTTTTAATCATTAGATTAGGTAATGCACCTTTAGTATTGATCTAATTTTACAGTCAGCTTTATTAATATTTATGAAACATTCACATTATTAAAAATGCATTCAACTTCCTCTTGATCGATACTTTCGTATACTAATATTTTTATCTAGAAGGTTTTAAGTTCGATCGATAGGATATAGGATAGATCTTCATATATCTACTTATAACCATTTTTCCGGGCCTGCGCGTTATAATGGCCTTAGGGCCGGCGTACAGCGTCACGGCGCCGTGCCGTCGCATGGCGCGGGCGTGTCACGGCGTCTGCCGGCACCGTCTACCGGCGCTCGATGTTGGCCGGCCCCGGTCACAGGCGGACATCATTCGTGCCGGCGGCGGACGGCGCGGTACACGGCGTTGCACACGGCGTCGTCCGCCGGCGCCGTTCTGTTGTACTCTAGCCCTTACTGTTTCTTACTCGTATATTTGAATGAAACTTAATTTCCGAGTATTAATTATAGAATTAGATGAAGATATTAAATGAAACATAAAACAATTTGAAATTAAAAATATATTGTAACTGTACTTTCTATAAAACTATTTACAAAATTTACATTTATTTATTAAAATATTAATACTATTCATATAATTTTCACATTTCAACTGTACATTAGTTACTGAGATACATAGAAAATGATTAATAATTTGAAATGCTATTTGTCATCATAAAACAGATTTGATTCTTATAATTAAGGCACGTTTATCACATAGGTAATATAATCAAATCTGATTTTAACATCTAGATATCATACGAGGTAGGTATTAAGTGAATCGCGAATATAATTTCAAACTTATTTATAATATTTACACGGCTAAGTAGTTATTGCGTAACATGCCCGTATTTTCTTAACCTTTATCTTAATTCCTAAGATACGTTCCTACTACAAGTGAATGTAATAAACAGTCAGCAGTACAAGAAATCAAAACAGTCTGCACTCTAAACTATCAAATAATTAACGGAACTTTCCCAATCGGTCAAAGTAGTTTTTAAGAAAAATCTCTGTAAGTATAGGTACTTTTCTCAGAGTTATGCTATATTATCGACAGTACAAAAACTATGCTGTATTACCGTCGCATAGTGTCACCAGTGATGTGCTGTCGAATAGCTGACCTGTCATAAATATTTCGAAAGTATGTATAAATCTTGTAGGGTAGATGGTATTCAAAGATGTGCCCGTAAAAGCGACAGGAATATGGATACCAAGATTGTGGTTGATGACTATAGACTGCAGGCTTTACTCTCCTTTTACCATACATATAACACAAATTATTCTAAAATACAATTAAAATCAACCTTCACCAAGCAATGCACTGATAGTGAAACTCTTTAGTCGACGGCAAGGCGCAGGCGCCGCAGGGGTAGGAGAAGGCATCCTTGGCGGGGGCGGGGGTAACGCTGGACCCCAAGCGAAGCCAGGCACAGACCCGGGCCAGAGACCTAGCGGCATATGCATGTGGAGCGGACTTAGGTAGGACAGTTCTGGCGGATAGAAAGTCGGTGGAGGTGGGGTAATGTTTTCAGGAGCTACCAGAGGAGCAGGAGATTCAACTAGTGGAGGAGATCTAGGCGACGAGGATCGTAAACTCCCTTCTTCAGAGCACGAGGAGGCAGCGTCTGAACAGGAGCGTTTCGGCTCTGTTGACTCGGTGGTAGGCTCAGCAGGGTCGGTGTCTACGTTCTTTCTCTTGCACTTGGACTGTCCGCACGCGCGGAAGCCTTTTGCGAACGGATTGTTGTCGATCTTCAGTTTTGTTATGCGGTCATTCTGTGGACAATTGAAAATAATGTTTAGTTCTATGGAATTTCAAGACGATATACGCATAGGTGTGTTCTGTCGTGGCCGCCAAGAAATCTAGTCCATAAAGCAACAACTGTCTACTATCTGGTGTACTATATCGTGTAAGAGTGAGCGCGCCTTCCTTAGCGACGAATAAAATTAGTGTGTCACATTCTGGAATCCCTACAATTAACACATACTGGGAAACAATGAAGACTTTTTTTAATCCTACATCGAAACCAATGAACAGTCTAATTATTGCTCCATTGATCACTTATATATTAGAGTCTGTGATCAGTAAACAAATAAATAATAGTTTTTCTTATCTAGGAAACAGGATCATCTTGAATTGAGAATGCTTTTTTTATCCATGTAGAGTCCTCCGACACGCCTCAATCTTTGAACGGAACCTCTCTTATCTTTGGGGACGCAATTTAAACATCCGTTTCCGCAAACATCCCCGTAGCGTGTCGCTAATAGCTTGTAAGGGATAATTGTCACATGTGGTTGGTTGGCGACAGGCCAATTAGCATGGCATGCATGTCGCGTCGCAATGTCGCCCGCCCGTAGCGCCGCATGCGACTGCTGCGCCGGCGACGACGACGGCGCCAGAATGCTTCCGAGACGTCAACCGTCACGCGAAACCTGATATTTGGAACACTTATTTCGAAGTTTGTGTAAGTGACGGTGTTTTAAAAATTGACGCCAGGGACATAATAAATTGAATCACATGGAGCTGAATATATATTTCTCTATATCTTAGTTTTTTATCTTTAAATTTTTATTTGTACATAGTTTTAGTTTATTTCATTTAGTTTAGGTTTTTAATGTTACATGTAATTTTTAGATTTTTCCAAATAAGTATTTAAAAAAATTCTCTATATTAAGCAAACTTCTGCCAATTAAATGGTTCATCATCTGTCTATTATCAAATCCCCAATGTTAGGGCAATGTGATGGAAGCTCACATCGATGGATGGCAATGCTCCACCACGCGTATTGATTTGATGAAACGTGATTGGTGAACACTTTAAGCATTGGGTAGAGTTGAGATGGGTTCTTTCTAACTCAACGTTTTTTAACGAAATGTGAAAGGGACAAAATTGCAGTGATGTTAAACTAGGTACCTAATACGTATACTGCAGCACAAATCAAGTGTCTTATTTTGTAAACAAATATGATAGTCTAATGACCTGTTGTGATGTAACACTGATATACCTGAATGGTGGACAGGTTCGATACCTGTTCATCATTGTGAAAATAAAGTGATCCGATCTAATAATGTGAAAATAACTATGCAGTAACCACAGAACAGCTTAAAATATTAGTAGGGTAGGGTAGTTTTTGTTTACAAAATAAGACACTTGATTTGGCCTTCGCTGTACATATGTCTAACTAAGCATAAGAGTAGGTAGATCTCCGACATCATATTGACATTTTTTCAGCGTCTGCTCTGTTATGCACATTTCAATCATCGAAAGGTTTGGGTTATCTAGCGAAATGCTGACGGCAAATAATCCTGTCTCGATACGCGAAGTCACTTGTAAATGACTGTTTGCATGACTCGATAAGGCGGCGCCGGCGGGTGCCGTGCCAGCCACCACCAGATAACCGGCCACCCGGCTTAGATACCGAGGAGTGCTAAAAGCCGGTTATTAACTGTCTAAATCAGTTATTCCCAAAGTGTGTCGCGACCTACTGGATCCTATTACAATATTTTACATCCTGGGCGAATATGATTTGCCGCCCTTGTACTCGAATTTAAATACAACCCTTATGCCGGAAACAGATAATAGTTGGCTTTGTAGGGACAAATACATATATGTTTGATCAAGCAATGAGCCCTCCATATCTCATATTTATGGGAAGTACGATGGTTTCTTGTAAAAAATATTAAAATAAATTTGGACGTATCGAACTCATTGCGATTAAAAGTGACTAAAATGCTGTAATGGCAGGAAAAGGAAACAAATATCTCATTGAAATAACTTTAATATAGAAATCGACGGCAACTACCTAGTATCATTATGATGATGAATTACGATAATATGCTGCTGCAACAATACTGCTGCTTTTTTGTCTTCATGACACGGGGGCCGCGAACTTTGAAGCTTTTTATAGTATACCTAGGTGGGTCGCGGTTATGACAACTTTGGGAACCACTGATCTAAAGTGCACTTTTAGTTGGTAGGTTAGCTTGGAGAGTGGCAGGCGCCGCCCCCGGCCCGCCCTGTCGCCCGTGACGTCACGCCACAACCCTCCAGTCGCTTTTACTTTTTTGCGTGATTTCACATATTGGCGACTGTCGCCAGCTTTTTTTGGAATGTGTAATTAGGGTCTGAGTAAATTTGGTTTATTTATCTATGAAAATAAATAACAATTATCGAGTTCTAAAATAGTGATGACAGGCTAAACGATGGTTAGGAATGGTTATTTATAATTCTAACTGTGGTATGCTAGTGTAAAGACTATAAAGCCGGTCTGGGTAAGCGCCTATCAGACCCACTTGCAATAAAATACAACCCGAGAGTTAGTGACAACTATCCGTGAAAATTAGGGTCCAGTATAAAAAAGAAGAAGAAAGTAATGTAGGTAAATTAAATTATGCTTCATAAATATACTGAATACTGAAATATTGGAACTAAAATCCCACCATTCACAATACTCGTAGCTACGGAGTTTAGCTAATCTTTAGCGAGTGATCTTACTAGAACATCTCGTAGTAATTTGTACTGGTAACCCGTCGAGTTATCGTATTTGCCGATTCCTTATTATAATAACAGAGTATATTTTTAGTAACCTCTTCCTTTTATTGTGTAAAAATACTATAATAATTGAAGTAGTTTGCCACCTAGTTACGCTGCCGGTAACGCGTCGGCTATTATAAAGGGATGTTTCTAATTCGTTGGTAATTCGTTACAATGGTGCGGCCGGCGAGCGGTCGCCCGGTCGGGCCTAATGCGCAATGATACGCCGCCGGCCATTGTCCGACAGTCGGTCCCGTTAGGCCGACAATTCGCGGATAATCCCACAAAGCTGCCGCGTATGTAAAGTAAATGGATGTGAGAGGCTTTCGCGCCTCGCTGCAGTCAACATGAAGAGCGCCGCAAGAGCAAAGACGCCGATAAATACAGCTAGAGCGATCGAAGGTTCGGTTTCGGTCCCAAATTAAGAATTATGGCTTTAGCAAGAAACCAGACGATACCAGCTATGTTCATGAGTCTACGAAGATAATTACAGGCATTTGAAAACCGGGAATCGGATAGTAGATGTATTTTTTAGCAAATCATGCTAGTTAAATGCAATCCTTTTTAGTTAACCTCTCCCATTCGCACAAAATGTGTTCATGAATTGTAAATTTAAATTACATACCTACTAGTATATTATCCAATATATATAAGTACTTAACTACATCATTTTGTATAAATATTAAAAGTCGGTGAAAATGTTCAAGTTGAGTCATATTTATACGCTATAATTATGCCGTAAAATAACGCACAAGAAAGCAGCTTAAATTAATTGAAACAGACATTAAATCAATCAGAAATTATCTAAGTAATCAAGTTTCGATAGATATCAGCTGGTATATATCGGAACCTAACAAGCCGAAATTCGGTTTCGGTTTTAAAAATTAGTGTTGATCTGACACTAATAAATACGCGAACTATAATTGCAAGGAGCTTTATCCTAGCTGTATTTACGCTGCGCTGACTATCAAAGCAATTTAGCTGAAGAAACAAACAGCAGGCGGCCTGTGTGTGTAACTAATACCGATAGGCTGCTGTTGAGATACATTTAATAAATCCTATCATTATGTAGGGATTGCGCTGAAAGCGGACCTTAACACACTGTGCCCCTAATAATTCCTATGTCGCTAGGACTGAACAAAATTTCAATATTTGCGTAACTTTAGGCTGTTCAATGTCTTTTCGAATAAAAAATTTAAATAGTTTAGTGTCTCATACGCATCGAGCAGTTTATCGATACAAAATGTATCTATAGGTATACATAAAATATAACATTAAGAAAAAAATTCGGCAAAGTTGTTCAGTTACATATACACTTAAAAATTTGAAAACCCTCTCTCATCTTACTTTGTTTATTTTTACTTGTATTTACAGTTACATCATGTATAGTATAGCCTTAACAGCGTACTTACAATGGAAAACAAATGCGAGGCATGCATGATACGTAACACCTACAGACTCTCTACTCTCAATAATTAAGTATGATTATGAGAAATGCAATTGCTCTACTTAGTTCCAATATAACGGTTTAAAGAGCCTATTACGAGTAGCGAGAAAAAGGCTGTTATCACTACCTTACAAAGAGATTGTTATAGAATAACTGTTTCGAATTCACGCGTTTTTACACTTCAAGCGATACCGCCTATGTCTATAACAATACGGTACTATGCTTTTCGTCTATTCGACCCAGAAATTAGGCGTTTTTGTTTTCTTTCATCCCACAATGACCACTTGTCGCCCGTCGCAATCCCGTCGTCTTTTTCGGCTCCTCTAGTAAAAGCTTTGGCGCCTTTGGCAGGGGAAAAAAACGCGGCGTCCGTAAGTGCGGATCAGAAGCGTTGCTTCTGCGAAATGTGCTACGGTTTCCTAGAAACCGATATGTATGAGTGTCGATTGATTGTAGATACGTTTGGGATTCCCTTTGATTTTAGTGAGTTTATAAATTGAGAGATGAGAGTCTAATTTTAAGGAAAGAGAACAGAATAATTCAATTGGAATTGACTGAACTTATACAAGATATATTGCGCACCATTAAAGAAATAATGAAAAACTCGTAAACAACTTGTAACTAAGTCCAATTGAAAGCCCATTTACTCCAAAGTTTAAATTCTTAAATGTTTTGTACAGTTTGTCATAAATGGCTGTAAACCATACCTGAAAATTATTCTACCTACGTTTTTCGGTAGGTACCTATTTCAATTACCTAATTCCAGAGAATAAATGCTAATTTTTTACTTTTTTTTAGCAAAACAAACTTAGTAAGTACTTAGGTCGTAAGGCATGACTGTTTGAAGCATTTATCTGTATCACATCCTATTAGATTTATAAATGCATGTAAATATTTCAGCTTCTATTTCTACAGTAGATCAATTAATTAAGCGTTAAACGCTTAAGTCAATTGCCATACAGCGAGGAAATGCTGCCAGCGTCCTGGGCACCATGCCACAGAACGGGGACCTCGACGACGTGTTCGTTCTTTAGTTTGTAGTTTTATTTCATAAGTATTTTTTTTAGATATTAAGTTAGTTTTATTTTGTAGTAGTTAGTTTTTTTTTTTTGCAATAAAGCCTATTTATCTAAAAAAAATTAATAAAATAATTAAAGAGATCGCCAGCGCAACCGGTACTTGTGCATCAACGTCACTTGTTTTTCCATTGCTCTGTGGCTATATATCGTAGTACGAACCTGATAAGCAGTGACAGCAATGAACTCTGTCTCCGGGAATGAGAACGCTGCGTGCGGCGCGCCCCACGCCAGCGCGGCCGCGTCACGCGCGCGCACCACCACCACCCGTGGCCGGTACTTGTGCATCGACGTCAGCACCATCTGAAACAAACATACAGAAGGTTAGACTGGGTAAAGGATTTGATTAAGATCGCTTGAGTATTCAATAGGGCATGGTAATGCAGCTAGACCTTTGTCAGGAGCCCATATTATCTATCCTAGTACTAACAAATTTTTCATTGACAATAATTAGATGAGAATTATAGTAGATATCTGAACAGACAACCTAAACATTAGGTGTGACTCTTCTTATATACCCACTAGTCTAATCCTAACCTAAATGCAACTGATCCTTATATGTTACATCTACTGACAGTAAACGGGACGCCTCGCTGATGATTAAAATTATTGTGCCACAGTCTAGAATCGCTACAAGTGTACAGTTTAAAAAATAAAGGCCTAAAAAATCCAAAGTGTTACGCTTGAAATAATGGCGATATTCTATGGTTATTCCAAATACTTAAATAATTATCAAACTTAAGAAACATTCAGGCTACATAAATAAACCGAAACTTTCTTATTACCAATCAATTCACACACTATTTTGTATATTGAAACATTATTTGTATATTTCATCAACAAAAAAGACATGTTTGTGCAAATATCCCTATCTCTTACACGACACCGATTGGCGACATTTAGCCGCCCGCCGCCGACGAGACGGCGGGCGGCGCGGCGCGCCTGTGTACACGCGCCCTATCTGCCACTTGACGCACCGCTACCTGCGCAGGCGCCGCCGCCGCAACCACTCGACCGCCAAGGGGTTGCGGTTGCTATTGTTTTACATGAGTGCTTCGATGACACATTAAAAACAAAGCTTTTACTGGCAATAATACGACGGAATAGGTCTACTACAGACTATTGTGGTGGCCTAAGCTTTTATTCGCTTAGTTCTGAGTGGTTTAGGAAAAAAAATGTAACGTCTTTTTTTTTGCGACTATCAGATGCGCAGAAGATGACGTTGTTGGACCAATTAAAATAATATAGGTAGGTACACCTATAATTAAGATAAACGGCCCCGACTAAACGACAAATGACTTCACAAATGGTGCTATCTATTCTTCCGATTCTATAAACTAATTATGACTGTACAACAAATTATTTGCCATCCACTGCTCGTAGACAGTACTCAAATTATAAAATACCCTTTGAAAATATGTACTGACCGATTTTTGTCACTTTTTCTATTCGGCTTTCTCGCTTATAATGTAATTATAAATTCTATTAAAATTGAGGACAAAGAAACTACTTGCGATAAACGATGTGACGAATCTGATTAGAATTAAGTAAGTAGGTCTCTCTATAAAATAGATATTTATGGTCTATTAAAATATTGATAATGATGATATTAATTCCTAGATTATGGATCTATCTGTGTAAGATATGGGGTAGGTACACTTTGAAATATTAGTTTATAAAAACACCCACATAGCTTCGCGATAAACTTGTCTAGACGCGGCTAATTGCAGGTTGCAAGTCTTATCTCTGCGCAGACGCCGCGGGCAACAACGCACATGTGCACCGCGCTTTATGATGGATTGCCAACGCCCACGCATTCTGATCTATTAGGATTACAGTTCAGAGTTTTTCAGAGTAGCTTTTACCCGGTTTTAGTTCACCCGTTTCAGTTACCTTTGCTCCAAATAAATGAATAAAATATTTTAATTGTTACTTCAACTGATTTGTATCAGATTTAAAAGGTTCCGGGTGCTTGAGATCTATGCGTCATATTTTTTATTTAATCACATTGTACGGTACGGTTCACATCGTGCATTTATCTATTACTTGGATATATAGCGATCCACTTTGGGCCTCGTGAAACCCAGATGAACTTAATGTAGTATGCAAAAAGTCGACAGAGAGAGTCACCAACTAAACAATCTTTTAAATAAATTTTAACTCTATTTCTGTCGTTCGTGCCACTCAACCAACTTAACTTAAACTTAACTAAATATAACATCTTGTCTAATGTGCAAAGGAGCAGCCTAGCGATCCAGAGGGGAAATGCCGCCAGCATTTTGGGCACGTTGCCGGACAACTAGAATCGGTTGAACTATCTGTAATGCTGTCATTATGTAGATAGTTCAACCGACCTATTGTATGGTACATATAGTTTTTAGTTTATATTTTTTAGGTTAATATTACAATAGTTATTTTTAATTTTTATTATGGTTAAATGAATAAAGTTTATAATTTTGAAGCTTAAAATAAGTTATATAGGTGTCATTGTATGTAATATGGTATTTTTTTAATAGTTTTATTTCTATTCGGCCGTACTCATTTTAAAGCGTATTTACAGGTGTCTATAAATACAGAAAATCACCATGTGTAGTGTACATATCTATAGATAAATCAGTTTTACCGTCAGATAGTTTCCCACATCTTCCCCGAATGTGACGCGGACGGACAGACAGACGGATAGATCAGACCATAAAGGCTGCCCCGCGGTAGCTCGTCCATCAACGTGATACGTGTTCAATCAAAACCGATTGAAGTCATAGATTAGAGAGAATTTCATTTCGGTACATTGGGCTTGATATTTTTTGCGCAACACTATTATTAATAACAAAAAAATATAGATAAAATGTTAATATGTATTAGTGTAGTATGCCCATTTTAAGACTATTGGAGATACGGACTAACTCAAAGAAAGGTGCTTAAAGCCTAATGATTAAGGTTGAGATTTTCACCAAACGTCATCATCACTATAGCCTATTTTTATGTCTTCACTATTAGGAGACAGACCTTCCATCGAGGGAGCTTGGGTTAGGATCCACAACGCGGGCCCAGTGTAGATGGGTGTTTTACATTTGCTAAAATTTAAAAGTACTCTAACGATATTTAAACATGTCAACTGAAACTATTCAATAACTTTACAACTCCGTAACAAAAACTAAAAATATTAAGCAAATGAAAATAAATAAATAAAAACTTAATCGAATAAGCCCCCTCTGATCGTTCCCGATGCAAAGGTGCCCATAATACCAGCGGCGTTACCGCGCTGTATGGCTGTGGACAGCCTTTGCATCAGGAACGATTCATAGCGAGCAAATGAAAATTGAAATAATTAAGAATTTCTATTGAATAATTTCGGCTTCGTTCATTTCTAACCTGTATTTTGTTTTGTAACTGGCTACGATCAAGGAGTTATTTTTCTAGTTTTGTGAGCAGGTAACGAACGAGGAATTATATATTCTTGGTTAACTAACGGACGAACTCCCAATTTCATATAAAAGACATCAACGCGCTCGTCGTTATTTTTTAGCATTTTCCCGTTCAAATCAAGATCGGTGACAATCACAGAAGCGTGACAAGATATGTTTAGATAACAAGGGGTTGTGTTTTACATGTTTCTGCGCGGAATCGAACCTTGTCCCGACAGAAACGCACCCTCGCAGCCTTGATCCCGTGTACGATAACACTAATGTGTCGTAAGATGTGGTTTAAACGTGTTTATGTATGGTTTTTGCTGGATTTATGTCGACTTTTTTTAACCCTACAGACCTGTCTGTGGCTTCCGTTTCACATAAAACTGAACACACGTTAATTTTGGAAATAAATGTCTAGGAATTTGATGAAGTAACATTCAATTCACAATTTTGGCTATCTTTGAATGTTTTCTGAAAATAATCTATGTAAAAATACAGCAACAAAAGCGATATTAAACAAAATAATTTATTACAAAAAAAAAACTAATTACTACAAAATAAAAACTAACTTAATATCTAAAAAATAAAATACTTTTGAAATAAAACTACAAACTAAAGAACGAACACGTCGTCGAGGTCCCCGTTCTGTGGCATGATGCCCAGGACGCTGGCAGCATTATATTAAATTATATTAAACAAAATAAATAATTTTTTTAAATATATTAAATGGAATATATTTGTTATTCGTGCATATTAGTTTTGATTCCATAAACTCCTAACTGCAAGAACTAACCCTTAGTTAATAGTATAAATTTCAAATTCATTTCAAATAATTTATTAATAGATATTTCATATATTTTAAAGTAATTTACTTACATTAAATGCGTACAGTTATATGATTAATAAATACTAATTTATGACCAATTTAAATTAGGTACAAATGTGTAATTAGCACTTCCTTTTTAAACTGACTCTATTAATTATTTCGAAATTGATTAAATAGTTTATATTCTTTATGAAAACCTATATTATTATTTCAACTGGTGGTTTCGTGGGAATCAATTAGGTAACTAAGCACTTTTCTACGTAAACCTTTTCTAACAGCTTTAACAATTATGTAGAAGTTCTCACTTACAAACCGATAAAGTTATCACTTAATCCTTTCACAGTAAGTAATTGTACGTTATTTAAAAGAGGACGGAGAAGTGCGGCCCTATAATAAGCCGTTATCGAATTCCGCATTCGAATCTAATAATAAAAATGAAAAATGTTGTTCGATTATGAAATTATAGATCTTGGAATTATTGAAAAATCCATCAAATTAATCGGTGGAGAATATTTCAAAAGTATACAGGGCGTAAAGTAAAGGGTATATAAAGCCGAAGGGAGGGTGTTCAGTGTCGGTAACTGAAGAACTTTTATTTTACGACATTTCGATTTTCGCGAATTTATTTTTTGAATTTTCATACGTTTCGGTCAGCTGATCGATTTGTATGAGACATTAATTTATTTTTATTTTTATACCTTTTACCTTACAGCCTGTATAACGATTAAATATTTTTTTTCTTTGAACAAATTAGTTCTTCCATTATTAATCTCGACCAGATTCTAAATATATGTGCAATAACATTTGTTATAGATATGTGACCCTACGGCAACAGGCTTAAAACGCCACATAATTAGGACCTTCTAGTTTGTCACACAAAAGTCTGAAGAGTACTTTTACAAAACGTTTTTAATCTTTGAAGTTCGGCTAAAAAACCGCGGCGACTTTTTGTTTGTCGGACAAAAAGGGTAAACAATAAGAGGCTTTATATCACAGGTGGCAAGTTCTCAAGTGCACAGCAAGCGAGGCGAGCAGTTTCCGTGCGAATTCGTCTGCTCCCTGAATATCGGTAGCAAGAGCCTTTGTTAGGCTGGGTGCACAAAGACGCCGCCTGCTGAGGCCTCGGTTTGTACATTTTTTATTATTAAATTTCCTGGCCTGGTTGCCAGATTTGGACCGTACTCTTATTGTTCAAATTGTTTACACTTTGCCTAGGGCTACCAGATGTATAAAATTAAAGTAAAATCCTGACATAATTTCTGATTTGTACTCTTATATCGTCACGAAGTAAAAAAAAAGATTGTAGCGTTGAATTTATTATACTAGTTGTGTAACCCTGACTTCACCCACCACCATTTGCCTATTACTAGCCTATTAATAATAATCTACATACTATGAAGACAAAAGACGCAGATTTGTCAAGCGTAACAATGTGATTGACTGTCAATCAAACAAACCAAGTGCTTAAAATTTATGACAAAATGAGGGCAAATCCTTACGTCTGGTAACCCTAAGTCCACCCCGCCTCGCCTTTGCCTCGCGAGGCAGCGAGGCGTAAACGTTTTTGCTGTCCCTCGTCATAATAACGCGTGTTATGATGCCTTGTAGCGTGTCTGATAACCGTAAATGAAGTTTGTTGTGATAGATAAAAGGTGTGTCGTGATATGTTAGATAAATTAGACAAATTATGTACAGAGTTCGCTCTACCGTTAGTATACGAATATGAATTAATTATGAAGGTTGTAAAACGTTAGTACAAAGAAATACACAATTGTGGAATTGTAGGACCAATGTAGGATATAATAATAAACATTTGACTGGCGGTTCCATTTTCCAGTCGCGCATAAAACCTCCTTGGACCTAACAGGAATCAAATCTCCTTGATACCTATCTGAGTTTAACACCAAGAAGGTTTTAAGCGCGGGTGCTGGCTGGAAATAAAAATAAACAAAAAGCGGTGGTGGAAAATGACGGATACTAAGTAATCTTATTGTTATTTAGTTACCAATACTTATTTACATGATACAGTTTGCCATAACCAATAGCTTTGAATTAATTTGGATTTTAAAATTTCTACGAAAGACGTGTGTGAAGAAGTGTTAGGTACCTACATAATAGAGATTAATAAGCGTTATTATTGTCTAAACCAATTTATACAAAGTCTCATTATGTATCATAGAGTTAGAAGTTAGTTCTAGTTTATGTTAAATGATAAAGATAAACAAGGATGTACCATGTCAATGAAGATCTGAGTTGATTTGAATACGGAACTCTAGGCGTAGGTGTGACGAGAAGTGAGTACAGAATATCAAAGTAAGGAAATGTGACAATATTAAAATTCATAACTCAAATAACAAGACGTTGATCAAACAAAAAACTGTCATAAAATGTTACTTGGGATTTTGTCAGTCAGTTTCTCCAAACACAACCAAACATTAGGAGGGACGGAGGGCTGCCACCCCAAGCAAAATTTCATCGCATTACGTTGTAACCTAGCATCTAGTCACCGCAAAAAAACCCTGATAATATCCTCCTGAATATAAGTACCACCGTTTACGTATTCTATAAGCGACGGCGACCATTTACCAGCAAGTCCACCAATTTGCCCTTCCTTAGGTATTTGTAAAAGAGTCCAATACTTTTTTTTAGTTATTTCCAAGCTTTATAAATTTATCTATCTATTTTTTCGGGTATCTAAGGAAAAAAATATCCGACTAACGGAAGGAGGCCATCCATCCATCCTATTTTTGCTTAAGAATCCGTCGAGATTTAAGGTTTTTGTAATAATTCATTTTTTTTATTTTTTTATCTACAACTACCAATATCAATCAGGTTCCAGTGGGTACCTAATCTATTATGAAAAGTTGAATGTTTAACAGGTATCCCCTCTCCCACAGCTTTAAATTAAGCCTAGGTTACACACGGGACACCATTAATCGAGGCGTCAACCGCCCTGTCCAAATACGCCGCCTAACAAAGAGCGTACAGTTATACGTACTGCGATAAAACCTCCACACAAAGCCTTTCAGCGTATTTGTTCGAGTGACGAAATACTTATAAGACGGCTTTTGTACGCATGGACTCCTGCGGCGCGTATTAACAGACATTGTAGTCTCACCTTTAAGTCAGTGATTTAAGACTGATTTCTGTTTAAAATGTCTGAATGGTACATGATATCGAAGTCGTATAACTCGAGATTACGTTGTTGGATTTGAGATTTCATTGTGTTGGATTAAAGTTGAGTTTTGATAGAGATTTTCTTGCTGTTACGGTATTGGTAAAGTAGGCGGTGTAGGCGTTTCCCTTTGAAGTGACGCGGTGGTTCGAAGCAGTCACGACTTCGCTTCGGCAAGATACTAGTTTACACAAACGAATTGGAGCCGTAGTAATCAATTTTAAAGTTTTTGTCAAAAGATAATTTACAATAATAGCGTTGCTATTTTGTGAGAATTTAGTATTTTGGTTTGAATGCTTTTTTATGGACTGCTGTCACCTGCTATCGAGTCGTGTTTTGTGATTTTCAGAATTTTATTGATTGTTGGTTTATTACTATGTTATAAATATGAAATGAATCTATGTTTAAAGTAGACTAACAGAGATATTTTTATGCAAGTTATTAGAGATATTTTTACACTAATTTTATTCGTTTGGGTTTTGGTTTACAGTTAAGACAGAATCAGTCTAATGCTAGGTATTTGACATAATATTTTTTCCTGCAATAATAATAAATTAATACCTATACCGGAGCCCAAATCAAGTGTCTTATTTTGTAAACAAATAAGATCGTCTAATTACCTGTTGTGATGTAAACCTGAAAGAACTGATTGTTTGTTCTGTTCATCATTGTGAAAATAAAGTAACCTGATCTAATAATGTATAAATAACACAGAATAGCTTAAAATGTTGGTGGGGGAGGGTAGTTTTTGTTTACAGAATAAGACACTTGATTTGGGCCTCGGTTTACTCACTTTTCGATTACTTTTACGAAATCGAAATAGTGAAAGGTTTATGGTAAGAAGAGAAAAAGTTTTGCATCCAAAACAGATAATCTGCCACCGAATATATACACTGTGTGATGTCCTCAAATACCTTTCAAAGTTAACCTCAAATCAGTGACTCACAACTTTACTCACAACGTTTAAAGAAAAGGTCATACACAAATACAAAAGCTGTAGCGATAAAATTGTGTAAAACGACTGGTAAGTCAGACATCCGACATGCCAAAGTCGCAAATCATTAGCACCCTTATCTAATCACGAAAATGCGTGACGGAGCGAGTCTGCTTGTTGTCATAATGTGACGGGAACAAGTGACGCATTGTCGGATTATGTGCACTTGGCCTTAGATTTTGTCTTCATAATTAAAAATACTTATCAAGAGTAACATATGGAATGAAGTACCAGCAATTTTCTTTTGAATGTAGGTATTATTTTAGATTTTTTTGCCCTGTTCCACTAAAATAATAATTTAATTCAACTGTTCCACTAAAATAAATTAAGGTACTTATGTAAATTACGGCAAAACTAAAAATAACTATAAAATAAACAATAGTTCATCATTTTATACGTAAATAGACTAAAACTTCGTTAAGACGCAAAGAAAGGACTGATATATCTAACATTCATTATTTGAAAATGTTGAATTTTAAATGATGCCAATTTTTAAAAGCAATATATTTACATTTTTTCTGTGTCGTAATTTAGCATATTTGCTTATATGTATATGACGTTATCTATGGACAAGGTTATTTTGAGTTGATCGAAGTCACAAAACCTATTGCTGTTATTAATAAACCTAGTTAGTTAAACCTCACTTCCCTTAAATCGTGTTGCTATCCCTTTCACACTTCGCAGCTTCTTTAAAAATGTTAAGATAGAAACACGGGGACACGAGGTTTAAACGGTGGCGTAACTTTAAATCACATTTATGAATACGCGCCTATAAATTTTACGACAGATCTTGCTCTTTTTTACCAGTAGCTCTACCTGAAACTTTCATAAACTAAAAATTACTTACATGCCCCTGCGCATCCATAGTGTTATTCGTAAGCTTGAGTTTGCTGAATGACACGGGATTGGCTGTCCAATGGTGTCCTGGCGCGGGAGAGTCTGGGTGCAGCATTAGTCTCCTTGGTGACTGTGGCTCTGCCCCGCCGGCTGCCGCCCACGCCCCGCCAGCCCAGCGCCAGCGCCGGCGGCCCACCAGAGATAGCTCCAGCAACACACAGTACTCCTCACGAGGGTCCAGACCGTTTAGGGATACGCGGAGAGACGGGAACATGCGTCTGGAACAAATTGAAAAGTATTTTTTTAGTTTTAGTACCTAAATTTTAATACCAAACTGATATAATAATAACACTCTCTATATTTGCAATGCCCTCACCTCAGTAAAGTATGTGAACTGGTACGCACATAGTTCAACTAGGTATATGTACCATATCATAATATAAAGCACATTAATAATCTCTTAATTGGGTTAGATAGCTTGTAATCTGATACAATTTTAATAATACATATGTTTATATTTTATATCCGATCCGCAATTAATAAAACTTCTATTCAAAAAAAACTCTGTTTTGATTTGGTGGTGAAATTTTATTCAAAGTTATGTGCGAAAGTACATAGGTATTTTGTTTTAAGGTATATCTTCAAAGAACTACATATTTTCAATATTTTAGTGTCAGTATTTGTGCATCTATCAAATTTTGTTGAAATCAGAACACTTATATTACTCTTTGATCAGTACACACACGTGGAAATCGATACGAAGGAAATAAAAATTACCAATCGATTAACTTATGATTTGTTATATCGAATGCTGTGAGATGGCAATGAGTTATATTAATAATCATATTTCCTTCCGTTCTCACCAGTTGGGTAACTGGGTGAACTGAATTAATTATTACCTACAATTTAATCAAGATAAATCAATAACAACCGATAATATAGTTTGTAATAGGGGCCCACATGCACCAGGGAGGGTTATCGCTTGACCCGGGATTAAATTAGAAAAATACAAGGCGTTTTCACTAGTTAAGTTGCTAACACTCGGGTTACCTATCTCTTGGTGCACGTGGCCCTTAAAATCATTCGTATTTGAATCACAAATTGAAATTAAAATCCCCAAAGAATACACGTCATCCATCACGTCTCACAAATAAATCCTATTCACTAAACACAAACAAAGCACTTCATAAAAGGCGACACAGAATGACCGAACACGAAACAAAAAGGGTGATAATAAAATTACTGCTCCGGCTCCCACACGCGTTACAATAATCCTGGACAATAGTTCCTTCGGAGGATTCCTTTACACTGTTATCGTGAATATAAAGTGTGTGATAGTCATAGGGTTTAAGCAAAAGTCAATTTTCGAGTGAGACCGAAACCGAAGTTGATTTCTGCCTGCGATGCTGTTTACTGCCTGCGCTTATACCGACCGTATCCTAGGTTATGGTGGCACTTCACTTGGTTAGTCGTATTTGCGTATTTGTCATAATTGCCATGTGTGGTTGGTATGCTTGACAAAATATTCGTCTTATTAGTATGTACGTCAAGTATTTGACAAATACGACAAACATCCATTAGCCAAGTGAAGTCATCATTACAAATATTTGACGGCTGTTGTCTACATGCGATTATACTGGCGACATTAGAATAGAAAACGGGTCTGACAATTGTCAGAGCTTGGTAGCGCAATGGCTAGTACTTACATTAGACTATCAATACGGAGATCCCATCGGGTTGGATCCCCAAATCAGAACTAAGTATACCGAAATTCTTCTGTTATATTTTTGTGTATTTAATCATAAGGAAACTACCAAATGACTAAGAGGAATATTATTACTATTCAATGTAAGCGAGCTCATTCGATATAACGGCAAAAACCTACATACGGAAATAAGTTCAAAGACAAAAAATATCTACTTTAGAAACCCGACTCTGACGACCGAGACCGAGACCAGACCTTCACGCCTCTAGTCAGATAGAAGTAAAAGTGTGGACCAACGAGGGGCTTTTGGCACCCGTTTGTGGCCGTTAAGATTACCAACTGTCATAAACGTGAGGCCGAGATACATCTGGCGCCACCTCTTATCTCCTGGTGACCAGCCTGTGGCCGCCGGGGTTTACTTAGCCAAATCCCGACGGCCATCAAACCGAGTGATAGGACTAAAATGTTTATTGCTTAGGTATTTTGCATTGTAAACTTTTAAATTAACTTTTGAATAATTGGGAAATGTTGATATTGTAGAATCGTATTGTTAGGTTTTGGTAGCGACTTTGACTCGTAGGTTTTTTTTAAAGTATGATCTCTACGGGTATCATACTTTTTTTAAAAAAAAAAAGGTCGTAGGAGTCATACTTGAAAGATTTTTAGTTTTATTTCCACATATCGTTATTCCAATATATCGTTATAAACAATACATTATACTATAAAGAAAAATAAGTATAAAGAAAAGTTACCCATCGTACCTATGTAGTCTCCCCAGAAAGCTTGTAAAGAGTGAATTGATGTAAAAAATCGTGTAAGTAAAACAAACAAACAATTAATTTACTTGCAAAAATACCTGTGCATTTACACGTATTTCCAATTGTAAAATAATGTAGAATATTAACTTGCAAATGGTTCAACACTAATTTATATACCTAGTTTAAATAGTATTTATTTTCTACCATTGAATAATTTTTTTAACACATAAATAAAAATACAAAGTAGAAAAGTTAGCATAGGTACAGGGCGAGCTTATCTCAAAAGATATTTCTACCACCAAACCCGAGAGAACAGTGATGTTTTAATATTAGAAACGTGTTGTCTTCAGTCGAATTTGCCTCGCATTCCAAAGATTAGCTAAATAACCTGTGCCGCCATCACTCATAAACTCATCGAGCGCTATCAGCGCCGCCGGCCGCAGCCGGGAGGCCTCGCTAATGCACCTGATAACGCTGAAACTCAATAAACTTTAGTGCCAAGACATTCCGGAATCAGACCAGCGTCACTTTCCACACATTCCTGTCTGTGACCGCCCCATCAGTCATAACATGAGCAAGCGCAGGCGCGGATTTAGACTATCCATCGTTTGTTTGTCAGACTTCTATGGAAATTGATTCAATAGAAATATTGTGGTGCTTTTCTTGGAAAATACCTAACGCTTTATTCATTTATTTATAAATAAATAAACCAACACAATTATCAGCGTATAGCTATACTTTTATTCCCACTAGTTTAGTTCTCCAGTTCAGTTGATTGAACTAGTTTTCGCATTTGTTCAGATGGTAACATTGCTCATTTGCAATTTTTTACAAAAATTAAAAAAACGAGTGCTTTCACCGCAATGCCGCCCGTAGCCGTTGATTATCGTGGCTTCCGCCAAAATAGGGGAAAGTAAAGTAAAAATTGTGACGGCTGCATTGCCCATCCGCGCCTGGCCACCTCTTATCGTCCTCGGCCGTCCGAGGCCGCGCGGAGACCAGGCCGCTAATGCAGTCACCGATAGCAGCCGCCGACAGAAGCTCAATTAACAACAAACTAAATTAGCCCCATTTAAAGTTTACGATGCCGGCTACCGCCTTACGTGAGTCTGGGCAGGTAGCGACAACATAACAAAGTGGACAACTGAGCCCATGAACCAGTGCCGCCAACATAGGACATATCGACCACAAAAAATACTGAAAGTGGTAAACTAAGCCCGGGTAGAGTTGGAGGCTGAAAGGGCTGGTGGGCTCAGTTGACCCTGTGATCATATATCACTGAACTGAACAGGTTACTGCTTGATGGACATAAGTTTTTGTTGCGACAAGTTGCTACAAATGAATGACTATTGTTAATATATATACAAAGAGTATAAATAAGTATACAAAGAGTATAATAAATATCCATTGCTCTGAGATCCAGGATATGATAGTTCAGATAGAATAGAGTGACGAAAATACAATCTTTTGTTTCTCTTAACCGTCTTTTAAATGGTTTAGAGTAGGATGTTCCCAATTCGTCCGGTAAGTAGTATTTTAGGGAAAAAAACTACCTTTATATTTGTTTATACGAACATGTAATAGTTTGAGAGAACTTATTTTTTGCCTGAAACCTTCGTGTCAAAATATCCTGTCTGTTATTTGACGACATCGGCTGACAATGTTTACCAATTGTCCCTGGCTAGTGCAAACACGACGAGCGTGCACTTCAAATACATATTCCAAATACTGTGTACGTTATCGACGCTTCTCTGTTGACCGTACATTGACAAATCCGTCCACTCGGCTACCGTTCGGGAGATGGCCCTTATCACTTCGACCACTTATCGATTCCTTTGAGCTGCGTACGCGCCGACAGAGGTGACGATATGCGCGCAAAATATAATGCGAAACTTGATCGGCGTATCTAAATTGATTTTTTACATTTCTTTGACCAAATAAGTGATAATAAAAAGCTTATTTTATAATATGGACGAAGAGATGCCCCATTTAAGTTGTCGTCTTTGCTTTGGCCAGGCAAAATATTATCGCAACATTATCGTAATCGAAAGTAAACTCTGCCAAAATATGTGGAACTATGAAGAAAATACAGTCTGCTTTATCTCATCTCAGTATTAAATACCTATGTCCACTTTTCGGACACATACCTTATAACTCTTTTACAGTTACATAGTTTTAACTTTAATCTATCAAACAGTGAAATAATTTTTGCAATAGGTCAAGTAGTTTTTGAGAAAATCTCAATCTCAAAAGCTCTCCTGTACACCTTTCTCTGTGTTCCACCGTATATACAATACAAGTTATTTAACATAGTATTATGTAACATTCAGATGTTTTTTATATATATAAACCAACGCCTTTGCAAATTATTTTTATTGTTCTCAGCCATAGTCTCCTCACGATATTTTCTTTGACAGTCAGCTTACATGAGAAAATGTTCTACTAAATATTGACTATGTCCATTTCCGAGGCTATATTATAACTTCATAAATACCTAACGACATATTTTTGCAGAAAATACAATGTATGTTTCGATATTATTAAAAAATTAAGGAAAGACGAAAGCCTTAATTAAAGAGAACAAACATGAGAACCTGTGAAACGATTTCAATCGAACATTCTTTTTTTTAAATACTCAGTCTTGTTTTAACAACTCACGGCAATGCAAATGAAATAAAGAGCCCATAAAGTCGGTCGCCATAAAAGGCAGTGGAGTCTAAGCCGCGCTTTGTGGCCGGACTTAGCGGAACACAATGGGACCACCAGAATCGCGTTGAATAAACTTTAGAGTGGGTCGTAAATGTGTAACAGGTCTAACAACTCGCCAATTGCCGCACGGAGGCGCTAACGGAGGAAACCGACACATCCGCCCTAGCATCCGCACTCGAAATTTGGAAACGGGCAGATTCTATGCAATATATTTAACGTGGCTTTTTGTGGGTCAGATGCCGGCAGATTGGGTGTGAATTGGTTATGTACCATTCCACCCGTATACTACCTAGGGGACCAAATGACAACGTCGTAATATTGAATGCATAAATCAATAGCAGCAGGCTATTTTGATGTCCCCACTGTTGAGGTACAGACCTCGCATCGACAGAACTCTGACCTGATTTTTTAGAGGTTCCATCAGAATCATATTTTTTTAAACTTTCTTTTTCATACATTTTGTAGAAACTTCATGGTTTATTAATAGGCACACCCTGGCAGTTTTATACTTAGGTTTATTTTTGGAATACTTTTAAACTTTTGACTTTATTACATTTAATGTGACAACACGTAATTCTCTTATTTTACTATTTAATAGTAGGTTATGGGCAATTACTATTTAAAATAGCTAAATACTGTGTAGTTTATGATGGAAGGCGATATACCAGTTTCTGTGAGCTCGGCAGCCCCCGATGGTGCTAGCTCTAGCAGCGGCCCTAGTGGTCAACTCGGCTTATCCTGCCTACCAAAACTACAGGGACGTGAGAATTTTTCTAGTTGGAGTTTCGCCATGCAGATGTTTCTCGTGGATTGCGACCTGTGGGACTGCATTCACCGGCCTACGGAATACGCAAAGGAGGTAAAAGACTTCGCAAGACGTGATGCAAAAGCTAGAGCCAAGATTTGTCTCTCGCTACATCCGAGTATTTACCCCTCCATTTCTTCGACGAAAACATCAGAGGAGACCTGGCAACGACTTAAGCAGGCTTACGCGGATAGTGGCTTAGTCCGACGCTTACATCTTCTCAAGAAACTCTTCAACATAAAGCTCAATCACTCAATGGAAACTTACATAAACCAAATTAGAGATACTCAGCAGAAACTCATAGAGATTGATGCAGGAGTGGACGACGAGTTTATAGGTGTGATCATGCTAGCAGGCCTATCGGACGAATACACCCCGATGGTCATGGCCCTCGAACATTCTGGAGTCACAATCTCTTCAGACTACGTGGCTACAATGTTACTGAAAGAGGATCAGCGGCGTGAACCTACAAACAGCGGTACAAGCACAAGCGCTCTAGTTACTTCCAACTCCAAGAAGTTCTCGAAGAATACGAAGAAATTTTGTGTTTATTGTAAAAATGTTGGTCATTTAGTTTCCGATTGTAAAAAACTGAACAAAAACGTTACACATACTACTACCAATTACACATCAGACCTAACACTGTTATCCTGTTTGATTGCTTCTCCATTCCCAGGTGCAGGTTCAGAATGGTTCATTGACTCAGGTGCAACAGCGAACATGTGTAACAGGCGAGAGTACTTCTCCGATATTACTCAAATATCGAAGCCTATTACTGTTGCAAACAATGAACAGATATTTGCTGAAGGTCAAGGTACTGTGAGTTGTAATGTGTCTAATAACATAAATAAGATTTCAGACGTTTTATTTGTTCCAAAGCTAGCTACCAACTTACTCTCAGTGAGTAGCATAGTTAAGAAAGGCTATGTTGTGATTTTTTCGCCTAAAGGTGCCTCTATTTTACTAAAGGACGGATGCAAAGTCTCAGGTTCCGTTGTAGCTACTGCATCGAACCATAAAGGTATGTACAAGCTCAATGTTTGTGAGACTCAGGCTCATTTGACTCAAACCAAGGAGTCCATGTTGCTATGGCATCGTCGTCTTGGCCACCTTCATATACAAGCCTTACAAATTTTAAAAAATAAGTCAGTCGGCATAGTTTTCAATGACAGGATGAACGAAACTTGTGTGCCTTGCCTACAAGGTAAGTTAGCAAAGAGGTCTTTCAAGAGTTCACAAAGTAGGTCTAGTAACAAATTAGAACTAATTCATTCCGATTTATGCGGACCAATGAGTACGCATACATGGGGAGGTTCTCTATACCTACTAACTTTTACGGACGATTTTACTCGAAAAACTTTCGGCTATTTGCTTCGACGCAAAAGTGAAGTTTTTTCAAAGTTTGTTGAATTCAAACACCTTGTAGAAAACCAAACAGGCAACAAAATAAAAGTATTTCGTTCTGATAATGGTTGCGAATTTGTTAACAAACAAATGACCGAATTCTTTTCAGAAAATGGTATTCTTCACCAAACGTCGGTCCCGTACAACCCTCAGCAAAACGGTTTAGCTGAAAGGGTCAACCGAACTGTAATTGAAAAAGCTAGGTCTATGCTACAAGACTCTAATTTGCCTAGAGCTTATTGGGGTGAAGCTGTGAATACAGCTATCTATCTCAAAAATCATTCGCCTACACAGGCTTTAAACAATAAAATCCCTGAGGAATTGTGGACAGGTAAAAGAGTCAACCTTTCTCAATTACGTGTTTTCGGATGCGAGGCACATGCTCTAGTGCCTAAGGAGAAACGGTCGAAAATTGATTCGAAGACTCGAACCTGCATATTTGTGGGTTATTCTAGCCAGTCCAAAGGATACCGTTTGGTCGATCCTCAAAATCCTAGACAAGTAATTGTAGCAAGGGATGTCGTCTTCATTGAAGATAAATCACCAGGTGGTGAACCTAGTCTACTAAAGACGGAAGACGAGGCTATAATCATCAAAGATGAAATTGAAGTTCAACAGCCTCAAGTTTCCGAACCTTCACCATGTTGTTCGTCACATTTACAGCCTGCAACGCACGTTGATGTTCAGCCACAAGAACCTGAACAGACTGTACCTTCTACGGAAGTTAATGTGGAATTTCAAAACAACGAACAACCTTTACAGCCTGATTCTCTGGAACAACAAACCCAAGAGATCTTTACAGATGCAGAATCTGACATCATTTCTGATGCGCTACCAACTAATACTGGAGATACAGAAGTCACCCACAGGAGATATCCTCAAAGAGAACGTCGCCCGCCGATGAGATATCGTGACAATGATGATCCCAGCGCTTGTATGCTCACAACAGATTGTGAACCTGTGACATACAGTGAAGCGATGAATGATGAGAATAAAGATGACTGGCTGGAGGCAATGAATTGTGAATACAATTCTTTAAAGAAACATGGGACATGGACATTGGTAGACAGACCCAAAGATAGAAAAATTATCAAATGTAAATGGGTTTACAAAATTAAAAAGAACACCAACGGTGAAATTGTTAAATTTAAAGCTCGGCTTGTGGCTAAAGGCTACACCCAAGTTCATGGCGTTGACTATAGTGAAACCTTTTCTCCTGTAGTCAGACTTTCTTCTATACGGCTGCTGTTAGCTTTCGCGGTCAAATTGGACCTGGAGATCGACCACATAGACGTCGAAACGGCGTTTCTCAACGGAGATTTAGATGAGGAGATCTTCATGGAGCAGCCTGAAGGTTTCAGAGATGAACCTAATAGCAAGAAGGTTTGCTTACTCAAGAAGTCCCTATACGGACTCAAGCAAGCGCCAAGACAATGGAATAAAAAAGTTTGCGAAGCAATGGACACGCTTTCGCTTACTCGAGCTGAAACAGAACATTGTCTTTATTACCAAAGAAATGGTAAAGATTTACTGATAGTTGCAGTTTTTGTAGATGATTTTTTTATTCTAAGCAACAATAGTAAGATGAAGGAAAACTTCAAAAATGGATTGCGGAAATCTTTTCTTATAAAGGATCTTGGTCCTTTAAAAGACTGTTTAGGAATGAGGGTTACTCAAGAAAGTAACAGCATCAGTCTCGACCAAACAAAATATATCGAGAAACTCGTTGAAAAATTTGGTTTGAGTGATGCAATTCCAGTTTCAACTCCTTTCGAACCAGGAGTTAAACTCGTCCTACCTGAACAGAATGATGAACGTAGTGATCTTCCATTCCAACAACTAATTGGATCTCTAATGTACATTTCAATTGGTACCAGACCAGACATAGCTCACGCTGTCTCGCTCTTGAGCCAATTCAATGCACATTATGGGGAGGTACACTGGAAAGCAGCTAAGCGATTACTTAGGTATCTGAAAGCTACCAAAGATAAAAAGTTAACCTTTACAAAGGACAATAGTGATATTGTAGGTTACGCTGACGCTGACTACGGTTCAAATTTAATGGATCGCAGGTCTTACACAGGATATGCTTTCATGTTAAGTGGTTCAGCAATATCCTGGGAGGCTAGGAAACAACGCACAGTAGCCTTATCAACTACTGAGGCAGAATACATGTCTTTGTGTGAAGCCAGTAAAGAAGCAATATATCTGAAATCACTGGTCAGTGAACTATTTTGCTCGGATAAACCTATAAAAGTCTATTGTGACAATCAAAGTGCATTAAAGCTAACATCGAGTCATACCTTTCACTCACGCACTAAACACATTGACATAAGACACCATTTTATAAGGAATTCTGTATTAAATAAACAAATATTATTAGAATTCCTACCAACAAGCGACATGATCGCAGACATACTGACTAAACCATTGCCAAAAATTAAGCATTGTAAATTTACGAGGCTTTTAGGTTTAACATAGCTGTGTTTTGTTTTATAAGTACGTTGTCTTTTGTTTTATTATTGTGTTTATTCTATTGTGCGTAAGTTAGGTTTAAGTTAGTGTACAGTGTAACTTTGATAGGACTTTTTTACTTGTATATAATTAGACTTATATACAGGGTGTATCTATTATGGGGAGGTGTAGAAACTTCATGGTTTATTAATAGGCACACCCTGGCAGTTTTATACTTAGGTTTATTTTTGGAATACTTTTAAACTTTTGACTTTATTACATTTAATGTGACAACACGTAATTCTCTTATTTTACTATTTAATAGTACATTTCAGATTCAGCCTATGCAAGGAAACGGTAACGAGAAAAAGTGGCAAAACCTATCAGCAGTAAATTCTCAAGCATGGACGATGTATTTCTTTACCGATTGAAAGTATTCGGTAAATGTACCTACGTAAATTGATTCTCAGATTTTTTTTTTAATTATGTCAAGTGAACCAACTGCTACCACCTACCTAGCTCAGACAATTGCGGTCACCCATCCTAGCTTGTATTTCGCCCACTAGGGCTTAACTTATACGACCGTTTTCTGACCATACTCTCTCTAGCAACTCAGCTCAAAGGATAAATTATGTGAAAGGCTTCTGTTCGCCTCGTAACTCAACACCATTTAATGCACAGCACTAACCTACCCCACTATCTTTACTGCTAATTTCATGAGCTTTTTATCGCCCAAGTTCAATGCTAAGGAGTTAAACCGTCGTTAAAGCCACAGACTCGCCCTTGTGTACGACATCTGGGTTTGCTTCATTTACTAACGCGTACGATAAACAACCTTTCTAATTCTTTCGAGGGCCAACAAAAATGCTGGCTTATGTGTAGAGTATGTAGTCTAACAGAGGTTCCCAAAGGGATTCTTTAATGTACACAAAGTTGATTACAATACACGACATGGATTAAGATGTAATTTGATTAACTCTAGATTAGAGTATCTACCAGCAAACCAAAATATATAAAAAAATGTAAGAGAGATGAGATAAGGGATCGCGACCATGAAAGAAAAAAATTCGGCGTTCTCTACGGAGAGTCTAAACTTCTAAGGTATATTTTGTATGAGGACACAGTATATTTGGTATGGGGATAGGTCTCCGTCCTTGCCTACTCTTTACTCTCATACGTCAGAAAGAGACATGTCTTTTAAGTGTTCGACTTCCACTGAAAATTCAAACAATGGAGAATCAAATGAGTGGCAGAGTTTGTCTACAAACCTAACCTAAATTTTCGAAATGAAAATGCAAGTTTACAAAATCGCCAAATAGATAACAGGTTTATTTGTATTGCCTAGATATCTGTATTTTAAATATAATCAATCATGAGTTATCTGGAGAAAAATTGTAACTGCGCTCCATTGCTCACATGTCCTTTGTCCATGCAAGAGAAAATATCCATGTAAGTCCACTGTTTCATTGTCGCAACCCCCAGTTTGGGAAACACTGGTCTAAGCCGCTCATTAGCGCGTCTACGAGAGGTCCGGCCAGTTTTTTCATCTGCCCAGATGTGGCCCGAGCAAACACTCCTCTCCCATTGTCTGGGAGGATAAAAAATTGTACACCTGGAAGTGTCAAAATGTTCACTCGGCCTGTGAGAGCGGCCCGTGTGAATCACGGCTCTACGCAAACGTTCGTTTCAAGGATTTGATAATTTTTGGGATTCTAATGCCAGTTTTTTTTGTTTCCTATTAGGTATTTGTTAGTTTAGTTTCAGATTGATTTTTATTTTATTTAAAAGTTACAATTTTTTATTGGTTTTTGGGTTTTATAGGTCTCTACAAGCTCTAATAATAATCAACTCTGTCATTAGAATTGACCGTAAGGTGGAAGAGCGGGGACTCCTAACACAGGTATCTGGTAGGTACTTAACAGGAGAACCCCGGCAACATTGTATCTCTAGACTAAGTTGAGAAAGAAAGAAATATATCCTAGGTAACTTAGGTTAGGACTAAAATGCATACTGTGGAATCGATACTAAGTATCTATCGCATCTTTGGAACCCATGGGTACCTACACTATGAAAAGTGTCTCTAAATTAAGATCAAAATATTTGTTTTCTGTGTTGTGCAATAAAGTAGTAACAAACGATCTATCTTTATTTACTTAATATTTTTAGTTTTTGTTATGAATTTGTAAAGTTATTTAATAAATACTTTAACAATCTTGTACAATTCGGAATTTTATTCTGAATTATCTTAATTTCCATATCGACTCGATTTTAATATATTGACATAATATTTTTTCCCGGAAAAACTGCGAGATCGAGGAGATGGTGGCCGAGCCTACAAGATCCACTTTGGGTCACTGAGCCAGCGGAGTAAGTAAGTAAGTAAGTAAGTAAGTATATTTTTTGTGACGTCACCTGCCAAACAACCAGGAGGTAGAAAAACAAAGTCATACCTACTTACATGAAGGGTAATTATCTGTAAGCTATATGAATGCAAATGAGCGAATAAATCAGAGCTCTATCAAGTGTAAATGTATTACTATTTACCACCTACCTAAAACCCATTTTTCAAACTTCAATACTGCCATAATTCTCAATAATCACACCGTGTCTGAGATGTAATTAAGAAAATAATTACGTATCGATAATAAGGCTGTAAACTCGGTAGCTTATTACTTTACAAGTTTGCAACCGTTATGGTTTTATGGATTTAATTTAAGCGTTTAGCATGTGCGGGGACTTTGTAGTTGTTGCAGTGGGGTTAGCTGTTAAAACAATTGTTATCGTAATACACCATGGAAATCTCGATCGATATTATATGATGAAAAAAAATGATGTGCAATTAAGAAGTTACTAGGGGTGTCTACGATGGTGACTGCATCAGATGGCCCTCAGCTTTGCGGACCATTGTTATGACACAGAGGAGAAGAGGTAGTAACCCTGGGTATATATCTAGCCTAGTAGGTAGGTGTTTGGTTTGAAATTTAATTTTCGTAAAATATATAAGTAGATAAAATAAATGCATGAACGTCAAAATCGGTATCGGGTGAGTTCTTTCCTTCATGGGAAAAATGCTGATATAAATTATACATAGACGCTATTTAAAAAAATCTAATGAATGTGATTGGTGATTCAATAAACTGTCGCAAAATGGTTAAATAATATTTTTTTAAGATGTGCTATTGACAGTTTCCTGCGCAAGAAGGAGGGTTGTGTTTTTCGAATGTATGTATGTAAAAATAAGTATGTATGTATGTCTAGTTAATTATTTGGCACGCCCTACAGCCTAGACGGCTTGATGGATTTTAACATATGAGATGTCATTAGATTCGTCGTGATGGTAGAAGTGGCATAGGCTATTAAAATTTAATCAAAGCGGCTTAAATTTTTGGCAGTCGTTACTTTTCTTAGCTTTCCAACGTTGGTAGCGATAACAATTTCTATAGAGCGGCTTTCATCTCTCGCTCAGCGTGTGCGAAATGGACTTTGTATGGTCTAGGCGCGAGGTACTCTTGACTAAACATGCACTCATAAAGTCCCAGCTATATTGCGTAAGCGCAAATTGATCTCGCCTATATACCTACGTCTATCATTGTTGCCGGCTAAGTGGGCAGTTAGATCCAATGCTAGTGATTCAGCAAATAAACGTAACAATGCTCTCAAACATAAATTGGGGGCGGGTCGGGATATAAAGCACTATTATACATACTTATAAATATTGGGTATGATAATGACTTGACGGGAAAGTATTTACTCATAATGTAAGTATCGTGTCTACCCACATAGTGAAATTGAAATCATTGGCAACATTTTAAACAAAGACTCATACGATACGATGCAGGTATAATTTATTCGGTCCGATGAAAATTATTTTTACTAATTTTTGTAGACTTATATTGTAGGCATATATATTTTTTTAGTTTATTTATTTATTTTTATCAAAATTGCAATATTACATCTGTCGCCAAACTGCAATGCAGTTTGTTGGCGTAGCTCTCTTACTTCTTAGTTTTACACTGGTAGCACACTAGACAGCACATCAATGGCAACACTCGCATTACGATTTCTATCTAATGAGACAGATAATAAGGACGGTCCAAGTACAAAGTGTTACACTTGATTTGCTTTCAATTTGTATGGACAACAGCAGATCGTGGTAACACTTGTAGTACGATTTTAACTCTTACGACACAGGTAATAAGAATGGTCCGAAGTCCAAAGTGTTACACTTGATCTGCTGTTAGCGTACCTAGGATTTTTTTTATTTGGAAAAAAAGTCGTTTATCATTCTGATACCTATAACTAAACAATATTATTCTGTAACCGTAACTGATAGGTACCTACTTTGTAATAAGTAATCATGTACTTGAATTTAATTTGTCTTAGGAATTATTTTTCATCCGTGTACAAAACCGTATTGATCGTTTTAGATTTTTTTCCTTTTTGAGTCCACAAATATTTTCAAAATACACAATGAGAAAAAAGTTCCAAACCCACTCCATATGTTCGAAGAGTTCTCCGCAAATCAAACAAACTACACTTTTAAAAGAAATATACTTGTAACAAAACAAATAAACCAATTTCGGGCGGCCACAAAAAACGTCGGATTCGTCCCGAGAGGCTTAGCGTTTCTTGCATTAGCATATTGATGGGCACACAGAACAATAACAGAAGTTAGACATGGTACGCAGTGCAGTCGTACTTGCATTGTATGATACCGTATCTACACACGAAAATATTTTCCACATTTTGCACAGTCCGCTCGGTGTTGCCTTATGTTCTAAAAAGACAACGTTATATAGAACGCCACAAGTCACACGCCATATGACACGAGAAATGATAAGGCAGAGTTGCTTGTTTAGTGCTGTAGCATAATCTTGGAGATTGTCCGGCTACACATATACAATTCTTTAGGCTTAAAACTCAGCTAAAAGTGCCATCAATTGCTGCTGCCGTATACGCAGTCCAATGTAGGTCTCGTGGAATCAAATGCTAAGGCAGCATCCTTAAGTCCGCAACTCACGAACGAACGTTTCATCGAATGTGTAAATCCGGAATCATATTCAACTACCCTACTGCTCACATGACATTTCTAGCCACGATTATTGTTCTGAGGATGGGCATCTATCTGCGTGCCTTTGTTTAAAATCAGCGACACCACCTTCAATCATAACGATCGTGACAAAAAAGCTACATTTTATTGACTGGTTTTTGCCGAAAGTGACTGCAGGTGGCAAAGATTAGATAATGTAGAGATGCTCCAAAAGATTCAACAGCAATTCTGATCAATATTTTTTACCTAAACACACGATCAGATAAGGGCACTATTTTTTTTCTGTTACTAGTTGTCTGTTCTTAAAACTTTTAATTTCCAATATCGATCAGATTCCAAAGTATTTTTAGACAGGTAGAAAATCTAGGAACCAAAATTCGCACTAGTCAATTTGTAAGAGACCTAATTTAGCCTTCGATTTTGTTAAGATCTATAATTAATAGTCTGGCAGTCTATTAGAGTCTACTCTATTATACAGTATCTATATTAGTCTAGTAATTGATGAAGCAATTAGATAGGAGGTACTGGTGTTGTTCTAATTCAAACAAATAATATACAAATTTCAGTACCTAACGAATTTTGATTGAAGACGTAAGTCATCAAGTATAACACTTTGGATTTTGGACCGTTCTTATTATCTAGTAAGAGTTAAAATCGTACTGCAAGTGTTACCATTAATCTGCTGTTGTCCGTACAAAATATGACAGATATAAGAAATAGCATATAACATTCCAATTGCATGAAAAATCCCAAAATAAAAATTAAATATTAATAATAGTTTTTTTACACGAAAGAAACGTTTAATTCCCTCCACACACAGCGCGACCTAGCCGCGATCTGCGATTAGTTGAAACGCATGCCCCGCCCCATTTTCTGGGCATTTTAACGTCCGGTAGGTAGCGATCTGAGGCCTGCGATCTACGTCCAGTAGGTAACGACGGCAGAAAATAAGGCGGGACATGCGTTTCAACTGATCGCAGATCGCGGCTAGGTCGCGGCTGTGTGTGTCAAGCTCAATAAAGATAGAATGGATGTCCTCTTAAACGAGATCTCGGGCATGTCTGTATCGATTAGATTCTGATCTATGGTGTTATCTGAGTCTTGCGTAATGTAATGGCAAGTCAGGGCGGGGCAGCAGCAGGGGTGTGAGGCACGTCGGCGGACAAAGCTCGCCCGCAGCGCGCTCACCTGCGACATCGACATGTTTATGCGCATCGCCAAATTTACAACCTACCCAACTACCAAAACGCCGCCGCTTTGCGGAAATTGGAAACTTTTTAATCACCCGTCGGCGCCTCTCGCTTTAAAAGCTAACCCGCCATCATCGATTGCAATTGCAACTTAAGAGTTTAAAACTTTTAACCCAAAAGCCGCCGACGCAATCGCCGATAACATTCGCAGATTGTAAAAATGTCTTAAAATGGTAATTATCTTTTGGTGTTACCCGAATCGGATGCGGTTTAATGACATTGCTTGATGTTATTAACATGGGAATGAAAAAATTGGAGATACAAGTTGCGAAGTGCTTCAAAGCAGCATCTTCGTTTGAAATTACGTTGACCAAAGTATGTATGATACATATGACGTCAGAATTTAAAAAATTGTTAAAATTATCTGAATTAATTTTTCGCCTCGTATTGACGAAGCGCCGGCGCCGCGCGGCGAATACGCGGTACAAAGCCGGTGCAGATCGTAAATTGCAAGACGAAGGGCCGACAAACGCGTTGTAATTTAGTTGACAGTTAGTGCGATCGGCCCGGCGCAGGCGCAGCCCTACCAATGGCACACACTCAGAAAATAATGAACAGAGATCTAAAGTTGAGATTGTTAAAATTCTTTCACTATATAGGACTACTGAAAAAGAAATGAAAAAGTCGGTCAAGAAGTTTTTGAGAAAACCGCAACTATACCTACTAGATATTGTATCATTTAGTAACTTAGCTATTTCTCAACAGCGACGACCTTAAATTCCATCACGATAACACAAAGCCTAAAAACTAGAACTTCTTAGTATTATAGTGACTAAAGCATCACGATTTGTTTAAATACTAAAGTCACTGTTAAAAGAGTGAGTTTTGATCGAGTTTGTGAATACAGTAGTACCGAAAAAAGGCTTATCGGTTGCCGCATCTACAGCCTATTAAGCGCCCTTTGACGCCGTCCACAGTGGACAACAGATCGTTAAGATATCGCGTCTGATCGATTCTATGCCGTTTGTAAAAAATATGCACCTTGTAGTTGCCGAACGAGGAATCGTCAAATGAATCTTTAGGAATTTTGTGCTTATAATTTGCTTAGGCATATTAAGTTGACATAGGTATCAAAGTCGACAGAGTATCTACAATATTGGGTACTGGTAGTACTTCAGAAGACGGTATTTTGATAAGGGCAGTGACCTCTCTGAATCAGCTTCTCTTTTATAATGGAACGCCAATCGTAGGTATCTATCGTCGGCCACATGACGAACAATGAGTTATGAATACGATGTAATGTTTTCATTGATAATAATTTAGAATTAAATTAAATCAACAGCCACTAAAATAAAAATGTTATGACTTTAAAACAATACATCTCCAAGAATTATGAAATATCGTTATTATAGATATTATAATGGTCCCGGTACGTACGGGTCCAGTGGCGGCTGGCGACGGCTCGTTAGCTCCCAACCCGGCATAAATCAGTCCGTTTTACGAGGATCCCTAATTTTTTAACTCTATACTTAATGAAACGCGGGCGCAGTATGGGACCGGCTAGCGACATTAAAAAAATTAAAAATGACAAACCCAAGGACGGACAGTTTCTAATTATAATCCTGTCAAAGCTGCGATATAAGGAAAGAATTGATGATCACTTGAGAACCGGTGATTTTATCTCAGATCGGGAGATAGTAGCTGTTGAATTTTAATTTATCATATTTTTATTTGTTTGAGTGTACCGTTAAGGAAGTTTGTGGGCACAAAACCACGGAAAGCTATCCAAACTATTGTTTATGGAACTATTAACTTTCAAACAGTAGATCGATTTGGAAATACTCATCACGATTTGAACAGCCAGTTCATAGATTTGTTATTTTAAATAAAACACAGTGAAACTTGATCGATATTGATAATCAAAGTAACTGTAATCAAGTAGGTATGACTCATTCAATTTGGTTTATTAAGGATGTTACGGAGCTTTTAATGGCGCAAAGTAATAATCACACTAAATTTAAATATATCATCATAAAATACATCGATCCGGATTGCGGAGTTCTATTTAACCTTCAGTAGCGGATTATCCTAAAGGCAAACTAGGCACGTGCAAAGGGGCGCGCACTGAAGGCGTTTAGTAAACGAAAACCCAAAATAAGTACCTACTTAGTACTTATATAAAATAAAAAAAGTCATAATATAACGCTAGATTCGGACTCTGGTAAAACCTGCGTTTTCACGCCAGGCATTGCCACGAACTCGCTAATATTGTCGTTTTCAGTGATTTTCGTGATTCTAAATCCACCTTTAGAGCTTCGTAAGACATAAATACCGAGGGGCGCATATGAGGTGCTAGCCTAGGGCGCTGTCGACATTTAATCCACCTCTTTTAACCTTGTATTGTAAAAAAAAGGAAATGAAGGTATTTTCTGCGACGAAGTTTCAGTGCATTACATTAATGCCATTCTTCTTCGTTTACTAAAATGTGCAGGAAAAAAACCGTACTACCAGGGGTACGGTGGATCCGTCATGAGAATATACTCCATGTCAAAATGAAAACGATTAGTACGAAATTTCGCAGCTATCATACTTCAAACTACACAAATTGCAGGTAGGTAATGACCCAAACATTGCGCGAACATAAACAGCAAACAAGCGGCTATCAATCAAAGACAGGATCTCCGCTCGTCCTACCGTAATGCCGCAATCCCTAGAACTATCCCACCATTAAGCCATACCATTAATCCCTACCATATGTTAAGCCCATACAGTTCATTATAGGACAGTGCTGGCGCCAGTATTTTAGGAAGCCGTTCGGAGAAAGATGTTGCGAATAAGTGCGCACACGCAGCCTCGCTAGCCGACAAAGGGTACCGCACGCGAGCGCTTGATTCACAATTAAGCCAGTGTGTGTTAATTGATATTAATTTCGTGTGTTTGGTTTAAGTGGAAATCTACTTTGATGTTAGAAGATGAACTACAAAAGTTTATGAGAAAAGTTATAATCTTGTCCACAGAACGAAAATACAGTTTCACAAATGTTTCGATACAGATTGCTACGTTTAATTACCAAATCTCATCTGGGGCATGATGGGGCTCTTAAATATGCCGATAAGTGATAGATGGGATGTAATCCAGTGAATTCACACGTAATAATATTTGCGAAGGTGGTTGGTAGGGACTGGATGCAAAGAGTTGGATTGAGTGGTGCAATTTGGAGAGGTAAATATCCAGCAATGGACTGGCACAGGTTGATGATGATGATATGTTCGTTAAAACCATTATGAAGGTGCCGCAAAAAATCTGGCACTGATATTAAATAATTAGGACAGGTCTATTAAAGAGCTCAATAAAAGCAAGCCCCTTTATAGAGGAGCAACAGACTAAGGGACAAAGTACATCTTATTAGAATCGTAAAAGATGTAAAAATTCTAGCAGGTGCAAGGTACAATTGTTAATGAGTCTATATAAGTTTTGCAACAGGTTGACGATGAATTCCATAGCTTGTTGGCTAAAGACCTTGCGACTGTTTAGCTGTAACATGCTCCTTGCTCCAGGCAGCCGTCCAGAAGGTGAAGATTGCGATGACATTGTGAAACCTATGCTGAGAAGAGGAACTAGAAGAAGGTGAGGAAGACCTTTGCTGTATTTGCTCCCCGCTCATCGCTTACCCCAAGCGTGTATTCCGCGGCGATTATACCAGGAATCGCGCCAAGGCTGCGTGTAATGTGTCGAGTTCAAACGCGCCGCGGCGCGTCATCGCCGCAATTAGTGGGCGTGCGGGTTGCGACACACACCGCCTTCACAGACACAGAGCAAACAGTAGCTCCACTCACAATTCAGGGATACCATTGTCTCCATAACCTCCATGGGCTACAAATGACAATGCCAGATTCTGCCCCACCATAAACCGCAAGTTGTACAAGATAACGAATAAATGTAAAAATATCTCCGTTTTTTATTAAAATTATTGGTTTAAAATAAAGTTTTGTTCAAGTTGCGATTCGAAAAAAACAGCTTAATTAAGAATTCAGAATATAGTAAGAAATCTTCATTATTTTTGTTATTCTTCTATAGGAGTTGCGAGAGTAGTAGAAAATGATACTGATTATGATTATGCAATATGAAACCTGTAATAAGTCCCCAACAAAACGATAGGTACAGCTTAAACGTAGTCTTGTCACGTCTGGTCACGTAGTTTTGTAGGTGGGGCAAAGCTCCATTGAAATGTGGCAATGTCTTTTAGAAAATTGATTATAGATGGCAGTACTGGCCGCTGCTGTCGCCGTTGTCAGACCACAAGATTACCAGAAATTGAACTCCAAAATTGGATGAGAAAACCAACGATGACCGTTCGAAGAAAAGTTTTTGTACAGGATTAAATGGATGCAAAAATGCAGGGATTTTAATTCACCCTTGGCGCATGAGTCATTGTATATTGGATGAACAGGCCTGAAAATCAGGACCGCATGCATGGCATAGCTGTGGCCTGTGGTATTATGCTGAGGTAGTCTGATTTTTTGCACGACACTAAGCTTTTAGTTTTAAGTAGGTATTTATTAATGCGTTTTATTATGTCAGAATAATGTTCTTTCTTCTTTAACCATTCCTACAATGCTGCGAGCGCTTCGCACCTTCTCGGAAATCAATCTAGATAATTTCCCACGACGCTTGAGTCACTGCAAATTAATATAACTACTGTGCCGCCATTGACATTGAAACTACTTGTTACACATTTCAAAGAAATCGTTTGATGAGCTCTGTTGTTGGTGTCGTCGCGTTATGGAATGTCTGCTAATTCGTGTCGACTTCGTAATACTCTGTCTCATAACGTTTGATCTCGTCTAATAGCTTTAGAAATGCTCGGAGATGTGTTTGGACACCCAGGAACTGACAATTCAATATGTTACGATGAATATATGTCTGAGTAAGATTATTTAAAAAACTAATTGAAAAGGCATTTTACAACCATGTTATTGTAAAATAATTATTGCATTTTTGGTCAAATCGTTTTTGAGACAATCTTAACCCAAGCATATACTTCTAGGTAAGTATATAATTATGTTCTATTATATAGGAAAGATCAAACACACAGAAAGGTGTACACGAGTGTTGGTGAGGTTGAGATTTAATTACTCAATGAAACGTTAATCGATTTTTGAAAATACTTTACAATTAAATAGTGTGTATCTCTAATCAAATCTGTCCTGTAATTCTTAAGAAATCTAAACCTTATTGAGGCCCTCTGTATACTTTTCTCTGTTGTTCAGGTACAGTCGTACCTGTACTTTTTCATACTACACTCAGGAGTATACTATTCCTTGGATTACAAAGTACTTACATACACAAATACATAATAGGTGTTTAGTACATAGATGTGCCTATAGTGTGGGTGTAGTGCAAGTCAAGGCGGGTGGCTCAGCCGTCGTGTGTGAGATAGGATCGCGCGACATCGCGACATCACGCGGCGATGCCTATCGCTCACGGCGGCCGCTACCGAAACCGCCGCGATACGGTGACCCGGGTGCGCGGGCGCAGGGCGGGACACGACTAAGATAACGTGTGGTGTCATTGTTGGCTCAGTATGGAAGGCATCTTGATGGGTGCTGCTACGAATACTAAGAGAGTTTTAGTACCGCAGCTTTTGGAAGTACTCAAAGAGGTCTATTGCAACTAAACAGTAATGGGACACTGAAGTTCCAATGAAAAGTGTACCAGGATCGCAGCAAATGGAAGTTCCTTGTCTCTCTGCCTACCCCTACGAGATACATGCGTGAATTTATGTACTCCACGGACAACAGCTGATCAGTGGCAGCACGATTTCAACTCTTACGATGCAGATAATAAGAATGGTCCAAACTCCAAAGGGTTACACTTCATGTGTGGAATAAAGTTCATTCTGAAAACCATTGCTAAGATATTAGAAACAAATGTTGGCACAGTGGTTTACTTTGCTTTAAAATCCCCTTACTCCGCAATTACGTATTGTGAGACGAATTATATTAGTATAAATAAAAAATGGACGAAGCAGAACTTGTTACATGTATACCGCAGCCCAAATCAAGTGTCTTATTTTGTAAACAAATATGATCTTCTAATTACCTGTTGTGATGTAACACTGAAGGAAATGATTTATCGAAACCGTTAATCATTGTGAAAATAAAGTGTTCCGATCTAATAGTGTGAAAAAACTATGCAGAACAAAATGAGAGTAGGGTAGGGTAGTTTTTGTTTACAAAATAAGACACTTGATTTGGGCTTGGGTTTAAGTATAGCTTGAGTGAAGTCACCTGTTTTATCAAAGAAATTGCGTAATAACAAACCGAGTCCACCTTTAATTGTAACATTGAGAGCTAAAGATTTGATGATGCAGCTATGATATAGAGCGGCGCCAGAGGCACATTTACATATGCCGGTAACGACAGGCGCGATCGCCGCGGCTGCGCCCGCGCAACATACCTAGATGTTATCGCCGTCCGGAGGGACGCGCGCCCTCTTCCTCCCACATGCTTGCTACCTTAGTTGAGGGCACGCTTTGGGCTTTGTTTGTTTATGGACAGAATAGTTGGAGTGCTAGGTATTTTCTAGTAGGTACCTTTAAGAAATATAGTGTTGTCCAAGTTGTTTTTTTTGGCTTCAAGCGATTTCCTACAATTATCTTTGAGTGAAGGAAAGATTGCTCCAATAATAACTAAGATAGCGAGTGCTAGAATAAAAGAAACCCTAAGTAAAATTATAATTGTAATTCTTTTTTATCACAACTATCATTATTTAAATCAAATTTATTACATAATCCGTTTTTATTTTTGCTAAAAAATGTTAAATTAATATCTCAACTTACAATTTGTGTTTGTAGAGTCAATAAAGGCTTTTTTATTTTATTTAATTATTTTATATAATAAAATTAACCATATGCTATAGAAATAATTCACACCGCATCATGGTAACACTTATGTCCCGCCGGGCAATCAAAACGGAAGACCAAAGTAAGTAGTATAAGTCGAAAGCATACACAAATTCAATGCACTCCATCGATGATGTATCATTTTGTAAAGTGATCGCGTGTTAGGTACATTTGCTGTGCTACAGACTGTACCTACAGTACATAAAGTACGTTTTATTTTAATGTTCCAAAATATCATGTAAGTAACTCTACCCCAAAAAATCTCCTGTGAAATGTAACAAATTCACAGATCCAACAAGATTTTTTACTACGTGCCCAAGTTTTTATGGTGTTTATGATTGACGAGGCACCCAGCTCTCGGGTAATAATCACTCGTTTCTGGGAGACGCAGCATGGACACGTACGGACAACAGCAGATCAATGGCAACTTGCAGTACGATTTCAACTCTTACGACGCAGATAATAAGAACGGTCCAAAGTGTTACACTTGATGTGTTTTGATGTGTAACTGCGGGGAATATAAGCACGTCCTCGACTGTAGATGACATCTGGAGGAGTCCTACCGAGTTGGTTGAACGATGGGAGCTGGTGTTAGGTTACTTATGTAGTAGCAGAAAGGGTTGGAGCGTTACAAATGTCAGTTTTATTAGAAGAAAGATATTTGTATCGTGACTGTTCTTTCTAGAGAAATTGGTGAAAAATTTATCTGGTACTTCAATGTGATTGATAAATCTAATAAGAATTGTACAATGTTTTAAGATTCGATCCCATAGGTCTCAATCATTTGACGACCGATAATAAATATTTAAAGGCATTTTTTAAAAACAATTAATTTAAAGAAAACTAATACGTTATATGGAAATAACAAATTAACGAGAATAATAAAACTTGCCAGACCACCATTCATGACCCAATCAACGATGCTTGTAGGTACAGTACAGGGGCCAGCCAGAACTAATACAAATTACTTACATACATTTTTTTAAATGGTTAGGTCCTCATAATCGAACCCAAAAGACAGGTACAACACTACCGACTAGAGGCTAGGTCATAAAGATTTCACCTCCGAGTTTTGCACTAAATCCAGGAAACTCGTTTCACTCGCTCACAAACAATCTGTTAGCGAGCGGGCGGCAGTCAACCCGTGAGAATATTCCGATGTTTCCACGTAACATGGGTTAAACGCTTGTATCGGCCGATACCGATCTAACCGGGCTCCTCGTTGGCGCCATAAAAACAAAACACACGACCACTTTCTTCCCAAAACCATTCGAGGAATTTACGACGATTCAACACACAAAAATGTATAACCTAATGAGAAATTATCATCAGGCTCGGGCAAAAAACAAAACGTTACGATGTAGCTGGCTAGCAGGAACATGGAACGCATATATTTTTTTTATAAATTCGAATTATAGTATTCGTGTTGCTTTTTGTAGTCGTCGATTGTTTTAGTGGAGGCAAAAAGGCGCAGGAGCCGGTGACTGCGCGATTCCGATGATCGCTCAACTCGAGATTGATGGATCTTTCTCGGCGAGCGAGACACATTGCTGGTTGTCTAAAAAATGTTGTCAAGTCAGCTCGTTTGATGAGTGTGATGGAAAGCGTTTGCTTGTGACAAATCAAAGGGTAGGTGTGGTGTGTTCCCTGGAGATCGCGATATGATCGCCGGCGACTCGACGGCGGCGCGTGCTTCGGATTCCGTGGTCCCGTCTCTCTACCCGGAATTACCCATTACTTCCAATGACGTTACGCTTTTTATTGAACGACAAACTTTCCGACGATTTCATCTAAGCTTTCATTACTATAAACGATTTCTATTAACTTTAAGTGTGATAAACAACCTCGTTTTACAGATATTACGGTTTTATAGCAATTGCGGTCATGGTGTCGTTTATAGAAAATAAGTATAGTTTTCCAGAACACTTTCCTACTGACAACAAGTAAATTGTTTGTACTTTTGTAGGTTACATTAGTTTCTTTTATATTTCCGCCTGACACATTCAGAATCTTAATTAAAGAGACATTATGTCAGATACAGCATTCTTCAGGAATAGTTCCGTCTAAAATCACATCGCGAAGTATCTCTTCATCTCGGCACTAGTGAAGTGAAATTCTGATGTCAAATATTCACAAGACATTGAAGAGTGACGAGTGGAGCCGATACGAGAGTCCGAGAGACGGCGGACTGTCATAATCTGATTATTAGTGCTTAGGGCGGGGCGCGCGGCGGGCGGCCGGCGGCGCCCCAGGAGGTCGGCGCCCGCGCACCTCTCTCTCGCACCCGCGCCGCGCAGCCTGCGAGCGAGAGGAACGGGCGGATGCCCACGCAGCGTGCAGGCGACAAACGACCCGTGGTAAAACAAAAGGAATGTTGCCGGCGACGCTTTGAGGCGCCGGCGCCGGCCCGCGCCCTAATCACCCATTTTAATTACGACACAGATCGAATCAATTAATCGGCGTTTCTGTTAGAACAAGCCCCGAAATGAGTTTATGCCGGAATGAGCTTGGAGATACACTGATTACAGACGACTCTATCTCGTAAATATTTAGATATTGGTTGGTATTTCACGCGATTAAATTTTGGGGACAAAACTCTCGATCTCATTTTAGAATCGTTTTCTATACCAACCACAGTATCTAAATATACTTTGATTAGACGGTAGGTATGGCAGACACATTCTCGGTAAATATGAAAGTCGTTATAAGCAGAGGCAGGCTGCGGTCACTCTACCTAATTTTATTTGGCATTTATTTAGCAATCAAAACATCAGTGGTGCCAAATCATGATAAGCTGCAGGACTAGGGTTTCTTTTGAAGTTATAAAAGACACATGGAACTGTGACAATTGCATACGATCTAATTTTAATCGTCGCTAAGCCTAGATTATTGCACATATGAGTGACAGTCAGAGTTGCAGTTTAGGATTAGATTTGGCGGTCACGACAAGATCACTAATATGAGGCCATTCCGAAGAAATAATAGAATACGCATAATGTTTTACATGTAAAGGATATCACCTCCGGAAGCACCACGCTCTAACGAAGCCGTGTCACCGAGAGAGTTCTCACTGGGAACACTGGCAGCCTCAGACGTTTTTAATTATAACTTATGATTTTTTCGGGCGAATTCGGGCGCGCCCTTCCCGTCGAATAACTCGAGAATAAATAACGAGTTTTTGTGCTGTGTGTTTGTTTTTAAAATGGCGGGAGGTCCGCGCGACGACACGCGAGCGTGCGCCCGCGCAGCCGCCCGCCGCCGCCGCGCCGGCCAGGCGCGCCGAGCACCGCACATTTGTCATATTTCATCTTTAAAGGGGGAGCAGGCGGTGATGACGTCACATAAACCTGATCGATATTTGCAATTAAATGTAGGTAAAAGTCTTATTAAATTGAGACCACAACATTGTCATTTCTAATAACCACAACGACTGAAATAAAAAACTGTGACTTGAAAAATCGGTAAGTTCATTACCTACCTAATTGTTACAAATAAAAAGGTGCTTTTTTAACATATAACGTATCCTATCCAAATAATCCTCAGTCCATCAAAGACAAGAAAAAAGATCAAGCTAGACCTTGAGCTAGACGCGGCTAGACGATAACGGCATCTCATAAATACATTTTTTTTTTTAATTAAATTCTTCCCAGAGGGAAAGGCAAAGCCTAGGGCATACAGCCTGGTCTGATGTTAATAGAATGTCTATAACACGAAAATCAAAATCCTTCAAGCCTTGTAAGCTACAGAAGACCACAATGAAACCAACATACATATATACATTTAGGTACTAACATTCGTAAAGCATCTTCTCCGGAAATATATCCATTCACTGATTCTTTACTTACCTACATTACACCACAATTTTAAATTTTTTTGGGTGTTTTAAAATTAAAGCTAGGTATAGTGAGCCACTACTACAAATTATTATATATAAACGGATATCACTCACTTATATTGTTGTCTGTCGGTTTAATTGCCGGCTTCAACAATATACCTAAGTGAGTGATATCCGTTTATATATAGTAATTTATTTTTTTGTTCTTATTTTCAGTAACTTTTGATTGCCAATGTCGCTGATGTTTCATAGTGCGTTGAGATAACTAATTGTATAGAGCGACCATCTTCGTGCACGTCAATAAAAAATAAATAACTCCACTCTATTCCAGTGTTTGTTTGTACACGAGATTATTGAGGGTTAACTATTATCTCGAACACGAACATATGGAACATGTCGTCCGTTTGTAACCTTTTTAGTTTGTTTACGCGCGATGTAGAGCAATATGTCATTTTGCTGTTTCAAAAGTCAAAGTATTTTTTTTATTGCAAGTATAAAGCAGGGTTTCCTGCGACCTGTTACCGTGTTACGAAACACGGTAACAGCCGATTTAGGGGCGTGGCGTAACAATTATCCTTTGTTAAATCGGTTACCGAAACATGTTACGTGTTTCGTAACACGGTAACAGAGGAGACGCGGCTTAAGTACTTACGTTGTGTACGGACAACAGCATATCAATGGTAACACTTGCAGTACGATTTTATATCTTACGACGCAGATAATAAGAACGGTCCAAAGTCTAAAGTGTTACACTTGATCTGCTGTGGGCTGTACATTTTTGCACGTCAAAATATTTTTGGATTTTCATTTACACCACTTGCGCAAGGAAAAGGTGCTAACGATGAGGAGAAAAAGTGGCAAAAAAATCTCAGGAACACATCTATTAATTTAAAATAATGATAACACAACTATTACGACCAATGTTAGAGCTGAAGGCTGGATGATGGAGGAGTAAAACTGCGGAAAGTGAGCTGATGAATATAACTTGTTTATTAGAGGAACTTTGACAGACTGAAAATAGAAACGAAAAACAAAAGCATTCAAAAAGTGATATAAAATTCCATAAGTATCAAAATGACGTCACCTTTCCAGCCAGTTGCCAACATCCTGGAATAATAGTTGTGTTGTCATTATTTTAAATTAAAAGATGTGTTGCTGAGATTTGTTTGCCACTTTTTCTCCTAAACTAAACTTTATCCTTCATGCGGAACCGGCGACACACCATGCATGTTCATCGTTTAAATAGTTTACAAGGTAATATCTGACTGTAACAATAATTTATCACCAGAGACCTTAAAGGAAGAACCAGAGACCAAGGGCGTCGCCAGTCGAGTGGCGCGCCTTGGGAGAGACCTGCGTCCAGCAAAAGAGTGGATCCATCGTAGTGGCCACGATGGCCCACAACCCTAATATACTTGTGATGACACATTTACTAACTTTCGAGAACGAATAAACTAACATTTTACAGGTTTATTAATTTACTAGTGTTCGCCCCACGACCGAGTACCTATTAAACACGGTAATTTTCATTTTTTTGTCTTAAAATCATGCTTTTTCGTGTTAAAGCGAGCGTAAAAATGTAATAACAGCACGAAAACCTGTTCTCGCTACGCAGCCAGGAACGAAAGAACATGTTATATACGAAACCAATTGACACGTGTGCGCAGGTGGGAAAATTGGTAAGGTTGTAGCGTCCCTAACACATAAGGAGCGATGGCGGCGCGGGCGGCAGGTGTTAACGCCCGGCCCGTTCTGCACAAACGAACCGCCCAGGCCTCGTGTTTGCCTTTACAATCTACAGTACCAGCAGCGGCCCCCTCCGTCCCCTCCGCTAACATTGTAGGGAAAAGAAAGCTTGAGGTTGAGGGGAGAGGAGCAGCTCTATATAAGTTGTTAGCAATCCATTTTGGAAAATCGATATTGGATAAATCAAAAGGAACAATTAACTCCAGTTTCGACAAAAAAAAATTTAGATGTTTTAAGTAGAGCTTGAAATTTATGAAAATGTCGTGCCTGGTCAATAACACTTTTTCTATGGAAAATAGATTTATGTAGACATTTAATTTAAGTAAAGTAACTTGACTAGTACTTCTAGATCAGGTTGCAATACCAATTTATAATAAAGCGGCCTCCTACGGCTTCTTCCTTAATAAGAACTGCTTTTAACCCTTATTTGTACAGCAACTAAAAGGATTGAGTTAGAATTCTACCGCAATGTTTCGTTAGTTCCCTACAGTACTACTTGCATGCGAGGCATTTGGGACGAAATAACTCAATTACCACAAACACGCACGGTATACTCGATATCACAATTATCTACACAAACTCATTGCAATTTAAGCTATATTACAGTGGCCTGGAATTTTAGAAAGAAGTCGATATTCGGGGAAGCGGACATTAAAGAAGGACAGTAGACCTGGACATTTCGGGGATGTGGATATTTGGGGGAAAAAGGCCGAATGGACATTCAGCATAAAGGACCTATGGGACCAAAAGGGGTGTGCGGTCGACTGTACCTCCACCTATTGCTCAGTGCAGGGAATAAATGAAATATGTTTGACCCATTTCGATTGGTATGGCGCCAGGGCCGGAGCCGGCGCCGGCGCGCCCCCGGCCTCTCTCACGCGGCATCATTAATACAAAACAAACAAAAGTGACCTCTAGACGGGCTCAGCTAACGAGATTCACCAACCGCCGGATAAAGCGGTAAATTATTGGAATGTTAACCGGGGGACGGCGCGGTGGTCCGCGGCCGCCACGCCGGGGGCCGCAACAAAAAAACGTGTAAGGAGATGACAGGAGCGCAGATGAGCCCGGCTAATTATCCGCGGGCGCAAAAAGCCGAGGCGACATCGACAGTGCGCAAGCGCGCCGCGACAGCGCTCGCGCACGATCGCTATTCGTTTGCGAAAAGCGTCTAAACTTTTTGCCTGGAACCTTTAATAACCGTGTGGCCGCCAACACTCGGTAATTAGCCTCCATTTAATGAATATTTTCATAATGTTGTCGGATACTTGAACTTGTTATCGATGGAGCTTTCTTTCGTAGGCCGCTAGGGTTGCCACTCGCTAATGACGAGATGAGCTGTGAATACGTAATTACGGGTCGAGAAAAGACGCGCGGGTCGCCGGTGGCCGCCCGCAGCGCGCAGGAAGGGCGGAGGCGCCCACATCGCGGACTGTGTAATTTCTTCACTGCTCGCCTCGCTCCACATTATCGATCACGAAAAAAAACTAATTGAAGGGGTTCCGTCGTAAAGCAAACAAGCTTATAATAAGGTGTAATTTGTGCTCGGCCATTTAGAGAAATGCACAAATTGCCGTCGAGGCAGCTGTTTGTTTTGTCTATGACGGAGGTCCGGACGGCACCCAAATTATCCGTTAACAAGCCCCGCGTCAGATTCGGCAGCCCTAATGGGTTTTCGTTAAGTTTTTGTTATTATTTTGAAATTTATGAGGAGTAATGTGTTTTCCTAACTTCGGTCCTGGGATTGCGACAGCTGCAGCATTTAATTGACTGGCTGGTTTGGCGAAGTGTTTGTTTTTTAAGTTTTTCATAATTTATGTAGGTCTCAGTTACCTCTACTTCCAAGAAATGCTATTTCGTGCGATGATACTATTTAACATTAACAATAAATTCAGGATAAGTGAACCTTGAATATGTAACAGCAATAAACTCTGAGTCTGATTTTTCCGTGACGTGTTCAGTATACTGAACATACTAATATAGACGACGAAAGTTGTTATATTTATTTACAACATGAATAGGATACCTACATGTAAATTCAAAAATCATTCTCCGGTCGCAAAGCATACCGACCAGCGCTCAGGCTTTCACGGCCGCCTAGCGAATTGAGATCCTCCGAGCGACTCCGAGCGCCGCCGGTCTGCGCTGACACTTAGGCCAGTACCTATTAATAAATCACTCACAGTTCAAAAGTCAATCTTGAGAACAAGATGGAGTTTCTATTAATAAACGTAACGCGGTGCGCGTTTACTTATCGGGTAGGTATCACGTGAGTAAAACTCAGTTCTCAAGAGAACTGTCAAATTCACACTTGAGAACGTATTTGCTAATTGCAGGCGAACCGCGACTTGAGAAGGACATCGCGTGATACGCCCTCAAGATTGGTTTATTAATAAATGACATACTTGAGATGGTGATCACGTCTTGAGAGTGTTTCAGCTGAATTCGCTCTTCAGGTTTGAGCTCAGACTATTAATACGGGCCTTATACTTATTTTCGTTACAGTCTGTTTATTTTAGTTATTAAGAGATATTTATTAGTGGTAATGATCGACTCACCGTCCTCCCTTGGTGATGATCATCTCGGTGCCGATGTCGTGGAAGCGGCGCCACAGCTCGCCGTTGAGGAGGCGCGTCTCGCACGCGGGCGGCTCAGCGTCGGCGCCCATGCGGTGCTCTGCAAACAAAGAAATGATAAGAAAAAAAAATATTGCAGTAAACTCTTACTCTAAGAGTAAACTACAAGACGCATGAAAGCAAGAAGAATGTAGTACGGTTCAGTTTTAAAAGTTTATCAGTATAATAAGAACAACTCGAAGTAAAAAGAAAAAAATGACAGAATGTAAAATTACATTTATGTCTTATTATATTAGGTATGTCGGAGAAACATTTGACGGATTTTTAATTAAATCTTTAATCTATGTAATTTAACTTACGGTTAGCGAGAAGTTAGTGAAAAGATTTTACAATCAATATTTAGTTGTTTAGTAGGTAGTCCTATATATTTGAGTAAACGTTTAAATACCATTACCTTCTACATAACGACAGCAGTAAATAGGTATTATGGTAGTTTCAGATTCAGTGGAATAAATGTTTTTTTTCTTTCTTTTACAGACTAACATCAAAAATAATTCACATGCCTAATAATGATTAAAGTAAGTAATGTACAAATGATTATGATTATGAAAGTAATAAACCAGAACATTTAACTTTACCCAAAAAAATCAATCCATAATTTTAATCAGAAATTAAGGATCAATTCGTTTAATTGAAATAATATAATTTTCCTTTTGTGGAATCAGCGAAATTGAAAGATCATACTAATAATAGATAATACTAAGCTCGCTGGGTGGAATGCAATAATCTATTTGAAGATTTTTTTTTACTACGAATAACGCTTTAATATCGCTGTCGCGTCTAGTTAGGTAATTAAGAGCAGACATTGAATATTTCAAAGTCAACTGATTTATGAAAATATGAAATAAATTCAATGTGATATTGAATTTCTTCTAGTTTTCGGCGACATGAAGAGATACACATGTAAATGAGACACAGACGCAGAGTTTCGCATCAATTTTTATAAGTTTCCTCACACTTACACTATAGGCGACACTTATAAAAATATAAAATAATAATTTTTCCCTCGCAATCCAGCGCGGTAACGCTGCTGGTGTGATGGGAACTTTTCGACGAGACACGACCCGAGATGGAGCCTTTTATACTTGATTTTATAAAATCAAGTATAAAAGGCTCCACAAAAGAAAGGCAAGGTATGTGGTATACCACATTTTTGTCATTTTCTATACCTATCTGTTTTGGCGTATATTTTAGATGTAAATGTTAAATTTTGTATTTATAGTTTTGATTACAAAATAATATGTCGCTTATTATAACGTAAGAAATTATACCGCTTATAATATAATAATTATATTTAGGTATATGTTTTGCAAGCTTATGAATAGATACAACTGTGACATGTTATTGTGACCACTCCATTGATTACCAATATCTATAGGTTTCAGGGCTTTGCGATAGCAACTTATACTGCACAACAGCTTCTATCACCCTACAGTTATTGTACCTACTACTAATATTTACATACCTTCACTTTAAAAAAAGGTAAGTATAACAAAACTACTTAGTTCAGAAATAACAAAATTCAGAAATAAAATTTTAATCTAAGTTCATTTGAATTTAACAAATGGTTTACTCAGAACTTGGATTGGTTAGACTTATTTGATGACACCAAAATTTTGTAGTCACTTTTTCCGTACATGCAGTCAAAACAGTGAAATATTTAATATTTGCATGCTTTTTTTCACTTCACCATACGAGTCATTTAATCGTCTATCACGTCGCCTTTGGAAACTACTATCTATTAAGAGATAGATATTTCACCTCACTAAAATAAACTTGAGGCTTGCCTCTACGCTTAGGTAAGTACCTACTCGCTGTATTTTTATCGACCTGCTGACCACACCAGTGTGAGAGAGCTTACAACTCTTCAATACTTGTTTAATACTTTATTGCTTCCTACGTAATCGAAACGACATGCCGATGACGTGAGATCAAACGAGCCGCCTCGCGATTATAATTACACACGATATTTGTACCGTTCCGATGGTAATAAAATAATGACTGTAATAAAAATATTAACAATGTTTCATAAGTACATACTTACATGTGTACAGGCAAAAGGAAAAAGGAACCTTTTGGTTTTGGTGTTAATTTATTTCTACACAACTCTTTTTTTATATAGAAAACTTTACTAATTTTCTCCTTAACTACTCCAACTATATGCTCAATTACTTATTCTAGGAGCCACCACAGTAGTCCTGAGGTAAGAATCGAACCTGGCGCAGCAGACCCTAGTGATTTTTAAAGATAACTTTACATTAAATTATCGTTTTACTATTTTTATGCTTAATAAATACGCAGATTATTTTTATATGCATTATGCCATGCTCGGCGAATAATTTAAATGATGTTTACATAAGTTGGCACATCCCCTTAGTAGGTGCCTAATCTAATGTATAACACGATGAAAGATTTCGGTGGTCAGACCTGTGGCCTGTGGTGGCTCAGTTGGTAAAACACGGAATGACAAGGTCGCAATTTCAAGTCATGCCCACGGCTAGAAATTTTTCATCATTTAAATTAATAAATACGAACAATATTTACATAGCTACTATACTGCTTTTCCTGCCTTTTCTGTGTCAATGTTTATTACAATCCGTCCACCCTTTACACATATTCCCATAAACCATGGAACCTCGTATGGAGTAAGCCTACATAGCAACCCCGCTTTTGCATACCGATTTTCCATTATCGCCGTTTTTCCATTGTTTGATTTTCAATAGAAGTCGAAGTTATAGAAAAGATGTCTTCTTTTGACGTATTAGACTAAAAGTGGCAACAACAAGAGTGGCGAATCCTCCCAAACAAAATATACTTTAGGCTCTATCCATAGAGAGCGCGGAGACATCTTTCCTTCATGCGTAAGCATAAGAATAAGTTAAGATTAAGGTAGTATGAGAAGTATAGGATTGTAAGATTAATATGGTAGTCTAATTATATACTTAGGAGTGCTGTGAAGAAAATAGTAATGCAGGAAAAGATAATGTATGTCCAATAGAGACTCGCCCATACAAAAGATTTCAACGCGCTCGCATCGCCGCGATTGCATTTTAGATAACAATTTTCTAGTTGGATTCTCTGGTAGTTTGTAGATCATGAAAACTGTATGTAAGGATATAAGTAAAAAAATATAGATTCCCCAAAAATTGCTTGAAGAGTAATTATATTATTAAATAGCGAGTTTCGAATTTACTTATTTTTCCCGTTATTATTTTCTGTGACGCCTTACATTACAATTTACTTACATTGTAATTTTTCTTTTTTTACAGAACATAGATTTCAATGTAAATTTACAAAGCTTTGAAAGAAGGTACTCTAAGCACAATAAATCATGCATTCTTGCCGAAACTATGATCTTTAAATTTATAATTTATAATGAAAGTAGGGAGTAATGAAAATAAGGTAGGTTTCCAAGTTTCTAATTAATTATTAACATAAAAAAACAAAAGGTACAGGAGAATTCAATTACCGTGAACTTTAGAAAATAAGTTTATTGAAAACTAAAGTTATTTGTAAACCTTTTTAAGAGCTTATTACTTGAACAAATAATCAATATTCGCTAAGGTTGAAATCGTAACATTATAATGTTTTTTGTTATTTAAAGACAGTTATTAATATTATGATTGAAATAATTAACTCACGCAATCCACTAAGTGAAGCAGCATGCAACATTTGCTGTCTCAGCAAATACTCCCCGAAATGAGCCTGATCCATCATCATTCTGAATTTTCCTTTTAATCAACACTTATATTACCAGTCACTAATATTGTCACTTCACTAAAACCATTTCAATACACAATTCAGTCCTGAGAACCTCCGAAAGTTTAACTAAAGATTGTAAACGTTAAACGAACGGATACACAAAAAGTTCATAATTTGAAAACAAACTTAACAGAGGAATATACGTCGCATCGAGTTGACAGTTGCGTTTACACTGAACGAGTGTGTGTGCTCGGGCGGCGCGTGCGCAAGGCCACGCCCCTTCGCCCTGATTGGTCGGGCAGTGACTAATGGCGGCGAGCGGCGAAGCCTTCGCAGCTTTGTACCGCTTTTCTGAAGCTTTCCGCCCGCCCTTCGACTTGACAGGTGATACGAATGACAATCGATTTTGGTGCGTAGGCGCATGTATCGATAAAAGCCTATTGTGTTTAATACACTTTCTGAATAGAACACCTATAGGATGACACACGAACTAGTAGATAATAATAAACATGATTATGAATAAATTAGGTATTTATAGTGAAGAATGTGTAGACGTTTTATGGCGCTCTATATCGCTTTAGTTTAGTTAAATATAAGTTTAACTACATTTGTTATTCTCTTCTCTCTCTCCTCTACATTTATATTTCTACCCGACATAGGAATGATAGGGTAATGTTTTCGAGTGTATTAGGTTGGGTCATTTGTGTCCTGTAGCCTTGGTGAATTTTAATGTTATGAGGTATGTATCGTGAGATTCGTCTTGATCGGTTGAATGGATCTAAGATACATTCTATTTCGAACAGAGCTGACTGGTTTTTTGAATGGTTATGTAATCAGTTTATCATAAGCTATAGTTAGAGTAGTTATAGAAGAGCTCGGTGGCTCAGTGGTTGGGTCAATGGACTTGCAATATGGAGATCCCAGGTTCGATACACAGCTAGGGGGGCAGCCATGTACCAATGAGTTATCCTCGGTTTTTCTGACGGAAAACTTACGATACCGAGTGCTCTCTAAACGGTGAAGGAAAACATCGTGATGAAACCTGCATGCCGCAGAAGAAAAAAATCTAAGGCATGTGAAATGAAATCCGCCAATCCCGCACTGGGCCCGCGTGGTGGATCATGGCCCCAGCTCCCTCGATGTTAGGGAAGGTATATGCCCGAGCAGTGGGGCAATATAAATAGACTGATGATGATAGTTAGCGTAGCCTAATCTGAATAGGTCATCCGCACTTTCAACTATTAGAGTAGGTAATATTTTTGTTGAGTAGTGTTACTTACCTACTCAACAAAAAGAAGTTGCTTTAAAACTCCTCACGAACGAACCTTTTAGCTATCACACCGAATAGTTGAAACTCATTAGCTAAGCATCCGAAAACTTCGCAAGGGCACTTCCGGTGATTAGGTAGGTAGGATAGGATTATACTTAGCTTACTTTGACTAAATGATAACGAATGAGTAACAAGTAATTTAACTCCTACTTTAGGACAGTTTTTTTACGCTTAGACATAAATATCGACCTAACCCCTAACCAACCCTTCTATCCTTGCACAGTTGGGTAAAAAATTTAAAAGATGAACTGTTGGCAAGGGCGTCGCCAGGGGGGGGGGGGCAGTAGGGGCAGCTGCCCCCCCCCCCCCCCCCCCTAGAGATTAGAAAAAATATCCAGCCCAATGCTAAGTCCTTAGTCAGGTACTGGAAAGGCGATGAGGCGAGAGCGAGCGGGGAGAGGAGAGTGCTACTGTCTCTCCTATTCCGTCCACGCGGCCGCGTCGTCGCCTGTTCTCACACACAGCTGTAATTTATATCGACTTGCCCCCCCCCTGGGCCATCGGCTGGCGACGCCCTTGACTGTTGGGTAGATTATTACCTACTATCAACCAATTTCACAACAAATCATTTGATTTCTTCACCTGCTTGGTTTTTAGGTTGATACTCTACCTACCTACCTACTGAGAGTATAAACATCTGAACAGAATGGGCCTGTCCGACACCACTGCCTGTAGATTCTGCTGCGAAGCCGAGGAAACCCCCATGCATGTCCTCTGTGAGTGTGAAACGCTCATTCACAGCAGAAGCCGAGCCTTGGGTGGACACATGGTGCCACCCGAGGTTATCAAGACTCTCTCACCCAAGTGCATTGTACGGTTCCTGAGGGACGTTGGACTTGGGAGCGAGATATAAGAACTTGGTGCGCGGCCACAATAGACCTTTGAGGTCGCAGTGATCCTTGGGCATGTACCAACGCCGTGATATCAAATAATAATAATACCTACTGAGGGCCACTTAGGTATGGTTCGGATTAACTATGTATATGATATGACACATATTTTTTTTATTATAATAATAATTTGACCAGGGTTAGTTAGTTAACTCAGTAAAAATATATACCTACTTACAGTAGGTAGACCCCAATTTAACTATTGTGTGACAAGGTTGACACGGATTTGAGAGAGAGAGATGTGCAGTGGTTTACCGCGTAGCAATAAACTTGACTTAACTTTAGGCGTTGATTTAGATTTTAAGGTCTTTAAGCATAGTTTAAGGATTTTCGTTGAATTTCGACATACAAAATCGTCGATTCAGCATCTGTCGAATTACCTAAGCCACCGTTTAGCAGTTTATATTGCTACGAGCATGCTACGAGCCTGCTACGGGCCAATGACTGTATAACCACAGGCCTAATTAGCTATATTGCAAATTGGCGGTGAATACTGTACCTATATATTTGTACATCGCAAAACACACCAAGTGTAACACTTTGGACCGTCCTTATTGTCTGCGTCGTAAGAGATGATTTTGTACTCCAAGTTTTATCACTGATCTGCTGTCGTTTTCGTAAATCGTAGGTACCAAGAACAAGATATTCTACGACTAATTTTTTTTCTTCGGTCAGCGTCTAATTCATATAAGTCGTTGAGTCAGATACCTATGCCAAGAAGGTTTTATGCGCAGGTTTTAACGCGATTCGTCAATTTCTCTCTTCCATACTTACCTTAACAGCGAAATTTTTACACGGACTTCTTACATTCAATTTAACAAACAAATGAGCATTGCGGTGAAGTTGATGCCTATTCTTCGTGTAGTCGACAACACATATAACTCTAGTGCTCTAAGTAATAAGTACCTATAGGTAAGTATACCTAGATATATTTGTTCAACTTAAAATCTATAGGCTTAATTAGAAAAAAAATATCTATAAGAATTCCCATTGCAGATTGCAGAAGAGCCAATCTACGCCAAAGAATGAGCATGTGTAATCACAGGAAACCCAAATTAGTCATTGCTGAACAATACAAACTCATTTCCTTCCGTTCTTGATAAGCCTTGATTTTGAGGTTTCCATCGAACACTGCGCCCCAATACTTGGGAGGTAGGCAACTACAATAAAAACGATATACTTAGGTACCTATGTATAATTACCTACTTAAATGTGTCAACTGATCCTACGCGATTAGCCTTAATCGTGATTTAAAGTTATTCCACGGTAAACCTTCGGTCTCTTTCTAACTTACCGTTTTTAATGAAATGTGAAAGTGACAAAAAACGGTAGGTAGGTAGGATAGGTACGTCGCAGGAGACTTGGCTTTAGGGAATGGAAAAACCAACTTCTCGACTTGCTCTGGAAGAAGAATATTGTTGTGTTGCGTAGACTGATTAGAGAATCTGTCTACGGATTAGAGTGATTAGGCTTCTCTGTCTACGTTGTGTTGTGTACAACACAACACAACGCCATCTTTTTTCGACTTTGAGATACTGTTTTAACAACATTTAGTTGCTAGTGTTAACTTTATGTTCAAAATGGTAGAATTTATCTAACTTTTTTACTACTTTTTTTTTAGATTTTATCCAATAAATAAATGATGTATGTTTACAGCTTTGGTTTTTAATGTGAATTACGGATAGTTGATATACTATCGCAGAGTGCAGACTATGCAATAAAAAGTAAAAACAAGTTTTATTTATTAGGAGGAGGGACTAATCTTCCCAAATACTATTTGACTAAATATACAAGTTCATAAGGTATAAGATAACGCTTTCATGATATAAGTACATAGGCCTAACCCCGTGCTACTTTTATTTAGCGCGGGCGGAGCTTGGTACAAACATACAAAAACCCTAAACATAATCAAAAGTTAAAAAAATATTTATTAAATGGCAACACCCAAACAAACAAATGTCAAATTTATTTATTCGGTAGAAAAGAAAGAAAGAATTTTCATTCGAGGATTTCTTTGATATATTCCGGATTTTGTAATAATTTTCAATTCAAACGAACACAACATGATTTAGGACTATATCGACGTTTTGTTCGAAATCTGTGCTTCGTAAAATTGCCACAAATACTTCTAAAGCGTATTGAATCATGTGTCGGGACATTTGTATATCGTGACCGCGGAGTCGGTGATTTTAAGCTTTATTTCTTGTGTTGAGTGCAATATTGAGACTCGAAGATGTTCTCCAAGAATCTGACGACTAAGGACACATTCTTGGAACAGACGAAGGCTGCCAGGGAGGAACGAGCGTTGGAGAAGAAACGGGAACAATCTGCCACAACAATACAGGCCCTTACAAGGGGCTGGCTTGCGAGACAGAAGTTTCTCAAACAGATTCTGTGAGTATTTGCCACAAGCTTCGTGATTTGAATGTTAAATAGTACTTACCTAGTTATTTATTGGTTTCATTTAATTTGCAATTTGTACACACACCACAAAATACAAGTAAATGCATTGATTGATTAATCTTTTTTATATCATGATTACATTTTAGCAGACGTTTTAGCAAGTTTTTAAACCATTGTTGCCACAGGCTGGTGAGACTGAATTCAAATTCCATTCATAGTCAATATTGTCTATGATAATTAGCTTAAGAGACCTACGTTTTCAAAGCTGAATCAATTTACCCATTTTCAGAGATGATTACGACAAGACTTTACCTGAAGCAGCCACTCATAGCTCCAGTGAAGAACCACAGCAGCCTCTCGAGCTCATCCCAGCTCTGGACGTATACCGGGTGGCATGCCGACTCTTTCTAGTCTTCAAGCCGCAGCGAGACAAAAAGAGATTCGAGAAACTCTGCAAATATATTGTCCAGAGTCTGCACTCGGATTCAGTGAAGCTTTCATATGTTGGGGTTTTCTTGAATAAGGAATATAGGTAATTTTATATTAGATTTTATGATTTAAATTTACCAAGAAATCTACATACCTACAATAGATACAGGACTAACAAAACATATCTCTGTGAAATGAATGGGACTACAGCTACTAGTCATAAAAGTACTTAATAAATTAGTCATTCGATCATTACATAAAAATATACTATTTTGACTACCTAGCTAGTTTAATAATGTTTCTAAACGTTTACTCTATTTCTTTCCCCAGTCTCCGTTGGATAGCCCACATAAAAGAGCTCCTATTCAAATGTTGCTACTATCTCGAGCAGCTGAAGCCGGAGTCCCCCTTGGACATGCAGATCATCCTGATCCACCTCCACACGTTAATAGCCTTCACAGCCACCAACACCTGGGCTCTGACGAGGCTCAAGAACTTCGACAAGCTCAGAGGTGGCATGTCACAGCTCTGCGCTAATGTCATGGGATCGTTGTTTCATAAGGGCTATTATTTGACTTTGAAGGTAAGTTGTTTATGGATGGATGAAATATAAACCCTTTAACACTAGCCAGAGCTTTTATTAAAAGAATTACCTGACTCAAAAGTAAGAGGGTAATGTTTGTTGAATGCAGTTATATTTATTTAGGTATGTCAGAATGATGTAGCCTAAACGGCGCAAATAATTTTGTTGCTCTTTCTAAGGATTCCAGTTGTAAGAAACCATGTCCCAGCTAAATATCTCTCATTTGACTGTCACTGTTGAATATTTGCTGTTTCCCTATAAGCACTTTCCACGTAGACTGGCATTTAGTTTTAATTTGACAAGGCCAAAAAAAATTCTCGGAAATTATCTAAGACAAAATTCTGAAAAAAAAATCTACGTATTCAGAAAGACAAAATCTTGAAATAGTATTTTTCTTTTAGGATGTTAATAATTATTAGACCTTGTCAATTGAGGACTCAACGGAATACCAGTGGTACACCCTTGGATGTAGCATTATTCTCATATTCTTTATTATGCTTGCGTAATAATATGTTAGAATGTTATTAAGGGCCTTCATAGAGCCAACTAGCGCCGCCAATCTTAAAAAAATAATATCTTCCAATATAATCAATTTTATAAAAAAAGCTATTTGCGAAATGTTTATTGCGATTAATACTATTTTTTAAATGCTTATTTATAACGTGATACAATGTCGGTAGGTTGTAGTTCGCATAATTGCGAAAAACGGCCGTTTTTGGCACATTTGTGAACTACAACTTGCTTGTCGCAATTATGCCATGTATTGTATATTGAAAAATAGTATTTATCGTAATAAACATTTTGTAATAGCTTTTTTAATAAAATTGATTATATTGGAAGATATTATTTTTTTTAAGATTGGCGGCGCTAGTTGGCTCTATGAAGGCTCTTACTTAATAACTATTCCAAGCTGGAATCTGTTGTGCACTTAGTCTTATATTTTACAAGATTATTGTTTACATTATGTAAAATAAGTCCATTCGTTTATTTTGCTTACAGTCCCTACTCCTCCGAGGCCTCTGTCGCGAGAAGGTCGCTCTGAAGAACATAGCTCTGACTGCCATCGTTACGCTTTCACTCCGGCCGCTGGTCTCATCCCAATTCTCCGAGAAGCTGCTCACAATGTACATTATACAGATACTGTCGGTCCCGACGCTGGTCTATCACATGCAGGTGATATCACCTGAGGTATGTTCACTTTGTTGGCCGTCTGTCTGTTTATCAAGACCTATATCTCAGAAACGCGTTGTCGGATCACGTTGAAATTAATACCAAATACTCAGGTCTACAACCTCATGCAGCCGTAAAAAAAACTTATACATCTACACAATCAAAAGATATGGCCATTTATATCGCATTTGCTTGCATATTTGTATGAAAATGCAAGGAAACCAAAAACTTTAGGGTACTTTCCGATGACCTAGAATCATGAAATTTGGCAAGAAGCTAAGTATTGCACAAGTAAAGGAAAAAAAAACCGAAAACTGTAAATTCGAAATTACATCTCCCCAAATATCTTTTTTCTTATTACAAACTTATATTTGCAGATCAACTAATCAGGTGTATGTCGATGTATGGACATAATATTTTGATAATTCCAAAAATAAGTTGGTCTAAATCTAGTTTATCTTTTCGTTAGAGCAAAGTTACGGGGTTAAGTTGCGTTGCACGGAGCCTCGGTGCGCGAGTCGACTCGCACTTGGCCTGTTTTTTTTACATTATTTTTGTACAGTCGAAGACAGAGATAAGTATTCAATAAGCTTGAAATTTTCTCAAAAACTACTGGACTAATTTAATCATTATTTTACAGTTACATAGTTTTAACTTTTATCTATCAAACAGTGAAAGAATTTTTGCAATAGGTCAAGTAGTTTTTGAAAAAATCTCAAACTTAAAAACTCTCCTCGTACACCTTTCTCTGTGTTCCACCGTACCTACTATCAGAACTGGAGATTTTAGCTACTTTGGTATTTCGTTTTCGACATCCATAACATAACGTTTATATTTTCAGTCTATATCAGCGTTCCGTTCGTACTCGATGTTCGACAAATGCGTCGAGTTTCTCAGCACGGACCAAAACATGCGCATAGTATTCAACACGTTAGAAGGAAACTACGCGCTGTGTCTGCTCGCTAACCTTATACAACTCGCGCATTTGGAGCGGGACCATGCTATGAAAGAAACGTTCTACCCTACGTTTGTGGTGAGCTTTTCTTTTTTCGTTTATTTTTAATGGTATTACATAAAAATCTCATAGCGTTAAAATATATAATAACAATATCGTATTGTGTATGTGCATGGCAAAATTTGGGAGATTTTACATATTTTTAATTATATTGAGTGGTCCCGAATGTAATACTTAAAACAAAACAAACAATCAAAAAATGTACCAAAGAGTAGAATAGATACAAAAGCTGTCCAAAAAATCTATCAGAAAATAATCATATTGAATTTATGGCGTAAACAAAAGAATTTAAACATAATGAAAATTTTCTTGCCGTGGGCAGGACTTGAACCTGCGACCTTGTCATTCCGTGACACGCTCTTGCCAACTGAGCCACCACAGGCCACGCCACACCCACCGAATATCCGAATCCGATAGATGGAGTTGCGCAACATACCGTTTCAAGCTTCCCTTCAAGTATGTATCATACGATGAAGATTAGTAGTAGGCCCCCGCGACACAGGTTTAACCTAGTGCGAAGTTCGCTAGCAAATAAACATGGTACAGTCGACAACAGATCAATGGTAACACTTTTTACTTTTGACAGTTCTTATTATTTGCGTCGTAAGTCTTGAAATCGTACTGCAAGTGTTACCATTGATCTGCTGGCGACTGTACACATAACACATACCTATATCCAGTAAACAAAACCTTGTCTATTTTGTATTCCAGCTGGTAGTAACTCGCTTCCTGGACTCCTGCCAACAATACGTGGTCTGCAAGAAGGGTAACCTTAGCAACTGGCACCCGATCCTCGGTTGGTTCTCTCAAAGCTTCGATACTTACCTCCCTCCGACCATGGGGAATCTACGCAGCCAGCTGTCGTTGCTGTGGGGGGCTCCACTATTAAAGAAGTTGTTAGCGATGCCGCTGAAGGATATGATAGATGCAGGCGTGACCGGAGAGGAGGGAGCCGGACCTTCGCAGCCGTCCACTCCGGTTCAGAGTAATAATCCGGCGGCGATTATAAGAAGGGCTATTGAGGCTAGAACTAATAGGTGAGTGTGTATTTCATATTAATGTAAGCTAAATATTTATCTTAACTTTATCTAAACTTCCTCCTAGCATAGTCTGTAGTAAGCCTTTCTGTCGGAAAGGTGCTTTTACAGAGTCCAGGTATAACTTATGATCATATTTGTATGTCTCTGACTGAAGCCATAGAATAGAGAATCCTTATTATTAAGGGCCTTACATGAGCCAACTAGCGCCGCCAATCTTAAAAAAATAATATCTTCGTAATTAATCATTTTTATTAAAAAAGCTATGTACACAATCTTTATCAGGATAAATACTATTTTTCAATATACAATACATGGCATAATTGCAACAAGCTAAGTTGTAGTTCTCAAATATGCCAAAAACGGTCATTTTTCGCAATTATGCGAACTACAACTTAGGGAAATTGAATCACGTTATAAATATGCATTTAAAAATAGTATTTATCGTAATAAACATACTACATAGCTTTTTAATAAAATTGATTATATTGGAAGATATTATTTTTTTCAGATTGGCGGCGCTAGTTGGCTCATGTCAGCCCCTTAAGCCGTGTCTTATTGTAATCTGCATATTATGTGTTTGCTCGTGCCCTTATCAAAGATTCCTTGCATGAATCAGGGTAGATGGAGTTGTAGATCTCTATTTCATTTAGCCATCAACACATTGATATCCTATAAACAACTAGATACACAGTCTGCCTTCTAAAAATGTCCGAACGCAAAGAAGGTCCAAACGGATGAATGGACCCTCATTTGCTGTATTGGACATTATTTGGACGTTAACAATGGACCCTTATTTGGACGTTTTTTTAATTGTTTTAGTCCGAACCTTTGTGTATCTAGTTGTTTATAGGAGATCAATGCATCAGCATCATAAAATATAAATCCAGTCATCCGGGGTTGCAATTGCTTCAGGCCACCCTGGATGTGCTCTTGACAAATGACTGTCAATGCCAAGTCCATTATTCTTATTTTTTTAAACGGGATTCGATTCGGGACTTATCCGCGGATGATTTATTTATTATTTATTTATTTGATATTAAGTATTTATTAATATTATTTTGCAGGGCTAATGCACACAAAAACTACAGAAAGTTGGGATCACCCGACTGTACGAAAGCGGCGCTGATTTGCTCCATGTACCACACGGCCTTACAGACTATGACACAAGTGAAACTCGATATATTGACAGGTAAATATTTAACGATAGTATATTTTTATTGAGGCAAAAATTACGCTACATATTTTCTTGAATTTACACACACGATGGCAACTGATCACCTTTGTCTAGCCACGTCATTCTATAATCTAAAACCGATATAAAGTGTCATTATAAATTAAAAATAAATTCATGTCTCATCCAAAACAATCAGCTGCTGGGTTAAGGGGCTGCCAGTTGTCAAACTCAAGCGCGAGACAGAAGATGTCCCGCAGCACCGGCGGAATGAAGAGCACGGCACAGTGTCAATAAAATGCAAATATTATTTGTAGTATCAGTTTCTAATTAATATAAACATTTTTCTAGGTTTGTGCAATCAAGACGAGATCCTATACTCGCTGTGGCAATTCCTGAGCACATTGGGACCAAACTGCGGACTGAAATCGTTCCTCGATCTCTTAGCTGTGAACACGAAGACGTCTGCGCCGGAGTTTCAAATGTTGATACTCTTCTCTGATTGCATGACGCATTATGTTACGTAAGTTTTTTTAAAATATACGGGCGTGTTCCGTCTTGCCGCCCTATGGCGGAGTCACGGGAGGACTTGCGAATTACTTCCGCGAAGATCATCCAGGTCCAGACCTCGCCCAACTTTGCACGATCGTTTTCAACGTTTACTCGCAACTGGACTACGAGCCCCTTGTATAGTATTAAGCTTAATTCATAACATAGGATTATAATTTAATGTTTACCGGAAGTAAAACGGAACGCACATCAAAAAGAACAATTACGAATTGTCTATTATAGTAACGTCACTTCCTCTCTGCCGTTTGCCTTTTTTTCAAAACCATGCTATACGTGCTGTGCAATTAAAATTACTTATTAAATATATGAAGGTCGCTTGGGGTAGTAAAAGGGCATAATAACTTCTCCTGGTGCTCAAGATAGTGGATTAAGGTCAAAACAGGAGCGCTCCGAGAAGAAAGACCTATTTCACGAGGTATGCCCTTGGGACATTCAAAGGTTAGTGACTTTCATATATCGTGTCGTGTTTCCTATTAAATACAGTCCATCTAGCCTACCTAATCTATTGAAATATCATACACCCCTCCTACTATTTAAGTTTATTAATACGTTTTCCAGAATATTGGACGACATGGAAATGTACGAGCAGCAGGAGCCGTTCAAACTGCAAGACTTCATCAACATGTCGCAGTTCCTCAACATGTTTGTCTACAAGTCCATCATGGGACAGCTATTTGGTGAGTAAGACGAAACGATAATTAAAAAAGCTTATTTGGCCATTGATCTTCTATAAACAACTAGATACAGTCTGCTTTCTAAAAATGTCCGAGCGCAAAGAAGGTCCAAACGGATGAATGGAGGGTCATTTGCTTTATTGGACGTTAACAATGGACCCTTGTTTGGACGTTTTTTTAATAGTTTTATTAAGAGTCTTCTATGAGCCAACTAGCGCCGCCAATCTTAAAAAAATAATATCTTCCAATATAATAAATTTTGTTAAAAAGCTATTTACAAAATGTTTATTACGATAAATACTATTTTTTAAATGCTTATTTATAACCTGATTCAATTTCGGTAAGGTAAATGTGCGAAAAACGGTCGTTTTTCGCAATTATGCGAACTACTACTTACCTTGCCGCAATTATGCCATGTATTGTATATTGAAAAATTGTTTTCATCCTAATAAACATTTTGTAAATAGCTTTTTTAATAAAATTGATTAAAGATCGCCTGTTGATGTAAAACTGAAGGAACTGATTGATTGAATTTGTTCATCATTGTTTGAAAATAAAGTAATCCGATCTAATAATGTATAAATAACTATGCAATAACCACAGAATAGCTTAAAATGTTAGTGGGGGAGGGTAGTTAATTTTTTGTTTACAAAATAAGACATTTAATTTGGGCCTCGGTATATAGTAAGTAATTTCCTATACATACATAGATGACTTATTTATTACTATTAGTAAAGTAACCATAACATAACCAACCAAGCCACCACGCCACGTATACGAACGAACGAAGTTTCTGGCAGAACGAATCAAATCAACTCAACGAGCTAGCTAAGCTAGTGAATAAACGAAACGCCCAAAAAAATCGGACGTTCTAAAAAAATTGTCGATTTTAAAATCATTGAACGTAATACTTAACGAGATATAATAATTTTATCACTAAAAGGCATTAACGAAACGATAGCGCGTTTTAAAATACATGTGGCGCCATCTATTGACAAATCGGTATAAGCAAAGTACTACCTTTGCGATGTCCAACCGATTGCCGCAATTATGAGGCGTACCGCAGACTATCCTCCGCGTACTGTGCGCGGATGACGACGGTCCGTCGCGTAGGCCCTTATTGGCTTTCTATGTCAAAAAAGAATAATGGGGCTTTTGAAAATGGCGTGAAACGAAGGTTGCGAAAACGACTTCAGTCTACTCGTGACCATGATGGCTGCAATGCTGTCGAAATATCTAATTAATATTTAATAATTTACATTTTAATGTCTACAGTGGTTATTATCACGTATTATGTTTAATATCACGTTAAATTAATCAGAAAATGTTCACGAATGACAATATGGTGAAATTATTGGATGATTCATGCAAGATCTGAAGTTTCGAGCTATTATCAAGAGTCCCACTACGAGCTCGTGAGGACGAGTGACGACGCTACGGCGAGTTCTCTGGATGAAGACAAGAAGACGTGCATATCCAGGGTGACGACGCCACGGCGACTCCTCTGGAGAAAGAGAAGACTATGATATTTTGAATATTCTGTAACATGCCAAATGACGAACTGTCGAATCCATTAGTAAAATAAATAAATAAAATAATAATGAATATTAGGGCTACAGAGATTCCTTGAAAAGCGCGCGAAACATCATTAGCTACTTTTTTGTGAAAATTCTAATTAAATAGTTTCCGTGGTATGTAGTGATTAAATTAATCAAGAGATGTCCACGAATGTTTCTATTAATTGAGTGTTCGAAAAAAGTCGTGTTTGTGAAGTTTTGTACTCTTAGCAAGGATTCCTTGCATAACTCGATGATTTCGTTTAGGGGTTTTGGAGGGTTGTGCGTAAGTTTAGGTTAAGTTATCTTCGTATATGTATGTATTTAGAATAATTCAGACATTCTATTAACATCAGACCATGGGGGTGACCGCGACTTCAATCGGTTCGTTATCGTTTTCATTTTGACACTTGAACGATATACATTGCTGCGTTTCGTTGTCGTTTATTAAAACTTGCAAAAACATAGCAGCAATGTATAGTGTCCATGTGTCAAATTGAAAGCGATTACGATAACGATGGAAGTCGCAGTCACCCCACTGGTTTTATGCCCTAGTTGGCTTTGCCTTTAGGAAGAATTTTACAACAAACAAAAAAAACAGAAGCTATAGACACTTTTTCAAGAACTGTCAAAATTATAGAATTGCTATAGTGAGCCATTAATACAAATTATTATATATAAACGGATATCACTCACTTATATTGTTGAAGTCGGCAATTAGACCGACAGTTTCGACCGATTTCGACGGTCTTTTTCAAGGTGAGCGCGCCACGCCCGCGTCACTGGTGACGTTTCTTTGCGCACTGGTCTAATTGCCGACTTTAACGATATAAGTGAGTGATATCCGTTTATATATAACTAGCTGTAACCCGCAACTTCGTTTGCGTAGAAAAAGTTCTATGCTCAGATCACATACCGCCATGGCTTATAGCTTATGAGCTGTCCGGATATTTCAGCTATCTCCTATTGAAACTCCCGTCAAAATCCCTTCACTAGTTATGGCGTGATATTTGAACATAGTCACAGACAGAAATTCTAAAAATTGGTGTTTTGGCATCAGTATTGATCCTAAAACACATTACAATTATTATTTTCAAAAAATATCCAATGTACAGACATAACTTTTTTACAGTCTTATTATATTTATAGATAACTGTTAAAATCGCTGCTAATTTTATTTTGACAACTTGTTTCAGATCTGAAGAGCATCCAAAGCAACGAGTTGTTCGCCTCGCTGCACACGCTGCTGCTAGTGGTGTACCGGCGCGACTGCCGGCGGCCGTACGCGCCGCCCGGACACTGGCTCGCGAGGGACATACGCGACACACAGTTCATGTGCGAACTGGAGAAGGGGAAGAAACCACAACAGGTACGGGAACTGATGGTCAAACTAGAACGAACGATTCAACAGCAGTGTACAGTCATGAGTAATAACATAGAAACATCCTTAAAATTCAAATTCATGTAACCACTTTAAATCGCAAAAATAAGTATGCTAAACTGTGGCCAATAATTATGTAAACGCTAAATTGTATCAAAATAAAGTACACACCCCACCAAGCAAATGTTGTACAAGGGGTGTGTACTTTATTTTGATACAATTTAGCGTTTACATAATTATTGGCCACAGTTTAGCATACTTATTTTTGCGATTTAAAGTGGTTACATGAATTTGAATTTTAAGGATGTTTCTATGTTATTACTCATGACTGTACTGGCTACAACTGGCTAAAAAGATTGCCGAGGTTTGTTTACTAGATATAAGTTAATCATTCAGAATTTGAATTACGCAGTATCCATGCTCGGTGAATAAATTAGAACATGATAATAATTTTATTTTATTTCGCAACCACAATTTAACTTAAAATAGGTAGGTACAAAATACAAGAAAAAGTTGATATTCTTGTTTGTATGTTTGGTCCCTGGTGTCCACACTAGGATTCCCTGTGTTGTGGAGACCAGCCGCCCTATTACCGTTCTCAAAACGATGAAATCACACCATGTACAGCGCGTATAAAAGAGACGCCGCTACACTAATGCGATAGCGCTGTCCCTGTCACGCCCGCCATGACATGGCACGATGTGATCGTTTTGAGAACCGTAATAGCCCCACAGTACCTTCCAGTGGGTTTCCACTGGAAGGCACTGTGGGGCATGATGATATAATACTTGCAGGTTCAAGTCCTGCCCACGGCAATAATTTTTTCATCATGTTCTAAGTTAATCATTATTAGTTATTTATAAGTTACCTTATTTTTGGTATTGACACGACAATATGCGACATTACAACCCGATTGGAAGGCGTTAGCATCCGTCATGCAGTTTTTTTTAAACTAGTACGGTTGCTATCGTTTCACACTCTTGTAAATTGACCACCAAAATTGTACATGCTTCTCAATAATGTAATTAATACTCTATTATGGTGCAATAAAGTGTATTTATCTTATCTTATTGTTTCCAAACAATGCTGGTAGCTATAAGATTTTAATCCAGAAACTCTTTTCTTGAATTCTTAAGTTAATAAAAACCTTTATTATTATTAATGTTCGAATGATTACATAATAGTTGGCGCAATTTTTTGTTTTGCCTTAAACTAATACTAAAATTTTATAATAAAATTTGTCAATTTCCTTTAGTGAAAAGAACAACAACATCATTTACAGTCATGATGTTAAAAAGTAGAAATGATGATGACATAAATGTGTTTTTGTGGTATTAGAATCTAAAATATTTGTATTTCAGGTGCTGGTGCAAAAGACTCCTCACATGATAGCGCACGGCGAACGAGTCAGATTGTTCAGAAGAGCAGTAGCTGATGAAAAGGTACTGTGCTGCCATCTATCTGTTTTGTTGGATGACTTAACGTTTTTTTTTTTGGTTTATTTCATTTAACCGTGCATTTTCTCAATTCGTTGGTCATCACCTAAGTACTCGACACTGGCAAAATTACTGTGCCAGCCACGGTAGAAGCCATATTTTAAAAAGTGAAGTGATGAAAAGGTATACATACCTACCACATACCAGATTACTTGTATTTTTTCTTTGATACATCAAACTGGTATCAATAGGAGTAGGATAGAATTTGTAATTATTATAGTCAGATAACAGAAAGTAAAAGTATAAGTATTTTAAATAAACAAATCACTGTCTCCTTTATTCCAATAGTACTTTGGTTATGGACTATTCGATTTTTGAGTTTTTTTTATTACTTTTCGTACATTTTGAGAGAAATATAATAATTGAGTGACATGCCTTGGGAAAGTCCTATGCCCACCAGTGGACTGATACAGGCTGATAATGAACACGTTAGAGTCTTCTTATCTTTCTAATTATGTTCAACTAGTCTATGTTCCCCCTGTAGAACCATTAAATTGACAAGTGCCTTGGGAGAGGTCTATGTCTAGCAGTCTGCTGGATACGGGCTGATGATTTACATTTATTATAAAATTTTCTTACAAAAGTATAATGTAGTCATATATCTAAGGATAGGTTCTGGTTTACTCCAGGTGGTGCTAGGTCTGACCGAGCGCGCGTGCGGCGGCCGGTCGACCCTCGTGACCGTGCGGCGGGCGCGGCTGGTGGAGGACGGCTATCGGCAGCTGGCGGCGTTGCCCAGCAGAGCGCTCAAGGGAGTCGTCAGGGTCAGGTTCATCAATGAACAGGGGCTGGACGAGGCCGGGATAGACCAGGATGGAGTGTTCAAAGGTAGCGTACTTGGTATTTAGTTTTATTGAAATAACACCGGGCTGGTCATCCCAGGTTAAAATAACCAAGAGTATAAATAACCACGGGGTAACCCCGCGTTAAAATAACCCCGGGTTAAGATAACAATGTGTTAAGATAATCCGGGATTAATATAATAGAGACGGCATTCGCAAATGGCCGCATTATCCAGTAGAGCGCTCAAAAGAGTCGTCAGAGTGAGGTTCATCAATGGACGAGGCGGCGATTGATCAGGATGGATTGTTTAAAGGTACTTTATATTTAGTTTTATTGCGATAAATACCGGGTTAAGAAAACTCCGTGGATAAATAGCCATGGTTGAAGATGACACCGGGTTAATGACAAAATAGCGACGGCGACGCCACGCAAGCGTGTAGACAAGACGTCGGCGCTCGAACGACGCTACTGTGGGGTCTCTTAGGCGATTATCACACTGCCTCGCACCACGCAGCATGTTTCGTGTCGCCGCACCTACGCGCGTACTTGCGGGAGTGCAGATCTGCATCATCGTGCGGGTATTTTACGCACTCACGCGCGTACTTGCGTTTTGTGGATTCACGGCGGCTCTGACTCATTTCATTCAAAGCTTTTCACGCATGGCACTGCAGGACTCGGTGTGCCTGGCGCCTTGCGTCTCGCCCTGCACGTACGCGCGGAGGTGCGTGTTTCTCCGCTTGTAGGCGCGATTTGCATGAACGTGCGTGGATGCATTTTCTGTATGTTGGACTGTGCGTGTTTTCTATACAAACTGAGATAATTACAAGCAATGTTAGAACACGCATTCACGCACTACGCAGCGTAGTGCGTGAATGCGTGTTCGTAGAGCAATTGGCAGTGTGTTAATCGCCTTAGGCTTTCTTCATGACTACTACCATGAATTCGAGGTATTTCTTTACAGAATTTCTAGAAGAGACGATAAAGCGTGTGTTCGACCCGTCGCTGAATCTGTTCCGTGTGACGAGCGAGGAGCGCCTGTACCCCTCGCCCACTTCGTGCCTCCAAGAGAACCACCTGCAGCTGTTCGAGTTCATTGGCCGCATGCTAGGGAAGGCGGTGTATGAGGTTAGTCAAAGTGATTTAATTTAGAACATGATGAATAAAGTCTTGCCGTGGGCATACGAGAATATATATTTTTTCCTTCTTTTAAATGCCTATAAATAATATGAAGTACATTCGCAAATCTTAGTGATTTTTATATATTTTTTCTGACGACTGTTGATTAAATAGAACACCATACGATATATAAGACGGATCTACATTTCATTCGCCAGGGTATCGTGGTGGACGTGCCTTTCGCCTCGTTCTTCCTGAGCCAGGTGCTGGGACAGACGCAGCAGGCGCTCTACAGCTGGATCGACGAGCTACCCTCGCTCGACCGAGACCTGTACCGCAGTCTTACTTACATTAAACACTTTCAGGTACCTATACTCATATGGTGTTATTCATAAACCTAGTTACACCTCGCTTACCTTAAATCGTGTTGCTATCCCTTTCACACTTCGTTAAGTTTAAGATAGAAAGGGACAGGGTGCCTAAACGGTGGCGTAACTTTAAATTACGTTTTTGAATACGCGCCCATTGATCTCCTATACACAAAGGTCTTACTAAAACAATTTAAAAAACGTCCAAATAAGGGTCCATTGTTAACGTCCAAATAATGTCCAATAAAGCAAATGAGGGTCCATTCATCGGTTTGGACCTTCTTTGCGCTCGGCTATTTTTAGAAGGCAGACTGTGTATCTAATTGTTTATTGGATATCAATGTACGCGCCGTAGTTTTTTTGGTGATGTGACTACAAAACATATTTCGGATTTATTCCTTTACATGTGCTATAAGACCTAGTTTCTTGCCAAATTTCATATATCTAGATCAAAGGGAAGTACCCCACAAGTTTTCATTCCATTGCGTTTTCATACAAATATGGGGGAGATATATATAATCTTATTACAAACTTACGTTTACAGTTGCCAAAATAGTAGGGGAGTATGTCGATGTATGGACATATTATTTTGGTAACGGCAAAGATAAACTCGATTTGAGGACATTAAATCGAGTTTATCTTTTCGTTACAGCAAAATTGCGGAGATAAGTTGCGTTGCACGGAACCGTCGGTGCGTGAGTCCGCCAGCCGACTCGCACTTTGCCGGTTTTTGAAAATACCTATATCGCAAAGGAAGTTAGTACTGTGCTTACACCGATTTGTTAATAGATGGCGCCACATGTATTTTAAAACGCGCTATCGTTTCGTTCATGCCTTTTAGTGTTAAACTTGTTCTATGTTTAGTCACGTCAACGCGTCTCGTCACGCGGTTTTCAATAATGTTATTCTAATTTTTTGGAGCGTCCGGTTTCGGGCGTTTATTTAATTTACTGTACTTTAGCTGTTGTTATTATTTATTTTATTAATGAATCGACAGTTCGTCATTTGCCAATGTCATGTTACAGCTTATTTAATTTAAAATATCATTGTCTTAATTTGTCTTCTCTCTCTTCATCCATGGGAGTCGCCGTAGCGTCATCACCCTCACCACGGGTATCCGCGTCCGCGTCTTCTTTCTTATCTTCAACTCTTTTATCCACAGAAGTCGCCAGCCGTAGCGTCGTCACTCTGGACGAAGCAGCTCGACAGTCACGTTCACTCTCGAGCTCGTAGTGGGACTCGTGACTTAACTTCAAATCTTGCACAAATCATCCAATAAATTCACCATACTGGGCATACTGTCAATCGCGAACATTTTTTGATTAATTTAAACACAAAACTGTGGTAGTGTAAACTGAAAATTATCAAATAACTTCGAAGCCGTCGTTTCCCGCCATTTTCAAAAACATACTAGCTGTTAGTTGCGGCGGGGCTAGCACGAGTCGCGTTAGCGATCGACGCAACGCTGCGGAGCTGTCAAACTAATGTCAGACGCCTTGTAATAATGTCACTTTGACAGTTTATTATTATTAAAATGTGTCGGCCAGATACAAAAGCCAGTCATTTCCATTTGCAGGGTGATATATCGACATTAGAGCTAACATTTTCCGTGGACGAGGAGAGGTTGGGGGAGATCGTCACACACGAACTGGTGCCCGGTGGGAAGGCTATTCCTGTCACCAATGAGAATAAGTGAGTTACAGCATCGTTATTATGTACCTGCGGAGCGATACAGAGCATGGCTCACTTCGCGAACCAAATTCGTCTATTCCCTCTAGTTCAGTTGGCTAGTTCAGTTGACTGAAATAGTGAGAAAAAATTCCCCATTTGTTCAGTTGACTGAACTAGTGGGAATTTTATTCTCACTATTTTGTTAGGAGGTCGTAACTGTTTTTTGTTTGTTGCTTTTATTAGACAAGGAATCTCAGTCTGCATACCGCCGCCATTCCAATTAGATTTAATTCGCGGGCGCTGCTAGTTACATAAAAATAAAGTTACATAATAACATGAAAAATCTTATTATTTCAGGATAAACTACATACATCTGATGGCCCACTTCAGAATGCACACGCAAATCAAAGACCAAACGAACGCATTCATCAAAGGCTTCAGAACTATTATCAACCCTGAATGGTTGTCGCTATTTTCCACTCCCGAGGTAAGTTGAAAGCACAGGAATCGACATTAGCATTTCTTTTGTGAAAATTCTAGTTAGTTACCACGGTGTTTGGTGATTGATGTTAAGTCAGGAAATGTCCGCGAATGTTCATATGTATTGGAGAGCTTGAAATAAGATGTGTTTGTGATGTTTCGTGCTCTCATAAAGGATTCCTTGCATGACTCAGAGATTATTCAAGAACTACTTGACCGATTGTAAAAGTCGTACTTATAAAAGGTTCACAACTACAGGTTTAATACATATTCATATAGGCACAGCTCCGGTCCTCTCTTATCCACTGTAATGGACAGGTAGCCTGGATATTCTGTATATTTTTCTGAGGTAATTTAATGTAATTATTTACCAACAGCTGCAGCGTCTAATTAGCGGCGACAACGTCCCTTTGGACCTGCGCGACCTGCGCCGCCACACACAGTACTACGGCGGCTTCCACGACTCGCACCGCGTCGTCTGCTGGCTGTGGGACGTGCTCCAGCGGGACTTCACGGAGAACGAACGCGCTATGTTCCTCAAGGTACTTACGGTCTAATCTAACCTAAGACAGAAAAATTAAATATGTAACAGTACAGCTAACAGCAGCTCAAGTGTAACAAAGTTATTATCTGAGTGGTAAGAGTTAAAATCGTACTGCACTCCAAGTGTTACCATTGATCTGCTGTTGTCCGTACAAGGTACAGAAGGCTCACTCCGCAAAAGTATTTTAATAAATAGGGAGCCTCTCCACGACGCCACAAAGTGTAATTCAGCTTGCACAGTGCTTATATTCATGTAACAGTAACACTGTCACGTAAGAGGGGAAGGAAAACATCATGTCTGACAACAATAACAAAAATCTAAGCTTGTGTAATCCACCAATCCGCACTGGTGCTGTAAGGCCAGCTCCGTCGATATGAGAGAAGATCCCAACCTTAACTCTCAGCTCTCTCTCTTTCTCATCAGCGTTAGCACCCTTTCCTTGCAAAGTGTTGTAAATGTAAAAGACATTGCCACATTTCAGTGGAGCTTTGCCCCACCTACAAAACTACGTGACCATTTAAGCTGTACCTATCATTTTGTTGGGGACTTATTACAGGTTTCATATTGCATAATCATAATCAGTATCATTTTCTACTATTCTCACAACTCCTATAGAAGAATAATAAAAACAATGAATAAATCGCTTCGATTTCTTACTATTTTTTGAATTCTTAATTAAGCTGTTTTTTTCGAATCGCAACTTGTACAAAACTTTATTTTAAACCAATAATTTTAATAAAAAACGGAGATATTTTTACATTTATTCGTTATCTTTTACAACTTGCGGTTGATGGTGGGGCAGAATCTGGCATTGTCATTTATAATGTTGCTTTGCAAAAATATACACAACGTATTTACTTGCAATAAAGATATGATACCATCTGGCGAAAGGCCTTTGTCCGTCCACTTCCCAAGATCACTAATCCATCATTGCCCAGCCACTATCGTCCCATTTCAATTCTTCCTTTCCTGTCTAAGGTGTTGGAGGCATGTGTACACCGTCAATTGACGACCTTTCTGCACAAGAATGCCTTACTGAGCCCATTCCAGTCCGGGTTTCGACCCGGGCATAGCACTACATCTGCCCTTCTTAAGGTGACAGATGACATCAGGGAAGGTATGGATAATACAAGGGTCACGGTTTTGGCACTTGTCGATTTTTCCAATGCCTTCAACACCGTAGACCACGACATTCTCCTCTCCATCCTCTCGTACCTCAAAATCTCGTCCTCGGCATTGGACTGGTTTGGTGAATATCTGCGTGGCCGACAGCAGTCTGTACGGTTGGGACAGCTGTCCTCAGATTGGTGTGACTTGGCAACAGGTGTGCCGCAGGGGGGTATTTTATCTCCTTTGATGTTTTCTGTTTTTATTAATATTATCACTAATAGACTTACCTGCGCGCACCACCTGTATGCCGACGATCTCCAGCTGTATGCCCAATCTAATGTTGACAATGTGGCCGAGGCCGTTGCACGCTTGAATTCTGACCTAGAAAGCATTCGCGACTGGTCTAGCAGATTCGGAGTCGCTGTCAATCCAGCCAAATGCCAGGCAATCATTGTTGGTAGTTCAAGGCTGCTGTCGAAGTTAGATGTTTCCACAGTTGTCCCGGTAATCTACAACGACATTGGGGTACCTTTTTGCCAAAGTGTGAAGGACCTTGGCTTGTACATCGACCAGGCTTTGTCTTGGAAGGTGCAGGTGGCCGAGGTGAGCCGTAAAGTCGTGAATGCTCTGCGCTCTCTCTATCGATTCAAATTTTTCCTCCCTCTCAAGACAAAGCTCATGTTGGTTCAAGCACTTGTACTACCAATACTAGATTACGCGGACGTATGCTACCTTGACTTGACAGAGGAACTTCTCGGTAAGCTGGAACGTCTACTGAATAACTGCATTCGGTTCATCTTCGGTCTCCGTAAATACGACCATGTTTCCTCATATCGGACCCAACTGAAATGGCTTTCCATCAGGCAACGAAGGAATTATCGTATTCTTTGCGTTCTATTTTCTGTTCTACGTGATCCTCTTTCACCTTCCTATCTCAAAAGTATGTTTCATTTCCTCGGTTCTTCTCATCACAAAACCCTTCGTTCTTCTAACAATCTTCAACTTGCATTTCCTGTTCACCGCACTCAATTCTTTTCTTCTTCTTTCACTGTCCAGGCGGCCCGGCTATGGAACAGTCTTCCTGAAGATATCAGGAAGGCACCAAATAAATACCAATTTAAAAGACAGGTCCGACAGCATCTACTAGACTCAAATTGAATTTCTTTTTTCTTATTAATTAACTTCTATTCATCACGTTGTTTGTAGGTAAGAATATTTATTTATTCAAGGTAGGTATTTATTCTATGCATATCTATGTAGGTACGTATAAGTATATAAGTAAAGCCATTCATATTTAATGTATGTGTGGTAATATAGAATTTGTTATATATGTTATATTATGTTAACCATATATAGTCGGTATATAATCGTATGTATCGTGTGTGTAATATGTGTATCATCTTATTTATGTAATTATTCATATTATTATTAGTAGTAGTATTTTTAGATCAACATTCCTCAAGAATGCACCGCCTAATCCTATATGTATAACCGAAGGTTGACTGGTAGAGAATGCCGCATGGCATTAAGTTCGCCTGTACATAAAATCGTGTATAAAGAATAAATAAATAAATAAATAAATATGATTCTGATTCTATGCTGATGATGAACAGGAAGAGTTTTACATTGTTTTTTGTTCAATTGTCAGTTCGTGACGTCATGCTCGAAGCCGCCCGTGCTCGGCTTCGCGCACCTCAAGCCCCCGTTCTCAATCCGCTGCGTAGAGGTCGGCGACGACGAAGATACGGGTGATACGATCGGTACGTACGTTACTGAGCCATACAACACCGTCACGCATTGTTCGGTGTTCGAATTATCGCCATAGATTTGTTATCTATGGTTGAACAAGCAGAAATTATTTCAAAAAACAAAAATTCTGACTCCAAAAAAAACTATTCCCTTTTGATAAATTTTTATACCCTATGACACTCCCGTAATCAAGACGAATCTAACGATACCTCATACACCAAAATCCATCAAGCCGTTTAGGCTACACGATGGCAGGAAGGAATTGACATACATACATACCGATACCCTATTCTGGGGCAGTCGGGTAAAACCCTAAATAATTACAGGTTTTCAGAAACACTGACCATCACTATCAATTCCTTGACTATCAATCTAAAATTCATTTCTAAATAAATAGTCGTAACAGAAGTCTCATATTCTACATTTCCGTTGGCAGGCAGCGTGATTCGAGGCTTCTTCACGATCCGCAAGAAGGACCCGTTGAATCGTCTGCCGACTTCATCGACCTGTTTCAACCTCCTCAAGCTACCGAACTACCAGAAGCGCAGCACACTACGCGACAAACTGCGGTATGCGGTCAATAGTAACACTGGCTTCGAGTTGTCGTAGTTACCTTAGTACAGGAAACCAGGCAGACTTTCAGTCGAAAGTATGCGGGGCTCATCTCTTGTTGGATTGAGGGTAGCGTAGTGGCCAGTATCAAATATTTTACATTTTATAAGTGATAAGCGCACTCGCTCATTAAAGAGCTAAATGTTGATGTCTTCTCATTTAAAATGTAACTCAGTGTTATATTCGAAAACAGGTTTTATTATTCACGTAATTGGGGTACCTGGCAATGTGCTAGGACAGGGTTCTATGTGAAATATAGACAGTGTGCTAAAAAGAACCCATTGTACTGACAATAAGGTTCTTATTGTTTTAGTAGGAACCTGCCAATATGCCTATTTTGTATGAATTGGCAAGAACTTAACGTACTTTGCGTATGCAATCCTTTTATAAATATCTATGCAGTAATGCAAAGTTTAAATTAGATACCTCAATAATTTCAGGGGATAATACTTTCAGTCCCGTATTACTCGTAATTAATCCGATTTAAAAGGTACGCGGTAATTTGTCGTGGATTTAGGATTTAGACATACAAAAGGTGTGATTCTAATCATTTGTCTTTGTCTTAACATCGCGTAAGACGCGCGTCTTGCTTAGCGACGATTATATTTAGCGCGCCACACTCTGGAATCGCCGCAAAAGATCATGGTTTATATCGATAGTTCAACGACTGTCAAATGATGGTTTCATTACCTTTTAAGCAATTTGATACGGACGAGTGGAAAAGTACCTAATTAGTACAGATGTATATTTTTATTGAAAGTACTTACTTTCAAGATTCTTGTGGACTCTGATATTAAACTATTTATTGGACGAATTATTATTTAAATTTATCGCGATCTCATGTGCATTTCAAAATTGGTCTCCAAAGCCTAAGTTTCGTGTATAGAGGCTTGAAATTATTTTCATTTTTGGTCGAATTGAATTAAACTGTACATATTATTTAAAAGTAGCGCTTAATTTTACAAAATAATATATTTTAATACGTTGTGGTAGCGATTCTGACCACTACCATGAGTAAATTTGTTTGCTAACAAGTACGTAAAACTATAGCTAAAAATATTGATGAGATTGGTGGAATTTTTGTAGCAAAAATCGCGAAATCACGAACACTGTAGTTAACTTTTACGCATTGGCTAGCTAGCGATCTGCTATACCAACTCAAGGTAGTGGTACTGGTCTTTACTTTAAACTAAATTTGGCATGACTAAAATCAGCTGCTATCTCTTTCTTAATTATAGTAAAAGATACGGGTGACAGTAATTTTAGACCAATTTAGTTTAAATTAAAAATTACAAAACAGAATCAGTTTGTGTGAATTTATAACACTTTGGCCAGTAACTTAATACACTTTTAGGGCATACATTGAGGTAGACTTCCGTGCATCGTGACCGTTTCTTATATCGATTTTTTATCGAAAATCGATAAGGGTCAACGGAGTGGAGTTGCGGCGAAGACCATTCGCCGGTCGCAAGGCACACGGACCGTCGCGCGGCGGCTTCCACAGCCGCCTAGCGAATTGAGATCCTCCGCGCGACGCCGATCGCTGTCACGCGCAGCTCTGTGGCATTTTACTTCGCTATACCGATTACAGTCGTATGTTGAAGTAAACAAAGTTGAATTCAAATTGCTACTAAATTAGTCGCTACGCCGTCACTCCACTCCGTCTACGCTGACCCTAACACGGCAAAAATATTCAACTGTGTGCCCGCTCTTAGTGTTTATGTATATTATAATAAACCATAAACACACAACGAATACTAACAACTGTATGCAAATCTTTTTTTTGCAAACAGTCATTCAACTATTTCTATGCAGGGTATAAACGCATGCATTGAGCGTTTGCAAGGGTTTAGGTCGAAATTCATAGACATTGTCAAGCCTATGGAATTTCACGTTTGTAAGAGCTTATTTTGCATAACGGACTATGAATCTCGGCCTTTGTCTCGGTAACTGGAAAACTTAATTTTATTAAACAAGAGATCGTAAATATAAATATCCATAATGTGTACTCAAACTTATCATGACATCCGGCTTTTGATCAAAAACCCGTATAATAAATTCATGTACACTGCACTGGCCCATCAACGTGGCATTTGTAACCTCTATTAAATCCTGTACCGTAATTCGAAGCCTAATAAAACAATATGAGAATAACATTCTTGATTTCCGCTTTCCGAAGTCATAATACGTCACGTCCGCAAGCCCTTTCCTCCCACGCGCACCCCGCACCCCACCACTACCGACGGCAGCTAGGCGGGGAATCGCCATTTCACTTCATTGGCATTAAATTTCCCGACCCGTACGGTCGCCTAACCTAACCTAGCGTGAGGTTGACCGAATTTAATTTATTTTAGTCATATTATACGTAGCAAAGTATTTGCAAATCTTTACTTATAAAAGTGAAAGATAAAATAATTTCACCACGTTTCTGTGGTGCATATTTTTAACGGTGTTACCGTTCGGTTTGATTTTATTAATTATAAAAGTATTAGAAACGTCCGGCCCGCCAGCAGGAGGAGACGAATACGGAAGAAGGAAGGATAGCAGCAACAGGTGTGTTTAACATGGCGCGATATTATGTTCTAACGGCGGCGCTCGCAAGCAACGTTGCGTTAAGGAATGTTCGCTAAACTGTAAGTTACATCGCTCATTACTTTAAGCATGCAAATTGAAGTTGTTTTCTTCAGTATTGGGGCCATTAGTGCTACGCAACTCGCAGGGCACACCCGAGTCCAAACATAAGGGTAATTAACGGGCACCCGAACACGTGGGTACTCGCACCCCCAGAATAGGGTAACTGGCCCAGGAGTACTGAATTCAATCGCTCTGTGCGCACATATTGGATTACAACTATTTAACCTTAAAATACCCTCGTTATTTTCAATATTCATATTAATTTGATACACGTGGTGTTAATTTGCTTATACAAGAACTATAAGACGACCACTCATTAGGGCAGCGAAGTGGACAGAACACGATATTTTATTTCATTTATATACTTAACGTGATTTTGTCTTAGAAATATGCATACCATGCAATACCTAAATACAATACTCGCAATGCACGTGCATTGTGGCAACATATTGGCGTCGCCAGCTGGCATTCTACGGCAGTCTGACGCCACTATCAAGGATTAACTAACATTAGGATAAGCTTTTTTCCAGGATTAACTAATTTTTTCAGCGGAGTAAGTCTAGTGTACGAAACATTAAACCCTGTATTCTGTTGACATCGAGGGAGTAAGACTGTTTTACAGTAATGTTCAGTGTAAAGATGGATTCGGAATCTCGAATACGCTGAAATTTCAAAATGGAAATCGTGGCAATGCTGATTACCATACACTGTAGTTTCCAGCTGATTGGCTGGCGCGCAAATTGTGGCACGAGTTGTTGGTGTGAGAACGCAATCGAATAGTTATTGTGCCGCGCAAACCGTGCCGCGCACGTGCGATCTGGTTTGACAACACATGCAGCGTCGCCACAGGAAGCTGATAGTATGAATAAATACTAATGACAAGGATTGCATTTCCTGTGCACCACAGAAATATCCTTTTCCCAACTTGTGGGTCAACATCAGTAATGGTGCAATGAGACAATTGGAGAGGGGTAAGTAAGTACCGAGTGACTAGAGACGTTCTCCAATTAACAGATCAGAGCGGACTCTTCCTCGTCCCACCGGGTCAGGAGAGTCGTGTCTAGCATGAGTCCTATGCTTTTCATGTCGATCAGTTGAGCTACCACCATTGGGAACAGAACGGGCTCCGCCCTACATTCCTATACCGGCTTCTACCTTATTCCGGTCATGACATCATGTTACGAGACTACAACACCAAGGATACACCGCGCCTCACAGAAAGAAAGCACAACGAGCTATTATCCCAAGGGGTCCTACAGTACTTCCCCAAAGGGTTTCCTAACTGATGAGTTCAATTAAGTCTCTTAAACTCAACGAGTGTCTGACTTTCGCGTGACTCAGAACTACTACGACAACAAAAGTATTTGGATTGCCATCGTGTACCATTGGCTTCACCTACAGACGCTGTCTCCGATACGTCTACAGAGGCGGTCTCCATACCATATTTGCCACCCGAAACCCGAGTTACGCTCTGAGATCGCCTGGCGAATGGGTCTTTCATGTGGCTAACAAGTCGAAATATAATTTGAATAAGAATGAAGATGTATTGTCATTCCGCAGACAGCGTAGAAGTTAATTTGATATTAATAAATTGGCAAAATGGGAACCAGTTTACCAAGGACTACCCACAAGCAAACCTCATAATCCCCACGGGACTAGAGTTATGTACTATCATGCCAATCGAACTGCTGAAAGGCGGCGAGGACCACTGCCTAGGTATGCTGAGCTGGTATGGTATAGAGGTCAAGGGACTACAGACTCCCTCTCGGACCCACAGACATCTGTTGCATTGCATTGATGTACTTATCATAATAGAAACTACCAATCTTGGTTGGAATGCGGAAATTAGACCTAGATCTACTCCTAGATCATGATTACCAAAGCTAGAAGAGTACTGTTCACATTGTATTACATTCTAATACAGAAGATACTATTACGTGCTATTACGTCATCCATACTTTAAGCACCAATACCCGCGCTTTGCGGTTTCGTATTACGCCGTACTATACTAGTACGCGTATTGTGCATAATATGACATCTCCGTTCGCCGGGTTATTAATTTCCGAACACTTCGACAGACCCTAAACGATAACAACATTGTCGTCGCCTACCCTCACAACGAAGGCGCGACAATACGTAACGCAGAAAATGTAAACAATGCAATCTACTTGCAATAAGTGATTTGAACCTGACTACATGATTAAAATCTTTCAACTTACAACTACCTACATAAAGACATTAAAATAGAAAATAATGTATTCATATTATTATGGATATACGGCGATCGATTGCTAGAATCGGATTTTAGCGAACATAACTCCATCGTCACTGGTCACTCCCCCGGCGGAGCCAGTACATGGTAGTTGGCGCAGCACAGGCAGGTCGGCCCTTACATGTGCCGTGTTACGATACTGGAAATAGAATAAAATGTAACTCAATTCTAATTATGATTCTCGCCCCAATGGTTTTCGACCTTTGTCAGCGTGTAACAAAGTATCAGAGTTATATACGATAAGCCGGTTTTTGTAGCAATTATATCCGTCGTGTCGTGTCGTGTATATGTTGCCTACCAACGGTGAGAGACAATAACATACAAACTGATTTGTTCTACCCACAACATCAATAATGTTGTTTTGTTTGAATCCCTACACTATTACAATTATCATAATTGTAGGTAGTGAATTTATTAGGGAACGATATCATCGCAAAATTCTCGTTACATTTCTACCTGTGATTTCTACCTGAAAAGGCTTCAAAGCGAACGTTTTTTAGGCATGATGATTGTGGTTTTGTGACCAACCCTATTCCATCTAAACCTGTCACAATGGTCTAACGACCGACTACTGTTAAAAGACAACAATCCGAACCGATTGTTTTACGGCTCATACGAAAATTTATCTAGCGGTCACCCATCCAAGTACAAACTGCACCCAACATTGGTGAACGTGTACCTACGATCCTTTTCAGAGCGTTCTCACAATCGGACCACGAACCTTGTGACTTGAAGCGTGGCACTGTTTGGTATATAGTGTACAGAAATTATATGTAGTGCCAGCCTTCTAATAGCTATGTAACTGCGGAGCGTCGGCTTCACTTAGCTGCGCTTCTCGACCATATATTCGAATTCAAAGTTATTTTCTTGCCGGCTACGCTGCGCATATTATACCTCCCGCCCGGTCGGGGGCTTCAACGTACAGTCAAGTTTTTTATTCCCATAAATCGAGTATACTTTAAATTATGCACTAGTTCATAGAAAATAATGAAGAATAGACATGGAACGGACTTAAACACACAAAAATATATAGAATGTTCTAATTTGTTCACCGAGCATGGTTAATGCGTATTACGCATTATCCATGCTCCATATCCATTAATGCGTAATACAAATTCGTTTCTAACCGAATGTTAGACGTGGTTGTCGGAATACTACTACTATTGTCCGATATATGGATTTGCATAAAATACCCTTTAAGTATGTATAATACGATGAAGATTGTCGGTGGACGTGGCCTGTGGTCGCTCAGTTGGTAAGAGCGCGACACGGAATGGCAAGGTCGCAACTTCAAGTCCTGCCCACGGCAAGAATTTTTTCATCAGGTTCTAATATATAGAATATATTATATATTTTTCAAAGATTTTACTTATCACGGCCGGTTCCTTGTGCCGTTTGTTGCAAACAGCGCCGCAGTGCGGTGGCAATGTGCAACTTATTCCGGTGAAGTTTTACAATACAGTTTATGGATAAGGTTTAATAGGAATGGTTCAAACAAAACTCGCCACCCAGGTCAGTTTTCGAAACCAATTCTTAAAATCTGTCGATTTAATTAATTAAACCGAATCAAATAAGGCCTCTAATATATAGCTCGTGAACGCCATTGTTCCCCATGTTATGCGAGCGAGACTCTAAAACTTTCCTCTCAGATACTAAGAAGTTGATTGGAGATCCACCGAGTTGGATGAGGATTTTCATATTGATACAAACTCTCTGATACATCTATACATTTTGTATATTATAGAGTTTACACCCAAACAATTTGGCAAATTTGAAGCAGGGGTTTATTGTGTAACCTAACATCAAGTGTATAAAACCTACTTACGGTTTACCTACCTAGAGGTATACATTGTGAAAATTGTATTTTAACTCAAGGCGATGATTTATAACTAGATTAAACTGCACAGCTGTAAGTACAGCAGGTGATGAGAAATTTGTTGGGTAAATTAACTAAGGTACCTAACATGCCCGCAAGCGGCACCTTTCTGTCAATACCTTCAAAAAGGTCAAGATATCCGATTTCATCACCTTTCTGTCAATACCTTCAAAAAGGTCAAGATATCCGATTTCATATGAAATTCAGGATATTTTCTTTTTTAATCGATTAGATCAGCGCAAAGGCATACCATAGGTACAAATGTAGATAAACTGACAATCAGTATTTGTTACACAGGTTACAAATGATATGGGTACCTACTAAAGGATAATGATTGTTCATAATCGTACTATTTCGTATGCATAGAGTATGGCTCTTTTTGCTTATGTATTAAGATAATCTAGTATGCTCGCTCATACTACAAGGCTTTACATATTTTGCTTAAATCAATTAAGCAGATCACATTGGCATATTTAATTGGTACCACCACCACTACCACCAGGCGATAACAAACACGTCTCTCATATTGTTTTATTAGGCTTCGAATTACGGTACAGGATTTAATAGAGACGTTTTACCTGAAAATAAAACGTTTATTAAATACTTACCTAATTCGAAGCCTAACACTTTCTAATTCTGCCTGGTGGCTTTTATATGAGAGATGCAATGAAGTGAAATGGCGATTCCCCGCCTAGCTGCCGTCGGTAGTGGTGGGGTGCGGGGTGCGCGTGGGAGGAAAGGGCTTGCGGACGTGACGTATTATGACTTCGGAAAGCGGAAATCAAGAATGTTATTCTCATATTGTTTTATTAGGCTTCGAATTAGGTAAGTATTTAATAAACGTTTTATTTTCAGGTAAAACGTCTCTATTAATGTTCTGTGTGTTATCAATTTTATCATAAGACAGTCTAAAAAATCTAATAAAAAGTTTTGATCAAATACCTGGAGATGAGATGATTTGAATCTTTCAAATTCAACCACACTTGCTAATATTAAGGCAACTTGGTATCCAAAACGAATTCTAAATGAGTCAGTCCACTAATGTAACTGTCTCTGTGTGTGTAAATAGACAATAATGTGTTAGTTCTACCTATAATATGAATATTGTATAACTTGTATTTTTATTTATCCATTTATGTACAGTACAAATTTTTTCCATTTTGTAATTTCATACAAATGTAAACCGCAGCTCAAATCAAGTTTCTTATTTTGTAAACAAATATGATCGTCTAATTACCTGTTGTGATGTAACACTGATGGAACTGATAGATCGAACCTGTTCATTATTATGAAAAAAAAGTAATCCGATCTAATAATGTGAATATTTTAACTATGCAAAGATCACAGAACAGATTAAAATGTTAGAAGGGTAGGGTAGTTTTTGTTTACAAAATAAGACACTTGATTTGGGCTGCGGTACACACTCATTTTGGGTTGCGTTCCGAAACACCTTTTTAAATTATATCGATATAACGGATACGTCGATGAATGTACGGTTATTGATCGTGCTTTTTCTAAGCACTATTCAACGTATGTTTATAATGTTGATAACGAAATGTTTAAAAAGTGTTTCGAAAAGCAGCCCTGGTAAGATTAATATTTTTTGTTGATTTATTTATTTCCTGTTAATTTAATTCGGTTATCAGATATCACGGGACATGAATGAGTCTGAAGCGGCCTCCACACTCTAGCGAAGTTGACCAAAGCGAAGTAAAGCAGTATAGGGCCGATAATCATAGACAGTGTTGAGCGCGCACTTACAGCTGTCAAAATTGTATAAAAACTGACAGTTGAAACACCGAACTCAAGCTCCACTCATACTCAAAACTGTCTGTGATTATCGGCCTAAGATCTTTTTCATGCAACTTCTGCTGAATTTTTTTTAAGAATATCCAATTAATTGGGAGTATCTCTATTTTATCCCATAATTTTGTATACTCAGATAAGAATGCGTTTTCGTAAATCTGATATATGTTCGTAATTTCAATATTTCGTTGTTTTGTATAATAAATCATATCATCAGATATACATACATTATAATCAATTGTACCATGTATTTTATAGTCTAGATGTCTGCAATATCCTTTTTTATTTCGTTACACTTTTTTTGTAGTTTATTTATGAAAATATAATGCATGCCAGTGAAATTATTTTCTAAATGTATTACGTTATTTTTATAGTGCAATTTCTTCTACACGTGTGAACAACCCCTCGTATAATGTAGCCAGCTATCGATTGAACAAAGATATACTTAGTATTTTGTAGTCGTGTTTCCGTTTGGATTTATATCTTTTAGGTATTTACTAATATACATGTAAACATGGATCATCGTAAGTAATATTTTGTACTATAATCTTTCTTATAACCGGATACGCCTGACTTATTAGAGTTCATGAGATGTAAGGAAAATGAACAAATTATTGGCGTCATTCGCAAAATGTCCCAAAATAATAAATACCCCTCTTTCATGTATGATTGGGAAGGTAGTCAAATGGTGTGCGCAAGAGTTGAATGTCGAAAGCGCCATCTAGCGACGCAAACGCAAAATAATACTTATACTACGTCAGGCGTATCAAGTGAAGAAAATCGAGGTATAGCCACGTAAATATGTTGTATAACACAATGTGATTCTCTGTGATAATATAATTGATATTTATTAATTTGGTCTTTCTTTATAGTATTTCCATGCTTATACTAAACTTAACACTTTGACAGTCTTAATACAAAGGCGGCCTTAGGCGGCTTGTCTACCGGGACCACAGAACACTATTACCCTGACGGGAAGAATGCCAGCTTCATACAAAGAAAATGCATACACGGCGCAACACTAGTGATTCAGTTCTGACCCATACGAACTATTTTACCCGACTGCGCGAAAAGGAGGGTTATTAAAGCGGGAGATTTCAAATTTTATTTAATCCAAAACAAATGTTCTAATTCTGCAGTGCACCTTTTAAAACTAACCTTTTGCCCGACTGTTATATAATATAGCCATACTTTTCATAGATTAAGGTCTAGGAAAAGGATGTGACTACATTTAGAACAGCCATATTTTAGGTTAGCTTTAAAAATGCATTGCAGAATTAGCACTTTTTCCGCATTGACCGGGACTGTCAAAGTGGTGTGGGGGTGATCTGTGGTGGTACCCTACGGTGGTGGTACCCGTAGTACTACGCTACCGAATGAGGTGTAACTGAAAAGCAAGTTCCAAAAATTAAGTAGGTACATTAAGTAGTACAGTCAATTAGAAATCATGAGTTGGTAAGAATTGACACCAATGCATCATCCCGTCATCAGGTTCGATTCCTGTCTCGGATGTTTTGTGCTCGAATCGAACTCTAAAACAAAAAATCGGGTTATTGTCCGTGGTTCACCTCGGCTGTTCACCTCGGTGTACCACGGGAAGAATTTTTTTCCCGTGGTACACCGGAAGGTCCATGACAATACACATTGTAACCCTCTAGTCTCGAATCAATAGCTCCTTCGCCTTCGTCCTAACATCCCGGTAAATTCGACTTGGTAATACTTGAAGTCGTATTTCAACCCTTATGCTACGTAAGACAAAGGTGCAAAGTTCAAACTGTTTTTCATCTCATCATAACTTGACATTGGAGAGAAGCCTTTCAAATTGAAATTCATCGTTTTGAAACGTAGACAGATCTCTATCTACGTTTTGAAAAGGTTTCGAGAATGGCAGTTTGAATATTTGAAAACATCGGACCGAGCCGGAAACGAACACCAAACTAGCGCCATCTATTTATTTATTTTATTAATGGACTCGACAGTTCGTCATTTGCCAATGTCATGTTACAGAAAATTCAATGTATAATAGTTTTCTATCTTCCTCCAGGGGAGTCGCCGTAGCGTCATCACCCTGGGTAGCCGCGTCTTCTTGTCTTCATCCACAGGAGACGCCGTAGCGTCAATCACTGTGGACGAAGCAGCTCGACAGTCACGTTCACTCCCGAGCTCGTAGTGGGAATCTTGACCATGGCGCCAAACTTCAGATCCTGCTTGAATTCTCCAATAACTTCACCATACTGCCATTCGCGAACATTTTCTGATTAATTTAACGTGATATTAAACACAAAACACCCACTGTAGACATTACACTGAAAATTATTAATTAATTTCGCAACCGTCGTTTCCCGCCATTTTCAAAAAGCCCCTAGCGCCATCTAGTGGACAAAAACAAAACGACAAATCTATCATAAAAGGGTTGCCAGAAATTGCATGCTCAGTCACAATTAGGGAATTTCAAATCCTAATATCGCAACTTTGAGAAATTGATATTCCATTCGGTTTTCGTAAATGTATTGAATATACAATTCAATGCCTATAGACTAGTAGACTATTGTGGTTGGGGAATGGGGAACAATCGGCGGCGCGGCGTCGGCAAGTACTTTCATACTATCTTGAAATAAAAAAGAAATCTAGAATTTAGTCAGCATTTGAACTCGTCCACTAATGACATTATTTAGGTACTTATTTGCTTTGAATATGACATTTATCACACTGAGATGACCGATGGCTCAAACTAGGATTCCCTGTGCTATGAATCCAGATTCTAGTCATTCTAAAGACATACAAATAATCGATCAAATTATAGGTATACCCAGACTAGGAAAAGTGGTTAAATTGGTAGGTACTAAGTACCATAAGTAAGTACGTACAAGCATTTTCCCGACTGGGAAGCGAAAACCAGAAGTATATTTGAAACAAAACTTATTTTTTTACAAACTGAATTTTATAAAAAAAATATGGGTCAAATTGAGTTTTGTGGAGCTGGCAGATTATTTTTATTTTGTGGAAACACTGACCTTAGGAATCAAAGGTCAAGATTAAAAAATTTCAAGTGCTTATTAAAATAAAAGTAGGTAGACGAAATGTCTACAATAAATTATAAATTAGTTATTTTATTTTAGAAACAAAGCGCTGATCCATATTCCATTTTTGGAAATAAAAAGAACGACAAAACAAAGCAGCTGTTCAACGCGTCATCGCCATTGTTATTAGCTATCTCTTTCACTCGCGGTTCCTTGGCGTCCCCCTCCCCGCACCCCTCAGCGGCCGCAGCCAGCCAGCCAGTTTCGCTCGATTTTTATGGTGTACGGACGCTCGGCGTAGCGTACGGACGGACGGATAATAAATTACTACGGTCTCATCCTTTGTCATAAAAACTAAAGACCAAAGAGATTTGGTTCGTTACAATTTGCCAAGAGAAAGCACCGCAATAACTTGTGAAACTTATTTAGTGTCCGCGTGTATAGTGTTTCCCGCATAGTTCTTCCGAGTATGAATAATAAAGAAGTAGCCGGTGGTATCTCGTGTGTTGGAGAGGGCTGGTGACCGGGCTTGGTGTCTTGTCCCGTGGCCTGTGATGAGTGATCGGTGACGGTTGTCTTGGGGACGGTTGGATGGCGGCTGTGAGCGGCCCCGCGCGGCACTCTCGCGTTTCGATGAGCGTCTCTATGTCGCTGATGCAGGGCGGAGCGCAGAGTGCGCCGCAGGGCGCTATTCTGGCCGCCGCGGCGCCCTATTACCCGACGCCCGCCATCCCCACGGATGTGCAGCCCGACCGACCCATAGGATACGGAGCATTCGGAGTCGTATGGTAAGACTTTTGATCTTCTTAGCATAATCTGGCATCAAAGAATGAATAATAAATACTACCAGCATCTCTTTTCCTAGCTGCTAGACAGGAATGCTAAGATTTCTGTGTGCTGTGATTGATAAGTTATGTATGATAGATGAATATATCTAAGTTTCAATTAGTTTTGAACTATCACTGCAAGTTTGTAGATAGTTCGAGGCACTAGATAAAACACTTTCAATTTAGCAGGTGAACCTAACTTAAGTAAGAAATTAACCTAAGATCTGTCTGTGATGGATGCAGGTATAAAAAACAGTTTTAAACTATTTACTTATCATACCTACCAAGTTTGTTGATTGTTTACTTTATGATATGAAGTTTATTAAGAAAGCTTTTGTCTTTATAGTCCATTACCTAGCTAGGAGATAGCCCGGTGATCTGTACTGTACCACAGGTATTTTTACCTAGTTCAGACACCAGACTGACAAAGAATATCATCTACCTAATTAATCTTTTGCCCTATCCAAGCAAGCAAATGTTATTCTTTATTGTGAGATGAAATAAAGACTTTATTTAGGTATTTTAACTATAATTCTGTGTCATTTGTACAATAAAGTGTAATGCAGGGGCCGGCCACTTGATGGCATGTGTTCGCCATCGCCTATAGGCACCTACAACTCCAGAAAAGTTATAGCCATTGCCTGAGGAACTAAGATTAACAGCCTGGCCCGTTCACCCGAATACTAACTTACTTACCTTTTACAATCTTACTTTATTTTGAAATCTGTCATTATTACTCTTTTTATTCTCATAATATTTGACGATTGTGCTCTACATAAGGTATACCATTTGTTAAGTTGACTGTTGAAGTCCATCTAGATGAGTAAAACTTGAAAATGGTGTCAAATCTAGACACATACATTAATTAAGTAGCTAACTAGGTAGGCAATTCTAGATGAGAATTCTTATATTCCATATTCACCATCTTGATAAAGTCAAGGCTAAGTATCTAACAGAATGAATACCTACAATAGGCATAATAAACTCTTCTAGATTACCAGTAACAAGATACCTAGGTAGCATAATTGAAAACTTGGGATTGTTATGAAAATTCAACATTTTACTAGGAGGTAGGTAATTCATATACAAAATTGACAAAAGAATGCTGTCACATAGTCAATGAAATCATAGTCAAGAGAAGAGAAATAGATGACATGTTCATAAATTAAAATGCAAAGAATTACATAAATTGGGTCTAATTTTGTTACCGTAATAATATTTTAATAATTTTAATCAAGAATGGCGTTTCTGTTTTTTTTTACCTGAAAAACATAAATACCTAGGTAGGTAATTAGATGTAGCATTGATATGTTTTTATGTAGGTACCTAATTCTGGTAATATTATGCAAATAGGGTTCATTAAAATGCTAGAGCCACAAGTACTTTGGTTGGCTTGTTTGTTGTTTCATAAGTAGGTTATCATTATCTATGTCTGAAATTTTTACTAACATCTAAAAACTGCAGGTTTTCTCCTCACAAAAATGACGACCCAGGAACATTTAGGTCCGCCATGCCATGCCATGTTCTTATGACCGGACGCGGCCGCCTAAGCTTTTAGGAGAACACGTTATTATATTAGAGATCTGTAACGATTCCAGAGTGTGGCACGCTAATTTTAATCATCACTATGCGAGGGGACCCGCTTACTCTTACGCTATGTACCATATGAGCGACAGTGACAGTTGCGTTTAGGATTAGAGTGATCATAATAAAATCACGCCTATCGCCTATTTTAGCGCGCTTTGAAATCAAATCTAGTTTCAGACTCCCTCCCTATACAAGGCGACTGATTAGTTGGTTAAGTAAAAGCAATGCACGCCTATTTAGGTAAACAAACTCAACTCTTTAATCATCCCTCTGAATATCAGTGAAGCTAATTGGCCGCCAATCCAACTAAACAGTTTAGTTGCCTGCTCAGCCAAGCCCTTAGGTTCTATACCGAAGATTTAAAGAATAATGGGTCTTTTAGAGTATGGTACGCTAGTGATAAGCTTAGCATTCTCTGACGCTACTGTACTAGAAAACGTAGGGGAACGCTATTGTCTCACGCACAATGCAGTCGACGACACCGCCCGATGTACCGTGCAGTGCAGTCGCGTGCGTATGCGCATTCATAATTAGGTAATTAACAATTTGGTAGGTATGGTATAAGACACACTACTAATTAATTTGAAGAACAGTTCAAAACTACGGTATCACGAGAAAATAAACACCAATAGAGATTTATATTAATTTTTATTTTTACTGAAAGAATCTCAACAGCGATCTATTAACACAGACAATCAGGTAGAAGACTTCAATATCAGCCAGTGTTAAATATCCAACAATTTTACATCTCTACTAATCTATCTTTTACCTATAGAACTCACAGTCTATAAGTCTGCCTGTTAGCTTTTTTTAACCTATAAATGCCACTGCTGGGCAAATGTCTCCCTCCTTCTTTTCCACCCATCCCTGTCTTAAGCCTCTTCCAGCCATCCCTGTGATTATCGTCTTCCACCTTCGCCATCGCTTAGTCTAAGTTTTAAAAAACTAGACGGGATGATCTGGTTGACATTGTTGACAATCGTGTTTAACAGTATGAACGAAGGTTTTCGTGAAGACGAAACCACGTAAAATGTAAAACTTATTGTCTGCGCAAAAATAGTTGAAATCAAATGTTACGATTGTAATGCTTCTGTTGTCGGCCAGTGGCTATCTATCAAGCTATACCAAACTCAACCGGATGCAAGAGTTTTACTAATGATGAGTGTTGTGAGACAAATATCTAGGTACCTAGATGCTTTTAGCATCTGAAAAAGGCGTCACAATCTATAACTCTACAATAAGAAATTATTATTTTAGCAATTTTTCCCGTCTTTAACGAGTTTCGCGTTTACAACCTCAGAACACGAGCTGCTTGTTAAGAGAAAGCCTGCAACCATTTCAACGGAGTTTATTTGTTTTTTAATATCATCGTTTTTATTTTATATCGCTCCAGCGTCTTATATTATGGTCTTCGTAATTTCGTATTGGTTACGTACGTTAGTACGGACGAGATCTGGCTCTAAAACTTTACAACATGTGCTATGAAGTTGGGCAGTGCGACCGACTCTAATCTGCCCTTTGTAAACACGTGGTTCAACTTCGTCCGTCGACGTGGTTTCGATTCAACGTGAACGACATAAGAGTGATTTTCAATATTCATGTTTTCCGCAATCGAGTGCACATTGCGTCTTACGACTGCATTTGGCATCAACGGATTCTGAGCTTTATTGCTGCGCTGTTGGTTTGATTTTGTATCGTGGTTGCATGGGAATGGATGCAGCGCCTGCGTGGACTTCTATTGCTTGAAATTAAACTTTCTGGTGTGGTGTTAGAGTTGGTATTTTGTTCGGTTTTGTTAGTTGCATCTCAAACAGTGGGGGGTTTGTGCTACGGTTGTATGTGTGTATGGTTTGCTTTGTGTTGACTTGTTCGTGTTGTGCGTAGGTAGGTAGGGTCCTCGTGGCGCTTGGCGCGTCGATTGTGTGTGAACGACCGCGACTAGGGGAGGCGCGTCTGATTATTCCGAGCAGCGTCGATCGGTCGAGGGCCCTAAACTAGGGATGCATTGATACGAGCTTCTACCGACACAATACCGAAAAAGTATTGACGATGTTCGGAAAAATTAGAAGACAAAGTTGGAACCACTTACTCCTACTCCGTTGGTGCAGCGTCCCGAAGTGGAGAGATCCTCTTAAAAAATTAATACCTACCTAACTAGAAGAAGCATTTTGATCACTCTTGAATTAGGTACAAAGTGCGTTCACAGAACGCATTCAAAGTGAGGTTTCTCCGAATTCGCTGTAACCAAATTCGGAATCGAAATGGTATTAGGTGTATTTAAATTACAGATACCTGCAGTACGATTTTAAATCCTACAACGCAGATAATAAGAGCGGTCCAAAGTGTACCGTAGCATAGAATGCTAACTTGATGTCCTGTCGTCTGCGTCTGGGCTGTAACCTAATGAATACTTTATTAGGAACCTATTAAAGCGTCGATCCCGATATCGGTATCGGATACATCCCTATCAGAGCCAGCCACGCCTCGGCTCCCAACCTTGCTCCTTGAATACAAATAAGGGCATCAGCATTTTAGTTTTGTGTCTCCTTAGATTTCAATTCATTCCCTTCCCAATACAAATTCATTATTTGTACAGGTGTATTGTAATGAATATGGTACAATTTACATTGTACGAGTACAGAGGAATTCTCTCCGTGTTCATCTCGGCATGTAATGAGTTCGTTTCATCGCTACTGCCGGTGACAGGACAATCACGATATTGTCGTCATAGCGACGACTCGAGCCCATAAATAACGCGTGTAGAAAGGCATAAGTCTGGCAGTAGACGGACGATTGTCTAAACCGGGGTCCAACTGCAATATCCAACTGGTTGTACAGTCGACAGCAGATCATTGGTAACACTTGCAGTAAGATTTCAAGTCTTACGACGCAGATAATAAGAACGGTCCAAAGTGTTACACTTGATGTGTTGTCGACTGTACCAAAGGATTTTTAACCGACGGATCCCGTTCGATTTTCGATCATAGGCTCACTCCGAAAGTGTACATAAATGGTAACACTTTCAGTGCGATTTCAACTCTTGAAACGCAAACAATACGAATGGTATACAATGTCTAAATTGTCGCCGTCCGTAGTTAACCGTAGTTATTTACTTAAATACTGAGAAGCAAGTCTCAAGAAAAAGTCATGTACCTACCTAATTAACTAATGTTCAAAAAGTACAAGGTGGCGACAACGTGTTTATTTCTTCAATCAATCGGTTCGTTAATATAATCAGCGACAACAACGACCGAGCACTGCCTTTGAGCCTTGCGTCCGATACTATAGTCAGATCAGGACTGGTCAAAGAAATGTGTGATAAGACAGTCTGATCATGCCATCGGAACCGAACTATCGGCCGTCTATTCACAGCCTAAGGCACGCCCGGCCGGCAATGGACGCGGGCCACTGTCTAATGATAGTTGCCTAGAAATCGTCGTGTTACATTACAACAAAGGTCAGTGGCTGTTAGCTCATTACACATTTCTTTTGTCACCTGGCGTAACCGAATGGACGTTGGCCGTGAAGCGTCACTCTTCGTAATTAAAAATAACTAGACCTTACTCAATAGTTAGTTGTTTTTCGTATTGTGAGCTTTCAACGGGAGTCGATGATGTTTTGAGATCTTTTAGGGTTTTGTTGGTGTACCAGGATCGCAGCAGATATATAGTAGGTCCATCGGCTATGCTTTCTAAAGGGAAACATGTGTTTACGACATGTGTTTAATATTGTGTCTATTACAGCGAGATTTAATGGATTATTCTCGCTCGCGACTGTTTCTGAACCTACTTGACTATAATTGTTGACATTTTAGGGTCAGATATTTATTATACTTTGTTTATACCTAGGTGTTCTCTTTATAATAGTTGAAATCGTACGTCAAGAGGACCATTTGATATGCTCTCGAGTATACGAGTAATAAATATAACTTTGTGTTACTAAATTTTGCATTTTGATGAATAAGCTAAACTTTTCCGTAGCGAAAAAGCATGTCAGCCAACTTAATCGCAAAATGTCTTCCCAAGTAATTGATGAATGATTCAAGTTGCGATACTTACTCAGCTTTCGAGGACTATCGATCATCTCCACGGACGAGGTGACATATAGAACCAACAGCTCCAGGCCTCCAGGTCGGACCGATAGTAAATTAATTACAGCTGGGGTAGGCTGATTGATCGCAGAAGCAGGGTTGCCCGTTTGCGATAAATTATCAAGCTTTTTAACATTCCAATTAATATGGCCATATGTCACCATTAAGCTGCGTTCGTAACTCCTAGATATAACGGCAATTTTATCGCCACAATTTTAGCGGTCGACCAGAGGCCAATGTTTCATCTCAGGAAACGTCAAAATTGTGTCTTCTTATGAAGGCATCTTTATCGGAATACGTATAATTTGTTGTCGTACCTAATTATGCACAACACAAGAAATAAAATACCATACGATATATAGTTATATTTTAGTAAGTATTTTTATTTTTAGTTTAATATTGTAGTTTAGTAAGTTTATTTTCATCTCAAAAGTAAAGGACATATTATACCCATACGATGTAGGTACTTCACTTTACATTAGATTTAATAATTTATAGTCGGATGAGGCTCATGACATGGATCAGGAGGGATCATGTATCAAGTTATATATATATCTAAGACATTTTATATAAGCCATTTATAAATGTAATATACTTTTGGACATCAACCTCTACTAGCTCGCTTTATTCGAGATTTATTGACAGCTTCTGACGTAGACGTTTCAAAGCGACATTTCTGAAGACAAACTCCTCAAATCCCTCGCATAATAACCTGTCTTTCAAAATCACTCGGGAACTAGTCAGAAATAAAATCGGTTTTCAATTTCTATCTAGGTATAATTTATTCATGGGTGTATTGTTTCTTCACATTAGTTTACTTTTTAAGTTTCTTCATAGAATAACCAAACACGTCAATGCCAGCCCTGCCCACGACCGCAGTAAGTCCCCACCCGTGTCTAATTGCTCCGAGCCATGTTGAAAAACTTGATCCATCCGCCTTTATGCCCAGCGCGGGCTTCAAATGGAGTTTAGACCGCTTTTTGTAACACTTTTCATTAAAACTCCTCCCCGAAGTTAAAACACAAATTTCCTCGTTGATGTTCCTAAAATTACGGAAATATTAAACACACTTTTTCCTCCATTGGGTTTAAATAAACAAGTCATCATATTCATTAAATGATGAAAAATTTATAGCCTTACAGGACTTGAACCTGCGACCTTGTCATTCCGTGACACACACGCATCATATTCATAGTCCAAACTGGGATTTTGTGCTTAAGGGTCCAGCCAGAGACATCACAAATTATATTATATCCAGACTCGGAAAAAGTGGTTAAAGGTACGAACGACAGTAGATCAATGGTAACACTTTGCAGTACGATTTCAACTCTTACTACGCAGATAATAGGAAAGGTCCCCTTGATAGGCTTTGGGATGTACCTGTACAGTACAAGCCTCCTTCCTGGCGAACTATCTCATATTATATCATCTATACCTTAGGCAGTATTGATATTTGTGAATAGGATTTTTTTTTGCGTTCGTTCAACCGAATCTAGTTTCGTTTTACCTGCGCTGCGCTGCAGTCTTTGGGCGAAGGATTTTACCTGTTATGCCAACATTTAAATCTTACCTGTATTGCGGATGTCATGTCTACCTGTCTCTGCTAAGTGCAAGGTTTTGGGCATTTTGAAGACAGACGTTATTTAAATGTGCTATTTATTGTAAAGTTGAGGCGTTTTCAGAACATATTGAGACTTTAGGTGTGATTCTGGCGCAGCTGCTTTTAAACGAACTATCACGGAGATTATGAAAAAGTAAGCTTAATGTCACTGTTTAGCGATGATTAGCGTACGACACCACAGAATCGATACGTTTACTTGCCTAAGTGAACTAACCATGATGGAAATAATGAATTTGTTGCATAGAATGGAATTGCAATTACACCGGTTTGGCTGGACACATTTTTGTCCGTTTTATACGGCGAAGTGATCATTTCTGACTCAGATGATGCCTAGTTGTGTCGATGTTATTGCAACTGAAAAGTAAAGAGTCTCTCATCAGAATCTTGTTACCTACTCGTACTAACCAAAAATGATTCAGTCGACAAATGTTTACATCACAAGCTGGCAGATTCATGAACGAAACAGCTGATTTTTATCTACCAAAATACTCGCTAAACATCATCTAACCTAGTTACTTGACTTGAACTAATAATTACCTCCAATTAAAACCCGAACGCGAGGCCACGGTCGCGATGTGCGAAGTGGCAGAGATAACGGCGCTACTCGTGCGCCGGTAGTGAACTGGCCTGGTTACCTGGTTATTGGCCGCGACTGCAACCAGGTCACAGGGACCGTATCGCCCGCCGAGCTCGTGTATCGTGACGTGACATAATTATTACAATGCTCTGTTAGATAATGAAAAGAAAGACTTCTTTACCCGACTGCCTAAAGGAGGTGTTTTCGATTTTATTGAAGCCTCCTGTAGCGTAAACGGCTGGATAGATTCTGATGTATTGTGACATTCGACCTGATCACGAGATTGACGGGATACATTTTGTACCAGTAAAGCAGTTCGTTTTTTTGTTTTGTTTTTGAAACATTTCATTTCTTTTTCTGTCATGAGGGGACGGCAAACGAGCTATAGGGCCGATTCAGGCCAATTGATGGTCGGTGGTTACTGGTTACCGTCGCCTATAGACACCTAGATCTCCAGAAGGCTGGCTTTTATCCTTCATTACCTTTCCTTCACACCAAACAACATCACGCACCTGATGATACGTCGCTTATAGACACTATAATTCCGAGGGACCGTTACCGCCCTGAGGATTTTGTCCTTCATACCCGATTTGACGGAAGAAATAGTATTCTGCACAAGGCACCACCAAAAATCCAGTAAAATTTAACTGTCGCTGGGACATCGTCATGTATGGAAATAGGTGATCGATCATTCTTTGGACGAAGGCAGGAATAGCTTGATATTCCTGACATGGCGATATTTCTAGTTACGTTTCGTCTGGACTGAGATGTTATCTTTACAAATTATACATAATCTGGTATTGTTAACATTTAATTGGTTCATAAAATAAAATAACAAATAATTATCGCACTTAGTTTATATTTGACGCATCTTTTGTAAAGTGTAATTAACTATTAAGATTATAGTAAGAGTGGCTTGAGAATCTCCAAATTGTAGCATGAAATAACTCGTAACTCATTTATTCAGATCTTAGGAACTATTATATAAGCATTATGTATTATGTCTATTAAATATAAATGAAATTAGAAGTTGCTCAAAACTCGGGTTTTGGCCAAGGTTCTAATCTAAACCCAGCATAAATAAGGGTTTCGTTCGATACTATAAAGTACACCTTTGTGCGTTGGCGGGAGCGCTGTACCAACCTCCTTAGATGCAAGTCAGCCATCAATCTCAACGCTTTTTGCGTCATCACCACCCAGCGTTAATTTGTGTCGTGAGAAAGACGCCTTAGCCGGTATTGATTGACTGCTAGGATTAATATTTAAGACTTGTTCACTTTCTCATCAACTAAGAATACCTTGTATGTCCCTGTTATACCTAGGTGGTGTGTCCGAGGAACTCTTTCTAATGATTATTAACCCTACCAATTATTAGCATTAGCTCTAATACGTATAGTCCGTTAGCTATGTACGTCGAAGACAGAGAAAGGTGTACAGTAGAGTAAGGTTGAGAATTTCTCAAAAACTACTTGACCTATAGCAATAATTCTTTCACTGTCCGATAAAAGTTAAAACTATTTACTGTAAAATAATTATTAAAATCGGTCCAGTAGTTCTTGAGAAAATCTCAACCTTATTATAGGACCCCTGTATACTTATATCTGTCTTCAACTGTACTTACGTAGTCATATTTTTTCTTTGCCGAAAATATATTTGGGCTGAATTTTTGTTTAATCAGGGTGTATGTAAGTGTGTGTGATATAGCGACCGAGAACTTGACCTCAAACCAGTTCAGTCAGTCTTCATTTTAGAGCCGAATTGTGCAATATGGAAGCGAGCCTTTTTAATAGCTCTTTTTAAGACACCGTCCTTTTCATCTCTAGTTTCAACGTGGGTGGTAATACCTTCTATGAAGCGGCTCCCCTCCGTCCCCCTATCGGTATATTGCATTACAGCTCAATTCCTAATCGATAACTCAAATCCAACGCATACAATGTACTCGAGACACAGAACATGACGTGTTCGATGTTCGCATATCTCGTATTTGTCCAACTAATCTGCCATTTACCTGCAATGGCCTTAGCGATAACCACACGTTTCGAGGAGTGTTTAGACTTGCGACATTTTATCGACACGTACCGCGATTTATTGTGACTTAAAATTATTGGATTTTAAATTAATTAGCTATTGCTGGAAAAAAATATATCCTTAGAGATAAGCACGCATGTGTACACTTGAAGACAGAGATAAGTATACAGGGGGTCTCAATATTGTTGATATTTTCTCAAGAACTACTGGACCCATTTTAATAGTTATTTTACAGTTACATAGTTTTAACTTTTATCTATGTAACAGTGAAAGATTTTTTACAATCTGTCAAGTAGCTTTTCAGAAAATCTCAACCTTAAAAACTCTACTGTACACCTTTCTTTGTCTTCGACCGTACATCGGCCATCATTTTCTTATGTATTCGTGTACAATAAAGATTTCATGTACAGAAAATGCCAGTTTCAATTATTAGAATGATAATTGTAAGGCGTTTGTCTGGTGGAGAGGATCAGAAATAGAATTTCGCCAAACAAAAGTGGTTAACATTGTTCATTAATATAGTAGGGGGATGCTCTGTGTTATAGCTTCAGCAAGCTGAACTGGCAGCGAGCTGGTCATGTCTGTCCTGTATGACTTGTGAGATAGACGGGTTCTCGAGTGGAAACCACAAATGGGTAAACATAATGTGAAACGTTCCGGACCAGATGACCTACGCAAGTTCATCTGCTCCGTATTGTCGGGATTCGACAGCTAATTGTTGCAGTTTGCAAAACTGTGGGCAGGGATAGTATCCCTGATAAGTTGACTAGTGACTCATCATATTTGACGTTAATAGAAGACGATTAGCGACCATCCCACATCACGGATTTCGACATAAAATGTCACTGGCGCTGGTCTAAACGCCATCTGTATAGCCGACACGACGGCATGTCAATCAAATCTTAAAGCATTGCAATACAGACCGTATTAACTTAGTAAAAAGGCTGTTATTCTTTACTCGTATAATACTGCAGGCTGTACAAAAGGTACTTATGAAGCTGATAATAAGTAAAGGTCAGCTATTTCAACGCTAATGGTTACACCAGTTGGTATTTAGAGATGATGCAAAAATATATTGCTGGTAAAAGAAGTGAAGGCACCTAATTTAAAAGAAAGACCTACAAACAGATATTAAAGTGGATGAAGCGAAAGTGGTGTACCAGGATCGCAGCAGATTGAAATCCATTGTATCTGCGTGCTTCTAAGGGAAACAAGCGCGGGCACTTCGATTACTATCAAATATAACTCAACGTCTGTCTGTTTGGATTTATAGGTATCATATTATATAATACATAACTGACAAGAACCCCTAGAAATGAAGTGATGCGGTTACGACTAATTATGAGTGCAAAACCCCCAACAAAGTTATAGGTACAGCTAACAGCAGATCAAGTGTGACACTTTGGACTTCGGACCGTTCTTATTATCTGCGTCATAAGAGTTGAATTCGTAGTGCAAGTGTTCATTAATCTGCTGTTGTCCGTACATAATCATCTAGCAAAATAAGGAAATGGAGACAAGTTAAAAACAATGGTAAATGCGACGACAATGAAATTAAATCCGCCTTTTTATTTTGTTGTTTTTCAGTTAGGCAAAGGATCATTGTCCATTGTAAACAGCCTTCATTCTAAAGTTATACTCGGCGCGGCTGAAGCACATGCTAGTAAATTTAGAGTCTAAAGTTTCTTAACATAACTAACATTGAATATCGAAACAATGGTCGTGTTGTGGCAACTATTTCGATACAGACACGTGCTACGGTGCTACTGTATATCGCAACGTTAGGTCACGTACCAGACGGCCTTAACGGTTCAAAATGTGCTCTAAATATTGCCTGGGTTACCTAAATAATACACTTGTCTGAATCTTAGTCTTATCCCATTTGGTTACATAGTAAATGATAGGATTTATATTGCTAATCTCAACTTAGCAGCAAAGGCTGAAACATATTATTTAAAAAAAACACTGGCTAGAAATCGGATGAGTCTTCTGGGGTTAACCAAAAGACTACGGACTCCTTCCAAAGCTAAGCGGAACTATTAAGTATCTACTAGGATTTATATTGTTAATCGTAACTTAGTAATAACGGCTGAAACATATTATTCAAAAAAAATATATCAAGAAATATAAAAATCGGATGAGTCTTCTGGGGTAACCAAAAGACTACGGACTCATTCCAAAGCTAAGCGGAACTAATCAGTATCTAATAGGACTTATATTGTTAATCGCAACTTAGTAATAACGGCTGAAACATATTATTCAAAAAAAATATCAAAATCGGATGAGTCTTCTGGGGTTAACCAAAAGACTACGGGCTCCTTCCAAAGCGGACTTAATCAGTATCTAGGGAAGAGGAAGGAAAAGGAGCGCACAAAAGATCCCAATAGGTCGAAGTTCCGCCACACTTGCACCTTATCAAGATAAGATAAGATAAGGGTCATTGTACGTGACCTCTGATTAATATTAATCGTATTTTTTCGATATTTGCGAACGAATGTATCACTAAATGATGGGTGCCTAGGTTGTGATTCATTGTCGGTGATATTATTATTTGAGAAAAGTAATGTGAAAACATCCGCGTTATTTTTAATTTTTATTGAAGATTGTAAAAAACTTACTAATTTTGGCAGACAGAGATTCTCTTGGCATATTTTATGATTTATTTATTTAAGGTGTACATAACAAGTGACAATCAATACATAGTAATCAGGACATAGCACAATAGTATGATTATAAATAGGATCCACTTTGTCCCAACTAGTCCCTAGTTACCTCGCTCGAGCATGACGGGTGGTATCCTCTTATTGAATTACTTAAAAAGTCTTATTAAAACACTCTACACAACAGGTAGAGTACGAGTATTAATGTTTATTTTTAAGTTTTTAGTTTCTAGACTTACTAGGTAGGTAATAAATAAACTAAGTATAATTACCTACATTAGTAGTACGGTCGAAGACAAAGAAAGGTGTACAGGAGAGTTTTTAAGGTTGAGATTTTCTGAAAAACTGCTTGACCGATTGTAAAAATTCTTTCACTGTTAGATAGATAAAAGTTAAAACTATGTAACTGTAAAAGAATTATTAAACTTGGTCCAGTAGTTCTTGAGAAAATATCAACCATATTGAGACCCTCTGTATACTTATCTATGTCTTCAACTGTATTAATGTTTATTTTTAAGTTTTTGTTTCTAGACTTACTAGGTAGGTAATAAATAAACTAAGTATAATTACCTACATTAGTAAACACACCAAAAAAGAAACATTTTGTTAGGTTAATTGGTAAGGCGGCTGTGATTGATAACGTTGTATATTTTTGTATGCGAGTGGGTATTTTGATATTAAAAATGTCGGTATGGTTTGTATTATTTTGTTTTTCCGACACGCCATAACAGCTCAACGGATTTGAATGAAATGCACAGATATTTCGTTGCTCTTATTTAATACATAGGTTATTTTGGTTCAGGTGCAAATAGTAAAATAACATTTGTATAAACTTAGCTTTATATTTCTATAATTATTTTTGTAACTTGAAATACCCATTTAATTATGATTAGGTATTTATTTGCCAGACTAAATAACTTGAATTAGACGTATACCGTACCTATCTGTAGTAAAAATCAGAAAGTGATTTAGTGTTATAAAAGTAACATATTTTTTTACAGCTACCGCTTCATAACTTTTTTATACCTAATACGAGATCGATATGTCGCAGTCAACTGGTTGAAATATACGTTTGATTGAACAGCTAGCACGTTAATTGAACGACGTCATCCAACCAAACATCTAAGTATCAATTAGCGGAGTGACTGAACATAACGCTCAACACTACAACTAAACGACGCTCAGCGGACTGGTTTAACGTCAATTTGCAAATTTTAGTAACATTTTTTAATCAAACGTCTATTTCAACCAGGTGACTGATAATATGACCGGTCCATCTCACTAATATATAGGGGATTGAAATCAGTCCGCAAACTATTTGTGTAATGGGCCCACACACAACATAACTGTATGGAAGAGAACAATCTGAAAAAAAAAACAGGCCTTGACAAGTATTCGAATTGTGAAAAAAAATGCTTGTCAATGCAATTGTTGCAATCACAATAGATTTTGATGTCACAATAGTCTAGTATTATCAAACGTGTCTGATGTTAGAATGGCACGCGAAAATTGGCAAAGTTTACTGGACTCGAAACCTAGCGTAGCGACCGAGTTCAATCAACTTGACGACTGATTAGCTGATTAGGGTTAGCGCAGACGGGAATAGATTGACGGGATAAGGGCAGATCTAATCTTGGTCTTATCCCATTAGGTTACAGAGTAAAGGATAGGATTTAGATTGTTAATCGCAGCTGAGTAATAAAGGCTGAAACACGTTTTAAAAAGTAGCGGAAAGGCAAGGGCCGTGATTGTAATGTGTGTGGTATGATCATTGATCTCCTATAAACAAGTAGATACACAGTCTGCCTTCTAAAAATGTCCGAGCGCAAAGAAGGTCCAAACGGATGAATGGACCCTCATTTGCTTTATTGGACATTATTTGGACGTTAACAATGGACCCTTATTTGGACGTTTTTAAAATTGTTTTAGTAAGACCTTTGTGTATCTAGTTGTTTATAGGAGATCAATGGGTATGATCGTCTAATTACCTGTTGTGATGTAACACTGAAGGAACTGATTGATTGAACCTGATTATCATTGTGAAAATAAAGTGATCCGCTCTAATAATGTGAAAATAACTATGCAATTATCACAGAAAAGCTTGAAATATTATTTTGTTTACAAAATATGACACTTTATTTGGGCTTCGGTATATGTTAAATCTTGGTGTTAGGGATATCCGTGTAAACGTGAACCCTGCGCTAGGTCAACAGATTTCTCGCGGTGCGTAATTCGCGCATCGTTTCCGTGCCATTGACATTCGGCCTGCGATCTTTTACGCTTTGCAGCGCGGCCGAAATAGCACAACATTGTAAATCACAGCTCTGCTGAAATGTGCAGTCGCGTTTATTCATAACCCTTTCAATCCGGCTATCCCAGTAATCCGAACGATCGTTAGACTCGCTCGAATTACAAGGCTTCATTCCAATACAATGTCACAAGAATATTATGAATATCTCAATAGTAACTCATTTCATTTATTCTTCATACACAATATAATGTACAGGCGAACTTAATGCCATGCGGCATTCTCGACCAGTCAACCTTTCTAACTCGTCTAGTACATTCGACAGTGGTAATACTTGAAATACGGCGGTCCTAACTTCAATGGCACAGACAATAAGAAAAGACCGTTACTAAGTCCAAAGTAATACTTTATGTGCTTTCGACTGCATTTTGGTGGATTGCACCGACCGATAGAAGATAATCCGTTCGTTCGTTGCAACTGCACTTGTAGTATGCTTCCGACGACCCAAGAGAATAAAAACCATTTATTCACCGTACTTTAATACGAATTCTCAACCTCGTAAGATACTTCCATGTTTGTGTAGTTCGGATTAAAGCTACTCCTCTGTATATTTTTATCTCGACCCAAGAGAATAAAAACCATTTATTCACCGTACTTTAATACGAATTCTCAACCTCGTAAGATACTTCCATGTTTGTGTAGTTCGGATTAAAGCTACTCCTCTGTATATTTTTATCTCTCAATTTAATTACCTGAGGAAGCAACGTCGTCCTCGTAAACAAAGTACGGCGTGGTACGGACAACAGCAAATCAGTAGTAACACTTGCAGTACGATTTCAACTCTTACGACGCAGATGATAAGAACGGCTCAAAGTCCCAAGTGTTACCTCCTTTGACTCACTCAGCATGACACACAATGCATCAGAAGCTCTACAAATGACAACAAAGAATACTGCTTTTTAACTTATGAGCGTGTCAGCTGTTCAATACGATTACTTGTATGGTCATGAAAGCCTTTAGTTCCTACCGGCATGGCTTTTGAATAAAGGCAACTATGGAAAAACTTGAAAGAAATGTACCTATTCAGAATAACAAAGAACTTAACAATGATATAAGTAAGTATCTAACTTTGTGATTATCTTTGTAAATATATTTTGGCTACAACCAAAGGGGAAAATTTACATTGATAGGTACTATGGAAACCAAAAAATACAATTTAACAAACAGCCGATTTAAGGCTCGACCAAAATCTAATCTATAATATTTGTTTTACACGACTAGGTATAACGACATAAATACACCTAACCGTCAATTTAAATTGCTACACTAATGACGTTTGATACTAAATAAGATCCAATTTAAAGTGCCTTCCATTTTCTGTGGACATCACAGTCGTAATTAACCTTAACGTTATCCAAATTTCATAGAAAGGTATAATCTGCTCAATCCCTGAGGTAATCTCCAAGCTAAGTTTAAAACACACGTCGGCAACATCAATGAATCCTGTACAAGTAAGGCATGGTCGCCATTTTACTGATAGATATAGAGGGACCGTATACCGTTTTACCTTTTGTCGTTTAAAAAGTAAATAAGAGAATCATTCGTTACAATAAAATTCGGCATAAAACGGATTTTAGCCAGTCCCGTGATCAAGTCAAATCTAACGGCACCTCGACATCAAAACTTAGGCACTAACCTAGGTTAGGTACACACGAAGATAGAGATAAGTATGTCAATAAGTAGGAGCCTAAGTAAGGTTTAGGTTTTTTTAAGAACTACTGGCTAGTAGGTAGGTAGATAGTTTTTATACATTGTGGGCTAGTACAGCCCACAATGGGGAGTGCTCGGGGCGCCAGTCGGGTCGCGGATGTATCGCAGTTCCCGGGGCTCGGCAAGAATGGCACGAGGTGGAACACCCCAGGAGGTTTAGTCGGTATGCTTTTTTGTTTTGTATAATAATATAGTCGGTATGCTGCCCCTTCAGGGCGGTGAGCCCGACATAATCAACACGCTCCCCCGGGCGTGGTAGTACATGATTTTGCATGTTTTACCTGGGTTAAAAAGAAAAGGTAGATAGTTTTAGAGTACACACTATGTACCAAATTGTAAAGATTTTTAAAAAAATAAGTCAAATACTATTTCTGAAAATCTAGCTTAAAAACTCTCCTTTACACATTTCTCTATGTTAGATCGTAAACATACCCTCGAAAAACATTAGGTAGGTATATACCTTCTTTCTGTGAAAGAATATAATTTCGTCAGGATTAATACCTACCTACGAGCAATGTATTATCTCTTTGTGATAGTTGTAATGATCCAAACATTTTTTTTTATTCCTAGAAAGATGCATGATTATCCGTACTTATCTCCAGGTTATTGACGTGAAAACCTCGCGCTAATTTTGGTTTTCCTTACGCCCAATGAATTTGTTAATTATAACATTCGTGGCGTTCTTGAACTCTCGGCCTCAACGTATGCATGGAATAGGTTTAATTAAATGTATTGTTTACGTGCTTGTGAGTTTAATTAAAATATTTGGGTTTGCTTGTTCAGTGAACTCATATTCGTATCGTGTGCTAATGACGTTGACCTAGTAAGTTGATGTGCTGTCGACTGTACCAGCCTTCTGGTTGTGTGCGTAATATTTTTTTAACCTATAAATCGTCCCACTGCTGGGCAAAGGTCTCGTTCCTCTCAATATATATTTCTTTTTAATTTTCTATTTTTCTAAGTTTGATTTAGATACGATGCGACGTCCATAGTGATGTAGAAGTCAACGACAACAACGTCAAAGTCTACGACGACAACGTCAAAGCTAACGACGACAACGTCAAAGCCAACGACGACATCGTCAAAGTCAACGACGACAACGTCAAAGTCAACGACACATTACAATTAAAATCGCGACCGAATACATACAAGTACAAGTACCTTAGTATTACTGTCAATGTAGAACCAATTAGATAATTTTCACAAAAAGAAGTTGTTGTAGGTATAATTAAGGAAACTATTAAGTTCTAAATAAATTATTGTACTGTAATTAAGTATTCATTCATTCATTAATTTTTATTTAGGATTCGAAAACCCGAGGCGTCAATCGCTATCCACAACCCACTACCACAATGATAGACTGATCTATCTATCAGCTATTCTATCTATCAAGTTATCAACCTCCTACGGAAACCGAAACAGTTTTAATTGCCCTTCCTTTACGAGTCCATCCAAGGTCCATAAAATAAAAAGGTGCAATTTGACAAAATTCAAATTAAACAATATCGCTTCATTTGCGCTACGGTTTTCGCAAATTACCCTCCACGGGGCGCTGGGGAGGGGAGAATGGGGAGAAGCTATAATTTTTGTTTCCAGTCACATCCCTTGGGTTTTATAGCTCCGGTTACGTACTACAGTCGCAGGGACTACCTAACCCATGTGCTGTTTTATTTAGGTATATTTATATCTACTATTTGTTACATTTGTTTTTATTTCGTATGCTAGTTGTTACCTAGTTGTTTAATTTAAACACAGGTTATGGTATTATTACTCATAAACCTAATTTAACCTCACTTCCCATAAACTGTGCTTTGGCACTTTCACACTTTGTTAAAAACGTCAAGTTAGAATCCGATAGCTTTAAACTGGAATAACGTAAATCACATTCTAACAGGGTATGATGATAATTTATCATACTTTATCTAATATTTGTTACTGTAAATGTATGTTGCTTGTGAAAAAGTAACTAACGGTCACATATGTGACCTGGTTTCTACTGTTGCTTGAATTTTGCGATATTTTAACTGTTTAAGATTCGAACCTGAAAAAAATATGTGTACCGAAGCTTGCCTAAATGTTCGAACCGGCTATAAATATCTACTAATATTAAGGGGCTCGTAGGCCAGTTGCGAGTACACGTTGAAAACATCGTACAAGTTAAGCAACGTTGGGCGAGGCCAGGACCTGGATGGGTGACCGCTAGTGACACTTTCATCTGAGCCCCTTCGTGCATCTGAAAGCACGTTAAGCAGTTGGTCCCGGTTGTTGTCGCTTGACAGCAGTCGTTAGGCCACGTCAAAGGCCTGAATAACTTTGACAAATAGGTTTGGTCACTAAACCACACGAGAAACGAAAATGAAAGAATATCTACTACCTACTATCTACCTCCATTGACCTACCTGTGTCATAGTTACCTTCTCATGTACCTTAGGGATATACGCACAGACCACTTACCCCATAGACCTGTAACAGGAGGTCGCCCGTTTCTGCCTGCACATGAGCGCAAAATTGCTTCTCGGCACGCGTAATCTTGAGATATCGAAACAGGTTTAATATGGCGCCCCTGCCCCCGCTTCGTCTAATAGCGCCTATCGCTTGACATAATTTTTCGCTTGCAAATTTGTACCGATTTCATGTCTATGGGGTAAGTGGTCTGTGGATATACGAAACCCAGTCAAAGTCTTGTGAGTATACGGTTAGAAAATGATCGTGCTGGTTAACCTTACAGAAAATAAACTTAAGGATAAGTTATGTTGCCACGGAGTATGTCTGAAAATGATATTTTTCCCCAGTATCGATCACGTTCACGTTTCGCTCCCCCGTTGCTAGTTTCCTCCCCGAGCCCGGAGCCATTGTGCGTTCGTGACGCACACGCGGGACCGCACGCCGCGTCCTGTCCTACGCCCGGCCATTAGGGTTGACAGCCACAGAGGGAACCTAGATTAGTGAGGCTCCGATAAGAGTAACTACATAACGTACGGTCTAACACAGATAAAAGTGTACAGGAGTGTTTATAAAGTCCATATTTTTAGAAAATATCGACCTTAAAAACTCTTGATCTATTACAAAACTATGTAACTGTGAAATTATTATTAAAATCGGTCCAGTAGTTTTTGGGAAAATCTCAACCTTATTGAGGCGGATTGTATACTTTTCTCTGTCTTCGTGTATACGTCGGTACTTTACGAGACGAGTAAATTATGTTACACGAATCACTTCTTTTGATACTTACTCGGATTGTAGTCGAAAGTATCGATAGTCGGCGTTATATTCTGAACGCACATTACCGCTCAGGCCGAGATTCAGAAACGATTTTGAACGAGTCAGTGTTAGATTTTGGTAAGAGCGAGCTCGTTTTGACTTCAGCTTAGCTCTTACAAAAAACAAATCCATATACGTTTGGTCGTATTCAAAATGTTTCTGAATCTCTGCCTCAGACGTCATTTACAACGTAATTTAAACACCCACGGTTATGTCAAGCTAGATACCTGGCAACCCTATTTCTCTGTGCCCTCCGTCCTTTTGCCGTCCATCAATCACCTCCTAATAGAATTCATTAACTTTGAATAGGCTAGTTACTACATATCTTGTCAGTTTTGTGCGCCTTGTACTATATTCTAAATGTGACGCAACATCTATCTTAAAATACATTTTTTATGAGAATGGGTGACAGATGGTAGGTAAGCGTCCACCGTTACCTCGAGACACCTGCAACACCAAACATTGGTGGTTCGAACCAAACTCTCTGAGAGCTCTAATTCATGTTTCTCTTGACGCATCCCATATAATGTTCTCTGTAGAAAGGCGTCGGGGGCAGATCAATCCACATTTTGCACATACGCGGCCAGAAAATTCGCATTTTAGCATACTGAGGTGGGATATTTCCTTCTCATCGACAAAATATATTGATTCCGAATCCAACCATATTTCACTCCAAAAGCTGTAAATAAATAAAACCGAAATAAAGAGGATTAAGCCTCGAACAATGTTGATTGTAATTTGCACCGAAATTGCATGATAAAGTAGTATCACCACTCGCCTTGAATACTGAAAAGGTTGCTGGTATTTTTCTTAAACCCAATGTTCATTAATTTAGGAATTGTCAGGAGCTGAATTTACGGGTCGTTCCCAAAGGTCCATGAATTACGTATCGAACCTACTCTCATGCTAATGAGATAAAAAGGCAATTATTTAGGATCGATATCTCGATATTTCGACGGCATTGTAGCCATCATGGTCACGAGTAGACTAATTATTTGACTGATAACTTGATAAGTAGTATAGTATACAAACCGTTTAAGTTTAAAAAGTGACACGTTCAAGTTGTAATGGGCTAGATTTAAATTGGGTTATACTTGGGTATAGATATCCGAACTTGTTATCAGATATTACTGTATGTTACATTGTCAAATGTAATGAGCATTTGATGTACTTACATGTAATAATACAGTTTCTATACGTTTTTGTGCGTTAAAGATCGTTATCAGAGAGAAAGTGAGATGCGCAGGAAACACATGCTCGTAATCAACGCCGTTTCCCAATTTGTGATCGCCATGCGGAACTCGTGATATTATACATGCATTAGGTAGGTATATGTTTGTATCCTCATGTGCGTGAGTGCTTATTATTGTTTAATTACCAATTTCAGTTTCAAGCACTGGTTAAATGTGTCTAATTTAATTATGTTCATATGGGATACTCGAAATAGTTTCATACTTAGCTTTTGGTATTTGCATCACCTTGCATCACTTTGCTGGAAATGGCACAACAAAATTGGTTGCCTGGAAGAAGGCCGCTAAATTGTACATTATGTTTTGAATTTTTGTTTCTGTAATGGTTGTGTCTTTTATGTACAATGAAGTGTATTTGAATTGCACTAAATCGTCAGATAGTGCAATCTTTGTTGTGCCACATTGCCCTCGCATCTGTAGTATTTTAGTGCTTAGTTTTTCTTGAAATTTAAGTCAGGGTTTGCCTAAGCGTATATCTATTCGCGTCTGCAGTTATTTTTATACGTAACTCGTAAATTCTATGTAAATTCAGATAACGCGCTGTTGGACCATCAGTTACCCACTAGGTACATACTCTGTGCCATTCATAGAGTTTAGTATGCAAGGAGCATCCCAAGTTTCCGTTTTGGGCCCCCATGTGAAAACGTTTACACAATGTCAAATTGCCTACCTGGTGCGTTGCAAAATACGACCTTCCTGCATCCCGGCCATTATCGGCCTTACGGTGCTCTGGCCATCAAAACAGGCTTTATAACTATGTAAGTAAAGACGTAAAAATCACTTATACTAAGTATACATAGGTATACATTTTGTATACAAAAAAACTCGTTAATGAAGTTTTTTTCTTGACCTGTGATATCTATTTTAACCGTTAGTGCCGGAAACTCTCAGTCAATTTTACGTTCTGATGTGGAATGACATCACTCGAGTTCATCAAATTATACGTTATTAGGTCGTCGACCCACATTGGTTTAGGTTTTGTTATTGGACTAAATTACCGCGCAAACTTCCTGCCTTCCATATTTAAAAGAGTTTTGCTAGTAAATTAAATAGGCAGGTTGGTTTCCTAAAATTATATGCTGACAGGAAGCAGGATTTGTTCGTGTAGATAGCGAATACGTTGAAGATACGATAGTACCTTGCGGGAGAGGAATATTTTTCGTATCCACAGAAATGAAATCTGCTTCTGATTCAATATTCTGCGAACGATATTGCTGTTTTCCTCCTTTGGCAGCTTTAAATGTCTTTATTTGGTTTGGCATCAGATTTAACTATTATAATGCTTCACTATTTAGGTTCAAATTGACCTAAGAACGTGTCGCAACATATGAAATCATAATTCCGACCATAGCCAATATACATATTGTATGCACTCCCATTTGGTCCCGGCAAAAACTTCTTGCGATCCTGGCATATCACTGTCTTCCACATTTATCAATCTTCCTGCATACTCGTCGATTTGTAGACCGTACTTTGTCCTTTATAAAATGTCATTAGTAGCGCTTCAATATTTCTGCTAACACCGAAAGGCAAACCATATAAGTTCGCATTCACTTCCAGAATATAGGTAGTGAAATCAGATTATACATAGAGCAAGCAACCCTGAAGTTCGTGCTGTCGTAGGAGCAGGCACGAACCAAATTCCCGTGATGATATGCGCGACGGTGGACTGGCGACGTCGTCGGTACGTTCGGAATCCTTAATTTGCCTGCACTCCTGCCGGCTCCTATCCGTCCGCCGGAGATGCACCCGGAATGAGCTTCCCGCCCGTGATTGCATTCGCACTGGCTCCGTGACTTCAAATTAATGTCTCGTCTTAATGCCTATATCTAGTCTAGACTGGTGGATTCTGAAATGACCGGTAAAAATGTCAGACTAAACTCGTGTTAGACCTGGAATGGTCTGCTACAGAATTTTAGGCTTCATTTATTGTATATGAAACTCCAATGCCCCGTCCGTTGTCTTCATGAGGAATTAAGAACATGTTAGCTGTGGACAGTAATATTTGTGTTGTATCTATTAGTAGGATTTATTTAGCCACGCCTCGGACATGCTTTTTGAAACATGTTTTTACTATAAACAGTTAGGTATACCTTATTTGATTAGATTTTTTCGGCAAATAGCGAAAAGTTTTTTATGTGTACGAGAATATCGATTGATTATTTCTCACTAACTTTAATACGTAGTAAAACCATGATCAATAGCTAAAATATGCAGTCATGTTTATAATAAGTATACCTAGGTATTGAAGATCTTTGCAGCTCGTGCTTATCCGCCTCCTAATTGTCTGTGATTTTAACAAACGATTGTTTTTGTTTCAGGTATGTATCAAGTCATCTCCATTTTGACGCGCCAGATGAAATTCTTTCGCAAAATTTCCGTAAGTTAACAGGCCTGTGTAGAATTTCAAGAATAAGATCGCGTAATTACCTACCTTATTCTCGTTTTAACAGAAATCTTTAGAAACCTGACACCTTTTGACTCGTGATAATTTAATAGGGTAGCAGGTGTTTAATTAATTATTGTCACCGCCTTAAACGTCCGTTCCCTGTAATTACGACTCAAGGATCCAGTCTGACAACATCGACTCGTATTCTGAGCTCCTAGAGAATTGTAAAGAACCGGCTCTGGTGTGATCAATTCCGGATTTACGTACCTAGCTACGGGTACTTGGTTTCGAGTGTCTGGTTACTAAGGATATAAGGTTTCTACAAGGCGCCTTGCTTGGTCCACAATAGAAGCTTCAAGCAAGTTCCACTGGATGTAATGGAACTCGAATGCGCAGTTTTGATTTTCATTGTGTTGGAATACACGGTTTGTCCATTTCCTTGAAACTAACACTGAATTCTATAGAGTTGCATCTTCAGAGCTCTATTACTAAGATAGCTGGTTCTGAAAACTGAGATTTGATGTCCTGAGTTCGTTTGTATACATTTAGACCCGTAATAATAGTCTGAGCTCACACCTGCCCTCAAGAGCGAATTCAGCTGCGTGATCATCATCTCAAGTATGTCATTTATTAATAAACCAATCTTGAGGGCGTATCATGTGATGTCTTTCTCAAGTCGCGGTTCGCCTGCAATCAGCAATTTATACGTTCTCAAGTGTGAGTTGGACAGTTCTCTTGAGAACTGAGTTTTGTTTATTAATACGGCGTTATTCATGAGATACCCGATTCCTAAACGCGCACCTAGTTACGTTTATTAATAGGAACGCCATCGTGAGGTCGTTTTCAAGATTGACTTTTGAGCTGATAGTGATTTATAAATACGAGCCTTAGCTAGTTTCACACTTTAGTTAGTCGTTGAAGTTTCGAACCAGCTCATCTCATCTAGTCCTTGATGTCTCATGTTGTCATTATCGTTGAGGTTCCTATAATTTACCAGAACATAATAGTGAACATGTCTGAAGGCTTAATAATGGATATTCCTTATTCCCCCCTGCTTTTTATGGCCGCACAAAAGATTCACCGCATCGAAACTGGTCCGTCATAGAATTATGGCGCGGTTAGGCGGAGAGCTTGAGTATCATTAATAATAATAGAGCTACGCTGCGACCCACGACCGCGGTTACTGCATGTGATTGATCGATGCAGAACCACTCTCAAGGATCAGACGAATGCCCTTAACCTCAATTCTACAGACATTACCAAAATTGGATAGGGAAATTGTATAATGTATGCCATATGTTACGAGTTGCTAATAGGCATGTAAGAAATAAACGTGAAATAAAAAGTAGACATTGAATTGGTATGACATGTAAAGAGATTGTATTTTTAATGACTCAGTAGGTGGAACAGAATTCGTAATTGTATAACTGCTATTGTAGTTCGTAAGCTATTGTCATAAACCCAATGTTTCAGACGATTACATTTTGTAATAGAACATAATCTTCTTAAAAATAACTGTCATTTTTGGGATACTTACTTACAAATAATGTCCAATGTAGAAATGTGAAAAATTATCTTAGGTTCAGCAAAAATTTGGTGTAAGACCTATCTGATATCGTTTTAGGAGGGATAGAAATGCGAGCTTATTTAAATGATTTTGATCAAGAGTTTTTAGTACATCATAAATTAACACGTTCCCGAAGTGAATCGTTGCACGTGTCTCCCTGTTTATGCGAGCCTGGGAACGTGACATTTCCCAGTTTGTTTACGTATCAAATCCGCGTACATTTACATACTTATATATACCTATCTACCAACGCTTTTTATTCGGGTGGGTGTGGTCGCGTAAACAATTGGATTTCGGAAATTGTTTTATACGTAGGTACATTTGGGGGAATATCCTACCTGCATGTATTTGCGTGTTAGGTTTGGTTGAAAAAAGTTATTTTATAAAAATGGTGGTAGTTGTGTGAAGTGAGGCCAGGCTAGCGGCAGATGGCCGAGGTCACCGCACCCGGGCTGCGGGCCGACGCAGCTGGAATTGAGTCGCTTTTTGTGCTTGCCGCTCGCTCAGCTCCCGGGGACGACATGAAATTCACGCAGATAGATACCAACTACTTATATTCATTCTTAGAAACAAACTGATAAAGTTTCCCCACATCACATACAACCTACATGGTTCTCTATCGTCATTTTGGAATTAAAAAGCTAAAAGTTTTATCTGTAAGGCTACTTCGTGACTCGGCCCATCTATTCGGTCGGTCGCATGGCGTAATTTTCTTGTTTCGAGTGGCCATTAGTTCCACAGGGACAGGGACTTTGTCTGTCACACGGCCATTAACTTTGTACGTGTACCTGCATGCTCTCTCGAAACGATTCCAAAACTTCTTTATGACGCTGTAAAATGTGCCGTTCAAGTGTTCAAAATATGTGACAACCTCTTCAAATCGTTTTACAAAAAAATAAGACGGACTCAAATCGAGTTTGCCGAAGCAGCGTACTTAATCATTAGATTTTGAGTGGGGTTCCGCTGAGAACTTACCCTACGGTGGCCGCCGGGTGCCGTGGCTGGGAGTTTGGGGTGCGTTCACCGCACGCGATCGATGCCGGGCCCCGGACCAAGTACAAAGACCCACCTACCAACGTCTGTTTCCATTTTAATCGCTCCACGCAGGGGTTGCTCCTATTGACTGTGACATGCACTTATGAATTCCTACCCCATCGCAATACGGACCCATTCAATATTTCTCGTTGGCCTCAATATAGAAAAACAAAGGAAGTGTCGACGGAATATATTTCTGAGCCACTTTACCCGCCCGGGAAGTGACTCCACTTACATTTTCCCACAGTCGTATCGTATATTACGCAGCATCCATTATTCTCGTTCGAACTGAGATTTCGATTCCGTAGCAACACCTAAATGCGTATTATCACGCTACACTTTCAATCAATATACTTCCTTTAGCACTAGCACGCAACCAAAATTACTCCCAAAAATCACTTGCCCATCGATTGGACTCAATACCGGATCGGGGAGGCGGAGGCGTGAACGAATTCGTGTATTCATTTGGTTCGATTAGAGCACCAGTGTGTTTTTAACTTATGCGGGAACGAATCTCGATCGGCCACAGACGGCCCGAGATAAAAGGACGAGTGCGGAGGAGTTCTACGAACGGCCATCAGCCTCCAAACTGGTTTGCTTCAGGTACTCGGCTAAAAATTATACGTAGACAAAACGGATCGCCTCGGAGAGAAGAGAGACCGAAATTGGGCGCTCGAGGATGGCTTTGACAGGCGCATTCCGATCGCATATCGTCTTACCGGGCCAGTCTCGGCACAAAGGACCCCCAAATATTGTAGTGCTGTCATAATAACATTGGGTCGTGCTTTGTGCGAAATACTGGTCTACATTTTCGGACGAACGTTCCGAGAAGAACTTTCATTCCACTTTTAAAGTATTCAAGGCGCTTTAAAATATTCCTGACATTCCTGTCCGCTTCCAACTTAAATATCTCTGCATTGTATGAGAAGATACGTACTATCTGAATAGCCATTCCTTTTAACTATAGGTATGTATGTGTAGCACGTTATAGAGGATCGATAACGCTTCCATCGTGTCCCGTGGGTCACGCTCCGCTGATTCAATGTTTTTTTTTTCTAGAGAATTATTTTTATTTTTATTCAGTGCATTAGATACTGGGTAGGTAAAGGTAGTCTCTATATTTTTAAGATTTATGTCAAGAACAGTAACTCACTCGAATATTGTTGATCCAATTATGCTTAAATCATCGAAGTAAAAGTAAAATTTTGCGTACATTTGAAGAGCTCTGTCTATGAATTGTAACGATTCTATTTGTGTTCAATTTGAAACAAAATAGTTTCTAAAATACTGCCTTCCTTTTACGAAAGTGAGGAAAGAGCTTATGCGTTACTTTTTATTATCGTGAGTTATGAAATATCTCTTACACTCTCGATATTGAAGACATAAAAGAAGTATGTAGGTATATCTTATGCTCTAATTTCCGAACGGCACCCAGCCGATGCCATAAAAGCTGCCCATCGCGTCTTCAAAGGCTTGTTTAATAACTTTCTTTCATGCTTGCTCGTAAATTGCTTCTCACGGTTATTCCTGTGTCGATTTTACGCCTTAAGTTACTATGAGCCTCTATGAAGGAATTACGTTTTACTGTCCAGTTCGGCGGCGTGCGTTCATTAGCTCTAAGCTTGCCTTAGCTGCTTTATTCTGGGCCAGTCGTGATCGGTAAAATACCGTAAACATTGCCTTCTAGCTTTCCCTTCAGGTTCAAAATGTTGAATTCTTAAAATCGGCAGTCATGTAAAAAAGTTAGATTTTCGTTGCGCAGAGTGATAATGCAAGAATCATTCAGATCCTAGGTACCCAAGTATGTACTTGTCTTAGTAGACATTTGCCAAGTTTTGGCTTATTCAACTAAGGAGTTTCTAATCTATGGCGTGATCGTAATTTAGTCCCGAGGAGCGATCGGAATGCCCGCCGGAAACCGCATCAGGTAACACGCGATGCGATGAACCCGACCTGTAAAGGTGCATACAGATTTGTGCAACAGAGGGTAGCTTGCAAGTCTTGCAACAACGAGTAGCGCTAAACGTAGCGTTGAAGGTGCTTCGGGTTGACCGAACTTTTGGCCAGAGGACGTGTTCTTCTGTGGTACAGAAGCGTGAAGTTTACTTTAAAACTAAAAACACGTTAACTTTAAAATCCCTAGACTAGAATTAGTTAACTTGATTGCATTGACTCCAGACTTTGGCTCGCTAGTTTTAAGAGTCTATTGCCCTTTTGCGTTCAGGTTTTAATGCAATGATGTGCCATGCATAAGTCTTTTAACTGTATTGTTGAAGCCCAGCATTCTTTCGCATCATGGGAGCTCAAGTCATCATGATCTACACATGCTTACCTATTTAGAATTAATTATAACATGTGTCTAAGAAAGACGTCCGTATATACGTCCATCTAATACGACATCAAAGCACAATGGAGCAGTTTCTTCTGCAGTTTCTACATCCATAGCTGTTATTCGAATCTGTCCCGGTCTGCTTTTTCGTGTCTGGACGTACCTTAATGGTTCAATCACAGACGCAGTCCCTTTTCGAGAAACAACCGCATAGAATAAATTAAGGCGAATAACGATACGATGACGAACCCGCGCGTCCGGTTCAACTTTATATGGACGATGATCTCTTCTAATTATAATTGTTCTAATTTTAACTGAATCTTGGCTATTATATTGTGCTCATTTTGAACTAAACTTAAAATTAAACACTTTTGTACACTATTCATTGTTGTTGTTTTTAGATTCGCCTTTACGGCAGGCAAGGATCTATGACCATACAGCCTGTTCATAGGTAGTTTCGTTCTGATAAACCGACTTGAAATATTGTGTCTATATGCATCTGATTTAAATTTTTTTTAAACTCAACTTAGCATTAGACGCCTTTAGGCTTAAAGCTTTGTCTGATAACTTATAACTGTCAATGTGATTAAAATGCCTTTAATGTTAAGAGATTAAACAGGCATTCAAGTAAGAGTTTTAGGAGAATTAGCGCTAATGGGGGGTTTAAGAACGGAATTTTTACTGTTATTGTACTGAGATAATACAAGCTCTTAAAAAATAAAACGCTAAAATAATCAAATCCCTAGTTCCGGAGAACCTAAGTACCTTGTATCGATATAGAATTTTAGATAATTGTATCTGAATCCTTTGTTAAGGTGAAATGACCATTTTTCTAAGGCTTTAAATTCTTCACCGTAATTCTTCGACGTGGCTTCGAGGTTGTCGGTCCGATACGTGGGGGTGTAGCCTCCCTTCTTTCCACCCGATCGTCCCCGATCCCCATTCATCGGCAACGGCGCCCTTCGCAAGTTCGCGACCTTTGCCTAAGAATGGCGAAGACAGATGTATTTTTAAAGCAAAGGACGACGATAGGTTATGCCTATTTTCTGTTCTGTGCGTATTTTTGCACAAGGCATTTTGAATTTTAGACGTCTTAGCTACGTTTTTAGATATTTTGCTTTATTAGGCTTTCTAGTCATGATTAGTATCTTTTTGTCTAAAGTATAGGCGTCATTGGGACCTAAAATGGTTCCAAAAGGATACACTTGGTGCCATGACACCTTCAAATGAATGACAGGTGGCATAGCCTGTCCCTGTTCTTTGTGGGCTAACTTTTATTAGAAAATTTTGAATAGGACCTATTCTATTCACACACAGGTATAACATTGTGCAGGTGCTAATATTTTAAGACCCGCGTTCAAAGAGTGTTTAACTTTTTTTGTTTAGCCGTTGTAACTTTATGTTATATTTTTTAGCATAACAAGAACGTTAATTTGTAAAATTACTGATTTCTCGTAACTCTGTAAATGGAACTCTTTGTGTTTCAGCCCATTAAGCTTTTGTTATCGATATGAAGTAATTAACTGTTACGAGTTTTCATTCGCAACGGTCTGAAGAGAAGAGCAAGTATGGAGACTAGTAATTGTGAGGAAATAATCGATTGGCCATACACATTATCGAGACGAGATGTATCGTGAGACGTTTATGAGATGGTATGGAGGAATCCATACAGGTATTGGTATTTTCTTGGCTTCATAACCATTTGAACCGTTAATTCCGACGAAAATGATACACAAACACTATCAATAGGAATAGAGTCTAGCTGATCATCATTTTTGCTTTGTATCAGATAGTTATTACGAAACTAAAAGCTGACGAAAATGAGTAGCGATTCCTAAAATAAGGAATAAGTATGTACCTATAAAAGGGACTCATATTTACTTCCCAAAAGCTAAGTTGACCCAAAATGGCGGGAGTTCGTGAAGGTAAGGTAGACTTAACAGCAGATTAATGAGCTTAGATTACAATTTCAACTCTTACAGTGCAGGTAATAAAAACGGTCCAAAGTCCAAAATGTTAGACTTGATGTGCTTTCGATTGTAAAATTGCACATTTTGTTTACAATTTCGCCGCCATTTTGGATCTTAGCTGCGAGGGTCTGTACTTTTTTTACATTCTATTCATAATTTTGAATATTGAATTACGAAAAAAGAATGTGACTAGAAAAAAAAACTGTTCTTTTAAAATACTGGAATTTATATGGAATTCAGGGTTTTATGTTTGTTGTAATTTGAAGTGACTACACGATAATAAAAAGGAACCACTCCACAAATTGTTAACCTTTTGAGTCATAAAAGTATTCTACCATGACTCACACTTATCCAGAATCCGATCACTTGGTAACAAATAAGCGAGTTAACAACTAAAGTTTCGAAACCATTGAAATGTTACCGTGAACAGTCGTAACTGCATTATTCATCATCGGAAACCAAATTGAGAGATATGGTGGGTGATTTATTATGTTTTACTAGTAAGTACCCAGTTTGGTTAAGTTGGTGAATGCAAACCCGGGGTAATAGGAAATCCAAATGTCGTCATAATAATTTCTCATATTCCTAAATAAATCCAATGGTTTAATTGAAACTATACTAGTTTAGTATGTGTTAGTATAAAACTGAAACCAAAATAAAACGTACGAACTACAATTTGTTATACTAATTATTATATTAAATCTTCATTTACCAAACCTATGAGTCTGTCCATTCTCTTTTACAACTTCCGCTTACTATTTTTGTCCATGTTGAGTTACACTTACGACATTTTGGTTCCTTAAATTATTATCGAGAGCGTATTATAGTTTTGCATGACAGGAGTAAACCAGCAACATGCTTTTAGATGAGTTTGTGGCTCTTCCTTTCTAAGTACGAATATAATATTTAATTTTAATTACACGTTTTTGTATATTTTGATTTTACACCGAAAATTAAATTGCTTCTGGGGTTGTCATTAATATAATTAATAAACAATAAATCACTTCCTATTTGGCACGGAGCGGAGATTCTATCAATTCTGCTGAATCAGACATGACAAACATTACATAATGATGAGACGGCATAATTACCAAGCAGTTACGGGTTCTGTGAGCATGAACAAAACACGCTGTTGGATAGGCTAACCTGATTGACTAATTGATTGAAATCGAGCAGAGCAATCAATACGCACGAGCGGGTCGAGCATTGTCTCGGGCGGGTCGCTTCCGCAGAAGTAGCTGGCATCCCTCGATGTAGGTTAACTGCACTGGCAACGATTGGCCGATCTGCATGCGGCCTGATTTGTCGGATCGATTTTATTGATCGGGTCGTGTTGCATCCGATTTGATTGTACAATGTACATTTGTAGATCATATTTATAAACGTCTGCTGCTTTTTATTTATTTTATTTTATTTTTTATTTTTATGGTTTTATTAGTGTTATTTAGAGGTTCTTTCAGCTAAAGAGAACACCAGGCGCGTTGCTGGTCTACTGCCGGACTTGAAGATTCTTTTGATAGAAGACGATTCTTTTGAGGCTCAGACCGAAATTCAAAGACAATTTAAGCGTGCGCCTATAGTATTATACCAATTAAACGTCCGTACACTCAAATCTTCCATAAATCTCGGCCTTAAAACACCGGAAAACGTCGGAGTCTACATTTTGCACGTACGCTAAAAGAATATGTTACCTAAATGCGAGTATTTATTTTGTCATATAAAGTATCCTTAAAGTATCGTTGTAGGACCATGCATTTGATAAGAGGGAAATAACAGCGACAACTTCTACTGTAATAACTTCTTTAAGAAACACCAATGATAGTCCTGGGACTGTCATGTCACGACTATTCGTTCGTATTTCTTCTCGATTCATTTATGACCGATTTTAATGTCGCCTCTATCCGACATCGGTCGGTGTGTATCCCAATGCTTACATTGTCGTCGGAACATTTGTTTAACTATCACCGTCTCGTGTACCCGGCTATGTTTGAAAATAAACCCGTGTTTGTTAACTGAATAACTCGTAATCGCCTCAAATGACAAACGTTTTACGGCGGCAGTAAATTTCGCACTTAGCACAAATCCTTTACGTTGTTACGATCAATCATTGAGCTCCAAGGCCTAGTTATATTGTTCTGTGTAGTACCTACTTCTCTTTTATGTTGATTAATTATTTGAGCGCCAACTGGCGGCTCTCGTTTCGGTTTTGGCCGAAAACTTCTATAGGAACCTTACTTACTTCTATAGGTATACTTGTTTCTAATTAGTTAGGCTTCGGTTCCGTGGGATGGAACCAGAATAATGATTATCCCAAAGCCCTATAATAAATGTGGCTCGTTGAATACAGCGAAGACTGAAAGTAGTTTTTGAATCATTTAAGTTTCAGTAGGGTTTAATGTAAACTGTGAAAGTAAACTTGTCATTCGAGTCTCTCCTTTGCATTTAAATTAAACCTGAACTGATTGAATTCATCGCCCCGAATTGAAAGCAGCAATTCAAGTTTTGGGGTCCAACATTGTACCTGTGCTTAATACATTTTACACTTCGGTACAATTGCTTGTTTCGCACCTTGTTGCTATGCGTCGTCGGATTAGTTAAATAATGAAGGAACAACCAACATATTTTCCCAACAAACGCTGATCACCTCAACTACTCGTAATAGTAAAACTCGACAGCGTGATATGATATTATGATATGTCATAATGATAAAGTGACTTCTTCTAAAGTAATGCAATCCCCGATCAAATAAAATTCCCTATAAGTATACTATTTTATAAAAGAAACTAAGTCCGATGTTGGTTGGCATGTCTTGCTACATTAAAGACTTTTATGGCGGTATAGGTAAGTATTATATGTATACCGAAGCCGAATTTTAAGCTGGTCTGTGAATATTGCAGAGTTATTTTCACATCATTAGATCGCATCACTTTATTTTCACAATGATGAACAGGTTCGAACAATCAGTTACTTCAGAGTTACATTACAACAGGTAATTAGACGATCATATTTGTTTACAAAATAGGACACTTTATTTGGGCTGCGGTATAGGTAATTCAATTTGTACTTCGACTGGCCAAGCACAAATTAAATAACAAATTACAATACTTCCCTAAGTTTTATAGTTATGCACTTTATTTATATTACGAGTATAATATGATTATTGTATTTTATAAGTCGGTCTCGGCAACACAGTGTAGTGTTGCCAACTTGCCCGCCTCGGTCGCCAAGAGCACGGCTCAGCTGATCGCGATACATAAAGGTCTTTAGGTTAATGGACTGCTACAATTGTAAACTTAATTATATGTCTGTTCGATGTAGGTAGGTACTTACTGTTGTGAGGAGCTGAACATTTCGTTTTCTAGTTTATGATAGTAAATACGCAATCGTTCTTAACTTTGTAGTTAACTAGTTACTGTTGTAAGGAGCTGAACATTTCGTTTTCTAGTTTATGATAGTAAATACGCAATCGTTCTTAACTTTGTAGTTAACTAGTTACTGTTGTAAGGAGCTGAACATTTCGTTTTCTAGTTTATGATAGTAAATACGCAATCGTTCTTAACTTTGTAGTTAACTAGTTACTGTTGTAAGGAGCTGAACATTTCGTTTTCTAGTTTATGATAGTAAATACGCAATCGTTCTTAACTTTGTAGTTAACTAGTTACTGTTGTAAGGAGCTGAACATTTCGTTTTCTAGTTTATGATAGTAAATACGCAATCGTTCTTAACTTTGTAGTTAACTAGTTACTGTTGTAAGGAGCTGAACATTTCGTTTTCTAGTTTATGATAGTAAATACGCAATCGTTCTTAACTTTGTAGTTAACTAGTTACTGTTGTAAGGAGCTGAACATTTCGTTTTCTAGTTTATGATAGTAAATACGCAATCGTTCTTAACTTTGTAGTTAACTAGTTACTGTTGTAAGGAGCTGAACATTTCGTTTTCTAGTTTATGATAGTAAATACGCAATCGTTCTTAACTTTGTAGTTGATTAGGTAATCGAACGGACTTGCTTATAGCGCATAATGACTGCCTCATGGTACGGACAACAGCAGATCAATGGTAACACTTGCAGTACGATTTTAAATCTTACGACGCAGATAATAAGAACGGTCCAAAGTTCAAAGTATTACACTTGATCTGCTGTTTAAGAGTACGTATTCAGCGCGGTACTAAATCGACTCTCGCTTGGTAGTCTCGCTACTGACACTAAACATTCTCGAATGCAATGTTTATACTTATATTTGTAACGGTTAGTACTTTTTTAAATAGTTAAAATTCGTCATTTACTAATAATACTATTATTTTTATTAGTTTTCGATTAGACCATTTGATTGCCTACTCAAGACATTAACTTCTTTATTTCCCGAATTATTCCTTTGCTCAAGGATAATGTCCCAATTATTTCAAACTTTGGAGCAGGTACGAAATTTTCTCTTTTAATAAATCTGATCTGATCATCTGAGCTTGTGAATGGACCCGACGTTTTAATTAAGGCATCAAAGCGATCTTGATTAAAAAATTGTCTCGCGTAATTTATCGCGCTGCATGCTCCAATTACATTAGCCTGGCATGGCAGAGCGAATTACCGCGGGGCTAACGTCTGCAAGACATGGCCCCCGACTGGGCTTGCGAGTATTGTGTATAGCTTCTTATTATTTATTTATTTTATTAATGAAGTCGACAGTTCGTCATTTGCCAATGTCATATTACAGAATATTCAAAATATCATAAGTATCGTCTTCTCTTCGTCCAGAGGAGCCGCCCGTAGCGTCATCACTCTGGACGAAGCAGCTCGACAGTGTTCACTCCCGAGCTCGTAGTGGGACTCTTGACTATAGCGCCAAACTTCAGATCCTGCATGAATCCTTCAATAATTTCACCATACTGTCATTCCCGAACATTTTCTGATTAATTTAACGTGATATTAAACACAAAACAACCACTGTAGACATTAAACTGAAAATTATCAAATAATTTCGCAACCCGACTTTCCCGCCATTTTCAAAAGCCTCGTATTCACAAAAGCTTCTTTCTGTGTTAGTTAGACCCGTACTGTACATTACCCGTACTTAATCTAACATAGAAAATTAAACAGGAACATTAAGGTTGAGATTTTCTCTAAAAATACTTGACTGATTTTTTAAATTCTTTACAATTACCTACATAGTGTAGCTAATTCTATAGATACCTAGTTGAATCCTAAACCTAAACGCAACTGCCAATGTCGTTCATAATATGATAAGTACATCGCGTAAAAGCGAGCGGGACGCCTCGATAGTGGCTACTAAATTAGCGTACGAAAGACATTGCCGCATTTCAATGGAGCTTTGCCCCACCTACAAAACTACGTGACCATTTAAGTTGGCTATCATTTTGTTGGGGACTTATTACAGGTTTCATATTGCATAATCATAATCAGTGTCATTTTCTACTACTCTCGAAACTCCTATAGAAGAATAACAAAAACAATGAATAAATCGGTTCGATTTCTTACTATTTTCTGAATTTTTAATTGAGCTGTTTTTTTCGAACCGCAACTTGTACAAAACTTTATTTTAAACCAAAATTTTTAATATAGAACGGAGATATTTTTACATTAAATCGTTATCTTGTACAACTTGCGGTTGATGGTGGGGCAGAATCTGGCATTGTCATTTGGAATTGCAAAAGTTAGCGATCTCATATGCTGTTATACATAAACCTCACTTCTCTTAAATCGTGTTGCTATCCCTTTCACACTTCGTTAAAAAGGTTAAGATAGAAAGGGACAGGAGGCCTAAACGGTGGCGTAACTTTAAATCACATTTATGAAGACGCGCCTGAATGTTTATTTTGGGGTCTGAAAGTTATTACACCTAGTCATGATTTTGCAATAAATTAACTACTTGTAACAATAGCGATGTAAAAAATACAGCTCTAATACCTGTCTGGCTAATATTAATGACAACAAATCCGCCTATTATACGGGCGTCTTTTATTAAAACTCGATGAACGATGTGTATGAGCTGGTAGTTTATGTGAGGCCCTTGCCCGGGACCAGCGGGATCTCGTGAAAATATTACCCGGGGGGCACGAGGGTGGTAGCGGCGTGCGGGGGCGGTGATGATTGATAGCCTGGGCCTCTGCCTGGCCCCCGCCCGTGGGGCGACGCCGTCCCTGTCTGTGGGATGTCGATACGTCAGGATAGACCCAGCGAGGTTATAGGTACCCTGAGCTTAAGAGCTATGCTTGGCATTTCTTTTGTTATAGAATAAGAAACGAGTATATCCGCCAGAAGACAGAAGTGGTTGACATTGCTCATAGAATCAGTAAACTGAAGTGGCAGTGGGCTGGTCACATCTGTCGTAGAACCGATAACCGATGGTGTAAAAGAGTGCCGGCGCAAGGGTTCGTGTGGCCTGCGCACTGGGAGCGAGGGGTTCGGAGGGGGGTCCGAATGAAAGACGTTCACTTTTTCTCTCTTCTTTTATTGTTCCATTTTCTTGGGGCTTGTTCCTTGTTCCTTGCCGCTGTGTCGGGAGCTTGTTGATCGTGGGTGTTCCGGTGATGCACTGACACCGAACTCGGAAAGGGGCCTTCTTTTATCCCCGGTCCGGGCTCGGAACAATGAAGCGCCCACGGCCGAACAATGACTCATCACAGCGGCTCGGCCGGTCAGGTACAAGCCCGCGCACTCGCAGGTGCGTTTTAATTACACATGGTACTTATCGTATTTTAATATTTCTGGTTCGCCTATTTCTACATGTTTATTCGTCTTTTCTTAATCACATACACAATTTTAATAATAAGTTCGATCTACTGGTAGCCTGGCTCCCTCCCTGGTTGCATCTAATTACTTTGGCATCGTAATTTAGGAGCCAGGCAACATACATAAAATGGTGTCTCCGCTCAAACTACAATAATTCGTTCATCATATTTAACATGTAGAGCAAGGCGAACCAAACATAATCATAAAACTTAATCAAAATACACACTAAATCAGAATAAAAATAACACGTTCCATCCACAAACATATTCACACGTGGGCATTTAGTTACTTATCCTAACACATAATCAGTTTCAATATCCTAATAATACCTCATTCTAACGTTGTTCATACATTTTCCCTACATCTAACTAATCTATATATTAAAACTACCTAATCTACGCTTTGGTAGCTGCTCTACTCTACATTCCACCCCCTGGTAAGAGGGTTCCACCGACTACCATCATTCGGCGGTAGGTAGAACAGCTACCTTCACGACGGGTCGACGCAGCGTCCCGGTTTTAGTCTTAATATCTACAACACGAATGCGTCCGTCACTGCCCGGGTACACCTCAGTAATTAGGCCACGGGGCCACACATTTCGGGGCTGTTGTCCGTCCACTATTACTACACAATCACCCACTTTCACTGGGGGAACGTCCGCTGTCCACTTCCTCCGCTGCTGGAGTGTCGGCAGATACTCCCGGCACCACCGACGCCAGAACATGTCCGCAAGGGCGCTGACCCGCCTCCACTGGCGGCGAGCGTCGACGTCCTCAGGATCCGTTGGCGCAGTCGGAGAAGCCCCAGAGGCTGTTCCCAGAAGTAGGTGATTAGGTGTAATCACCACCGGGTCGTCGTGGTTTGACGGCACATAAGTAAGGGGCCGGCTGTTCACGACCATTTCGGCTTCCAGAAGCAGAGTGTGGAGCACCTCTTCTTTGGGCGCGCGTGTGTGTAAGGTCACACGCAGCGCCTCCTTGATCGAGCGGACCAGGCGTTCCCAGCACCCGCCCATGTGAGGAGTGGCAGGCGGGTTGAAGCGCCACTCGATCCCCTTTGACAGTGCCTCCTCACTCAGCCGATGATGGTCTAGCTCCCTTACTGCGGTCTTCAGTTCTTTGTTGGCGGCCACGAAGTTGGTGCCGCAGTCACTGTAGATGGTGGCTGGCTGTCCGCGGCGCGCGATCATGCGCCGCAGCGCAAGCAGGGCGGAGTCCGCGTTCAGGGAAGCAGCGAGCTCCACGTGCACAGCGCGCGTGGTGAGGCAGGTGAACAGCGCCCCCCAGCGCTTCTCGCGTCGTCGTCCGATCGTCACCTCCATTGGGCCAAAATAGTCAAGGCCACAATGGACGAAGGCCCGCCTGGTGTTAGTCAGGCGGACAGGAGGCAGGTCGCCCATCTTGGGCGGCTGCGGTCTGGCCTTGGTGACGCGACAGTGCTGGCAGGTGTTGGCGACCGCCTTCACAAGCGGTCGCAATCTGGTGACCCAGAACTTCTCTCGGACGGTGTTGACCACCGCCTCGTTGTTGCCATGGAGAGCTCGCACGTGGTAGTCACGCACGAGCATATCGGCGAGGCGGTCACGCCCGTCCAGGATAACAGGGTGCTTCTCGTCGAAGGTGAGTTCGGGCGCAGCGCTCAAGCGCCCGCGTACTCGAAGAAGCCCGTCGCTGAAGAGCATGGGGTCCAACCCACGTAGTCTGCTTTGGCGCGGCAGCGCGCGCCCAGCGCGTAGCTCGCGCAATTCGTCCGGGAAGGAGCGCGCCTGCGCTTGGCGCAGCAGGCACGCCTCAGCGTCGCGCAGATTCTGCACGGTGAGCGGAGCGGCCTGTGTCTTTCGACACAGGCTCAGGAAGGCGAACACGCGTGCCATCACACGCAGGGCGCGTGTCCAGGTGGAGTGCCGCTGCAAGTCGACCAGCGGCGGCTCGGCGGCGGCGAGCGTGTGTAGTCGCTCGACCCTCTCCTCGTCAGCTTCCGCCTCCTCGACTCCGTTTTCCCTCACCGGCCACTGCTCCTGTGAACTGAGAAGAAACGAAGGACCCGAAAGCCATGTATCATTCCCACCAGGCCAGTTCAACTTGGTCGCCTCGTCAGCAGGGTTCAATTCAGAGGGAACCCAGCGCCAATCGCTTCTTTGACTTTTCCGGTCTATTTCTGCCAATCTATGTGACACGAATTTTTGAAACTCGTGTGCTTCGGAGTTAATCCATTTGAAAACCGTCATCGAATCGGTCCATAAGAATTTGGTGACCTGGACGTCTAGCTCACTTACTACGGTATTGGCCAACCGAGTGGCCAATACGGCTGCCTGCAGCTCGAGCCTAGGGATTGAGACAACCTTTAGTGGAGCCACGCGTGCTTTTCCTACCACCATAGCTACCTGCCTTTCACCCCGTTCGTTCAGCCCGACCAAATACGCCACCGCTGCATAGGCTAGTCCACTGGCGTCACCAAATACGTGCAACTCTAAATTTGAGTGTAAGTTGATTCCGTACCATCGAGGTATTCTTGCGTTTTCCAAACGTTCGAGATTGTCCAACCACCGGAACCAGATCTTCGCCTCTGCGTCATTCAGTTTCTCGTCCCAGCCAATGCCGGACTTCCAGATCTTTTGCATAAGAATGCGAGACTGAATAACACAGGGGTACAGGAACTCGAGTGGATCGAAGATGGACATAATGAAACGCAAGAACTCCCTTTTGGTAGGAACCAACTTACCTCGTACTAGGTCTTCCGGCAATCGCTTGAACGATAGGTCGAAAGCCAGGTCGTCATCGTGGGGAGCCCAAATCATGCCTAATGTACGTTCTGTGCCTTCGGGTGACTTGTCAAGGGGCACACGTTCAGGTGCAACAGCTGGTAACTGCTGGCGGAGATCAGGGGAATTAGTGATCCACCCCCTGATCACGAAACCGCCAGCATGGTGAATCTCCGTTACCTGCTCGATCAGTTGCCGTGCCTTCTCAACAGTCTCAACGCTATCTAAATAATCATCCATGTAATGCTTTCCGGAGATAGCGCCAACGGCCTCAGGATACAAGTCCTTGAACTCAGCTGCGTTCTTATTCAAAATATAGATCGCGGTCGCGGGAGATGACGCTGCACCAAAAAGCATGGACGTCATGACATAAGTGTCCGGATCCCGTTTTCTATCCTGACCACGCCATAAAAACAGCTGAGCTCCCTGGTCTTGTTCCCTGATCTTTACCCGCAAGAACATGTCAGCGATATCCCCAGTAAAAGCCACTGGACCAGCACGAAACCTGCACAGAACGCCCATTAAGGAGTTGAGCAAGTCCGGCCCAGTCAACAGATGGTCGTTCAGACACATGCCTTTGTACACTGCTGCTGCGTCATACACTAAGCGTAATTTGCCAGGCTTGTTTGGATTCACCACACCGAAGTGAGGCAAATACCAAACAGGACTCGCTTGCATATCATCCTTAAGCTTCCTGGCAAACCCTTCACTCAATAAACGTTCGATCTGCTTAGTGTATGCAGCAGCATATACAGGATCCTTAGCCATTTTGCGCTCGACACCCATCAGGCGATGCCGAGTGCAGGCGAAGTTATCAGGTAGTTCTACCTCGTCCTTGGCCCACAACAGCCCTACTTCCCAGCCACCTTCCACTCGGCGACTGGTACTATCTAAGATGGAGGTCGCGCGTTCGATTTCCCGTATCTTGCGTGGGGTCTCAGATATACCCAAGGCCTCGAGCTCGAACTGCTGGCGGACCAAGACGTCCAGGTCAGGTCATAAGGCGCTACTAACGTTCACAGACTCTGCAGCCCCAGAGGAGCCTATCGGTCCGTGAGCGACCCATCCCAACTTAGTCAAAGAAGCAACCGGCTGACCGGACTTACCCCTCTGAATCGCCATACCAACGACGAGCTCCCAGTTGTCCTGACCCAGCAAGACCACAGGCTTCGCATCCTCCATCGCTTCACAGCCCACCTCTTGCAGGTGCCGGTTCCGGAGGATCGCGTGCTCAGGAATCGTCTGCGTCGGCAAGTTCAGGCGCTGCATGGTCCGCATACGCACACTATGTGTCACTCCGTTAGGTCCACGCACTTTAACATTCACTTTACGTGACGAAGCGTCCGTTTCGGAGCGTCCACGTGCACTCACAACATGTAGCGGCACTATCGGTCCCGGTAACTCGCGCGCGAACTCCTCATCGATGAGTGATACGGTCGCCCCATCGTCCAATAGCGCATAAACTTCACGGTCACTGGTATTGTCACTCACTATAGTCAATGGCACTATTTTTAGTAAACACTTAGAGTTCGACTCACCCAAGTTCGTGACCGTCTCAGTTGTAGCACTGGGCGCCGTAGTAGACGTGGAGGGAGCTGCGGGAGGGCGATCCGCATGCAATGTTGCGTGGTGCGGAGCCCGACACTTATCGCAGGCTTTCGCACTGCAATATCTCCGAGAGTGTTGGGACGTCACGCACTTAAAACACAGTTTGTTCGTCTTCACGCACTCCCATCGTTCGTCAACACTCATCGCCAAATATTTGCTACACGCACTCAATTTGTGTCCTGTCGCTTTACACAATATACACTGGGCCGGGCCTATAGTCACTTGTTTCGGTCTGTGTACGTCACTACTCGAAGCGCTCACGGCAACTTGCGTGTTTACGCGCTGAGCGGGCTTTGTCTTCGGCCTGACGTTCCTCGGTTGCGCCGCTGGTAGCTCGTCCTCGTCATCCTGGTCGTAGAACGCGGCTATGCTCGCCTGACGACTGAGGAACTCCAGAAGCACTTTCATGTTTGACGAAATCCGCAAGTCTTCGTCATGATCTTCGTTCTTCTCAAGTGCGAACTCTCCATAAGCTGCTCGTAGTCGATGAGGCAGCTTCTTAATGATCCCGTCCACGATGGCGGAATTGTTCATGTGACCCGGTGCCTTCAGTTCTTCTAACAGTGCGACGCACGAACGTACTGTCGAAGCGAACTTCCTGATGTTACAGTTTTCCTCGGTCATCTTCGGGAGTGCACGGATTTTGTCCATGGTTCGCTTCAGCAGCTTCCTTGGGGCCCCATACTCTTCGTCCAGAGTGTAGATGATGTCTTCCGGGTCTTGCCCAGACCGGAACAAATCGACCACGGTGGTTTTCGCCTCGCCGTGTAGGGCCCCCTCAAGTCGTAGGAGGTTCTCTTGTCTGCTGAAGTTGAACAACTTCGATGACTCCCGATATCGTTGTTTAAACGCTAACCAGTCCACCGGATCTCCGTCGAACCGAGGTAGCTCGTATGTCTGCTTCGGCACTGGCTTCGGCTGCGCCAAACGTTCCAGTGCCTGAGCGAGCCTCTCCATGGTAGGGTATTCGTTCACTGAAGCTGCCGAGCGATCAGCCGAACATGGCCTCGTCCGCTCCTGGCGCGCGTCACGCTGGGGAGTATTCTTCTCTTCCCCGGCGAGCGGCCGTGGAGCTGCAACAACGGGGCTCCCTTGTTCGGTTTGCTGGGCTGCCAACCGTATCTTCTCCTCTAGGAGCTTGGGTGGCGTCTTCGGCGGTAGCGTTCGCTGTGGCGGCTCGTCGTCTCCCGCCACAGTCATCCGTCTGGGTTGCGCCGGCGACAAGTCGAACCACTGGTGGACCTTCGCGTTCACGTCTACCAGTGGTATACTGCGCTGCTCTTCCGCATCTGACTCGGCGTCGGCTTCCATTGCAGCTACTTCTAGCTCCAACTTCTTCCTGCGAAGCTCGGCTTCTATCCTCGCAAGGTCTTGTGCCGCCTCATATTCTAGCCGCAGCCTCGCATGGCGTCGTCGGGCGCTCGATGTCGACGATCGCTGGCTCCTTCTTGTTGAGGTCTGCGGCGGCGAGTGGACAGGCAGGTCCGGAACAGCATGTGCGGGCGGTACACGGAGCGTCGTTGGTTCTCCAAACGTGAACTCGCGGTCACTATTCGCAGAGTGACGGGCCGTGATAGCGGTCTCGCTCGCGGACTCGCGGGTCGCGGTCACGGCTCGCGGGGTCACGGGACCCTCCGTGTGGTCCATAATCTTCCCGCCCGACACGGGAACATTGCTTGGTGTGCGGGTTCCGACGGGCGGCAGGAACAGGGACGGCGATGCAGGTGGTTGCGCGGATACGGAGGGCATCGGGATGGCGCTCTCCGATCGGGCGACGCTCCTCGTAATTCGTCGATGTTCTTCCATCTCGCTCTTGCGCAGGATCCGGCTCGAAGGACCAAAGATTGTAAAAGAGTGCCGGCGCAAGGGTTCGTGTGGCCTGCGCACTGGGAGCGAGGGGTTCGGAGGGGGGTCCGAATGAAAGACGTTCACTTTTTCTCTCTTCTTTTATTGTTCCATTTTCTTGGGGCTTGTTCCTTGTTCCTTGCCGCTGTGTCGGGAGCTTGTTGATCGTGGGTGTTCCGGTGATGCACTGACACCGAACTCGGAAAGGGGCCTTCTTTTATCCCCGGTCCGGGCTCGGAACAATGAAGCGCCCACGGCCGAACAATGACTCATCACAGCGGCTCGGCCGGTCAGGTACAAGCCCGCGCACTCGCAGGTGCGTTTTAATTACACATGGTACTTATCGTATTTTAATATTTCTGGTTCGCCTATTTCTACATGTTTATTCGTCTTTTCTTAATCACATACACAATTTTAATAATAAGTTCGATCTACTGGTAGCCTGGCTCCCTCCCTGGTTGCATCTAATTACTTTGGCATCGTAATTTAGGAGCCAGGCAACATACATAAAATGGTGTCTCCGCTCAAACTACAATAATTCGTTCATCATATTTAACATGTAGAGCAAGGCGAACCAAACATAATCATAAAACTTAATCAAAATACACACTAAATCAGAATAAAAATAACACGTTCCATCCACAAACATATTCACACGTGGGCATTTAGTTACTTATCCTAACACATAATCAGTTTCAATATCCTAATAATACCTCATTCTAACGTTGTTCATACATTTTCCCTACATCTAACTAATCTATATATTAAAACTACCTAATCTACGCTTTGGTAGCTGCTCTACTCTACAGATGGGGTAGACGAGTTCTCGAATGGAGGCCACCAACAGATGGAGGGATGACCTTCGCAAGTTGAGTAGCGCGCTTTGTGAGAGGCCTACGTCTAGCAGTAGACTGATACAGGCTGATGATGAGCTAAGGGGGATTGCAAAGAGCCGTGTAAACTGCCTTTACACGACTCTCCGCAACCCGTTCTCGTTCATTGATTGAGAGTGTTGTTTCTCTGATTCCATTTGAAACGAACGGACTCGACTGCGATGCTACAGCAACAAAAATGAACCCCAAGTTTTTCAAAAGAAAACTTACATATACCGAAGCCCAAATCAAGTGTCTTATTTTGTAAACAAAAACTAATAACATTTTAAGCTTTTCTGTGGTTATTGTATAGATATAATCACATTATCCTGTTTAATTACTCAGTGTCTATAAATGAAAAGTTATTATTGCTTCTATTAAAATGTCGATGTAGTAGATTATATATTAGCTGTTGGTTTTCCATATCCTAATAAAATAAAATTATTATTAGATCGTATCACTTTATTTTCACAATGATGGAACTGGCTCAATCAATCAGTTACATCACAAGATCACAACAGGTAATTAGACGATCAGATCATATTTGTTTACAAAATAAGACACTTGATTTGGTCTTCGGTATACCTTTGTTTCTATAAAAACAGGATTGTATTTGGGTATGGCCGTCAAAAACTGTACATTTGAGAAATAGTCAGTGTCCCTCACATTTATTAATAAAAAAAATCCTTTTTCTTTGTTTTATCTTAACTTGTAAAGGTGGTTCTGATTCGCGGAGTTTATGTTATAATTCATATTATATTTGATATGTTCACTTCTGTTTCCTTTTAAGCAGGTGATTAATTTTTTTAAATAGGTTCATGTTTGTTTCCATACAAAAAGCGTGTGTCCCACTACGACATCTCGAACATTGAAGACATAAAAATACTACAAACTTTTCGAAACCTCATAACTTTTGGAGTGGTTAACGTTCTTTATAAAATTTTATATATCCTATTGAATTCTTTTTTTTTAATATCGCAATAAAACTATTTCAAAGTGAATTTTAAAAATGTGTCTCAACTTTTCATCACGATTGTTACTTCACGTATGTTATCATAATGCAAGACAAATAAACAAGATTCCAGGGCCATAATATTCTTTTTCGCTTCTGGCAACACCACACTACAGGTTAGCCAACTCCTAGAAAAAAACTGTAAATTACTTTTTGACAAAATGAACATTGAGTCGGTCAGCATTTTTTGTCTCGAGAATATTTTTGATTTTTAAAAGCGAATTGCAAGGTAAGGACATAACTTTATTCATATTTTAAATTTTATGTGTAGATATAGTCTATTCATTTAACAAATACGTACATCGGTGGGCCTTTCTGACTTCAAAACCCGCATGATTAACAGGTTTTAGGCTATGTCCACAGCAAATTTTCTTCACGAATGATACCATGTGTTACTATATGTGTTACGTAACATTCGTGATCTATTGTTAAGCTAAGTGTACACGCCACGTGGCGCCGCCAATCTTAAAAAAAATCAATTCTTCTATATTAAACCATTTATTTAAAATGTGGCACATAAAGATTGTTCCTCTAAATGAATATTATTTTTTAGTTAACTATAAAGTGATCTAGGAAGTGAACAGTAAGAAACGGGTTCTTCTGTTTCTTACTGTTCTAAAGTGAGATCACTTTATAAAGTGTAAATAGTTATTAAAAAATAATATTCATAAAGGGGAACGATCTTCATGTGCCACATTTTCAATAAATGGCTTTATTTAGGAGAATTGACGTTTTTAAGATTGGCGGCGCCACTTGGCTTACTATGGCCTCTTAAGGATAAACCGAATACTAAACAATTAAAATTGGTTAAAAAGTGGATATAAAATAAAACTATTGCAAAGCTTGAACCTCTCCTTTTATTTTGACAATTGCAAATCATAAATAAATAATTTCATATCATGTATTCTATGCTTTACAAAGTTCACGAGTGTTACCTTCATTCACGTATGTTACCATGTGTTACCAATTCACGAACGTTATTGTACAATTTTTGACGGCCATACCCATTTATCTAAAATTTCATTATATCTGAGCAGTTACAAAGAAATTCATTTTATTTGATGATTACACACGTACCAGTAACAAGCAATATGTACAATACATTGAATTCTCTATGTTATTCTTGAAATGACAATTTTTTATGTTCAGCCTGTGTAGCACTTTGGATCGCTCCTATTGCCTGCATCGTAAGAGTTAAAATCGTACTGCAAGTGTTACCATTGATCTGCTGTCTTACGAATCCCCTAACCTACTAGAATATCGCTACACATATTCCCCTATGTGATCAAAACGTGACTGGTTTCAATTTTATCGTGCATCAGTTTTAACATCAAGTTTATTTGCAAAACGAACCGCTTCGTTAGTGCTGTTGGTTTGCTCTATTTTGTGAATTCATAACCAATTTTCAATAAGCACTTGAGGTACAGCTAACAGCAGATCAAGTATAACACTTTGGACTTTGCACCGTTTTTATTATCTGCGTCGTAAGAGTTAAAATCGTACTGTAAATGTTACCATTGCTCTGCTGTTGTCCGTACATATAGTTAAACTAATATGTGGAATGTATATTTCACATAACTATGAGAATAAACTACATGAGATTTGATTTCCATTCGCTTGCAATACCTACGTAGTCCGCGAGATCCTGAGTTTAAAACTAAGTTTAGTTGCTTTGAAATAGAGTCTAGATGACCTTTCATTTCTTAAGCAAAAATTCGAACGCACATAAAATGAGTCTAAAATCATTGAACATCAGGTACATGCGGTAGTTTCAAGTATCATGGTCATTCGCGTCGCTGGTCAAATGCGAATATTGTACAATGCGTCTATAGATCCTATCTGGTCATTTGCGTATATGAAAAATGGTATTTCGCATATACCTACGGCAATTTGCGTTTCTGGCCACATGCGTGGAAAGGAATCTAACTAGGCTTATACCTAAATCAAAAGGTAAATATTTTATATTCTCCCAAAGAATCCAAAGTTCTGTTAATCTGGATCTCAGGGTACCTAAACATTTAATTTTTATTTTATACACATTTTAAATGTAACAGTAATATTCAAAATGTAATTTACATTTGATTATTTCCCCGTACATTAGATTCTTTTAGATTTATCAGCATTAAGAGGTCTGTAACATCGTACGAGTAAGTAAGGGAACTGTCCCAATATCCGTCACTTTTTGAACTTTTCACTTTTGATTTTGTAGCCACGGCCGTAGTATAAGACCCACAGGGAATGAAATGGTGCAAAGATATAAACAATTTATTTAAATTTTACGTAATTAAATAATGTTTCTTTAATTTTAAGATTAAATAAGATATTTTTAGACATATATGAAATAATACCCCTTTGCCCGGTATCCGGCATGTCCTTGTACAGATATCCGACATACCCATGTCCCAATAGCCGTCATATATGTATATAGTTTTTGTGTAGGTAATGTATGACGTATAATATTGAGATTGATCAAAGTGTTATAGTGTAAATGGAACACCTGATTGGACAAGCTTTATGTTTTCGACATTCCGACATTTCTCAAATCACTATCAAACCAAAATAGTCAAAATATTCATTGTTGCTGTTCCAGCCAGTATATATAATTCAGGTCATTATGCCTATAATTATTAATGCACCCAAAGATGTTTTAAAATCCCAAAGATGTTATTTTCTCTCTACCCTCAAAAAGTTAAGTGTTAGAATTTGTGTCTTGTATTAAATTAATTAAATAATTAGTTTATGTGTCTAAATTACGCCAAAAACACGTTATTTAGTGAAATTGTGCATTGTAATAGTGGACAAGTGTTATCTCGCAAAAACTCCGACATTACATAGTGTAAAATCCAATTGACTTTTTTTACGAAAAATGAACCACTTTTTGTGGCAAACTTGTTTCCAAAATGAAGTGCTTCCAGTGCGAGAATGATCATAGCTATAAAAATTTGATACAGTGCCAAGGTTGTAAACAGAACGTATGTCTTAGTTGCAGCAACCTAACAAGCAGCGAGGCTCGTGTCATGGGGTTGAAATCCAAACGCACCCTCATCTTTCTGTGTTCGCCTTGCCGCGAGGCCTTATTTCAAGTGCCTAAAACAACAACCCCTACACTGACCTTACCTTCCTATACACCAACTTATGCTCGCTGTCATTAAAATTCGACCTATTTATTTTATATGTAAACACCAACAAGCCATTCATTATAATTGTCACGGAGACCTGGCTGAACAGCAGGGACAGAAACAGCACATCTGCCATACCTGATTATACTATATTTAGACAAGACCGGAAACATCGCGTGGTGGCGGTGTTGCCATATATGTCAGAGACCGTGTCAACGGTATACCCATTATTGCAAGAACTCATAAGAAGTATGTAAGTGATCTCACGGAAGCCTTGTTTTTGGATATTCAATATGACTCTCACCATTTCCTTGTTGTTGGGGTCTATCGAACCGATGATAGGGAACCAGATATATGGAAACGACGTGACTCTAAATTATTGGCTAACTTGGCTGCTGCTTCACGAACAATGTGATAGTTATCGCTGGTGACTTCAACTACACCGACATCCTATGGCCTCAAGACATCGAACAGGACCTCACGGGACCCGAGGAACTGTTCAAGAACATGTTTCTCAACAATAATCTACATCAATTGGTCTCCCAGCCTCGATCTGATCATGACAAACGATGAAAACTTAATCACTGGAATATGTTATAAAACCACCTATAGGAAAGATTGATCATTGCGTACTAGAGTTCAGCATCCAATTTCTGATACAAAAAGTCCACAGTCAGCCCAAACTTAAAAGATATTACCATTACATTGACTTTGACAACTACATGGAGGAACTGGAGAAGGACCTCGAAATCTTGGAACCTACTACTGACGTGGAGCGTTTTTGGAGACAGCTAAAAACCATAGTGGATACAAACACAGACAGACACGCTCCGGTTAAAAAAGTGAAGAAGAAGAAAGGTAATAAACCCTGGATCAATGACAATATATTATTGAAACTTGTGTCTGCGAAGAGAATACTTTGGGATGTTTATATTGGCACAAAGGTTGACGAGGACTACCAGCGCTATAGAACCGCCAACAATCATTGTGTGGCTGAAAGCAGAAGGAGCAGGAGACTGTATGAAGCAAAACTACTGGATAACGGACAAAAACCCTTTTATTCCCACCTGCGAAGGTGCATGTCATCCAAAGTGAGCATTCCACCTGCAATGAGGAACCATAATGGCGACCTAGTTACAGACCCCACCGACATAGCGGAAACTTTCGCGCAGTAGTTTCAGAAAGCCTATTGTCGTGAACTAAATGTGACCATATACCAACAAGTGACTACATTAGCCCGTGTGGAGCACTCGATCTGTGACATAGACTTTACACCCAAGGATGTTGAGAAAGTTCTAAAAGGACTCGACACAGGCTCTGCTCCTAGATCTGACAACATTTCCAGCATTATTCTAAAAAACTGCAGCAAAACACTTGTTCCTGTTCTCACTGAGCTTATGAGGGTGTCTTTTGAGGTCGGACATTCCACTTGACTGGAAACATGCTGTAGTTACACCTGTGTACAAATCCGGTGATAAAACCGACCCTGCCAATTTTAGGCCAATCAGCTTGACAAGTATTGTGGGTAAGGTGATGGAGAGACTAATATGCAACCAACTGAAGAATTTCCACAACAGAGAAAATTTTATATCCAGCAGAATGGCTTTGTCGAGAAGAGATCCACAATAACGAACTTACTGTCATGTGTGCACCCGTGGACTATGGACGTGGACCGTGGCAACCCGGTTGACGTTATTTACCTCGATTTTGAGCGCGCCTTCGACAATGTCCCGCATCAGCGCCTGCTTATAAAATTGGAGCATTTTGGCATTCGAGGTCGGCTTTTAGACTGGGTAAAGAGTTACCTGTTGGGAAGAACGTTCCAGGTCAGAATCGGTTCCTCATTGTCCCAGAAGTGGGACGTCCTGAGTGGAGTTCCCCAAGGATCTGTTTTAGCTCCCACACTTTTTGGAATTTTCATTGCGCTGATAGACTCACAATCTGCATTTTTTGCTGACGATGGGAAATTCTTTGGCAACCCACTCTTAGTGTCTGGACGACTACAGAGCGATCTAAACAAGCTCCAGGAATGGACGAAGCAGTGGCTAGTCAAGCTGAACATATCGAAAATTCGAAATGTGCTGTGTTGCATCTAGGTAGTAGAAATCCTGGCATTGATGACACTGATATAAACACTGTGGAATCCCAAAAGGACTTGGAGTTGTGGTTACAAAAAATCTAAAATGGGGAGAACACATTAATGGCATTGTCAAGAAGGCTAATTCATTTATGTATGTTATAAGGAGATCCTTTCAATATATTACATCCGAGGTTCTTGTCAAAATCTACAAAACATACATTAGGCCTCTTCTGGAATATGGATTTCAAATATGGAACCCATATTTCATAAAGGACATCCTACCTACCTACTACCTACTTGAGAGCGTGCAAAGAAAGGCAACAAAGATTCCATATAACCTGCGCAAAAAATCCTATGGAGAAAGGCTTAAAATCCTAGGTATTCAAACCCTGGCAGAACGTCGACTCAGAGGTGATCTAATTGAGACATATAAAATTCTCACGTACAAATATAACCTCCCAGATGTCCACCGTTTCTTTGAGACTAAAGACATACGTCCATTGCGAGGACACCATATGAAAATCTACCGCACTATCGCCAATACCAATATCGCTCATCACTTCTTAAGTGTCAGAGTTGTCCACGCACGGAACAAACTGTCTGATGATGTAGTATCTGCACCATCAGTGAACTCTTTTAAAAATCGCCTCGACATGTGGTTAAAATCAAACATTATATAAATAAGCAATATGTGTACCTAGTGAATCATATGAACATTAGACAACATAGACTGAACTTACCAACACTGTGATATAGACACACCAGCATTGTGCTGCCTGTCTATCAAATGAATAATAAAATGCACAAAAACGTCCTAAACCATAAAAACACATCGTAATGTTTGGGACGTTTTTTGTGCATTTGGGGATGTTTTGTGTTTTGGGAAGTTAAAAAATATTATTTTACGGGTACTTAAAACACTTACGGTGGTATTTTGGTGTGGAAAGTAAGCAATATCTCTATAGTTATATATATATCATATAGATGACGGGTACTGGTACATTTTGCTGTTTGGTTGAACCAATAGCCGTCAAGGAATTTAAAATGTTATTATTTAATTAATTAAAACAAATATGCATCAAATCAAATTACAGAATGATATTAATATTAATAAAGTTTCATTTTAAACATCAACACTTACAAATAAGTAAATACATGAGCCAGCGTTGAAAAAAAACCGTAGTCAGTAAAAACAGCAGTTTAGTAATCGAACTTCGTCACTTTTTTACAAAAACGTGAACACAAACTATAAAGTGATATTATATTATGTTATTTGATGTTTTATTGTGTTTTTGCCAGTTAATTAGCAGCAAAACAGTATTTATTTTCATAATATTGCAGAGAAAACGAAATAAACTACCATTTTCGTGAGATATAGGTAATTTAAGTTGACTTGACGGGCATACGTACATTGACGGCTATATGTACACTTACCTTATATTAACATCACTTTTTTTGTCTCCTCGTGACCATGATGGCTACAATGCTGTCGAAATATCGAGACATCAATAATAAATGGTAAATCCCGTTTTATCTAATTAATATATACTTATTATGTAAAAAAATTCACTTTTTTTTGCGAAGTAGATTTCAATAAAATATGAGGATTTTGCTAGTATTGTTCTTAATTTATAATAACTTTTATTAGGTAGGTACGGTGGACCACAGAGAAACAGGAGAGTTTTTAAGGTTGAGATTTTCTCAAAAACTACTTAACCGATTGCAAAAATTATTTCACTGTTTGATAGATAAAAGTTAAAACTACGTAAATGTTAAATAATTATTAAATTCGGTCCAGTAGTTTTCGAGAAAATATCAACCTTATTGAGGCCCTCTGTATACTTATCTCTGGCTTCGACTGTACCTATACTATATCAATATCAATCAGGTTTGTTAAAACCTCAGGTGTGTTGAGAAAACAGTTACTATCAGTATTGAGAGCTCCATAACGGTATATATTTACAATTCACTTAGTTGGCGAATTCTTTATTGAATGTGTCACCGCTCCAGTCTACCAGCATTTTCCTAGAATTATTATCACCAGTAATATCTAAAGTGTCAGAACGTGGGAAATATAAATAGCTTATAATAAATCACACTAAACATATTACTACAGTTATCCGATAACACTTTTTTTATAGGAATATTATGTTTCAGTAGTAGGATGAAATCCTAATTCTACTTGACGTAAAACATTGAAGTCTTCCTTTTCGAATTGAAGTCGTCCGAATCGGACCAAAATAGTGCACAGAATGAATACAATTCACTTAGCGCAAACACAGACTCATATCACCAAAAGCTTGAAAGAAGTGATTCTATCTCGAATTGCCAACACTTCTTTGAATTTATTTATTTATTTAAAGGTGTACATAACAAGTGACAATCAATACATAGTAATCAGGACACAGAACAGTGGTTTAAATCTAATCCGGAATCAATTAATCTGTATTCCTTTGTGTGTGAAACAATTTTACATAATCTTATGTGAAGAATCATCCTCCATTTTCATTTCTTACCTACACAAAATTCTTTCGTGCAAAACTTTTAATACTGAACTCGTAAGCACTCTTTAAGTATCAAATCGAAGTATGCCTAACGAATGATACTAACGAAAATGTTACATTTTGTGTGGTTCAAAATCAACCAATCTTCGATTACGGAAGAGCTAAAATAATAATCTGTTGCAATAAAAGTTAATCACACAGTTATCGACTAACCCGTGATATTCCGTTAAATGACAATGCCAGATTCTGCCCCACTATCAACCGCACGTTGTACAAGATAACGAATAAATGTAAAAATATGTCCTTTTTTTTTATTAAAATTATTGGTTTAATATAAAGTTTTGTACAAGTTGCGATTCGAAAAAAACAGCTTAATTAAGAATTCAGAAAATAGTAAGCAATCGAAGCGATTTATTCATTGTTTTTGTTATTCTTCTGTAGGAGTTGCGAGAGTAGTAGAAAATGATACTGATTATGATTATGCAATATGAAACCCGTAATATGTCCCCAACAAAATGATAGGTACAGCTTAAATGATCACGTAGTTTTGTAGGTGGGGCAAAGCTCCATTGAAATGTGGCAATGTCTTTTTCCTTATTGTATCCATTTAACTCGTCTCTCATCACACCCTGTTACCATTTCCGCTGTGGGCCGCTGACCGCGCCACCGTCCTCGGTGCTACCTTTTAATTACCTCATTAGCGGAATGGTAAACCACAAGGTTCACATTTAAATATAAAATATTCGAGAATTAAATGTTTTAATTTACTATATTCATTCGCATGGTTGTTTACGATAACGTTAAATGTTAATTAGGCAATGATATTTTAACTTCATGTTTTTGTACGTGATAGGGTAATTTAATACGTAATGGTTGGTGCTAGGACTTTTTATTGAGTCATATTTTTATCTTGAGAACTACATATTAAAGATTTTTTTATTTTTAACATGGTAATTTCCAATTTATCTCGTTAATATACCAATTAAAATTCATACTATGAATTGAGTATAAATACTTATATCCTTATATAGGCTCCTAATTAATGTGTTTTTTTTGTATTTTACAGGTAAATCATCAATTGTAATTCCCTACTTCAAGCCGTGAGTTGATAACGTTACCAAACGAACCTACAACTTATCATCGTGAACAAAAATAAAATATTTAGTATAATTGATAATTGGTAGGTACTCCAGTTTCCATTTGGAACATTTAAGTACAAGAAGCAACTTACAGCTCCCTTACCATGAACTCTTATAGCAGGATTACTTCAATAATATTATACTTTATTATTTCGTACCATGACGTCCTTCATAAGCTTACTTTAAGGTCGTCATGGTACGAAATAACGAAGTATTATTGAAGTAATCTGCTATAAGACTTCAGGTATGGATTGGTTTACGAATAACTTAGGTAGTAGGTAGGTACATTATCAATTTTTGTAGATAAGTTTTAGAGTGCGCACACTAGGCCATTCGCTATCTTTACTACTTTAATAGTAACTAGATGCAATAACAAACTCTTCAAGTAATAAATGTTTCCTTTCTACAAAAAGCGCCTTAGGTTGAGGGCACAGGTGTTCAAGGGAGAAAACGCGACAGCTGGCACGCGGCACACCTGCCCATCTGCCATCGACCCTATACATATAGAGCACTCTGTAGCATCCTGTACATTGTAGTCTATCCTGCGATGCACTTCGCGCGGGCTTACACAGCTCGTAAAACTGGTAATAATCCGGTGAAAAACAACAACCTGTATAGCAGCTACATTCTTTTGCACTTACCTTACCAATGGAGTTTCACAATTCCGTTCTATATTCTCTACTTTGTCTTGACTTATCTTTATTGCAAAGAAATCAGGTTGAGCCAACTAGCGCCGCCAATCTTGAAAAAATAATATCTTCCAATTTAATCAATTTTATTAAAAAAGCTATTTACAAAATGTTTATTAGGATGAATACTATTTTTCAAAATACAATACATGGCATAATTGCGACAAGCTAAGTTGTAGTTCACAAATGTGCTAAAAAAAGGCAGTTTTTCGCAATTATGCGAACTACAACTTACCGACATTGAATCACGTTATAAATTAGCATTTAAAAATAGTATTTATCGTAATAAACATTTCGTAAGTAGCTTTTTTAATAAAATTGATTATATTGCAAGATATTATTTTTTTAAGATTGGCGGCGCTAGTTGGCTCATGGACGGCCCTTAAAAGTAATAATAGAAATAGGTTAGTAGGTGTGATTATGTTAATGACCGCAAAATCTTAGCAAAGCAACTGTCACACATATTGAGAGGGTGGAACACCTCGTTTAGCGACGATTAAAACGCTCTGGAATCGCCACAAACGTCACAGCAAAACAAACATTGGCGGTCTTATCGCTTAAAGCGATATATTCTAGACAATCTTTGGATAGACAATTTAGTGGATGAATAATAAGGTTATTGAGCAATATAACTTTTGTTGTTGTTGAGCTAGATTAAATAGCTACCTCTCATTAATTGTGACTGGAACTCTCTTATAAAACTGTATAGGCAAATATAGTTGAAGTTGAAACTGTAATTATGACTGCTATAATTTGCCTTTTAAGGAACAATTATATAAATTCCTCCATATTTATATTTACTGTCAATACCAGTTTCTTTTCAATGTGAATGCCATTTATAATTACTTTGACATGCTCAACATCCATTCGTTCATGCCCTAATAAGTACACAAGCGTGTAATTAAATAGTTAAGTATTGATATTTAAGACTGTTTTTTATGTCAGGCGATTTTTCTTTGACTCTCTTGTTGATGATGTCATTTCGGGTAAAATTGTCCACAAAATGACGTCTTTGCTGTAAATAAAGTAGATGATTAAGTATTACATAGCAAATTCACAGTTACAAATATATTCAGACCACTTTATGATAGTTCCCACGAGTTTTCAATGTCAGTCGGTGGTGACAATTGAGCTGCCGACGAGCAATGTTTCGTACCGGTTGACGCTAGATACGATTTTGAAACGGTATTCTGCAACGCAATCCGACGCCGCGGGTATGAAGCGATCGAGGCTCGCGGTTCTCACGGGCGCTTATGCCCACCCACACGACAATCGGGTTTGGCGGATTTACCTATATTAGCTTTCGTACTACTAGAGTTGACTTGACCGATTCTTTGGCCGAAAGTTTAGCTGCGTCCAAGTAAGAGTTTCGGAATCAGCTGTGTATCTTCTAAATTAAATTAATATCTTATGAAGTTATGTATCAAGTGTTGATCACTTCACGGTTTTAGGTGGTTTTTAAAGACTAGAGTTGACTTGTCCGATTTTTGGCCGAATGTTCAATTGCGTGCAACCATGAGATTCAGTTCAGCTTTATTTTTAACTGTCGTCCTAAAAACCTGGGTCCCCAAAAGTTATTATACCATTGATATAAGTGCTTACAATTTAGTACGGAATTTCGCATAGCCTTTATAAGTAAGTTATATCAGTAGTTTTATTATTTTATAATGTATTTAATTTACAATAACTGATTGTATGTTGTACCTAAGTCTCAAAATCGCTCCTACATTATTAATGTCTAACGGCTAACCTTGGCCATGCAAATGTTTTGGCTTCGATTAAAAATGGTCGTCGGTCAGATTCTAGGAAAGTCTTACTTTGTAGCCTCTGTCGAATAAAGCCGCTTGTGTCGCCGTGGCTGTATGTCCTATCGCTCTACAAATAAGGCTCACGTTTCATTTGCAAAAGTTAAACTCTGGACGTTAGCACAACGGTAACGGTACTTGGAATGTTTCCTGGCGAAAAGTGCTAAGTGTGGGGTTTGCGTGTCAGGGAAATGTCCTCTTGAGAAAATACTGATATTACCAAACGATCTCCTCTTAGATACTAACGGTGCTTTACTTAACACACTAATAGAATCGTCAATAGTTTATTCTTCAGTATCACTTCAACTAGGCCTTTAAATACGTTTTAACCTAGCTTTCTACGAAATTTTAAGAACATTATCTAGAAACAAGGTTCTGGCAAGTGCATTTACTACAAATACTCGCTAGTTAAGACTGGGTGTGCGTGGATTTTCTGTTTTTCTATGAAGACTGTGGCACTAACTACTAAAATTAAATGCTTTACAAAAATCTGATTTCTGTTGGCGTATTTTTATTTCCATGCCAAAATTCATCCAAAATTAATAAAAATACAAGTAATATGGAGTCACTGTGCCGTGCTCTTCACTCCGCCGCTGCGGAACATCTTCTGTCTCGCGCTTGAGTTTGACAGCTGGCAGCCCCTTATGTAATTATACGCCTGTTGAAATGTCTCAATTTGTATTCCAGTACGTCTTAGATGTGCATGCTATAATAAAAGATTGAAAGAAATAGTGCCCTTGAAATAAATAAAAATCCTCAATCTCTCATTAAGATTTGTCACACTAACTGCATGTCTTATAATAGAGCATCTTAACGTGATTTAAACGCTTCTACGCCTTTTTACACCAATATTATCGGTAATCTACTTATCTAGACTAGACAGGCACGTTAGAAGCTAGATTCTGTTAGAACCCTAGTAAAATGCAGTCTTCGTTCGGTACCATGTCGCCCGAGGCACCGCCTAGGTGTCTGGTGAATCATTCTAACGGTGGCGGGCCTTTAATAGAACTACTTACTTTAAACGATTTACTCACGTTTGCAACTGAAGTGTCTATTTTTGTACCTCGGATATTTAAGCTGCATTTTGTTTCCAATGACTGAAAGTTCAGGGAGAGAAATATCGAATTATTTTTTGCAAATTCGTTTTCCTTTTGATGAATGTTTCGGTAAACGGAGTTCTCTCGTATGTGGAAGTTTAAAATCAGCGTTTATTCGATCATTATTGCTTTGAACTATACGAATACGTTATTCAGTCAGTGCTGCGATAATATTTGGTTTAGGTTTGATGTATCATTATTACCTATATTATAATAACCTAGATATTATTTTAATTACGAATACATATGTATTACTCCCGCTTTCTGAATACATATTCATCGCATGTTTTTTTCTTCACATAAATAATAATTTATTGCGTAGGTATGTTTTTATTTAGGTAACTTTGATCAGGGTTCCTACTGTAACCGTACCTACATGACCCGTAAAAAGATCAAAAGGTGAAGGGCATGCGTGGTCTGAAATCGACTCTTAGGTACTTGTTTTTATCATTCGTATTAAGTTAAATAGGCGTTAATAAATTATAGGCACTTACTCAATATGACAAGTTATTTCGTTTAGTGACCTTGATTGATATCTAATCATAGTAGGCAATAGGTATTTAATTAGCTGGCCCGTTAAATAGCATCGACAGTCTTGTGCTAGACCATCTCTAATGCTAGCTAAGGGTTGATCTTTGCACTAAATCGTATCGGTGGTGTCACGTTGACTATCTGATGCCTCCATAATTACATATATTAAGAACTCTATTCAAGTTCAACGTGTTACCACTGATGTGTTGTCGGCGGTAACATTGCATGCATTCACTCTTATGCCCCACGATATACAAATCTCAATGTGTACACATATTTTTGGATTACTGTCTAGACCATACATTTAAGACTCTGATATTTCAATTATACAATGATTGTAATCTGTTTTGTGTACCAAATAAAAATAAATAAATAAATGGATTCTATTCCTAATGGTGCCGCAAAAGTGCCTCCGCAAGGAATTAAAGCCGTTCAAATCATGAAGATCTGTAGAATGTAGGTAGGTTTAAAATTGGTCTTAAGAACTCGTCCATATTATTTCATTGTTCAGACAGCTTTCACATTTCTATGCAGTTTTATATTTTCCCGTGTGAACGCGAAATTTGCCTTATTCACTATTTGATACAAATCCTCGGTTAAATATTGATGAATATCAAACAACTAAACATCCAAAATTATTGGACAAACGATGACGTCGTCCTTTTCCTGCTATTTTGACCCACGCGTAACAAATCCCGTTAGGTAAGCTGTTATCGGTATCGGTACTTTACGACGGAAACTTGTGAGTTTTATTATTACCCTCCTCACCCCCTCGGCCCAAAACTTTGAAGGAACCCCGCGGGGAATGTTGCTCAATGATACAGCTCATCGTATTATGGTCTGGTTGCGTACTTTGCCTGCAGTCCTGGGTTTCCGAACGACTGGCGGTTTATTGTTACGTCATTGTCATTTTAATACTTATGCCTTCTCTATGGGTTTGATATTTGCAGGATATTTCTACCTATATTCTTTTAGATTGTTATGCTCTTCTAGTACGCTAGATGTACAATATTCTCCTGGTCGATTGTCAGAGTTGTATCTACGGGCCATATTGTCTGCCTCTGAAACCGGGACTTTGTACCGTTCTTATTTACTGCGCCATAACAGTTGAAATCGTACTTCATGTGTTACAATGGATGTTCTGTAGAATACTTTGCAATCTTGAAAAAAAAACTGACTCCTAAATATCTTATAATTTTAATTTCAACTAAAATAAAGGCAGTTAGCAAGCACCGTTAGGTTTTAATCTTAGCACAAAGTTTTACCGTAATATTTTAAAAATCTAAATAAGTCTAGAATCTAGATCTTCGCGGCTAAATGACAAATGAGTGTACAGTGAACCGCAGCGGCGCGTTCCGGTGACCTCCTGAGGCGCAGTGGCCGTGGTCACTGGACTGCAGATTTGGCTTTTTGCCGGCTCGAGTTGTGATGCACCGTTACGGAGTTAGCGAGAAAGGATTGACGTGATTCGTCGAGAAACTTCAATACAAAATTATTTCGCTGGGAATTTTTTATTATTGTACCTCTTACCTGCGCAAATTAATCGTCCAATTAATCTAGGATCACAAAAATGAGTTTCTTTTTTCAATATTTTTAAAGTGTGTAAATAGGCACTTGATTAAATATAAATTCGATAAATTAAAATCATATTTTTATGCACGTCGCCATTTTTAAAAGTTTACTTAGTAAGGGAAATGTGCCAGCGCTGAGTATTAAAAATAAAAGGCTTTGTAGGTTATATTAAGATTAGAAAATATGTAGGTATAGTCAAATTGTGTGCGCATAATTTAGATTTACAGAAATTGTTTTAAACCATTGGTTTTAAATATATAAAAAAGCCAGCCCTCCAAGTGAAGGGACATTCTATGCCACCTGTCATGCACGATGGATAATCTTGGCATAAAAAATAAATGGATCCCATTACAATCGCATATTTTGAATCCCTTTAATACCTACTTAGTCGACTGTTGTTTTTTGGCAGCTCCGCCAACTGCGCCGAAAGGATATTGAAATTAACAAACAAACGTTGGAACTGTGTTTATGTCCATTCCCTGCGCAATTAGGGAATTTTTCCTCTAGGTCGCGTGTCTCTAACTACATAGGTACCTTTGGTAATGACCATGTTATAGCAAATGTAATCTTTAAAAAGTTACGTCTTCTGGTCTAAAAGATTATGTTTTATGTACTTATTGCCACAATAGTCCAAATGGCTAGGGTGTGAGACTGTGCCGCAAGTGTACCAGGTTCGAGTCCAACCTCTTGACTATAATATGGTGGACCATTCCTAGTACAAGCTTCTAGTTTAGTCCGTATGGTTGAGGAGAAAAATAAGAATGTTAAATATTAGAACATGATGAAAAAATTCTTGCCGTGGGCAGGACTTGAACCTGCGACCTTGTCATTCCGTGGCACGCTCTTACCAACTGAGCCACCACAGGCCACGCCACGCCCACCGAAAATCTTCATCGCTTTATACATACTTATTTTTTCATCATGTTCTAATTTATTCACCGAGTATGGATAATGCGTAATTCAAATTCTAATGTTGAATATTTTATCTATAGCTTAATGTCATTGTATATTAGAAAATAGTGACATAGGTTTTGTAATCAAAGTAAAATAGTACTAATTTGATTTTTTAAAGATTGCAAGTAGCTCTTTTATGATACGATCTCAGATCAATAAATCTTTTATACTGATCTGAGGAATGCGATCCCCAACAAAAATGCCTGATGAATACCTATTTATTAGGAAGTCTGAGCTAAGTTTTTTAGCAATTCCGTTGTTCCGCATTGGAATACTTTATTAGGTACACCAGCGACATTGTATGCATGACGTTTTCGGTCCGTTTCATCTCCAGAATATTAATTCAAGTCCATCTGGACTTCGCCATTATGTTACGCGCCGTAAATTGTCCCTTCTGTTTACTAAGTAGGTAATTAATCTTTATTCTGTGACAAAGATGCGTATTTGCGCGTCTAGAGATGGGCAATTTCCTTTTTAGAAAAGGTTAAGGTTGGCGAGTAATTTAGGTACAGCCGACAGCACTGCAATGTAACACTTCAACGTATTTGATATGCTTTCGACTGTAAAAATTAATACATTTCATGTAAATAATAAATATCAAGGAGCTTTAATTTTTTTTCTATGTTTTTCTTTACACCACTAATAGAGAATTCGTACACACACAATCTAACTACCAAATCAAAATATAAAGTAAATACCCAAAGTCGCGGAAAACATTTAATTTTTATACCTATTTTAGTATTTTCATACAAATATGTAGGGTATATGAAAATCTTATATTTAGTGCCGTCGAGACATACAAATCTTCGATTCCCGAAAAATATTATTATATATACAGGGTGTAACGGAAAGGGTATATGAAGCCGAAGGGAGGGTGTTCAGTATCGGTAACTGAACAACTTTTGTTCTACGACTTTTCGAATAAAAAATAAATTAATGTCTCATACAAATCGATCAGCTGACCGGTACGAAATGTATGAAAAGTCTAAAAATAAATTCGCGAAGATCGAAAAGTCGTAGAACAAAAGTTGTTCAGTTACCGATACCTAACACCCTCCCTTCGGCTTCATATACCCTTTCCGTTACACTCTGTATAGTTTATTTGGTGATAGAATTGTATGTACTAAAAGTTACACATAAAATAGGAACTAAAAGTTACACATAAAATAGTTTCATATTATGGACGTCCGTATTACTTGAAGCTACACTTAATATACGGTTAAATATGAGCAACAGAGTACAAGGTAGTATTTCACGTTGTCGAGAGGGGACGCTCAGAGGTCACACCTTGAACTTTGTTTAATTAAGTACCGTACTGTAATCACCTGTAGGACCTTGCTGTCCCGCGCCCGTTTACCTACAAACTGGTTTTATGCGAAAATAAATTATGACTGGTAGAGAATGCCGCATGGCATTAAGTTCGCCTGTACATAAGAATCGTGTATACGAAATTAAAAAAAATAAAAGCGCTCCTATACTGCTGTAGTCAAGCTTCATAGTCCACACACATTCATTCACTTTGCGTGCATAACTTTCAAGGGCTATATCTAATTAGGACACCAGTAGCGTAACCAGCCGCGCCACCAAAAAAGGTAAGAGCTGTATGGAGGGTAGCTCACCAGGTGTCTGCTTGGTTGCGCAACCAATTGATTAATCTACCGAATCGACTATCGATTACTACCGCTGGTGATCACCCGCTAGCGATACAACAGTGGTGTTCTAGTGAGATAGTGACCTAATTTGTATGTACATACTTGCATGATAATTGTAAATTAGGCAGTTTCGATTTAAAAAAAATCAGATTACGTTACGTTTGAGGTGTTGGAAGTTTTTTTGCTACTTTTTCTCCGTAGCGTTGTCACATTTTCCTTGCAAAGTGGTGTAAAGGTAATTTTTAATTAAAAGAATGGTAACGTGCAAAAATATACACACACTTGTACGTTACTTGTAATAAACGATATTAATCTGAATCAGGCGCCAGCCACACACAAAGTTCTAAAATTGATATAATTATAGGTACGTAAGTACCTAACATAATAATATTATACTAATTTTGTTTTGTATTTGTTTGTGACGAGGAATGAATAAATGATTATAATGATGAGTCTAGTCAGAGAAAATATGTACTGTCGTTTCTATAAATAATGTATATCGAATTGATTGTTGTGAAGTTACGAATATATTTCTATAGTAACTTGATAACTTATTCTTTTTACTGTGGTCGCATAGATAAGTTCTTTGCAAAAACTAATGCTTGGCTTGCTTTGGTAAACTGTTTAGGGATGCGCCTTTAAGATTTAAGTAAAATATTTGTTTTATTGCTATTACAAAGCTCGTGGTCAGAATAGCAAGTGATGAAGTGATGTGTTGGTGGAACTCACAGTAGAAACGCGCTTTTGGGTGGTACAGCAGTCTAAAGTAAAGTTAGTTATGGTAATACAGGCAACAGCACATCTACAGAAACCCATTGCAATGTAGGCTGTATTACTATCGCGTAGAGTACTCCTGGTAACACTTGATGTTGGGTACGAGATGCCGTAATCCACTGTCAATAAGCTTGTCTGCAATAAATATGCAAAGCGCGGCATAATAGATGAATTTCCGCGGCAATGATTGTTCACTGCGAGCGCCGTAAAGCGCGGTTCGCCGAATTTATTCATCGATTTCCCTCTATTAGAGCCTAGGGGTGATCACATTTATAGTAAAACCTTTGATAACGATACTTGCATCCCAAAAACTGCGCGGGAAGATATTCTGTAATTATGAATATGATCTTTTAACTTTGTGATGCGACCCTATCATAGCTCCGTCGTCTATGAAACAGAGTGTGACAGAATATCTTGGACTCGCATCTAATACAGTCCATAAGTGTTTAGAAGAGCTTCCAAAAGATGCCCGAGTTCCGAGCAAGGACGCTTTTATCAGACCACCTTATGATCTGAAATTGAATCAAAAATAGAAGGCTCTCAGTAATAAAATGAAACTTGTGCCATGTTTACCGTTTGAACCCGGAGCAATTGATCCGAATTGAGCGTCACAGAACATACAAGGACATATACAATGTTGAAGAAATCCCAGGGGAAGGTGGAGGGGGAACAAAACAGTCAATAGAAAGATCAAGGAGCTATCCTACGGAAAAATAATCCTCTACTGTGAATCTGTCAGACAGAGATCCATAGAAGAAAAGAGGGAGTATTTTTTCCGTGGCTGTCCCACGGAAAATATAGCCAGGTATATTTAGAAGATTTCCCCCGTTAACAAAAGGTTATTACAGTTATGATGGTCGATAGCCCTGCAAATGTGTTGGCCAGCCGCCGACGCGCCGCTTGGCGCCGAGGTTGCAAATTTCAGACGTCCCTCGCTCCTGGATGGCGGCTTGTTTGCGAAAATGTCACGTCGCAACCGCCCTCTTCAGATCCCTCCTTATTCCCCTCCCTACGCCCCCGAACGACGTGTTCTTCTCTCCGTAACTTGACTCTTTGGAAGTCGGGCCTGCGGTTTAATACGCTACCATCAAACTTATAGTTCCTTCTCTCAGGCTCTCCATTGGCTGCGCGCTCGTAAACACTCGACAGCATAGTTTCCACGGTACTGCAGTTAATGGTGAAAACTGCTTAGTTTATGGATCGAGCTGAGTTCTATTTTCCATTAAAGATTCGCTACAAAGTAGAAAAAGGTACGCTACATAGTCCATTCTATATTAAAGATCCAGGGAAAGAACGATCAGTAATTTATTTTCGGTTCATATATAATCGATGACAGTCTCTTTATAACAATCATAATTGAAAGGCAATCCAGCTTAATTTTTCACAACAGTTCGCTCTGCTGATTGTGTAATAAACACTGAACCACTTACAAAAGTCTCTAGGTTAGGTCCTTAATCTATTTAACTTAGCAATTAAAACTGAACTGGAACTGGCCCCAAACTCTGAACTCGCCGACTTTATTAGCGCGACGAACACCAGAGTAAAGTATTTACATATTATTATAAATGAATGAGGAAGCTACAGTAAAATTCCCATTTACCCTTAGAAACTTCAAGTGCGTTCTACACATCCCCCTAAAAGCTGTCAGGCAGGCATGTCGCTCAAAGGGCGAAAATTCCTACCGTATTCTGATATTTCCGCCAGAGGGTAGCTTCGTAAGTCTCGAAACGTCTCACGTTGAAGCGAGCGGTTTTTATTCAGAGATCCCATCCTTGGGGATCATGTGCTGCTTTGAATGCGTATGGTAGCTTCCTTCTTGTGATTAAATTTATCAATCTTTTTCATATGTCGCAGAAATAATACCAATATTTCATTGCATATATGGCCCTGTTACGTTTAGGTCGATGCACCTACACGGATTTACACACAATGGCACCGTGAGCACGTTTGCGTGTGTAAACAATGAAATATCAATAAAATATCGGACCTTCCTCTACTCCGCTCCGGCGCGGTTATCGAGTTCAAATGGTCGATTTCAGTTATCGATTTGAGAATATTCACGCAAATTATAATCGTATAACATACTTACTCATTTGTTGCCTGCAAACTTTTCCAGAAATTATTCCATGACGAAAAATACGTTCCTACAATCGCGACTTCTTCGTTCGATCTGTAAAACCGTTTTCAGTAACAAACATCCAATGTATCTATAATTCTGCAATGATACCACTTGTATCCTCCTATAATAGCAGTCTTCGCAGTGAATGGATGTCATTTCCGGATTGAAAATCCTTCATAGAGCAGTCAAACAATTTGCTCAATCTCTCTCAGATCACCGATACTTCACCCATGGACTTTGCCAACAATAAGTATTTCTTCCAGAGTATCTGCGTCTGTCCGAGCGATATGACATGTAGTACGGGCATATTGTAACGCCCTTCAAATCTCATTCACATTTAGGTAGGTATCACCCAAGTCACGTATGTGCCTCGCTCGACAAAACTGGTTTCAAAGGCAATTAAAACTCACTGTCGAAAGCGCAAAAATAAATTCTAGTCCAAAAATATTTTTTATAAAATCAATGAATATGCTTTTGGAGAACATGCATTTTTAATTTTATTTGTACATTTTAATAGCACAATGTATTCCTCTTCATTAGTTTCATTAAACGCTTTAAATTATTCAATCGATGTTTCGTTGCCATACGGGCAACGAATTTTTTTACTAAAGTAGAAGTTTGGGATTTTTTACTAAAGTCAAATAATAAATGCATGGTCCAGTAACAAGTCTCAACTAATATTCCCTTTCAAATCTCTAGATTCTGAACCTAGAAAACTTCATTTCATACCAAGGCGACACTAAGCTTCCTGAGCCGTGGAATCGCGAAGAGCATCCGCCCGCAGTGAATCCCCCAAACTCCCGCACCCCGGGGTCCTCGGACCCTCGTCGCCAACGAGATATCTCTGACGGACAGCCGACTGACGGATTATCAAACTTATGACGTGACGTCATATTGGTACTTCATATATTTTTGAAACGTGCATATTTCCAATATTTACTTTGTTCTGACGGGCGTTGAATTAAGTCATTTAATTCACATTGCATCTTTGTATGCAACTTATGGGGGCAAAGAAAGGAAATTTAAAATAGCATCTGTAATATAACCGTAGCTAGGTATGATATCTTAATCTCCCTTTTTATTACCACCTCTGTAATTTAGTTCTTTACTTATTCCCCCCATTAGTGCGAGCGAACGAGGGGCGGTTTTGTTTGTCATCTCGATTAAGCTGGGCCGGCCGAGGGGCGTCCATAGATACGCTCAACCTTATCTAGACGTACAATTTCTTTGTTTGCAGTGTACGCAATTTCCCAAAGAGCGGGAACGAATGGCGGGAGACGCGAATACGCGATAAACCTTCGTAAACTAGAGACTGACTAAAGTTTTAGTCGAAGTCGAAACTTTTTCGTTTCGTTTACGACCGAAACTCATGACGAAGATAGTCATGGGGATGGGCCATATCTTTTGCTGTCAGCGTAAATAATAGGCTAAAATGCAAAACACTTAAGCCACACCTCTTTCATTTCGTCTTCCATCATACCTGTTCTTTGTCCCTTGTTTCTTATTTTATACTTGTCCTCCGTTCGGTTGACAGCGACTATTCTGAGAAGACCTTCGATTATTCAGCGTTAAGTTGCAGTTTATTTCAATGTTGCCTTCAGTAACATTTTGAATAACTTTTTAATCTCTCCTAGGAACAATTGGAATTAAATAACTTTTAACTCAAAAAAGTGCGGTTTTATGCCGAAATTGCTTTGGTTCAACGAAAGCAATTTCGACATAACATCGCACGTCGCAATCTACGTTGGACGGACTCTAGCCGCAACTTCACAAGGCCCTTGCCGCCGGCCGCCTGCCAGCCGAGCGATACTAGATACCCAGCATCCTCCCGCTATATCAACGTCCCCACCCGCCGCTCCAGTGTACCGCCTGCGTACCCTGAAATATGATTTTGATTATGAAATACGGCCGCGAATTTTACTGAAAAGGCTTCCCGTATAAATTATCCGCTCGCCTTGCCTCTAAACTTTGACGTGAAATTCTGCAATCACTGTTTCTTTAGCAATGTTTATTTAGTTTTTGCGCTATGCACCTGATGGCAATTGCAGTTGCTCATCATTTCTTAATCTATTTTTTTCAGTGTCGTACTGTCGAGCTAGTCTTGATAGTTGCAGGTGCGTTGCAATTGAACCAGAACAGCAGGTGCGGTTCTATGAGATTAAATCTTGTGGTTATTCTTTCACTTGCGACAGACCAAAGAAATAACTATTATATATTTACATTAGAAAATTTAAAAAAGGGTATAAAAAGGGAATAATAATATAGAAATAAGTAGGGTATTATTGGGCATTTCAAAACACATTCCATTCCTTCGCAAACGTTCGTTGACACTCACGTTGCTCGGATGATCATGCGTTTCGAAAAACCCAAAAATACGCTACCGTAGTGTGACAATTTTCACGTTGAAAACGCTAATGCACAGTATCGCAACATGTCATGACTGTCTGCAGGTTAACGTAACACAATAAGACAATAAAAATACAAGTACATAACGGATTCGTTATGATTTATAAACACAAAATTCTTATCTAATGTATAAAAACATTCGGAAATTTACACTCCCATCATTTTGCGTAGATCATCAAGCTGTTACGTACTTAATTCACGTAAGCTATCTGTTTAAATGCAAACATGAAATTTGTGAAACAACCTCATTCTTTGAAGCTGGAGAAAATTTGTGTTCAAGCCAACAGAAGCATAGCCCGTCATGGAAAACTTTTACCTAATTCAATTCGGTGTATTATTTCTGGACCTTCTAACTGCGGTAAAACTAATTTAATGCTTGGACTACTTTTACATGAAAATGGATTACATTTTCGAAACGTGTACCTGTATTCCAAGACTTTATTTCAACCAAAGTACGTGTTTTTAGAAAAGGTGTTCCAAAATGTATCAGAGATATCTTTTATAAAATATCGTGATAACGAGGAAGTTTTGAGTCCTCATGAAGCCGCTCCTAATTCAGTTATAATTTTTGACGATGTTGCATGTGAAAATCAAAACAACATACGTGATTATTTTGCTATGGGCAGACATAAAAATATAGACTGTTTTTACTTAAACCAAACCTATTCAAAAATTCCGAAGCAGTTAATTCGTGACAATGCTAACCTCGTTATTCTTTTCAAGCAAGATGATGTTAACCTTCATCATGTATACGATGAACATGTTAATACAGATATGACATGGACTCAGTTCCGAGATATGTGTTCGGAAATATGGAGCAACCCTTACAGTTACTTAGTAATAAACAAGGACTGTGAGAAGAATAAAGGCTATTATAGAAAGACTTTTGATACATTCATAAATTTTCAATAGATGTTTATAATAAACATGTTATGGTTTTTACGGTCATTGATAATTTCAACGCTGTAAAGTATAGTGCTAAAGTATAAAGTATGAACGAAGAGAAGGAGTTGAAAAAACAGGTTCTGAAATCTACCCAATCACTTAAAAAGAAAATTCAAATAATGCGCGACATCAAAACTAATAATGATATAGTCATGGAGTCCGTTTTAAAACCGATAACAGATCCATTAAAACAGTTATCAATTAAGAATTCTAAGACATGCGATGAAATAGTAACTCCAAAAATAAATAAAATTATGAAGAGAAAGGTCAGTCGTACCCCTACACATACAGTAAAAAAAGGTGTTCGCTATCATGTATCAGAAGATGATGATTATCCTTATGATGGAAATAGTAGTTCTAATGACAGCAATTATTATGATGCTCCTGTAAAAGGTAATACGTCTGATCTTCAAACTGAGGAGGATGACGAGTTAAGTGATAGTGATGATTCCAAACATGATACAAGCGGTACATCTTTCAAAACTAGCAAAAGTATTAGTCCACGTCCTTCATCATGGTCAATGTCAGATATCGTCGATGAAAATATTCCTTTCGGTGTCAGAAGAGAAAGAGGAAAACTTATGATGGGAATGTCATCAGTGTCTTTAAATGATTACCATATTATAGTTGGTGGAAAACCATACGTTAAAACTTTAGGGCTAATGGAACTGTTATTTAAAAAATCACCAGATTTAAGTTTAATAAAAGAAGATGACAGACTTAACTATAAGAAAATGTTAATAGTTACTAATGCTCATCGTCGTGATTACGATCCCTCAAAACCAATTAAAAGTAACAAGGGAAGAAAGTATACGCAGATAATTAGACCTCTATTCATAAAATTAGCTAAAAATTGTGTTAGCACGGAAAGCATGTCGCAAGGATCCGGATTGTCTGTAATTAAGAAACTTAATCCAAACGTGGATTATGTTTATTGGGATGATCCCAATGAATTGGTTAATCGGTTAAAGTTATTGGTAGCTTCTCGAGATGCTGGTAACACTGGATTAGATAATGAAATAATATCCATCATTGAAGAATTACGTGAAAGTGGTTTAATTAAATAAATATTTATATGTCGGATTTTTCTATATTAAGACAGTCAACTATCAACTATCGGTTAATGCAGTTCTGAGGGGAATGAATATCGATAAATTCGGTCATCACGTTCATAAGCGTTTGCGTACATCAGTACAATTGAAAACTGATGATTTATTAAAAATCGAAGATGGCGAAATTAATATAAATTCAGTGAGATTAAAAGGAGTTAGCATCCCATTAGAAGCTGACGATGCTGTGAATAAGGAATATGTTGATAAATTTATTAATCAATTTTGGACAAGTCAGAAAATAGTAGACGAACTGAACAAATTAACATTTACAATCAAAAAATATCTGCAGACTTACTATTATACGAAATCTGATATAGATTCAATCATTAAGATCCCAAAAGTGTAGGTAATGAAATGAGTAAACAACAAGTTGTAGATGAAATTCATAGAGCAGCAAGAAAAAACTTCATTCGACGGTATGTGTGTTTAAAAGGTATTGATGATTTATGGCAAGCTGATTTAATTGATATGCAAAGTTTAGCAAAGGATAACAAAGGTTATAAATACATTTTAGTTATAATAGATGCCTTCTCTAAATTTGTTTGGGCAATGCCATCTAAAACGAAAACTAAGTCGGAAATTTCGAATTTATTTAATATAATACTTGTTTCTTCTGGTCGAATACCTGTTAATTTGCAGACTGATTTAGGTAAAGAATTTTATAATAATATATTTCAAAATCTGATGGCTTCAAACAAAATTAATCATTATTCTACATACTCAACTAAAAAAGCTTCCATTGTGGAAAGAGTGATTAGGACTTTGAAAGGCAGGCTTTATAAGTATTTTAGTTATATTGGTAATTATAATTGGTTTAGAAAACCTTTAGAAAACATTGTTAACTCCTATAATAATACTGTACATCGAATAACTCACTATAAACCTATAGACGTAAACTACAACAATGAATCTACTATCATGAGTAACATTAAACTGTCACAGAAGATGTCTATCATAAAAAAATGTAGTAAATTCAATGTTGGAGATCATGTTCGTATTAGCAAATATAAAGGAGATTTTCAAAAAGGATATACTCCAAATTGGTCCGCTGAAATATTTACAATTACAAAAGTAAACAATACTAATCCGATTACTTACCGAATTGAAGATCAGCGAAAACAAATGATTTTGGGTACATTTTATGAACAGGAGCTTCAAAAAACGATGAATGGTGACATATACTTGGTGGAAAAGGTTTTAAAAAGGAAGGGTAATCAATTGTTTGTAAAATGGTTGGGTCTTAATGATACTGAAAATAGTTGGATTAATAAAAAATCTATTGTATGAAACCTATATAACGTGTATGTATTTATTGTAAGATCATTATATTTGATGGTTATTGAAGGAGGAGGACTTCTCAATAGTGTAATTAATAATTTGCCATTTGAATTACATTTACCTGGATACAATTATTGTGGACCTGGTACTAGACTAAAAGAAAGATTGTTACGGGGTGATAAAGGTATTAATCCGTTAGATAACGCTTGTATGCAACACGATATAGCATATTCCAAGTATTCGAATTTAGAAGACCGTCATAAGGCGGATTTAGAACTACTAAACATGGCTAAACAAAGGGTTAAGTCGAAAGACTCACGCACAGGAGAAAAAATTGCCTCGTGGTTAGTAAACAAAGTAATGAAAACTAAATTAAAAGCAGGTGCAGGTATTACGGGATTTAAAACCGCCGTATCAAAAATACGTAAACAATTACGAAAGCAGAAACCTAAGAATCACAGATCTGCTATAAAATATGCATATCTTGCAGCTAAAAAACTACTTTCAAAAACATCAAGAGTGAGGTTACCTCGTGTAATACCCATTCCAAAAACTGGAGGTATACTACCTTTAATCCCCATATTTGCTGGTTTGTCGGCTTTAGGTGCGCTAGCGGGAGGTGCGGCAGGTGTTGCGAAAGCTGTTAATGATTATAAGTCATCTAAACAGAACCTAAGGGAATCGGAACGCCATAATAAAATGATGGAATCTATTGCCTTAGGAAAAGGTCTATATATCAAACCATATAAAAGAGGAAGTGGATTATTTCTAAACAATTTAAAAAAAAACTGAATCATAGGCTACCTAGGCGTGCTCTTACTAATATAGATATTATTGAACATGCTACAAAAATCCCATACTTTAGAGGTGTTTATATGAGAGATAAGTTGCCGCATAAACCAAAGAAAGTAGAGTGTGCTATCATCAATTTAGATGATCATAACAATAATGGAACGCACTGGGTAGCCTATGTTAAACTAAATAATTATTGCGAGTACTTTGATAGTTTTGGGGATTTGAAACCTCCGTTGGAACTTGTTAAGTATTTAGAAAATATTAGTGACATCTTTTATAATTACAATAATTACCAAAGTTTCGATTCCGTCAACTGTGGTCATCTATGTCTAAATTTTTTAAAAAACTTTTGGAAAAGACATTTAAAATGAAGTTATCATATTTATAGTTATCATTACAAAAATGAACTTCACGCTATCAATATCTGACACCAAGTCATCTTTGACAACTAATTATTCCCCTGCTTTACAACTCGATGGTGATTATGAGTGCGGTCTTTTATATTTTTCGGCATTCAACTCAATACCAAATATAGATAGCAGAAATAATAAAGTATGGTATGGTGAAAACGGAGTCGTAGAAATTCCAGAAGGTTCGTACGAACTTCAAGATATTAGTGACTACTTAAAGGAACATATTAAGGATTGTGTATTTAAATTGAAATGCAATAACAACACATTAAAAACAACTATTTTTTGTTCAAAAGATATACATTTTGAAAAGGAAGGATCGTTAAATAAAATATTAGGTTTTGGAAAAGAAACTCTAAAAGCTAATATAATACACGAATCTAGTTATCCGGTATGCATTCTGTCGACAACCGTGCTGAGGATTGATTGTGATATAGTTAGTGGATCTTATGTGAATGGAAAAACTAGCCATATTATTCACGAATTTGCACCAAATGTTCCTCCAGGTTATAGAATTATCGAAGTACCTAAAAATATAATATATTTTCCTGTAAATCGTAAAAACATAAGCTCTATCAATATTAGAATATTGGATGTAAACAATAACTTAGTTAATTTACGAAACGAAGAAATTCAACTCTATTTACATCTCAAAAAAAACAATGATCGATTTTCTTAAATACTCGCGATCTGTCATTAAAAAATATAGTACAAATAGTGCTGTTGAGGGAATAACACCTTCTAAACAAATTAAGAAAAATATAAAACCTAAAAAAGGTCTTACAAAAGAAAACGTGAAATTTCTCAAACTTATTGGTTTAAAATGAGTATCCTAAATATAACAGAGCAGCCAACTTATGACAATTCCATCGAAAGTTATGAGTTTCATTCGTATAATCCATACGTCACCAGTTTTAATATTAACGATGAGATCCGCATACCCATTAATCAGCAGGACTTATATGTTTTACCTTCTGCCAGTACATTATACATAGAAGGAAATGTACAGGCTTATAACAGAGAATCCAAAGCAAAATTAAGTCATATTAATTTTACAAACAATCATGTACTTTTTCTTTTTCAATCGATTTCATACCAAATCAATGGAGTTGTAATTGACACAGTTCGCCAACCTGGAGTTACTACGACTATGAAAGCTCTATTGTCAATGAGCGAAGGGGAATCTAAAATATCTAAATGTTGGGGGTGGAATATCGATGGATCATCAAACTCGGGAAATAAATTTGCGGTATCATTACCTCTTAACAAAGTTTTAGGTTTCGCTGAGGACTATAATAAAATAATTATGAATTGTAAACATGAACTCATCCTAATTCGTAGTAATACTAATTTGAATTGTTTAAAATTAGGCGCTGGAGAATATGTTCATGATATTGAGATTACTAAATTAGTATGGCGTGTTCCTCACATAAAAGTTTCCGACCGTGAAAGAATTAACCTGCTTAGACATTTAGAAAAGGACCGTGCAATTAATTTAGTATTCAGAAATTGGGATTTGTACGAATATCCTTTATTACCTCAAACTTCAAAACATACTTGGTCGATAAAAACATCTTCACAGATTGAGAAACCTAGGTTTGTAATTTTAGGCTTACAAACTGATCGTAAAAATCAGATACTTAAAGATATGTCTCAATTTGACCATTGTAATTTACGTAACGTTAAAGTATTTCTGAATTCAACTTATTTTCCATATGAAAACTTAAACATTGATTATGCTAATAATAATTATGCTTTAATATATGAGCAATACGCAAAATTTCAACAGTTCTATTATGGACGTCGACCTGATCCGTTGCTAAGTTATAACGATTTCAAAACTAAGGCACCCTTATATCTAATAGATTGTAGTCGACAATCTGAAATAATACAAACAGGAAGTGTGGATATACGGTTGGAATTGGAAACAGATACTCCCTTACCAGATCAAACTACAGCTTACTGTCTTATATTAAACGATTGTATTATTGAATATAAACCCTTAAGTAATATTGTAAAAAAGATATCATGAATCAAGATTGCATAATTGTTGATATACAAGGTTTTTCTGATTGCAATAATAATTTTATAATTAAAGAACTGGCTCTGGCTACACAAGAATATACCCAGGTATTTCTAGTTAAACCTCCTTATTCTTTTTGTAACTTATCTTGTGAAGAAAAAAAGGGTATTCTCTGGTTAGAAAGAAACAGAGGTATTTTATGGAGAGAAGGTTACATCGACTATCGTGAGTTTAAAAGAATAATTTCACCTGTATTAGCTTATAAAAAGATAATAGTTAAGGGTGAAGAGAAAATTAAATGGATTGCTGATTTATGTCAAAATTGCTCAATAATTACAGACGTGGGTGAAAATGGATGTCCTAATTTATTAACGTTGCATAAAAAATACTGTAATTCTACAACTTACTTAAACTGCTTAACTCATAAAAAATATTGTGCTTTAAAAAATGCAATATGTATAAAAAAATGGTGTATTGATAACAATTATCTTTGGTAAATACCAATATTGCATATTATTATGTTTAATGTAGCGTAAGTTTAACTTTGTATGTTTTCCTATATTAAGTTAAGTATAGATAATAAAACCAATTTTTTAACAACATTTTATTTCATTTAAGTGAACTAAGAAATTACAATTACCTCTTACATTTTTTACTAATTAGTTACTACAGAATATCACTTCATATTAATGCTAATGTCGAACTATTTTTTTTCACACTGCTGTTCGTAGACTGTGGCTACCTGAAACAAGAGATATTAACAATTACTATATAAAACATTACAACCCACATCGCTTCATATAAAAAACCTGCAATAGCATCTATAACAATACTTCCGTTATTAAAACAAGTTAAGTTTAGAAATAGGATACTTACATAGTTGCTGTCTGCACGTTCTCCCAATTCCCTTGTTATTAAAAATAACGTATGCGTGGCGGACTGCATTACTTGGTCTTCGTTATCGTAGACGAGGTAGTTGGCTCGGGTTACGGTGCGGTCTTCAATAACTGTTTCCTTCTCCGTGAATTTGCACACTTCAATCTTTATAGAGAACTTAGGTAGTCTTGTATCTGACAGTGTTGTTATATAGTTTGCTTTTGGATAATAGTTGCGAGTTGAGTTAGCCGACATTATTAATTATCGTCTCTCTGTATCGTCTCTTCGAGTGTTAAATATTGACTACTTAAATTAATTTATTAGCACACACCAATCGCGCGAATGAGCTTCGTCATCAAAAACTTGTCTAGACATGCCAAGGTACTCGCAGCGAGGCTCTTCGCAAAGCGTCAGTGATTTTATTTTGATGTGGTTTGCAAATTATTGTTGTGTGTGATTATATTACTGAATGTCATGAATGGTTTAGAATAGGTTTATATAACGAAAAAAAATACTGAGTACCCTTTAAAATAATATATTTATCAACCATATTTTACATTATTTAAGTAATACTTATAGAAATCTTATCGTTAAATTAAGTACTTATAATTATTATAGTCAATTGAATACAAATTTTGTGAACCAATCAATTGCTAGAATAGCCATTTCTTTTTCAACCAGTGAATAATCGTTAGTGTAATAATCCAATAACGTCTCAATATTGGATGGCGATAAATACGTATTCGTAAGCACAGATTGAATTTTGTTCACAGTTGGCTTTACCTTTAGGTATTCTATTTCTAGACTTTTCAATCTTATATCTATACAGTGACCATACATATTAATAGCAGAAAATACTTGGTGTACATAATAATCAGGACATCGTTTATCACAATACATGAGTCTATACAACTTATACTGACATGAGTCATAGTTACTTTTATATTGTCCGATCATTTTAAACTCATTATAAATAGTTTCCCATTCTTCTGGAGACCAAAATATACAGTAATTTTCAAGCTTCACATAAATTTGTGGTAAGAAGTCATTAATTGGCCAGAGTCCGCTTGTTATTTCAATATTAGAGTAATAATAAGAATGTTTCAGAATTATAATATCGGCTAAATATCCCTCGGCCATCTTAGATAATTATAATACAATTTTATTAGTGAAATACGTTAAGCGAATTCAAAATGTGCTCTGATAATGACCCCAAGAACGGGTCGACGTTTTGTTTTTTAATATAATGCGTTTATCATCGTTAGCTGAAAGCGCTATTTTATTTAATTCCTGTGTGAATACTTCATGCTTCAACGATTTAAAATAAATGTTTTTTCTTCTAATGACATCGTTGGTTTTTAAAACTTTATTATAGTCATTGTGTGTTAAACCTTTAACAACACATTTTTTTACACCCTTTGCTTTCTTAATCTCGGAATTTTCGGTTTTTATAGAATATAATTTGGATCGTAAGCCTACGAATTCAGCTATATTTTCTCCGCCGAACTCATCTTTAAATAAACCAGGAATTTTGTTGTTGTCACATTTGATTCCGTACAAATTATTAACCGAGTAATTACTGGTATCAAAATATGGTTTGAATTTCATGTTAATATCCTTATATATATCTTCTGTCTCTATAGAATATAGAAAGCTATCTGTATCTGTATAACATAATTTAATATTGTCTTTGTAGTATGGTTTCATAACAGTGTAATGGAAATCAAACATATGGCTTTTGGATAACTCTAGAACGGTGAAACCGATGTAAATCGGTTTGTCTAAAACCACTCGTTCAGGTTTCATTTGAACAGCTACGAAATTTTCTGAGAAAATTGTCACACTATGAAAATTCGGTCTCGATATGTATCTATTGGCTGTATATTGTTTTTTGGTGATATTGGTACTGTCCTGCCATTGATTGACTAACTTTACATCAACCCGATGTTCTACATTTTCCAAAGTTTTGCCAAAGATACTATTATTCAATAATTTAAAAAAGTCTTGTTCGAAAGCCGAGCGTGCACTTTGCCTTAATTTTGTATTTAGATCAATATATTCCTTCAAATATGGACTTTGCTTGAATTTTATTACCCTGTGTATTTTTTTTAATATTAATCCATTTGCTATACACGTTTTTAAATGAATATAATGAATTACGTATCTATATTTATCGTATAAATTTGGAATAAGTTTAGAAGAGTTTGAGCCTGGAGGTTTGAATTTTTGTGGGCAAAAAGGAAAATCATTATGTAAATTATGGAGGTATTCTGGATATTCTAAGTCCACTTCTAAAATATAACCATGCATGGAATCATTTGGCACTGTTAGAATGTTGAGGTTATTAATGTCTAACTGGTTCATTAAAACAAAATCAGAATGTGGTAAATAACCACACATAGCAAATCCATATAAATTATTGCAGTCTATGTATATTAAGTAGCTACTACGACTGTCCGGGTCATAGTGAGATAAATATTTGTTATTTGCCTTAGCATACCGAGTTGAACATAAACAAACTCCTCCGCGTATACCGCTCTGTATCATACGAATTATCTCTAAATCATCAATAAGATGTAATTGAACTTTAGTTTTAAGTAACATAGCATCAAAACTTAAACTTGGAGCTGTTAAGTAAAACGATGGGTCCAATTTATAATTTTTTGTGCAAGTTTTCCTGAAACTTTCGAAGATATCTGTTAGTAATAATACGTCACTTTTTAAGTACAAATCGGTATATTCGCCTAAATTGCGTAAACCAAATATGTTCCATACATTCAAGGCGTGTTTATAGTCAGACTCAGGTATATCTTCATTCATTAACTTATTAAAGAAACGTTTTCGCGGTGGTAGAGAAGTTTCTTTGTATATGTTCCAGCCAGTTATATATTCATACGGATACACCCCTTTACATCGCATTAAATCAAATTGCAGTGGATCTGAAAAAAATCGTGATAGATGTATAAAATCCTCTTTGTTTAAATTTTCTGCGAGTTTTTGTAAACTAGTAGCTAAAAAATTGAATGAATCAACGAAACGAACAGGTACTAGCCCTCCGTCCTCTGTAATGAATAGTTTTGTAAACGATATGTACTTTTCTTTATTTTTAGCTACCACTTTCAATGGACCTTTCATATCACCTAGTTCCTTTATAAATAAATGACAGTCGTAGCCTGATAGGTTATGAAAATAGACCGGGATGAATTTAGGTAAAGCAAATCGAATGTTACAGTAGGTGTGCGTTGCGCCTCTGTACACCCCTGTCAGGTGACAGTGATCGCGGACTCGTTCGTCAAAAAGCATTTGCGAACATATATGACAGACTTTTGCGTTATTAAAATTTTGTAAATCGATGTCGGTAAATACAATTGGTTTGTTAGTGTTCAATATCTTATGAATCTTTATAATATCGATTTGAAGATACTCAGTGAATTTTTCGGCACAATTAAGACCTCTGTATGATCTGTATCGGTTGAGGGTATTGTCATATGAGCACACAATGTAATAACCAAAAGCTGCTGGAACATGTTTTTGAGTTGTAGTTGTGAATGTAGAGGTGGAAGTGTCGCTCGTACAAGGCTCTAAAAATGACTCGAAGTCAGCGTAAATAACAAAAGGTATATGCTGCATCCTTTCAAAATGCTTAAATTGAATTATGGTCCCCTTGTTCGGAAGAACTGTCGCGACACTACCACATACATGTGAATTTAATTTACATTCGCTGTCAAAAAACATCAGACAGTCATCGCAAAAGTATATTTTACCATGATGTTTAGTTAACTGTGTTCTCAATAAAATGTTCAAATGTTTAATTAAACAATAATGTGAACGAGATCCGTTTTCTAGCAGTAATAAATTAACATGATGATTTTGCCGACAGTGCGTTTTGTAAAGCGGTCCGACAATATGTTTGTTATTACTAATACCATACACGTTCACACTCACATTACGATTATTTTTTTCGAAAGTTTTTATATCAGAAAGGGAAACCGGAAAACTCATATTTTGCACATTTAGTATATCCTTAAAATGAGGATAAGAGGATACTCTATTCGGGTTATTTTTTGCAGGAAAAAGAGATGCTATCACACTCCATAAGAAGCAGAAATTATCATAATTTTTTATATTGACACATGATCGCTTATGTTTTAAAAATTTCGGCAAAGCGATAAAACTAGAAGCCCTCAGCGGAGTGTATTTGTTAATATTTACTTCAAGATACAGATTTCTTAGAAAAGTCCAACCGCTATCTCGTTGTTGAAACTCATCCATTTTTTTACAAATAATATTTTTCATGTTCCGAAATACTTCTTTAAAATCATAATTTCGACATAGAACTATATTTTCCGTATTGAAAGACTTTGTTTCCTTTGAATCATTTTTTGGTAAAGCGTATTCAGAAAACAGCTCTAAATTTACCTTTATCGCATTGTAAGAGCTGATTCTAGCGTCGAATAGCTGACGTACTAACGAACTGAGTTTATTTAGATATTCAACTGGCAAACAACTAGTTGTCTCGTTCTCACTCCCACGTCTAGTAGGTGATGGATGTCGCAAACGGTATGATGCAATGCGATTTCTAAATGCAGATTGAATTTTATCAATGTTTTCATTTATTTGTACAGCATTATTGTTCTTATGTTGTATGCTTTTTAGATGACCTGAAAAAGCCTTGCTTTTAATTGATTGATCACAAACCGTACAATAAACGGATTTGTGGGCCATAATGGTATAGGTTTAATATAATGATATTATAATGTACAAATAGTATGAAGTAATATTTATTTGAATTTTAATTTATAAATACTTGTACGGAAATATAAATTATAGTAATTTTAGAGTTCTTCATCTATTTTCGATCTGCAAAAAATTTTCCTTCTTCCGTAAACTTTTTCTTCACTTCCTTCAAAAAGTTTCTTAGTGATTCCAACTCTGGGCTGTCATCACTTACGCGATATTTTAGGCTTACGCTCGCTTTTTCGTGTCGGTTCCTAGGGTCCACTTTCGCAATATCCGCGGTGTTGTACACCCGAACCTCGACAAACAAATTGCCCTCCAGTTGCTGGTATCTCCGCAGAACCCCGTCGGCAACCCTCCGCGACAGCGCTGACGTAAGGTTCGCTCTCTCCAACGCGATACTTCTCGCACTCCTCGCCTCACTTTCGTCACCGCTGTCAAAGACCTCGGTGAAGGCTTGTCTTTCGTTGTCAAGGGTAGCACGTTTAGGAGCAGGAGCAGGAGCGTTGCTTGCTTTTGATTTCCGCTTCGGAGCAGCAGCGATCTTCTTTGTCACCGATTTAGACTTGGGTGTTCCGCGAATGCTTCTGAAAGGGGTAACAATAAATTAATTAGACATAATGGATTCGAATAGAGCATATCGAAATGATGATCACGTAATGTTTACATTAACATAGCACCTAATATATTTAATGTAAACTTACACTCGTTCATCGTCATCGGAGTCGAGGGTTGCGAACCGATGTGCAGGTTCTTCGTGGCTTGACTTCGCTGTGTTCACGTTCTTGCGCACGTAATATTCAGAGTCAGACCTGTAAAATGAAATAAAATGTAAAATAAATAATTTAATCTCTACATTCAGAGAGGTGCTGTGTTTTATTAGGAATATCAGTGTTCGATCCATGAGTTATCCCTGATTGTTCGTCAGCGACATATTTACAAGAAATAAAAAAATAAATCAGTAACAGTAGTAGGATTTACGTACTTACATGATTTAGATGCACCGGATTCTGAGTTTCACAAAAAATACTTAGTTAGGTAGGTACTAGGTCGAGCACTTCTTCACTTTAGGGTAGAGTAACCTTGCTGAAGTTCACTTGAAGACAATTTGGATGAGCTAATTCGTTAGCACCATTTAAACACGAATTTCGGGTGACGCTGACAGGGGTCGTCAACATTTTATTGATCATACTTTTTTTAAGTGTAACACTTTGGACTTTACATCGTTCTTATTATACGCGTAATTTTTTCTGCGTTTGAATGGTTAATTAACTCAGGGCAGATATTACATACGAGTTTGCTAGCTAGAGATTTATTAGGATCTTTTATAATTCTAAAGGGATGATCCACTTTGTAAAAAGTCCAACCCTATTTTGCACGCACACAAGAATATGCTGTGTTTTGTTGGTTTCCTCACGATGTTTCCTTATGTCGCAATAACTTATTGATACAATATTCATTTATAGGTCAACATAGAGCTCATTAATAATATTAAGAACAAGTAATGAACAGATAAACGTGTTATGTTACAACCGTATATCGTAACCAGTCGAGTAATCTTATTCATTCGTTTCTACTTCTTAATAATTCATTTCTAATATTTTAATTATTTTGACTTTGACTTTGACTTTGACTGAATTCATTTTTATGAATAAAAGGTTTACTACACCTTACATGGTGCTAAATAAGCATAATTTATATTTTAAATATATTTAAGGAAAATGTGTCGCAATGACCTAATTAATTTGAAACCGTACACTAAACGCACATCGTATTGCACTTCCGTCAGCGTTTTCTTTGAGGATACAGTCGAGCACATAATTATGTATGTATAAAATATTAAAATAATATATTATTTATTTATTTAATCTTTGTTACATTTTATGTATCGAGCGAACTTAATGCCTTGCGGCATTTTCTTCCAGTTTACCTTAAGGCATGCAGAAATTGTATATTACCTATTATAGATCTATTAGAGAATTCGTGAAATGTATTTTATACTTTTATCGTCACTAATCAATCTTCACAAATGTTTCAAACATGACTGTGTTATTACCGAAAAATTATATACAGTCCTTTGAAAGACTTTATGAAACAAACATTATTGATAGGTAATTAATTATAGAAGAATTTGTGTCTGCATTTGAATAACCTGAATAACAATAAAAAAAATTATTTTGCAAGAATGCTATAAAAAGATTTTATGTTTGACTGTACTTATAATATGTTGCAATGATTAAACCGTTTACATATCATAACATGAATACCTAAGGGATATCGCACATGGTGATGCTATAATATTTTATGTTACGATAATATATTAAGAAATCAGAAACAGATAATATAAGATAACAGGTATGAAATCTTATCAGTCTCTTGAAAGCCTGCTCTAATACGCTTTTTGTTTGATTTATAGTATACAGGTATACCGCTTTACTATTAGATGCATTAGACAGCTCATCAGATGATGATTCTGTTCAGCAAGATGAAAATGTACATTGTCTTCACCATTTATGCGATGATTCATGTGGATTGTATAGTAAGCGATATTTTATCTTAAGGTAAAAATAATTATAACATCCGCTGTACAACATGCTTTATGCATAACCTTTTACTTAGCAAAAATGGTTTGCGCAACATGCGTGGCAAAAGGTTGTCGCACATGGTGATGCTATAATATTTCTGTTACTATATATTTTAAGTATCACAAACAGGTAAGATTATGTTAATGTATTATGAAATCATTTCAGTCTCATAAAAGCAAATACTAGTACAAACTTTTTGATCGATTTATATAAATACAGGTAATACGACTTCACTATTAGATTTATTAGACAGCTCATCAGAAGATGGTTACTTACTTTCTGTAAGATGAAAATGTACAATTGTTTTCACCTTTTATGATCTATTTAAATCCTATAGTAAGCTATGTATCGTATATAAGTATATTATCTTAATGTAGACATATATTATAGCACCCACTGCACGACATGATTTACACGTACCTAACACGAGGTGCGCCAATGTTGATGCAGCAAAAATAGTATAGGCAGCTTACTTATTATAATGTCTGTCAGCAATTTTGATCTAAGGATGTACAGTCAATTGGGAAAATATGTAACCTTGTAATAAAAACTCAATGTTTTTATTTAACTTTTTGATTCATTTTGATTATTATTATTATCACACTTTAAATGTCAAGCATAGTGTTATGTATAGAATAAGAAGGTATCTGCGCATACTGATTGAGGGTAGGTTTATATACCAATAAAATTAGTGCGATACGGACTACCGGCGGTTTCACTTGTCCTTTGCAATTGTTCCCTATGTACTGGCTGTACATATCTATCAGTGGCGACGAGTTATATACTTACGCGTGTAAAAATACGTGGAAATGTTGGCTTCAACAAATAGTGGTGTTTGGTCAAGTTTTGATCACGGACATCAAGATTGGTCAACATTTATCAAGAAACTTAAGCAAGGGTTTATTGCGGGTGGACTCGATGAGTCATCGGACAAAGCCGGGGTCAAACGACGAGCAGTTTTGCTCAGCGCACTCAGCGACGGCACCTATCAGTTGGCCAGCAACCTCGCGCTGCCCCAGGAACTGGAGACCAAGTCGTTCGACGACATCGAGGCGCTCCTGAGCGGGCACTTCACGCCGAAGCGCTGCGGGTTCGCCGAGCGATACCACTTCTACGCGGCGGCGCAGCGGCCGGACGAAGCGCCCGCGCAGTGGGCCGCGCGGCTGAGAGGACTCGCCGCGCACTGCAAGTTCAAGCACGTGGAGGACTCGCTGCTGGACAAGTTCGTGATGGGCCTGCTGCCGGGACACGAGCGGGACAAAGTGTTCGCCATGGACATGGCCGAACTCACGCTGGCGAAGGCGGTCGACCTCGCGGAGAGCGTGCGGTGCGCGCGCGCGGCCGCGGCCACAGGGCCGGCCGGCGGCGCAGGCCCGGGCGCGGGCGGCGGCAGGGACGTCGTGTACAAGTTGGACGATTCGACAAAACAGGGAGCGGTGCGTTCGGATAACAAGAAGTGTTCCGTGTGTGGTCGCACAAATCATGTCTCTCAACAGTGTCGTTTTGCAAATTATAAGTGTGGCAAGTGCAAGGGGAAAGGTCACCTGCGTAAAATGTGCAAAGCTAACGTTAAATACGTGGAGGCGGGCGAGGTGAGCGAGGGCGACGACGGTGAGTTATATAATATTCGTAGTATCGACGGTGCACCGATGACCGATTTAATTACGATCGGTGGGTCGCATGTACGTTTCGAAATCGACAGTGGTTCGGCCGTTACTGTGATATCCGAAAACACCTACAAAACGATCCTCCATAGTGTGCCATTGTCGCGTACGAACAAAAAATTATTAAATTATACGGGCGGTAGTATCGAGTGTGTAGGTATCGCGCGCACGCCGGTGACGTACGCGGGCCGCACGCAGGCGCTCGACGTGTTCGTGGTGCGCGGCGGAGGGCCGCCGCTGCTGGGACGCGATTTCATTTCGATGTTTGGATTGGAATTGTCTTCCACGGCGACTTCTATTAATTTTTGCGAGCGCTTTTCATCTGATAGTGAATTAGTTAAGCGATTAATGACAGAATTTGCAGATGTATTCACGGACAAATTGGGCTGTTTTAATAAATATAAAGTTAAATTGCCGTTAAAAGAAAACGCGAAACCAATTTTTATTAAGGCGAGGCCTGTTGCGTTCGCTCTCAGAGATAAGGTCGACGCAGAAATTGATAGATTAGTGGAGTTAGGTATTTTGGTGCCGATCGAGCATTCGGACTATGCGTCGCCCGTGGTGCCTGTACTAAAGAAAAATGGTTCAGTTCGATTGTGTGCCGACTATTCACAGACAGTGAATAAACAACTGCTGATCGAAACGTATCCTTTACCCACGGTAGAGGAACTTTTTTCAAAATTACATGGCGGTACTCAGTACTCCAAGGTCGACATGTCGATGGCGTACAACCAGTTCCAAATAGATGACCCGCTCAATGTCACCTGTATTAACACGCGTCGTGGTCTTTTCAAGTTCACCAGAATGGTTTTCGGTCTATCGTCAGCCCCAGCCATTTTTCAACGTGCAATTTCATGTGTTCTCGCTGGCTTAGAAGGAGTGCAATGCTTCCTAGATGATATATTAATCACGGCTCAAAATAAGGAAGAACACGTGAAAAGACTACGATTGGTGTTACAGCGACTAAGAGACGCAGGGCTGACCTTACAAGTAGAGAAATGTTCGTTTTTCCAGGACGAAATTACATACCTCGGATACGTAATTAACAAAACTGGTATAAAAAAGTCCCCCGAAAAAGTAAAGGCAATACTAGGTGCCCCTCCCCCCAAAAACTTAACAGAGCTTCAGTCCTTTCTAGGACTTGTCAATTATTATAGGAACTTCGTTCAAGGGGCATCAGCTATACTGTGCCCACTTTACAATTTATTAAAGAAAGGCGTGAAGTGGTCTTGGACAAAAGACCATGAGGCGGCATTTAATAATGTAAAAGGTATTTTAGCTTCTGATAGGGTTTTAGTGCACTTCAACCCTAAAGCTAAACATATTTTAACCGTAGATGCTTCACCGATGGGCTTATCGGCGATTTTATCACAGGTAGATAGGAACGGGTGCGAAAGGCCTATTTCGTATGCGTCGCGAACCTTAAACGCGGCTGAAAAAAATTACTCGCAGATCCAAAAAGAGGCCACGGCCATCGTGTTTGGGGTTAGGCGGTATCATCAATATTTGTACGGAAGGGCCGAGCCTTTCGTGTTAAGATCGGACCATAAGCCACTAATATCAATTTTTGGACAGAGACGCGGCATTCCGGAGGTCTCGGCAAATAGGTTACAACGTTATGCAATGTTTTTAGCTGCGTATAACTATAATATTGAGTACGTTCGCAGCGCAAACAATAGTGCCGACTTTCTGTCTCGCGCGACGCTGCCGCCGCCGAGCGAGCGCGACTGTACGAGCGCGCACGAGTGGCGTACAGACGCGGCCGCGGGCGAGGAGCTAGCGGCATATGTAAACTTTGTGGTAGACGGTACGCTACCGGTCACACTCGATCAGCTGCGCGACGAAACAAAGAGCGACGCGGTTCTATCTCAAGTCGTCCAATACATTAGACATGGATGGCCGCGTAAAGTTAATGAAGCATCTTTAAAACCTTACCACTCGTGTAGATTACAACTGGAATACGAAAAGGGATGTGTAATGCGCGGCCATAAGGTCGTAATTCCGTTGGCTTTACAGGATAAGGTTCTTGCACAAATTCATTCGTCGCATATGGGCATCGTTAAGAGTAAGGCTGAAATCCGAGCAAGATTTTGGTTTCCGGGTGTAGATAAAGCGGTCGAGCGACTGATAGGTGCATGCCAGGTGTGTATTAAGTTGCGTCCGTCGCCCCCCCGCGCGCGGCTCGCGCCCTGGGCCTTCCCACGCGAACCATTTCACAGAATTCACTGTGACTTGCTCGGCCCGATTAATGCACATATGTATTTAGTAATCGTGGACGCACATACGAAATGGGTAGAATGCTACGACATGAAAAATAATACTACTAGTGGCATGGTAATAGCAAAGTTGTATGAGTTTATGTCTCGGTTTGGCATTCCACACTCGTTGGTGAGCGACAATGGCACGTGTTTCACGTCGGGCGAGTTCCAGGAGTTCTGTAAGGTGAACGGTATAGCACACGTGACGTCACCGGTTTACCATCCGGTTAGCAACGGTCAGGCGGAGAGCTATGTTAAGATAGTTAAACGTGGCCTTAAAGGAGCACTGATTACATGTAATAATCAATACGACATGAATATTAAATTGCTTAAGTATTTATTCGATTATCGTAATTCAATTCACACTACGACGGGCTCTTCGCCTGCACAGTTGGTTTTCGGGCGGCAACTAAGGTCGGTGTTAGATTTATGCAACCCGAGCTCACAACCGTCGTCGTCCGCGATCACCGACCTCACTAACACAGTTGAAGGGAAGCAGTCCTTGCAGATTAAACAGTATGGTGGCGTAGTGAGAGCAGAGTACATACCTGGAGATGAAATAAATTACAAGAAATATATTACAAAAGATAAGTTCATATGGATGCGAGGAACGGTGATGGAAAAATTAGGCAAAGTCATGTACTTGATTATGGATTTCTTAGATAATGGGTTAAGAGTGAAGAGACACAAAGACCAGATAATTACATTTGTACCACCTAGCACCGCCGTCGAGCAGGAAAAAACCTCCTCTGGTTCTAGAAGCGTCTACACTCCTAGAATGTTTTCTCTTCCATTCGGACTAAACCTGGCGCAGGTGGAATCGGTGAGCGATAAGGTGGGGGAAGGAGTAGGTGCGCAGCAAAATGAGCAAGCCGTGGAGGCAGCCCCGAGCGCGGGCACGAGCGCGGCCGCGCCGGAGCCCGACGGCGACGCGGGCGACGCGGATACAGGGCCGAACGGAACGACAGGGACCGCCGCAGGTGCGGGGGCACCAGCTACCGACCCACCGGTGGCTATACCACCAAAAATACGATGGACCCGGCGAGAGCGCCAAGATCACAATTATAGATTATAAGAAACTTACGTTATGTCGGTTGTTGGTTAAGGAATTTGGTAAATTAGGTGGAGGGATTGTTATGTATAGAATAAGAAGGTATCTGCGCATACTGATTGAGGGTAGGTTTATATACCAATAAAATTAGTGCGATACGGACTACCGGCGGTTTCACTTGTCCTTTGCAATTGTTCCCTATGTACTGGCTGTACATATCTATCACATAGCAAATACTTTCTCTGTGGGAATCGCGCTCAAGACGTTCAGCTTATGCGCAGCCCAACCTACCGCACATTTGGTTAGGATAGGTCTGATGTTATGAATCTAATTGAGTTTACTACTTCATAGTTAACTCTTTGCTTTATATAATCTAGTGGTGAATGGGTGAATTGTAATTAATTAAGTTACCATCGTCGACTTGGGTGAAAACCTGTAAAGGCGCTGGGATTTTGATCTTTAATGAAATAAATAAATAAATATTATTATTACAAGTATTATTGCAAATATACATAATACATTTATAATGATTTTAAAATGTAGTCAAATAAATTGTTGTATGTAGTATATACTCGTATTCAATTGAAAATGTATTCAACAATATACCTTGTTTATACATTTTTACGTTTGACTGTACTTAGAACAATCGCTGACAAATTGTTGTTGTCAGTGACAATGCTTACATTAACTATAGATGTAATGTTAGGGAGCTGGGGATAGTATAACAAAAATTGCACTCCAAACTCTGATAGTGCAATCTACTTGTCCTAGTACATATCAATGTGATGCTTGTTACAGCTTTTCAACATTCATTTTTGCAGATTTTCGCATTAATGTCGATGGCATACAATTTGAGGACCCTCACATATACACAGTAATATTTTACCATATGTTTTAGTGCAATGTTCAGTGTGCTAATATCTATAGTGTTTTTAGACAAATATTGTATAAAACGTTCACGCAACCAAACTGGTTATTGAATCGTATTTTTAATTTTTCAGTGTATAGTCCGCTTACAAAGTGCAGTTAACTCAGGATGAAGAACTTAAAATAATAATTAGATAATTTGAAATGTTTGTGTTGTATGACTAGAGTCGACGGTCTAATCATAACCAATTCAAGAAGGTGATTGTATTTGAGGTTGAGTAGTTCGATGGAAGTCTAGATATCGGCAGATCGAGTCCGTGATGGAATGATCCTTTATTATATCTAGACTATCCGTATTCTAACGAAAAACTAATAAAATAATCATCGACTTGGGTCTCGGTCACATTATAGACATTGTGAAAGATCTAGTGAAACAAAACAGTTATGTTATACGAATAAGACTATAAAAGTGTGTGTTATGTGATTAGAGTATAGGTCTAACTCTTCCCAACTCGAGAAGGTGGTTGTCTTTGAGGTAGTCAGATGGAGTTCTAGACATTAACAGATCGAGTCCGTGATGGAATGATCCTTTATTATTTCTAGACTATCCGCATTCTGACGAAAAACTAATAAGATAATCATGGACTTGGGTCTCGGTGACTTTATAGACATTCTGAAAGATCTAGTGAAACAAAACAGTTACTTTATAGAACTCTAAACTTTGTGTTGTGTGACAAGAGCAGAGTTCTAAAACCAACCAACTCGAGAAGATGACCGTCCTTGAGGTTGAGTAGTCAGATGGCGTTTTAGACATTGGCATATCGAGTCCATGATGGAATGATCCTTTGTTATTTCTAGACTATTCGCATTCTGACGAAAAAACTAATATGGTAATCATCGACTTGGGTCTCGGTGACTTTATAGACACTCCATCTAGATCGGGGAGTTTTTAGTCCGTAGGTCACTGAGTCACCTTCTCAGTGAAGTCGGGCATGCTATCGCGTACGGGCGCGGTGTATCCATGAGGATTTTCTCCTCGCACGGAAAGCAAAAAAAAAAAAGATCTAGATGTTGTAGTTATGAACTTGTGAATCAATCAGCAGAGAAATTTGGGTATGTTAACATTTTATTTATTTCTATCACCTATATCCTACAACCAACACGTCTGTTAACAGTGTTACGTTAACGAACATGTTCCATAATAGCGTATGCAACGCAAACGATATCCGTTAATCTGCAGACATTCGTAACATTTTTACGATCCCATGAAAATTGTCATACTACGGTAGCGTGTTTTTGGGTTTTTCGAAACGCATGATCATCCGAGCAACGTGAGTGTCAACGAACGTTTGCGAAGGAATGGAATGTGTTTTGAAATGCCCAATAATACCCTACTGAAATAAAATATAATTATATAAAAAGTACTTACTTGGACGCGGTATAATAGCTGTGACTGGCCTCTACCAGTCACAGGTAGAACACCGCGTTCAAGTCGGTCCCATGCCCATGGCCCAAGAGACCCTTTTGTATGGCCATACTTATTCGTTGGCTAAGGTAGGCAAAGAAATAATAAACGCACGAGTTATAGTTGATTGTACGAGTAAATACATATCTACGATTGATTGTGTTCATTCCATTTCATGTTGTTCGAATATTGTTGTTGTGCGAGAAAGTACCTACACAATCGATGCGATTTGTATTTGGAGACTTGAAATTGTTCACCTTTACGAGTTGTAATGTTTATGTTATTCTTGTAGAAAGCTGAAATTAAAACTTGCTCAAATTTTTAAGTGAAAGAAGTTTACGTTACTTTCACAATTACTTGTGAAACATACAGAGGCTTGATAAGAGTAAAAGTGTTATGTTATGTAGCTATAGGTATTTTTAATTGGACCCTTCGCGAATTGGACCATTCGCGAATAGGACAATTCGCGAATTGGACCAAATGCGACGCATCGGTTTTTATACTACGATCGTCGTCGGCTAGTAGCTCAACATACATGGTACATGCCATGCAATATAACAGCATGTAGGTAATAGTGAGTGAGTAATAGCCGTCCGTATGCTAATGCAATGACCGTGTGTCCGCCCGTATAGCTCGAGGGAATGCCAACCGTTCCCAGTTCGCTCGAAACGTGAAATGTAGAACATTTTCATGTCACACAATCGTGGAAACGAATCGGTTATGTAGCTATCTGGATTATTTATAAGTTGCAACTTATGTAAGCGTCAGTTGTACACGGAACGTGACGCACAGGTTGTAATAAACATGCCAATGATTATATTATAGGTGGAGCAGGGAACTCGAATATGCCACAAACGGGTTAGATACGGTCGAAGACAGATACAGGTGTACAGTAGAGTTTTTAAGGTTGAGATTTTCTCAAAAGCTACTTGAGCTATTGCAATAAGTCTTTCACTGTAAAGCGCGGTTTATACTGAAGTGGCGTGGCGCGGACGTATGGCGGAAGCTTGTAGTCAAGAAAACATAATATAAATCTTAATAGTACTGCGAATAGAGTCGTATTTGTCGTAAAGAGAACTGCGTCCGCGCCACTCGGCGACAAACGCCCCTCGCCTCCGCCATGCGCTGGCACGCAATTCTCTTTACGACAAATACGACTCTATTCTCAGTACTATTAAGATTTATATTATGTTTTCTTGACTACAAGCTTCCGCCATACGTCCGCGCCACGCCACTTCAGTATAAACCGCGCCTTAGATACATAAAAGTTAAAACTATGTGCTGTAAAATAATTGTTAAAATAGGTCTAGTAGTTTTTGAGAAAATCTTACCCGGCCCCCTTGTACACTTATCTCTGTCTACGAATGTACCTACGTAGTTTTTGAAGCCCCCGGTCAGATGGAAGGATACCCTGGATGCATAAGGACGAGAATCTGGTTGAGTGGTGTGCCATAGGAGAGGCCTACACTGGATTGACATGGGCTGGTGATGATGCCAGTCATTTGAATATATCAGAATACTGGAAATGAAGAATGGTCATAGGAATGAGCCTCATGACAGAAATCAATGGAGGTATAACCTTAAGGACCTTAAGTCCTTTAAGTGATTCTGAATAAAAATCTATTAATGTGCGACTACTGAAATACTCTTTGCCAGATCTTTGACAACGGGACAGGCACAAGCTTTTTGTCCGTTTCGGAGTATATAATAGGGACATTATTCATGCGACACAGTATTAGCAGAGCAATTGGCATATCGTTAATTATGCATTTGCTGTTCAACTGTTCGTTTTATTAACAATCAGTGCGACAGGTCAATGAATAGTGAATTGGTTTAAACTTAGCTAAAGTAATACTGTGCAGTAACATGAATAGGTCTAGGGAGTAACGAGTCTCCTTTGTAGTTATCTCCACTGCAATGAATCATACTCTCAGACGTCCATTTCTTCTTACGCGGTTTCTTGCACAGAGTAAGAAAGTTTTACTAGCTAGACGCACACAGGTGATGGTGGAAAAGAGAAATATGAAGATGTAAATGATGAATGGTTTATTTCGATGTCAATAGCATAATCGATTAGTCTAGAAATAGATTAGCGAGTTTTTTAAACAATCAATTCACAAATTAAACCAACAAGACGCATTGAACATTGATTGTATACGCGAGACTGCATGGCGATGGAAAAATGAGAATAAAGAGAAATTTGAATTCAAATGTTGAAAGGGGAATGGAAAACGTAGATGGACAGTGCTAATGATAGTCTTTTATGGAAATGAGGATGAAAGGAGTCGACATGAAAGACAGACGATGAGGAATTATTTTCTCATAGTATTTGCCAATCCATCAGCGACAGTGAGTAAGGTTTTTTTGATCCTCGTTTAGATTGGCAGATGCGACACGATATTTTATATAAGTAGGCTACTGCTCATCAAGTGTAACACTTTAGACTTTATAAGTACCTCTCTTATTCTCGGGGTGATAAATAAATAAAGAGTCCTTCAAGGTGCACGGCGGAACGCCAACGGCGACGCGGGCGTGTCGCGGTCACCTTCAAATCGGTCGAAACAGTTGGTCTAAACACCGGCTTCTTTCTTATTTATTATAAGTGTTACTGTGTGATGTGCTGTCAACAGTACGATAGTTACGTCAAAGTCTGTTAATTAATCTGATCTGCTCTGTTGCCTTATCCAGATCAGTATTTAGTCTGACGAATTATAAACGCATGTGCCACATAAACCCCATTAGCGTGCAGGCACGGCAGCTGTCCGACCTAAATAACAATGTAACCAAATTATGCCAAAGTAACAGTATCGGTGTAGTATAGATAGATTCAGGAATCGCCGTAAATCAGTTGAGGTATTGAGGTTATAGGAATCCCGTAGCGGAGATAGTTTTGGTTTTAAGTTTTTGGGAGATAGGTTATTGTGTGCCTGTATCAGTGTCTTATCGACTATTATTTATAATTTTCGCTTGATTTATTGATAACATTGATAATGTGTTGGACATTACATACTTGCAGAAGTATTCTTGCAAGTGGAAATGTGGCCTTACTTGTGCATTTTATTGCCTAAAGAACACAGTAAGAAAGTTGCATTGTTTTTTTACCATCACCATAGATTTACGACGCGACTAATTCGGCACAAAGTTTCTTGAATATCGTGTAGTAGTAGATTCGTGATTAATTTGAATTACAACGATATAGATTCAGATTTTACCAAATGGTGATATGAGCGAGTAATGTCAGCCTTAGTCCATCTATCAGATGCGATCGCTCGGATTTGCGCTCAATTGACCAGCAGCAGTCCTATTTGCGGCGATAGTACGCATTTACTGTACATAAATCTACTGTGAGAATATCGATGGTATCTTTCACCATCGTTCGCTGTGCACTGGCCCCGTTGATAATGGCTATAATGACGCCATTTTTGCTGGCAGCCAAACGTTACTATGAGTTAAGATATTATTTATCGCAAAAGTATTATACAAAGAAGTAGGCATAAACAATTAGTAGTACACAGACAACCTTTGGGTAGAAAAATCAGTGGATGAATAGGTAGCTTGAGATGCAAAATTAAATATCATCGTTGAGTTTATGTAGTAAGGTCGTTCGCTAGCGATTACGTAATAAATAACGATATTTTTATTTTATTTTATCTGTCAGTAAACTTCTCAGCTTATTTCATGTGGATTAAAAATTGTTTTAGTTAAAACTAAAAGCCAATGATGAAAAACATATTGATTTTTTTAAATTAAGTAAATATTGAAAGATATTCAGGACAGGGATCAGTTGGAAAGAGAAGGAAGATACCTTTGCTCAGCAGTGAATTGATTTATAGGTTAAGATAAAAAGGAAATAATGAATAGAGTAAGTAAGAAGAAAAATACAAATGAAATATAAACTGCAGTATTGTCTAGATGTGTGTGGGTATGGTAGTGTGTGTATTAGCTACAAGGTTCATGGTTGGTCGGATTTTTGTTGCACCCCTAGCGATAGCGGCACTGGAATCCATCCAATCTTTCACCTTACACCATTAGGCAGTTGTCCCACCGCCCGGCGAGTAAGCGAGTAAACGTACAAAAGAGACTACATTCCGTGTAAAACAAAAGATATGCATACATTAATAGTTCATCGCCGACTGTTCACACCGCCGCGCCGCGCCGGCGAGTACTCGCTCGGCTATTTTGTCGCCGAGCGAGTACATCCCCATCACTCGGCGACACTCGCCCACTCGCTGAGCTACACTCGCCCACTAGCTACTGGAGAGTGAAGCGAGTGATCGCCCGTCGCTCAGCGACACTCGCTGATAGCTGAGCTACAAAACTATGCTAGCCGCTCGCTGCTCGCCCACTCGTTTTATAGTTGATAGCTTTACTCGCTCATCGCCGGCGGTCGGACAACTGCCTTATTATTGCCATTCGCAGCGGGCGAATTTACTGTAGCAATTCATGGTAGGTGCCACTGTTCCATTCCAGTGCCATCGCGTAAATTGTAATCTCGTTTACGGCCCCGTGTGCCCGGGAAGGTTGAAATACCACCTAATTGGTAATTGGGTTTGAAACTTAAATGAATGAATGTCCAGTGTATTCGTTCGGCTGCCCGTTTGCTTATTTTAAGTTAAATGTTTCCACAGAGAAATTATTTTATGTTATGACACAAACTTGTGCTGTGCCATCGTGAGTTACCAACGTAAGTTAGCTATACCATTCGGGATTGGTGGGATTTTTGTCCTTTACTGCCCTCTTACCATGAACTCTTGTAGCGTAATAATTTCGTACCAAGACGTCCTTAATAAGCTTACTTTAAGGTCGTCATGGTACGAAATAACAAAGTATTATTGAAGTATTCCTGCTATAAGCATAAAAAAAAATTGGTATTTTGTTTCTCAAATGAAAACGCACATTTCACACTATATACCCGTGAGTCTGTCTGAGTTGTCAGAAATATTATTCTTGTAGACAATAAAGGGAAGAAACCGTGATGTCATAATTGCAAAACATATGACCAGACGTAATCTCAGTTTCATTAATAAGCACATTAATACTTAATTCAACAAGTGTAATGTGGGAATATAGATCTAACCGAAATCATTACACCAGATAACATATTCCATTAAGTTTGTTCCTGGCATCTTCTTAAGCCGGTAGATAAGACGCCCTTATCTTTATCATGGCCCTTGAATACCCTGTCGCTGTTAGCCATGAACGTAACTTAAAAGTTATTCCACAGTTTAAGGATCTGTCCCTTATCTAACTCAACTCTAATGAAGTGTGAAAGTGTCCGAACCTACCCTTAAACCACGAAGTGAGGTTAAAGTAGGTTTAAGTTAGAAGTCTCCGACAGGGCCGCGGTAGTTTTCGAAAGATGTACCCGTGGTCCTGTCCATGGTGGCGGAGGCGGAACACCCCAGGAGTTTTAGTTGGTGCGAGTCCAACATAATCACCCGTTCCCCTGGACGGGTGGTATACATTATGTATTTCTCCTGGGCATCAAAAAAAAAAAAAAGGTTTAAGTTAGAAAGGCTTTGGTGACGAATCATCAGTAAGTGGTGTCGCTATCGGATGAGGCGACACCTAGTTAATACTAATGTAGTCGTTTCGGCTAAAATAAAAGCCTAAAGTATGACCAGCGGTAAGTACCTATGTAATAACTTTTAAATCATAGAATAGAATTATCGGTAAGCGGAGATTTAAACGTTTCGATAAACGAATATAATCTATTCTGACGAGCGGCGTGGGAGCATACTATGATTTGTTTACATCGGCCGAGTAGCTCGCGCGATCAGCTGAGCGCGTGACGTACGAGCGCGCTGGCTCACGCGCGTCACTGTGACGTGACGAGCGACTCGCCCACCACACAACCAATCCAATGCCGTCTCGAAACAATTGTCTAGCGCCATGAATCGCAAACAGGCGAGTTGTTAGACTGCCGACCACACACTACTGTCTGCAGCGTGAACATAAACGTGCTGTGAGAAACGTGTTTGTCGCTTTATCTGTTACCGAACTCTAGTAACATGTGTAGATGTCTGTAGTCACATATTATTTATGATGATTTTATGTATTTGGATATCAAATAAAGATTATGAAAAAAGTCGCGATTGAAAATGAATGCATTTCAAATTTTCGCCAATGTCGGTTTCGGAACCAGATACTTTTCTAGTATTTTAGGCGACGATGACTGCTTACTATTAGGGCCACCTAATTTTAGAAACAGTGCTTACAATATGAATTTTGGACAGTTCTAAGAGTGAACTCATGAGTGAGATGTGAGTGCGTGAGACAAGCTCGTCTGCCTTCCCTTTTGTGATTAAAAATCACCAATATTTTTATCTGAAAATCTTCTATTTTCAGCTCTGTTTCTAAAATTCCGAGACAATGTTCGCTCACGAGTTTACTCTTACAATTCAAAATTTCTAACTTCACAAGTTGTAATAGTGAAATTACACTAAGCTCGCGCTCAAAATTGCTTCTGAATAGACAACGGCAGATCATTGGTAACACTTGCAGTACCTACGATTTCAAGTCTTACGACGCAGATAATAAGAACAGTCCAAGTTGTTACACTTCATGTGCTTTGAGTTGTACCTACTTATTATCGAAGATGTAGCAACGACGTGTTCGTAAGGCTGTGGCGGTGCAGAGACCGCAAAATGTTATCGGATATCCGTCGCAGTCGACCGTGAGGACCCGTGGAGCCTTACGTGGGATAATCTATCCTATTTATATAAACGGTATTTAAATATTTTAGAATTAAAACTATAGTGAGCCATTACTACAAATTATTATATATAGACGCGGGCGTGGCACGCTCACCTTGAAAAAGACCGTCGAAATCGGTCGAAACTGTCGGTCTAATTACCGACTTCAAGTGAGTGATATTCGTTTATATATAATAAGCTCAGCAAGTGCCTGAGGGAGGCGACGGGTGACCCTCGTGCTGGCGGCTTTCTCGCGCAGAGGCTGAGCCTAGCCATACAGCGCGGGAATGCCGCCAGCGTGATGGGCACCCTCCCAAGAGGGCCAAGCTTTTTAGAATGTTTTTAGTTAGGTAGTTTTTAAGTTTAGTTTTTAATGTATTTTTAAGTAGTTTAGTTTTATTATATAGTAATTGGTAATTAAATAATTTTCATATTTCTTGTTAGTTTATATTTTTGGCCAATATCAAGCAAAATAACAAATATTATGCATTGATATCTTCCTCCAGGGATAGTACGATGATTCTTCATTCATTATGATGATGTTTACTTCGATTGATCGTGCATTTTCTGAATTCGTTGGTCATAATCATAACCTCTGTACATCAAAACTACAGTTATAATTACTGTGCTAGTAAAAGTCAAATTATAAGTATATGGTACTGCAGCTACGGTAGAAGACATTTTTTTAAATGTGAAGTGACAATAAAATAAGTCAAGATCCAGGGTCACCCCCTCCCTGCTGAGTCATTTGAGGAATCATTGATAAGAGCATGAATCTTCACAAACCCATCTTTTTTGTGCACTACAATAAATATAAATATTCGTGGACATTTTGAACATTAATCACCAAACACCTATTTAATTAGAATATTCATAAAAAAGACACTAATAGCGATTCTTCTTACATAAACCATATTTTAGTACAGGCAACGGTCCAAAGTGTTAGTTGATCTGCATCAAGTAACACTTTGGACCGTTCTCATTATCTGCGTCGTAAGATTTAAAATCGTACTGCAAGTGTTACCATTGATCTGCCGTTGTCCGTACAATAAGTATGGTGATCCGGTAATACCCGACAAACTTTCGTGAAATGGCTTGATACTCGCAGACAAGTTGAAGCTGGCGCGAAAACGTAGGTAACTTATCGTCCTTTGCAACATTGGATTATTAAAATGAGCCAAACTAAGGTCCATAATTCCACCAACTGCGGGCTAGAGTCTACCCGAATTAAATCGCTAAGCTAAATAGTATAGTTGAAGTTCTTTATATTTTCTTTTGTTAGTATTTCATCTACTTGACCTAAAGATAATAACCACGAAACAATTTATGTGAGCACTACCTGTACTATCATAACAACCATGTTACCACATAAAGCAATGAATAAATGAATTATGAATTGTAGCGATTCCAGAATGTGGCATCCTAATTTTAATCGTTTCTAAGCGAGACGTCTCGCTCACTCTTACGCGATGTAGAAAAAGAGTGAGAGTGGTGATAGCGTTTAGGTTTAGGTTAAACTAGCCACGACAGAGTTACACTAATTATACCTGTACCAGTTAATTACAAAATGCAACAAATCCTCTCGCCGCCGCATTTACGTCATGATATACAGGGTGTAACGTAAAGGGTATATGAAGCCGAAGGGAGGGTGTTCGGTATCGGCAACTGAACAACTTTTGTTCTACGACTTTTTGAATAAAAAATAAAAATACATTAACGTCTCCTACAAATTGATCAGCTGACCGGTACGAAATGTATGAAAAGTAAAAAAATAATTCGCGAAAATCGAAAAGTCGTAGAACAAAAGCTGTTCAGTTACCGATACCGAATACCCTCCCTTCGGCTTCATATAGCCTTTACGTTATGTATAAGTGATATACGTACTGTATAAGTGATATTTCTAGTTAACGAAATTCATATTCTACACGTGCGGGTATGATTTTAGCAATTTAGAATTAAACTCGTTAGATATTATCAGATTAAACTTTTAGCTTCAGCGCGGATATTTGATTACGAACAACAAGAAAGTTTGTTTTAAGCAACAAAGTCCTTGTTTTCGTTTCGCTAGCTCGCTGCCATTTTGTGCAAAATAACGAGAAGTAAGCATTAAGAGCCTTCCATGAGCCAACTAGCGCCGCCAATCTTAAAAAAATAATATCTTCCAATATAATCAATTTTATTAAAAAAGCTCTTTACGAAATGTTTATTACGATAAATACTATTTTTTAAATGCTTATTTATAACGTGATTCAACTTCGGTAAGTTGTAGTTCGCATAACTGCGAAGAACGGCCGTTTTTGGCACATTTGTGAACTACAACTTAGCTTGTCGCAATTATGCCATGTATTGTATATTGAAAAATAGTATTCATCCTAATAAACATTTTGTAAATAGCTTTTTTAATAAAATTTATTAAATCTGAAGATATTATTTTTTCAAGATTGGCGGCGCTAGTTGGCTCATGGAAGGCCCTTAAGGCGCTATATGGTTGTCAAAAGCAAGAGTGAGACAGAAGATGCCCCGCAGCGGCGGAATGAAGCACGGCGCAGTGCCTCAATATTCGTATTTTTATGAATTTTGGCAGGGAATTGAAAATACGCCAACAAAATCATTTTTTTTAAACAAGCTCTGGTATTTATAGTACCCTACATTTTGATATATATTTTGTATGAATAACTATTTCGGTTTAGAAATAATGTTCGTTTTAAAAGACATGGAAGGGGTATGTTTGCGATTTTTTTTCTATCGAGCGAAGTTTGTCCAATCGTGTATCGGTATTCATCAGTCTCTAAATATACATCCCAAGATTGCTGTATATTTTTTTCAGACGTTTAATTTTAGTAATTAGTGCCGTAGCCTTCGTAGAAAAACTTCGTGAAAATACGCACATACGAAGCCTTAACTACTAATTTCGAAACTAATTGAGTACCAGTCGGGATGCTAATTAAAAACAATTCACTTGGAAATAAAATGCAACTTGATTTTTAGCCGTTTATCTGGTTTTACTCGTACGTAGCTGGTCTTCTAGTTCTGGTAACATTGTACAATAATTGGTACCTTACGAGTATTTTGTCTACTTGTGTACTTTGTCGTTAATTTAACTTGGAAGAACATTCGCTACCGACCTATATTTGTATACATATATTTGTTTCTATTAGAATAATTGCCACACCATTTTACGTTATAGTTTTGTAGTTAGACAAAAGATACAGTCTGCTTATCAAGTGTATCACATCACATATCCCATCTACGCTATTACGGATTAAATTGCAATGGTTTTGTGTAGGTTGAAGTGCTATCGACTGACCTGAATTCTTTTTATAGTGGATATTCATCATTATAAAATCAGTCATTGTGTATTATTATCTTTTATAACTGTAGCTCTTTGTATAACCATTGTCTTTGTATAGAAAAAAAATTGTCTTTGTTTCCAAACTTACATACGAATGTAGACTATGTTACATCTTTTTTGTATTTCTCTACAATATGTTTAAAGAAAAAATGATTATCTATCTATCTATTCTCATTTATGGGAAAAATTTCAGTATCGCGCGATTCAATTTCCAATTCACTGTAAGATTTTAGAATTTCGTATTCACGAGCCTATTTTTCTATTTGAATAGTAAGTACATTCTACAGTATGTTAGGTAGTATGTATGCGTACATTTTACATAATGTACCACATGTGTCGGTTCGTTTGAACCGCGGCCGAAGCCCCACGTAGCGACGGAATGAGGTCGTGTGTTAGAGCCCCCTTGCCGTGCTACGCTTGCTACTCTCAATGCTTACTTCCATACCTAGGTCGTGCCACATTCTCCTGGAAACAGTACACCATGTAGGGGGAAGCTTTTGACTACATACCATTGACCTACCAACAAAGTTTGTTGTAAAGGCAATGCCTATTTCTGATTAAAAACTCTCAAAGTTTTTGGGCGTAAATGTCAATACCACAGACTACTTACCACATAGACCTGTAACAGGAGGGCATCCGCACATGAGCGCAAAATTGTTTCGCCACACATGTAACCTAGAGTTATTATCGACATGGACGCATCTCTTTAATACGGCATCCCTGTCTTAGTCTTAGCTTAGTCTCTATGCGCTCATCGTTGACAGAATTTTTCGCTTGCATATTTGTACCGATTTCATATATATTGGGTAAGGTTTGTGGTCTATACTGACTGCTATTCGTGAATGTTACTTTGATTCGATGTCAAGCGCTGTTGTTTATCAATCTTGACCCATCAATTTATAATTTTATTCACTTGACAATTTTCTTTTAACAAGTAGTTCGGTTACGTAACACTTCCCAAATGACCGAATTAAACTCTACAAAGGCAAGCGTTTCCTAACACGAACTGCGGCGAATTTATTGGTTTCATTGTTCTCCAACGATTAATTCCACAATTATGGGTCAAGCACCGGTGTTCTTACGACTTCCTGGCAGTGCCAGGTTCGAGTGCCACCGCTTGCTAAATATAAATAGGTATTTGTGTTAGTCATACACTTGCAGTTACACCATGCTGTTGGGGGCGAAAATAGACACCGGCCCGTCGCAGGGCCTTGCCAGTGACAGTTCAAGTTTTCTTTCTCAAATTCTATACCATACCTTCACTAATTTAGGATAGGATTTGAGAAGCATTCGTTATTTTCGTTAATTGATGGTCAACTGTGGAGATAGAATGGAAGTCAGTTGAAAGATAACATAATTACGGACATTTGAATATCAAGTGAGATAGTAAGAAGTCACGTCTTACTAATTCAATACAAATTTCATATTAAGTTTTATTTGGCCAAAAGTGAAAGATACTTAAACCATCAATATCTCCGGTGTTAATTGGAATAAGTATTGAAAAACTAATTTCAGACAATATCTCTTCAGCATAATCACGTGAGTTGATTTATACGATAAATAAAAATAGTAATTACACTATTAAAGGAAAGTAAAACAAGTTTATTTATCACTAATATATAGGTACACAAATATATAAACACATTGTTATAGATAAAATAGGCAATTATATTAAACGAAACTTATTAAAGAACATCTGTCGTTATACCGGGTCAGAGGCAGTAAGAGACCTTCCTGTGGCCAGCCTGAGCGACACTGACAGGTTTGGTCACTAAACCACACGACAAATAAACAAAACAAACATCGCAACTAGGACAAATTGGTAGGACCACGAGGAAACAGCCCGTAGTCTAACAAGCGAGTGATAGTTTGAGAGTAGTTTATTTATAGCAACACGCCAAATGAATTTGTTCCAAGTAAACGAGACTTATGAAGCGTAGAGAGCTCGGTGGCTCAGTGGTTGGGTCAATGGACTTGCAATATGGAGGTCTCAGGTTCGATTCCCAGCTAGGGCAGTCATGTACCAATGAGTTATCCTCGGTTTTTTCGACGGAAAAACTTACGTACATTTACCGAGTGCTCTCAAAAACGATGAAGGAAAACATCGTGATGAAACCTGCATGCCGTAGAAGAAAAAAAAATCTAAGGCATGTGAAATCCGCCAACCCGCACTGGGCCCGCGTGGTGGATTATGGCCCGAGCTCCATCGATGTAAGGGAAGATCTGTGCCCGAGCAGTGGGGCGATATAAATAGACTGATTATGATGATGATGATGAAGCGTTTGGGTAATAACATTCGGAGATATGAATAACTAGCTGTACCCCGCAACTTCGTTTGCGTAGAGTAGGAGGATGGAGGAGATCAGGAGGCAGATCTTCCTTTCTGGATCCTTGTTTCCACATCACATACCGCCATGGCTATCCGCTATCTCCTAGTGAAACTCCCATCAAAATCCCTTCAGTAGTTATGGAGTGATACTTGCACAAAATCACAGACAGAAATTCTAAAAATTAGTGTTTTGGCATCAGTATCGATCCTAAAACACATTACAATTATTCTTTTCAAAAAATATCCAATGTACAGACACAAGTTTTCTACCGTCATATTATATGTATAGATTACGGTCGCGGACAGTTCGTTGGTCGCTCCTGCTCACAGATCATTCAGAACGAAGCCGTTTTCTGTGCCATTTTAACAGGTACACATCAATGTACACCAAGTGTATTTTGGACCATTCTTATTATCAGCATCGTAAGAGAAATCGAGCAAGTGTTACCATTGATCTGCTGTTGTAATTGGTGCCGCAGCTATTTTATCAACAGTCAGTTGCCATGCCACTCACAGATATGGTGCTTGCACCGGGGTCCAGAATGTTGGTAATTGGTTGGAACGTTACTTCAAAAAAGGAATGTCAATATTTTTATAAGCTTTTGTTGTTTTGATATATTTCTTTAGTTTTTATAGTCACCAAATTTCCTCTCTTGTCCTTATTTCTCGTCATCCAGTCCCAGTTCTCACATTTAATGTTGGAAGATATTTCACCCATTCAGACAAAACTTTCTCTGAGCAAAGTAAACGTGCCAGGACAATCGCATCAGATAGTAGAAATGGCAGATATAAAATTAGCACCAATACGTCTCCCTTCTGAATGCTCTGAACTCCTGTCCTAAACATTTTTCCTCGTAAAATCTTTTACAAGCTCCCCTGGGCGCTGTCCGCTTTCTTCTGACGTAACTTTTCGTTGCTTATCATTTTGAAGGTCATGCTATTTGCGGGATTGAAATTAATTTCGTTTCTAGTCCCTCATGTAACGTTTACCGAAAATATTTAAATTCAGTTTGAATGAAAGTGAGAAAGTGAAAAAACAAATACTTTATAATACCGTCTGCTTGCATTACCAAAACTTTAAGAGAAGTATAAATGGAACCCGATTTTTTATTATTATCTTCAAATCTTGAAGGATTCTTAATTCTGCAAACGGATGCGAGCCTATATTTACTTCCATTCATTTTCCTTTCTTATTAATTCTTTGTTGAAGAAACCTTTTCGGGGAAATTACTCCGTAAGGAAGTTTTTCCGCGTAAATAGTGCCAGGCGGTGCCACCCACAAAAAGAATTGGCCCTACTAGGTATTCCTCAATGGATTACATTGCATGAGAGAATCGCTTACAATCGTAGTATGTACCTACATAGTTTCTGTATAGGTACGTATAGGGGTACAAGCTTCATTCAGAAGCTGTTATACCAACGCTGGTTTTCAAACGAAACGGCTTTATGCTAAATGAGGGGTTCGCCCAGTTTAGAGCACGGTCAGAATGCGATCCTACAAGTTAAGTAACGTTGGGCGCGGTCCGAATCAAAATGGATACCCCAGGTATCCATATTTTCATTTAACCCCATCCATTACGCAGTCGATCTCGGTTGTACTTGTTAGTCAGCAGTCGTTCGGCCACGTGGAGTCAGTCCAAAGCATTCTGAACAACTCTGACAATAGGTTTGGCCACTGACCACAAAACAAGAATTTGAAGATTATTTTGAATTGTCAAAATTATGTTCGATACCCACCCATCTATACTAATGTTCGTTACATATTGAAGCTCAGATATACTTCAAGTAGCTCAGCCATCAAGTAAATAAGGAATCCAGTCTCAAAAGCTTTGCATTACGTATTTTTTTCCCCTTAAAAATCCGTTTGAATGCCCTGTGCGTTCATAATTCACCACAAACAGTGTAAAAAGTGTCCGATACGCTGACATTGACACACTTCCCCTCGTGGAGTCCCGCCTCTGGCTCTCGATTTTAGTTATTTTTTCGTTTCGTTCACTTGCTCTCTAAACGGTGTTCAATTGGATTTTGCCGAATTTTTCGTTGGTATTTGTTTTTGTTTACACATTGCCCTATGCACTTTGCGACTCGTCGATTGATTTATTTCGATTTCTATTTACTCATTGCTTACACCAACGAATGTTGAGCGAAAGGGGTAGTTTGCTTTTACTATTTTTTGAAAATGTTTATCTGCATTTGCAAAAAAATTCTTTAGTTTGTTATGTGACATTGTGGGTTTGCGTTTTTTGTTTGGCGAGACTAGTCATTATAAGTAATTAATATATTCTAATTACACTCATATTTGCGGCACCAAAAAATAATAGCAATAATAATTTTAGTGGGGTAAACAAAGGATCGCATGCGAACTTTTTTTGTAAGGACAACAGCAGATAATTGAGTAACACCTGAAGTACGATTTTAAATGTTACGGCGCAGATAATAAGAGCGGCCCATGGTCTAAAGTGTTACACTTGATCTGCTGTTAGCGTACAATATGATCTGCCCACAGAAACTCTACTTATAATTTAAATATATTAGTAGAAAATCAAAAAAATGATAAGACTTTACTGCTCAGAGATATTTCGTCGTTCAAGAAACAACAACATTTTTCGACTTGCGCAGAGGCGTAAAATGAAATCTAAAGCGATATTAACTTTAATATCTTCCACCAACAACATCATGAGAGTAAGCAAGAAATTGCAAAGTATCTTCTGAAAAATTTACGAAAACGACTTACGCAATGCTTTTTCTTTGTAAGAAAATACAATTTATTTTGAGTAATTTCCTATATTCCCTCCACCGAACATCACCTACAAAACGATCCACGGTAACCACCCATTCTTCAACGAGTATGAACACATTGCATTATAGTGTTGCTATTTCATGGTTATCTATTGGCCCATTCCAAAACTCAATCTTTCGGCAAATTTTAAGGAATGAGTTTCAACCTCGCCATCTTTTATTTATGCTGCTCACGCTCAGGTACACACAGATAAAGGACCTGACATCTTATTGTGTACTTTCGGCCCATTTTGCCTTTATAATGGACATAAAAGTTTGCGTCGTCGAGCTTGGGGGAATTTAACGTCTTTAATGCTCTTAATAGTCGTATAACGTCGACTATTCAATTCAGTGATTAATCTCGCGTTGTTTTGGAATTTGTTTACGTTAATTTGGTAGTGTTGGTAGTTCTTGAATTGAGCTTTGAAATACTAGGTACATGTTTGATTCTTAGTTTTTCGTCAGATGCTGAATGTTTTCTAATTAGAGAAAAGTTTAAAATCTCAGAGAATCTCAATATGAAACTACATCCATAAAACCTCAGAGAAATAATGACGGGAGTACGCAAGCGCTGGCGTTCCCCTCTGCCGAGGTACATGCACGAATCGTTCATCGCCGTTTATAAAAACTAGTTGCTGCGACCGGCCGTCATTTTGCTTCCGTACGTATCGCTGAACACAGCTCCCGAAAATGGTTAATTGTGCAGTGGTTTCATGTAAAAGGCGATCAGAAACATCAAATTTTAGAAAAGACGGTGTTTTTGATCACTCATTAGCAATTTAATTATGAATTTATGCTACTAAAACATCATAAAACTCATTTTGTTTTTCAAGTCTAAACGCCGAAAATCTCTTGGTACGAGGATACAAAATCTCTTGGTACGAGGTTGCTTAGAGTAGTGATGGGCAACACGCAAACCAATAAATGAACGAATGAAATGAATGAAGTTTAACTTGAAGTAAAAAATATACATTTTCCCTATACTTATTACTGTTTCATTGCAATGAAACGTTCATTACCATTAGTACCTAAACGGCAGTTCTTTTTGGGGCAACTACTGATGTGGATTGTTGCGGATGGATCAGGCAAATGGAAACTGGGATGAATCGAAATACTATAATAATTAAAATTACAATGAAAATGAAAACCTGTCTCTATTTCTACACACTGACAACTACCTAACTTTATAAAATAAACAAGTGGGTTTTTTTCTATGCCCGCGGAACCAACCAGTCGACAACACGTATGGTATAGGCAGTGCTTCCAGATGCATCTACTGTAATTTTGACTGTTTTACTGTATACTGTAATGATAAAAATACAGTACATGGGTCTACTGTAATTTTTATTTAGGTCATTGTAACTTATTTTGCCTAATTTATGCCCAAAAAGACTTGATTTCTGCAAAAATGTACGAAAACACGAACAAATTATTAATTATTTCCTCGTCTCACTCTTTCTCTCTCCAATTGGGTCGTAGTTCATGTGATTTTTTTTTAAATTCCATTTTTGTTTCTTCAAAATTATCAAGGGATAAAGTAATACATAATGTTTTCTTTCTTTATATACCTTATCCAACGTCTAAAGTACTGTAATTTCATTGTAATATTATTTGGAAATGTACTGTATTTTTTTTAGTCAATCGAAAGGTCACACCGTGACCGTTCAAGGATTATGGATTTATATATTTATGTAGGCTGGATTAGCATATGGATACTTTGTGTTCCGGAAAAAAGTATAGTTCCCTAGGAAAAATGTATTTTGAATAGAACATCTATAACCGAAATTCACGTAGGCAAAGCCGCGAGAAAAGCTAGTACAAACTATTTAAAAGACCAAAAATAATAATCTATAATCAAACTTGGTATATCAATTTCATTCGTTCCTTCACCATTCAATTCAATCGTTCTTTGTACATAGCACATCACTAATTTTTCGTTTGTGGTTGTCGTAAACATTAGTGTAATTACGCCGAAATGTTTATTTGTGTGCGTGTTTTATCTTTGTGTGACGATATTATTTTCGTGTGCGTTTATATGGACGTGGCAAATTTTGTTGCGAGTGTGCAGCAATGTGCAGATGTGTGCTGTACGTGTTTACCTCACCTCCCCCAAAAAGTGGCAGAAAAATATGTACGGCTAAAGATAGGTAAGGCAACTCCCGTCCTTATTTCTCTGAGCATAAAACTGATGAACGTGGTATGCTACAATATTTATCCGTTGTGGATTTACGGCGGTTCTATTAGAATCTTGAATCTTAGTAGGATCCACATCATACCAAGCATACTCCTTTCTTACTTTGTACTCCTCATGCACGTCTACTAAATTCAAAATTGCAGTTGTAGGAAAATGAAACTTTGGTATTTCGGGTAAGTAGGAAAGCAAAGTACGAAGTTTCTACGGCAATGTAAGACGCTAGGCTGTGTGAGGAGGCGAAGTAAATCCTAGGGGATTTTCTCGTACCTTTGAAACATTCCGTGAGACACGGACGCCTCATATTGGAGAGTCCTCCTAGTTTCATACAAGTAAGGCTTATGAGAGTACACTTACCTAATACGTTTTTGGAAGTAAATCCTTAATGAAGTTTTACTTTTGTTCAAGTTTGTCCAAATATAATTTCATCTAGAATTTCTATCGTTTCGATTTTGAAATTGTAACCTCCAAAATCTTCCTTAAATAATTCTTCACCAAACCACTCAATGTTATCGTCTAAATAACAATTTACGCAGAATGAAATTCGTCTTCAGTTATTATAAATGTTTCCTCGACACTGTGCAAAGCTCTTGGTAACAAACAAGTCTTAGCCTGGGAAAAATTATGTCAGAAACACGTGACCACTCCCGGTAAACACGCGATGAAGTTGAGATGATGTTACCATATTTTGTGAGTGCTTTTCGCAATAGACTTTGAAATTCTAAATCGGCAGCTATGGCAACAACGTGACACAGGAGCTAAAGACACCATACTAAGGTGTTTGTTTGAGGTATCCGGGAAAGGGAAGTCTTTCGTTTAGAAATCCGGGTCGTTGAAATTTTATTCTGACAAACCGTTTGCAATTTCGTTCTTTTCAGGCTTATCATGAACAAACCCAATTTAACGCTAAAAGAAACAAACCTATCGCCATGTTTGTTGAAAGCTAAAATCTAGGACTCGGCTATAAAAAGCAAATCAGATTTTCATTTTGCTTTTATTGCCTCGCTACGTTTATTTATGGCCAAAAAGTAGGACGGTCTCGCTGGAATCACCAAGTTTAGCCACATTAGTGCACAGGTTTCCAATATCTGTGAATAGAAGGTTTTGATTAATTGATTTTGGATTGTAATATATCATGAACGTATCTATCTATGTTTAGTGCATATTTACAACACTTAATTGTTATACTTATGTGATCTTAAGGATTTTTATCAGTATCATCAACGTTCTCATTAGAAGAAGTAGGTGCAATGGAAAACACATCAAGTGAAACTTTTGACTTTATTCCGCCATAAGAATTAATATCGCACTCCAAAATTCCATATGTTACCATTGATGTGTTGCCGAGTGTAGCAACTATACTAACGTAATCATCAGCCTTTACGCTTCGTGCGTCGCACAATTGTATGTATGTTGATAAGCGACTTGTCGGCCCAGCTTTAAACGCAACCCGGCTTATCTCTGCAACATACAGTCGAAAGCACAGTTATAGCATTTGGAATTTGTTTCGCTCCTATTGCGTGTACCGTAGGATCTAAAATAGCACTTTCTTTGTTACATTTGATGTGTTATCGACCTTACCACAGAAATGAATGGACGCATTCATGACTATCTGCTCGTATCTACGTTGCCTCTATACTTAGTAAGTGCGTTCATTGTAGCATTACTTGGACCGATTAATGCTTCTGTTGCGATATTTTCTCCAAGAGTAATCACTGTAAAAGGGGCGGTATTAGTATTTAGCAGTTGGGGGAGCTATGTTTATTTAGCAATTGGCAATACGGTTATATTTTTAACTGGTACTCATCTACTTTACGCTAAACACATCTTCACATGACAGGTGACAGTATGTTGCTGCTTTAGCTCTATTAGGTTGCCCTTAATATGGTATTGTACCAAAATTCTTCGATGTGTGAGTCCTATTTTCACATCTTTATGTCACAGCCTTTTGTCATCTCATCAGATAATATGCGTGTTAAATCAAGAGAACGGTTGCGTTTCACTGTGTAAACAGTTTTATTTCACGATGTTAATTTATTCCTATTGTCTGGGGGAGCTGTTTTCGTAGCGCGTTCGGAAGGTGTTGTGTTATCTCTCTGGTGTGGCCATTCATTTCGTAATGTTTGCTCGAACAGGTGTTTCGTGGCTGGGAATATTAAGCCTTGCATTTGGTCGTTCATTTTCATTTAATTTGTTGCGGGAGTGGTCGCCAGTGTTGGCAGGACGTTAATATTGCTTGACTCGATATCGAATTGCACTGGTCCGTATATTGTTGGTGTTTACTTATTTTATATTAGTAAAATCAAAATTTGATATTAATATTTTCAAAATTCCGACATCCCGGTTTCCACTACTAATAAAAGCAAGAGTGTGTTTGTTTACTCATTCATGGTTTTTAACCACTGGACGGTTTTTTAACTTAATTGCACACGTGTGGGTGTATAGTCCATAATATCACATAAGTTACTTTTTATCCCTGTATCGCTGAAACCAAATATCCCCCGAGCGAATACAGCACACGCCATAGTGTTACATGTAGGGGAAGGCAGAGACGACGGACTTCCATCTGCTGCGATCCTGGTATACAACTCTCGCTTAATGAATCTCTTCATGTCCGCTCATCGGTTTGCAGTTATGACTGTATATTGAATAGAAAGTTTGAATGGAAGTTTTGAGAAACGTTTTACCTATACTGATCAAATCAAACCCAACATCACTCCGATCGCCTAATTGATACTACAAATTGGTTGAATCCAAGCTGACGTTTCCCTGTTATTTACCTTTCCTAGTAGAATGATTTCTTTGTAAGCGCAACGTCTCTAATTTATTGCCTTTTACCTGGTACAAAAAATGAATTACATTACCTGACACTTTAAATTGATTACAGTTTAGGCTATTTATCTTGTCAAACAACTAACATAGGTAATTACTTAATTACATGTAGCAAGGAACCGACCACGGAGTTAGCAATGTTCACATCGCAGACTATGCTCTTGCATGTAAATTTTTCGCGTGTCTGCCACTCACTTGTTGTTCAATTCTTTGAACTTTCAATAGGAGTCGAACATATAAAAACAGATGTCTCTTTCTGACGTTGGGGAGTGGAAGTGACAAAGATACCAGCAGGGTTACTCTCACCTCTTATAGCGATCCAGTTTATGTTCCTAAACTGAAACGAATCGCTATTTGCTACAATGACGTTTGACATCATTGTAGCAAATTGTCAGTTTAAGAACCTATGAGAGGTGAGAGTAACCCCGCTGTTATACAAAATATGTTTTAGGCTATCTCTAAAAAAAACTCCATGCTTTTATTAAGATTCATTTCGCCAATTTCACATGTCGTACAATGTTATTGAACCTGCTGCCATGCAATGTAATGAAATGAGACAGCACCAAAACATTTCCTGCCATTGTTTGACAACAGACACGCCAAATAGGGTACGTCAATCGACATGTAAAAGCGTTGCTTTTTATGGGAACTTGCCCCCGAATCCAGTTTTGTTTTATTCTGTATTCACTGTAGGTCGTTGTCTTATCATTTTCATTTGCATCAATGTTTCAGAGATTCTGTTTGGGAATAAAGAATGATTGAGAACATAATAATAATAAAAGAACTTTATTCTCCATAATGTAATTTTATAGGTACTAAAATAAACATAATTGGTGAATGGGTCGAGGCCTCAGCACGGGTGCTTTCAGGCTCCGCCAGAGACTCTTGCTGCCACTTAATGCCTAACAGCCTATGTCTGTACATGGGGGTTCATTGACATCTCGCGTTCATATTTTCTTTTAATACTAAGTACAGTTGAAAACAGAAAAATGTATACAGGGGGTCCCGTTAAGGTTCAGATTTTGTGAAGAACTACTTGACCGTTTGTAGAAAATCTTTCACTAGGAGATAGCAACTTAGAGCGCAGACTATTGTAATCTAAGAGACTACACTAGCATCTTTCGAGCGTCGGTGGACATCTTGTCAGAGCCGCAGCACCGTCACACCAAACGGCGTCCTTCGAGCGTTGTCGTCCTTCACATTTTCCTTTCATTGGACGACAACGCTCGTAAAACATCGTTGGCGTGACAAACATCAGCGTCGTGTCGACGCTTTGCGGACGCTGACAAGACGTCGACGTTCGAAAACGCTAGTCTCTTAGGCTGTTATTCATAAACGTGTTTAAAGTTACGCCATCGTTTAGCCACCCTGTTCATTTCTATCTTAACCATTTTTAACGAAGTGTGAAAAGATAGCAACACGATTCAAAGGAAGTGATGTTTAACTAGGTGTATGAATAACATCATTACACGTTCATGGACAGTGGCGGCATATGCCGTACTTTGAGTATTCGGAAAATGACAGTACGGCGTATGACGTAGTATTTTGATGCATTTAAAAAGACACAACGGCATCTCCCGCGGCGTCGTATACGGTTTTCTTTGTGGAGCGGTCCCACTGTCATTCTGTGTAGAAAATAGGTATGTTAAAGGTTGTAGGTACATTTTTGTCGGTCTTGACACGGTTATGACAGTAGTTCCGAATTGTATGAGAATTTTCACTGTCATTTCGTAATTTCTACTGTCCATGAACGTGTTAAAGAATTTAGAAAAATAACCCCAAATGTTCAACCTTAATGACTGTACACTTTTCTCGACATAACATTAAAGATAAATATAAAATACATTTCTAGAAACACTGGCAGGCATTAGGTACCCTTGGACTTGGGCGTGGGTCGTTGCTCTCGGCGTCGGCATCCCTACTTCCCCCGCGACGGATATTATCGGCCCGGCTCCGACGATAACTATAATGTATTATCGCAAGGGCACGCTAACGGTCCCCGTTGTACAGATAACATTTTCAAATTCACATTTTGGAGCTTTTTAGTGCTTTTGAGGATGTATTTGTAGTCTGTAGTGACTCTGAGGGACACACAGACTTGGATCTATACCGCGGCCCAAATCAAGTGTCTTATTTTGTAAGCAAAACTAATTACCTGTTGTGATGAAACACTGAAGGAACTGATTGTCGAACCTGTTCATCATTGTGAAAATAAAGTGATCCGATCTAATAATGTGAAAATAACTATGTAATAACCACTGAACAGTGTGTATATGTGAAATAACTGTGATATAAGAAAATAATTAAAAATGAAATGACCATAATGTATTATATTAAACTTAAATAATTAAATGTATGTGACGATTTAGGCATAATGTCTGTAATGTTTCATGCATTATGAATGAATAAATGAATTTGAATTTGAACAGCTTAAAATGTTAGTAGGGTAGGGTAGTTTTTGTTTACAAATAAGACACTTGATTTGGGCTTCGGTTTACATTACTGCGTTTATTTATAGTTTATTAAAACTTGGGAAAGTATTGCAATAATGTATCGCATACATACAAAATGAAAACGATAACGAAAACCATGTAAGTCGCTGTCGAATGCAGTGTTATGCCGTTCTCAAAACGATGAAATGATATTCTGAAATGACATGTTGAACAGACACGGCGCTATAACTACGCCATAGTACTGTCGCAGTCACGCACGCACGTCATTGCTTAATATCATGTAGTAGTAAAATATAAAGCTCTGATTTAACCATTGATCTCCTATAAACAACAAGATACACAGTCTGCCCTCTAAAAATGTCCGAGCGCAAAGAAGGTCCAAACGGATTAATGGACCCTCATTTGCTTTATTGGGCATTATTTGGACGTTAACAATCGACCTTATTTGGACTTTTTTTTTTAAATTGTTTCAGTAAGACCTTTGTGTATCTAGTTGTTTATAGGAGATCAATGGATTTAACAGATCTAAATTTTAGATAATCTATTAAAAGTAACCTTTTCGCTATTGATATTTAAGAATCTCCAGGGTAAAGAAGCAGTATGATATACCTAGTGCTCTGAAAGTAACTGTATAATATTCTTTGTACAATATCTCAAAATGTGTTTCACAAATCTCACATTTCATCAGAAAATCTAAACTGTCTCACATAAATTACGTTTTAGGTTGTGTAGTAAAATGCGGATTTACTCGTACGAATCAACCTACACAAAGCCGTTGTAAACTACGTCGTATTACCACCGCGTAGGGTGCTCGTGTGTTACACTGGATGTGCTGTCCACTGTACGTTCTGCAGTGCGCTGCAGCGGGCCGTAAATTATATATCAGATATCTACATCACAAATCTGATTTTCTGTAATCGAAAATGGGAAATATCCGTCGCGCCAATCTGAAATCTACTTCAGGGCATGCAATCCTTCGGTGATTGACTTTTGACACGATATCAACGATATATTTAACACCTCTGATCTAGCTAGGTCTGAAATAGGGCTAGGAAAATTGGAGGCGATCAATCGATTCATATACCTTTATAGATTACAAACTCAAATCAGACAATCTACATTCTACAGAATGAAATTGAAATCATTGACAGTATTTGTTGATTAACAATACTCGTTATATGATTTGGATTAGATAACATTTCGAAAATTTAATTTTTCATAAATATAAGTGCCTACCTACTTACCTATTTATACAACTATTTGTACAACTTATATTTTCTACATACCCTAAATTCATACTAAAATCATAAATAGGTACAAGGTTATTATTACCAATAAATACTCAACATAAAAATAAGGCTCCAAGTCTCAACTCATTGCAAAAACACCCTTCGCGTCAGCTGGTCGTCCGTCAGTGCAAGTTTTTTTTGACTTTATTTCAGGTTCATTAATGCGAACTGAACTAAAAGTGACGAAACTATTTTTTTAACTAAGTTCAAGTTTCAACGACATACATTTCATTCTGTATCTATTGTAACCATGAAACAATTAACATAGTCATTGATTCTAACGAATTCATTTGTTTGTCCTCAGGGCAGTGACGGATCCACGCGACGGGCGGCGCGTGGCCCTCAAGAAGCTGCCCAACGTGTTCCAGTCGCTCGTCTCCTCCAAACGAGTCTTCCGCGAGCTCAAGATGCTGTGCTTCTTCAAACATGAGAACGTTAGTATTGCCATGTACACTACACAACATATAACAGGGATTATAGAGCGGGCATCCTCAAGGCCTTGGCATGAGCCAACTAGCGCCGCCAATCTTATGGTGTCACTTCACATGGCTATTGGTATTCGCTATTGGGTGTTTGTCGTATTTGTCAAATACTTGACGCACATACAAATACGACGAATATTTTGTCAAGCATACCATCCACACATGGCAACTATGAAAAATACGCAAATACTATTCGTATTGTGCCACCATTAAAAATAATATCATACAATATCAATCAATTTTATAAAAAAAGCTACTTATGAAGAAAATCTTTATTACGATAAATACTAATTTACATTATTAATATACAAATAAACCCGTCAGGCCCAGAAAGCTAAATTCCTGAAATGTCGATATTTCATAATGTTGAATTTCCAATATGTTGAATTACACAAACAACGATCAGTATACCTATTTATACTTAGAAATAATAATCGTGCAGTACATATTGATTTAGCATAAAACCTAGCCAATCGACGTAATAAAATTGTCAGTTAAACTTCAAATCTCGCTGATATGCATAATCATTAAATCAACATTATCCTAATGTTGATTTGCGCTGCTTTTGTTAACAAGCGCTAAGCTTTTCCGATAATGAGTGACGTGTCATTTTGGATGACAATGCTTTCGCTACAAACACGCCACAATTGCGTACAATTCCCCGGGTCCAATGCAAATCCACGAATTTCATGAAGCAAGGAACGCCCTATGAAGTAAGCCATATTTACATCACAACACTTGCATGATACATTTTAGCGCTTCTGTCACTCATTGTTTTTATTTTCAATTATTGAAGTTGAATGATGTGTTTCTGACGAATGACAGTGAAGGTGACAACATTGTTGGCGATAAGACCTATCCCCATACAAATATACCTAAGAGACCCCCACACTAGCGTCTTTGGAGCGTTGTCGAATGAGAATGTGAAATTTTCAGCGTTTTCGTCCTTCACATTTTCCTTTCTATGGACGACGCTGCGCGGGCACTGATAAGACGTCGCTGCTCGAAAGACGCTAGTGTTGGAGGTCTCTTAAGTTCTCTCCATAGAGCGTTGCTCGAATTTCTTACTTCATGACGATATACAAGTACTGGCAGATAGGACAAAATGCGAGCAAACCGCTCACATCGCAATGCATGCTGATCGATAAAACGCAGTGAAAATGAATAAATTACTAGTGGGAGCGCACGCTGAATTGTGATTATTTTGTGGTGCTCACGCTACTAAAGATAATAATAGACTGCGGAGACTGTCGTAAATCTTTCAAAGGCACAAAAAGTTCATAAAATCTATAGATAACAACTTATGTACGGTGGAACACAGAGAAAGGTGTAGGTGCAGGAGAGTTTTTAAGGTTGAGATTTTCTCAAAAACTACTTAACCTATTGCAAAAATTCTTTCAATGTTTGATAGCTAAAAGTAAACTATGTAACTGTAAAAGAATTATTAAATTCGGTCCAGTCGTTTTTGATAAAATGAGATTTTCTTAAAATGAGATTACCTTATTGAGGCCCCCTGTATACTTATCTCTGTCTTCGACTGTACCATAGAGATTCCACCTCATAGGCTAGGATATTTATACCCCACAACGTGCCTCTCTATCTGCGCGAGATCGTCGAGGCGTACCTCAGGGGCAGGCGAATCCACTACACGGGCCGAAACCAGAGGGTTTGCGTGAGTCCAGTCAGCTGTGGGGTTCCGCAGGGTTCGGTGCTGGGACCAGTACTGTGGAACCTCGCATATGATGCGGTTTTACGAGTCAGTCTGCCCGACGGCGTCAGTGTCGTATGTTACGCGGATGACACTCTTGTGTTGGCGGAGGGGAGTTCCTTCGAGAGGACCACACAGCTCGCGGAACTCGGGGTGGCTCGCGTCGTCGCTAAAATCCACGAGTTGGGCCTTAGGGTAGCGCCTCATAAGACCGAGGCGTTGTGGTTCTATAAACGCAGGAGGGGCGTGGAACCACCCAACTCGTCGATTCACGTGGGTGACACGGAAGTACACGTGTCCAGATACCTTAAATACCTGGGCCTAACACTGGATAGTCGATGGGGCTTCGAGGAACACTTCGAACGCTTGGTCCCCCGAATCCAGAAGGTAGCGGGTGCTATGCACAGACTGCTACCAAATCTCGGGGGACCACAGGAAGGAGTCCGCCGACTCTATGCGGGGGTGGTGCGATCTATGGCTCTCTACGGGGCGCCCGTTTGGTCACAAAGGCTAACGAGCGTCCAGCGCCTTAGAGCCAAGCTCAACAGCGTCCAGCGTATGATAGCCATTAGGATCGCACGTGGATACCGTACGATATCTTTTGAGGCGGCGACTGTTCTGGCGCGATTTCCGCCTTTGGATATACTGGCGGATATGGACGCAAGAGTATACGAAGAGACCCTAGGCATCCGCCAGAGAGGCGGAATCGATCAGGAAAGAGAACTCGAGGTGTTCCGGCAGCGATCGCGAAGGCGTGTTTTGGAGGTATGGCGTGAGCGGCTTCATGAGCCGCAGAATGCACGCAAACGCACGGTTGCCGCGATCCTGCCAAGTTTTGAGGCATGGCTCCAGCGTGAGGGAGGTAGTGTCACATACCGACTGACTCAGGTACTCACCGGGCATGGATGTTTCGGTGAGTACTTGAACCGGATCCAACGCGAAGCGACGGCACGGTGTCACCATTGCGGAGAGGACCAAGACACCGCACAACACACGCTCGAAGAGTGCCCGGCATGGGACGCCGAGCGGAGTGTCTTGGTCTATCGAATCGGGAGCGACCTGTCACCGGAAGGCGTCATAGCCGCAATGCTGCAGGACGAAGCATCGTGGAAGGCCGTGGTCTCCTTCTGTGAGACCGTTATGGTTCAGAAGGAGACCGCGGAGCGCGATCGAGAGAGGGCCAATCCCAATCGGAGACGGAGACGGCGGGGCGGCGGTAACCCGCGCCCTGTTTTGTCAGCCCTGTAGTCTCGGGCGAAGAATAGAGCTAAGGTATCCCCTGCCTGGCGTAAAAGGCGACTAAAAGGGGACGTCATGGTCGCGGACGGTCAAAGTGGGGGCTCTGACCGTCCATGGCAGAAACGACCACGGGGAAGGTGGCAGTACGCAATGGCCGCGCGCTGCCGCGTCGGGAGGTTCTGGGAGGTGAAGCACACATCTCCCGGGACGGGCCTCGGGCAAGTGCTAGGGGGGCACCGGTGCGTTCCGTAGGAGAACCCGGAGCCCTCCGAACAGCACGAGGTAGGCCATCGAGGGGGTTTTAGTGGGTACAAATCCCACATAACCCGTCCTCCCCCCCAGGAGGTCGGGTATCTTTTAAAATGGTATGGATAATGGAATACTATGGTGGGTGCAAACCAATAATTTAATAATCATTTTCTATGTCACAGTTTTATTATCGAGCGGAACGAGCCTGGTACAATACCTACTTAATACTTCTCTTCTAATTACACTATTTTTTAACAATGATATCTAACCGTAATGTATCTATTTACTATCAAAATGTGAGGGGTCTACGCACGAAGTCGCATGAATTTCTGTCTAGTGTTTTAAGCTGCGAGTTTGACATACTTTGTATAACTGAGTCTTGGCTAAATAGTAACTTCTATAATTCCGAATACTTCGACGATAGATACGATGTATATCGCTGCGATCGACAAAATGTACCTAGCGGTCAGGCGCGGGGCGGCGGGGTGGCGATTGCGGTGAGGCGGGGGCTGCGCGCCGAGCTCCGTGGAGACTTGTGTGCGCCGTCGCCGGCTGAGGAAGTTTGGGTGAGTGTACCACTGCGCGCGCACACGGCCGCCTACGTGACCGCACGGCCCGCCGCCGCCGCCGCCCGCGCCACAGCCCCCCGCCCCGCCACAGCCGAACAGGAGCCCGGGCCTGCGCCCGCGCCTGCTCCCGCATACCTACACATAGTCTGTACCTACATACCGCATAGTGATAGGCATGAACGATTATTAGCCAGTTTTTACGATAGGGTCGGCGCTAACATCGAGTTGCATCCGAATGACCTATTTCTTGTATTGGGTGATTTTAATGTTTCTAATGCCGTTTGGTCTTACGATGAAGTTTTGGACAGTATGAATATCTGTACAAATAATGACAACCTTGCCTGCCTGACAGCCGATTTTATGAATTTCTCTCTACTTTCTCAATATAATTCCGAATTCAATATAAATAACCGACTTCTCGATTTAGTTTTCTGTAATAAATTATGTCATATTTATTCCAGTGAATACCCCCTTACTCCCGAAGATGTTCACCATAAGGCCCTTGTTATCGAAGTAGATTTAGATATACCTATTCCGCTCAGAGATAACGCCACGGCAAGAAAGTTATTTTTTAAATCGGATTTTGAAACAATTAAGGCTGAACTGGCAGCTATTAACTGGGACGAAATATATTCTACTACAGATAATGTAGAAGTTATGACAACTTATTTCTACGATATACTTAACGGGTTGATAGAAAAATACGTACCTACGCGTAGAACATATGGCAGCCATAAGCATCCACCTTGGTATACAACTCCTCTGATTAAAATGGGCAATGAAAAACATAAATTCCATAAAAAATGGAAAAAATATGGAAATCTTAACGATTATCATAAATTCGCGTTACTTAGATCCAGATTCGTCAAAATGGAACACGATTGCTACAGACGTTATTTAGACTTCTCGGAAGAAAAGATCAACACGCACCCTAAATATTTCTGGACATTCATCAAATCAAAAAAATCTGGAAGTGATATACCGGAAAAAATGATTTATCAAGGAAATACTATTTCCGACGGTAAAGCGATATGTGAAGCTTTTAACAACTATTTTCAAAGTGTTTTCATTGCCCAGCCTTTAAGTAACACCTCCCAAACTCATATAATGTGTGGTCAATCTTCCTCTGAGTCTACTGTAGATATTAATTCTGTCTATCTAGATCCCGATAAGGTTCTAAAAGAGTTGCAGCTAGTTAACATAAATAAAAGTGCAGGGTCAGATGGTATACATCCTGTTCTTATATCCAAGTGTGCGGAGCAGATGTTAAAGCCTATATTGTATATTTTTCGAACATCTTTGAAGGCAGGAGTTTTCCCCAGTAATTGGAAAAAAGCATTAATTACACCAATACCCAAATCCGCAAAGAGGGATGTAATTACAGAATATAGGCCTATTTCTAAACTATGTGTGTTTGGTAAAATACTTGAAAAGGTAGTTACAGCCCAGTTGTCATATGCCACCCGACACTATATATCTGAGAAGCAACATGGCTTCATGAAGTCTCGTAGCGTAGAAACCAATATGTTAACCTTTACTGAACACTTGCTGCATGCTATGGACAATAATTGGCAAGTAGATGTCGTGTACACCGACTTCTCAAAAGCATTCGACAAAATAAATCATAATCGTTTAATTTACAAGCTTTGCGAGGCCGGTGTACACGGTAACCTACTTAGATGGGTCGAATCATATATCCGGAATCGGAGTCAGGCTGTCTGCCTAAAAGGATATTCTTCTGAATTTCTTAGCGTACCTTCGGGTGTACCCCAAGGTTCTCATCTGGGACCCCTACTATTCACACTATACATTAATGACCTTGGGTGTAATCTAAACTACACCGATCAATTACTTTACGCCGACGATACAAAGCTGTACAGAGTAGTCAAATCTATTGATGATTGTTATAAAATACAACAAGACTTGACAGCACTGAATGAGTATTGTGCTCGTAATCAACTATTTTTAAATGCCGATAAGTGTCACATTATAACCTATACCCGTAAAAAACATTCAATAAACTATGACTATAAAATTAATAACCTTAGTATAAAGCGCGTTAATACAATTAGAGATCTTGGGATAATCATGGACAGTGAAATGTCATTTAACTCTCATATCGACTCAATTATACAAAGGGCATTTAGGAATCTAGGTTTTATAAACAGAGTAAGTAAACCGTTTAAAAGAACTAGTACCCTGAAAATCCTTTATTTTGCTTTTATTAGATCCATACTAGACTTCGGCTGTGTTGTTTGGAATCCCTATTATAAGGTTCACATTAAAAGGCTTGAAAGGGTTCAAACAAAATTCCTCAAAATCTTAAATTTCCGTAACTTTCGTGTCAGCGCAGATAATGTTGAATCTCTGAATTATTACAAGTTATTATCCCTAGAAAATCGCCGTAAACAATTCGATATAACTACCTTATTCAAAATTGTAAATTCTAAAATTGACTCTGCGCTCCTGTTGTCAAAGGTCTCATTTATTACTCATGCTCGCATACCGGCCCGATCCTCACTTTCCAAGTATGTATTTGTTCCACCTCGTTTCCGAAAAAATTACACTCGTAATAGTTTCATTTCGCGCTCGCTAACGTCTTATGACAAGGAATTTTCTTCCATTGACATTTTCAATGTTTCTCTCAATGTATGTAAAATGGATTTATATCGCAAATTGTCGAATACCCAATGATTTGGCAATTTGCGGTATATATCTAATTAGTAATACTTACATATATACTTACTTATATTTACATGTAAAATTAAATATTTATATTTCGATTATTTTTAAGTAACTTTGTTTCCAAATTTGATATTTGCGCTATCATTTAAAATATTTATGTATAATTCCTTTTCGGCCCTATTTGTCTATTTAAGTTTAGTATACTTTAGCTTATTGTTAATACTTTATTGTAATGACTGTTTGTGGCCAGAATAAAAAAAAATAAAATAAATAAATAAAAATAAAAAAGATTTCCCCCCGTTAACAAAAAAAAAAAAAAAAAGGATATTTATACCCAGCTTTGAGCGTGATCTCGCACTTACTGTCAAAATTGTATGAAAGCTGACAGTTATAAGACCGAACTCATACTCCACTTATACTCAAAACTGTCTGACTATCGGGCTTAGTTCTGCACTCTAGACTGCCTATTTTCTTAATTTTCTTTTGTAGCTTAAATAATCATAATTTATTATTAGTAATAATACTAATAATAATACGTATTTGCGACTGAGCAACGAACCCGTTAAAATTAATCCATATTAGTTTTATGCTTAGCCAAGTTGTTAAATAGTTCATACGTACTTACTAATTTCTCCAGAGAATAAACAAATAAACTGGCAGGTTAATTGAGCTCACTTTATACGAGGAATAAAGTTTCATTTTATGCCCGGTTTAACATAAAGAACAGGACATACTCGTATTTTCATTAAGGTTTTTATGGGACGGGGCTAATTTAACAGGAGCTCGTAAGTAAAGAACAATGGCTAAACTCTGAATCTTATTTACAGGTATTATCGGCGTTAGACATCCTCCAGCCGCCCAGCCTTGACTTCTTCCAGGAAATGTATCCTTTTTTAAATACTTTTAATAGCTAAGTAAAATATTCTAGACTGAGATCCTCATACAAGTTGTCAACACAACGCCATCTACAGGTATAGTTAACAAATGTTGTAAGTGAAAAATGCAATGTATGGGGAAATCGAAGCTATGTTACTTTTTAATTATATTTAAAAGCATTTGCTGTGCATATACATATGCCGATTTTGAGACGCCACTTTAGTTTCGCTAATGAGGGGTTTTCAAAGTTACATTTAAATAAGAAAGAAAGTACCGATAGCCCCGTTAGATGGCACTGACTGGTCTGATGTCAATAGTAAATGCGTTGTTATTGCTTGCAACTTGTGCTTTTCGTATTTCATACCTAGTATTAATTAGTACTGTATTGTTCAAATTACACAAACAAACCAATAAATAATAGATTATTCAGCTGACATATATTTTTTTTTCATGGTGCTGAGTTATTTTTGCGATGATATCGCACTTCGGTGCAACGCCATCTATTATAAACTTAAAAAGCTAGTTTTTTCCCTTACGACTGTCACTTTGAAAACCCCTCATTATTTACAGGAGTAATAAAAGAATGGCATGGGTTTTATAGTTGTACTTACTTCGACGATGTAGGTATAAGCGATTGAAGCAAACAGTTTCGCCGTCGGTGCAGTATTTGTTTTATTTCTCTGCAGTCTTATTGAGTTCGCCAGCTGAACTGTCAGCGCATCGGATACGTAGTTTATCTTTGTTCCAATCTTTATATGCTTATGCATAGTTAAGATTTATAGCGTAGGATTGAAAGGTTCTGTTTCCAGATAGATTTATTGTACATCTATTGTATTTTCTTCAATTAGCTTTACAAGGTGTATAAGATATTTATTGCTGCCACCTACAGAGATACCTTAAGGTGCATTCAAACGACACGAACATAATTATGAGGCATGCTCTACGAATGCCTTGCTGTGCGACATTCTCTGTGACATCCGAGCCGTTACGCTAAATGCACGATCAGGGGCGACTGACAGACAGCCGACATTAGATGCTCAGGCTCTGAGAGTGTTTTAGATGCTCGTCTGTTTTAAAATCTTTTCTCCAAAAATCAGTTTGAAAGCCGAAAGTACCCAGGCTAGGCCATAATATGATATCTATTTAGCATTAGAATGGTTATTAATTATTATTTAGTTCTTGTGGGATAAGTAAGCCCTCTTTTCCCATGCCCATGATTGTACTTTTAACGCCCAAGCTTACGCGACGGCACAGTTTTTAAAAGAAAATTAGCTACATTTTCAGATTTTTCTCCTCTACCACTCCTAAGTTAAAAGCTTTTGCTAGGAACGGTCACTATCAGTAGTCCAGAGGTGGGAATAGAAACTGTTCCACTTGCGCCGCAGTCTCATTCCCGAGCTAGTGGGCTACTGTGACTTTTATGATCTTTTAACGCCCTAGAATAGTATCATGGTAGCATCGATTCGTTACGAATGTATGCTCAAGCTCGGACTACATGCCTCGGAAGTATTTACACCGTCTGTTCTCGCTTTAAGTTAGTAGGGATTACGTTCTATTGTGAGAAGTAGATAGTAATGCCGCGCTTGAACCCACAACACAATTTTATGTTCCAAGTTTTAGAACATTATTCTCATAAATTGATCACCTTGACGCGATTTACTTGTTTCTTAATGTACATGCTATAATTTGCATTGTTTCGGGAAGCGGTGACGCATGGGCTATGTGTGGGCTTGGTCAGAAGTCGGATGCGCGTGCGCTTGTCCTTTATTTGTTTGATTTGCGACGCCTTGACTGTTCCTTGTTTGCTCGTCGCATTACTTTTGTGTTAGAGTGTTTGTGTGCTACAAAGCTCTTTGTTCAAAATCATAATGATGTTTGACATTTGGTACGAGGTTTTAAATCTAGGGATAAGTTAAATCTACGAGAAGTACGTTTATCATTTTAAACAGTTTACCTTTGAGCGCTTAGCTAAATGTACTTTATTTACCATTAGTCGTTGGTAAAAAGATTCGATCGTCAAAAGTCTTTCTATCTATTTGTGGCAAAAGAGAATGAATCTCTTGCTTTCACACTTGCTAAAATGCAAAGAAAATGTTAAATACACAAACAGTTTCAACTCAACTTGAATTTGTTTTTCTCTTATTGTTAATCTTATTTAAGATTAGATGTATGTAGGAACGTATAGTTAGACATAAATCTACTTACCCGTTGTACAAAGAGCTAATTTCACGCGTTCTTATCAAATGTCTCCCCGAACGCTGGATGGGACAATGATAAAGTATCGGGTGTCGATTTCACGGCCTCTAATAAAATGTGACGGCAACTGTTCTGGCAGGCGTCGAGTTGTCAATTGTCACCTGGGCTCCAATTTCGTCATACTTCGATACCGCCTCAATTTATTTCCCTGGACCGCCATATAATATCCACTGAAATAACTGACGCTTTTATGTTTGAAACTTTATATCGCACCCTATTGTAATATTTTATAGCCTCGTATTACTACTTTTTATCTTTGTTTTTATGTGCCGAAGAAATAGGGAGGAAATTTTGATAAAAAAGTCGATTTAGGTGCTCCGCTGAATGTGTTCGCTTTGCCCTGTAAAACATTGTGATAATGTTATACGTTTTTCCTTGAGATCGTTATCAGTGCTTTTAGCAGCATTTCTGTTTACTTTCTGAGTTAGTCAACTTGTGGCAAGTGTTCGTCATCAATAACTATTTCTTCAGCTCGCTATGCTAGGCAGGCGTTTTATATTAAATTTCTATGCTTTCAAAATAAAACAGTATGACATTATTGAGAGTTGAGACGCAATAGGACCATCATAATACAACTAACACCGCGCCCTCTTTGATCTTGAACAACGAATGACAACAATATCTGGATTCAATAGCAGATTTTAGGGGACTTGTCTATAGTAAACCGGCTCTTACACCGCAAAGTTCCATCGCATTTGTAAATCTTCATTTTGACATGCATTGCGTATTTTCTTTATCGTAATGTATCGTGTCCATTTGTCAAAACGACAACGATTACGAAAACAATCGAACTTCGCGGTCAGACCCCTGATTCGCAGAATAACAGTTGTTGTTCAGTTCCGATAAATACTGAACGTTCTCCTTTCGGTTAGCTTTGTTATAGTATATGTTTGGGAACTGCTGCTGAAATTAACACAAAATTAAATTGAATTGAATCATTGTTCACACTAATTCAGTGCAATTATAACCTATATAGAAGTGGCGGGACCGGCGTCAGCTGGCCCAGAAAGCCAGGGACACAATATCGCGTCTGCCCCTCCGACATTTTATTTTATTCCCCTTCAACTTTTATTGAAATTCGAATGGCTCTCGTCCTTCGAGAGCGGTTTCCTCGAAGCGACCGCGGACAAAAGGAAAACACTGCTTCTGTGCAAGAAATTGAAATCAAACTTTGCTTCATTGCAGACTACGGAGTGTAATATCAGCTTGCTTCCTTGGGAGTAGGAACGTAAAGCAAAGGATAACTCTGTGGATATGTGGTACGATAGAGTGCCGTTATGGAGACCCCGGTTCACCATGTATGTTCACTTTGATCCTACGCAAAAAAGCAGATCCATTCTTTAGTTTTGGGTTTTACATTTATCTTTTGTGGCTTCCGAGATAAATTCTAACACATCATATTCTCATGGCCCAAATAGGATTCCCTATGAGTATGTAGGTTCTGGGACATACACAGAATCGTTTTCAAATTACACCCAAACTCGATAAAAGTGTCTTTAACTTAGGTGCAAGGACCTTCCCGATTAGTAATTGAACCCGGTACCTATTGCACGAAGGCAGACGCACTACCTATTAGGCTAGGTCAATGGTTGAAATTATTTCTGTATTTTATTTAATATTCTATGTATTTTAGTTAACATTTTACCTTTGACGACGAAAGCTCGATAACTGGAACTCCAAATGTCAATACGTGCGAGAATAACGTCGTTGTATTTTTAGTGATTTTCTGTGGAAGTCAAAATTACGATTCCGCCCCTGCGACATTTCATCCTCTTCAACTTTTATTGAAATTCGAATGGCCCTCGTCCTCAACGCGATCCGAACGGGAACGAGGCGCCGACAAAAGGAAAACACTCGGTCTCGGCGCGACGAATTGAAGTCAAACTTCGCTTCAATGCAAATACTGGGATAGTTTCACGTTGCTGTCTTTACGATGAAGCTATAAGTAATCTTATCTGCTTCTCTTTATTTATAAAACTCAATGTCTATTTAGATGTCTTGATGCTGTGGCTAATTGTAAGTTACAAATTCTTCCAATCAAGGCTTTAGTCATCAAGCGAGAGCCATCTGGGCCGGCAAGGAGAGCGGTCGTGTCCCTAGACGAGTCCGGCCAGCGCGAAACGGCCCTTTGTCCCAAACAAATTTTTTTGTGCGCTGCGCCGACGCAGTGCCTTCGAATAAACCGTAACCGCTTGGATTACAGTCCAAAACAGCGCAATCTCCTCTCTCCATAGAAAAGTGCAATTTTGTGCAAAAGCTAGTGAAACAGTGGTAATTTTAAGTAATTATATTTCTAAAGTGAGTGAAGTACAAGTTTCATTTGAATATAGTGATTTGGTTAAGTGAATTGGTTAAGTGATTTATTTAAGACACAGTTACATATTATCGAAGCCGGCTGAAACTCTCCTAACAGGCAGGACCTACAAATCGGGTGAGACCGTTTTAATTATACGCATGGTACAGCACTTACACCAACCTAGCTACAAGAACAGCGATCGGAGTTAAGTACCTAGGTACAACGACGGATTTTTGTGCAATTGCAACAGGACATAGGGACACAATCACTACTATTTTTGTAATAATGAATGTATTTTTACGCATTAACAAGGCAATGACAAAGCCACGCCAAGTATACTTAATTTCCAAGAGCAATTTAAGCGTCCCCCAACACTAGAAAAAAACAAGGCAATACGACAAGCTCAAATGAATCTGTCTAGCAGATGTGCGACTTTCTCCGAATTGGCTTGCGTTGCGATGCGACCCTACCATAAAAATAAAAGACAATAGGATACTACCTACGACGCAAGCCATCTAAAACAGACCATTTTGAATATTTTTTTTTTTTGGAATTCCCAAAACTATGCCCGAAGCATTGAGCTATTATTAATATTAGCTCAATGGCCCGAAGGAGAGAAACTTTTGCGTTGCTGTGTAATTTTGGCTAACACTTAGGTTGGTGATTATCTATTCAAGTGTACTTAGTGTCGGTATAGGTGTATAGTGCTTAATTAATTTAACGTTTACCAAAAAATTAAGGACGGTGATACAATCACCGTAACAATACCTACGAAGAGACGCTCAACAACCTTACTGTGCTGAAACAGATGTTATCTACCTATTACAAACCAGTCTCAATATAGACAAAAGAAACAGGTGCAACAGCGTAGCTACTGCAACAAGGCACCCACTAAGAACTCGACGACAGCAGCATCGACAAACACGCGGAGTCCAGAGCGAACAACGACAGCAACGTTCTCGCACAGCGAAACTATTACAACAAACTAAACCACGCCTCTTCGCAACACGATGATACTCAACATAAGATAAGATAAATATATTTTATTGCAACAGGCGGTCATGTCGCTGAGAGCGATCTCTTCCAGATAACCTTCAGGTAGATAATTTATTCTTTTGGAAGAGGCGGCTTACAGTGCAACACGTGGAAAGGAAGAAATATATGGATATAACAACATAATTATGTTATCAGGATTAAGTAGTTTTTAGTGAGTTTAGTTTAGTGATGTGTTTGTGTAAAATATATTAGTGAATTATCCTTGTGACGTCAGGTGCATCGTTTGCTAATATAGTAGTGAAGATATAACTGTGTAATAGAAAATTGCAGAAAGCCAAAACTACTAAATTAAATCAAGGACTCACGAAGTAATGAACAACGGGCCTCGACTGTAAACACACAAACACGTGTGACAAAATGGACAACGCAGGAGCCGCGCGCCCTCTCGCTCATAGGGCAAACTACGAGTATCATAAAAAAGGTACTACCTGCTGGCTGCCGGAGAAATGCCACCCCATACAAGTTGTTATTACGACCAACGAGTCAAAAATAAAGAGTGTGATTTCAATTGGTTCATAGTTCAAAATGTAATGAATCAGACAGCAGATCAAAAACGCAGATTTCGCGGGTGAAGAATGCAAAAAAAACGTCCAAACACACAGCGAACATATCCTAAGACCGCAGCCCCACATTCGTTAAGCAGCCATCATGCATCGCGTGAAAAATACTTCAAGAGGGGGCACTCCATGTCACTTCATCTACTATAATTAAGTACAATCATACTGGAAGAAACTCGCCAGGGACAACCATCAACTAAGGACAGCTGAATACCAAATCTACTAAATACGCGAATCATGGACACTGCGAGACGAATGAAAAAATAATGATTGCCACGTGAATCCTCAGAGCTCCGCCGTCAAGATATAAAAGGAAACCAGAGAAAGAATTCGAAAATAGGCGACCCACGGCAGCACCAGCGGCATCATCATCAACGCTCACACCCATCCCCCCTAATTCCTGCTGGCGCTAGATTGCATAATCCGTTGGCTGTGGTAGCCTGGTTGCGGTTGGGCTACCTTCCTTCCCATCCCAGAGCGTGTCTCCCCCATACACAATCAGTGCCCTCCGGTGCATCTGGATAGTCCTCGGGCTATCCGGGTCAGGCACGACCTGGCTGGAGTGGTGCTATATGTTCATGTTCATGTTCATGTTCAAGGCTTTAGTCATCAAGCTACAACCCAGCGAAATTGTAACATATACTAAACTCGCTAGTCACACCAAATTGGAGGCGTGAGCTTTTATATCGATTATTATAAAATTAATTTGTTTTTTTGTTGCTTTTCGTTTTATACGCAAAGGTCCATACTGTCTCCAGTTTCTCAGTCTGTCTTCAGCGTTAGGTTAGGTACGTGGTAGGTTTTATTTAGGCATGGACACATATGCTCCTCTTTTAAACTCAATATTTACTTGTACGTTAATTCTGAGTCAATAAAATGAATCCTAATGAGATTTCTGAATTCGTCATTTACTTACAATGAATGACCTCGATCTGAAATAACGGAACATGTAAAACACCAAAATATAATAAGACTAATCGCTTTTTTATCGAAACGAAACTGTGTAAAACATTCCTGAAATAATTATATTCGTCTTCCGTTATTAGAGAAACATTAGCTAACGAAACAAATTACCGAAGTTAAACAACAATATTCCAACAAGGATTTGGAGAGGGGAAAGCCCGTAACACCGGAGCCGAAAGAAAAACAGAATCCTAGGAGTTAGCGTCTCGAGTTTCAAACTTTGAAACGAATCACGTATTCAACGTGGAAGTCGCGTCTGTACAGCCAACTGCACATCAATGATACTCGTACCATTTGTATTTTTTTCGTGACTCTTCTTCTATTCATTAACTGTAAATGTCAATACCAGTGCAACAATCTCTTTTCAATCCTGATTCATTCGAACCACACCATTCTTTACGATCTTAGTTCAAGCCCGGTAAGTAGTAGGTATATCTTGCTATAGTATTCTGAGAGGGAAGCGGTGTCAGTTTAGCAGAAACAGTTTTTGACACACCACTTATCGTATAACTTTATTGTTTACTAGCTGTACTCCGCAACTTCGTTTGCGTAGAGGAGGAGGATGGAGGAGATCAGGAGGCAGATCATCCTCTCTGGATCCTTGTTTCCACATCACATACCGCCATGGCTTATAGTCTATGAGCTGTCCGGATATTTCTCCCATCCAAATCCCTTCAGTAGTTATGGCGTGATACTTGCACAAAGTCACAGACAAACAGACAAAAATTCTAAAAATTAGTGTTTTGGCATGAGTATCGATCCTAAAACACATTACAATTATTCTGTTCAAAAAATATCCAATGTACAGACACAACTTTTTTACAGTCTTATTATATGTATAGGTTTGATTTTTGTAATCCTCCCACTTCACTTGGCTATTCGTATTTGCGTATTTGTTATACTTGCCGTGGTTGGTATGTGTGACAAAATATTCGTCCTATTTGCCTATTCGACACACAATATGTTGACAAACATAATACCTATCATATTTCACAAATACGACAAACATTCAATAGCGAATACGAATAGCCAAGTGAAGTGGGAGCATCAGCATGTGTAATTGGTGTATGACAATAAAGTTTTTTTTTTAAATGATGAAAAATTTCTAGCCGTGCGCACAGGACTTGTTCTGTTCCTTTTGTCACGGAATACCAAATTCAAACTTATTTCCAGTTATATTCTTTACTGATCAATCATTCCTTATTCCTATCATATACTGCTCAATAACCGCATTTCCACAGCATTTAATAATTCTACTGAATCTTCTGCCAAACCAAATATACCATAAAAAGTTCTGCTATTACTGGAAATAATAATTAAAGTGTTCCAATGACTTGTTTATTCTCAACGCGCTTCGCGTCCCCATCGTAGCTTTCCATCGCGACGCTTTGTCAGAAATAGAACTAAACTAAGTGCTTCCGCTTAATAAACTGCAGTCCAAGCCTCTTTGTGCGTTACTGCGTTACTCTTTGTGACGTTTGCGGCTTTTACGTAGTTGCGTTTTTTTTTTGCTTCACCTCATTAGTTCGAAATGTTCTTTGTTAATGTGTTGCGTGACAGAGTCTCATTAAATATGAGGAGCTCGAAAATCATACGCGAATTGGCACCTTTATTAATAAGCACTGAACTAAAATTCGAGAACTCATTCATATTTCTCATTTAATGAAACGAGAACATCGAATATTGATAAGGAGACTAAAGAAAAAGGAATTTCAAAAATTAATGTCACTATCTTTTGTAACAATGCCCAATGCAGGCGTCTGGAGACAAAAGAATGAAAATTGGCACTTGCGAGTGTCGAGCGACGATTTGAACTGGCCACCTCTGTGTGTAGTTGCAGAGTTGTGGAAGAATTTCCATTACTTTATATTTTTTACTTTTATTTCGGAGATTTAACTTTTTCGTACCTATGTGTAGTTCAATAAAGTTTACTCAAGCAAACTGATGTTTCAGACCGTTTTCAGACAAACTGTATGGTCATAGTAAATTTTAGATGTACCTAACATACGGTGGTCTTCTTTGATAAAGTGCTTTACAATGTCATTCTATGCGAAATGGAGTCTGTAGGCTATGTAGTAATAGTTTGGCAGAGTATTAAATTTTAATACAATCTGATGAATCTATGAAAGAAAACGCCGCATTTCCTATGTCTTGGTCTTTCCTACGGTTTGCGAGAACTAGTGAAACGTATAAAGTATGTACGTTGTGAATAATTGAGATTGAGAATGATACTGCTCCATATAATTTTTATAGCGTCTTTCTCTCTACTCAACTGCAGTCATGAAAGCATAAACATCATATTAATAAACATGGAGTTTAGGTCCAGTTTCAGTATCCTTGCGCATCTAACTTTGTCCGACGCGTCACTTTGACTAAACACGTACCCTTTTGTCTTCACGCTGCTCGTGTTACCAACGTGCCTTTGTTTTTGTTCCGTGTCCATTCCTTTTGTTGCATTGCTTGGCGCCAGAGATCCAGGCGCGTAGTTAGGCGTCAGTCTAATCTAAAACCTCCCGAAACATAGGTTGGTTTTATTGAGACCATAAATTTTGATGTACGGTCAACATACACGATCCTATTGCAATATAACACGTATTTTCGATGGTTAGAGTGCATATTGTCTGTACATTCTATGCATGTTGCAACTGGGTCGCTGGTCTCTTCAATAACGCATCGCACGGGAGTATTTGTATCACCTAATATCAAAGCGGACTATTCTGGTATTTGTATCACCTAATATCAAAGCGGACTATGCTATTTGTGTTTAATTTATTTATTTAAACTTTTACACATTAGTGTACGAAAGGTGAGCTAATTGTCTTGCGGCATTGTGTTGGTATAAAGTAGACCTTAAGAGCGTTCCATGAGCCAACTAGCGCCGCCAATCTTAAAAAAATCATATCTTCCAATATAATCAATTTTATTAAAAAAGCTACGTTCACATTGTTTATTGCTATAAATATTATTTTTTAAATGCTTATTTGTAACGTGATTCAATGTAGGTAAGTTGTAGTTCACAAATGTGCCAGAAACGGCCGTTTTTCGCAATTATGTGAACTACAACTTACCTACATTGCATCACGTTACAAATAAGCATTTAAAAAATAATATTTATAGCAATAAACAATGTGAACGTAGCTTTTTTAATAAAATTGATTATATTGGAAGATATGATTTTTTTAAGATTGGCGGCGCTAGTTGGCTCATGGAACGCTCTTAATATAGAATCGTAAAAGATCCGAATATGATCCAGATTTCAATATTATCCTCAAGGTTGTCCCTTCTGATAAAAATAGTTTCTCTTTCCTTTATTTTTAGACTTCACTGTCTTTACAAGTTATTGGTTTATTGCCTTCAGATTTAAAATGACCTTTTCCCAAAATGACAGGTATCAAAATGACTACATCCCAAAACGCCCGCTTCGCAGAATGACCGTTTTCCCAAAATGTGTCGTGAGTCTTATTCATTCCGCAACCACATACAACACTCGAACCCCCGCTATGAATATTTAAGTGCATATCTGTTGAGTGTTCCTTTGTCCGATGGTGTGGTATCTCGGTTCGTGCAGCGCAGGCGCATCGTGCGCCCTTGCGCGCGCGCCTCCTAATTAGCGTTCGGCCTGCGGTCTGTTGGCGTGGGCCGGTTGCGTTGGCCATATTTAACCTCGCCGCGTCACGCCTGCCCGTTACACTAACACCAGTAACACCCCAGTCGCTACCTCGACTTGTTCTAGAATTATAATAATAATAAAATACATAAATAATAATAATAGATTTTTCCTTGATAGGTACTTACAAAGATGAAACAGAATTTCTTGAAAGTAAGTTTACAATTTCATAATTATCTATATTCAATTCAATTCAAATACACTTTATTGTACATAAAAGACAAACAATTACAATACAGAAATACAAAACAATATGTACAATTTTGGCGGCCTTATCGCTAAAAGCGATTTCTTCCAGGCAACCAACTGTTGATGGAATTTAACATAGTAAAGTGAAAGAGGTAGAAATACAAGAAGAATAAAATGAAAAATAATTGAAAAACAAATGGTATTTACAAAGAGCAGGAATATACATTATATTTATATAAATAATAATACTATAAATTGTAAATAATAATACAATAAATTATAAATAATAATACAAGAAATTACATACACTACATATACGACATACATATACTACATACTAATTTGTCCTATCATAAATAAATATATTACAAATATTAAAAAAAAAAAGTTTATACATGTGAAAGAAAATACGACAGCAATCAGAGGAATTTAAAGAGAGGAAAATGAGAAAAAAAATATAAAAAAAGGAGAGAGAGAGATAAAGAGAATGAAAAAAAAAAATCAGAGCGAAAGAAAGTGATCCTTAACCTGGCTCCTGAAGACGTGTAGAGATTTTGCTAATCTGATAGATACAGGCAAAGAGTTCCAAAGTCGGATATTCTGACTACAATTTTAATTTATTTCATATGAAAACGATAGCATCCGTACTAATATAAAAAATCTGACTTAATACTAATTGGTGTTGTCTTGGGGAAATCTTCAAAACATCCTCGAAATACATTGTAAATCGACAATACATTATCCGACATTTTGTTATATTGACTCGAAAGAAAGCTATGCCTTGAGTTTTACAGTTTACGCCTCTTCTTGATAAAGGAAATCCCACAAGTCGAGGACGAACACCAACTAAAGTAGTTGAGCCGGGTCGAGAAGTTTCAAATGCTAAGTAATGAGTGTAAGTCATTAATTGGGTTGATTTTTATAGATGTAGTACGTCTGCAAGAGTAGGCAACAAACATCCCCTTGCTTTATTTTGGAAGCCACGAATTGTAGTTTGGAAGCCACTATAATTCACATTGTAAAGAATTTGACAAACCGACTAGCTTGTATGAAGAGATTGATGAATGTAGATGAAACGAGAGTTGTATGCCAGAATCGCAGTGGAAGGTGGAAGTCCATCGTTTCTACCTACCTCTACGGGAAACAGGCTTGAGTTTATGATGATATAAAGAATTCGCCTTAAAATTGACCCGAACGTACAATTCAATCTATTTCCTTAAGTGATTGGACCTAGTGTTAGTAAAATTGATTGAAAGCCAATAGGTCAGCACTGGTCATGCGATTGACAAGCCTGACATCGTTGTTTGGGCATGCACGAATTATGAGCACGTTTAGGATGGTGACCTAGACGTCGATGGAGCAAGCGACTCTTCACTTAATTGGGTTTGGCATTTGCTACTCAAACGGTTGCAAATGATTACACAACTTGAATTGATTTTCTAATTGCAACCATAATAATGAGATAGGTACTTATTGTTAGTAAATTATTTTCTACTGACATATCTCTTTATTTGGGGTAAGAGTAATTATTTGTATAGGTCTTTGAGGGTTCTCTTTTATTCGGCAGATTTTAGGAGAGAGGCTGAGACTTACAATACTGTACTGAATTGTACGAGTATTAGTGTGGACACTTTTGAATATCGGCACTATAATATTTGATATGTTCTGTAATCCTACTTTATAGCATTATACTACATACTAATAGCAAAATATATTCAAGATTTCAATAATGTACAAATGGAAGTCGAAATTGTAAATGCTGTGGTTAGTCTGTAAGTGGCGCATGTATCAGAACATGACTCTGGACTTAATGTTCTGTTCAATATCATATAGCATACTTTATTATGTCCAGTAACTTTAATTAAGTACTATCATCAACTTTTACTGTACCTACTAGTGAAAGAGCATGACTCAACAACACAGGGAATCCTATCCTATTTATGTTTATCTTTTAATTGCTGGATATATCGTGTTGTTGGCAAGCCATATTAAATAAAATAGCATTCGGCTTTCATATAAAATGATTCGCGTGTTCGCAGTCTCCAAACTCTCACTATGTCGTTATGATGAGTCGTTGACGTGTGCGGTGTCGGTGCTCCAACCGATGCGATGTCGGCGAACTATCGTCCTCTCTTTGTTCTGGCACTTGGAGCGACGGAAGCAATGTCAGCGGGGGATTTATTTTCAGTCGTTTAAGCTGCGTTTCCATTAAACGAGTTCTTGCATGCACGTATGACGTCACGTTTGCATGCAACATAGCTGCATTGTGTAGTGCAGATACATCCATATTTAAGTTGGTGTTTGGTAACTTCTTCCACTTATCATCTTCGAGGAAATTTGTTCTGTTGAAATTTTTACAAGTCTCGAGACGGCCTAAGGTTGATTCGAAGGTAGGACAACAGCAGGTCAATGGTAACACTCGCAGTGCGATTTCAGCCCTTACGACGCAGATAATAAATAAGACGGTCCGAAATGTTACACTTGATCTTCTGTTAGTGTAACAAACCCCCTCTGATGAAAAATACCTTAATTTACCAAAATAAAACTCGCAACACTCCAGGCACATGATCGTCTACTAGAACTCTTCATTGCGTAACGTATTAAATATAACCCATGAACTTTTAGAGTTGAGAGATTAAAATATGAGGAACAATAGTTATATGATGTAGCATTCAATCAAATGATTGAATGACAATGCTGAAATAATAAAGAATGTTATTAGAATAAAACAATGCTGAAATAAAATAGCAAAACATTACCTTCAAGCAAGCTTGAAGAGGAGATAGAATTAGATAGGATTTCTAGGATTGGAAAGGAAAGAAATACCATAACAAATAATTTAATATTTGTTTTGGGAAGTGGAGCCCCGTCAACGCCCTACTTCAATGAGGACCAGCCACTTTACCTAATGCCCTCTCCTTGAGTGGATATTGGATCAAAGGTAATATTGACTTCAACGTCACGCTTCGCAAAAAGCAAAGTAACCATTCAATCCAACATATTTGTTAATTTTATAATCATAAATATTAGACAAAGTCCAATGAATGTAAAGGCGTAGCCATCGTTGGAGCTTAAGCTCAATAATATAAAACTAGAGCAAAGCTGTGTGATTCGTTGGAACAACAGCTTATTAAATAGTTGGAGCAACAGCTCAATATGTAGTTGAAGCAACAGCTCAAAATGTAGTTAGAGCAACAGCTCTACTTGTAGTTGGAGCAACAGCTCTACTTGTAGTTGGAGCGATAGCTCAGTATGTGGAACATCAGTTCAATGCATAATTGGAGCAATAGCTCAATATGCAATCGGAGCAATATTATAGCTCTACGTGTCTTTGGAACAATACAGCTCAATATATTAATAGAGCAATGGCTCTTAATGATGTAGGATGGAGCATTAGCTCTACATGTTGTAGGAGCTGCACAGTGGCCCTGTATGAAAAGGAGCAACAGCTCAATATAATAACATAATAGTTGAAATAACAACTGTTTGGAGCATTAACTCATGAATGATATTTTATTTCATCTCAAATTAATAAATTATGACTATAAAATCACAGTTAAGAAAATATGCTAGGTTTGAAATAGTTTTCAGTTCTTAAAATGTGAATTTACTTTTATCTACATTTTGGAAAATAAGGAATTTAAGGATATGAAAGGGAAAATAGAGAAAGAAGGAAATGATAGGTTTCATTACTTAACCTAAAGCATGAGAATGCCCCTCCACCACTTACTTCTATGCCAATTGCTATTTTGCATAAGACTCCGAAGCAACTGACTCAGCCTTTGCTGACAATGTTTGATAATGTATTGGGTTGAACTAATAATTCAACGACTTATTTGCCGAACAAATCGTTGAATAATTAGCCCGAAGTAAGTGTGGGGAAAAGTATATCAGCCGCGTGTATAGTAATATGCGTACAGTCATTATTTCCTCAAATCAGAGCTCTCAAGAAACAGACTACATAGATTGCACGGTTTGAAGGGCCTTACAATTGCATCTGTCCCAGAACAAGCCACTGACTTATGAACATACTCCAGTGAATAAAGCGTAAATCAGTCGAAACCAAGTCAGTTCATTACTAATTTACTATAATTAAAATATAATTCAAATAAACAAACTTAGAAATCTTACGCACTACGCTTATTGCTCTATGTTGTTGAAACTCTTAAGATGATGCTGATTAAGATTATGCTGAGGCTGTTTGATAATGTATGGATTGTACTGATACACATTAACTCGCTGGCTAGACGAGCTACTATATCTCAATACGTTGTACAGTGTGGGGAATAATATGTCAGCTGCGGGTATAGTAAATTGCTTGCTGAAATATATATATAAAAGATCAGCTCTGCGGCAAAGGAAAGCACCGATAGACGTCTGAAGGGAGATCTAACCTTACCGTCCGAACAACGAACATGATCACTTACATAAATATACCTCAGAGTGTTTAGCGCTACAACAGTCTAATCATAGTCAGCGTAGAATTGATTTAAGTTAAATAAATAAATATCTTAGGAATCCCAACTAATATAGTATTATTTACGCCTTTTGCATTTATGCTTTTGCTTCGCTTTATTATCAATACGCCTTATTCTCAATAATACCAATCGGACCATGTAAGTGACTGATGTGCTTGATAACAATGTATTCTTTGAATATTTATCTCAGATGTATAATTCAAATGATCAGCTCTGCGGTAAAGGAAAGCACCGATAGGCGTCTGAGCGAGACCTAACCTTACCGTCCGAACAACGAACACGATCACTTAAATTCCACACCAGAATGTAAATGTAATGTGTATTATGTATGTTCAGTAATAAGTCAATAATAATAATTACATGTAAAGTGTCACTGCCCGCTGACCTATTTTTATAAATGATCAGCTCTGCGGTAAAGGAAAGCACCGATAGGCGTCTGAGCGAGACCTAACCTTACCGTCCGAACAACGAACACGATCACTTATAAACAGTATCAGAATGTTCATCAATTACAGGTCAAATTTGCATTGACTTAGGATCTACTATCACCACAAAAGCTATGTACAATAAATTATGAACATATAGTTCACGAAATCTGCCATCTACTGGAACCAGAGAACTCCTTCTTCCGATGTATGAAGTAATACTATATATTATAAAATTACTGAAATGTAAACACATATTAGCGTTTGCTCGTTCATTGCATCTTCACCTATAACCACGAACACTAACAATTATAATAAATATGCTCAATTCATATAGTAAGAAAATTAAGAATCAATTTAAACCTGTATGATTAAGTGGAAGAAATTGTACTAAATGATTTTAAAAGGTTACCTGCAAATCATAATTAAAATAAACGAACTTACAATAACATTGTAAATAACTCAAATGAGTAAAGTAAAGATCAACATAAAAACATTTTCATCTGCAAAGTAATAAATATCAATTTAAAACTGAAGTGTATAATATCTATCATGCGTTGTCTATCATTGTACAATAAGTGATATATCCCTTTACTATTGTTAAAATATTTACTACAATCACTTATTATGACAATGGACTATACCAGCTTGGTTCTTAACTCTCTCTATGATGAGTAGAATATTATATTAGTAGCTAAACAAGAAAATAATAATTACTGCAAGAAATTAATAGAACCAAGTTAGTGCTAAATAGTACAAAACACAAACCTCCGTCGTCTTCTTTTAATCTTAGGATTATCATACTTAAACCGCTGAAATAAAAATAGTTTGACAGTTTTCTTCTCATAACTCTTGAAATAGCTAAGAACAGTTATTTTCCCTTTACTCAAATAATTATAATTCACTCCCACACCCCCATAATTTTCTAACTTCTAACAAATTATAATAGAGAGTGAATTTACTTACTCACTTACTTATATTTTAGACATACATACATAAATTCTCTTATAAACTCTATGGAATATCGAAGAACTTACTCAGATAATTATAATAAATTCACCCCTATGATATTTTAACTTAACACAAATTATAGCAGAGAGTGAAATTACTTACTCACTTACTTATATTTTAGACACACATACATAAATTCATGCAAACATGCATACATAAATTATTATACAGACAGACGGAATTAATTAATTAATGAAGTTATGTTACACTTCACTATGATGACTTAATTCTTCTTCTCCAATTTATTTAAATGAAACTTCATGTTCTCAACGAACCATACAACACCTACTTACAGTTGAAATTCTTAACGTCTTTTAACAACAATATACACGATAATTCCTAAACAACCGAATGATTGTCAATTGTAGTATTAACTCACTCACTTACTATTTGTAAAATAACTATGTTTATTACTAATAATATAATTCGGTGTCAATAGTTTCTGAGTATTATTTTCTCATTTTCTTTCCTGAAACTCCTAATGTCTAAAGATGCCTTGACAAAGACTTAAGTTCAAAATAAGGGAAACACTTAGGAATCTGATATTATGGATTTTAAAATAGTTACCTTTAAATAATAGCTAACAATTGATAAAGATAAAATATTGACGAGAATGATATCAATCTTCTTTCAATTCAATTATTCAATTGTTTGCAAGTATTTTGTAGAATATTTAAACGTGTAATTGTGTAATATATTTTTGTTATACATACATGCATTATTTTATAATTTAACCTAACATTAATAATTCTATTTTGAATTCTTGATTTATTTTATCCTCTTTTGAGAAATAAATCAATACTCAGATTCTAAATCCTCCACTAATTCCTATTATTCCTTCGATTAACTATTAAAGCATAGTCTCACCGAAAGAATAGAAAACCCAGTGAATTTAAATTGATTTGTAAAGTAAGAGCGTCTCATTACAGAATACACAAGAAAACAACACAAGAAAATAAAATAACTTAAAAATAAATGCTGATGAAACATCTCTCAAATTATAATTATCACAGTTTTAAATAGTAAGTTTTGTCAGACATTTCAACAAGTAGAATCAAATAATTAAAACAAGTTATTTGATTCCATAATTATATCTAAAACTCACGACCTCTGCCGAGACAAATCCTATCTAAAACACAACACAACACTAAACCATATTTTAAATAAATTATTTTACGCGTCGCGAACCTTTTATATTTTAATTTATTCTCTATTTATTTTCATCACTCAACCACTCATCACTTCACTAACTTTCATATTGTAAACTACAAATAAACTAACACTGATAAAATATAATTCAGAGAAATTTAATATCTTCACCTAACAGAACATTTACTGAATTTAATAATTGAACACGCTCTCTATCCGGCTTCAACCTAACCTCAAAATTTCCTTAAGATGCGTACGCGCACCTCATCGTTCCACGATCCCGGCTTGACTGACTCCTCTTCCTTCCAAAATCCCACATTCGTCCACTGCGTCCTCCGTAAATAAGTACAACTCTTTCTAACTCGTTTCTTTAACAAATACACGCTAACTCTCTCGCACTTACGAATCCTTATGGGTTTGGATAACAAAGGAGCCGCTTTTGTTGTTTAAATGTTTCTGTCTCTATTATTTTATAATTCCGTTTCCCTCACTCCTGTGCAGCGGCTTGCCTTTGACTTTTTATCTCACGGTTATTAACGCTAACTATACCTATCAATAATTGACCTTGTGGTCTTGTCATAAAGTTGATTTTAAGTAAACCTAATATTATTTTAATTAGTTCTTAAAAAAAAATATTTGTTGCCGAGTGGCAGAGACGCATTCCATGAAGTCTTACAAAATAAATAAATGAAGCTAGGGTGGGATGTTACATTCACCCCCCAAAATTTCAAAAGGTGTAACCGATTGTAATTTTGCAAACTATTATAATATGAGAACAATTATAAACACCTGTAAACGTCGAACCCCCCAAACCCATTAATCTCTTGATCACCCCCTCAGCTTTAGACTCTATTTCATTCTTTATCTCTTAATAATTCATCTTTTCCGTTACTAAACAAAATATTCAATACTTAACTTTGTAATTTACCTCATCCCGTGATGGATTATCAAGGGATGAGGCTCAATGATAATCTACACATTCTGATCTTTAAACATCCATCATTCTCTACATGCTTACAAACATACACCACTTACACACTCGCACAAGCCCTCACACAAATATACATTCATGCACACACACCCTACTAAACATATTGAAAACATAATATTGAAATAATTCTACCTTTAGTTAAACTTTTGGATATCATATAAATGCTACTGTAACTTTTTCAGTAATTTCTACAATAATTTGAATTTACATAATTACTTTTAACATACTAACTTGTATTTTGACTGTACCCAGTACCTTTAGCTTCGTCTACAAAACTTGTTTCTGTATTTACAATTCTTTCAAAGTCACACGGAACAGTTCCAACCTAGTGTGAACTTCACAAATCACTGAGTCAATGTATAAAAAGGTATGGTAATTAAATAATTTCACTAATCTCTTGAACTTTCGTCTCCCTTCTCAAACGAAACTTTCTATATTTGTTCCTATATTTGCATTTTACCTAATTCCTTAGTCATTCTCTCTCTGACAATCTAATCTAAACTTTCTTATCCTTAAACACCCCCAAGCTAATTAGACTCTTTGACACCGTCTACTCTTGAGAATTCCTATTCACTGATAATTATAATAATTTTTAAAACATTAAACTAAATTACATAAGCTAACTTCTGTTTACACAGCGGCAACTGCTAACTACTATTCTCGTTCGACTTTAAACTAGAAATACTATTACCAAATCTTCATGCTATATTGTTCAAAACTTATTCATTAACTTTTTTACTCACTTTAATAACCGCATCCTTTCAATTCTGACTTACTGTTCCTATAAGAACTACTTTATATTTCCTATCCACACCATTTTCATTCTCATTACCTTTCTCATTTTTGATCTCATCAGACTCTTTCCATTTCACGAACACCAAATTGTGGCCTGAAAGGCCTACATAGTTTAGAATATTACGAGTTATCCTGGTCACGGCACCAAATTGTAACAAACCCCCTCTGAAGAAAAATACCTTAATTTACCAAAATAAAACTCGCAACACTCCAGGCACATGATCGTCTACTAGAACTCTTCATTGCGTAACGTATTAAATATAACCCATGAACTTTTAGAGTTGAGAGATTAAAATATGAGGAACAATAGTTATATGATGTAGCATTCAATCAAATGATTGAATGACAATGCTGAAATAATAAAGAATGTTATTAGAATAAAACAATGCTGAAATAAAATAGCAAAACATTACCTTCAAGCAAGCTTGAAGAGGAGATAGAATTAGATAGGATTTCTAGGATTGGAAAGGAAAGAAATACCATAACAAATAATTTAATATTTGTTTTGGGAAGTGGAGCCCCGTCAACGCCCTACTTCAATGAGGACCAGCCACTTTACCTAATGCCCTCTCCTTGAGTGGATATTGGATCAAAGGTAATATTGACTTCAACGTCACGCTTCGCAAAAAGCAAAGTAACCATTCAATCCAACATATTTGTTAATTTTATAATCATAAATATTAGACAAAGTCCAATGAATGTAAAGGCGTAGCCATCGTTGGAGCTTAAGCTCAATAATATAAAACTAGAGCAAAGCTGTGTGATTCGTTGGAACAACAGCTTATTAAATAGTTGGAGCAACAGCTCAATATGTAGTTGAAGCAACAGCTCAAAATGTAGTTAGAGCAACAGCTCTACTTGTAGTTGGAGCAACAGCTCTACTTGTAGTTGGAGCGATAGCTCAGTATGTGGAACATCAGTTCAATGCATAATTGGAGCAATAGCTCAATATGCAATCGGAGCAATATTATAGCTCTACGTGTCTTTGGAACAATACAGCTCAATATATTAATAGAGCAATGGCTCTTAATGATGTAGGATGGAGCATTAGCTCTACATGTTGTAGGAGCTGCACAGTGGCCCTGTATGAAAAGGAGCAACAGCTCAATATAATAACATAATAGTTGAAATAACAACTGTTTGGAGCATTAACTCATGAATGATATTTTATTTCATCTCAAATTAATAAATTATGACTATAAAATCACAGTTAAGAAAATATGCTAGGTTTGAAATAGTTTTCAGTTCTTAAAATGTGAATTTACTTTTATCTACATTTTGGAAAATAAGGAATTTAAGGATATGAAAGGGAAAATAGAGAAAGAAGGAAATGATAGGTTTCATTACTTAACCTAAAGCATGAGAATGCCCCTCCACCACTTACTTCTATGCCAATTGCTATTTTGCATAAGACTCCGAAGCAACTGACTCAGCCTTTGCTGACAATGTTTGATAATGTATTGGGTTGAACTAATAATTCAACGACTTATTTGCCGAACAAATCGTTGAATAATTAGCCCGAAGTAAGTGTGGGGAAAAGTATATCAGCCGCGTGTATAGTAATATGCGTACAGTCATTATTTCCTCAAATCAGAGCTCTCAAGAAACAGACTACATAGATTGCACGGTTTGAAGGGCCTTACAATTGCATCTGTCCCAGAACAAGCCACTGACTTATGAACATACTCCAGTGAATAAAGCGTAAATCAGTCGAAACCAAGTCAGTTCATTACTAATTTACTATAATTAAAATATAATTCAAATAAACAAACTTAGAAATCTTACGCACTACGCTTATTGCTCTATGTTGTTGAAACTCTTAAGATGATGCTGATTAAGATTATGCTGAGGCTGTTTGATAATGTATGGATTGTACTGATACACATTAACTCGCTGGCTAGACGAGCTACTATATCTCAATACGTTGTACAGTGTGGGGAATAATATGTCAGCTGCGGGTATAGTAAATTGCTTGCTGAAATATATATATAAAAGATCAGCTCTGCGGCAAAGGAAAGCACCGATAGACGTCTGAAGGGAGATCTAACCTTACCGTCCGAACAACGAACATGATCACTTACATAAATATACCTCAGAGTGTTTAGCGCTACAACAGTCTAATCATAGTCAGCGTAGAATTGATTTAAGTTAAATAAATAAATATCTTAGGAATCCCAACTAATATAGTATTATTTACGCCTTTTGCATTTATGCTTTTGCTTCGCTTTATTATCAATACGCCTTATTCTCAATAATACCAATCGGACCATGTAAGTGACTGATGTGCTTGATAACAATGTATTCTTTGAATATTTATCTCAGATGTATAATTCAAATGATCAGCTCTGCGGTAAAGGAAAGCACCGATAGGCGTCTGAGCGAGACCTAACCTTACCGTCCGAACAACGAACACGATCACTTAAATTCCACACCAGAATGTAAATGTAATGTGTATTATGTATGTTCAGTAATAAGTCAATAATAATAATTACATGTAAAGTGTCACTGCCCGCTGACCTATTTTTATAAATGATCAGCTCTGCGGTAAAGGAAAGCACCGATAGGCGTCTGAGCGAGACCTAACCTTACCGTCCGAACAACGAACACGATCACTTATAAACAGTATCAGAATGTTCATCAATTACAGGTCAAATTTGCATTGACTTAGGATCTACTATCACCACAAAAGCTATGTACAATAAATTATGAACATATAGTTCACGAAATCTGCCATCTACTGGAACCAGAGAACTCCTTCTTCCGATGTATGAAGTAATACTATATATTATAAAATTACTGAAATGTAAACACATATTAGCGTTTGCTCGTTCATTGCATCTTCACCTATAACCACGAACACTAACAATTATAATAAATATGCTCAATTCATATAGTAAGAAAATTAAGAATCAATTTAAACCTGTATGATTAAGTGGAAGAAATTGTACTAAATGATTTTAAAAGGTTACCTGCAAATCATAATTAAAATAAACGAACTTACAATAACATTGTAAATAACTCAAATGAGTAAAGTAAAGATCAACATAAAAACATTTTCATCTGCAAAGTAATAAATATCAATTTAAAACTGAAGTGTATAATATCTATCATGCGTTGTCTATCATTGTACAATAAGTGATATATCCCTTTACTATTGTTAAAATATTTACTACAATCACTTATTATGACAATGGACTATACCAGCTTGGTTCTTAACTCTCTCTATGATGAGTAGAATATTATATTAGTAGCTAAACAAGAAAATAATAATTACTGCAAGAAATTAATAGAACCAAGTTAGTGCTAAATAGTACAAAACACAAACCTCCGTCGTCTTCTTTTAATCTTAGGATTATCATACTTAAACCGCTGAAATAAAAATAGTTTGACAGTTTTCTTCTCATAACTCTTGAAATAGCTAAGAACAGTTATTTTCCCTTTACTCAAATAATTATAATTCACTCCCACACCCCCATAATTTTCTAACTTCTAACAAATTATAATAGAGAGTGAATTTACTTACTCACTTACTTATATTTTAGACATACATACATAAATTCTCTTATAAACTCTATGGAATATCGAAGAACTTACTCAGATAATTATAATAAATTCACCCCTATGATATTTTAACTTAACACAAATTATAGCAGAGAGTGAAATTACTTACTCACTTACTTATATTTTAGACACACATACATAAATTCATGCAAACATGCATACATAAATTATTATACAGACAGACGGAATTAATTAATTAATGAAGTTATGTTACACTTCACTATGATGACTTAATTCTTCTTCTCCAATTTATTTAAATGAAACTTCATGTTCTCAACGAACCATACAACACCTACTTACAGTTGAAATTCTTAACGTCTTTTAACAACAATATACACGATAATTCCTAAACAACCGAATGATTGTCAATTGTAGTATTAACTCACTCACTTACTATTTGTAAAATAACTATGTTTATTACTAATAATATAATTCGGTGTCAATAGTTTCTGAGTATTATTTTCTCATTTTCTTTCCTGAAACTCCTAATGTCTAAAGATGCCTTGACAAAGACTTAAGTTCAAAATAAGGGAAACACTTAGGAATCTGATATTATGGATTTTAAAATAGTTACCTTTAAATAATAGCTAACAATTGATAAAGATAAAATATTGACGAGAATGATATCAATCTTCTTTCAATTCAATTATTCAATTGTTTGCAAGTATTTTGTAGAATATTTAAACGTGTAATTGTGTAATATATTTTTATTATACATACATGCATTATTTTATAATTTAACCTAACATTAATAATTCTATTTTGAATTCTTGATTTATTTTATCCTCTTTTGAGAAATAAATCAATACTCAGATTCTAAATCCTCCACTAATTCCTATTATTCCTTCGATTAACTATTAAAGCATAGTCTCACCGAAAGAATAGAAAACCCAGTGAATTTAAATTGATTTGTAAAGTAAGAGCGTCTCATTACAGAATACACAAGAAAACAACACAAGAAAATAAAATAACTTAAAAATAAATGCTGATGAAACATCTCTCAAATTATAATTATCACAGTTTTAAATAGTAAGTTTTGTCAGACATTTCAACAAGTAGAATCAAATAATTAAAACAAGTTATTTGATTCCATAATTATATCTAAAACTCACGACCTCTGCCGAGACAAATCCTATCTAAAACACAACACAACACTAAACCATATTTTAAATAAATTATTTTACGCGTCGCGAACCTTTTATATTTTAATTTATTCTCTATTTATTTTCATCACTCAACCACTCATCACTTCACTAACTTTCATATTGTAAACTACAAATAAACTAACACTGATAAAATATAATTCAGAGAAATTTAATATCTTCACCTAACAGAACATTTACTGAATTTAATAATTGAACACGCTCTCTATCCGGCTTCAACCTAACCTCAAAATTTCCTTAAGATGCGTACGCGCACCTCATCGTTCCACGATCCCGGCTTGACTGACTCCTCTTCCTTCCAAAATCCCACATTCGTCCACTGCGTCCTCCGTAAATAAGTACAACTCTTTCTAACTCGTTTCTTTAACAAATACACGCTAACTCTCTCGCACTTACGAATCCTTATGGGTTTGGATAACAAAGGAGCCGCTTTTGTTGTTTAAATGTTTCTGTCTCTATTATTTTATAATTCCGTTTCCCTCACTCCTGTGCAGCGGCTTGCCTTTGACTTTTTATCTCACGGTTATTAACGCTAACTATACCTATCAATAATTGACCTTGTGGTCTTGTCATAAAGTTGATTTTAAGTAAACCTAATATTATTTTAATTAGTTCTTAAAAAAAAATATTTGTTGCCGAGTGGCAGAGACGCATTCCATGAAGTCTTACAAAATAAATAAATGAAGCTAGGGTGGGATGTTACATTAGCTATACCTTGATAGTTTTCTTCTCATCTCGACGAAGAAAATCCCTGAAGTCAATACATATTTGCGAATAATCATACAAATGTCTACGAATGAAGTTGTTTCGAGTCGTAGAAGTTTTGAGGATCGTCTGAGAATATGGGTGTGCGACCTTCTTTCCCAGTCACTTCATGTATATTTATTATTATCACAAGATAAAGCACTTTGTGTACACTGTTTGGATTACACTACATGCAGGACATACATCAAAATAATGTAGGAAGTTGGCAACGCACTATGGTGCGTCGTTATCGTAAATTCTAATCTAATACTCGTTCGTAGTACGATTTGTAGCACAGTTGGACTCGTATACAAGCACGCAACGACGACGGTTCTACTTGCATAGGTACTTGTGTGAAAAGAATAATTCAATTCTATTGCCGATATAATTTTAATTAGCGTGTTATCAATGAGGAAATATTGATATATCCTTTTAGGCAGATCATAATTTTTAATGCCTTGAATGTGTTGAAATATGATATACCGTTAACAACAATTGTTTTAGTTGAGATCGATCTGACATCCTCAGAGGTTTATCGATCGATAGACTGGCAACTGCCTCAGAAATCTAAGGGTTCTTTTTAGCAACATAAACGCCAGCAGATGGCGCTGGCTGACCAAATTGTATACGAATTCTCGATCCAATTTCTATAATTGTGTGCTCTGATTAGGTACTGGAACTTCATCTTCAAATACACTTATTTTCCGATTATGTAGGTGTGCAATATTTATCTCCAATATTCTGCCCAAAATTAGTAAAATGCTTCCTTTATTTTTCCATTCCAAGTTTCCATGAACAGTAGAAATGACTCCATACGCATAAATGATATCGAATTGAATTAAGTAGGCATTAAAGTCTACCAAATAATACATCCCCAGAACAATAGCTTTTACTTTATTAAAGCTCATTGATGTCGATTCGGTTTTAATTAAAATCGTTTGCGCAAAGAGTTCCCAACAATTTCCCAACCTTTCACCATTTTCAGATATCGTTTATTTGATCTCTCGTTTGACAATTAACTAACGATTGTAAGTTTAGAGTCTATAACATCTTCCTGTGTTTCATTCGAAGATTTCGAAGTTATGTCCGTATCAGTAATTGATTTCTTCAATTTAAATCAAAGGCTCAATACACCATTTGTATCAAGCTGGTTTCTGCAGTAAACTACTTCTTAGTTTTCTTCAGCATAGATATATGTAGATAGATAGGCTTTATAGTCGCTTGGATTGTGTTGATCGGCCGTTTATGACATCGGCAAACGCCCCTGCCGGCATTAACTTGAATTACGTCCCCCACGTCTGCTTTTAATTCGCATCGATTGGACGGGAAGGCCCGCGACTCCCATAGAAAATAACTACCGGCAAATAATTGGATTCAAGATACCCACGTTGAGGCATTAAGTTGTTTAATATTCAGAAACGAATTTAATATTAAAAGTGTAACTAAATATAATGGCAGTTAACTTGAACGAATTAAACAAGAGTTAACAGAGGAACACAACAAAGTATTAAAATAATTCAAATTATTGATTCAAGATAAAAATGTTTTGTTGCCATTACAAACTTATATTTGCAGTTAGTGAGTATGGGGAGTTTTAGTTTATATTACTAAATTACTATGTTAAATTACACGGAACTCTCGGTGCGCGAGTCCGACTCGCACTTAGTAACCCTTTTTAGGGTTCCGTGTCAAAAGGATAAAAAGGCCTATAGGGGATAGGATTACTTTGTTGTCCGTCTGTTTGTCTGTCAAGACCTATATCTCAGAAACCTATGAAATTAATACCAAATACTCAGGTCTGCAACCTCATGCAGCCGTGAAAAAATTAACCTTCTACGTCAACGCAATCAAAAGATATCGTTGTTTATGTCGCATTTTTTCGCATATTTGTATGAAAATGCAAGAAAACCAAAACCTACTTCCCGTTGATCTAGAATCATTAAATTTGGCAAGAATCTAGGTCTTACAGCACAAGTAAAGGAAAAAATCCGAAAACTGTAAATTTAAGGTAACATCACGAAATAATTATTTTTTGTAATTACAAACTTATTTTTACTATTTAAAGTAGATATAAACCACCGTATTGACAGTAATTGACACATTTGGCAGTATACACACGAAGGAATGTCGAAACAGTACAAATTGTACACTTCTGTAATCTCATCCATCAGGATGACGGATAAATCCCACGCAAATTGTGTTTTGTAGTATTCTGCTGAAATGCTTTGAATAACGTGATTTGTTTTGGTGAAAGTGATGTATGTACTTCCCGGCTTTTTGTGTGTTTATACAGTGTGTCGGATAAAAGAAGAGTTATTATAGGTATTCAGTTAGGCGTCGATTGTATTTTATACGTACAGTTATAAAGGAAAAAATTCACGGCGCTCACGTTGCTTCATACAGTCGATATCTTATAGCTGTAGGGTATGTCGCCAAAGTATATTGACACTTTTTATTCTCATCGCTGGCACCTATTCCTTGCAAAGTTGGTAATGTTCGTTAGAAATTAGAATTGAGTTATACAATAACAAATCAAAAAAACCGGCTGCATATCTCATCTCGTGACGTGATAAAGACGAATCTAAAGTAATACTTTGTAAATCAAGCTCCATAATGCCGTTTAGGCTATTGGAGGCCCTGTTGAAACCTACATACAATCGAAAAATATTACCTCCTTTCGGCAGTCGGTTAAAACTTTCAATACCGCTTATTGTGTATGAAAACTGAATCCGGAACACAATTTTTGTTTTAAATATCCGCAAGATTTTCCTTTTCCTCGTCAAATACAATATTCTTCGATGTATAAGGCGATAATAGTTGCTAAGGAAGACTTAGTTGCAACACGAGAAGACCTTGACGACGCCGATGATTTGCCGAGTCCATTTAATCGTGAAGTGAGACGCGGAATTACCAATTAAATCCATACTACTGGTTTAGCATTCATTGATACTGGTTCCAATAGAGTTGAGCGCGTTCAGAGATTAATCGGTTTATATGTATAGTGCCTACGTCTAGAAACCATTGAACCAAGTCTAGTAAAATACCTTTCATTTCACCACGAAAACATTTCTTTCATGTGGCAGAAGCCCCCGTGAAATTGTTCATAGTTTTCAAGTTTATCGTAAGAATTAATAGTTTTCCCCATGATAAAAGGTAGCCCTATGTGTTACTCTGGGATCCTAACGATATCTATGTAAGCAAAATTACGATATACACAGCCGTCAGCCGTTGTGGGACCGTTGATTCTCTAATAAACAATCAAATAGACAAACCGCTTTCGCATTTATATTATTATTGGGATGGGGATAGTGGGATTATATCAAATATAGGTACTTATACTAGCTGTTAGTATTATACCAAGCCAGAACCCTTCAAAGAAGAAATAGTATTGTATTCAAGACAACAAACATCGACTAATAAAGTAGAGAGACTCAATTGCAATCGACAGCAATTCGCGACAGATGCATGGCTGGCACAACCGACGCAGGTGTTGAATTGAAACTTAATTCTATGTTGTGGCATTACCTGGAACCGTGAAACACAAGTTGAAGTACGTCAGGGACGACGTAATCAAATAAATGTCGGGGTGTTTGCATTCCTACATGCGCCCGTATAAAAGGAAAGTTAGTTCCCCGAAAAGGTATTCAGAAGACAGGTCAGGGCGTCCTGGGAACGGAACGCGACACGAGTTTTATGTTTATGCTTTTATGGCCCATCACTGTGACTTTTGAGCTTTTTATTTATACACTAGCAAATGCTCATGCTGTTTCACTCATGTATCAAATCTCCTTGGTAGGTATAAGAACTCATCCGTAGGAAATTAGATGGATGCTGGCCGTAAAGAAAATAAAACGCGATTGACAGTTGTACAAAATGGCGGACTTAATTTAATTGTTGTCATATTTTTTAACTTTCGCGTCCTGTTTGGTCTAACTTGATGATTACTAATAGATGCTGGCCGTAATGGAAATAAAACGCAGCTATAACAATTGTATAAAGTGGCGGACTTAATTTTATTGTCATATTAGATTTGACAAACATTTTATAACTCTCTCCTTCAGTTTGGTATATAGCTTGATGATTTAAATTTTAAAACTTTCCTTGCACGAACCAATCTACTCATTGTCCACTGTATCACTTGTCTTCTACAGATTCAGGAGTTACAAAGAAACATACAGGCACACGTTGAATTTTATAAATGTAAAAAGATCTATCTCGAAAACAGGATCCCAAACGCGTTTAGGTTAATCCTGGATGCCTGCGTGCGTCGACGCCTAGGCATCCAACAGAAATCGTAAATTTTTGTGTGGCCACGTAAAAACGATAGTAAAACTTGTATGGTGCTGTAAAATCTGATACTCACCGTTTTTAAGGTTATGTTCTTGGATAGTAGCTCTTTTTATACTGACTCAAGTATTTCCATTAATACAAGTACAGTCGTGAACTTTAATGTAGATACTTCTGACCAGAGGGTGGGATCTACCGCCGATATAGCGAATCTTACGAACTTTAAAATTCCTTACTTAGTTATTATAATAACGTCATTGCAAATAAGCCTATAGAATTAATTAAGGATATCCGACATCATTTTGGAATGGCGGATTGTTTTTTAATTCGTTTAATTTTCTATTTACTTGAATACTCCAAATATTTTGTCATTGGCGAAATTATCTCTTAAATAAGACTAGAAGCCATTCAAATAAAAATAGGATAGAATTAATTAAAAAATATTATTTGTTTCTGTCTGTGCTGCAATTCGATGTGGAACTTAATACGTTATGCCAAATGCATATTGTAACAACTTCTAAGAAATGCGCTTTAAATTATCGTACACTTTATTCAATTACAGTAATAATAAATGTAGGTATGTGTGTAACGTAACGACAAAGCAAACTCAGTAGATACCTTATCGGGAAACAACAATCCGAACACAGTAAAGTATGCTACAAATGACACTAGAAGTAAAGTATAGGATTGCTTGCATAAAACATTAAACCTGAGTTGTATTTACCGCCTTATGATTAAGGTAGAAGAATCTCAACGTAAATATCCGCTTTTATGCGGTTCCACGACTTCATTAAGCCCTTCGAATGATATAACTTAAAAGTTATGGCTTTATGGCATTCCTGTTTTATTACACACCCTGTTTTATGCTTTGCGTTTGTTCATTTCCCCGAAGGAAAGAAATAGGAGGCGAAACTGATGCTTGCAGAAATACATGTTGACTTTATTCCCACTGCAATTGTAACCATATAGGTTAAGTTAGGAAACTGTCACAAGTCGCAATTAAATATTTACAAGCTTTCCGCCATGTGACAAACTTTCTGCGGTTGTCGAACTTCCTCTGGGAACTTGACGTTTTCCCATGGTAACGTAGCGTTTGTTAATCGGGAACAAATCTATGTATGTGTTTGGTATTCCTCCGTTTGAATGTGAAGGATACTTATACATTGGAAATGTAAAATGCATCCGTCTAGGGAAATGACTAATTATTACTAAACTAACCCTCTTTTTTTCTACTCTTTCATTATTCTGTCATATTGTCATTTTGTGCTCCGCCACGGGTATATTGTAGACGGTCCTTAAATATATGCTACGAGTATCTACTGACTGTTTTATTCCAGTAGGAGCCGAAGAAAAATAACCTAGCGAAATTTAAGCTCTGTGCCATAATTCCAGTCAGCGATTTTCATGCTGAAATGTCAATTTTTGTATGAAAAGAAAATCGTTGACAGGAATTGGTAGTATGTTCTATCCTGAATATATGAAGAGTGGATTTGGTTATGACAAATAATAATTATAAAAATATGACTGAGATGTTTAAGTTTAGGTTGTGGTTTAGGTGTCCGTGCCTCGGAAAGCACATTAATAATATAATAATAATAATAATTTTATTTACGAATGACAATGATTCATTATTTGTTAGTAGAGTCTTATACACTATATTAACTAGCCTAGGACATGCAACGTCACACATTTTTTTACAATACGGCAGTCGTATTTGCCGGCTATCATTTGCAGGATGCTGTTGTCGCTGCGTCGCACTCTGCAGAGCAGAGACGCGCACTTCTTACGCATGATTGCGTGGAACCCGTCAGTGCGCGTCTCCGCGAACATGCCGGACGCGCTGCAGAAGCGAGGCAGCCCCAACAGCATCCTGAAAGCATTATTGTACTGGACTCGCAGGGCATTCAACGATTTCTGAGTATAACTGGCCCAAAGGCTGCTCGTGTAGAATGATTGGCAGTACGCCTTGAACAAAGTCACCTTCACTTCTGATGTGCAACGAGCGAACCTTCGAGCCAGCATATTACTCCTCACCGCTAAAGCCCTGCGCTCCCTTTCAATGTCGGCATCGTCCTTGAGGTCATCGGCGACCACATGGCCTAGGTATTTAAATTGAGTCACTCTTTTCAGTTGAGCGCCATTGAGTGTGATGGGAGGTATCACACTCGGGCATTTACTGCCTGCCTTAAATATCATGAACTCACTTTTCTTCACATTGTACACTAGGCCGTGGGTCACCGCGAACGCCTCGCAGACTGCCAGCAGTTTCCGGACGGCGCTGACCGTCGGAGCCAGCAGCACCATGTCGTCCGCGTAGCTGATATTATTGACGCACACTCCGTCCACGTGACAGCCGACACGCGTGCTGCCTAGTCCGACGATCAGCTCGTTTACATTAAGCATTTGGTCCCGGTTCTTGTCATTCGGCAGCAGTCGTTAGGCCACGTCAGAGGCCTACGGGCGGCCTGAATGACTCTGACAATAGGTTTGGTCACAAAACCACACGAGAAAAGAAAAGAAAGGTGTAGTTCAATGCGAATTACCGCGTTCATGAGAATTTATTTTACAAACTGTAGCCGAAGTGATGCCAAACAGACTTGATTTATCGCATATTTCTCAGATCGGTAAATGTCGATCAGGGCCGAGTTTTACCTAAAAATATGTGTATTGTAACTAATTTGCTATTCAGAGGGTAGCTCAGGTCGTAGCTTACTGTGCAGGTTGTTGAGATAGGGCGGGGGGCGCGGGTGACCCTTCTCGTTAATGTATTCTGGCAATTTCGCTAACGCTCGCCGCGCCGGGGCCAACCCGGATAGGCCTGGGATTAAATTTGTACCCTTCTGTTTATCATTACTTTTTTGTTACTTACTTATCTTGTCACTCTAACAAATTGTCGTGACTTTTTTCCGGTCAAATCTATTTTTGGTTTAATTTCTCAGCTTTGCCTTTCAGACACTTTTGATCTAAAGTTATTTGTCCTTGGTGATTGTAATTTTAACTTGTACACGAATCGTTTTTGATTTCTTAATTATAACTTCAGTTAAATTTCCTTTTGATTCACTGAAAGCTCTCTTTGATAGGAATCTTTAAGATTTAAGTTACTTATAATTTATAAATGGCCTTTGGAATCGCTTGAAATATTATACTTCATCATTTGTTCAATTGTCTAAGAAATGATATATTGAAACTAGTATCACATCCTATTCCGTAAACGTTCTCTCGTTTCCCCGGCGCGTAACGACTTCCTCTTCTAGTCCGACCTTTGTCTATACTTCGAGCTCCGATATTACATCCGATGATCAAGGAAAACTATGAAAAGGATAATATTCAATCATCGATTACGGGACAGGACATTTTCACATAAATTTGTTCTTTTTCCAAAGTTGCTCTGCGCTCAAGTAAGGGCGCTTCGTTCTTTGACAGTTTCTTAAGCTTTTTCTCTATTTCCTAATCTATCGTCGTCTCTATAAAAGGCTTTATAAAACTTATAAAGTCTGTAGGCGACGATGGTTTTGCTTGTAACATCAGGAGGCTAATTATTGTTCTTTATCTAGATCCCTTTAAATAGCAGTGTGGTGATTTAATACTTTAGTGTGTCATCAATATTTTACCACAAGTTTTTGTCACTGATTGACTGATCGAGTTACGCAATAGTTTTTGCGAGTTATCCAATTTTCTTCCTGATTGCATACATCCTAACAAAACTAATAAGGTTTGGTGATTATTCCTTATGTTGTTAGTTTTTCGGAGCATAAACAGAATTATTTATATAGGTATGGAGGGTACAATTAGAATATGGTATAGTTGTTGTGATCTGGGTATTCCATAATTTATTCGCGCTACAAGCGACAACACATCAATGGTAACACTTGTATGAATTCAAATTCTAATGACACAGACAATAAGAACATTCCAAAGTGTTACATTTGTCGTGCTCTCACTGTACCATAAACCTATGGGATAGGAAAGGCGGATTACATTTGCAAATTGGGACATAATTTTAAAGGGAATAGCTTATCCGGTACTTGGCACAGAATAGCTTCTTGGCGTTTCGGCTGTTAGAGATGTTGGCTGTAGTCTGGATATGTCAGCTGCTTCGAAAGCTTATGCTATAGGACCAAAAAAGCTCGTTTCCGCAGTCTCGACAGTGTATATGTCGTGGTCAGATCGTTAAATTGAGCATTTCATGAAATCGTCAGTCATTTCATGAAATGGTGGCATTTCATGAAATCGTTATGTTGTGCTGGGCATATCGTTTAAACGTCAACGTTCGTCGATTTGTCCAACGACGTTTGGTCAGATCATTAATGTAGGGTGCCCATTAAGGATGTAAGTAATAATAATTCAAAATATACTTATTACGAACTTATTTATTGTTCTAGTCAGTACCAAATTAAAAAAATATATATGTTACAAAATTCTTACAAGCATTTCAAACCAATTGTCCACTGGAATTAAATATACGAAATATTCATATTGAACACATTAAAAGGACAATAAAGATGTTTTTATTAATATTTTTATTATTATATTTATTACCTACCTAATAAAATAAGTACAAAATTGTATTATAATTTATTATAGAACGTTAAAACGTTGCGTTTCACATACGGTATACCTTTATGAAATTCCGTTAGTATTTCAAAATATTTCTCCATCGTAATTATACGAATAGTAGGATCATCAATGCATTTCTTCTTGTATAGGTATTAAAAACTTGTAATTCCAGTTTTTACATGATGTAATATTTTGTAATCCAGTAAATTATAGTCCGTCGACTTTCGTTGCCTGGTCACCCTACTTTCCTTTATTTGTTGTATAACCTAAAAATGAAAATTATGTACGTTAAATTTCTAGGATTCAATTATTAAAAGTAAATAAGTACATTTTAGATACTTAGATGAGATTTTAAAAGGATATAAACTAAATATTGTCATTTAAATAGGTACTAACCTGTGAAATGTATTCCCAAGATTTTTTTTGTAAATTGAGGTTGGTTTTTGCGTGACTGTCATAAAATTCACACTATTTTGTATAGTAACACTTATTCAAGTTTCCAACACACTTTCTATTATCTCTTTATATAATTTGCACATTTTTATTCACTTTTCAACTCAGCTTTTCAACATGAATCCGCATTATTTACTTACGCACACAAACATAAACAATGACAAAGCGCGCTCTCAGCGCCTCTAGCGGTAGTTTTTGCCATTTTTCTACGATATGGTCAATTGTGTTTGGTCATATCATGAAATAGCCGTGCGTTTGTTGGACATATCGTAAAACGTTTTCTATTCATTGATCTGGCCAAACTATTTCATGAAATGACCAATAGACATTTGACGATTTCGTGAAATGCCACCATTTCATGAAATGGTCGACTATTTCATGAAATGTTCAATTTAACGATATGACCACGACATATATAGTTTCACGAACGACTCTTATTGCGTGACTTTATTAGATACATCAGATTAGGAAGAAACAGACACATGTAAATAGTGCCCGGTGTACGCGTGACAAGTGTTTTTAGAACTTGGCCTGTGCATTGCCGTGCGGCAGATATGCCAAATTATTATCTCCATCTAATGTACTTAAAAATCGAATGCAGCGTTATTTAACATTCACACTGAATCCGGTTTTATCATCCTGCTCCATTTAGGTACAGTCGACTTCAATGCAATACTTAGGAACTTTACGGGACGATAGATCGAGACGATTGCAATGGTTTTGCGTAGATTAATGTGACGTCGAGAACGAACTTTTCATTATAAAATAAAGTTACAGAAGTCCTAATGAATGATGTTACGATTTCGTTTTAAGCCTATATCGATTGAGATAGGTCTTCTTACATCGGTTGTTAGTTGAAATATAGAGGAGTAGGGTATAGGTGCTGGCGTAGGCCCTCGTTCGGCTCGATGACGTCTTGGAATCTTGCCCGCTGGGCTTGATAACCCAGCGTATTGCGGCTTCCACGACCCTTAAGATTTTATCCCTTCGATTTTAATGAATACAGCTTGTCTTGCATTAAACTGTCTTTACTATTATCTTGTTTGTTTATTCATCCTACTAATATTATAAACGCGCAAGTTTCTATGGATTTTTATGGTTTGTTGCTCTTTCACGCAAAAACTATTGAATGGATTTTAATGAAACTTTACAATAATATAGCTCATACATCAGAATAACACATAGGCTATAATTTATAATCCTGCGCAGACGAAGTCGCGGGCAGCAGCTAGTATCATTATAAATATAGAAAAAATATTTCATGTGTATCGTCTAATAATCACGTGAGTGGATTTATGCCATAAAGAAGCGAGTCAAAATCCCTATTATCACCTGCGCCCTTCAGTTTACATTTGGCTACAGAAGCACTATTTGTGATTTGTATCGTTCAAACCGTTCGGATGAAATATACCTATTATATTATACGAGGTGAAAATGAAGTCATCAATAATTCAACCTATTTAAAATAAACTTTGCGCTCACGGTCGGCTGTGATGTGACCCCAAAGTTCATTGAATTTTTTCCTGTTTTCCTATTGTGTTGTTTATGCCATAAAGTGTTTATCTATCCAAAGTCGAGATTCCAGCGCGACCTGAGTCTGAGCTCGCGCGACTGTCAAATTGTATACAACTACGACAGTTGTAAGAGTGAGCTCACGGCAAGATCGTGCTCAAACTATCTCTGAATTTCGCCCTTAGAGTCTACTTCTTTGGGGATTTTATATTCCCTTCGCTTCTGAAGTTAGATTTGAAATGTTGTCGGAATATTTCTGCCGGGCGGACCGCCGCCGCCGCCGCCGCGCAAATGAGGCTTCGTTACCGACGGGACGGGAATGCGGTCGACGCGGCCGCGGCCTGGGAGGTTCCAGCCAGCTATAGCTATGAGTATCATGACGACGTATTTAAATGTAGGGCTTGGAGGGTATCCAATAACATATAAGTACGGAAATATACTATCAGGACCCAACGTACCATGACGGCGTGCTCCTATGAGGCTGACGTGAACCAATAGCAAAAGCGTTGCTAAATACTAGATTTAAAAAAATAACTGTCCTATTCTATATTTTCGGACTCTGTTATTTAGTTTATCGCGTGGTGGATCTTAGCCCGACCTCCCTCGATGTTACATTACATTTAAACAGGCTAATGATGATTATTTTGTTTACTTGCATTATTAATTTAGTTCGTTTTTATTTTAATTAAAACCTAGAAGTCTAGGACGTCGCAGGTTTTTGGCCCAGTTAGAGTGGTTTAGGGGAAAAAATAGTATTGTGAAAACATTCAAATCGGCAATCAACAAAAGTAATAAAGAGTCTCAACTCTTTATTACTTTTGTTAATGTTTGTATTATTTGAAAATAAAACTAACAGATGATGTGATGGGTAATAAGTGCGACGTATGAACCTCATGAATATGATTGTAATAATAAAACATAATTAAGAGCTCTCTCACAATTAAGAATTAGCATATAATTTTAATTTTCAAGTGTTTGAAAAGTGCGGTTCTTGTTCAAATTGAACCATGGCCGCAATTCCAAATTAATTTCCGTACCTACCTACTTAGTTCTTTGTTTATTCAAACATATCTGATTTTCTTGAATATTATAAATTTGCCTTTATTTCCATTCACAGACAATGGGAAGTTTACAAGACTGTTGAAACAATGATCTTAGGTATTAGTTGGCGGTGTTGAGAATCACAAAAGTTTGTACTGAAATTCCCAGAAGCAAATGAGCTCAGGTTTGAAATAAGTTTTCTCATTACATTATGCAGTTCAATTGAGTTTGTTTAAACGGAAATTGCCTATAAAGTGTTAGTGTTTTTTTTTGTGTCGTTGTTTAGATCACACTGCAATGAATTAATGTTTTTGTATTTATCAAAGACTAGCTCCTCTATTCTACTAAGATATTTGAATCGAACGGAGTCTAACGCTTACCCGGCTCCAGCATCGAGTTGTTTCACCGCCGGCGAGTAAGCGAGTAACTAAACTATCGGTTATTTTCTCGCTCAAGAAACGTACGGTGGAAGACAGAGAAAGGTGTACAGGAGAGTTTTTAAGGTTGAGATTTTCTCAAAAACTACTTGACCTATTGCAAAAATTCTTTCACTGTTTTATAGATAAAAGTTAAAACTATGTAACTGTAAAGGAATTATTAAAATCGGTCCAGTAATTTTTGAGAAAATCGCAACCTTATTGAGGCCCCCTGTATACTTATCTCTGTCTTCGACTGTACAATAGATAGATACCTACAGCTAATAGCAGATCAAGTGTAACACTTTGGAATTTGAACCGTTCTTATTATCTGCGTCATAAGACTTGAATTTATACTGCAAGTGTTACCATTGATCTGCTGTTATCCGTACATTCCGTGTAAACAAAAGAGACGTAGTGATACTCGCGCAACGACACTCGCTCAACGATCAACTGTCTATATGCGTCTCTTTTGTTTAAACGGAATGTATTATATCTATTGTACGTTTCTTTAGCCGATAGTTACTAGCTTACTCGCCGGCGGTGGGACAACTGCCTTAAATAAGCTGGAATGACGTTCCAGCTTATATTGGTTACGTAATATCTTAGCAGAATTGGAGGGAAGCAATTCCAAAAAATAAGCGTCACTCCGAAAAAGCTTCAAAATCGTAATCGCATCTAAAGTAGATCGCGCTTCAAAATTAGCCGGAATATTTTAGCCGAATCATACTTTATAGGGTTGTTATTGAAGCACCAACTGCCTTACAGGTACAGATATTCCAATTTTTTAAGCTGTAGGTCTGCTGTTTACGATTTTGTAGTTTTCTACTGCAATGTGACGAAGTTTCAGAACTGTTAGAAGGTTTTATTTGCTTTTGTCTGCCCCTCGGGATTACTTGTCGCTTTTTGATTGAAAGCTTCTTAGCGTCGCCATGCGTCGTCTTGTTTATGTGGTTTATGGTGTAGATTAGTGCCCCGCTGATATTCAGCACTTAGGGATAGAATACCGACTTACAGGTACCCATTTTTATGACTTGCGATATTAAAGATTCCTTTGTGTGACCTTTGCAAAGCGTCAGATGTGTTAGGAGGTCTTATTTGCTTTTGTCTTCCTATCGGGATTGCTTGCCACACTATGATTCAAAGTCTGGCTTCTGTAGTTTATGTTTATCGTGTAGATTAGTGCCCTGCTGATATTCAGCACTTAGGGAAAGACTCGCCGTCGCCGACGGAAAGTTGTTGCCTTGCTTCACCCGACGCCGGCTCCCCAGCTCGCCTCAATTCAATGGCGTTTCTATTGTATTTGTATTCTTTAGTCGTTTACAGTACGCAATCAGTGTTTGCAATGAGTTTTTTTAAATTCCATTTTCTTAATTATAAAGTACCCGACTGACGGAAGAAGGTAGATGTGTTTCGAGTGGCCTTTTGTGGCAGAATGCAGGCTTATGGATTTTGATGTACCTATACCTGTCGCCCACATATTTTGTAATATAAAATCCCACTATGCCACTTATATAATATAATAAACGCGTGGATGGATGATTGGATGTTTGTTGCTCTTTCACGGATACTGAAGGACAATGGATTTTAATGAAACTTTACAATAATATAGCTCATAAATCAGAATAACACGTAGGCTTTAATTTATAAAGATCCTGCGCAGACGAAGTCGCGGGCACAAGCTAGTTAGAGATACTTCAATTTGGTTATCGGGGTCTGTACATTGGCTAATCGCAGGTGTGTATAATGATTTTAAGTATTGGATTAGATACCCAGTCAGTATAGTAATGTTGGGTAAATTTTCCTGTTGGAAATGAGTAGGCCATTTACCATGGTTTTGCATTACTTTTGTGCGATAACTGGATCGTTCGGAACGATCCGTCAACGTCGCCCTTTGCCACGTGCCGACTCGTAAGAAATGGTCATTTGCACTGCCAATACCTTTTGCGAACCACTAATCGCCGCACACAACTGTTACATGACATAAGAAATTATTATATTGAACATCGTGTTTTTGTCGTCTGTAGATGATAGGAAAAGACGAGTGATCGATGAAACTTACGTTTTAATGATATATAAGTTGCTTATTGTAAGAGGTTCGTAACGTAATATAAATAGCCAAAAAAATTGGTTGTCCTCTATATTTATCAAGCAAGTAGAGAAAATTTGAGTACATTTACGAGTCATCATCATCATCAGTCTATTTATATTGTCCCACTGCTCGGGCACAGACCTTCCCTTACATCGTGGGAGCTCGGGCCATAATCCACCACGCGGGCCCAGTGCGGGTTGGCGGATTTCACATGCTGTAGATTTTTTTTTCTTTTACGACATACAGGTTTCATCACGATGTTTTCCTTCACCGTTTTGAGAGTACTCGGTAAATGTACGTAAGTTTTTCCGTCGAAAAAACCGAGGATAACTCATTGGTACATGGCTGCCCCAGCTGGGAATCGAACCTGGGACCTCCATATTGCAAGTCCATTGACCCAACCACTGAGCCACCGAGCTCTCATTTACGAGTATGTTCATGAAATTTCAGGTCATTGATATCCCAAAAATTGTTGCATTCTGATGCAAGTCTTTTTTATACAGATACGGTTTACTGAAGACCATTTCTTAACTGAATGGTTAATAATTCAATATATTTTACGAGCTCTAAGAGTCGAAACAAATAGTAATTTCTCATCTTTTTTAAATTTTACATTCTTGAAGTAACGAAGGTGAACCAAAACTACACTGAATCTATACGTCTTATTTTGTTCGGGCCGTAACTAAGTTCTCTGCATGAAGCAAGGAATCCCTATGGAGTAAGCGTCTCAGTCATTCATTGGTCTTTCCATTATATTTTCAATAGAAGTCGAACATATAAAAATCAGTCTCTTTCTGACTTATTATGGGAGTGAAAGTGACAACAGTCCCCGTACTTATATTTATAGATTAAACTTACATTTTCAATAATAAAAATACATCAAATAGATACCTATTTATCGATATCATATGTCGCAAATTGTTTCAATAAATTACTATAAAAATACGTAGTCGTCGTAAAATGAATTGCTATCGAGAAACTGATTCACCGAGTAATAATAATCCTTCTTGATAGGCTATCTCCGCGGCGACATTTTTCCCTTCATGGTTCCCCGTGACAAGAATATCCATCTCTGTCCTGACATTTACTTACGAGAGTTGGAAATTGCGACACTTTGACAAGCCACATTCACCTCCGTCATACGGGTGTGAAGAGAAATATGCATGAATTAGTTACGCTGCTGTGTACCTCGGTCGGTGGCTGGTAAACCGTGAAGTGCTTTAAATGCTTATTGTGCAGTCCTACAGCTTGTTCAAACCAAATGATTATGTCACCGACTGATGCTGTTCTTGGGGATACTAAAAAGCAGAAGGTCTGATAACGCAGAACGCCTTCATTCGGCATGTTTATGAAACAAAACGTCCAAAATTCAAAATTACTAAAATATTATAACGACTAAAATCAAAGATACACTCGAACAACCCTTCTTTCGGCAGCCGGGTATTTTTTTTGTTTGTGTAATTTTGCTATTAAGTAATTTTTTTTTCGAGTGTATGCAAGTGTATTATGAGTGTGCCGAGACGGCCTAATAGATTTTATCATATGAGGTGTCGTTAGATTCGTCTTGATTGTAGGAGTGACATGAAAGTGAGTGCTATAAAAAAATAATCACAGGGGGTTAAATGACAATGCCGGATTGTGCCCCACCATCAACCGCAAGTTGTACAAGGTAACCAATAAATGTAAAAATATCTCCGTTTTTTATTAAAATTATTGGTTTAAAATAAAGTTTCGTACAAGTTGCGATTCGAAAAAAACAGTTTAATTAGGAATTCAGAAAATAGTAAGAAATCGAAGCGATTTATTCATTGTTTTTGTTATTCTTCTATAGGAGTTGCGAGAGTAGTAGAAAATGATACTGATACTGATTATGCAATATGAAACCTGTAATAAGTCCCCAACAAAATGATAGGTACAGCTTAAATGGTCACGTAGTTTTGTAGGTGGGGCAAAGCTCCATTGAAATCTGGCAATGTCATTTATAGGGTTTTTCGAATAATTTCTGCTTGTTTTAGATAAGTTCACATCCTTTCAAAAGTCATACGTCAACTATGACCCGATAACCATAAATACAATGAGATATCTTACAGATCAATAGCCGAGGCATGAGGATGTGGTTGTGCGTGACAAACGATTTATCGGTCGTGAACAAAGATGGCCGATAACGAGCCATTGGTGCTCGCACCGGTTAGCTAATCGACGCTTAGATAAGCTGTGATTAAAGGGCCATTCACGCTTTCGAGGAATAAATTGATGTTGATATTGCTGAGGCTTTGCAACTGGCCTGAACAGAACTTGCTCTAAATCAAGTTTTATTGTCAATTCGTTTAGTAGCAAATAGGTTCGCAGGTTACAAAGAGCATGGAAATATATTGTTTATGATCAATAATGCGAATGCTCACAGATTTAAATTAAGATTCAAGTAGAACGCCCGACCTCTAAATGGATTCAAGGGATGTAGTCTGATGAGAGGATATATTTTATTAAACCTATAACGCAGAAGTTTAAGTTCCATTCTAAGTTTAAATATTTGTACAGTAACCTAACTTTTAGGTCATTGATATCCCAAAAATTGTTGCATTCTGATGCAAGTCTTTTTTATACAGATACGGTTTACTGAAGACCATTTCTTAACTGAATGGTTAATAATTCAATATATTTTACGAGCTCTAAAAGTCGAAACAAATCGTAATTCCTCATATTTTTAAATTTTACATTCTTGAAGTAACGAAGGTGAACTAAAACTTCACTGAATCTATACGTCTTATTTTGTTCGGGCCGTAACATTTGAACAATTGATAAGTGCATGGTTTCCACAAGACACGGATTCGTATCGTGGATTCAAAATGTTTGAGAGTAAATAAGTTACCTAGATAAAACTATTTGCTGTTAATCATAAACCTAGTTAAACCTCTCGTCCCGTGTCGTGTTGCTATCCCTTCCACACTTCGTTAAAAAAGGTTAAGATAGGACAGGGGGCCTAAACGGTGGCGTAACTTTTAATCTCGTTTATGAATACGCGCCTTAGATTTTACCAACCGAGCAAAACGTAGATAATTTGGAACCATTGGAAGGTAAACAATAAAGGCCCTGTCTTCAATTTAACTAAGAAGTTTAGTGTGATTACTCATCGCCGAAATGACAACTGAAGCCGGTATCGGATAATATAAACGGGACTTTAATAAGTATCGGGAACACATAAATTCCTACATTTCAGCCTAATCCATTCACTCTACCCATTTTCATTCAAATCAAATCGGTTGAGTGTTTCCCATCTCAGAGGAGCGAGGACGGAACAAAGACGGGAATCTTATTGGAAGTCTTTGCTAAGGAATGGAAGTATTAAGTTTCTAGCATTCTACATTTTCTAAAGGCCTACCGTTTATCTTCCTCCTTTTCAATTGACGTAATTGATCGGTTTCAGGGTTGTATCGTAGAAATACCCTCACTTCTACTCACCTGTTTCGTCCTTACTCGCATTGGGCATAGGAAGTGTTGTATTATTATATTTATATTGTTTGTTATCTCAAATTTTGTATTTCGTTGTAGAACCGCATTATTGTGTTATAGGTTGATAGTTTTATTTATAAAATATGTTTGTATGAATAAACTATTAGTCTTCCGAATATGTAAAAATAAAATAATAATCCAAATTTTAGAACTAAATTGTAAACTAAAGGACTGGTATCACTGAGGGACGTTGGCTTGGGAGCGAGATATAAGAACTCGGTGCGCGGCCACAATATACCTTTGAGGTCGCAGTGACCCTTGGGCGTGTACCAACACCGTGATATCAAATAATAATAATAACTGGTATCACATTTGATGATACGAAAGAGTGAGTAAAGATCTGCCTATCCAGTGAGGGATTTTGCGTGAATAACGAAAAGAAAAAATATATCACCCGAGAAAAGAAATCTAAAATTAGCAAATCAGTAAAATTTATCTGCAACCATCAGCCGATTTAGTTCATGCATTCGGTGAAATAAGTTAGATTTTTCGGTGCTGCTGGTTCGGCTTCCATAACTCTGCCAAATTTTCAAGGTCTGAGTGCTACTCACTCAGACCATCCAGGGCATTTGAAAATCACCACAGAAGCGACTTATTTTCAGTTTCGGCTATAGCAATTTTGCAGATACAATTTTTAATAGCACATTTTAGATTGCGTAGTGGTATTTCTAGAATGTTTGCGTTAAAAAATAATTATTAATAATAAAATCTTAAAACGCGACTGCGCGAAAATAAAGCTCTATAATCTTGTTTGAGCAAAAGATAATTTAAATGTTGAAAAGTATTCAACGGGCTTGTTTAACGATCAACAACCAGAGTAACTTCAGTTCCTTCTACGATGCTTTTCAACATTTATATTTCTTTTTTGCTCAAACATGATTCTAGAGATTATATTTCGGCGCAGTCGGGTTGTCTTAATTTTTATGTGTCCTATCAGGTAGGCAAAAGTCGCTGGGATACCGACTTATAAGAGGCCCATACACGATACGATTCGATTTTGTAAACCATCGTTTCAGACTTATCGAAACGACTAATAGCGCACATCGCTAAGTATTTATTCATTCGAAGCCAATGTCGGACAATGCAACAAAATCCCATCCAATCTTGAATATCGTAACCATAAATAAACAGGCTAGTAATTCCGGGGTTTCTCAAGCTAAATTTAATCACCGCTAAACGAGACCTTCCGCGACAGTTGTGTTTAGGTTTCGGATTGGATTTGGTGACCACTACAGAATCACACCTACTTTGGCAATCGCAGCAATCATTTTGAAGGGATCGATCGTCAGGATTTTCTTTCGACCGACGAATCGTACCGTATATGGGTGCCTTAAGCCCTCATGTGTTTTACTAGCGCTTGTAGTGTGCCCGGATGTTGCGCAGCTGTGCACCCAAACGGCCAACAGACTAACATTTCCAACAAAAACCCGTAATGTGCTCACATAAACCGCGGCGAACTTCTGAACCGTAAGAATTCCAGTTCTGACTGTAAATAAAAGAGCTCCCGACCAAGTGGCATCTGAGATATACGGAGCGTGGAGAATGATTCTTACCCGACTGCCGATAGACGCTGATAATGTTTTTGAGTGTTAGCATGAATGTAGGTTCATTTGTGGCCTATACTTTTAGGTTTTTCAGTTTGTTAAAAACCTAGTATAATCACAGTGATTTTTCATTTTCAAACTTCTTACAAAAACTTTAAGTTAGAAAGGGACCAACGTTGGCTTAAACAATGGAATAACGTTAAATCATGTGTAGTGGCTAACAGCATGATGCATTTTGATGTATGATTTTATTGTCAGATTCCTTTCAGATATTAATTTTGTTCATCCTTTTACGTTTTCTTGATAATTAAAACCTTTTGACACAGAATTAGTCACTAGCATTCATCGTCCCTTACTATGGACATCCATGGGTTTGTCCCAAAACTTTTAACTCCACTCCAATTACAAATCCTAGGGCTGCAACAAAAGCCCGGGTTTCTGACGAAGGTAGTAGATAATAAATAGCGAGTAATAAATCAAAATTCGTTTTATATGCGTGGGTGCGTCGGGCGGGGCGCGCGTTAGGGACGCGCGGGGGCGGAATCTCAGCCCCTCTGTAAATAATTACCACGTAGCTACCCCGGGGCTCCGAGCGCACCGGTGCACCCGGGGCTTAACTAGAGGCAGTAAAGTTACCAAGGTTACGATACCCTACAAGGTGGGTAATAAATGAAATAAGGGTTACTCTTTCAAAAGTAAACACTACATCTCAATTTTATTCCACGGTTCAGCCTTCGTTCCCTTTGTAACATTTTTTTTCAATGAAGCGTGAAAGGGACAAAACGCGGTTTAAGGGAAGTAAGTAAGGTTAAACTTGGTATGACTAACAGCATGAGAAGTGCAGTAAGTCGTATGACAGATCTGTTCTCGTATTACCGTTCTCAAGACGATCAAATCATACCACGTCATGTCGCGCCAAACAGAGACGCCGCTCTACCGGTGTCCCTTCATTTGATAAAAAACAAATTACAAACATTTCATTTCACAAACAACGTTTGGCAAAATTATGATTCATAAGTTCATCTTTGTACAAAGTAATGGTTCTATAAATAACTCATTTGACAAAACAATTACGAGACAAAGTTTCTTTCTTCAAAACATCACTTAACAAACTATTCACTTATTATATACGTTAATAGATAAAACAACGCAAGGCATAAAAACCTTTGACAAAATGCATTGTTTGGTAATTGTAATTTTATTTTTTATCAAATGAAGGGACACCCCGACAACTCTCTAACCAGATCCGACACGGATGTTTAGGTTCAGAAGGCTCTGGCTTGGAGCGAAGCGCAGCTTCGCTCCAAGCCAGAGACTTCGATGTTAGGTTTTTTTTTGTATTCAAAAAGCAAGTTTATTTATTAACAATTATACATAAATTTGTAATTTGTTTTTTATCAAATGAAGGGACACCCCGACCAACTCTCTAACCAGATCCGACACGGATGTTTAGGTTCAGAAGGCTCTGGCTTGGAGCGAAGCGCAGCTTCGCTCCAAGCCAGAGACTTCGATGTTAGGTTTTTTTTTTGTATTCAAAAAGCAAGTTCATTTATTAACAATTATACATATAAAATACCCACTTATTTACCCAATATTTTGTCTAATGGCGACCTTGCAAAAGGAATACTTTGGTCATTTAATCAATTGCAAAATGACGGTTTAGCATTCACAACATTTGCTATGTTAAATATTTATAAAATGGATTTTTGTCAAATGATCACTTTTATAACGATCACTTTAGTAAATGATAAGTTTGTCAAATGATTACTTTTTCAAAAATAATTTGTAAAATGATCATTTGTCATACGTTTTTTGTCAAACATTAGTGAACCCCGCTCTACCATAGCAATAGCACTGTCCCTGTCACGCACGATATGACATGGTATGATTTGATCGTTTTGAGAACCGTAATAGCCCCACTGATCATACATTTCTGTACTTACATCCTTTGAACTTGAGGCAAAGTCTAAAAACCCATTCAATCGTTTTAGTAGGTATTATGGTACTTACTCGCAAGTACTTTTCGTTATTGTAGTAGAGATAGGGTTACTTGCATTGCCAAAATTCACATTGTTCTTTTTACCCCATTCTAATAGCTACCCCCGTAAGCTTGAATAGAGAAAACCTCGGTAGCAACGGTTCTTTTCACGCAATTTTCTGCACAAATAAACATTTGTGGTTACCTAACATTACTATTGTTATTTTAATTACAATTTGTTTAATCTAATTATGCCTTTGTTTCTTAATTAAAATTCATCAACGTTTACATAATTAGATGTCACAACCCTGAAAATGGGCTTGCTTTACCCACTTAAAATAATGTCAAGGTGTATAATTCGGCCTCTGGTTTCCATTATATAAAGCTCAGAATGGAATCGCGTTATGAAATGACATTACGGTTAAGCAGAATCGTGAATTTCTCTGTTGCATACGTATAAATATTATACATAACTATTCTGTAATCCTAATAGGTGTTCGATTGCGGAGAAAATGTATTTATTATTATTTTTATTTTATATCAAAATTGTTGGAAGAGAATACTCTCACATACAGAATAGTTATGTATAATATTTATGTTTGCTGTCTGTGTATATTTATTTTCCTATTAAATTTTATATAAAAGTGTATTTTATGTAAAAATGTGATTGGGTAAAAATTGTGGCCTACCTAACCCCTAGATTATTTTGTACGAGTTTTAAAACCACAACTTTCTAATATTATGGTTTATTAGGTTAGGGTTCAGTAGCTACTTATTAAAAGTTATGCGCGAAAGAATTTGGTATGGAACTTATATTTCAATGATTCACATTAATTTAATACCGGCCTTGTATGAAGCGCGGTCCCGCAGTTACCGGATCGAATAAGAGATACCTAGATTAGGCAACTGACCGCACCGTACGTGCCTGAATAAACGGAATAGACCTGCCTGGGATCACGCCGCGCCCGCAATGCAATAGTTTTGTTGCTTTTTTTATATAAATTGGAAACTTTCTTCACGATTTCCATTATGCACCCGCATCAGAGCATCTGCCGAGTCGTAGGTTGCTTCAGATTTCATTTTGTAAACCGATTTCAATCTAGTTTTTCTGAAGATTCTAGCAGTTTGTAAATATTTAGTGCTGGATAAAAGAAACCGTTCTAAAATCACTCCAATTGACATTCAAGACAATCTTATGGTTCTAAGGCCGCATTTACACCTGCAAGAAAACTTCTGCGAGTAATATCCGACAGCAGCTTGCAGGTAAACTCCATAGAAAGTGCTGTCGCGACAGCTTGTTCAACACTTCTTACACTTCGAATGAAATGAAATGAAGTTTATTTGCTAGAAACACGGTACATGAAATGATGATGTGGTATAATTAGGTACTACACATGTTTTGCCTATTGTTTTGCATGCAAAAATTTAATTATTTTGGTCTGTCAACTCAATTAAAATGAAATTAATATTAATTTATACATTATTATCAATTTATTTAGACTTTTTTTAATTTGGTAATTACCTACCTAGTGTGATACGAATATGAATCAAACATTTCATTCACGGTATATAAATTTTTGTCTATTAGCCATTTTTTACGGCACGCTTAAATTTTAGAAATAGCAAGTATTTTTGTTCATTTGGCAAGGCATTAAACGTTTTTACACACATTGCATAGCTGCTCTTTACATATAATGTAGGTAGTATTTGGGTTTGTATCGTAACTTTCAAGTAACTCATGCAAGACTTGCGCGAGTGAACTTGCAGATAGAAACGGGGCGTATGGAAAACTTGTTTATCCGTGTGATAGTGTTAGGTACTTAATAACTACATGTTGTTGAACTTGAAATGTGGTTGAACCCTCAGTGCCAAGGGTTGAACGCTACATATTGAAGTATTTCTCTAGGCCCCAAAATGATGTCTGATATTAAATTTTATTGTAGGCTTTGCCAGAGCCTCAAGGGCTTAGCAATACTATTGTAGTAGTCGAAAATGTCTCCATTGTAAAGGGTTGAAATACACAAAGGTTTCTTCTCAGACAATTGACCTCGGGCGGCAGGGTCAAAAAGTTCAAGTCCTATGTCAATTTGTCAAATTGTCAATCGAGAACTGTTCGAACCCTTTATACATCGATGCGAAAAAGTAATATTATTTTATAAAATAAATGTTTGTTTTAATTTTATTAACTACTTATTAAGTTATGGGTGGGTAATTCTCATTGGTATTTAAATTAGATAAAGACAGTAATTCAATGGATTGAATGGTTGATTTGCGGCGCACACAATAATAATGATCCAAAGTCTAAAATTGTGGTGATTCCAGAGTGTGGCAAACTGATTTTAATCATCGTTAAGCGAAGTGTCCTGCTCACTAGCATAATATGAGTAACAATGGCAGTTGTGTTTAAATCTAGGAGTAGATTTGACTTCTAAATCTCACCATTACACTAAGACGTTCGTAAGGCAGGATCAGCTCAGGGGGTTAGCCAAGTTAGGGAACTGCAAGGCAGACGAAGTCGCGGTCGAATAGAATGCTAGTTTACTTAATATCTGTATGAAAAGTAATAGTTAAATATAATGTGAGCGATAGTTACCGGCTCGCCCATATCGCTTACGCGTCGGTGCGTTGTCGGCTGCGCCTTTATGGGCGTTATTTAGAGACTTCGTGTGAGCTCGGTGCGGCCCTGATGTGCGGTTTCCTCACCCTCACGTTCTGTGACTATACGCTCTGTTATTGGCTGAACATTATTTTAATAGTAAGGATACGTATCGTAAATGATGCCCTCATTCGTGCGTGAAGCCATATCTAAACAATCCGGAATCCAGTCAGGTTCAGACAGCCATTTTGAAAATATATTTAATCACAGGACAGTGGAAACTCGTCCATGGTAACACATCAAGCACTCACACTCCAGACACTAACAGTTGACTGCGCTTGGATTTGCAACTAAAAACAAACTAAATGCATATGCTGACAGATTCCTGGAAAAATTAGAAATGCTGTTTGTTGCCGAACATGAATAGTCATTTTAATTTATCAACGACATAATTCATCAAAATCATAATACGTATTTTTTAATTAATTTCGTTAAAGTTTTGTTCACAAATGTACTGTGTCAGCGCTATTTATGTAAAAATATGGCTGGTTGTCTATCAGGGAACCAAAAAGTACCTGAGCAGGTGCCGATGACTGAGCAGGGGACGACTAGGTACCTTAAAAATAAGTTAATATTGCCTCGTCTCCCGCCGGGGGACCAGTGGGCACCTATATAGGGGCCGAATCTACAACTTTTAATCCGGGGGACGAATATTAGGGGACCAATGGGTTCTGACCCAGTATATCACTAAGGTGCCCGTATTTGTCCCCTTATTATGTGTTCCTATCATCATCAGCCCATATCAGTTCACTGCTGGACATAGGCTGACATGCCAATCAACCCGATTCTCGGCATTTTGCATTCTCCTGTCCTATGAGCCACAATAATTGAAATTGATGTTACTGTTGTTGTATGGTCGATTGTACCTCCGTCGTTTATCGTTTCTGCTCCACTCGCCACTTAGTACGGTGTAATTTTACGAGTTTTCGACGATCAGACTCGTAATAACGTTTGTTTACGGTTACTCATTCGTATACGGCGACAAGAGCGTGCGTGTGCCGCAGATAAACGAGATAACAGTCGAGACAGTCCTTCGGCCCTCGGGGGGACAGAGGGCATTCCCCGCCACCCTCTGCGTGGGCGGACCAATTTGTTACTAAAGCTTGTCACGGCCCATGGGTTTCGTTGGAGACTCAGTTTACTTAGAGCTTATACAGAAAATTATTTTTATTTATTTTATTTTGTGAAATAGGTTACCAACAGGGTGTAGGTACCTACATCAAAACAAGTACAGTGTAACAGTCCACAAAATAATTATGCTAATTGTCACTCCAATTATAGGCAACAACGGCATGCTTAGAAATTATTCGAAAAAAAAGACTCCAAAAAATTTCCTCTCTTGATTAATTTTTTATTGATTGATTATACTCCCGTGGTCAAGACGAATCTAACGATACAACAAGATCCATCAGACCGTTTAGGCTACAGGATGGCAGGAAGGAATGGACAAACATACACCCCTCCTTCTGGGACAGTCGGGTAAAAAGGTTGCTTGTAGCAGCTAAACTCAGCTATTGATTTCTTTGTTAAAACTACGGCTTTATCAGAGAGCCATGAAGCAAGGAACCGCCGATAGAGTAACCATATTTACATCGCAGAATCCGCTCTTGCCATGTGAGTAGAAGAGACGCGACAACTTGTCATGACAATTTAAGCGCGTCTCGTGACATATAGGCTATAAAAATATTAATTACAATAAACTGTGACGTCTTGAACACTTGGTTCAAAGATATAATTAAATAAAACAATACAACGTGTTAAACGTGACAAATTTTTTTGGTGGATTGGTGATTTGTAAGGTTTTAACCCATGTGACCTAAGTGTCAAAGGTTTTTTAAAGTGATTTTTTTGAAATTATGTCTTATTTAATGATGCCTTGCAAACTTAGTTTAATTGCATACTTAGGTTAATACATTACAGACTTTATTGTTTTTATCCATCACCTTTCAAACTATTGCCTTAACCGAAGCCCTACCAGATACGTGATCACGGAGCTCCTCCAGAGCGACCTGCACAAGATCATCGTGTCGCCGCAGCACCTCTCAGCAGACCACATCAAAGTCTTCCTCTACCAAATACTCAGGGGTAAGTACATTCGAAAAATAGAGAAAAAAATTACAAGGGACCTCAATAAGGTTGAGATTATCTCAAGAACTTCTTGACTGATTGTAAATATTATATGTAAAATTAATAATAAATAATAATAATAAATAATAAATTTGTTTATTGTCACTTAAGCATTTTCACTTAACTATATTGGTGAGCGCTAGCTCCCACACTAGGATTCCCTGTGTTGTGGGAGACTAGTCTCTCCCTGGAGTACAAATAATCGTTGAATGATTGTTATTATTACAAATAACAAAAAAAACATTTAGCTGGCGATAAAAACGTATGTGTGTGTGTGAGGGTATGTGTGCAAGGGTGAGGGTATGTGTGTATGGCTACATCCCGTTTCGACAACTTCCCATTTCGACAACCTCATATTATACCTACCAAAAAGTAGCGTTTCGACAACTTTTTATTTCTTCATACATTTATTCCCGTTTGGACAACTTTAATATTATTGTTATTTTTGTACGGTACAGTCAATGAAAAAACTCTCGAGATCCTACTTAACGTTAAAGGAGACGTTTTTATCTAACGCTGAGTCTTCAAACGAGTAAGTTTTAGCTAATTCAATTGCCAGATGGGCGGATGGCGCTAATCCAAATAAATTAAAAAAAAACGCGCTCTCTTTTTAGTCGGCAGGTTTGAGAATAATGCTGGGTGACCAAATTCGACTGTTTTGTATGTGTGGTAAAATTTCTTGTATACAAAGGTGGATTAAGTCATAATTCCTGTGTGATATACAATTTTGTAACAAACCACAGATAATTCCCTAATAATAATTTCAATGCACATAAATATTGTATAATCTCGTTAACTTTTGTAAACACAATCACAGGTCCTTCAATATAAATTTAGTAATATCACTTTTAGAGCACTGTTAAATTCCGCATAGAAATTTGTTCAGCTATTTTGGAGCTAGATGGGAATCGACATATACACACAAACTAACACACGTCCTCTTTGGTCAAACTCCGTTCAACATGGCTACCGGCACAAACGGGAACCATAGTATTTTCTGAGGTTTTGTCTCACAAACGGGAACCATCCGATATAAAACGTATTATATATTATATAAATACTGTTTGTACTTTGATTTTTTTTAGAAACCTTTCATACATTATACTGAGAGGCATTGCTAAACGTTTATACGAATATATTACACTCATAATCTGATTTATCTGCTTATCTTAAAGTCAAATCCGACTATTCTACCTATGATTAAAAATATATTAACTATTAGTTGTAAACCTTACAAAGCTATGGCACGATCACCTAATTACAAACAGTACACCTCTTCGAGACACCTGGTCTCCTGGTACTTTGTTACTCTACAATGAAATTCTTCAATTAGGGTTTTCAAACGCGCCCGACCAAATAATCACCATGCCCACCTCTTTAAAATTCTGGTCTCTTGGTAATTTGCTGTTCTAAAATGAAATCTTCAATAATATGATTTTTCGAACGGTTCCGAACCCCATCCGCCGCCCATGATAGATTACTTGTTTTTTATAAATAAAACAGGATATCATTTGTTTACCTGACTGTACTCACTTCAAATAAAAGTTGTCGAAACGGGAAAGCAAAGTATGTTATTACTCAAAAGTTGTCGAAACGGGACTCAATGTATGGAACATAAAAAGTTGTCGAAACGCTACTTTTTGGTAGGTATAATATGAGGTTGTCGAAATGGGAAGTTGTCGAAACGGGACGTAGCCGTGTGTATGTGTGACGGTGACTGTGTGTGTGTGTGTGTGTGAGTGAGGTGTATGTGGGTGTAATTGTAAATAATTTTTCAAAATCGGTCAACTTTTTGATGAAATCTTAACCTTAAAAACTCTCCGTACACCTTTCTCTGTGTTAGACCTTAGAATAGCTATTACAATCTTCAATTTCAACCTTTTTCTTAGGCCCGTATTAATAAATCACTCTCAGCTCAACAGCCATTCTTGAGAACGACCCCAAGATGGCGTTTTTATTAATAAACGTATGTTTTTATTATAAAATGTATGCTTCCAGAAAGTTGTACCAAATTCTTTGGTATCTAAATATTTGGTGTGTGGTTTAGAAAATAAATAAGATAAGACAATAAATTACGAAAGTACAAATTACACAATAAATAAAATAACTGAATCCGTACAACAGACAAATTAGTCTGTCCGCTCGAATACCGCTCAAACATGTAATCTATTCGTAATTTTAATCACATTTTTGTAATTGTATCACGACATCGTTTGCTAAATTAATGACTAATTAAAACTTTGTGTGGGAATTATTGCAACACGTGACTTAAAATATATCACGTACACTCCAAAGCACGTAAAGTGTAAAACTGCACGCTCTGAACCGTTTGCAGTTTATACCTAAGAGTCGAAATTGTACTACGCGTTCGTTGATGCGCTGCCGGCTGTACCTATCCTTCATTAGGCGAACGTATTGTATATTGTTCTCATGAGTTCGCCTCGCTGAGATAATGCTTGTTTTATGGGCAAAGTAATGGTTAATATAATGGCAAGTTGCTTAATGGCCACCTTGCGTATAAAACAGAACTTTTTCCATTAGATGCCCAGAATCTTGTTTGCGTTACAAAGCGTCTGTTATTTTAAATACCTTCTTGGCATTAACTACTAGTATTTAATAATAAAGGAATGTTTCCTTTTCATCAAATTCATTACTCAGTACCTACATAAGATAAGATAAATATTCTTTATTGCAAAATAAAAGGAATTACACAAAATAAATATACTAATGCACAATTGGCGGTCTTATCGCTTAAAGCGATCTCTTCCAGACAACCTTAAGTACATCGTTAAGTGTCTTGAAAATTACGAACTGTTAGTTATTCTGTGAACTTAGCGTTTATGATTTATGCGGATACATTTTACAGATATCTATTGGTAATGATCCTATCGTCGATAAGAATATTTGATGAACCGATGTAAAAATACCTCGAATCTAAGGACGCATCGTCTTTTATTCACTAGATTCGTAAAAATGTAGACGTTTTGTTTATCAACGTCCAGTATAGTATGCATTCTAAATACTGTAGTTAAACCGACGACGTGCAAAATGCACAGACGTGCTTCGATAAATTCGAGTTTAAAACTATACCGAACTCCCAGCGGCGCCGGCGCCATACCGTGTTGAGAAAGCGCTTCTACAGACCACTACCTGCACTAAATCAATTAAAATGCCCCGCTGCTGCTCGTAATTTCCAACTGCCTTAAAAGCTAGAGCGTTACCTACTCTCTTTAGCCTCTCTCCTCTTTATAATACTAATCCGACTGCCATTAAATTCGCGAAAACTGCGACTGCTATGCATGCAAATGTAGTCCATTTCACAGATGAAAAGAAACGTTGCTCGTCTCCCGATTTCGCATTATTAATTAATGCAATTACTCGTGCACTGCCAGAAGATTTCCCCGGAGTAGCACGCGCGAAGGGATTAAAAAATGCGGTCGTTAAGCCCCCAGAGTCTGAGTTTAATTAAAAAGTTTATAGTTGCACCGCCTTGATGGCCTCCGAGCTCTAAGTATCGTATGGACGCCTCTAACTCCAATAAAAACTGTAATTTCGTTGCAATGAAGTTATTATCACATGCGGAGCTTTAATATCACCAGTACTCAAGCTAGGAACATTTGTAAATTACAATGCGGTTGAGAACTATATAGTTTTCTGAGGAACACAGAAGAACATGAGTTTTTTTAGAAACCTTAGATTGAATTACGGCAATCACGTTAAGGTAAACCGTGCTACCCGTAAGTCACAAATACAGAAAGCCTTCTTGTAACTGATTAGGCACTTATCACAGTCAATCTCTTAACACGAATTTGATGCAAGCCAGCCACCCCTATGAATTCAGAATCACACCTATCATTTTTGTAAGTAATGTTCTCGTAATGTTACAATTGTCAAAATGGAAATTGTGACCCAAAAATTTCAGTAGCTTATTTAAATGAAATTTTAGTACAAGTTAATATAACTTACAATGATTTAATCATGAAGAACCTATGATTAATTCCACTTTTACGCTTCATTTGCAATAGTTTCCGCGCCAACCCTTCTCTAATGTCAAATGCTTTAGAATCGTTACCTTTTGATAATACCGGTGGCTTTGCGAGACAATTTGCGGCCGTGTAGATCTGCGTGTCTCATGAATAATCACGGCAACGCAAACACGCGCCAACATTCTAGATGTTTCCATAGACGGGGGATGTTCGAGACGCAGGATTCCGGAGGTTGCCTCGTGTAACTAGCGCATACATTAGCCCACTCGTGCGGAACGTGGTTCGCGCGTCAGTGACGTAGCCGGTGCGGTTCACTGTCACTGTGCCTAGGGTTAGGTGAATACTAAAATTGCCCCATCTTTCTATCGTTTTTATGATATTTCTACATTTTTGCCTGCAATTCATGGAAATTGACCATCTGATTCGTAGATTTTTACAGACTATGGTCACGGAATAGATAGAATCCTGTCCGAGTGATTCCATTTACGATTCCTAGACTTGTACTTCTAGGCTGTTATTCATAAACGTGATGTAAAGTTACGCCACCGTTTAGGCCCCCTGTCCCTTTCTATTTAAACCTTTTTTAACGAAGATTGAAAGGTACACGACAACAACACGATTTAAGGGAAGTGAGGTTTAACTAGGTTTATGAATAATAGCACTAAGGTTTAACAATTTTCCAGGTAAAATATAGCTAACCTAACATACGATAGCGTACATAAGTTTATTATTGCCTACTAAAGGTCTAGATTAGGAGATCTGGTGTTGACCCATAACTATCGATATTTCTCAGTGGACCGTCATTTATCGAGGGAAGTAAATGTCGATTCTGACCGACATTTACCGCAACTCACAAAATTTAATGGCGAAATGTCATCAGGCGTACTGACCCACATGATTATTCCACTTAAAACCTTTACATTACCACAGTTGAACCCAGTACAATCGTCAATCTTTATTATTCAGTACGTGATCCTCTAAGTTTTGCTATAAATCCTCTCTGAACTGTACCTGACTTAGCTCTCAAATGGAATTTTCAAAGTCGTGCTCAATAATTAATTTCAGTTCCAACACAGCTTTCAAACTTACTAATGTTTCATTACTTTTCTACAATTGTTCAAGATTTATATCCAAAAGCACTACACAACATGACCAAGACATCTATCCCCATAGATTACTTTTCTCTCCAGATAGCTTGTATTTCCTCAGGATGTTTTCATTTCCTGTAGCCAGTGATATATCTGTTCACGAGTGGTGAAAACATGAATCATTGCTTTTTCAAGTGGACTCTGCGAATCCAATTATATATATACATAGGACATTAGATAGATTCATTTTCTTTATTGCTTCAATCAGCTCACATGAACATTCTGAATATAACGCTGATATTCGGTTTTCCATATTTTAATTACCACCAGAGACATGTGATAGGATGTGTTATCAAGTTTTAGCAAAACGGTATATCTATATCATCCTCAAGAGTACCGTTAGTAACCTGTGACGTCCATTGACACCTATCTACAACGGGTCTCCTACATAATATCGAAATACTTTTTATCGAATGTTGTTTCGTCGATGACGATTTATCGAAAATATTGTCGCTCGAAGGCTTGATACTTCGAATGATTAGTCTGCCGAAGTTTGTTTACTCGATACTACGTTTCATCGAAAACTGTTATATCGAAAGCTTGATTCTCCGATTGATTGGTCTGCCGAAGTTTGTTTACTCGATACTACGTTTCATCGAAACTTTCATTTACCGAAAGTTCATCCGTTTTGAAGATGACTTTATTATAATAATATAAAAGCGTTTATTCGTAGTCTCAACAGGATATGTAAGAATTCCATCTTGAACAAGTCAAATTAGTATTAAGTGTGAAATACCGGGTATACATGTCTAAACTGTAATTTACATATTTTGAAATTGAAGACCTGGTGACTCAAAACAGAGGGTATCCCTAGCTTGAGCATCAGTTTCTTTCAACGGTGATCTAGTTTCTTTCAACACTATTCCTACCTTCACAAAACTAAGTATAACTAAAGTAATAGTAAATATCAAGATATTCGATGCGATGGAATGATTTGTCGATAAATTAATGTGTCGGTGAATAATTTCATCGACTAAAAGAATTTCGATGAAATGGGTCTTCGATATATAGAAACTTAGGTTAATAGATTCGTCGATCAACTGAGGTATCGAGTAAAAAAATTTCGATGAAACGAACCATCGGTGAAACAAAATTCGCTGAATGAACGCTTCGCGCAATCGAACGATCGAGTAACCGTCATCGACGAAACAACATTCGATAAAAAGTATTTCGATATTATGTAGGAGACCCATCTACAACTGCTGTTGTCATCTAGGTTTGACTTCTGATTTCTAAAAGCCTGTATCTACTTTATTTTTAACTATTTTCGATTCAGAATTCATATTTGAACATCAACGAATGAAATTTTTGTGTGAGGTTGAATGAAATTTTCTTTCTAATAGGTACTCTAGTGTTATCGATATCCTTTTACAAAATAAATTACATATCGATTCATATCCCGGATGTAACTTGAGGCAGCCTTGTCTTATAAAGAAGCTTGGATGGCACATCCAGACGTATTATATTACATCTTGAAACTGTGAAAGTACGCATAGGATACATCTCTTGAGTCGTTGATTTGAACCAGGTCCTAAGAGAGGATTGCCTGGCTTGCCCACGTGTCATAAGCCTATTTTACAGCGGCATTGTCATAAAACAGGAGTTTTTAGTAAACACACACCTAACGAAGCGAGGAGATAACGTCTCAAGCTTGCGGCGGTAACGAGCAGAATTATGGAAATTCCCTCCTCGCTCGCAACCGCGCCGGGATATAATTTATGCGCCGGCTTTTTCGACCAGGAAATCACCTTCGCGCGTACCGTTAATTCTGGGGGTTTACTCTCTGATTAATAGTTAAGATTCTGTTGTTTTTTCATTGTGTCCTGTACCTACTTCTTTTTATAGAATTTAGCCGTGAGAGCTTAGTTGATTTGTAAGATGGTAAGTTGTAGTACAAAAGAACGTCGTCAGTCTGTGCATCCGTTTGCTACATAGGCACTTCTCGCAATCCTTTAATTGTCTTCTGTCATGTACCTATATGTGTCATACGTATTATATAGTCACGTTTATTCGCTTAGCATTGTAAGCGTCATGTCGTCCGGTCAGGTAATTTTGGGCCTTTCGCCGTCAGATTTGGTTGTGTCGGGATACAATAAGCTGACAACTGGCCATTTTTCGCTAATTGAAAAATAAATTGGAGCGTTTTTCCAATGGGGAAAGTACACCAACAAAATATATTCTCATTTTGGAGGTTTATTCAAATTCCCAAGGGTCGGCCCGTGATGTACTACTTAGATGATTTTAGCTGCTATTAGAATACATGTGGGGCGATACAGATGGTTCATAAAAGACAATGAATGGCATATTGACAGCGAAGGGAGGGACCCTCAGCGGCAGCCTCTTCCACTTAGGGAAGAGGCTGCCGCGCCTTTAGACACTCTAATGGAATTTGCTCTGGGAGTTGGAACTTGTCGCTAAGATAGGGTTTCAAGTAAATGTACACATGCGGTACGAAGTGTACAATGAGATTTAAATGGGCTAAGTATGCTAAAAATAAAGAAAGAGAATTTTAATGATGATGACAAAAAAATCAACGTGTTGATAAGGCATTAAATAGTCGTCTTAAATCATAGTTTTCAAGTTGTATGCGCCGTGATAATAGAGCTTTGATCTCGCAATGCCTCTTGGGCTTGAACCAACCCCACATAATAATAACATGTTAATAGGTACTAAAAAAGGTCAGTTGATTTTATTTGTAACATAATTTATTTTTTCTGCTCTGTACTTACTCGATGTTCCACGCTTCCCAAAAACACAGCTAACTAGAGCTTCAGACTGACAATGAGTTATTAACATAAACTGAACAGTCTACAATAAGATTAAGTGATGTCCAACATTTGAGAACATTTTAATTTATTGAAATAAAGTTATTTTTTCACGGCACATGCTAAGAATTCTTTGCGTCAATTTAGTGAATCCATATTAATTGCGCCAGTATGAAATCACAGCCATAATTGTAATCCTTTCGTTAAGTTACCAGGAAATACTCCATCGGGGTTATCGATGAGATTGCCCAAGCTATTTGTTTATCTAGATGTGTTTATGCGTTCCTGGTATTTGGTCGTGGAAGCTCGCTTTATCCGCGCGCTTGACTGAAAGATAACCTCAGTTTGCTCGGTGGCATGTTTGATCGATAGGCGCTTACAATGACTAACTGCTTTTATCAGTCCTCTAACATACTTTGAAAACGTGAATTGTATAGTTTATAGCCCATCAAGTGTAACACTTTGTACCATTCTTATTGTCTACGCGATATGAGTATAGTCCTTTAAGTCGTGCCATCGATGTGTTGTCGGGTGTACCTTCTAGCATTTCGATGTTAGAGTTGGCAATAAATTATCGTGAAACTTATCTGTCTAAACAGAAAAAGCATTGATTGCACTTCGTGTAATATTCTGTGACTATACTAAGTTTATTTAAAGATTCACATTGTTGACATTCATTTGAATGCTTTCAAAACGATAAATACAGTCTGTTTGCGGCTCTACCTCCTGACAATTATCATGGAATGTTATGGTACGAAAGGAACTGAAGAATGGAAGGATCCGCTATCACTTTGGAATGGCTTATTGATTGATAATAGGTACTAACCTCACTGATTTATCCAAATTCTGTTTAAAAGTCTGTTTGTTTGATTGAGTACTAGTATAAGTATAAATAATTTGACTTTGGCAATATTACCTATTTAAAAAGAGGAGAAGGCAAATGAATAATAAGAAGAAAATAACAGACTTTGTTATGGGAAATCTGAGATATAAAGGGATTTACCGAATTAAGGCACAGAAGCTTTATCCGGCGGCTGAGCTGTCCAAACTGTTTCTATCGGTCTGAATTTATTGGCTGAAACACGACGAGGCTAATCCTTTTCAGCTCGCGAAAGTGAGACAGAAGAGATGATAGACGTTTAAAAATAATAAAATCACTAAAGGAAACTAATGTACGCTTTCCCCTTTACAGGGTGGCCTTGAATTCATTCGACAAAATTAAATGGTTGGTTAAACTTGCGACATATCTTAATTCTGCACAGCGTTTAAGTAAATTAAACAATTTGGGGAAAAATAAAAAAAATATTCACAATAAATATCATATTTTGATGCGCATCGTTACTGTGCTTTGGAGTTTTTATATTTTAAGTTATTTTTAATTGTTTGTTAGGAATTTGACCTCATGGTCATTTTTAAGGTCATTGTGAGACTTGTGGTCCGGTACCCAGGACTGTCAAAGTGTTAAAATTACGGTGTCACACTCTGGAATCGCTACAATACTTCAACTATTCAGTGCAATCTGGGATAACTACAAAAATGCCTCTTTAGGTTGGGAATTTCTCAAATAATACTGACCAGTTTTTAAAATTCTTTTAAAGTTGCAGTAATTTGCACTCTAAATTATACACCAGTGAATAGATATTTTACAATAGATCAAGTAATTTTTGAGATTATCTCTAACCTTAATAAGGGGCCTTTCTATGTGTTAGGTTAGACTGTAAGTACATAATGGGCCAATAACCCTATTCTCTCAAGTTCTGTAAGTTACCCTAACTAACGGTGCAGTCATCAGGGCGTTAATTGTGAAAGCACCATCTGCCCCCACTTGTGTCGTGAGATCGTGGCGCATGCGCCGGCCTGTTTGTCCGGCTGCCTGCGCGTGAGCAAACTCAAACACTGCTGGAGCTTTACTGTTACTCCTTTGTGCCTTGGCAATTATTTTGAAGAAAAAGAACTCAATGTAGTTTTTTTTTAGTTTCATACGACAAATAAGCGGGCAGGCCATTTGATCCTAAACGTTCACTAAAATGATGTTTTAAGAATGAAGAAGTTTGAGTTTTTGAAGAAACCATATTAAATAATTAAATAACAGCTCGTATGGTATTGTGAGAAGAACTATAAATTGCATTCGTCTATTGTATAATTTATATTCTAAGCACTTACTAACGTAAGTATATACTTACGTTATTTTATATATAATGTAAGTAAGTATGACTGTCCTACGCCTTGGGGCAACCCGTTATGTTGGACTAAATTTGAAATAAATAATAATAATAAATAATGCAAGTGTTAACTTGTAGTACGATTTCAACTCTTACGTCGCAGATAATAAGAACGGTCTAAAGTGTTACACTTGAGGTGCTTTGCGCTGTACCTCTTTTTCAAGATGAGGGCCAAGGTTCAGTTTCCGACTTGTTCTTCTCTAGTTTGCCGAATCTTTATCACAGATTTAGGTCAGGTTAGCATTGATAAAAATTACACCTAAATAACTACAGTAAAGTTATCAATCACTCGTTTGTCTATTCACGTTAATTTGAAAGAAACGACAAGTTTGTTAAACCTGTTAACGACCGGGCGGCATGACAAAACGCATGAAAATTGAATTGACGGTATTAAAATTCTTCCATAGATAAATTGATGCAAATTGCCCATATTAAAACTCTAGCGGTGAATTGAACTCGCTGGGTGATTGAAGATGCTCATTTACTCGCATTAACCTTTGCGGAATAGCTTGGATACTTCACGTAGTTCTTAGGAACTATTAAAATGCCGTAATTAATGCGGCGTTCGTTGATCGGGAGCTTAGGCTGCGTTTCCACTGAGGCGGAGCTGAGCGGGCTTAAAGGTGCTGAATTGGCCAATCACAATGCTCGAAATTTGCTCCGCTTCAGTGGAAACAGTGTGATTGGTCAATTCAAGCACCGCTTAGCTTCACACCGCTAAACTCAGTGGAAACGCAACCTTAGGACGTATTCAATTTCAAACGGACCACACGACAACCCGGAGACACGTCTTGTCGTTGTCGTGTGTTCTCTCGAATAGAAGATAACCTTCAGAGTGTAAACGGAGCGATTACCTATACCATTTTGTCCCAACACTACAAAAAAGCGTTTAAGGCATTTAGATTTATGATTCAAATTCATATAATTTATTGCAGGTAAATACATCGTGTTATTTCGCACGTTAACAGTTTACACCTCACAATCAAAGCTAAACCGCTAATTTATCACCGCAATATTGGCATTTCGTGCAATATTTGCTTTAATATTTTAAAGCAAATATCGACGTCCTCTGATTGGTCGAGCGCTAAAATTTGACGCTTTTAAGCGATACTTTCCATTGTAAATATAACTTTAGCCGGCGCAGGTGATTAAATTCGCAAGTAGCGTCAAAGAGGAATTTTAGCGGTGGAGCTCTGGCCATTGCGAATTTATGGATTACACCTTGCCTTCGATATTTTTCCTCGGCATGAAGGTTTCCTCACAGAGCATTCTGTAAATGTCACATACAGAACATAATAAGTTGTTCTTTCGAAAAATAACCCTGAGGGTAACTCATTGGAATAGGTTACTTACTTGACCGAGAATCGAGCCTGGGACCTCCGTATCCAAAGTTCAGTGACTCAACCACCGAGTTGTAAGATTTAGGTTAGTTTTAAAAAGCGCACGCCGGAATACTACTCGTGTCTTTTACGACCAAATTGAAAGTTGTCCAAGTGCTCCTTGTGGGTTGTGGTGGAGTGTGCGCCTGCGCCGTTTAATCCGGTGCATTGTCCCCGTGGTGCGCAGGAGCAAGGACTAGCGGACGTCGCGGTCGGGTGCGTGCGCGCAGCCGGACGACGACCTGCCCGACTAAAGGCCTTTGCATATAACACGATTTGACTTCATATTTTTTAGAACTACATATTTGATTCCGGAAACTTGAAATAATGCTCTGATATGATATAACCTATAGATATAGAGATAATAAAAATATGTAGTATAGTTACTTAGACAAAAGTTGACGTTAAAATTATGCTTCTCCCGAGGCGTGCCAGTATAAACCCGAGTCTCAGTTTTTGCATCAGCCACTGTCCAGCAGTGGACTGATACAATGATGATGAGGTTAAAATTAAATTACTTATTGTACTTAGGCTAGATCGTAATGCGAATAAAGTTCCAATCCGAATGACATACTTTTTTCCTAAGTATGAATGCCCGTTCCTTTGCAACCTCTTGTAGCTAAAATAGCTTCAACTATTTCGGTGTAAGGTATCGTTAGATTTCTCTTAATTACTGTCAAAGTTAAAATATTTATTTGCTAGAATATGGTACATACAATGGATCTTAAATATAATCAACCAGCATATTCTGCCACAAGGACGGCGTGCAAATAATTTTGTAGATTAAAAGTAGAACTTCGATAGATACAAAATTATGTAAGTAATTGATATTTTAATTTTAACTGTATTAGCCTATTTCTTTTGTGTAGTTCTTTTTTTTGCAATAAATAATATTTAGGTATCTGATCACCACATACACCTTGTTTTTTGTAATAATTTTCTGGTTCGCTAATGGATACAGTACATTAGTTTATTTAATTACTTACTCTATAAAACTTGTCTGCATTAGAACAATCCAATTATTTTCTGGTGTACGCCTTCGTAAACTAATTGTCTCGTAAGAATCTTGGCGTAATGGCCACTCGAATCCGACGTTATTACACTAATCAGATTCCAACACCACCTGATTACACTTGACTAGACCAAACTGACTAGTTGGAATGTGTGTAGACTGTTTAATGGACCCGCTTCACGGTAAACGGATTTTACGGGCCACTTTTCTTACCTGAGCATTGTGACTTATTGTGTAGCTTTTCTAGTAGAGCTTTTGGCATAGGTACCTACCTACTAGACATAAATAGTATGTTATATAATACATGGATATATAACTGCACAAAATGACAATGCCAGATTCTGCCCCACCATCAACCGCAAGTTGTACAAGATAACGAATAAATGTAAAAGTATCTCCGTTTTTTTTTATTAAAATTAATGGTTTAAATTAAAGTTAATAAGGCCTAATTACGAATTCAGAAAATAGTAAGAAATCGAAGCGAATTATTCATTGTTTTTGTTATTCTTCTATAGGAGTTGCGAGAGTAGTAGAAAATGATACTGATTATGATTATGCAATATGAAACCTGTAATAAATAAGTCCCCAACAAAATGATAGGTACAGCTTAAATGGTCACGTAGTTTTGTAGGTGGGACAAAGCTCCATTGAAATGTGGCAATGTCTTTTGTTCTACCACGTTTAGATTCAGCGTTTTTTTAACTTCAACCCCATAGGCGCGTTTTAATTCATAAACGTGATTTAAAGTTACGCCACCGTTTAGGCTCCCTGTCCCTTTCTATCTTAAGCTCTTTTAACGAAGTGTGAAAGGGATAGCAACACGATTTAAGGAAAGTGAGGTTTAACTAGGTATAACTATGAATAACAGCATTAATCAATTGCTGGCATTGACTTTCGTTAACGCAAGTAGAATAGTAAAAAGAATGTAAGTAATGTCAATACATTATAGCTTTATTAGCGAAAAAATAAAGTGTCATTTCCATACATTTTTCTTTTGATACTCTAGCGTTAATGAAAGTCGGCTGATAGGTACATTTTCTACCAGTCTGTAGGTATCAATTCGTATTTAATGATACATTTTTTTTAAAAGGTCGTAGATCAAACTTCATAGCATTTCGACAGTTGTAAAGGCATGTTCACACTAAGGTCGCTATCAAAATTGTCTCTGAATCTTGGCTTAAATGTCGCTATAAGTTAAGGAATCTGTAATTTTATTATTCCCATCTAAATGCTTCAACAAAGATGGTAGCAGAAACTTTCAAACTTTATACTGAAGGGCAAATAACTCTAATGATACGTTTAAACAAAGTTACGCAAAAGCCTCATTTCTCGCCGTGTCGAGTGTTTAACATAGAAGTCAGACGTACACCCGCAGGTGAGAACTGTACAGTACACCCGCAGGGAAATTAAACTGCGACGTGGCGAGACGCGTCCTCGTTAATTTGTTTTGGCATCGCAGGCGACGGTGACGACGGCTGGGGCCTTTTCATGGTTGTATTTTAGTTGAGTGTGGATTTTTTTCATTAGACTACTTCAATATACCTTTAATCCTCTCGTGTGTCGTCCAAACGCTTTTGATACAAAGCTGTCGGGTCCATAAGGAAAATTTTAAAAATAGTACCTATACATTTCTCTGAAGAAGATAGCTGCCTATTTTGAATTGAGTTTTTCCCAATTCATAATAGTAATAATAGAGACTCTCGCTAGACAGTTGGGTCAAGAGCCGGCTGCAGAAGGCAGTGCTGCTAGACACGGCACGCATTGTGATTCCTCACTCTGGGATCCTAACCTGCGCATGCATCCCGCTGCCGGTGGATGGCTATTTTTATATTTGATTTTAATATTGAAATGTATAAATTTATTAAATAAGAGGAAAGATAAATAAAGAGATAATAGTAATAATACGATTATATAATCGTATTAGTGGTAAAAGATGCTGTGTTAACTCAGTAACACCCCTATGACTCACAATCCAAGCATCATCTCACTAAAAGATATATATCTACTAAATTCTAAATGATTTTTCACGATCACGGCCAAACTATATCTGCATTATTCGATATAGAAATCTGTTTTCCGCTATGTACGTATGACACAGTCGAAAGTACATCAAGTACTTTATACCTTCTTATTGTCTGCGCCATAAGAATTGAAATAACACTTCATGTGTCGACTGTACTTAATTAAATCCAATTCAGTTGACTTTTTATACTTACGAAAACTAATACCTACTTCTGAGACAAATGTCATAAAATGACATTGCCCTACGTCTGCGATGTAGGTCACACATAAAATCAGATATGACATTCAGTTACAGGCAGGTTACGGCCTTTTATTACCATGTGGTTACGAGTCGGCCGTTCGTTAGGCCCGGGCGGGTGACACGACGCGTCTAATGAGCTGAGCGGTACGGGACGGCTCGCCGATCCATTATTTACGGCTCGGAAATCTGGCACTTAACCTCCTTTATACCGAACCGAACTATATACTATTTTCGATCAATACTACGAAAGTTTATACACCTAAGCCAGTTGTATTCGTAACAATACACTATTTAATAACACTCAAAACAATCACCAAGATATTTGCCATCAGATTTATAATTTAATTTTTTTCATCGCTTTGGCCATGGTTGTCAAAACACTCAGCCATCGGATTATATAATACATACAATATAACAATGCGTTCAGTGTGCTGATGGGGATGTCGCGATGCTGCCGCGCGCCAGGGATGTTTGTGGAAGCCAGCGTGGACGGATTCCGTGCCATCATACGCAAAAGAGTCGCGTCTCTGATGTGACGGGTTCGCGGCAGCCCTAACAGCATCCTGAAGGGCATTGCTGATACCATGGAAAGTCTGATTATGAGGCACTTACATATCCCGGAGTCTCAGAGTCGGACCTAAGTCGCATGTCATAGCGCGTAATACACCACCTGTAAACACTAGCATAGTTTCAAGTACTTACTAATATTTATGATCTTTGTGACTGCAATAAGTCATTTGAATTATTCAGGTTCATTATCGGACATCATGATGATACAACTCTAGGAAGTCATTCTAGACGGCTCACAAAACGGAAATAAAGATCGGCCGCCCTTTTTGTACAGACTCGTCTGATTTCCTTATTTTTTTCTTCATATCCAGCATTAGATACTATAAAATAAATACGATTACTACCATAAATGCACTTCATTACCATTACAATCTGTTCGCACTGGCCGCATTTCCACCTGCAAGAAAACTTGCGAGTAATTTCCGACATTCTGTCTTGCAAGTATAAACTCCATACTTGCTATTGCTACGAAGTTTACACTTGCAAGTTGCATTACTCGCAGAAGTTTACTAGCAGAAAATGCGGCATAAAACACAGCTACATATATTACTTTTGGTTCTTATTAGTTAGGACAATGTTGTAATATATCTAACGGGTTGATGTGATTTCTGTCAGTTTCATTCGCCGTGAACGACGTCCACGGTCATACAATGAACAATAAACTCACGGTGGCATTAGCACGTAATGGATGCTCAATGATGTTTACAATTTGCACCGCCGTATGTTGAATGCCGTAGCGATACGTCGCTGAATACGATAGCGTGGCATTGCATCCAAATGCGTCAACTAGGTTTCATGTACAATCGACAGCACATCTATCCACTCAAAACCATTACAATCTAAGCATTATTAACGTTGCATTGATTGTTCTATTACACGTGATGTTCTATTGACTGTAATAGTAAGAAGAACAGGAGCTAGGTTAGATTCCTGTACTTATCGTTTATAATTCAAGTTCTAAATATCAACAACAATTCAACTCCCTTCAAACGCAGTCCACGAAAGAACATGTCGTATTATTGAACAATCTAGCTCCTTTAAATATTCAATATATGGAGAAAAGTTTTCGTCACGACTTTTGTCAAAACACATATGTCCAACAAAGAAAATATTTGCGGTGTGTATGTTGGATCAAAGCGTGCCATGGAGGCGAGGTTTCAATTCTGATCGTTACGAAATAATTCTCAATCTATTTAATATTTAGATTTTCGCAAAAATAAATCAGTCTCGTATATTATTTCTACTATTTAAAAAAATAAGAAATTAGGTTGTCGTTTTGCATTATATCATATTGCAGTAGGACTTGTTCTTATTATCGTCTTGTTTTTCAGGTCTGAAATACCTGCACTCAGCGCGCATCCTCCATCGAGACATCAAGCCCGGGAACCTGCTCGTCAACAGCAACTGTGTGCTCAAGATATGCGACTTCGGCCTCGCACGAGTCGAGGAGCCAGACGCCAGCAAGAACATGACACAGGAGGTCGTCACGCAGTACTACAGGTGAGATGTGACCACGGACGAAGACACGAATAAGAGAGGAACTGCCGTAGCAGTGAAATTCACTTTGCTGTTGATTTCGTAGGTAAAATAACTTCGATCTTGTCAGTGAGAGCAAATAATTGTAAACAATAGGAACTAATCCCGGTAGCTAGCAAGACAAATAGTTTTTTATTTTATTTGAAAGGTAGGCAGAGGAGCCACCTGATGGTAAGCGGTCATCGTCGTCTAGAGACACTTGCAACACCGGGTGGGTTGCTGGATCGCTGCCCACCTTGCAGGGTTCTATATTCACGTTTCTCTTGAAACATTCCATATCATAGCTCTATGGAAATACGTCAGGGAGCAGATCATTCCACATTTCACAGTTTGCAAAAACAGCACAACGCTTGACTGCAGTTTCGAATACTTTACAACCACAGCTAACCTTTCTTTCCGTCAGTCTCTACGTGACAGACATTTTGTAGGAACGGCCAGAGACTTGAAGAGCCTGTTGGCGTCGATCTGTTCTGAAACGACCTTGAAGACCTCAAGGTCACTAGACCTTGTGCTCCATCATCATTTACCGTCTGGTCAAGAGATCGAGGTCAAACGTGGGTTTAGTTAGACATAAAACAAATAAACCTGACCGTCTCACGTCGACATTATTTTGACGCTAGCAGAACTGACATAGGAGGTCACTCATCACATGTTTATTATGTCAGACTCAGACATTACTTGTTAGTTCGCAAAGGTCTCTCACTCTTCTCTGGACATTCGGTAAGAAGAACATTCGTGGTACTAACAATGGATTACCTTCGATGGAATCCACTAGATTAACAGTTTGCCGGAAAACATTTCCACATCAACTTTAGATACGCATAGCATACCTATTCAGAGAGCAAGTTTGTGGATCCCTGCAGTTATGAAGATTAATAAATATGTACTCGCAATAGTTTTTAGCTTTCAACTTATTGCCGTGGACGAATTCCTGCCAAGATTACTTCCTATTAACATGGCAGGTGAAAGGTAGATATTTCTTTTTGACACTGTTCTAAATATTCCATTTGGTAATAAGGAAAAGTTAACTATGAAAGACCGTACTCCGATCTCGTTTCTCGTACATAACATCTACTGAAACTCCTGAAAGCCGGCTATTTGTTTCGAGGTGCCCCGGAAATTCCCTCCAAGGAGCGTAGGTACCTGCGCAGATAAATTTCCCTTTGTAAAACCGAGCGGTTCGGTCGCGCTAACCGTAAACAAACTAAAGACGGAAACTCGTTTGAAACTCTCTTTAGTGTTTTCTTCGGATATTTTTTCTCGGTAAACTTATAGCGTTCTGTACGCTATCCTTTTTGATTTAGCATTTTTCTTGCATCAGGTGCTTGTTTGAGTTGACTTAGACTGAGCGGTTTTATTGTGACTTACACAATACTAATGATTGCCCTGTCCAATTTTAAACAAAGCAGTAGTAGTTTAGACGATGGATTTCCATCTGCTGTCATTCAGATAAATAACCATCGCTCGCCACATTCATCACTCTCTTTACAGGGGCCATAATACTGTTGCTTGGTAATAGATCTCCAATTTGGTCAATGTATGTTCTCCATCCGGTTTACCTCTACATCCTATCCTTCTGCTAACATTCGCTCTATGTATCTCTTTCGTTAGTATTCTTTTCAATTCTGCTTTATTACATTTACATTCAAACCACACGTTCTCATGTTTTCATCACAGTGGCAGTGGTAGTACTCTGGTAAGTGCTAGGTAAGAGGCCAGAGCCCTCTGAACAGCACGAGGTCAGCCATCGAGGAGCTTTTAGTGGGTATCTTTATATTAGTTCCCCCCGTTCACAAAAAAAAAGTATTCAACCAGTCCGTTTCATCATTGTTTATTAATTTCGTTACTCAGTCCGTACTAGCCGGATTCTCGGTGCTACTAAGTATTCTGTTTGTAACTCTCGCTAAATATAAATCTTAACATTTCTTTTACTTTTATTTTGGTCTATTTCCTTTCAATTGTACTTAAATTTTGCCGTCTAATAATTGCAGAGTCGTGCGGTGAAGTGTCAGTAGGTGGTGACTTGTGAATGAGCAACCTCTGTGCCTTTGCTCCGCTGACCGCGGTTTTGAAAGTAGGCCACGGCCCGCTCGTCTCGCTTTGTGATGCCATCAAAACACCATATTTTCGCGTATAGTCGACAGTAAGGCTTTTATGCGACGGTAACACGGCACAGATTGCCATGGTCTTGTGTAGTTTGGTATGGTTCCGACTGTACCATCATGGTAATGCGTAAGCTTTTATTTGCGAAAAGGGTTGCTTATAAATAAATAACCTTATTATGTAAATATATGACGGTCGAAGATAAATAAAGGTGTACAGGAGAGTTTTTAAGGATGAGATTTTCTCAAAAACTACTTGACCTATTGCAATAATTACATTCACTGTTTGATAGATAAAAGTTAAAACTTACCTACTGTAAAAGAATTATTAAATTCGGTCCAGTGGTTCTTGAGAAAATCTCAACCTTATTGAGGCGCCCTGTATACTTATCTCTGTCTTCGTGTGTACCTATCTTGCTGTAGGTAAAAACTTGACTTCCAATTTTTTTTTGTGAAAATACGAATAAAAACAACAACAATAGGTGTATCGTGGCCACCAAATCTAATCCTAAACATAAACGCAACTGTTACTGTCACTCATATTGCGTCAGAGTGAGCTGAAGGCTCCGATTAGCGACGATTTTAATTAGCATGTTACACTCTGGAATTGGAATAGCCACGACTGTCAGTCTTGACTAACGCTTCTAGAACGCAGTTATGAAGTGATCGCTCTTCGTTAGGTGGCCCTGCCTGTCTGCTTAACTTAGTTATAAAATAATTAGTTAATTAGTTACGTCTTAGTTTAGTCTTAAACTGAACCTGATACTCTGACGTTATTGTTATACTAGCAGTGTCTGTCCTTGAAATGACGGCTGTTTGGGGTCTGATATCCTTTGCGTTAAATTGAGTAAAAAAACACGAAACAAAATGGCTGATATTACCACTTCCTATGTTCATGTGATAAATTCCACATAGAGTGAAAGATACATTTAATACCGTTATATTCGAAACAACAGTCTCGTCCTTTATCCCTTCTAAGTTTCACACACAAAGAAAGAATCCTTTTTCACAGCTATTTGCACTATTTCTTTGAAGTTTAATAATATTCTTGTTACAAAGGGCGTAGTCGTTTATATGTAAATAGGCTAGGAAGGAACTGTGACAATCCGTGACCTTTAAGGCTGCTATTGTTTCCAGGGTAACTAATGGAGCATTAAAGAACAGGTTATAAGTAGATAACTTTGAGTATATAAAGTCGTGGAAATGTTAAGTCCAAGTAACAGGCGATAATTATTTATGTAATAATTAATTTCTATGGATGAATCCACTGCTATTTCGAATGTTCACTCGATCGTAATACATTCATGATTCAGTCACATACAAATAGTCTTTTATAAGTTAAGCGAGCTTTTCTTTGACGATAATTCTCGACATAAGAGCCGATAATAATTTATTTAATTAATTTTTAATGAAATTTATTTAATTTAATGTAACACTCCCTCTATTTTGCAATGCCCCCACGGGGTGCCACATGTATGTACAAGTACATGTAGGTATATTGTAACATCTTATTTACATGTGGCAAGCATAATAAAGAATATAAATAAATATGAATCCTTTCCTGAAAATGTCCAGTAGTTCGAATGTCATTTTGCCTTTCAGCAAAACTAATTGCCGGTTGCACTTGCCCCTAGAACGAGACTAAAGGAAACAGTTAATTAAACTTTACTAGGAAATAATTTTGCAGTCGGTCGAGTCCTGAGCAAATCTCAACCTTAATAAGACGCTGTATACCTTTCTGTTTTCATAAAACTGATGACTATTGCATCGATTTTCCAGAGCACCTGAAATCCTGATGGGCGCGAACCATTATACGGCGGCGGTGGACGTGTGGTCGGTGGGCTGTATATTCGGCGAGCTGCTCGGCCGGAGGATCCTCTTCCAAGCTCAGAGCCCTGTGCAGCAGGTAACCAGCGTCATCAACCGCCTGTAACTTCGGCAAGCATGACCAAGTTAACCAAGGCTGGGCCAGCTTATACTGGTTATGCAACGATGAGACTCTGTTTGATCCAAATATCTTACAATTGGGAGGCTGTAATCATGATCAGTCCACTGCTGGACCTCTCCCAAGGCGCGACACTCAACCTGATTTGTTACAAGTTACCAGTTGCATGCGACACAATTTGTTGTCATTCCAGACTTCTTTAACAGAGAGTTATGTTATTCATTAATCTTAACTAACATTGATTATATATTAGGGTTCAGAGTCTTTTGAACTTGTTCAAAAATCGACTAATCATGATATAATACAGAATAATCGGGGATTTTTTAAAACCTGCTGATTGCTATTGATAGATATTACAATATCACGATACTTTTCATTTACTCATATTTTTTACTTTCCTAAAATCTTTGCTAAAAGAAATGCATGTGTTTACAAAACCTTTGCTCATAAACATAACGGTAATGTTGTATATTCCAGCTGGAACTAATAACAGAGCTACTAGGCACGCCGTCACTGGAAGACATGCGGCACGCTTGCGCGGGTGCGCGGGCGCACATGTTGCGTCGAGCGCCGCGGCCGCCGGCGCTGGCTGCACTCTACACACTGTCCGTACAAGCTACACACGAAGCGGTCCATCTACTGGCGCAGGTAACATCACTGGCACATGTAATATTACTGGCAAATGTAACAGACTACCAGCCTTGTGGCACGATGACGTTGAGCGCTACGACCACCTGTGTAGTGGGCGCTCTGTGAACTATCCGTACAAGCTATCCACGAAGTGGTTCATTCACTTCACAGACCACTTACCCCATAGACATGTAACAGGAGGGCGCCCGTGTCTGCGCAAAATTGCTTCGCGAGTCGCGACACGTGTAACTTAGAGACGCATCTTATTAATGAGCGCACGGAGGGCACCCATATCTCCCGCTTCGTCTCTATGCGCTCATCGTTGGCAAAAAAAACACCGATTTCATGTCTATTGGGTAAGTTGTCTGTGATTCACTGCCACAAGAACGGACCACTTATCCAAGTAAGGTAAAATGGTCCGTGGGCGCAGGAAAGTTCGCTGGAACATTACTGGCAAATGTAACAGACTGGCAAATTTTCGGCATGCTTGCGTCGATAACAGTGGCCGCCTGTGTTGGCTGGGCTACGCTACATTCACAATGTTACCAAGCAGTCCTACTACTGGTGCAGGTAAAGTCACTGGCAGGAGTATCTTTTTTTTAATGCTAATGAATACGGGCGATAATAAGAGTAGTAAGTACTTAAATACTATATGCAGGAGATCATTACTGGCACATTGCTTCGAGGTATCAGATGGACTACCTAATGGTAAGTTTTCGTTGGTGCTTATGGACGTTTGTGTCACCCTTCTGGCGTTCAACATTCACCGACTTCAGTCCACTCGTGACCGTGATTGCTGCAATGCTGTCGAAATATCGAGACATCAATAATAACACGGTAATTCCCGTTTTATCTAATTAATATGTGATTGTAAACCGAAGCCCAAATAAGTGTCTTATTTTGTAAACAAAAACTACCCTACCTTACTAACATTTTAAGCTGTTCTGTGATTATTATATAGTTATTTTCACATTATTAGATCGAATCACTTTATTTCCAAAATTTTGAACATTTTAGAACAATCAGTTTCTTCAGTGTTACATCACAACAGGTAATTAGACGAACATATTTGTTTACAAAATAAAACACTTAATTTGGATTGCGCTATATCTGTTTTCCAGCCAGTCGCGTGATTTAAAAGCCGAATATTCTGCAATTCCAGATGCTAGTGTTCGACCCGGCGAAGCGGATCTCCGTGGTGGATGCGCTTGCGCACCCCTACCTGGAGGAGGGGCGGCTGCGCTACCACTCGTGCATGTGCAAATGCTGCTACAGCGCGCCGCCCGCCGCGCGACACTACTCGCCGGACCTGGAGCCCGTCGCGCCGCACTCGTTCCATGACGGATGGGAGCGAAAGCTCACCTCTGTTCATCAGGTCAAAGGTACACATGGTGGTGACTTACCACATAATTTAACTAAATTTAAAACAAATACCATTGAAAATCAATAAAGTATGGATATCCTATAAACTTGCCGAAATACTGTGGTTTAAAGTTACCAAAAATTATACAATACTTGTAAATTATAACATTGCAACGTACAGGCGACAGTACATGAAGTGTCATACATGGACATTCTATATTCTATGCGATGCGTAATACGGCATCGATTGCAATGGTTTTGTATAGATTGAAATGATGCTGACTTTAGGACGAGAAGTAACTACATTCTAAATTTCTAAGCATGAAAAGCATCTCATATTTCATTTTCGGGTAAATTTTGTATTTTTTGTCTTCGACAATATTTTCACTTATTCGTACAGTCGAAGACAGAGATAAGTATACAGAGGGCCTCAATGAGGTTGAGATTTTCTCAAAAACTACTGGACCGAATTTATTAATTCTTTTACAGTTACATAGCTTTAACTTTTATCTATCAAACAGTGAAAGAATTTTTGCAATAGGTCAAGTAGTTTCTGAGGAAGTTTCAATCTTAAAAACTCTCCTACACACCTTTCTCAGTGTTCCACCGTACCATCAATATTGAGATCCATTAGAAATAATCACAATTTTAAACTGATTATGTACCTATAGAAATCGCTCTATCCCCACTGTCGCTGCTTTAAGCAAAACGAAATGCGAACTAGTTAATTACAAATACGTTTACATAATATTTCACGTTAATTACACATTTGTGTATAAATATAAGTATGCTAATCATAGCCACATATAAACTTCGCAGAGGAAATCCACAAGTTCATAGCTGAACAGCTGCAGACGTCACGGGTGCCCCTGTGCATCAATCCACAATCCGCGGCGTTCAAGAGCTTCGCAAGGTAAGGCGCCGCCAACCAACCGCAACCACGCAACCACGCAACCAACAACCAACCGACACTAGGTGATTTCTTTGCGATACGTAACCTAACCATTTAGCGACCACCCCGCACCCAAAACGCCACATCCCCAAACGTGCAGACAACACTGCTTTAACAATTTAAGATCTATTTAGTTTAGTCTTACGTCTGTAAATCGATTGTCGTAAAATTGCGTCATAGTATTTTTATACACTAACGTATTTGACTATCCAATTTGAATTTTGGTATATTTTGCAGTGTTGTCTTCACTACGAAATAGAGAAATAGCAAAGATAATAAATCAGAAACAGCAAGTCATCACAACTAGGTGTGGCACGGTGCGATCTGTTAGTGTGTTCACGCCAGTGTCACGGTCTAGGAATACATTTGATAACGTACCGTCAGTGACTCAACCATAAGGGTGATTATGGGCTTGCTTTTACGATGCATCGTATTCATAACTCAATTTTTTACACTTCTCCAATTAATCTATCGTAATATATGATATATCATCTAATACGTTTTAATAGTTGTACTTAACAGTATGATTTGAATAGTGCTTAGATCTATCCGGTATGAAAACCAAATGTGGCCATATCTGTTTAAGCGATATTTTCCAGGCCACCCTTGCGGCCTTGTTGGCATATGACTCATTTGGAGCACCGAAAAGGTTCTATGAAGTTGTCAGAATTTGATAAAGAATTCGATAATAATTTGCCCATATTTCTTTAAATTGTTCCTTATATTGTAAATTTCTCGGTGGGATTAATTACATTATGATTCGAGGTCAATTCATTTGTCATTCTAACTGAAACTCCAGCTTTACGGGAGATATTAATTTCGTAAATTAAAGGTTTAAAAAAATCGTTACGATGCATCGTAGGGGCCAAATTGTTGTATCCATAAGTCTTGGTTCGATGTATCAAGGTCCAAAGAGTCAGTCGGTGGTCGCAGAACTTGAAAGCCTATGTCGATATTTCCTTTCCTTCCCTCCACACCCCGCCTCTCGTAGTTGTGTTTTGCAGTGTAGGTAACAGTACTTTGCCTATTGTACAGCAACATGACTTATGTACCGACGGGCCTATTTTGCCAGAGCCCGATTTGTGCATGGGTTTACGATTTTGTTTTTGTCTTTACACGGTGAATATTCTATACTTGACTATGGAGTCGTAGTGACGAATTTTACAGATGTGCTGTCGATTCACGAGGTCACATTAATTACAAATCATCCATAAATACCTGCCACTGAAACACAATCTGTTTCTATTTACGACTAATAATAAATTAAATAATGCAAGGTGATTGGCCTGACAAGGCTCCGTTCAGCTGAGCGGACGCGGTCATTGACCTCGCTTTGTTACTGTGTTTTTAATTATCGCCAAGAAAGCACACAATTTTAGCTTTTTAACTGACTTCGCATAGCGACTACACATAATCTAAAAAGCACGCACCTTTCGGCTCCATAGCCACTACAAATCCGTTTAATCGCACAATGCCTAATTCACAAACTTTCAAAGTTCGCAAAACGTTCAATTCGTAGAATGTCCAATTCGAAAAATGATCAACTCTTAAACATTTTTCGTCTTAAGTACCAATCAATCATTCGACCTCTTCTGAAATAAACCGAATTATACTTTGCCACAATTACCCACATATTACTTTATCTGACAATTGGACATTATGCGAATTTTATCGGACATTTGACCTTTTGCGAATTGGACATTGTGTAACTAAACGATTAAATCACTTGTAATACTTTCCCCGCTTCCGAGCGACAGTTCTCTGTACATACCATGCAAAAGCTGCTGTTCTCAAGCATAATCAACCCTCTTGAAATGGTGGTGTGCCCCACGCTTCCATTTAGAGCAGCACCGCTATTCACCCGATTGTAGTTTAAGGCCGAAGCAGATCCGCCGGTTTCTTGCAAAATTGTTTTCATGATGCACTTTTCGGATTGATTTATCAAAATTTACTCAACATAGTATTATCTTTTGCTCGAAAAATATCCTTTGAAATTGATATAAATTTAGTTTTTCAATTAATATTTTCAAGAAGTTTTGTGGGGAAATGTTTTGGTCTCAATTTTCAGTATATTCTCATCGTCGGTCGGTATCAGTCCACATCGCATTGTGTATCATGGAGACATTTTGTCCCGTTAATTACTACTGCAAACGCCTTAATAACATTCTGCTTTTTTCTGTGTTTTTGCAACAGCTCTAGAGCGGGTTCGAAAGCAAAAGTTTGTTCCCCTTTCAAGACGGCGGCAAAAATACTACTGCTATCGCCCGTGATATTTCTGTGCGCCGCGTAATGCGCCCCAGTCCAGTAAGCGCCTCCGCACGCTTATACCTGTGTTGTCCATCCTTGCCAACTGCACGAATCCGTCTAGTCGCAGAATGTCCAATCGAATAATGCCGAATTTAAAAAATGATCAATTCGTAAAATGTCCAATTCGCAAAACTGAATGGTTATTGAAAGCGAATTGTTAGTGTTATCGTTGTTTCAAATCTACAAATATAGCATTTTTTTCAATTACAAATTAATTGGCTTAATACACAAACATAAATGGATTATGAAAGGGTGTGTAGGATAACTGAATAGGTTGTGCTATTTGGACATTGTGCGAAGTGGACGTTTGGCGAACGTTTTGACATTTTACGAATTGAACATTCTGCGACTATTAACGGACAACTTGAATAACATCGTTTGATTCTAAAAGTACACGTTTCTTTTTTACACAGTTCAGTGTGGACGTGAATCGTGTAGTTTGGAGTGAACGATTCGTTTGCAGTTGACGTGTAGTATACGCGAGGCGCCGTTCGTTAAGGCAAAACAATATTTTTCTCGTCAACGTTTTATGGCAAATTATCTATTTGAACTCGTGTCCAATGCATGCGTTGCCTTCCCGACCGGCGCCGGCGTCGATTCGTAATTTCAAAAGGGTTGATCGTTAGATAGTTCGCTCCGTCCCTCTCTGGTTCGGTTGCAGTGCATGCTACCTGATCTGTTTGTAAGCCTCTGTCTTGAGTTGGGCCTGCAGAACTGCCAAGTTGTTATCGCAACACACTTCGTTGGAACCCCATGAGCATTGGTAAGTAATCAAAATTTATTATAAAATAAGAACAATCAAGTTTTCCCAAAGTAACTTTTTTGTTTTTAATTTAAATCAATTTTTGATTACCGATATCAATCATGCTCTGCGATGACTGCTATAACAACCTGTCTTAGCTTTCCATATCCTCGTTATACAACATAGTAATTGACCATTATTCCCCAAACTTATCCTTCAGCTTACATTCAAAATAGAGGCTTTGGTAACTTTTTCAAATCCGAACTCGGAATGCCCAACGCTTCAAAATGTGACGCTTCGTTTTGGATATGAAAATTTTGCACGAAAATATTGATCAGACTATTTACTCCTAGGTGCGGAATAGTGGGACGTTATTCTAGGCAGTGTCGTATATTTTTACTCGTTTTAGAATACAATTCTAAGACCTGTTCAAGTATTGAATTTCTGCTTAGAACGGAACGTAGTGCATGTGTAGTGTGAGTGAGCACAGTGCCAGGCTCTTGGTTGTGGTGAAATTTGTATTTTTTATCATATTATTCAGTAGTTAAATGAGTAGATTTGATTTGTGATGCAGTTTTGCTATTCAATTTCTCTTTTATTATCATAGAAAGTAAACTTATTATCTTGGCTCAGAGAAAATATTTTGAATTCCAATTTGCATGATCGAGTTCTTATGGGTTGTGTGTTGGATTCACGGCAGAGTTTCAGTAGATTTTAGATCAATAATAGAAAGACATAACATATTCAGTGACTTGTCACTATTAGAGATATAAACACCTGTCGAAACTGTCGGTCTAATTGCCGACTTCAACAGTATAAGTGAGTGATATCCGTTTATATATAATAATTTGATATAAACACCAATAATATTTCATGTTTCCGCATAACATCAGGTGTCTCGACCGCTCCCATACTCAAATAAAACTTGAAAAGGCACATTCTCTGTTAACTTTTCAATCGATATATTGAGTGTATAATCGTATATCATGATAATTCAGTATCGAAACAGTTTTGTAAAGCGATTATACCACTTGTTTACAAATACATAAATATCTTTCATTTGTAAGCAAGAGAGAACCTGTAGAATCTCTTAATCAGATCTCCAGTCCATTCCCCTAAATAATAACTTCTGCCGAATCCAACAAGCAACCTCCCAAAGTGGCGTGGGTGTGGGTAGATTCGCTGTCAGCCATCCCGTCTAACCGGCGCGCCCGTTGCAGCTCGACGGTGGCGCACCCTAGCGAGCTGCCGCCCTCCCCGCACCAGTGGGAATGACGCGAGTGCCGGCGCGGGCCAGACAAGCGACGCGCTGCATACAACGACACACGATAACACATCACGTGACACACATGTGATACACCAGACTTTATAGGTGAAATAACTGACTGTCATCACTCCACTTGCGGTGATGCAAAAGGTCGTTATTTGCACCTCACTTGTGTTATATCTATCGCCAAAACGAGACTTTACATGCGGTGTGGTTACTGTCATCGCCCGAACCGAGTCATTTGCAGTGGCACGAAGTTATTGATTGCGTCATCGTCTACTTGGACTTTACTTTTGATACCTGTCACCACGAGGTGATGCAATAACTGATTCTGTAATCGCCTGATAGACAGAAGTATTGTCATTACTCTGAATAACTCTAAGATAGATGTGCGTAGAATAAGTAACGCAAAATTTTTATGACACAAGTATCTATAATGACGCCATTTGGCGGTAGATAATTTTAACTTGATTGAACGTTCAATTTTCAGTCGCAGATTCAGTTAGAACAGTAACGAGTTGAGGTGATAACCTCGGTATTTAAAGAAAAAAAAAACATTCAGATATTTTGCTTTCTAAATATGATACGCGAGCTATGTATAGTTTATCTTTATCCGAGCTCGTAAGTCAAATTGTATAAATATACCGTACCATACCTCATCGCGATAATAATGTAGGAACCATTATGTGTAACTCGTTCGTGTAATAAAACGTTTTGAACGAAATATTTGTGAAGCTGTATCTTCCCATTGTAGGTGTAATAAAATTACAACGTACTAAATTTTATTGTTCACAAAATTGTCGCATAAATTGTATTAATAATATCTGAATGTCAAAAGCGAAGCTCTATCGCTGTGTGTGTCGTCACAACCAAATATGTTTGTCTTATTCCTTTCGTTTAGCGTAGACAATGTGAGTAGTGTAGTTTAGTTCGATTTTGAATGCAATTGACCGGAATGCGGAACGGCCAGGGGCTCAATTCTATTAATTAGTACTATTTGGATTCATACTGGAAGTTAAATCGATTGTTGACCCGAATCGAAACTAAGCCACGATCGATCATCGATTTAAATTCAGTCTTGCTTCGATTGTACCGAATTGGGCCTTTGGTAGCCAAAAATCCTGATTGTGATGTGATTAAATCGCAAATTGATTAAAGTAGTAAAATGTCCAAACCTTAACACTTTATTAACAAAATTCCAGACGGGAAAATTTCGACTTATCGATATTTTGCGACTTTGTTGTTACGAAGTATTCTGAATATTATGCTAAGTCAATTTGCGATTTAGATTTCACGATCAGAACTATTGGCTAGCCGGTTCTTTTGTGGTCTGGTCAAGAAGATGTGGACCCTTTAGTTCGATTCAATGTAAATATAGCTTAGGGCTTAGTGGAATCGATGGTAGGCGGGAAAATGAGATATCGCTGGCGATGTTGCTGTATGCAACTGATAATTTTATACAACGAAGAATGGAGTCATTAACGTGACGGGTTTTGTATGGATAGTTAGAAAATGAAATCGGCAGGAATGTTAGTTTGATTTTAACTTACAGCACACATACATGGAATGTAAGATACTCTTTTGTAATTAATATTTTATTTAGTAAAATTTATTTGATTAGGTAATGCGATGGGCGAGATTTCAGTAGAGTGTTTGACAAGTTTTGAAAATTAAATTGATGGATGACGTGAGGACAGAATCGAAATTCGTTGGATAAAAGTAAGTTCCTTAGTGGGTAGATTTACTTTAACAAATCATTTTAGTGTTACTGTTTTAGTAGTTATGCTGTTTTGAAAGTGGAGAACCACTCGTAATACGATTCGCATATGAATTGATGAATGCAACAAAATGTCTGCTAAAATATCCTATTCGGGTAGATAGAAAGATTTCGTAGCTCCTATGTCTCGCATTCCATATATGTGTACTATATCGACTAGGCTAAAGAGAGGTTGATAAGCTTTGTACAGCTCTAGGCTATTATCATTTATCTCCATAATTCCATATAACTATACATGTATGTGATGTGGTAGGTTTCGGTGTGTGCCTAAGGGCCGCTTGCGCCAACCACGACTAAAGTTAACCGAACCGTTGGTGATTTAACACTGGGTTAGGCACTTATCTCGTATGAGGTTGGTGCAACTGGCGCTCGTGTTACGTATGGACATTGCAAGCAATAAACGTTGCAATATAATATGTTACGCGTCATATTTGGTAATTTTCAATTTATTTTGTACGATACACTTTTAAGGATGGAGAGTATTTGTTCAAGTTGTTTTGGTAACATACTTTAGAGTCAGATCGTTATTGGTAAGTTTAAAGTTACTCAACTTAATCTGTTGTATAATTATTATAAAATTGTATATTCAATTCCATTTCTGGAATCATCCTCATCATCAGCCCGTATCAGTCCACTGCTGGACGTAGGCCTCTCCCAAAGCACGCCACTCAACCCTACCCTCGGCCCTCTGCATCCAGATCCTGACAACCATCTTGCGAAGGTCATCTGGTCGGCGGGCGACCCACTGTACGTTCACCCTTTCGTGGCTTCCATTCGATAACTCGTCTACCCTATTTCTGGAATACAAGCATTTTGAACCACTCTTTGTCAGATTTGAGCTCAGTTGAAGAGTAGAAGAGAAAATTAGTAAGATGAAAACATTGCTAGTCTGTAAAATTTGCCATGGAATAAATTTTCATAAATTTCCAGGTTGGCAACTTATATTATTTGTTTTTAAACTACCAATATTGTCACGTTTGTTGCTATTACAATTTGAATAGAGCAGCACGTGTCCATCCTGTTTAATATGTTCTGTGTTCTTTATTAATCTCCTAAAGCTGCGTACAACCGTTGGTTTTGTACTTAATAAGATGATTTCACGTGAATCTCGATACGACAGTCTGGCTGGACGCGGCAACAGGTTCTGTTCAGACGAACCACACGCGGACAGCGACAAAAGTGTCGCCGAGCTGAAAACTCAAGTCGATTGAAGTAGACTGCACTTACGATAAATTCGAGTCCGATGACATTTTCGTCGCTGTCGCGTGATCCGTCTGAATAGACATTATTTGTAATATAAATGTTAAGCTTACTCCTAAACACCATTGTATGTAACATCGACTGAACATTTTTACGTAGTTAGGACATAGATAGATTTAGAAGTATTAAAAAAAAACTAATATTTTACTTGGTACACGACAATGGTATAGTAAATGTAATGAATGATTTTCACATACTATCATTACAGTAGTGAGATAATGTATAGCGAATTTGTAATGTAACAGATACATGTGTATTTCAAGCATTTATAGTTAGGATATTAGAAGTTTGACGTGAGTATACTGGATTGTGTTAGTGTGCGTGAGTGATCTATGTAAAGTGATTCATAGCTTGTACCCAATAGGATCGAAAGTCATTCTATCGATGTGTGCTGGCTCGAATATTCGTGCGTTCGATAGACATTGTCTTGAATTGTTCTGTCGAAATTCTTAGACCCGAATTTTCGCAAGGGGTTAAGTGAATGAGCCTTGCAAGCTCTGTACGATATTTAACCGCATGACTTTCGATTTCGACCCTACGAATATTCGGACCAGCGCTCACCGACCGAATGAATTTCGATCCAATGGAGCACAATCTAATTTATAGGTACATTGGCAAAGATAAAACTTTTTCATACTAAGTATAATAATATGTTCCAAATTGATGTTTTTTTGTGTTAAGGTAGTACTCGACCCTGTATCGTCACGCTGCTAACATATTAACTAGAATAGGGAGATTTGTGTGAGTGTCAAGAGACGTCGTAGCCTTAAAACTAGTTCAAAACTATATAAAAGATAAAATAATACATGTAAATAAATAAATAAAGGCATACATACATAGTATTAATGTTAGGCTCTAGTTGGTTTGGGATGTAAGCAAATGTAGGCCCCACACATATAGGAAGACTTTCGAATGCACCACTGTGTAATTTGAATCGTAAATAACGTTCACAGTTATCGTCGAAATGGTCTGTAAAATGTACATTTTGCGATGTTCTCAAATTAATGGGTAATCTTTTTTAATTTTGAGGGTCTCTTAGTCCAGTTGCGAGTACACGTTGAAAACGATCGTACAAGGTAAGCAACGTTGGGCGAGGTCAGGACCTGGATGGGTGACCGCTAGTGACATTTTCCCTCCGTGCCTCGGAAAGTACGTTAAACAGTTGGTCTCGGTTGCTGTCGCTTGGCAGCAGTCGTTAGGCCACGTCAGAGGCCTACGGACGGCCTGAATAACTCTGACAATTTGGTTTGGTCACTAAACCCCACGAGAATGTTTTTTTATTGGATAAACTGTCAATAAACAAACGCAAACTCGTCAATTTGATAATATATTCCATTAGAAATCGGTTAAAAAAGAGAACGTAAGTTCAAAAGTTTGATTGCCAAACTTAGTTTAATTCAGCTTTCGAATTGAGAATTGATAAGTATTTCCTATATTGAGATAAAACATGTCATTTAGTGGTGCATTCGAGAGGCTTCGATGGTACAATGGAGGCGAGCCCGGATCATAGGCGTTGCTCTTTACCTAGCTGGCTTATATTTCAAGCATTTTATTTTAGCGATTATACATTATCACTTTGGGTATTAATTAACAATTTCCGTTAACATATTTAGCTACACATAGATTGTGAATATTAATGTCGTCTATACTTATTATCTAAATAAATTGCTTCATTATAGAAGTCGTAGAAATACTAATTGGCTTTAAATGTTAATTAGATAATTAAATCTTACCATTATTAAAATTATAAAAAATATATTGTGTTAAAATTTGATCCATATAATGTGATAGCTTTCCTGTAATTAATGTCAAATATTTGTAACTAAAAATATGTTGGATAGTCGATGCGTGTTACTTTCTGTAGAATGATGTTATTGTCGTAAATAATTTAGTGGTTTCGAATATCGCTTCTCATTATCTTGAATTACATACATCATACGCCTGAAATTCTTACATATTTACGTGTACAGGAGAGTTTTAAGATTGCGATTATTTCAAAAACTACTTGACCTATTGCAATAATTCTTTCACTGTTAGATAGATAAATATTAAACCTATGTAACTGTAAAAGAATTATTAGAATCGGTCCATTAGTTCTTGAGAAAATCTCAACCTTATTGAGACCCCCGGTATCTGTCTTCGTGTGACGTCATGAATGGATTGTCCTTGCTTTTAAATAATAAAAAATACAATGTCAGTTTTGTAAAGAGCTCGCCGACCGGACCGCGAATACCCACCTTGCCTTAAATCAAGATAACTTGTCACTGTGATCCGTTAGGAGTAGTAATTGGACTCATACACACATACACACCCTGTCACGACCGGCATATGTGTGTACCTGTATATATACACGAGTAGTTGTAATTGTATACATTGTTTTAGCAATTTGCTTACGATTCGCTTACCTTAATCACAGTATATATTATACCAGTGTTCACACTTCGTACTGTCGCAGATATTTGTAGCGAAATGATTCGCCATCGAATCGTATGGGAGCTCGCTTCGAGCTTGTATATTTTGTACAGCACTACGGGCGCTAATGGAACTACAAACTTGTTTATAGTGTTCAAAGCTACCGTTTTTAGTTCCAAAAAAGCCAATATGTGGTGCTGACAACTGATATTCTCATACAAATTGTATAATCGTAGCTCAAAACGAGCTCGCATTCAGTTCGTACCTATTCGATGACGATAATACGGCAACTCCGGTCCGACAATATTAAGTGCGAGTACTGGTTTAATATGTGTATTGTAACTAAATGCAGCTACGAACACTAAAGGGATTATTGGATGTTTGTAAATAAGACTATAATAAGTAGACGCATAGTATTGGCGATTGTAAAGAAAGAATTAGATGGAATGCAGATGCGAACTCATTATGGTCACAGTCTAACTATGGCAGTGGTTCACTCGTCTAAATAGAGTAATCTTTTGCGAGTGAACCCATTGAAAATATTAAACTGTGGCATTGCGACGCCTGAACACGCTTCTTATATTATGTAATTGTACGTATTGCGTTTCCAGACTTTCAGAGATCTCGTTTGTTTTAAGTTTTAAGTACACGACTGTTCATTTTACACACAAGTGATCTTTAGTGGTTAAGCTACTCTTTTTACGCTATGGTCAGTCACTGCTTTTGTATTGATTTAAGATTTAGCACACTCGAATGCTTTCTCGGAGGCACGTAACAATGAATTTTATGTACGGACTTTGTTTCATGTAAATATTTAGTGATATGTTAGGTTTAGTTTACTTTTGCTCTTAGTTTGTGTTCAATAATACCCAATTATTTTTTTGTACGATAATTACATGAACTTATTACAAAAAGCATAAAAAAAAACAAGAAATGTAAGAACATGTAAGATTGTTTTCTGTAATACCTTAATTAACGATTAATTATACTCTTAATTACCAAGTCTTAATGTAAATATTAGATATTTTGTGCACTGATAGTCGTTTTATGTTACTCTTAACTTTAGGTAATGATATCAAATGGCTGTATTGATTCTCGTTATAATAACGCCCAAGACACAATATTCACTTTGTATACAGGATGTATCATATAACGAAAGGACTTTTTTTCTGTATTAAAAATAACTCAACGTCTCATACAATTTGATCTACTGATCGCTGTAAAATGTATGGGCACTTGGGCAGTCACAATTGTTTTGAATATGTCTAAATTACATACCTTACGTTACATCGTGTATAATTAGACCATACTTAAATGAGACTTATGACATCGTTTCTGCTTTGCCGACGACTGTCTACATTTCCTATGTATAGTTGAATTTAGTTAATTTTTCATACTACTGCGACATATTCGGTAATTTACCGTCATATCTTCCAATATTACCTACCTTACAATGCCATAGTTATTCGTAACCTAATATTTATAGTTTCCCGTATATGTTTCACTCCCGGGACATATTTTGATGTAGATAAGTTATTTTTATAATTAAAATAAATAAAACAGACAATATTTTTGGATTCTAAGATTTCTAAGCTCGAATCCCAACAAGATGAAAAATGTTTGCGCAATATCTTTACGCAAACATCAATTGTCAACTCAACAGTAACGTTTGATTGAATTTGTACCTAAAATAGTGAACTTTTATTAGAAAATGCGTTACGTGACATTAATAACAATATATAAAAAGCTTTTAGCTAAAGATTAGGCAATATTGGACGATAGTATTGACGGTACCGTATTTTAGTTTGTTCTAGCAGCCGAGATGCGGCGTCGATGTAAATATTAACTGATAGTGTCGAGCTAAGGAGTTGATTGCATTTTACCACTGTTGCGAACTGCCAAAACTATTGTAATAATTTTTGTAGCGTTATGTTATGTATGTCCACGGGAAAGATACAATCTGTCAAATAATCCTTCATTGTAGTCTAGCTAAATAATAAATAATTTCTAGAGGCTATCATTTGTGAACTGACTAGGTCTAAAGTTAGTGTTTCTTAGATCCAAGATTAATAGAATTGTGAATGCTTAAGTCGCATAGCGGATATTTTGTTTTTGTTGTGTGTTCAGTACCTATTAAAATTCACGAAAGAATTATGTATTGAAGATTAATTTTGAATAAATACGAGTTTGGATGACGAACTTCGCAAAATTTACTGTAGCTCAAACCAACGAATCGAGTCTGTCTCGGTTCGCAGTCATTAGTTTTTGGAAGCATACTGATTTGGCATTAATGTCTCGATTATAAACAAAACTGACGTAACCAAGTGTTCCATAGCGTACCAAGGGCCGAATATGAGTATACTACCTATATGGCTTGGCCTTTTGTTCGAAAACAGTTCTCGACAGTGAAATTGAATCAGACACCTTAACAGCGTCACAATGTACTGACGTCATGCGTCTCACAGAAAAGTGGCTTTAACTTTCGTTAACGCTAGTAGAATAGAAAGAAAAATGAACGGGATTTACTTTTTCGTTAGCAAATATCAAGACCATACATTTTCTATCTATTCTACTTTAATGAAAGTCAATGCCACTTGCCTAGGGGGCTGGTGTGATAGCAGGATCGTCTCTAGATATGTTTATTATTGAGCTTGTATTGTCACACTCGTTCTTTGCTTAGTGTGTGCGGTTGAGCAGATTGTAAACTTATTGTGTAGTGGGTTGTACTGTCCGTTACGCGAGCCGGTGTAGCTGTGAGCCGCGCTCGCGACACTGTAACAATAAAACTACTGCATAATTATAACAAGGCGTTTTATTTTATTAATTTAGTCTTCTAGAAGTTTTGGGGAATTTGCCAATGTCAATTTTAAACAGTAGTACGGTCTAACACAACGAAAGGTGTACCTAATTACGAGAGAGTTATTAAGATTGAGATTTCTCAAAAACTACTTCACAATAGGTCTAGATCGGGAATCTGGTACTTATACAGATTGTAACGTAAAGGGTATATGAAGCCGAAGGGAGGGTGTTCAGTATCGGTAACTGAAAAACTTTTGTTCTACAACTTTTCGAATAAAAAATATAAATAAATTAATGTCTCATACAAATCGATCAGCTGACCGGTACGAAATGTATGAAGTCAAAAAATAAATTCGCGTAAATCGAAAAGTCGTAGAACAAAAGTTGTTCAGTTCCCGATACTGAACACCCTCCCCTCGGCTTCATATACCCTTTACGTTACACCCTGTATAAGTACCAGATTCCCGATTTTCTGTATTTATTATTATTATTTTTTAACTGATTCAGAAATGATTTGTTCAGGAAGGTTGCGGTATTTATTTTTCGCGCGCCCAAGAGTGTCGCTTTTTACGCACGTATTTTTTCTTATCTATAAGTACATATAATAAGACTGTAAAAAAGTTGTGTCTGTACATTGAATATTTTTTGAAAAGAATAATTGTAATGTGTTTTAGGATCGATACTGATGCCAAAACACAATTTTTAGAATTTTTGTCGGTTTGACTTTGTGCAAGTATCACGCCATAACTACTGAAGGGATTTTGACGGGAGATTCACTAGGAGATAGCTGAAATATCCGGACAGCTCATAGCCATGGCGGTATGTGATCTGAGCATATAACTTTTTCTACGCAAACGAAGTTGCGGGGTACAGCTAGTCACATCTATTCTCGGAAGTACAAGTGCGAAATAAAATGTATTGTTTATGTTCTAAACACTTTAGGTACTAGTATTAGCTTGCTTCCGTCCAACTGTGACAGCACAGTATCGAGGAAACCAGAGATGGAGCAATACGTTATATATCTTGGCTTTATATTACTGGGTAAGTATTATTGTTGTAATTAAATTAACAAAAGGTCACTTTGGTCAATCACTCTTAACCTCATTTGTTATCGCCTTTACATAGTCAACAGCACGTCAAATGTAAATATTATTGTCGCTTAATTCATATTTTGAAGAAATTAAACACCTTAACTAACGTAACGTAGGTAGCGGATTGCGGCCTAGGCTCCAGATCGCTACCTACTGGACGTTAACGACGGGAGAAAATGTGACGGGGCATGCATTTCAACTGTCCGCAGACCGCCAGCCGCGTGAAGATCGCGCCTTTGTGGGAAAGACTTTAATAATAAATAACAGAACAATGCGACTTTCATCATTTTCATTAGGTATCGTGTTCATTTTGGCTCATGTACAACTGCAATATTAATACCTTTAATATAACATAATCAATTTTATTTAATATAAATATTTTACACAATTATAATATAACTAAACTACTTAAAAATACATTAAAAACTAAACTAAAAATCTACCTAACTAAAAATATTCTAAAAAACTTGTCCCTCTTGGGAGGGTGCCCATCACGCTGGCGGCATTCCCGCGCTGGATGGCTAGGCTCAGCCTCTGCGCGAGAAAGCCGCCAGCACGAGGGTCACCCGTCGCCTCCCTCAGGCGCTTGCTGAGCTCCTTGTGGAGCGCGTGTGCTCCCGGGCCCCACGGACCAAGTGTCTCGACGCCAAAGGGGACAAACTGCAATATTGTACCTACTGCAATATTTTTAAGTTTTAATAAAAGTTAAAAAAGTACATATAGATAATAGGATGCTATTATCGGGTTGTTGTAAATTCGTCACAAAGTTAATTCGTCACGGAAAATAGTATGTGTAAATTCGTCACAGTTCTAATTTTATGAAGTGAATTCTTCATTTTTAATTTTGATTATTGTAAATTCGTCACATTGTTATTTTCAGTATAGACCGCAGAAAAATCAAACAATAAGTAGAATAAAAACGTTATTTATTTTTCGTCAACACAGCAATTTCAACAATTTAACCTTACATCTACTTAAAAATCACAGTTCTCAAGTAGCTGGTTTGCCCACATTTCAATTATAAGAGAAACTAGAGAAAGAGAATTAAATCACAATAATCATCACATGTCTTTAAATGACATTGCCACATTTCAATTGAGCCCACCTACAAAACTACGTGACCATTTAAGCTGTACCTGTATCATTTTGTTGGGGACTTATTACAGGTTTCATATTGCATAATCATAATCATTTTCTACTACTCTCGCAACTCCTATAGAAGAATAACAAAAACAATGAATAAATCGTTTCGATTCAGATAATAAAAAGATTCAGATAAGTAAAAAGAAATAAGCAAGATAAGTAGATAAGTAAGATTCAGAAAATAGTAAGCTATTTTCTGAATTCTTAATTAAGCTGTTTTTCTCGACTCCTTGATGTAGGGGAGAGGGGGGGGGGGGGGGGGGGGCAAGACGGGGTACCTGTCATATATCAGAAACCAATTGATCAATCACGACCGCTTTTGCTCATCACACAGCGCCGTCATGACAGTTTTTAGTTGGTGAAGTGACCACACCACTATTTTATTTTTTAAATACAAAAACCTGTTTTTGCCGATTTTCTTAGTGTTTTTTCACTTAGGTTGGACCATGATTGTTCTGTAAATAACCTCATTCTAAAATACAAATAATATTATTCACATGTGTCAAGGATTACACTTGCAGGTAAGCACTTGTTTATTGGTGTGCGAGAGCGTTGCTTTTAGGGGTCAATTTATTAAATAATTTGGGACATGTCATTGTCATTTAACCTTACATTTACGTAAAAATCACAGTTTTAAAGTGGCTGATTTGCCTAGTACTATAAATAATTAAATCACACTTTGTATAAATGTACTTTCATAATCTAAGATTTTTTTTCTTTCATTTCGAGCGCTCAAAACTAATAAGTTTGCTTGCTATCGCTACTTTATGCAAAAAACCTGTAAAATGAGAAACTGTGACGAATTTACAGTAACCCTTACCTACCTGTGACAAATTAACACATATGTTTTATTGCATGTGACGAATTTACTTCAATTTGAATTTATTTCAATGTATGGAGTATACAAAAATGTGACGAATTTACAACAACCCCTATTATCTATAGGTACATTACTCGTTGTTTATTTATAGTCATTAATGTGAACAATATCAATGAAAACTAAAACAATAAAAGTCACAGTCGACCCTTTGATTATAATAAACTAATCGAAAGAGGAGTACATGAACTCGGGCCTGTACCTATTAATAAATCACTTTCAGCTCAAAAGTCAATCTTGAGAACGACCTCAAGATGGCGTTCCTATTAATAAACGTAACTTAGGTGCGCGTTTAGGAATCGGGTATCACGTGAGCAACGCAGTATTTATCAACAAAGCTCAGTTCTCAAGAGAACTGTCAAACTCACACTTGAGAACGTATTTGCTGATTGCAGGCGAAACGTTTGCTTGAGTTCTTGCACTTGAGAAAGACATCACGTGATACGCCCTCAAGTCCTGGTTTAATAATAAATGACGTACTTGAGATGGTGATCACGTCTTGAGAGTGTATCAGCTGAATTCGCTCTTGAGGGCGGGTTTGAGCTCAAACTATTAATACGGGCCCTAGTATGTCCATTACCTACTAAGCGCACAGAGTGCACTGGCTAAGTTCTCAAAACATCGGCCGCACGAACACCGGGCAATATTTACTCGATTAGATTTATTTAAACTACTCTGCACATCATGATAATAATCTATCAAAGCTTGTCTCCTCAGCATCAATTGAAGCACAACCTAGCAATGGCAAGCAATACCGCAGTGATTACGAATACAATACAAATACAGATGCATTCTACAAACTTCATAATGAAAGCGTTCGGCATTCTGTCGCCAAAGAAATATGCGAGTTGGAAGGGACGCAGCTAATGGTTCCTGATTCCGACGAGGATATAGCGCAAGCCCATGGAATGATGAAGAAATTCCCGAATTTCAGCCGTGTAATTATAGGAGAAAAGAATGCGGAACATGAAAGAGCTGATGAGGAACCTATAATCAAATGTGAGTCCCGCGCTTTTGTTCATCAATTGGTCACATCATCATCAGTCTATTTATATTGCCCTACTGCTCGGGCACATACCCTCCTTTATATCAAGGGAGCTCGGGACGTGAACCACCACGCGGGCCCAGTGCGGATTGGTGGATTTCACATGCCTTAGATTTTTTTTTCGAAGTAAGGTATGCAGGTTTCATAACGATGTTTTCCTTCACCGTTTTGAGAGCACTCGGTAAATGTACGTAAGCTTTAACCTGGGATCTCCGTATTGCAAGTCCATTGACCCAACCACTGAGCCACCGAGCTCTCAATTGGGCACATATTGCATATTAGAAACCAACGACATTAAGGTAGGTACTCACACTCAAAAATTATCCTATGTGCAGATTTCGTCGTGTGTTTTCCTTCACTGTTTTGAGAGGAATCGTTAGATGTATAAGTTTTCTCGAGAATACTAACCGAATGTCATTGGTGTACGGTGGAACACAGAGAAAGGTGTACATTAGAGTTTTTAAGGTTGAGATTTTCTCAAAAACTACTTGACCTATTGTACAAATTCTTTCACTGTATTATAGATAAAAGTGAAAACTATGTAACTGTAAAAGAATTACTTATAAAATTCGGTCCAGTAGTTTTTGAGAGAATCTCAACCTTATTGAGGCCCCCTGTATACTTATCTCTGTCGTCGACTGTACACAGATGACCCTGGTGATCGTTCATAGACTTCCGATACAAAATGCATAATCTCTTAAAAGCACAGGAGTGGTTGTTCTGTCATTGGCATGAATTCGAGGTCGTACAGGGTTCCAGAATAACATATACCTACCCTGAAAACATATAATATTTACATCTGCAATAACCCGAAAGCCACTGACAACGTCGCAGCAGCAAAGTGGAATTTCAATATATTGAATAACATAATGATAATTCACATCAACAACATTGCATTAGCAAAATACTCATCGTATTTCAGTGGAGCAGTCTTCAAATGAGAGAGTGTCAGAGAGAATTACTGTCATGACCAGCAATGGCGAGTTGCAGAAGTCCTCTATATTCAGCAGCCTGCCATTCATTTGCAAAGTGGCGGCTGAACGCGTGCCCTACGATGAGCGATGTGGCGTCCATGCTACTGGTACGTGACATCGTGGTTCCGTTGATTTGACCCGTTGACGGGACTACGGGTTATTTTTCGCCCCGTCTAGACAAAAGTATAGATACAGGAGAGTCATAGGGTTGAGATTTTCTCAAAAAGTATGAAACTAATTGTTAAAATTCTTCACAATTAGAGTGTACTTGAAACCGAACTAGTATGAGTAAAATGGGTTTTACAATCGGTCCAGAAGATGTTGGGATAATCTAAATTCTAAACATTAGTGACGTAAACCCTCCTCTTGGAAGGGCTCTTGAAAATGGCGGAAACGACGGTTGCGAAATTATTTAATAATTTTAATGTCTAGAGCCTTCCATGAGCCAACTAGCGCCGCCAATCTTAAAAAAATAATATCTTCCAATATAATCAATTTTATTAAAAAAGCTATTTACAAAATGTTTATTACGATAAATACTAATTTGTAAATGCTTATTTATAACGTGATTCAATTTCGGTAAGTTGTAGTTCGCATAATTGCGAAAAACGGCCGTTTTTGGCACATTTGTGAACTACAATTTAGCTTATCACTTTTTAAACTTTCACGGTTTGTATACATATTAATTAGATAATAGTCACCCTTCTGACGTTTAACACTCACCGACTTCAGTCTACTCGTGACCATGATGGCTGCAATGCTGTCGAAATATCGAGACATCAATAATAAATGTTTAACACGGTAATTCCCGTTTTATCTAATTAATATACAATTTAGCTTGTCGCAATTATGCCATGTATTGTATATTGAAAAATAGTATTCATCCTAGTAAACATTTTGTAAATAAATAGCTTTTTTAATCAAATTGATTAATTTGTAAGATAAAATTTTTTCAAGATTGGCGGCGCTAGTTGGCTCATGGAAGGCCCTTATCGCGAATGACAGTATGGTGAATTTACTGGATTATTTGTGCAAGATCTGAAGTTTCGTGTTAAAGTCAAGAGTCCCACTACGAGCTCGGGAGTGAACGTGACTGTCGAGCTGCTTCGTCCAGACTGACGACGCTACGACGACTTCTCTGGATGAAGACAAGAAGACGCGCATACCCACGGTGACGATGCTACGGCGACTCCTCTGGAGGAAGACAGAAGACTATGATATTATTTTGAATATTCTGTGACATTGGCAAATGACAAACCGTCGCGTCGAGTCCCGTTTTTGGCGGCGGTACCGTGACAACTTTCACGCATGAACGGGGGACCTCTTCAATTCTCTGGTTTTTAGAATGAAAGTTTACGTTGTTGTCTTGTGGTTCATCCGGTGCTAATTGGTTCATCCATTAAGTATGAATTCGGTAGTTTTTAAAATAATGTTGATCCTGTAACCATTATTCCAGGATACGAACACTTTGCATCTGTAGGAAGCTGCTACAAGGTGCCACAAGTCGCTTACACGTGGGACGAGGCATGTGCTGAGTGCCTTGCTGAGGGTGCTCATCTGGTCATCATCAACTCGAATGCGGAGCACGATGTCGTAAAGAAGTTTCTCAGGAATGCTCCCTCGATATCGACTGCTCGAGCCGACTTCTTTTTCTTCGTTGGGTTCAGAGCGAACAAACCTACAGATGGATCTGCTAGAGTGTTCCGAACTGTCTTCAGTACGTATTTATTAATGCTTTCCTATTTAGAGAAAGAAAGAAAATACATACCCGTACTTATTTAAAAATATGTTTCTCAATTACCGAGCGCAGCTGTCATAAAGGCGCCAGACATTTGAGCATATTTGCAAAGTTTTACCTACCATTCAAAGCTTTGTACAGAATCTATGACTACGACGTTATAAAAAACCGTTAATGAATATCGAATTTGAGCATATATGCGAGCAGGTTTGCCCACATGTCTGACCGGGGTCACATAGTAGATCTGTACGGACAACAGCAGATCAATTGTAAGTACGATTTCAACTCTTGCGACGCACATAATAAGAACGGTCCAAAGTCCTAAGTGTTACATCTTGATCTGCTGTCGGCGTAGGTACAACTTATTAATATCGTAATGCAAGTCGAATAAATTCAAAAAAATTAGGTCCATTAGTTCAGTCATCCATGTCTTTAGTCTTTACCCCGTCTTCAGGATGCCCTGGATTATATTATAAGTAAGGAGTCCCCTTTTGGTTTCAGATCAAACTCTAGACGAGGCCGGCTACAACGTGTGGGCTGAGGGTGAACCAAATAACTTCAAGGACACAGAGTATTGTGGATCCATCTTTAAGAACGATGGCAACTTTAACGATCTCCAGTGCTCTCATCTGTTTGGGTTCATTTGCGAAAAGGAACTTTAGTATCTGTCCTACCGTGGAAGGTGTCTTGTAAAAGAGTTTCCCATTGCGCTAAAGGTGTTATACAGGGTAGCCTTGAATTCATTCGACAAAATTAAATGGATGATTAGACATACATTAATTCTGCACAGCGTTTAAGTAAATTAAACAATATGGGGAAAAATCAAAAATATAATATTTACAATCCATACGTGAATACGTATAGGCGTTTCTTCGCTGTTTACAATATCCAGACTCATTATCTGATTCGACTGATTCATATGTATGCTGTAGGTGTAGGTAGTGCAGATAGGTTTAAAAACCTATGATAGAGTATTATTATTTTAGGGATGGCTACAACATTCTATATGTTACCAAAATAAAATATTTGTGTAGGATTAGACTTTGTAGCCACGATAGAATCACACCTATTTTAATATAGTAAGTAAAAAATAAGTTAAAATTATTTTGTATTAAAAACAGTTTACATATAATAATAAATATATTGATTAATATCTACTCCATATTATTCATATTTTTGGCACCTATGCTATAATCCTGGGAGTTCCCCTGAACCCTTACTTCCTATATAAGATGCACATCAGCGCTAGTGACAACACTATTCCCCGGGTTAGTATCGTGGCGCCCATCGGTGTGATTGTGAGGATCCTCTGAGCTGGCTGCTTCATTCTGCTCCTGCGAATCAACCAGCTTCTGGCGGTCTTCTGCCATCCGGTTGGCGACAGACACGATCATGCTCTCGCGCAGTTTCATTGATCGTCTCTGTTGGGAACAAAATTTGATTTAATTTCAGGTTTGGGATAAAATTCCCCACAACACGTTTAAGGCAGTGGTCGGACCGCCGGCGATGAGCGAGTAAAGCTTTCAACTATAAAACGAGTGGGCGAGCAGCGAGTGGCGAGTATAATTTTGTAGCTCAGCTATCAGCGAGTGTCGCTGAGCGACGGGCGATTACTCGCTTCACTCGCCCACTCGCCAGTGTAGCTCAGCGAGTAGGCGAGTGTAGCTCAGCGAGTAGGCGAGTGTAGCTCAGCGAGTAGGCGAGTGTAGCTCAGAGAGTGGGCGAGTATCGCCAAAATAGCCGAGCGAGTGCTCGCCGGCGGTGTGAACAGTAGGCGATGAACTATTAAGGCGCTGACATGAGCCAACTAGCGCCACCAATCTTAAAAAAATCATATCTTCCAATATAATCAATTTTATTAAAAAAGCTACGTCCACATTGTTTATTGCTATAAATATTATTTTTAAATGCTTATTTGTAAAGTGATTCAATGTAGGTAAGTTGTAGTTCACAAATGTGCCAGAAACGGCCGTTTTTCGCAATTATGTGAACTACAACTTATCTACATTGAATCACGTTACAAATAAGCATTTAAAAAATAATATTTATAGCAATAAACAATGTGGACGTAGCTTTTTTAATAAAATTGATTATATTGGAAGATATGATTTTTTAAAGATTGGCGGCGCTAGTTGGCTCTAGGAAGGCTCTTAACATATGCATCTCTTTTGTTTACGTGGAATGTAGTATATCATTTGTACGTTTCTTGGGCGAGAAAATAGCCGGGATTTATTCGCTTACTCGCAGGCGGTGGGACCACTGCCTAAAGCTTGTAGCACAATGGATCCACCCGGCACCGCCCCTCGCCCCGCGCTGTCAACCAGTAGGTAAAATAATGCGAGGCGATGCCGTTATGGAGGCGATTAGTGTGCGTTGCAGTACGGAGTATGGTGTGTAGCGTGATTTAAAGTTATACCACTGTTTAGGCCTTCTGTCCATTTCTACCTTAACGTTTTTATGAATAAGTCAACACGGTGTAAGGGAAGTGCGGTTTAACTAGGTTTATGGGTAACAGCAGAAGGGTCTACGACCATTCTCGTAGCATTAGGCGTCTCGTCCTTCTCGGTCCGGGCGTAACAATACTTACAATGCTTTGTCGTTTAACATCTTTCTTCAATTCCTCAAGTTGCTCCTTCTTCGAACGGCGCAGGCAGCCGTACTGGAAACAAAAACTTTTGAAGTTTCAGGAACTTAGGCCCGTATTAATAGTCTGAGCTCAAACCCGCCATTAAGAGCGAATTCAGCTGATACACTCTCAAGACGTGATCACTATCTCAAGTAAGTCATTTATTAATAAACCAATCTTGAGGGTATCACGTGATTTAGGCAGCGGTATAAGTAGGTATGTATAGGTACTTAATTTTCTACTTACCTCTCTCATTATACCAGCTATTAAGAAAAGCAGTACCAGTCCCACTATAGCGGCTACTATGATGATCCACAGCGGGACTGAGGCATTCTGTAGCTGGATGTAAGTGGTTAAACTGCAATAAACATACAGCTCTGTGAAATAAATGCTATAGTCGCTCATTCCATTCCAGACTATAGTATGACCGTCTAAATTAGTCTTCGCCTGCGCGGTACAGGGATGCGGGGGTAACAGAAATGCGCCTGCCGCCCGCACCTCTCTCGGTCCCCGTTGTCGTCATACCCCCGCGTCCCTGTACCGCGCAGGCGAAGACTGATTTAGACGGTCATACTATACCTTCTAGCCTTAACTTAACTAACAAATATTGGTCTCCTATAAACAACTGGACAAACAAAGGTCTTACTAAAACAATTTAGAAAACGTCCGAGCGAAATAGATACTTTATACATATACATTTGATACGTCCTCGCGGTCGGTACTCACTGGCGCAAATGAGGGTGCATTCATCCGTTTGGACCTTCTTTGCGCTCGGACATTTTTAAAAGGCAGACTGGATATCTAGTTGTTTATAGGAGATCAATGTTAACAAAGCAATTTTATTTAATTTATTTTACGGCATTGGGTACCTTGTCGCCCTGGTCTCGTCTCCAAGTAGTAATTTAAAATGTGTGTTTACTGATGATTCTGCAAATTTATCTGTAAAAATATAACTGTGTTTTAAACGTAAATAGGTAGGTTATTATTATTATAAAAATAAATTATATGATTCGCATGATTATATGATTTTTTTTTTACAAAATCTCGAAGTTACGCAAAAGGGCGTACAGTGCGCGAGGCGTAAGCTCAGGTTTGCATTTGTGAGTGCACACAGATAGTGTAGAATGATATTCGGCCTGAGGCGCGACGCGTCCTACGCATACAAATTTATACACAGCGGGACGCCACCCTGCCGCGCACGCACCGCACTTCACCTCTTGTACCGCTAGCAGCTTGGCGATCACTCACACAAATGTAAACCTGAGCTTACGCCTCGCGCACTGTATCCATAAACGTGATTAAAAGTTACGCCACCGTATAGGCCCCTTGTCTCTTTTATCTTAACCATTTTACGAAGTGTGAAAGGGATAGCAACACGATTTAGGGGAAGTGAGGTTAACTTGGTTTATGAATAAGAGCATGTATGTATAAATAGAATGTAGAGCAATGTTTCTTACCCATGGTCGATCCTGGCGGTATTTCTATAGAAACCATTATGTCTAGAGCATTTCTCCTATTCAGTGACTTTATCTCACATGTAGCTTTCAGGTCTTTCACTTCGCAGTCTTCGGACGAGTCCATTGTCACCTATAACAAATTATAAACATATTTATTTGGAAATATATACATATGTAATTAATTATAAAATATATTATATTATTATCGTGGAGTCCACACGTGACCAAAATGCTGGCCTGTATTTCGCCCACAGGATCAGCCTAGCGATCCAGAGGGGAAATGCCGCCAGCATTTTGGGCACGTTGCCGGACAACGGGGATCGGTTGAACTATCTGTAATGCTAAGCCATTCAGATAGTTCAACCGACCTATTGTACATATAGTTTTTAGTTTAGTTTAAGTATATTTTTTTAGGCTAATATTATAATATTTATTTTTATTAATAGGTTAAATACTTACAGATATGGAAACATGAGGGGGAAGCACGATTTCGCATTTCATCTTTCCCCAGATTGTAGTACCGTTGTTGATTATCTGAAAACCATTAAATTAAATGTCTTTTCATCATCATCATCAGCCCGTATCTGTCCACTGCTGGACGTAGGAAATGTCTTTTAATTAATTTGTAAAATTAATACTTATTTTGTTGTTAGGATGTCCTACTGAAAATGATGCCACTTTTTACCCGACTACGCAAGAAGGAGAGTTATGTTTTTCTAGTGTATGTATGTATGTCTAATTCTTTGGCACGCCCTACAGCCTAAACGGCTTGATGAATTGTAACATATGAGGCGTCGTTAGATTCGTCTTCATTGTAGAAGTGACATAGGCTATAAAATTTTAATCAAAGCGGCTTAAATTTCTCGTTTTATGTTTTGTTTGTTTTTTAAATGAAGTTCTGCTTGCTCTAATCAATGATCATACAAAATAGAGTTGGTTTATTCATCTTTTGAACGCCACGTCATGTTAGAAAGTGATGCACCCTCCACGACACATGACATTTTAGAATAATTTGACGTGATAACTTGTCGTGATATCCCGACATGGCGTTCATGTCACGATTACCCGTTGTCGGTTACGGCCTTTGGCGTTCAAAAGGTTAAAATTATAGGGATTGTAAAATTATAATACACGTAGGGTACCTTATTATTTATTTTATTAATGAACTCGACTGTTCGTCATTTGCCAATGTCATGTTACAGAAAATTCAATATATTCAATAGTCTTCTATCTTCCTCCAGGGGAGTCGCAGTAGCGTCTTCACCCTGGGTAGCTGCGTCTTCATGTCTTCATCCAGAGGAGACGCCGTAGCGTCATCACTCTGGTCGAAGAAGCTCGACAGTCACGTTCACTCCCGAGCTTGTAGCGGGAACTCTTGATAAAAGCTTGAAACTTCAGATCTTGCATAAATAATCCAATAACTTCACCGTAGTACTGTCATTCGCGAACATTTTCTGATTAATTTAACGTGATATTAAACACAAAATAGTCTCCCTGTAGACATTAAAAGGAAAATTATCAAATAATTTCGCAACCGTCGTTTCCCGCCATTTTCAAAAGAAAATGTAGGGTACCTATTTAGTATTTACTTGCAATAAAACACTTGATTGAAACGAATCCTCACAGAATACGTATAAACTTACAGAGTAATAATGTTGTATGGTCTGGTGTCCATAATTGAGCTCGCTTTCAGTCACATTCAAAGTAGGAGTTGATGTCCTGCAACAAAATATTATTTTTTATTTATTTACAACAAACTAATAACATATTTACACAAACAAACAAAAATTATACAAAAATGGAAAAATAAAATACTTAAAAAACAAAATTCTAAAAAAGTACCTACTAGGACGCGGTATTTCAGCTGTGAGTGGCCTCTACCAGTCACAGGTAGAACACCGCGTCCAAGTCGCTCCCATGCGGCAGGGTGCCCAAGAGAGCGGCTGCGTTACCCCTTTGTATGGCCAAACTTATTCGTTGGCCGAGGTACGCACCCGCTCTCTTGTCACCCGTGACGTCGACCAGACAACTCGACAATTCTTTGAAGAATTGTCGAGTCAACAAAATTACATACCATAACAAAGTGATAACATGCAGATCGTCTTTGACGTGATAGATATATAGATAAACACTTTATTGCACAAGGAAGCATATACATAGAAAACACAGATAGTAAACAATTTGTACAAAGGCTGCCTTATCGCTCAGAGCGATTTCTTCCAGGCAACCGAAGATCGATGGAGATTTACAATTAAAGATAAACGGCAGTGTATTGCATAAAATAAAGAATAAGATAAAGAAAATAAGAAGCACATACACCAATAAAAGTAATAACAGCATGATACACATACAAGCAATATACCTACAATGTACGGTGGAACAGAGAAAAGTGTACAGGAGAGTTTTTAAGGTTGAGATTTTCTCAAAAACTACTTGACCTATTGCAAGAATTATTTTCCTGTTTGATAGATAAAAGTTAAAACTATGTGACTGTAAAATAATTCTTAAATTCGATCCAGTAGTTTTTGAGAAAATCTCAACCTTATTGAGGCCCCCTGTATACTTATCTCTGTCTTTGACTGTACCTACACATACATACATACATGACGCAGATGCGATAGTAATATGTGCTCAATGGAGCAGACTACTACCATTACTGAGGGCTAGGATAGTAGAATATGAAGAAAAATATATGGAATTCACAGTTGCCAAAGCAACTAAGCCAGCGCGTCGTATCAAGAGGCCCTTAGTTTTTATTAATATCATTTATTTATTTGGTCTGGTTTAGTATATTCTAAAAATGTTACTTTTTTGGCAAATTTTAAGATGACACTATCCAATCCATATAATTTTCTGAACAAATCATGTTTTATGTTTGTGAGGTGATTTTTTACCCATTAGCCCATTTCTATGTTCAGACAGAACGACAAATCGTTAGCAAAATAATGTCAATTTTTCTTCATAAATGATCGAATCCAGAAAAGGTCATACGAAGAAGTGGTCATATTAAGAAATGGACGCCGACCTTTAAAACGATTCTACGAGCGTTAACGAAAGTTAAAGCCTCTTGGCTAGTCGGTATTCCGCCCCTTCAGGGCGTTGAGCCCGACATAATCAACACGCTCCCCCGGCATGTTTTACCTGGGTAAAAAAGGGGACTGCTACTGTTGCTATTGAATAACCGACACATACCTGATTAGCTACGTAGCTAGAGTACCCCTGTACCCACGTACGGACAACAGCAGATCAATGGTAACACTTGCGGTAGGTACGAATTCAACTCTTATGATTCAGATAATAAGAACGGTCCAAAATTTTTTTATTAATTTTTTATTATTAATTTTTAACAAAATTGCAATGTTGCATCGGTCACCAAACTGCAATGCAGTTTGTTGGCGTAGCTCTCTTAGTTCTACACTGGTAGCACACTCGACAGCACATCAGGCAACACTCGCAGTACGATTTCTATTTAATGGGACAGATAACAAGGACGGTCCAAAGTACAAAGTGTTACACTTGATTTGCCTTCGATTGTGCAAATAGGTACAATCTTGTACCTACTTAATTAAAATTTTAAGTGTTACACTTGATCTGCTGTTAGCTGTACATACGGCTGTCTGAACATAGAAATGGGCTAATGGGTAAAAAATCACCTCACAAACATAAAACATGATTTGTTCAGAAAATTATATGGATTGGATAGTGTCATCTTAAAATTTGCCAAAAAAGTAACATTTTTAGAATATACTAAACCAGACCAAATAAATAAATGATATTAATAAAAACCAAGGGCCTCTTGATACGACGCGCTGGCTTAACTAACATGTTCACAGTCCCCGTAATTTTTTATAGATATCCGGGCCTATTATTTCAATCTCTAATACAAATCGAAATACATCAAATTTGTTATGTGAGCACTTCAACACTGGATGGTGCACTCTGTGCACTCTTCTGAAGACAATTCACCAAGATAGCAGCATCCACTAAATACATCATAATTACTTACCTTCAGAAAAAAGTACCCATAGTGCGGATCTAGTAGGCACATATGTTTTTCATCGTGCCACATATGTGAGGTTTGTGAAGTTAGTTCGTCGTGCTCCATATATGGGGCACTGGACTGTGAACGCGTTAATCCGGGACTGACAAGACACGTATATTAGGCGTCATACTTGAGTTTTATAACATGTTCACAGTCCCCGTAATTTTTTATAGATATCCGGGCCTATTATTTCAATCTCTAATACAAATCGAAATACATCAAATTTGTTATGTGAGCACTTCTACACTGGATGGTGCACTCTGTGCACTCTTCTGAAGACAATTCACCAAGATAGCAGCATCCACTAAATACATCATAATTACTTACCTTCAGAAAAAAGTACCCGTAGTGCGGATCTAGTAGGCACATATGTTTTTCATCGTGCCACATATGTGAGGTTTGTGAAGTTAGTTCGTCGTGCTCCATATATGGGGCACTGGACTGTGAACGCGTTAATCCGGGACTGACAAGACACGTATATTAGGCGTCATACTTGAGTTTTATAAATATAGCGATCGTGTCTTACTCTTTCACTATAATCCCCTTTGCGTCGCTAGTTAGCCCAACAGTGATGTTGTATTGATCAGTTACAAACGGATCGGCGCAACGTCTGTGCAGTTCGGCGACAATAACCACTTCCTTGGAATCGCTCGTCGTTGAATTAGTATCTAGAATGATTTTCTTCGTCTGAAAGAAGTCACCATTATCACTTTTTAGGGTTCCGAACCTCAAGAGGAAAAAAGGAACCCTTATAGGACATATATCTGAGAAACGCGTGGACGGATCAAGTTGAAATTAATACCAAATACTCAAGTCTGCAACCTCAAGCAGCCGTGAAAAAATCAAACTTCTACGTTAACGCAATCAAAAGGAAACCAAAACAGACTTATATTTGCAGATGATGATAATCTAATCAGGAGTATATCGGTGTATGGACATAAAATTTTGGTAATGGCAAATATAAGTTGGTTTCTAAATCTAGTTTATCTTTTCGCTAGAACAAAGTTACGGGGTTAATTTTGCTTTGCACGGAAGCCTCGGTGCGCGAGTTGACTCGCACGTGGCTGGTTTTTTTTTGTTAGATACGTTTGATCACGAGATGCATTTTATGCCTAAAACCGGCCAAGTGCGATTTGGACTCGCACACAGAGGGTTCCGTATAATCTTGTAGTAGGCATCTACTATAAAAGATAAACTGTATTGAGAGACAATAAACTTATCTTTGACATTGTTTTCAAGTGAAAATGAGGTTTTTAATCGCAATTTTTTTTGTGATGGTTACAGTAACGGAAAAATCCGAGAACCGTAAACATGTATAAAATTTCAAGTTTTCGGATTTCATGACTCCAGCTAGGACAACGGGAAGTTTTTGATTCCCTTAAGAATTATATCTAGCTCACTAATTACTTAAATCTATACCACTAACCATAGTATTGCCAGTTAACAGAGGTGTCGGTGGCGAGCACACGAAGTTGCCGTCAGCACCGTAGTCGCACGTGTCGTTTCCCGGCAGCGCTCGCATGCCCGCGATGCGCACGCGCACGCACGACGCGTACGCAATGTTGCCGCTGTTATGCACTTCCACTGTCACCGTCTCAGACACCGTCGAGCCAATCAGATACCCCTTGCTGCGAAAGTTAGGAAGATTTTAATATTGTTTAAGAAAACAATGAAAAAAAGCTAAGCTAGGAGCTTGACGAAGAAGATATCGGTATACATAAGTCTCTAAATAGACACCACAAGACTGCTATATATTTTTTCAGAAATTAAATTTTAGTAGTTAGTGCCGTAGCCTTCAGAGAAAAATAGAAAATCCGCGCACACTAAGCCTTAAGAAAATCTTAATTATCTCTCGCAGCTCGACTGCGAGCATCTAAAAGTATTTTTATTAATGCTTTGAAACCATTGATCTCCTATAAACAACTAGATACAAAGTCTGCCTTCTAAAAATGTCCGAGCGCAAAGAAGGTCCAAACGGATGAATGGATTCATTTGCTTTATTTTGACGTTTTTTAAATTGTTTTAATACCTTTGTGTATCTAGTTGTTTAATGGAGATCAATGTTTGAAACCCCAAAATATGCAATAACAAATTCACCTCATAGAAGTTGAAATCCGGAAGGTCAGGTTGGAGCCAGGTACCCAAACCATCCCCTTAAGCGCTACAACGCTGCGGTCGCTCAGAAACACATGATCTGCCTTAAAGCTTGTAGGCGGTTTGTTTATAGAGGCAGTAATATCGAATGCGATTGGTATATCGTAGTCGCCATGCTGTAATGAAAGTAAACCACTGGGACTCATATGCTGCACCGCCGACGGTGCCGGTGCTTTCTAAATCCCTTCGTCGTACTTTACAGTGTAGTTCGAGACGGAACGCCACTAGTGACGCGGGCGTTGCGCAGAAAGCTAGATTCATACTGTCGAAAATGTCGATCTAATCGGTTTCAACTAAAAAGTGAGTGTACCTACTTGTCAATCGATAGCATATGCCGATGATAAAAAATATTGTACATATGAAGACAGAGATAAGTGCAGTACAGGGGGTCTCAATAAGATTGAGATTTTCTCAAGAACCACTGGACCGATTTTAATAATTCTTTTACAGTACATAGATTTAACTTTTATCTATATAACATTGAAAAAATTATTGCAATAGGTCAAGTAGTTTTTGAGAAAATCTCAACCTTAAAAACTCTACCCTTACTCTGTCTTCTCCTTTCTCTGTACACCTTTCTCTGTCTTCGACCGTATCAAAATTAAGTTGTCTTTTCACATGGGAAACATTTTTTTAATGATTTAAAAGCACCATTTATTCGATGTGGCGTAACAGCAATGTAGAATAGAACCTTCATAAAAATAATTCAATTTACTTACTTCAGCAAGCACTAGGTTAATTTTCTTGCAGTACACGGGCTCTCTCTTCGCTAATTGATATACAAACTCTCGGTCTGCAGCAGGTATATGGGGGTGGATAACTATAATTTTCACTGAAATGTCTGTTAGAAATAGGTTTTATATTAGATTTTTATTAAAAACGTAAAATATAAGATCTAAATACTTATTTGTTGTCATGTTGGTACCTCAATGTCAATGAATTGAAGTTCTTTAAGAACTAGCTTCTTGCCTTTCATGATTCTAGGTCAACAGGAAGCACCCTATAGGTTTTGAGTTTTTTGCGTTTCATACAAATATGCGCCAAAATTCGACATAAACGGCCATATCTTTTGATTACGTTAACATAGAAGGTTGATTTTTTGACGGCTGTATGAGGTTGCTGACTTGAGTATGTGGTATTGATTGATACGTCCTCGCGTTTCTGAGATATAAGTCTTGACAGACAGACAGACGGACGGACAGACGGACAACAAAGTGATTCCTTTTTAGGGTTCCTTTTTCCTTTTGAGGCACGAATCCCTAAAAACAATTATGTACAAAAAGATTGTCCACATAAATCTTAAATAGATAGATCTTTGTATTTGAATACGTTAATGCTCTAGTTGTTTGTCATTCAAAATATATGTATAATACATATTATAAGGCCTCCGTAGAGTCCATCCAGCAATTACAGACACAGGGTCTACCTTTAAAAATTCTTACCTGTTGCGATTTTTTTAGGTTTCTCAGAATATGTCACATTCAAGCACGGTTCGAAATTAAAACTAGTTTCCGAACCACTAGATATCAAAAGTTCTTTCGATTTCTGAAATTCAAAACAGAATAATCATACATTTTTAGAGCCAAAAGTTGTTCTGCAACTACGTATAAAACCATGTTGGTAACTATAAATTACGTTTAATAAACGAGTCTAAAAGGTCAGTTACTTAGAGATAAAATATACATTCATGCATAAACCCACGCATTTCTCCTGTGGTAGTTAAGATGCACCTACATATTTCCATCTGCTGCGATCCTGGCAGAGTATCCTTGTTTCATCCACATTCATAAACTTTCATGCACTTGTTGCCTTTAAAAACATCGCCAATTTTACCAACCAATTATCAATATTGTCGGTTGCTAGCAGAATGTTGTTGTCAATTATTCAGAATTTGTATTACGCATCATCCATGCTCGGTGAACAAATTCAAATGTCACGTATGACAAGGTGAATCGAAGAGAGCTCGGTGGTGCAGTGGTTGGGTCAATGGACTTGCGATACAGAGGTCCCAGGTTCGATTCCCAGCCAGGGCAGCCATGTACAAATGAGTTATCCTCGGTTTTTTCGACGGAAAACTTACGTACATTTACCGAGTGCCCTCAAAACGGTGAAGGAAAACATCGTGGTAAAACCTATAAGAAAAAAAAAGAAAAAAAGAAGAAAAAATCTAAAGCATGTGAAATCCGCCAATCCGCACTGGGCCCGTGTGGTGGATCATGGCCCGAGCTCCCTCGATGTAAGGGAAGGTCTGTGCCCGAGCAGTGGGGCAATATAAATAGACTGATGATGTATGACAAGGTCGCAGGTTCAAGTCCTGCCCACGGCAATAATTTTTTCATCATGTTCTAATTTATCAATTATTGTTCGAAATTAACCCCCAGTCTACTCACCCGTAAATTCGGAAACTGTGCGTGTAATTGGACCGTGACCGACGCTTCACACCGCAATAGCGCCACAGTGTTGTCACCTGGTACTCCAATAGCTAGCTCTGTTGACAAGCATGATGATGTCCAGATTTGTCCTTTCCTTGTTCCACAGACCACTTACCCAATAGACATGAAATCGGTACAAATGACAATGCCAGATTCTGCCCCACCATCAACCGCAAGTTGTACAAGATAACGAATAAAAGTAAAAATATCTCCGTTTTTTATTAAAATTATTGGTTTAAAATAAAGTTTTGTACAAGTAAGCAGCTAATTAAGAATTCAGAAAATAGTAAGAAATCGAAGCGATTTATTCATTGTTTTTGTTATTCTTCTATAGGAGTTGCGAGAGTAGTAGAAAATGATACTGATTATGATTATGAAAAAATAAAAAAGAGACATTTAATATTTAAAAAACCTAAACTAAACTATTAATAAAATTTTGAGTTATAGGAAGAGTACCCAAGACACTGGCAGCGTTACCTCGCTCGATCAGCTCTTGGGTCACCAGTGGCATCTACTACTCGTTTGGTTATCTCGTTATATGGCGACCAAGCGCCGGCTCACGGGCCGAGGGTCTCGACACCAAATTTTTTTTAGTTTATTATATCTAATCTACTGTGTCTTACCATTACATCCATTCTCGTCGTAATCCTTGAGTGGAGACAAGCTTAGTCCTAAGTAGTTATTCGGGGCTTGTCCCATAATTTTTTGCAGATATTTTATTGTGGGGAATTCAGTTTTATCCTTCACCAGCTCTGAGCCAGAGTAGATGTAGACGGCTCCACGGTCTTCCACTTCGTAAGGCGCGGATATTGCCACTTCTGCAATTTTAGAGACATCTTCACAAGAATGCCAACTATAAAGTTACAGATCCCGCCAGTTAAGTTGACTCAAAATGATCGTAATTGTAAAAAAATGTACAATAACACAGTCGAAAGCACACCAAATGTAACACTTTGGACTTTAGATAACAAAAATAGCGAAATTAGCTTGAATATATAAAATAATATAAAAAATACATCAAGTATAGCGTAAAGGGACATCACTACTATCATTCCCCGCACTAGCATCGCACAGCAGCGCCCTCAACTCTTGCGATGGATGCTTGCCCATTTCGAAGGCTTCAATAGACTTTTTGAATAGAAAACTTATATCTTTAATCTGTGAATAGACTAGACGAACGAGATCTTAAAAACAATCGACGATCGGTTGCGGAGCGTGGGGGACGCGTTGTCGTTGCGTTTGATTGATTTTTCGCGTCTATGTACCGATTTGTACACAGTACCTATTTGTTTATTTACACTATTAAAGAGTGCTGAGTTTATCGCGGTGTTTGTTTATTAGTTCACGGACGAACCCCCCCGGTTAGCTATACAAGGAACTTTACATGCCTAGTCGATCATTTTCATGACAAAATGTACACCGCAGCCCAAATCAAGTGTCTTATTTTGTAAACAAATGTGATCGTCTAATTACCTTTTATGATGTACTTAACACTGAAGGAACTGATTGAACGAACGTTCATCATTGTGAAAATAAAGTGATCCGATCTAATAATGTGAAAATAAACTATGCAATAATCACAGAACAGCTTAAAATGTTAGTATGGTAGGGTAGTTTTTGTTTACAAAATAAGACACTTGATTTGGGCTTAGGTTTAGGTTACTATGTAAACTAATATATAATTATATATACATATAATATGGAAGTCAATCGTAGTGCCTACCCCTACGGAAATCAGCGTGAGTTTATAAATAAAAAAATATATATATATATATTGTGTAATAAGGTTTGGGTTTAAGATATGCGCCTCGTGTGCTCATAATTACGCCTTTATTATTCAAACCAAAACACAGCGATGTTAATAACACAATGCTATTTGACCAGCCTTTTTTTTTTTTTTTTTTTTTTTTACTTGGGGAAATGCTTTTCGCATCTCACCGCGCCAATGAGGAGGGGCGCGCGGTGAGTATGTGGGACTCCCGCCAAAATACGGTCCTATACCCACTAAAACCCCAAGGTGTTCAACGCATCGCGTTTGGAACGAGGTTGTGGGAACGCAGCGCCTAATACCACAACCTCGTCCGCGGCCGCCCGCGTGGGCCCTTCTCGGGGGTCTACCCCTATACCTCCGCTTAAGGCGCCTCGGAACACAGTACGAGACGCCTTACAGCTCGGGACCTCTAAGCGGGCGCCGGACCCCCCGACCCGACGCCCGCAAGTCCCCGTTAGGGCGGCAGGCGGCGGACATACGCCCGTCGCCTGCGGCCCGCTCGCCGTCGGCGGATCGGGAGCGAGAGGGGGTCATTCTCGCGCTCCCGCTCCGACGACTCTTTCGCCGTCATGATGGTGGCGCAGAAACCCGCCACCATCTTCCACCCTTCCTCGCTGCCCATTGCTCGCACGATGGCGGGCAGCGAGAGGTCGCCTCCAGTGGCGGCCGCAATGGCTCGCCGCGGCTCGGCCCATGCGGGGCACACGGCGCGGGTGTGATGCGCCGTGTCCACGTCGGCACCGCAGTGGTGACACCGGGGGTCCGGCTCTCGACCCAGCACCTCGCACAGGTACTTTCCGAAGCAACCGTGCCCCGTCAGGACCTGCGCGAGGTGGTAGGTCATCGACCCGAACTTCCGTTCGACCCATGGGCGAAGTACAGGTCGAACGGCCTCCAAAAGTTCCCGGCTCACCACCGGGTCGTCCATTCTCTCTGCCCAGTCGCGGAAGAGGTCATCGCGCGCCAACTCGCGCCAGCGTTTAACCTCCTCCGGGAGTGGGGGAGAACCCTCCTCACGCGCTTCCGCGCAGCGCCGGTAGACCGTCTGCAGGACCCCGGCTTCTAGGTCCCACGGCGGGCTACCGGCCAACACGCATGCCGCCTCTCCGGAGACAGTGCGGTACGCTCGGGCCGCCCTGAGCGCTATGGCCCGCTGCGGGCGTCGCAGCAGGACCGTTGTTCGGGCACTCAGGGAGTCCGCCCATATTGGCGCTCCGTAGAGTGCCATGGAGCGAACCACACCGTCATACAAACGGCGGCAAGCTCCGCTCGGGCCCCCGATGTTGGGGAGCAGAGCCCCGAGCATTCCGGCGAAGGCCACCAGCTTTGGTGACAGTCGCCGGAAATGCTCGTCGAACCTCCACCGCCCGTCTAGGACGACGCCCAGGTATCGCATCGCCTTGCCGACGGCAATGGAGGTCCCCCCAACAACAATTTGCGCCTCAGTTGGAGGTGCGTTCCGAGGTCCATGAAATGTTAGGGCCTCGGATTTGTGCAGCGCAACCTCTAACCCTAGCGCCGAGATACGCCGCACCACGTGCGCGCTATTTGACCAGCCTAGCAGAAAAAGGGAAGAGGGTCGTACTTATTCAGGCGGAATCTACGCGTAGGTACTCTTTTACTATCACAATAACATAATTTACACAAGAGTTTAAAAAAAAATACCTCATTTACATTAGGTAGGTACTTACTTACCATCTTTTCCGTCGTCGTTTAAATCACCTACGTTGACGATAACCAATCCAAAGTAACCTTTATCCTCAAAGCCTTTTATAGTCCTAATGCGATGTGCAGTCTGAAAATGTACTTTTCTTTAGTTTAATTAAACATAAACATAATAATTTGTTTTGATATTTTCTTGCATATGCGCTATGCGAAACGAAAATGTAAATGATAAATGGAGAAAAAAATTTCCCGGTCGTCATGAAATTTTTTCTCGATTATCATATAAACATAATTTATTCAATAAAATATAACCTTATTCTAATTTCCTGTGACTCCACACTAGGATTCCCTGTGTTGTGGAGTCATGCTAATGTTAATGCTAATTAAATACCTACTATTGAAGAGAAGGCTATCTACATTGAAGTGTCGTATCGTTGCATAAATACTAAAGGACGACGTGTTCGTCCTTTAGTATTTAGTTTTTTTATTATTTATTTTATAAGTAATGCATTTTTAGATAGTAGTTAGTTTTATTTTAATAAAGTTCAAAAAGTCTATAAATTATGAAATAATATTATTTCTTTCTCACACACTAGCCTAGGCGAGGCAATAAGCATACTTTTACTGTTGCGCCTGCGTCACAGAGAACTAGGAGCCACTCTATTTCCAACGCACGAGCATAGATGGCGCTTAGCGAGGCGATGCGCCGTCATATTTGATTTGAACAAAGTAACATCTTACTGGTTTATTTCTTTTCGTCTGAAACGTATAAATATGTACGGCCCCCACTTCATCTGTGGGCCTGGTGTTTTCGGCTTCTGTGGCCCACAGCGGGGCCCCCACGAGCAGGCAGTCCGTCTGGTCCAGCTTCGCAGTGCACAGGGACGCACCAAACAAAGACCCCACTGTGTCGTCAACGATTGCTAAATTTGCGTATTTAAAATTGCTATTAAATAATAAAACCTGGAACAATGTTAGAGGTAATTAGATGGTCGAAAAGACGTACTTACCAATTATTTAATCAATTAAATATTAAGTTACACTGTTGCACTACAACAACTGTTCCTTGAATTCATTCGACAAATTGAAACTGAGATTCTGATGAGAACTCATGATAAATAATAAATTGGTAAGGTTTATTAGTAAATCAAAATTGCATAAAATTAAACTAAGTACCTACGTCACAAGTCACTTAGGAATGACCATTAGCTCAAATTCCAGTGAAAGAAATCGTTGCAAAAAAAACTAAAAATACCTTAAAATGTAAAAACTCCAAAGCACAGTAACAATGCACATCAAATTAATATTTTTTGATAAGTACGGTGGAGCACAGAAAAAGGTGTACAGGAGAGTTTTTAAGGTTGAGATTTTCTCAAAAACTTCTTGATCTATTGCAAAAATTATTTCACTGTTTGATAGATAAAAGTTAAAACTATATACTGTAAAAAAATATTAAATTCGCTCCCGTAGTTTTTGAGAAAATCTCAAACTTATTTAGACCCCCTGTATACGTATCTCTGTCGTCGACTGTACATAGTTGAATATTTTGAAAATACTATTTTTATTATTTTTCCCCAAATTGTTTAATTTACTAACGCTGTGCAGAATTAATGTATGTCACAAGCATCCATTAACTTAACCGTCCATTTCATTATGTCGAATGAATTCAAGGCCACCCTGTATACATTATACGGCCTGCCCCTTTATCCCAATCCCTTCTGTCCTCTGTATGTATCGCGTTTTGTCACTTACCTTTCCTCGTCCGATAGCGCCGTAGGGACTACTAATTGCGTAGCTTAATTGAGATGAAAAAAAATATCCTGACGTTATACTGTACCCTGGAAACATTAAGTATGAAATTAACTAAGATGGACCACAAAATTTGCGCGTGCGTATTGTTTAGCAAAGTAATAGCCTAATAATAGGCTATGCCTTTGCTTTTATTTCTCTGCACTATAAAGTGCAGAGAAATAAAAGTATGTTTAACGCAACCAATAAGTTTACAAATACACATAGTGTTTAATTATTTACTAAGAAAAATAAAAAATCGAATAACTCGGCTCTGAAATGTCTTCTTACTAAGTTCTGTTACTAATAGGCTATACTTTCAAAATTATTTTTAAATAATTGGCTGCAAAGTTTGGAAAATTTGAGGAAATCCCTTTTAAATTATAGAAAAAAAACTACTTAAATTTTTTTTACTTTGACCGAGGAAGCTGAAACCTCATTCAATAAATTAAAGCCTGCTTTAATCACCGCCCCTGTTTTACAATGCCCTAATTTCGAGCGTAGATATTATATCGACTGCGATGCGAGCGGCTATGCCGTAGGTAGTGTATTAAACCAAGAGGATGGCCAAGGAAGATCTCATCCCATAGCGTAATTTTTATAAAAGGAAATATAAAAAAATCTCACCAAAATTAAAGAAAACTTGTCCTTCAGTTTTACGGAGCTCGGTATTTTTAACTTTTATAACAGTTGGAGTTACTGTAGGACTATTCTGGTATACCATCACTCGACCTGAAAATTATCAATCACATTTCAAAAACACAAGTTGATGGGAGGAAAACCCTAGAAATCGTTACACATATAAATTGTTTGCTCAATAAAACGCAAAGGAAAATCTAAGTCACTATTTTTCCCATCTTCGTTCGATCACTCCAATAAAAGGAAACGTTCGCAGACATATTCCACGGTAACTATTTTAACAACCAAAAATGCTAATGGCGCCTTGCCGCGCTTTTCAAGGAATCTCGAATCCGCCATTTTGTCCCGCTTTTTTTTAAAGTTTTAAATCGGCCGGCATCCTCTAACTAAATCCTACACATGCGGTAGGTACCAAGGAGGTTTTATGCCCTGTCTTAGCATGGGCACTGCTGGTGGATAAATAATAAAATTACTTACCTCTGGACATAGCGGGGCCGCCGACCAAAATCGTGTTATTATCGGTCACAGCCATGCTCCAGCCAAATGAGGTCATCTTCTCTTCTGCAATAAAATCAATAATCATAAAAATATCATCAAAAAGCGAGAAGGAGGGAGTTGGAGGGAGTTTTATCAGAGACAAGAAGATTGATGGTGGACATGTCAAGCATTCAACGTCGCCAAGAGATTACCGCAACCCTTGCTTTGTTGGTTCTTGCTTTGCGCCGATCTAGGAGATATCTATTCATATTGAGTAGTCCCATTAAAGCATCTCATATCATATACGAGTAGTTATCATCTCAAAAGAATGGCGCACGGTCCCAATGGACCTTTGAGACAGCAGACCTTTGAACTTGAATCAAAAGCTGGTCTTATCATCAGTCTATTTATATTACCCCACTGCTCGGGCACAGACCTTCGCTTACATCGAGGGAGCTGGAGCCATGATCCCACCACGCGGGCCCAGTGCGGGTTGGCGGATTTCACATGTCTTAGATTTTTTTCTTCTTCTACGGCATGCAGCTTCATCACGATGTTTTCCTTCACCGTTTTGAAAGCTCTCGGTAAATATACGTAAGATTTCCGTCGAAAAAACCAAGGATAACTCATTGGTACATGGCTGCCCTGGCTGGGAATCGAACCTGGGACCCCCGTATCGCAAGTCCATTGACCCAACCGATGTGCCACCGAGCTCAAAAGCTGGTCTCATATAATAGGTCAAAGAATATACCAATACTTAGATCAACATAGCAAAGTGTTGTTGTGTATTCTAGTTCCAAGAATCCTTTGGGAAATAAATATTCATAGATCCTTCATCGATATGATCTACAGAGAACGATCAAGTAATCTCTCATATTATTATTATAGGTATACCTACTTACCAAATGCAACGCTATACTTCGGGCCAGCTATTATTTCGTTAAATGGTAAATTTTGGGCTTCGGTCAAATTTGTGATAGCAGGTTCCTCTTGAAAATAACATATTGCGAAGGTTCCAGTACTGGAACCTGGGCAGATAAATGAAATTCAAATGTTATTAAGGTTACCATAGTAAGCAGATATAGTGCGCGAGGCGTAAGCTCAGGTCATTTGTGTGAGTGCACACAGATAGTGTAGAGTGATATTCGGCCTGAGGCGCGACGCGTCCTACGCATACAAATACAAACGCAACAAAATACACCCTGCCGCGCACGCACCGCACTTCACCTCTTGTACCGCTATCACTCGCACAAATGTAAACCTGAGCTTACGCCTCGCGCATTGTAGTTGGTCATAAATTTTAAAGTAAAGCTGAGTCTGCTGCGCCGTGTTACAAAATACCGTAACATCCGATTTAGGGGCGTGGCGTAACAATTTTCTTTGTTAAATCGGTTACCAAAACACAGCAGCAGACTCAGCTTAAGAAGGTACTTAGTTACAGAAAAGCCATCCATCATACAATCTATACATATAATAAGACTGTAAAAAAGTTGTGTCTGTACATTGGATATTTTTTGAAAATAATAATTGTGATGTGTTTTAGGATCGATACTGATGCCAAAACACAATTTTTTAAATTTTTTGTCTATTTGTCTGTGACTTTGTGCAAGTATCACGCCATAACTAATGAAGGGATTTTGATGGGAGTTTCACTAGGAGATAGCTGAAATATCCGGACAGCTCATAGGCTATATAAGCCATGGCGGTATGTGATGTGGAAATAAGGATCCAGAGAGGAAGATCTGCCTAATGATATCCTAAATCCTCTCCATCCTCCTCCTCTACGCAAACGAAGTTCCGGGGTACAGCTAGTCATAAATATGAATGACAACCTGTAATTGGTAACGCCGTTGGTTTTCTAATATGAATATATATAAAAAGTTTAGTTTATTAAATAGGTAGGTATTCGTACCGTCTGTCAATGCAGCTCGTGGGGCACACGTCTGAAACATACAAAAGTTGCAGTTAAATGAATCCTACCATTTAAAAGAGCTCGGTGGCTCAGTCGTTGGGTCAATGGACTTGCGATACAGAGGTCCCAGGTTCGATTCCCAGCCAGGGCAGCCATGTACCAATGAGTTATCCTCGATTTTTTCGAAACTCAAAACTCAAAACGGCGAAGGAAAACATCGTGATGAAACCTGCATGCCGTAGAAGAAAAAATCTAAGGCATGTGAAATCCGCCAATCCGCACTGGGCCCGCGTGGTTGATTATGGCCCCAGCTCCCTCGATGTAAGGGAAGGTCTGTGCCCGAGCAGTGGGGCAATATAAATAGACTGATGATGAACCGTACCCTTTGCGAATTGGAAAAGCTAGATAAACTATAAGGATAATAGTTGAATAGAATAATATTTTATTGCCTATTTATTATACATATAAGAAAACAAGAACATTTTCAATAAACTACATAACAACAATTCACAAACATATAACTTATGGCAAAAGGTTTAGGCTTCAGGTGATGCTGACACAGAGTGCGTCAGCGCTGGTTTTCAGCCCACACCTTCAGTGGGAGAGTTCGTTTTATAATTACCATGAAGAACGAGGACCCAGCCTTGATAGTTGCTCCCAGCCAGTAGTTATAGTCATCGGGTACTTCCGAGTTGTGTGCTGTAATTACAATAACTTCTAGTAGCTAATGTGTGAGATGACCATCTGGTCATCAGATAAGAGAAAGAGGATGGTGTGGATTATAATAATTCATTACTTGTGTTGTGATATTTTACACATTAATGTCCTTTCTGACTTGTCGGTGCAGCATCGGTATTCGGTACGGTATCTGTGCGGTACGGTACGGTACTGGCACGCTCGGTGTATGCCATACCGAAAGTTTATCGAGCGCCTATATTATGTGGGAGCGGCGCGGGATCGTTTCGACATACCGCGTCTTTGCAGAAACATCGCTAAAAATATTTTCACCATAACTTGAAGACGACATTGTCGGCGACACAAGCATATGTACTGCACATTTTTTAACTGATAGCATACCATCAAGTGTGTATATGAAAGCAGTATTGTTTCGGTAAATCGACCATGCAGATGCCGCGTCGCTGCTTCACCGAAAATTCAGGAAAGAGCACTAACAGGACCCCTAATCCTTGCACAGAAGGGGCATATCACACTATCCCCTATGATATGCGGTCATCGATTATATAAAATTACTTATAAAGTATTATAAACCACTTCTTAGAGTAGCATAAATGGGAGGAAAAATATATGGCGTTTTGGCTAACTCTTAGTTTATTTTTTGGACGGGGTTAGGCTCGTATTAGATTACTGTCTACTCCTTAGCTTAATCAGTTTACATAACAACTAAACCTAGGTATCTACGTACATATGTTGTGGTGAATCTGAGCACATATTTGGGCATCCACATTACAATAATACAACTGACCGATGTTGTCTGCCTTTGGCGAACTCACTATCAATCTGCAAGAAAAAATATGTAAGTTAATTATAAGTGTACCAACACATTAAGTACTAGGTAACACTTGTAGGAAAAACTGCACTAAATTTGTGGGTGTTATTACTTATTATTACATGAAATGATAAGAGCTTTAATAACTGAATATTTTATATTTTATAATTTTCTGTAACATTTGATTAATTAAAGTTATTAACCGCAAATACTTATGTATATATGATTTACCTTTTGTTCGGTTGATATGTGACACTGTACCCGAATAAAGCGTCTGAACCCAACCGTTTTCCCACAGACGGAGGTCCTAGCACTATTTTGGAAGCCTCAGGATATACCTGTCTTGTCTCTTGAGCCAGACTTGGTACCACTATTGTGGCCAATATAATCCATTCAGCTACTGAAATGAAGTTATTAAAAATGAGTACACTACAACCATAAAACCTCCTTGGACCCAACTCAGCCTTAGGAATTAACTGGACGCTGGCCGAAAAAAAAACGAAAACGCGGGTGCCAGTTAGTACAAGTCGTACATTCTCTTTGGTGACAGAATAATTTAAAATGGCGAACACAATTTTATTGTCGTTAATTTTGAAATTTGCAGAATGATATTTTTTATTTAAGTACTTATTTGGCTACTATAAAAACTTGAAATTGGTAAAATTACCTCTGCACAAGTAAAAAGGGCCTTCCATGAGCCAACTAGCGCCGCCAATCTTGAAAAAATAATATCTTCCAATTTAATCAATTTTATTAAAAAAGCTATTTACAAAATGTTTATTAGGATGAATACTATTTTTCAATATACAATAGGTACATGGCATAATTGCGACAAGCTAAGTTGTAGTTCACAAATGTGCCAATACGGCCGTTTTTCGCAATTATGCGAACTACAACTAACCGAAATTGAATCACGTTATAAATAAGCATTTAAAAAATAGTATTTATCGTAATAAACATTTTGTAAATAGCTTTTTTAATAAAATTTATTATATTGGAAGATAATATTTTTTTAAGATTGGCGGCGCTAGTTGGCTCATGGAAGGCTCTTAATACACATAATATAACTTGATACCTATAAAGTTCGATTTACATTTCAACAAGTCGTAGGTCCAGTGAGCGAGTTAACTTGCTTCTTTAGAGAGTTAAGTTATATTTTATTAACCTTTATCTTGCTTGAGGCGTAACGTTTAAATGATATCTAAATAATTTACTATTCGATTGGAGAGAGCGGATCTTGGGCTTTAATAATAATCCATCAGATCGAAGACAAGAGGTTTATTTTAGTAGAGATTTTATCTTTATAACGTTTAAAAACTCAACGATTTACTTACAATGCATGGCGATATCAGTGTAATGTATTCACGAGTCAAACATTAATACTGCTATGATTCAACAACTAATTTAAACTGTATTTCCTCATTAGTAATTCAATTTTCAACAATATTTATCTACAGGGTGTAACGTAAAAGGTATATGAAGCTGAAGGGAGGGTTCAGTATTGGTAACTGAACAGCTTTTGTTTTCCGACTTTTCGATTTAAGCGAAATTATTTTTTGACTTTTCATACATTTCGTACCGGTCAACTGATCGATTTGTATGAGACATTAAATTTTTTTTATTCGTAAAGTCGTAGAACAAAAGTTGTTCAGTTACCGATACTGGACACCCTCCCTTCGGCTTCATATACCCTTTACGTTACACCCTGTATATGTTACAGTAAATGTCTGTCCCCAGCGGTGTATGTTGATCTGTCCGTCCTTTTCTTAGGAACAGTAAGAGGTATTAAGTTGAAATCAATATCCTTTGGTTCTGTAAAAAGTTAAGGTCCAACAAAGTTATGAAAAGATATGAGCATAAAAGGCGTGAATTTCGTTACCTACTCGCTAATTCATACCTAAGACCATTGATCTCCTATAAACAACTAGATACACAGTCTGCCTTCTAAAAATGTCCGAGCGCAAAGAAGGTCCAAACGGACAAATCATTTGCTTCATTGGACATTATTTGGCCGTTAACAATAGACCCTTATTTAGACATTTTTTTAAATTGTTATAGTAAGACCTTTGTGTATCGTATCTAGTTGTTTATAGGAGATCAATGCCTAAGACCTAACTTCCCGTTGACTTAAGTATTTAAGTCATCGCCTTTCCAGGGGGAGCTGCCCCTCGGCGACGCCTATGTGACCAACTGAGAGTTGGTCCGAATAGTTCCCAACTATAGTTGGTCGGCGAGTTGGTTGGTCAGGAATGATTTACTTACTCAATAGCTAGAGAGGGGAAGCTACGTAATTAGTAGTGTAATCTTAATTTTATTTAACATTTGTGATTAAAGTTGTTGTGCTTTTATGGATATAATTTATGGCGGTATTTGGTTGAAATCTTTAATAATCTATCATGATTGATCGGAACCCTCGGGGGCGAGTCACTTGCCTGTCTTTTATACGAGTAGGTACCTACTATTTTTCCCTATTGATGACGACAGCTTTATAGAACTGTATCTGCATTGTTATTTAAACCACAGGTTGTACTGTACGTACATATCTTGCGGAAAAAAACGGTTTATTTACTCATTTTCCTCTATGTTATATTTATGACATTCCTAAAAGTTTAAATGCACATTTATGTAATTAAGTACATAATATATTGTGAATCAAGTTAAATAAAACAATGGACAATAAAGGTGAGTTCGTATTAAATATTTGGATAAAAGTATCACTTTTTTACACAATTAATTCTTGCAGTAATTAATTGTTATCTGATTTTTAAACGACTACCAAGAGTGAACTCTGAATCCTCTTGGCCTTTTTATGTGTGTACGTGAATCGATTTTAATGATTTCTTTTCTATATCAATGGGTATGTTCCAATGGTGGTTTTTTTTGGGGAAATATATGTAGACTAACAAATTAATTAAGGTTGATTATAAGTCAGTTTTTAGACAGTATCTAAAGTTATGAGTAGGTATGAGTGGAGTTTTAATTCGATCTTACAACCGTCAGTTGTTTCACTTCTACTGTTTTCTATGTGTATGCTTCTTTATGCAATAATTATTCATAAACGGTATTTAAAGTTACGCCACCGTTTAGGCCTCCTGCTCCTTTCTATGTTAACCTTCTTTAACGAAGTGTGAAAGGGATAGCAACACGATTTAATGTAAGTGAGGTTTAACTTGGTTTATGAATAACAGCACAAGAGTTGTTAAATGTGCCTATCTCCCAGCCGCGACCTAGCCGCGGCTTGCGTCCTGCGATCAGTTGAAACGCATGCCCCGCCTCATTTTCTGCCGTCGTTATCTACTGGACGTAGATCGTAGGCTTCAGATCGCTACCTGCTGGACGTTAAAATGCCCAGAGAATGAGGCGGGGCATGCGTTTCAACTGATCGCAAGACGCAAGCCTCGGCTAGGTCGCGGCTGTAGGTATGTGGAGGGCATAATGAGTTACTTGAACGACACGTGGTATACCGTTGGAAAGGGCATTAACTAGGCAACTTTTAAAAGAAAAGGAAGCTCTCAATTATTATTATTATTAATTGACTCGACAATTCGTCATTTGCCAATGTCATGTTACAGAAAAATCAATATATAATAGTCTTCTATCTTCCTCCAGGGGAGTCGCAGTAGCGTCTTCACCCTGGGTAGCCGCGTCTTCATGTCTTCATCCAGAGGAGACGCCGTAGCGTCATCACTCTGTACGAAGCAGCTCGACAGTCACGTTCACTCCCGAGCTTGTAGCGGGAACTCTTGATAAAAGCTTGAAACCCCAGATCTTGCTCAAATTATCCAACAAATTCACCATACTGTCACTCGCGAACATTTTCCGATTAATTTAATCTCAAAATAACCACTGTAGACAATAAAACAAAAATTATCAAATAATTTTGCAACCGTCGTTTCCCGCCATTTTCAAGAGAACCGAAGCTCTCAATTGCTCTCAGTTTTTTACAGTCTTATTATAAGTATAGATACATATACACATACCTACTTCAATGCTAATATTTTCCCTGTGTAACAGGTAAAACGCGACTGTGTACGCTCTACCTATTGATCGTGACACAATCGCTGGACGTCATTGCGTTGTTCATACATGAGCCTTCACGCATTGAAATACGCCCTCAGGACCGAAGTGGAACAGACTTCGGGTACTCTATAGCTTACCAGCCCGGTAACAGGGCCAATTTAGGTAATAGCAGGCCTGGTTCACTCCGCGCTTTAGGTATAAATCTACAGGTACATCGGGCGGGCGGCCTTGGGCCGCGCCGGCGCGGCTATTCAGTGGGCTGCTGCGCGCCAGATTGATTGCACGTAGCCCGCTATTTTGCGCCCGCGCTGCGACGTATTTAGCCGTCTTTCATTGTATCGGAAGAAAAAAATCGTGACAAGAATTTGGTCTAAATTATTAAAATATTCTTTCATACAATTTAGTACCTACCATAATAATTTATTTTATTTAGGGTGGATTCGACCAAACTTCAATTTATACTGGAGTAACTATCCCAGGGTTATTTTTATTCCCCGATTTTATTCTCCATTAACTTACGAGTAGTTTTACCATGCAATCTAGAGAATAGTTGCAGATAATTGAATGAAATTGAATGAATAATGAACGAATAATTAGATTAGATTTATATAATAAAAATAAGAAAATACCCAATTTCCAACCTCTGACCGTCAATAAAGAACCATTGAGAAAAGTGAACTCTGAAAAATATCTTGGTCTCATTTTGGATGGTCGATTGACTTGGAAGCCCCACATAGAAAAAGTCTGCTCGAAAATAACATCTCTAATGGCTGTCCTCCGTGGAACAGTGCGTTGCTTCCCCAAATCAGTCAGGTATATCATCTATAACTCATTAGTCAAATCACATATAGATTACTTAATCGAGATATGGGGTTGCGCTGCCAGGACAAACATAAAAAGTCTACAAATAGCACAAAATAAAATAATAAAACTCCTATTCCATTATGATTACTTAACTTCGACAAGGACTGTTTATAAGGAAACCCAATTGATGACTCTGACACAAATGTATAAATATAATACTTGCATACTTGTACGTAAAATAATTAATAAAAAAATACATACACAAATATCTTTCATAAAAAAGTCACAATTCTGTAAACGTACGCTGAGGCGAGCCAACGACATCCACATACAAATAACCCGAACAAAGACTTATGGAAAGAAAAATATAATGTATGAGGGTGTACAGCTATATAATAACTTGCCAAACGCTTTAAAAGACACTAAGTCCTTCCTTTCATTCAGAAGGAAACTAAAGCAACATTTTTTGAGCGATTTTTCAGAGTTTAGATAACAACTATAATAGCAATAGAATTATAACTTCATAGCAACTAGAATCAATATGTAATGGAAGCCATACCTCTGTTTTGTTCGATTGTATCACTATATTCTGTATTCATTTTCACTTTTACCCACGCAAAAAAAAAAAAAAATCTTAATTCGGAATGTTCCGTGCTTATTGTTAAACACTTAAAATTTATCATATATTTTGTATTTCCCTAAGTTAAGTGGATTATATCCTTTTTTAGAGAAATAAATATCTTAAACCGTAAACCGTAATAAATCGCAAGGCTAGTTCTTGCATCTTAAATATGTAAATATGGGTTTCGGCTCCCGGACTAGATTGTACCTAGCTAAAACCTAAAAGAGTTATGTTTAGTATTGTAGACACCCATTAAAGTGTAAGAAGATAGCATGCCTATGGTCTTTTGTGATCTAATACCGTAGGTATATTTGAAATATCAGTTTGTTTACAAAAGTAGAATAATAGAGTGGTATAATAATATATGTTCATTAAATATTCAGATTATTTATCTTTCACAAGCCGGCAGCCCTAATCGTGTCAGAAGAGTAAAGAGCTACCCGATAGAAAGAGACGCACGTTGTAGGTGAATATAATTGTAGGCACTTCGCGCTGCGCGAGCTGAATTGTACTTTATTGCGTCGCTGCGAGACTCGCGATTTATTTTAACGGTTTTTAGGAGAGACTCTTCTGTACTTGTACTATTATATATTCTGTGGTAATAGGCCAGTCATTCTGGCAAGTGTTTATATGGAGACCTCAACAATAATTTCTCTGTCGCTGAAACTTTCTTGTATACTTAAATAGCATATTTATAAGAACATTTGTCAGAGAATCCAATAATATTTCGAGGCGGAAGTTACTTATTTTAATTAAAATTCAACATTATTCTGTATAATGTCTGAGGATAAAGTATACAGCGTGAAATAGTGGTTGCTTCCCCTCGGCACAATGATTTGCCTTCAGTAGTACTATTGAATTATAGAAGTCGACTTTTTTTTTTTTTTGGTTCCGAACCTCAAGAGGAAAAAAGGAACCCTTATAGGATCACTTTGTTGTCAGTCTGTTTGTCCGTCTGTCAAGTTATCTCAGAAACGCGTGGACGGATCAAGTTGAAATTAATACCAAATACTCAGGTCTGCAATCTCTTGCCGCCGTGAAAAAAGCAACCTTCTACGTCAACGCGATCAAAATATATCGCTGTTTATGTCGCATTTTCTCGCATATTTGTATGAAAATGCAAGAAAACCAAAACCTATAGGGTTCTTCCCGTTGACCTAGAATCATGAAATTTGGCAAGAAGCTAGGTCTTATAGTACAAGTAAAGGAAAAAAATCCGAAAACTGTAAACTTGAAGTTCATTCATGAATATTTTTTTTAATTACAAACTTATGCAGTTGACGCCTGGTATGTCGATGTATGACGTTATCAGTTTCAAAAACGCAAAGATAAGTTTGTCCCTAAGTCTAGTTTATCTTTTCGTTAGAGTAAATGAAGTTGCACGGAACCCTCGGTGCGCGAGTCTGGCAGCCGACTCGAAAATGCAAATTTCCAGCAGAGCAACCTGAAATGCATTTAATATTCGATACTTCACAAATCTTTTTAATAAAATAAGTAAAAATAAAAACAACCCCACGTAGCCTTTCATATCTATTAAATTACATTTGTTTTAGTATTACACATACCTACATGTGAATTGAATTTATTATTGAATTATTTTATAAAAGTTTTCAGACAATCTTCGCAATTGCAATCGCAATGAAATAAGGTCAACCCTTATTTAATTGCGACCCATATGGTCCGGGTTTAGTTTTTTGAGAATATAAAAAAAAAAGTAAATAATACATGTAAGTATAGGCACGTTTTTTATGTTCCAGTAATAGGCTCTCCACACAGCAATGACTCTATCGGTCAAGTGTACACTTGTCCAATGGACGATATACTAGAAGGCCGACCTTACTGCACCAAAGTAAATATAGATGTTAACAATCTGACGTCATATGCTACTAAGGAAGGTACCTACTTACATACATTTCTTGCCACTTTTTCTCCTCAGGTCCGTATTAATAGTCTGAGCTCAAACTGGGCGAATTCAGCTGATACACTCTCAAGACGTGATTACCATCTCAAGTATGCCATTTATTAATAAACAATCTTGATATCACGTGATGTCTTTCTCAAGTCGCGGTTTGCCTGCAATCAGCAAATACGTTCTCAAGTAAACACAACGTTGTTTGTTACCGAATATGGACTTGAACTCATCGAATTGTAGACGGAAATTTGCACTTTTCTTTTAAATATCGCCTGTTTAGTCGACTTATATCCTCCTGGATCTACCTCTGCCATCTCTTCAACCACCACTAGAAGGGAAGTAAAGTCTTTCCCACACAGGCGCGATCTGCACGCGGCTTGCAGCCAGTGGCCAGTTGAAACGCATATCTTGCCCCATTTTATCCCGTCGTTAAGGTCCAGTAGGTAGCGATCTGAGGCCTAGGCCGCAATCCGCTACCTACTGGACGTTAACGACGGAAGAAAAGGGGCCAGGGCATGCGTCTCAACTGGCCGCAGGCCGCAAGCCGCGTGCAGGCCGCCAGTGTGTGTGTCAGGCTTAATGCGGTAGACAGATTCGCCAAAGGCAATATTTTAAATCATCAAGCTATACAAAACTGGAGCCGAATTTGTTATACAAATATTTGTTAAATACGACCACAATAAAATTAATGTCCAAATTCTTTTGCGTTTAATAAAAACAACCAATGTTTTTCAGGTGTTCTTAATCCCAGGCAAAGTTTTTGTTTGGGAGCTTCTATAGCAGTCACACCAAATTATATTATGGTAAGTGTTTCATCGTCAGTCTATTTATATGCCGCCCTGTTTGGGCACAGACCTGCCCCTACATCGAGGGAGCTCTGGCCATGATTCACCACGCGGGCCCAGTGCGGATTGGCGGATTTCACATGCCTTAGATTTTTTTCTACGGCATGCAGGTTTCATCACGATGTTTCCTTCATCGTTTTGAGAGCACTCGGTAAATGTTTGTAAGATTTAGGAACCTGGGACCTCTGTATCGGAAGTCCATTTACTCAACCACTGCGCCACTCGAACGATAAGGGCCGACGCACAACACCACGGCGGGGCGCCCGTGCCGTCGCACGGTGTCCACCGGTGCACGCTGTCGGACGGCGCCAGTTACCGGCGGACGGCGGAAGTTGTGCGTTCGGTCTAAATGTTTCGTTTCACTAAAAACCCTAATAACTACATAACCACTTGCTTCGTGTAAAACCCAACCTCTGTAAGCAACAGCAGACAACGTATCGCCGAGATCTGCGGTCGGGCACGGGCACGCCCGCGGTCACTCGACACGTTGCCCGACCGCAGGCCTCGGCGACACGTCGTCTGTGCCTGCAGTCGGCTAAGGAATTAATACCTTAATGACCTTCCATGAGCCAACTAGCGCCGCCAATCTTTGAAAAATAATATATCTTCCAATTTAATCAATTTTATTAATAAAGCTATGTACATAATGTTTATTACAATAAATACTATTTATTAAATGCTTATTTATGACGTGATTCAGTAAGTTGTAGTTCGCATAATTGCGAAAAACGGCCGCTTTTGGCACATTTGACAACTACTACTTTGCTTGTCGCATTTATGCCATGTATTGTATATTAAAAAATAGTGTTTATCCTAATAAAGATTGTGTACATAGCTTTTTTAATAAAAAATAATAATTTGTAAGATATTATTTTTTAAGATTGGCGGCGCTAGTTGGCTCATGGAAGGCTCTTAAGGATTCAATTGACACAGACTAGCAATTATTTTTCAGACATGCGCTCCTTTATGGACGACACAAGTAAAACCACTAAAATCCCCGAGGCCAGAGAGTTGGGCTACCGGCACTTGTTTCTACTTCAACGAAACCACTGCATTCCGACACAAGGGTGTTGTGGAGCAGTATAACTATATCATGAATACGAACTACAATAAGCATTCTTATTTATTCAGTAAGTAGAGTCATCTTTACCTCAAACCTTACATTTTAGAACAATACACTCTCACGACTCGTCAAGTCGTCACGACTCTTGAGACTGCAGTTAAGTTGCATTGCAAGTATCAACTCATTCACAATAAAGATGATATACAGGGTGTAACGTAAATGGTATATGAAGCCGAAGGGAGGGTGTTCAGTATCGGTCACTGAACAACTTTTGTTCTGTAACTTTTCGAATAAAAAATAAAAATAAATTCATGTCCCACACAAATCGACCAGCTGACCGATACGAAATGTATGAAAAGTCAAAAAATAAATTCGCAAAAATCGAAAAGTCGTAGTACAAAAGTTGTTCAGCTACCGATACTGAACACCCTCCCTTCGGCTTCATATACGTTACACCCTGTATACAATAAAGATATAATATAAAGATATAGAATAAACTGCAGCCCAAATCAAGAGTTAGATCTTATTTATTTTGTAAATAAATGTGATCGTCTAATTACCTCTAATATATTATACTTAACACTGAAGGAACTGATTAATCGAACCTGTACTCTCACCTCTTATAGCGATCCAGTTTAGGTTCTAAACTGTCAATTTGCTACAATGACGTTTGACGTTATTGTAGCAAATTGTCAGTTTAGAGTAACCCCACTGTTCATCATTGTGAAAATAAATAATGTGAAAATAACTATGCAATAATCACAGAGTAGGGTAGGGTAGGTTTTGTTTACAAAATAAGACAATTGATTTGGGCTTTGGCATAAGTATATTGTAACTCGATCCAGTCATAGGTGTAGTTTAAAATTTATTTGTCTCACCCCTTCCGATGATCCTATACCAACTTCAATCATCTCATGACTGGAAAAATCGGGATCTCAATCCTCGGTGTTAACCCAAACATTGTACTATTTCATTATGTTACAGAATACATCCATTCTCTTCCATTAGGTTTCATTATTCAATGAGTTCCATTCTGTTCTGTCCAATTCTGGTCGATTTTATTTGATTCTGACCGAAGATTCTATTTGATTCTGTTTGATATTATTCGATTCCCTAAACGTCCCTAAGACGAATATGGAGAAGAAATTCGACGACCTGGGTACAAAGTCACGATGGCTCTATTGGAATAGAGAGTGCCACGGAACGGTCCCTGGTGACAATAAAATTATTCGATTCTGTTTGATTCTGACTATATCTGACCGGTTATGTTCGATTCCGTTTCGATTCTGTTCTATTCTGATTAATTCTGTTCCATTGTATTCCAATCATTTACATCTTCCATTCGTTATTCTTCTGCAAAGATGCAATCATAGGCGGGACTGGGTGGAACTCGTTAGCCGACAAGACCAACGGGCTGATACTGACTGCTAAACCAACATGGTCGCGAGGAGACATCGTTTACTCAAACATGTCACAACCCATGCAACCGACTGAGTCTTTGCTTCTGTACCGATGGGAACGTGGGCCTAAGCTGGATAAACAACTAAGGAAAACTAACATGGAGAAATTGCAAGATCACATCAATGTAGGTGAGTTGATTCTCTGGTCTATCATTTTCTACTTTTCGTGGAGGCTAAAAACTATAGGTTCATTTCCACCTTATATTATATGCTAATCTGCCCCGCTTCTGGTACCTATACATAGCTACCGCGCATCTTAGGTGGAAAGTACAGCCCTTGTGGCACGAGTCAGCGTTAGCGATCGACGCAACGAGCGGAGCTATAAAAGTGACATTATTACAAGGCGTTCGACATTAGTTTGACAGCTCCGCGGCGTTGCGTCGGTCGCTAAGGGCTAGCGTACAACGCCACGGCGCGGCGCAGTGCCGTCGCATGGCACGGCGTCCAGCGGCACCGGCCACCGGTGCACGATGTCGGATGGCGTGGCGCCGGTCACGCAGGCGGACGGCGCCGTCCACAGGCACGATACACGGGTGCTGACGTGCGCCGGCGGACGCCGCGCCGTGGCGTTGTGCGTCCGCCCTTACGTGACTCGTGCTAGCCCCGCAGGTCTGTTGTGTTGGCTACGCCATAAGAATTGGAATCGTGTATCTAATGTATGTCTCATATTTCAGGACAAGGTCTTGCAATGGGTAATTTCTTTTCCGACCAGACATATTACGCTTTCAGTACCGAGGACAATTCTAGGAATGGAAAAGTAAGTGTTAATCTTTTCGGGTAAAGATGAATTAAATTTTTCTTAAATGTTTAAAATGATTGTACCCGTGGATTGAGATTAAAGATCATTTATCTTATCATAGACCGCACTTTCGACCCTCCGAATATTCTAACTTACAAAATTTCGTTCACTCACATTGTCGATTGTAAGTGTGTCGACTGAAGAAGTACCTACTTATGATGTTTTATACTTCAACTCTATATTCAACTATATATACGAAATTCGAACGTGTATCGACTCTATATTCTTGCGTTTGAATTTCGTGCCAACCAACCTTTTTACCCAGACAGAAATCAATCAATTATCAGCAGATCTTCGGTCCCAAGGGTATAATCACAGACCACTTACCCCATAGACCTGTAACAGGAGGGCGCCCGTGTCTGCCCCGCACATGAGCGCAAAATTGTTTCACGACACGTATAACCTAGAGATATTAATCTCTTTAATACGGCACCCATGACCCACGCTTAGTCTCTATGCGCTCATCGTTGACAGAATTTTTCGTTTGCAAATTTGTACCGATTTCATGTCTATTGGGTAAGTGGTCTGTGGGTAGAATCCATTATTACATTTAGGTGACATTTTAGATCTTCTTCGTGGATAAAGACAGACATATAATCGCAAGGCCATCAAAAGAGGTAGTTACTATATCTGGGCCGTATGAACGACCTGGATCTATGTTCGGTGCAGCGATGACTGCCGCAGACGTCACTCAAGACGGTACAGCAGACCTGTTGGTGGGTGCGCCGGCGCACTGCGTCGACGAAAGTGAATATGACGTTGGTGCATTGTTCATTTATATCGGAGGGGATATGGTAAGGCATATTTTGAATGGAAATACAAAGTATGAAAATTGTAAGTTTCATTTTACATTGAAAATACTAACTTTTGTATTTTATTTTGAAATTGTTTTAACAATAAGATGAATTTAATATTTATGGACAGTAAATCAATGTATTTACCAAGAATATTATTTGTTGCTTCACATATAAGAAGTTTAGTGCGTTGCTAAAATTAAGAAAGGTCCAAGAAAAATGCAAATTTAACAATCTTTGCACCTTTGAAACTATTTTCGCTATTTTCAATTTAAATCTTTCATTAGTATTTAAAATAAAAGACATTGAACAATAAATTGATTGAAGGTTTTTCGATGGCGAATTATGAATATCGTGTAGGTACAAAAAAGCTAAAAGGTTCGCCCAAAGGATCAGCCTAGCGATCCAGAGGGGAAATGCCGCCAGCATTTTGGGCACGTTGCCGGACAACGGGGATCGGTTGAACTATCTGTAATGCTAAGCCATTCAGATAGTTCAACCGACCTATTGTACATGTATCTACTTTAGTTTAGTTTATATTTTTAGGTTAATATTATAATAGTTATTTTAATTTTTTTGTATCTAGGTATTACCTATGTGATAAGGAAAATGTGTCATTCCAATAATATGTAATCCACAGGACAATATAAACAGTGAGTCAAGGCAACGAGTAATATTCGCGATTGAAAGTGGTTCCCGCTTCGGTACTGCTATAGCAACAAGCGATATCGATGGAGATGGTTTGCCAGGTACTTACTTAACAAAAGATATAAACCGGTACCCATCATTGTCCCACCATTCCGAAACCATCGATTCCAGAAAGTTCCCGACCTAAACCTGTTCTTACGACTCTTTCCTAGGTCATCCTTCGACGACTTACTGGTATCTTTGATAGCGGTCCAGATATTCGACATATTTCTAGAATGTTCTGGAACTTTCTACTGGCTTCGAAAAGTATCAAGAAAGTCATGGAAGTTTCTAGATAGTTGATGTATGAGGCGTAGTTAGATTCGTCTGATGAAACTGATATACCTACCTAGGATTTGATACCTACCATAAAAACAGTCTGGATTTTTTTCTCACATATATTACAATTATCGTACAAACTTGTCGATACATAAGGTGTAACGGAAAGAATATAAGTAGGTTAGCCGAAAAGGGAGTGTTATCTATCGATAACTGAACAACTTTTGTTCTACGATATATCGATTTTTTTTTACGATCGTCGGTAGGACATTTTTATCGATTTTAAGTATGGTTATATTATTATTTTTATCCGAAAAGTTTTTCAAATTATAAATTAACAACAAACTAATACGAACAATAATAATAATAAAAATACTTATAAATAAAAAATTGACGCCAGATCGCTACCCTTTGGGAGAGTGCCCAAAAGGCTGGCGACGTTACCTCGTTGTATAGCCAACGATATACGCTGGCCGAGGTAAGCGCCAGCCCTTTGGTCACCCGACGAGTCAATTAGGCGCAACGACAGTTCCTTGAATAGTCGCCACGCAGAGGCGTGGCGACTATTCAAGGAACTGTCGTTGGGACCAGAGGGTCCCCATGGCCCCATGGTCTCTACACCAAACGGTGCAAATATGTAGCTCTCGCTGAGAGCCGCATATTTGCGCCGCTTGAGACCTTCCGCGGCGCCGGCCGCCGCCCCCGCCGCCCTGCTCGTGAACTGCACATGGGAGGGAGCCAGTGTGTCGACGCAGGTAGCATCCCACACTAGCGTCCTCCCATGCTTCCACGGTATGAGTGTCATCCCGTCGGGCCTCTTGCCATCGTCACGTGCAATACCGTTCGGCTCCAAAATGGCCGGCACAAAAAAAGAAAAGTTCATTTATACTGATTATCCCCACTTCAGCTCCCTTTCCATTACAATTTACAACCGGTATATCGACAACCTATAAACCCTCCTCCAAAACAAACAAAATCCATTCAATTCCAGAAATTTTCGTCGGAGCTCCATATGAGGGTTCTGGAACGATCTACGTATTTTCTGGATACGATGTGAAAAGAGTTCTCATAAGTAACAGTCTCAGGGAGGCGTCCATACCTGACCTTCCACTGACGCAGAGGATTCAGATGGCTGAGTTCAAGACCTTTGGGTTTAGTTTCCAAGTTGTTCCTGATGTCGATGACAATGGATGCGATGGTAAGGAATCACAACAATGCTATGAGTTGTACAGTACCACAATCTGCTATTAGTTAATAAATTGTCACAATTTTGTTGTGATATTTGGAGTCCACACGTGACCAAAATGCTGGCCTGTATTTCGCTCAAAGAATCAGCCTTGCTATTGAGACCCAAATGCTGTCAGCATTTTAGGCACATTATCGGACAACGGGGATCGGTTGAACTGTAATTCAGATAGTTCAACCGATCTATTTTGCATATAGTTTTATTTTATTTTAGATATATTTTAGTAAGTTTTTAGTTTAATATGATGCGATGTGTTTATTACAGAAATGGCAGTAGGCGCGCCTCGCAGCACCAGTGTGATTTTTCTTAAGTGTGTCCCAGCAGTCAATGCTACACTGACCACTGAGCTTGTGGACGAGGTGAGAATTATAACGTCACAATAGTTAAACGTTCAGAAAGAAAACCAACTGTCTTTTGGAAATGGCAGGAATGTGACGGTTTCAAAATTATTTGATATGGTTGTTTTGTCTACACTAATATATGATGCTCTCACTTCACTTGGCTATTCGTATTTGCGTATTTGTTATAATTGCCATTTGTGGTTGGTATTTGTGACAAAATATTCGTCTTATTTGCCTATTTGATACACAATATGTTATGTTCCCACTTCACTTGGCTTCACTTCGTATTCGCTATTGGATGTTTGTCGTATTTGTCAAATACTTGACGTACGGACAACATCAGATCAATGGTAACACCAGTACGATTTTAAATCGTACGACGCAGATAATAAGAACGGTCCAAAGTGTTACACTTGATCTGCTGTTAGCGTACATACAAATAAGACGAATATTTTGTCAAGCATACATACCAACCACACATGGCAATTATGACAAATACGCAAATACGAATAGCCAAGTGAAGTGCCACCATTTGACAAATATGACAAACATCCAATAGCGGATACGAATAGCCAAGTGAAGTGAAGGGAGCATTGTAAATAAAGAGGAAAGATTTGTCAAGTATGTTTGTAACGAATAAACTCAAAAACTCCTAGACCGATTTCAACAATTATTTCACCATTAGAATGCTAAATTATCTAGTAACATCTGCTATATTTAGGATATACTTGTTTAATGCTAGAGGATTTGTGATAATAACCCTTCCGTTTTATCATCATCATTCAATGTTGCCGGTAAATTCCAAATATTTCTTTTTTCCAGATTGTAAGCGACTCCGATATTAGTTTTACTGTTAAGGTATGCGTTATTGTAACGTATCATCGAAAACCCGTTAATATATCTTCAGGTGAGTGCATACTTTAAACCGAATTTTTTAAAAAATTCTTAGTTTTACTTTAAAAATTTATCTAATCAAAGAAAGCACAAACGTATGAATCAATTCATAATCTGTGCCATCTAAAAAACGATTTTCGAATTTTTCCTATTTTCGTGCAATCAATCACTGTGCAAAAAGTAATCAATAATGTTTTATGAAAAGGCGCACCTTGAAAAAACCACTAGACCTATAACTTTTATTGAAAACCAAAACGATTTTCGAATTTTTCCTATTTTTATGTGCAATCAATCACTGTACAAAAAATAATCAATATGTTTTATGAAAAGGGACGAAGCATCTTTACGAATAACTTTTATTTCATCCACAGAACTTACAGTCACAAATGAAATACTAGGAAAAACAGCTGCGTCAGTAGTTGTTACTAAACCTAATTTCACTGTGACTTTATCACCGAGAAAAGATCAGTATTGTGAAGATGTAGTAGTGAGATTTGTAAGTATATTTTATTGCAAGTACATTGGGGCTTCGATTAAAACACCTACTGCAGCAAAATCTCAAAACCAAGAATAATATTTAGAATTATAACATAGTGAAAATTTTCTTGCCGTGGGCAGGACTTGGAGTTGAGTAACATACCCTTTAAGTATATATAATGCGATGAAGATTTTCGGTGGGCTTGCCTGGCCTGTGGTGGCTCAGTTAGTAAGAGCGTGTCACGGAATGACAGGGTCGCAGGTTCAAGTCCTGCCCACGGCAAGAAAATTTTCGTCATGTTCTAATTTATTCACCGAGCATGGATAATGCGTAATTCAAATTCTGAATATTTATAATAATGGCTATTATTATAATTTTCTACAGTATTTTCTACTATGTTTTGTAATTACAGAGTTACAGTAAAACTGGACCCTATAATTTCATATCCAAGATTCAAGATGCAACATGGAATCAAGGTAAGCACTTCTTTCTTTACTTAATCTACAATTTCCTTTATAGAAGTTATATATTATTAAGGTATATATTTTGAGGTAAAGTTTTTAAAGAAATGCGTTTGATTTTGAAGTAAAACCGATTAATTTAAAACCAAACCCGATTTAACATTACCAAAGCCTGACACGCACAGGCGCGATCTGCACGCGGCTTGCGGCCTGCGGCCAGTTGAAACGCATGCCCCGCACCATTTTCTGGGCATTTTAACGTCCAGTAGGTAGCGAACTGAGGCCTAGGCGTAGCCTATTTCATTAGATATTAGGCTCATCTTGGAACTTAGCGTTTAGGTACACACGAAGTCGGAGATCAATATACAGAGGGCCTCAATAAGGTTGAGATTTTCTTAAGAACCACTGGACCGATTTTAATAATTCTTTTACAGTACTAATAGTGAAAGAATTATTGCAAAAGGTCAAGTAGTTTTTGAGAAAACCTCATTCTTAAAAATTCTACTGTACACCTTTCTCTGTCTTCGACCGTACTTTCTATGTTTTCAGGTATGTTATCAAAGAAAGAGTTTAATAATTCATGGGTAACATTAAGTCCGTACAGTGAGACTGAATCCAACTTGCAAGTTCAACTGGACATGATTTTGCAGTGGGCTGGACAGTGAGTATAGCGTAATGCAGTATAAAGTTTATCACGTCGGGGTCACCAATTTGGAGTAACCATAAGTTACTCCGAATGTTATAATAAAACGCCGTGTTGATATTTACAATTATAACTATTTAATTGTGAGATTAAACACAAGGCAAAAGTAAAAAGAAATGTATGCTTCGACTATTTACAGGAGAATGAAAGAACATATGACAATCGTCTTCTTTTGTTTTTTATACATAAGCAAAAAGGCTGCCAGCCGCAACCACGAAGGAGATGCTACTGATAGCATCAATTAGCTGACTCTAAGGAGGCGCAGTCATGAACGCCTCAACGTCACTTCCCTTAAACAATGTTTTGTTATTATCCTAGTTAGAAAGTGACCGATGCCTTAAACCTTGGAATAACGTTTATGGTTAACAGTGTGGATAGTTGGATATCTTTGTATAGGTATCTTTAAAACTATTTATCATTTTCCAATTTCTTAAAGCATTATCATACTAATTGCAAATAAAATATCTAAACAATACTTGAAGAAAATTTATTGAAATTGGAAGCTATATCTACGAATGAATTACTTACTGAATCCCAAATCAAGTGTCTTATTTTGTAAACAAAAACTACCCTACCCTACTAACATTTTAGGCTTTTTTGTGATTATTGCATAGTTATTTTCATATTATTGGATCGGATTACTTTATTTTCACAATGATGAACAGGTTCAATCAATCAGTGCCTTCAGTGTTACATCACAACAGGTAATTAGACGATCATATTTGTTTACAAAATAAGACACTTGATTAGGGCTGCGGTATACTTACTATTGAGTAAACAGGAGAGTGGTAACATTTGCTATATACCCCGAAGTTGACCACTTTGCTTCAGTTTTTCTAGTTAGACTTGCTTTATTAATAAGAATAATCGTTAACAGTAGTACCAAAGAAATAAACTACGACCTCGGTTCGAGCGAGACAGAGAAAGTGACGGTGATGGTCATGCGCAATGAACAGAACGACACTGCCGAGAAATGTGTGCGCTTGCGCATGTCAAATGCTCACGTGGCGAGCATAGGCTGCGAGCTCGAGGACACTGGTGCATATAAGTGCCAGCTACCGAGAGTCATGGAAGAAATTACTAAGGTAAGTAACCATTCGAACATAGAGAAAAGACACGAATCTGCATTGCCCTTTCAAGATTTAGGCGTTCCACACACCGCCGCGACCTAGACGCGGCTTGCGGCCTGCGACCAGTTGAAACGCATGCCCCGACTCATTTTCTGCCGTCGTCACCTACTGGACGTAGATCGCAGGCCTCAGATCGCTACCTACTGGACGTTAAAATGCCCAGAAATTGGGGTGGGGCATGCGTTTCAACTGGCCGCAGGCCGCAAGCCGCGTCCAGGTCGCGGCTGTGTGTGGAACACTTTATGTGAGCACTGTAACGAACTTTAACACCTATGAACTTTACCACATAAAGCAATGAATAAATGAATTATGAAAGTAAAAGTGTATTAAGATATTCTCAAGGATGAAGGCCGAGAATCTGATTAAGTGGCGTGCTATCTCTAAAATAAAAATTAGATGTAGTTCTACTGATAGAAGTATCCGGAAAAATATTTCGCCTAGTTCTACTGATAGAAATGGGATAGAACTAGACGGAATTTTTTCCGGATTGTTCTATCAGTAGAACTCGGCTAAATAACTAAATTGAATAGACCTTTAGGAGAGGCCTACGTCCAGCAGTGGACTGACACGTGGTGATGATGTATTGTGATTCTCAAGGAATATTCGACCGATTGTAAAAATTCTTTCACTAGTAGGTATATAGCTTACAGGTATGTAATGTAAAATTTTAAATCTAGGTAACTAAAGTTAAACCGACCTATGAAAATCTACACCAGAATCTCTACCTTATAGACTGACCGTACGCTATAGTCGAACTTATTGAATACGGAATTTTTCTATCTACAAATAGGTAATTTGTACGGCTTGATTTTATCATTTCAGATAAATGTAGTCTTAAGCATGAGTAAATACATGAACACAGACACAATATCAACTCTACACATAGAAGCACTTATGTACAATAACTGCACGAATGACAAATACGATAAAAGAGCCGAGATAAAAGTAAACTTAAATCTTACTACGAAGCATTTGCGTGTGCACGGGTAAGTTAATATAAGTTTTAGTTGAACTTTAAAGAATGCATGTAGGTCTTTCCCACTCCTTCTTTCATCTTTTGTAGATGGAATGTAGGGCTTATTCCACCTTGGTCATAGTAGACTTAGGTCACACCTTGGAATACTTCCATGTACGGTGGAACACAGAGAAAGGTGTACAGGAGAGTTTATAAACTTATAGATTTTCTCAAAAACAACTTGACCTACTGCAAAAATTCTTTCACTGTTAGATAGATAAAAGTTGAAACTATGTAACTGTAAAAGAATTATTAAATTCCGTCCAGTAGTTTTTGAGAAAATCTCGACCTTATGGAGGCCCCCTGTATACTTATCTCTGTCTTCGATTGTATGTCACACCTATAAAAGATTAAAATTCGCTATTGATTCCGTATATACCGTCAGAGTGACAGTTTTTGAAACCTATTAGGTTAAAAAACCTTCACGCATGAGTAAGGGCATCGTGTTTAATTTCAGGTTATCTCACGATCTAAACTTCACCGATGTCGATCTAATAAGGCAGAAAGCTAAAACGATCGACGATTCACAAGACTATACGGTAGGTATATAGGTTACGATTCCGGACGGGCGCAAAAAATGATTACGCAGTGCACTTTGATCTTAGAAATACATATTTTGCTGAAAGTTATCTAAAGATAACTTTAGAACACTTTAATTCGTGTGTTTAACAACCATAATAGCCTATTTAATTTAACTTACATAAAGGAAGAGAGAAAACTCTTATAATTTTTCGGCTTCTCCGGAATGTTCTCAAAGTTTTGTATTCGTTGAAGAGTCAAACATTTTTACATTGTGTTTTAGATTACCAATGAAGGAATAAATAAGTGGAGTAATATCACTGCCGTCATAACTGTAGCGAAGAATCCTTTTATTGATCAATATAGAGTAAGTTATCTATGATATACCTATATTATTTGTTAAAATGGTTATTATCTGAAAATAGATTCTGAGACTTCTCTCGGGATATCGAGATGTAGGGATGGATCTCTTGAGAAGTAGACGGGTACGTTTTGATAAAATATAATTTTCGAAAGTTTCCAAACATATATTTGAAAAAATGGTCATCTCTACATTTTTATGTAACTATGCAGATATACTGTAGGCGGGTACTTTTTTCTTCGCTTCATCATTTAAAATGAGATAAAACATCAGATGTAAAAATATATACATATTACGAACAAGTTATACAGGGTGTAACGTAAAGGGTACCTACATGAAGCCGAAGGGAGGGTGTTCAGTATCGGTAACTGAACAACTTTTGTTCTACGACTTTTTGATTTTCGCGAATTTATTCTTTTCATACATTTCGTTCCGGTCAGCTGATCGATTTGTATGAGACATTAATTTTTTTAATCGAAAAGTCGTAGAACAAAAGTTGTTCAGTTACCGATACTGAACACCCTCCCTTCGGCTTCATATACCCTTTACGTTACATCCTGTATACCGTAAGGGTTTCAGAAATAAACATTTATAGAAGTGTAAAATGGTAGATATTTCGGAAAGTCGTTCTTGCAATTGTATAAGTCATTATTTTATGAAATAAATATTTTTGGAGCGAATATTTAATTTTATTAAATTTATTGTTATTTTCATTGCTTTCCTTAGGTGACCACAACACAGAACATAAGCTGCCCTCAGATAACTGAACAAAACAATGAAAAAATTATACAATTCAAGTGCCCTTTGGAACTTATGCCGCGTTCAACATTGAAAATTATCGTAACTAGTGAGATTGACAAATTGAAAATTGGTAAATAACCTTTTTATTACAATTTTATTTATTATTTTTCAAAGTATCATATCGCAGAGGCTTTTTGAAAATGGCGGGAAACGACGGTTGCGAAATTATTTAATAATTTTCAGTTTAATGTCTACAGTGAGTGTTTTTTGTTTAATATCACGTTAAATTAATCAGAAAATGTTCGCGAATGACAGTATGGTGAAGTTATTGAAGAATTCAAGCAGGATCTGAAGTTTGGCGCCATGGTCAAGATTCCCACTACGAGCTCGGGAGTGAACGTGACTGTCGAGCTGCTTCGTCCACAGTGATTGACGCTACGGCGTCTCCTGTGGATGAAGACATGAAGACGCGGCTACCCAGGGTGATGACGCTACGGCGACTACCCTGGAGGAAGATAGAAGACTATTATACATTGAATTTTCTGTAACATGACATTGGCAAATGACGAACTGTCGAGTCCATTAATAAAATAAATAAAAATATCATATCGCAATGACGGATTATTTTTACCCGACTGCGCAAGAAGGTTATGTTTTTCGAGTGCATGTATTTATGTGAGTAGTTCTTTTCAGTTCTTTGGCACGCCCTGCAGCCTAAACGACTTTATAGATTTGAACATATGAGGTGTCGTATTCGTATTGATTGTAGGAGTGGCATGCTTTGTGACATATTGGCAGTTTGTAATCGTCCTAAATTTTTTTTATGAAAGGAATTTTATGCAGTTTTTTTTAAAAATAATTTATGTTTGTTTACTATTTACTTGATTACTGGTAAATAACTTGAAATGAAAATAGAATACCTACCTACATTGTAGATTAAGACCATCATTGATATTTCTTATATTTTCAGTTAAAAATTGGAACAGCGGCGTTGAAATATCTTCCAATTTCTCCTTATCACTCAAGCCTACTTCAAACAGTATCAACGAAAGGTATGAGTTTGTTCACAAACCATATTTACTAACCGTTAGTTTTCTATGGCGTATAATGCAACTATTCGCAAAGTCACGAACAACAATTTGTAACAGTAACGAGAATCATTTTTCATTCAGTTTTTGATCGTTCGTGTTGTTTTGTGTAGATGATATACATGGAGTGGTTTTCACCAGCGATGCGCAAATCTGGGGTGGTAATTTAAATATTGTTAGTTACTAAAATGAGTTTTTATTATTTTTAACATAATTATTACTATTAAAAAAATCTCTGTTCAATTTATCTTGAATTTATCGCAACGCGTGGGTGTTGCCATAGTGATACAAAAAAATGAAAGGCCGTCGGCCACTTCGTGGTAGGTAATGATGGCACTTCACTTGGCTATTCGTATTCGCTATTGGATGTTTGTCGTATTTGACGTACGGACAACAGCAGATCAATGGTAACACTTGCAGTACGATTTTAAATCTTACGACGCAGATAATAAGAACGGTCCAAAGTCCAAAGTGTTACACCTGATCTGCTGTTAGTGCGAATACGATGAAAATTTTGTCAAGAATACCAACCATAACGGAGATCGGTTGAACTATCTGTGATGCTAAGCCATTCAGATAGTTCAACCGACCTATTGTACATGTATCTACTTTAGTTTAGTTTATATTTTTAGGTTAATATTATAAATATAGTTATTTTTAATTTTTATTGTTATTTTATGAATAAATATTATAATATTATGGACTTGTGTCTGCAATAAATATAAACTCATTCATTCAATATTTAAAATATAAAAATATACAAAAATTTTAGCAATATTTGATTTGATACAAATTTTTTAGCAGTTACATGTTTTAAGTTTAGTTTCATAAATAGTACTATTATTTTCATTCAATTGATTTACTTGTTATCTTTTTAGGGTCACAACAAGGGTGTTTTACAAAATAGAGCTACCTGTCGCCAATAACAAGTGGACAATTGTAATTATTGCTGGCATTGTAGCTCTTATTATATTGGTGATATTGGTGTTAATTCTTTACAAGGTAATATTATTGTTTGCTTAATACAGTAGGAAGTAGGTATCTGTGTAACATTTGACAATTTATTAGAGTACTTGCTTCTGCCCGCGACTTCGTCTGCGCAGGATCTTTATAAATTATAGCCTATGTGTTATTCTGATTTATGAGCTATATTATTGTAAAGTTTCATTAAAATTCATTCAGTAGTTTTTGCGTGAAAGAGCAACAAACATACATCCATCCATACAAACTTTCGTGTTTATATATTAGTGGGATGAGATAAATCGTTTTTCCTAATAATAAACTGTTTTTCCGATCAGCGGGCATCATTATGTTGAGATTTTCTTCAAAAATACTTGACCTATTGTTAGAATTATTTCACAATTACATAGTTTACGCTCTAAAGTCTCTACTAGTGGAAACATTCTTGTCGATAAAGGCGTTTTTGGGGCCAAAAATTAATTAATATTTTTTTCCCATTTTTTGACTTTCTGCTTTTCTGACAATTTTCTCTTTAAACACTTCAACTAAGCTAAAAGCTTGCTAAGAGCGACCCCAACTTAACCCCAAAATAATTGTTGGGAACGAGGTAACCTATACCGCAGCCCAAATCAAGTGTCTTATTTTGTAAACATATATGATCGTCTAATTAGCTGTTGTGATGTAACACTGAAGGAGCTGATTGATTGAACCTGTTCATCATTGTGAAAATAACTATGCAATAATCACAGAACAGCTTAAAATGTTAGTAGGGTATTTTTTTTACAAAATAAGACACTTGATTTTGGCTTCGGTTTAGGTACCTATTGCTTTGTATGATCATTGCTGAAATTAATAATATACGATTTTCAGGTTGGGTTCTTCCAAAGAAAATCTAAGAAGCGTTTGGATTCATTCAAACAGAGCATAAGGAGCAGAAATCACAGCATTGTTAGTGCATATTTTTGTAACCTATCACCTCCTCCACATATCTATCAATCATTGATAATTTAAATTAATACTACTCCTTATACTACAGATTACTAGAGGTCCCGAGCTGTAAGGCGTCTCGTCCTGTGTTCCGAGGCGCCTTAAGCTTAAGTATAGGGGTACACCCCCGAGAAGGGCCCACGAGGGCGGCCGCGGACGAGGTTGTGGTATTTGGCGCTGCGTTCCCACAACCTCGTTCCAAACGCGATGCGTTGAACACCTTGGGGTTTTAGTGGGTATAGGACCGTATTATGGCGGGAGTCCCACATACTCACCGCGCGCCCCTCCTCATTGGCGCGGTGAGATGCGAAAAGCATTTCCCCAAGTAAAACATTTTGTAAAGTGTGAGACATTTTCAATAATATTTCTTGGCACACTCATTTATTATAAAAAGTATACGTACAATTATTAATTCAACCGATTTTGAGTATGCGAGTCATCTTCAGGGGTGTCTCTTTCGTACCCTTTAGTAAAACTTACATACCATCTACCCTTAATTTACCTATAGCCCAAGGCAATGTATTTATTTATTATTTATTTTATTAAAGGTCTTCGTCATTTGCCAATGTCATGTTACAGAATATTCAAAATATCATATAGTCTTCTCTTCATCCAAGGGAGTCGCCATAGCGTCGTCACCCTGGGTATCCGCGGCTTCTTGTCTTCATCCAGAGAAGTAGCGTCATCACTCTGGACGAAGCAGCTCACCAGTCACGTTCACTCCCGAGCTCGTAGTGGGACTCTTGACTATAGCGCCAAACTTCAGATCCTGCATGAATTCTCCAATAACTTCACCATACTGTCTGTCATTCGTGATATTAAACACAAAACAACCACTGTAGACATTAAACTGAAATTTATCAAATAATTTCGCAACCGTCGTTTCCCGCCATTTTCAAAAGCCTCTAAGGCAATGTATTAAATGCACTAAATTAAATGCAAATAAAAAAGAGATTTTTATAAACGTTTTCTTTTCTCAGATACAGCCAGAACCCGGAACATCTGATACTAATCCTATTTCGGACCAAATCGATGGTGTAAGTACTACATAGGTACCTACATATATAATATACAGGATGGACACCTATTGCTTCGCCATTTTAAATGACACTACCTTTCGATTGAGCTTTGCCCCTACAAAACTACGTGACCATTTAAGCTCAACCTATCATTTTATTGGGGACTTATTACAGGTTTCATATTGCATAATCATAATCAGTAAGAGTTGCGAGAGTAGTAGAAAATGATAACAAAAACAATGAATAATTCGCTTCGATTTCTTACTATTTTCTGAATTCTTAATTAAGATGTTTTTATGCGACTCGCAACTTGTACAAAACATTATTTTAAACCAATAATTTTAATAAAAAACGGAGATATTTTTACATTTATTCGTTATCTTGTTCATCATGCGGTTGATGGTGGGGCAGAATCTGACATTGTCATTTCTATACTTTCAAAAAATCTTCGCTTTTGATCTGTCTTTTGTTATGAAAAATATCTTGCTTAGTAAAAAAAACCTGTGACATTTTGATAAATTGTAATTTCTTTTACAGTGCGATATGCTCGACATGGAAGTGATCGATGACTGCCCTTTTGAGGTGACAGATGACCAGGGGAGTCCCACAACCACGGCTGATGACGCAACCCTTATAGACACACAGAAACCTATAAAAAATAAGTGACAATAAATAAGTTTATATTTTTATGTTATTAAATTTTTATTTTGTGTTTCATACAGTTTCTTACATGTTTGTATTACCTTGGATGAATTGTAAATATGTTAGTAATTAAGGGCCATATTTGTATAACAAGTGGCGAAAATCCTATCTTCTAATATATTTTTTAATCTTATATCTAGGTAACAAATAGGCCAAGGTGTCAAAACACCGGCCGCACATCGGGCACTATTTACACGAACCGTTTCGAGCTAACTTTATCCCGGTACCTATTTTAATATACCCAACCTCACGCAGCATATCAAATATAGGTTCACTGGATTCTGAGATATGAACCTCATAAAATTGCTAATTTTACCACTTACGCACTCACTCACTACCCCATTAGCACGATTCACATAAACATGGTCCTAAGTACTCAACATTGGCAAAATTACTGTGCTATAGCTACGGTACACGCCATATTTAAAAAAAGTAAAGTGAAGTTGAAAGCCTAAAAGTAACCCAAGTTGCGAGCTTCAGCAACAAGGCCGACCATCATCTGAGTGACCTCATCTCCTTGCTGGTAGATCTTGGAGGGGGGCCAGTAGAAGTACGTCCCCCGGAGCTCATAGGTGTACACCAAGGGGGTACCAAGGGTATTGCGGACCCAGTCCATGCTGCCTCCGGATGCCTTATCTGTAACAGTTAAAACACAAATATTAAAATGGAGAAATCTTTTCGTCACGACCGAAATTCGAAGGGACGCTATTCCGTGGCACACTTTTTGAGCTATCTCGGATTGGATCGGGAGAATTCGTTCTACATATTCGTCTTAGGGATGTAGCGACATCAATCGGGAAATATTGCAATTTTTTGAGGTGCTGCTTCCAATCCCGGTCGTCCCGAAAATGTTTCTCCATTTAATACCTACCTATTTACATTTTCGTTTCCTCATTTAGGTAATTTTTTTCTAAACCTATAAATTGTCCCACTGCTGGGCAAAGGTCTCCCCCCTCCTCTTCCATCCACCCCTGTCATGAGCCTCTTCCAGCCACCCATCCCTGTATCTAACGATATAGTCTCTCCACCTACGCCGAGGTCACCCCGACGCCGGCAACCGTCCGATGGCACCCATTCTGTGACAGTCCGGGCCCATCGGTCCGGCAGCATGCGGCACACGTGGCCCGCCCAGTTCCACTTTAATGTAGCTGCTTTGCGGGCCACGTCTGCTACGCCAGTTATCGATCGCAGGGTTATGTTTCGGACACGGTCCGTTCTTTTCACGCCCAATATACTGCGTTCCGTTGCGCGCATTTAGGTAATATGTAGGAAAAACTAGAAAGGTCCACCAAGTCAGTGAGCGCCATCTATTTTGGCATAAACCATTTCGTTCTGGAAAGGCATCAACGGTTTTTATTAGCGTTCAATTTCTGTTAGATTCAGATTTTTGCCGAAAATAAAACAAAAAGGTCGTTGACGCAGTCTTTGACAGGGCTTGGCCTGGAGGGTGAGTCCCGACGATTTTTACTAGCGGTCTATGTCAAATTTTTGGCGAAAAGTAGTACAAAAATTTCGTCCGGGCAGACTTTGACAGGATTTGAGCGCCTAAAAAAGCCCTCGCTGCTAGCCTTCTGCTCTGCGTAGTATCTGAATAAGTTTCCCCTTACACAGGATTTCAGCGGCTGTGGCAGGGCCATCATATTTCTCTCCGTTTACTCTGTAACCGTAGGCTAGAGACGTGTTGCCGACTTGAATCTGAAACAACCAAGATGCATTTAGATTAACGATGATCGGCGTCGCGCCGGTATTATATTTCTCTGCCTGCGACTTTGGATTAAGTAGTATTCCTCTTTTATATCTTCTATTATTGTGTCTTTAAGTAGACAGCGCTCATAGCTCACAGCAGAGAGCAACAACTTCTTCATACTCTATTCTTCTTCCTTTTCTTTAAATAGCCGAGGCGTGACTATATGTAACATACGGCATTTTAGCCCCATCCAATAGTACGCCACTGTTGATCCTTATCAAACAGGAGTTACAGTGGGAGAGGGGGAAAAAAGTAGACAGCGCTGCGAATCTAAGATATTTTTTTAGTTATTTCCTGTGGACGGATCAAATTTTTAAAAACACAATTTATCATTTTGATTACGTCAATTGCGGTTGACTCAAAAATGAGAGTCCGTCATGTGCATACCTAATAAGAATTTAAGATGGTTTCATAATTATTATAATAATTAGATAACTTTACCAGGTCGTCATAATTGGCCGTATGTTCCTCGGAATCGGAATATGGCACCAGTAACATCTGGGCATCGGAGTGGAACGCGATGTATCCTTGTAGGTTCTCTAGGCCAGAGATGTACTCCGACAGGGTCCGGGTCTCCACCTCGGAGAATGGGTGAGCCCCACCAAAGGTCTGGTAGTCACATGGGTTGCTTGATGCGCCGTGTTCTGGGAGAGAAAGGAGTATTATCTGAATATTGCTCTGCTCATGCTTCATATCGCTTGTCCTATAATGGTAATTTTAGGTCTCTTATATCTGCTCTGTAAAATACATGACTCTCTGTAGTTTCAATTCAATGGCGAGTCTTTATGACATCTTGCTGATTCCTGATTTCTACAGGGTGTAACGTAAAGGGTATATGAAGCCGAAAGGACGGTGTTCAGTATCGGTAAATGAACAACTTTTGTTCTACGACTTTTCGATTTTCGCGAATTTGTTTTGTGACTTTTCATACATTTCCTACCGGTCAGCTGATCGATTTGTATGTGACATTATTTTTTTTTAATTTTTGTTCGAAAAGTCGTAGAACAAAAGTTGTTCAGTTATCGATACTGAACACCCTCCCTTCGGCTTCATATACCCTTTACGTAACACCCTGTATAGCTGTTGTATCGTTTATTTTTCCGATAATATGTTTTACATTAACCATCAAATTAGATCTTTTTTATAATTTTAACGATACACATATTGTATTTTGTTTATTGATAGCCCATGGAGCGAAATTCATTCTATCGATGAGCACTCTGGCTCGACTATTCGTAGGGTCGAATATTCGTTAAGTCGAAACTCGTAAATGTTCGAATATTCACAGGGTCGAAAGTCTGAATTTCGACTGATCGACTCGACAAATATTCGAACCAATGGCATTCCACCTCATGAATATCTGATCTGTTCATCATGATGACGAATTTCGATTCCATGGGGTCAACTGTTTCGATTTATTATATCTAGCCAGCGAACGTCTGGAAATAACAATTTCGAATACATTAGCGCCCTCTATGAAACTGTGGCAGTAGAAACCTGAAGCGACAAGGAGATACACTTACGTTCTACCTACGCTAATGAAAATAAGCAGTTGACCCTTTCAGTTCGTCATTTCATAACTAGAGTTTGAGAGAGATGGCGCTTGTCCTTGGTACAGTCGAAAACCTATGTTCTAATATTAGTGCTCGTAATGATAAAGCCTCCTAAACGATTGCTTAAATAGACAGTTGTTAAACCAACGATTTTGTATGGCGAAATCCAGCGAAAGTCCACAACCAACTAACCTCTTTATCGCTACTAAGTTTTTTAAGGTCTTGTGCGCGCTACGATTTGTTATCGTGCGATAATTTTGTCGCAGAAATGCAATATAGGATGGATTTCTATAGAAGTACAGCTAACAGCAGATCCAGTGTAACACTTTGGAATTTGGACCGTTCTTATTATATGATTAAAAATTGTACAGTAAGTGTTACCATTGATTTGCTTTTTTCCGTACGTGCACACATGAGGTCAAAACCATACATTTATTACTTGGACAAAATTATCGCGCGACGAATAAATGTAGTATGCAGTAGATCTAATACTTTCAGTATTGACCTATTGGAAAAGTAACGAAGTTATAAATGCAAAATTTCAACTAATTAACCGTGATCGAGTGACGATCATTTGTAAGGATTACATACTTAGCCAATTGTAATCCCAGTTGCGGTTCGGATCGGCGCCTCGGCAGCCATTGGGGGATTGGGATCGAGTTTTCCTCCACATTCGGTCCTGGACAAAAAAGGAAAAAGCATACAATGTACCTACAAAGTCCATAGTATTACCCTTGATGTGCTGTCGACTGTAGCTACCTAAACCAATATTTTGTTGGCAATTATGAAAAATTCGTAGTTGATTCAGCGCTGTTGATTTATGATTGACTTGATCAAGTCAAAGTCATATTTCTTTATTGCAAGTAAGCACGTTGTGTACCTTCAGAGCGGTTTGGTCCACTTCCTGACTTGTCCATTTCCAAACTTGACCACTTCCTATTTCGTCCACTCCTATAACGTCCTTTTCATAAATAGTCATCTTTCAAATCCTAATTCGTCCACTTCCTAAAGGGTCCATTCCTCATTTGTCCATTTCCTATTTATCATCTTCCTAACTTGTTTAGTTTATGCATAGATCCCTCCGGTGCTGACTTCTTAACCTCTCGCTAACAAAAATAATCATCCTTTCATATTGCTAATGGAAAAAAAAACGAAAAACATTTATACTTCACTTTATTGAAACTAACAAATATTTTTACTTAATTTTATTGAAAATAACAAATGTTTTTACTTAGTGATAGCCGTGTTGGACACGTTACGTATTCGATTATGAAGTCGCATTGAAGGGATATATTTTTTAATCATTTATGATTATGATTAACTCAATAGTCTTAAATATATTGTAAAAAATATATCCGCGTGGAAATAGTCAAGTTAGGATGTGGACGAAATAGGAAGTGGTCAACTTTGAAAATGGACAAATTAGGAAGTGGCGGCTTTGGAAATTGACAATTTAAGAAGTGGACGAAATAGGAAGTGGTCAAGTTTGGAAATGGACAAGTCAGGAAGTGGACCAAACCGCCCTGAAGGGTTGTGTACATTTTTGCCCGTCAACATATTTCTGAATTTACATTTACACCACTTTGCAAGGAAAAGGTGCCAACGCTGAGGAGAATAAGTGGCAAAAAAACTCTCAAGAATTCTTAAATCAAAAATGAATAAAAGCATTATTCAAATATGACTTTTTTATCTAACTAATTATTAATTTGGAAGTTTGATACTTACAAATCTATAACTGTAATGGTACCCATCAGGATTGACAGTCGGGAAGATATGCCAGTCGAACTGGTCCCTCATGGAGACCAGCTCAGGGTCAGAGCTGGTCAGCAGCTGGTTGATGAAATAAGTCGTAGTGGCCGGGGTGATCCATTCTCGGGCGTGAATTCCTGGGACAATATAATTTGTAGTGAAAATAAACCCACTGTTCAACTGCCCAATTTTGGGCTGGTAAGACTTTATTCAGACGTAGGTAGGTACCACAACATGGGCTGGCGCTTACTTCGCTCAATGGCTGAGTTTAGCCGTTCAGCGAGGTAATGCCGCCAGCATCCTGGGAACCCTGCCGCATAGGGGCGACGTAGGCGATATGCTAATTATGTAAATATTTTGTAAATAGGTTTTGGAATACAGAGAAAGGTGTATAGGAGAGTTTTTAAGGTTGAGATTTTTTCAAAAACTACTTGACCTATTGCGAATTATTGCAATAGATCAAGTTAGGTAGTTCACTGTTTGATAGATAAAAGTTAAAACTATGTAACTGTAAAATAATTATTAAATTCGATCCAGTAGTTTTTGAGAAAATCTCAAACTTATTGAGGCCCCCTGTATACTTATCTGTCTTCGACTGTACCTTTATTACTTGTATTATTTTAAGTTTTGATATTATTATGTGATTGGTTTAATTAATTATTATATTTCGATAAATAATTTGAAAGTACATTTTCCAGTAATTTTGTTCCTGTTTAATTACCTACATTATTAAAATAGCTCAATCACCTGACTCGATAAACATGACCGGTTTATTCCATCGCGTGGGAGTGTTGATCCTCAGGCCTAGGATCTGTCTTCCCTCGTAGCTCTGGCCGGCCACCACCGTCTCCGCGTGGTCAGGGTAAATACGACTCATGTTCTGAAGGTACCCGTAGATCTGGAAATATTACCGAGGGCATAACCAAGTGGTTTTGACATCTGTTAGTGGAGTGAAGAGCACGGCGCAGTGCCTCGATATTCGTATTTTTATGAATTTTGGATGAATATTGGCAGGGAAATAAAAATACGCCAACAAAAATCAGATTTTTTTTCAAACAAGCTCTAGTATTTATAGTACCCTACATTTTTTTATATATTTTGTATGAATAACTATTTCAGTTTAGATATAATTTTCATTTTAAAAGATATGGAAGCGATTTTTTTTTATCGAGCGAAGTTTGTCCAATCGTGTATCGGTATTCATCAGTCTCTAAATAGACACCCCAAGATTGCTATATATTTTTTCAGACGTTTAATTTTAGTAGTTAAGCCTTAACACCAATAGAAAATGATGACATGTGCTTACGAAAAGCGAGCTCTGGATGGTATACCGAAATACACTTCACTGATATAACGTTTCGGTTCGAACGACGTGACGGTTGACTTCACGAAAAATGATTCCCCGGCGGAACGTTTCGCCGAATGGCGGACAGTTTAGCAATGTCAATAGCCTATACATTTCTCTTTCTTTTCTACTAGCGTTAACGAAAGTCAAAGCACTTGGCTATAGGGCTTGTGAAAGGTAGGAAAATGAGGCTTTTGACAATGGCAGAAAACTGGAAATTATTTGATAATTTTCAGTTTAATGTCTACACTGTAGAGTCTACACTCTACAGTGGATGTTTTGTGTTTAATATCAAGTTAAATTAATCAGAAAATGTTCGCGAATGACAGATGGTGAAGTTATTAGAGGATTCATGCAGGATCTGAAGTTTGGCGCTATCGTCGAGAGTCCCACTACGGGCTCGGGATTCAACGTGACTGTCGAGCTGCTTCGTCCAGAGTGATGACGCTATGTCGACTCCTCTGGATGAAGACAAGAAGACGCGGCTACCCAGGGTGAAGACGCTACTGCGACTCCTCTGGAGGAAAATAGAAGACTATTATATATTGAACTTTCTGTAACATGACATTGGCAAATGACGAGCTGCGTTGTGCAGAGTGACGACGCTACGGCAATTCCTCTGGAGGAAGAGAAAAGTCGATATCTTGAAAATTATGTAACATGACATTGGCAAAGACGAACTGTCGAGTCCATTAATAAAATAAATACTATCACTCACATCATCAACATCATAGTACGCCGTCCAAGAGAATCCATCGCCTCCTCTAAGCGGTCTTTCCTTTTCTATTTGAATGAGTCTGAAAATAAAATGTTATACAAGCCTGTTCCCCGCAGTGGGTAAGATGTTTCCTGATTTAATTTAATAATTTTGAGGCCGGCGTTGTTAACCCCACGAGGGATTCTTCTCCAATCGTCTTTTGGCACCGCGCCATCACTCTTTAACTTTTGAATCTTTATTACCGACAGGGTTGTATCACACTTAGGGTGCCTTTCCACCAGAGATGTGCTATGCTATTTGATGCGTTTGATATCCACCAATCATATTCATTGGTCCACATAGCATAGCACTGGCTGAATGAATATGATTGGTGGATATCAAGCGCAGCCATAGCAACGTACCATCGCATCTCTGGTGGAAAGGCATCCTTATGCTGTTATTCATAAACCTAGTTAAACTTCACTTCCATTAAATCGTGTTGCTATCCCTTTCACTTCGTTAAAAAAGGTTAAGATAGAAAGGGGTCCTGAACGTGGCGTAACTTTAAGTCATGTTTAAATATAAACAGCCTTAGATATTAGAAATCCAAAAGTTTGGATTGGAGCTATATTATAACGTCCTCGGCCATTCATATCTTCTAAAAATTTAAAAAAGCTATGTATGTAATATTTATTGCGATAAATACTATAGTATTTATCAATAATACATACTATAGTTTTAAATGCACAAACAACGTGATTCAATTTCATAAGATATATTTTATTTAATAATAAAATTAGATCTATTGTATATTGGAAAATAGTATATTTATAACGATAAATTTATTTTTATAAATACTTGGCCCATAAAATAGATTACTTATATCCCAGCCCAGATCAAGTGTCTTATTTTGTAAACAAATATGATCGTCTAATTTCCTGTTGTCATGTAACACTGAAGGAACTGATTGATCGAACCTGTTCATCATTGTGAAAATAAAGTGTTACGATCTAATAATGTGAAAATAAGTAAGCGCAATAATCACAGAACAGCTTAAAATGTTAGTAGGGTAGTTTTGGTTTACAAAATAAGACACTTGATTTGGACCTCGGTTTAGTAGATACTCGTAGGTAAGGTTTTTTAAAGTTGGCGGCGTTAGCTCAGTTATGGGTAATTGGGTATGGCCTTTAAATATAATAATAAGCAATACTTTAGCTCTCTAAAAATATTAGCGAATCGACCCTTTGGACTTACTTTGAATAATCATCTGATAGAAGACGTGCATTTAAGTTATTATACTGGACAATTTCATCGAAAACCGGCGCTAAAAATGGTGCCACCAGAATTTGAGTTGATTTTCTGTTTTCCTCATAAAATAAGTTCTCCTGAAAAAGATACGACTGTCTTAGGTATGTTCTCTTTTTTCCTTTTATAAAATGCCATTGCCGGCAAAAACTTCGCCGTTATTGGAAACTTTGGAGCAAAATCTATCATCTTCTGGTTAACCTTGTCAAATATAAATTGTAGGGCACTACTACTGGCGGTCTATAGTATGAGTAGGTAGTACAGTTGAAGACAGAGATAAGTATACAGGGGGCATCAATAAGGTTGAGATTTTCTCAAAAACTACTGGACCAAATTTAATCATTCTTTTACAGTTACATAGTTTTAACTTTTATCTATCAAACAGTGAAATAATTTTTGCAATAGGTCAAGTAGTTTTTGAGAAAATCTCAACCTTAAAAACTCTACTGTACACCTTTCTCTGTGTTCGACCGTACATATCTACTTAATTCCACGCGGCACCGATAGGCATTAGATACTGAAGTTAGAAACAAAATACTCTCTTACAAGAGGTAAGTATTATTTAATTGTAATATTTTAATAGACGTACGTTTAAAGTTTTTTGCCACACTTTCTACTCAGTGTTGGCACTTTTCCTTGCAAAGTGGTGTGAATGTAAATTCTATAAAAAGGTTGACGTATAAAAATATACACAACTTGCAACAAAATATAAAGAATTGATTTTTTTCTGAATTTTACCTTAGGCCACAGTAATATTTAAAACAAAATCAAGTAACTTACGTCCAACTCTTTCATATTCTTTATTAGATCTCCTAACCGTTCCCTATCACCTTGTATTTGATAATATTTATAATTGTTATACGACTTATGTTCACTGACACTGGCTGATTGTGAAAGGCATACAACTGAATAAACTATCAAAACTTTTAGAAGCGAAGCCATATTTGCTTTTAGCATTTTACGAGTTAGCAGTCTCTGAAATATTCAGGCTTTAAATGGGCAAGAGCCCGCACTTGGCTACTTATATTTATTACGTTTGCATAGATAGCGAGAGGTACTTAAGTACCTATTATTGCATACTTATCCTATCTATTTTATCTATAGCCTGTTTATTTGTTATTATTATTTATTTATTTTAATAATGGACTCGACTGTCCGTCATTTGCCAATGTCATGTTACAGAAAATTCAATATATTCAATAGTCTTCTATCCTCCAGGGGAGTCGCAGTAGCGTCTTCACCCTGGGTAGCCGCGTCTTCATGTCTTCATCCAGAGGAGTCGCCGTAGCGTCATCACTCTGGACGAAGCAGCTCGACAGTCACGTTCACTCCCGAGCTTGTAGCGGGAACTCTTGATAAAAGCGTGAAACTTCAGATCTTGCATAAATAATCCAATAACTTCACCGTACTGTCATTCGCGAACATTTTCTGATTAAATTAACGTGATATTAAACACAAAATAGTCCCTGTACATTAAAAGGAAAATTATCAAATAATTTCGCGACCGTTGTTTCCCGCCATTTTCAAGAGAGCCCCTATTTATTTGTTAGACCTAGATTCTTCTTTAAAGGACGATGTGTAGTAACCCTACCCAACCGATTTGAAATGTCTCAGTCAAAACTTCTTAGTAAGTTTTTTTTATTATGGCGACATCTTTCTAAAGTTTGAAATATGATCTGAGAAAATCGTGTTTTAGGCAGTTGTTGAGTAACTATCGGCTATTTTCTCGCCCAAGAACATTGATCTCCTATAAACAACTAGATACACAAAGGTATTACTAAAACAATTTAAAGAAACGTCCAAATAAGGGTCCATTGTTAACGTCCACATAATGTCCAATAAAGGAAATGAGGGTCCATTCATCCGTTTGGACCTTCTTTGCGCTCGGACATTTTTAGAAGGCAGACTGTGTATCTAGTTGTTTATAGGAGATCAATGCCCAAGAAACATACAACAGAGACGCAGCGATAATCGCTCGACTACACTTGCTCAGCGATGAACTATAAATATTATGTCACCGAGCGAGTATCGCTGCGTCTCTTTTGTTTACACGGAATGTACTAGGGTAGTACGTATCTATTCTAGCCGATAGTTACTCGCTTACTCGCCGGCAGTGGTACAATTGCCTTATTAATTTTATTTTAGTACAAAGTAACAGTTTGTTAACTAATATTTTACAGATTCCTTGAAAAGAGCGCGAAACGACATCAGCTACTTTTTTGTGAAAATTCTAATTAAATAGTTTCCGTAGTATTTAGTAATTAATGATCACGTTAAGTTAATTAGGAGATGTCCGCGGACGTTTCTATTAATTGGAGTGCTCGAAAAAAGTCGTGTTTGTGAAGTTTTGTGTTCTTAGCAAGGTTTCCTTTGTGCAACTCTATGATTGCGTGGATCGTTGAGTTATTTCGTTTAGGGATTTGGGAGGGTTGTGCGTAGGTTTAGGTTAGGTTATCTTCGTATATATGTATGTCTTTATATAGAATTCAGACATTCTATTAACATCAGACCAGGCTGTATACCCTAGTTGGCTTTGCCTTGCCCTCTGGGAAAATCTTAAAAAACAACAACTAATATTCTACATAAATACAGAGAAGACGATTGATGGAACTTTATCCATTCTAATTTTGAATTCACAATTTTTTTCCAGTTACTCTCTTTCCCATTTGGATTTCAGTAGCAGTAATACCCTTATTTCCTATTTGAATAAACAAGCGTACCTGTATATTAGCAGTTATGTAACCCTGTCATTGCTAATGTTAGTAAAATATGTAGCTGTCATGTTGAAACATTCCGCCTAGGCCGCGAGCCTACGCGAGCTCGCAATCTAGAGTAGAGATTCTCAAACTTCTATCACCATGTAGGTATATAAAAACGGAAGCCCAAATCAAGTGTCTTATTTTGTAAACAAAAACTACCCTACCCTACTAATATTTAAGCTATTCTGTGATTATTGCATAGTTATTTTCACATTATTAGATCGGATTACTTTATTTTCACAATGATGAACGGGCTCGATCAATCAGTTCCTTCAGTGTTACATCACAACAGGTAATTATATAAACGATTATATTTGTCTACAAAATAAGACACTTGATTTGGGCTGCGGTATAAGTCTATTTTTTTATCAGAAAATGGCGAACTGTAAAAAGAGTTAGTGACTCTATTTTTTTTAAATAGAGACTAGTTTTTAAAATCATTAACCTAAACCGTCCTATCTACTAAAAATACTTTTATTTGACTATACTATTTTGGATTTAAAAATCGAGCGGGATAGTTGTCAAAAACAATTTTTGTTAATACTTACCTATTATTAAAAAAAAATTCGCGGGACCAGTTAACGAAAGAAAAATGTAAGTTACTTATTTTGAGTTAACCCTTTAACTAAACCAAAAGACACATAGCTCTTTATTTAAAAAAATAAGTAGATTAAAAAAAGCGCCATTGATAAATTAATACTATTACTAATTGAGTTGAATTTAGGAGCAATTTACCTTAATTTCAGTCACCACCAGTCAGGCGCAATTTATATCGTAAAGCGTGTCGCGAACCTCCTAAAATCCAATGGCAAAAAATGGATTCTTGTATCTCCACTTTGAGAAACCCTGATCCAGAGTATTTCGAGCTGCGGGTGACGCTGTCTACTTGACTGATTGTTATGTTATCCGTTATACATAGGTACTTGGCCTTTTATTTATCGTTTTGTTTGTACAATACGAGCCGAGGTTTCACAGTCATTGCGACACAAGTCATAATATAGGTCCTAGATTTGATCCCCAGTTACCAAAGAGTTTGTCTCGGGTATGACATTTTTGTAATATTATTTGAAAACTAAAAGTTTATAATTACTAATTAGATAAAACGGGAATTACCGTGTTAAACATTTATTATTGATGTCTCGATATTTCGACAGCATTACAGCCATCATGGTCACGAGTAGACTGAAGTCGGTGAGTGTTGAACGTCACAAGGGTGACACCAACTCTTTCGTATTCGCTGAGTGCGTTGAGAAAAGTTGTTGATATTTACGGTTATTAGATAAAACGGTAATTCCCGTTTTATCTAATTAATATGTATACAAAGCGTGTAAGTAAGTGTAAGTATTAAAAGTTTATTATTACCTACATTGACATTCAAATTAATAACAAAGAAAACCATTTACAGGTTATTACAATGGAAAGGGTTAGCTGAAGGGAGGTTTCGATAACTGAACAACGTTTTGTTCTACGTCTTTTTGAATAAAAAATAAAAATAAATTAATGTTTCATAGAATCGGCCAGTACGTCGATGTTTCAAAAAGGGTCAAATGCGGTCTACAATAAAACGACGAGCGTGTATGAAGAGATTGACGATTGAGTATATGAAACAAGAATTGTAGGTATGTCAGGATCGCAGCAGATGGAAGCCCATCGTCTCTGCCTACCGCTATGGAAAATGGGATGGTGACAAAATCGGTACATAGATTTAGATTCCTTTATTTCACTTTTACATAATAACATACTATACAATAATAATCATTATGTCACATATAGTCTTATTTGTAAAAATGATCGTCAGATAATAAATAACTTAGTCAAAAGTAAAATACAATAATGTTAACTATAACATTGTAAACGCGTTATTAAGTAAAAAACAAATAAAAACAAAATTAAATCAGGTGTATGTCAAAATGTTTATGGGATAAAATTAAAAAGCTCTTAATAAGCGTCAAAATGATAACTGAATACCTAATGATTTCATAATTTGCGACATGTCATTTTTTATTCGCGAAAATCGAACATCTTTAAACAAACGGAACCACGATTGTCTGCTCGGCATATTAGGTACGTACAACAACAACAACAAAGACATGTCCTACGTATGCCTGAGTAAAGAGTGGCGAAACGCATTTTGTATTCTGAACTCCAGGACAGCAATCGAAAGAGTGGCGCCGAGTTCCTCAGATTTAAAGATGTTCAGAAGAGACATATGAAAAGATGTGGGATCGAGCCATCTCAGTGGGAGGCATGTGCGAGAAATCGACCGTAATGGAGGCGCTTGGTGCAACGGAGTGTGTTTGAGTTTGAGGCAACCAGAAGATCTGATCTGGATGCAAAGCGAGACGAACTGAAAGCCAGATCACCTGTGGCTATATCCTATAATTACAGGGATGGTGTCCTCACATGTCAGCATTGTGCGAAGCAGTTTACCAATAAGATTGGCTACATTAGTCACCTGAGGGCGCACCAGCGAAGTCCCCAACCCTGATAAAACTACGTCGTCAAGCGGTCGCTGTCGCCGAAATCGGCTGGGACGACATCACACTTCATCAGAACGTCGCCATTTCTACAGAAAAAAATCATTGTACAGGAAACTGGGATTGACTTTTAAATTATAATATTCAATGTTTGCTCGTTTATGTGCCTTTAGTCACGAACACGTACGACTTCGCCGAGTCATAAGCAAGTTTCTTACAATTTAAGGTTAAATGAAGCATTTCCCAAGTTTTTCACTGTCTCAAAGTTACGGATTCAAAATCTGTGTAAGTTTAAAGACGACTCCTCATAGCATTGTCGAGACAAATTGCTTTGCGACTTGTTCTCAGCCATGAAGTCAAAAATTTCACCGCGATTCATGGAGAGAGCATAAAGTATGTTTTGTATGATTTAGATTTTCTTTCAAATTACAATGTTTCTTAAAGACATTAGCGCTAATTCTATAATGCCCACACTGATATTAGTCGCCTCTAAGCATCCCGCTCGCTCTTATGCGACATAGCATATGAACAACAGTGACAGGTTGCACTTAGGATAAGGCAGTTGACCCCCGCCCCGGCCCGGCGAGTAAGTGAGTAACGCTATTTTCTCGAAACGTACAATAGATAGTACTATCCGTGTAAACAAAAGAGACGCAGCGATACTCGCTCGGCGACATAGTATTTATACAGAATTTGAATTACGCATTATCCATGCTCGGTGAATAAATTAGAACATGATGAAAAAAAAATTATTGCCGTGGGCAGGACTTGAACCTGCGACCTTGTCATTCTGTGACACGCTCTTACCAACTGAGCCACCACACTGTCACACGATGAGTGCAATAGGCGAAGCAAGGGGGGGGGGGGCATATTATATCCGTGTTGATATCTCAAGGTTACGCGTGTCACGAAGAAATTTTGCGCTCATGTGCGGGCAGAAACGAGGGCCCTCCTGTTACAGGTCTATGGGGTAAGTGGTATGTGGATTCGACTGCGACTCCTCTGGAGGAAGATAGAGACTATTATATATTGAATTTTCTGTAACATGACATTGGCAAATGACGAACTGTCGAGTCCATTAATAAAATAAAAATACACATTATAGTGTAATTCTAGAATGCGATCGTTATATAGTTGCCTCTAAGCGAGGCGTCCCGTTCGCTCTTACGCGATGTAACATATGAACGACAGTGACAGTGTCGTTTACGATTAGATGTAGCGGCTACAGAAATAGCTAATTAGCTAATATTAGTGTACGCAATCTTGAATTGCTACGAGTACCTAACCAGAGCACCGATCTCAAAACGATGAAATCATACCATGTCATAGCGCGCCGAACAGAGATGCCGCTATACCAACGCGCTATCACTGTCCCTGTCACACACTATATGACATGGTATGATTTGATCGTTTTGAAAACCGTAATAGCCCCACTGATCGTCAGGTTAGAATTAATAATTATTGTAATAAGTTAAAATATTAATACTCATAAGATTATGTAGACGCATAGTATATGGGACAGATTTCCACCCTTGTTCCACTTTCACTCTCATACGTCAGAAAGAGACAACTCTTTTCATATGTTCGAATTGAAAACAAGATAAAACAAGGGCGTAAAAAATTCTCATTCAAGAGTCTGTGATGTAAATATGGATAACTGCATTCAGCGGTTCCTTGCTTCATATTCTCAGCTCACAATACAGAATAAACTTCTGAGGTTGTCATTTAACTTATCAGGTTCTAAATGTACAGTCGACAGCACATCAAATGTATCAAGGACGCTACGCGATGGTGATACGGCTTAGTTTGCAATGGGTTTGTATAATTTGATATTATGTTGGCACTCAGTGAAAAAGATACAGGGACATCTCTAAGATTTTTTATTAAAATATTTTCTATTACAATATTTTTACAATTGTATATTACAATTTTTAATCACAGTGTATATGTCGCAGTGAACTGCTTAAAATAGACGTTTAATTGAACCTAGCCCTTTCATTGAACAACGCTATTCAACCACTATACTACACACGTTACTTGTCTATTTGCAGTGAGCAAATAAAATACTCCGAATTACTATATAGGTATAGTAATTAGGCTCAGTTGGTAAGAGCGTGTCGCGGAATGACAAGGTCGCAGGTTCAAGTCCTGCCCACGGCAAGAATTTTTTCATCATGTTCTAATATATAGGTATAAACGGATATCATTCTCTTATATTGTTGAAGTCGGCAATTAGACCGACAGTTTCGACCGAAGAAACGTCACCGGCGACGCGGGCGTGGCGCGCTCACCTTGAGAAATACCGTCGAAATCGGTCGAAACTGTCGGTTTAATTGCCGACTTCAACAATATAAGAGAATGATATCCGTTTATATACAGGGTTACGTAAAGGGTATATGAAGCCGAAGGGAGGGTGTTCAGTATCGGTAACTGAACAACTTTTGTTCTACGACTTTTCGAATAAAAAATAAAAATAAATTAATGTCTGATACAAATTGATCAGCTGACCGGTACGAAGTGTATGAAAAATCAAAAAAATAAATTCGCGAAAATCGAAAAGTCGTAGAACAAAAGTTGTTCAGTTACCGATACTGAACACTCTCCCTTCGGCTTCATATACCCTATACACTGTATAATAATTTAAAATACTCCGCCAAACATAACGCAGTGGAATTATTATTACACCCCACTATATGGGTACAAAATGTAGCTAATTTTCCGCAACACTTGTCTCATTGTGCCCTTCAATTCTTTACGCTTAGAATTGTCGCGAACAATAAAACAGACCCCGTTTCACCCAACACCTACCCTCTTCCGTGTCTGATTGTACCTCTGAGCAATAACAAGTGGAACTGGCACAAAGGTCTCCGCTCCCTCAACCGCAATGGAAACATGTCACGGTGTTGTAATCGTAACGAGTGTTGTGTAGTTGTGATGTTTACAATTTTGGGAGAAATAAAAATGAAATATTTATACAATAAATTCAATTATCAAAAAAATATTGATTTACTGTACAGTCGACAGCAGATCAATGGTAACACTTGCAGTACGATTTCAAGTCTTACGACGCCAATAATAATCACTGTCAAGAGCAAAAAGTGTTATCATTGATCTGCTGTCGACTGTCGACCTTGGATTTTTTTTTAAATTTTAAAATAATTTTAATTTTTTGCAACAATTTTTTTTTTATATGAATTTGACCTAATGGTCATTTCTAAGGTCATTGTGTGACTTGTGACGTAATTAGTGCATTTATATGTAGTTACTCGATAAACATGTATATCCAAAACATCCTGATTCCTTGAGAACACTGTAACTGGAGACATTTTAGTACTTACTCTGTGTTTAAATTTTACGAAGCTGAACTTTAAAGATAATTCGGTTCTGCATGGTATTCACATGCGATCATAATTTTTGAAAAAAAACATTGAGACAGCTCGCTCGCCATTAATTACAACAGTAGTTTCGTTACTAGCTTATAACCGCAACAAGCCACCACGACGACGCACCGGCCCCTCAACCGCAGAGCATTTGTATTCTGAGCCACGTCTTCCAATTCATGGAAATCCGTGAAAGTTGCTCGTTTTAATTCAGTAATAGCACCCCTCCGCCTCCCTTAGCGGGAGGGACTACTTCCATTTTAGAAACACTTTGTAATATTTTCATAATTTAAAATCAGGTCGACGGTTTTATTTATTTTATTAATGGACTCGACAGTTCGTCATTTGCCAATGTCATGTTACAGAAAATTCAATATATAATAGTCTTCTATCTTCCTCCAGGGGAGTCGCAGTAGCGTCTTCACCCTGGGTAGCCCCGTCTTCATGTTTTCATCCAGAGGAGACGCCGTAGCGTCATCACTCTGGACGAAGCAGCTCGACAGTCACGTTCACTCCCGAGCTTGTAGCGGGATTGATAAAAGCTTGAAACCCCAGATCTTGCTCAAATTATGCAACAAATTCACCATACTGTCACTCGCGAACATTTTCTGATTAATTTAATGTGATATTAATCTCAAAATAACCACTGTAGACAATAAAACAAAAATTATCAAATGATTTTGCAACTGTCGTTTCCCGCCATTTTCAAGAGAACCCAGGTCGACGGTTTAATTAGAAATATATAAAGAGCTCTCGCCTGTATACAGGATGGCAGTATTGTGGCATTGTGATCACCGTTTAACTTGAAACTACAGGCTGTCCTTGAATTCATTCGACAAAATGAAACTGGGGGCTGTACTCATGAAAAATATTAAATTGGTAAGGTTTTTTGTAAACCAAAACTGCAAAAAGTAAACTCAAGTCGCAAAATGACCATTAGGTCAAATTCCAGTGAAATAATATGTTCCAAAAAATTAGAAATACCCTAAAATGTACAAACTAGAAAGCACAGTAACGATGTACATCAAATTAATAATGTTTTTGATAGTTAAATTTATTGTAAATATTTTAGTTTTCCCCAAATTGTTTAATTTACTTAAGGGCCTTCATAGAGCCAACTAGCGCCGCCAATCTTAAAAAAAGAATATTTTCCAATATAATCAATTTTATTAAGAAAACTATTTACGAAATGTTTATTACGATAAATACTATTTTTTAAATGCTTATTTATAAGGTGATTCAATGTCGGTAAGTTGTAGTTCGCATAATTGCGAAAAACGGCCGTTATTGCACATTTGTGAACTACAACTTAGTTTGTCGCAAATATGCTATATTATATAATATAGCATATTTGCGATAAATACTATTATACTACGATAAATACTATTTTTCAATATATATATGTTGAAAAATAGTATTTATCGTAATAAACATTTTGTAAATAGCTTTTTTAATAAAATTGATTATATTGGAAGATATTATTTCTTTAATATTGGCGGCGCTAGTTGTATGAAGGCTCTTAAACGGTGTGCAGAAGTAATGTACGAGTATGTCACAAGCCTAACCATCAATTTATTTTTGTCGAATGAATTCAAGGCCACTGTATATATTTACACGAGATTGACATAGGAATGATTTTACGCGAAAATGTTTTTGGGTTTGTAATTATTCACATGTTGCAATACAGTCATTAATGGAAAGAAAAGAAAGAAAATACAAAAAATATTAAAAACTCCTTAACTAATACAGGGTGTAACGTAAAGGGTACATGAAGCCGAAGGGAGGGTGTTCAGTATCGGTAACTGTACAACTTTTGTTCTACGACTTTTCGATTTTCGCGAATTTATTTTTTGACTTTTCATACATTTCGTACCGGTCAGTTGATCGATTTGTATGAGAAATTAATTTATTTTTATTTTTTATTCGAAAAGTCGTAGAACAAAAGTTGTTCAGTTACCGATACAGAACACTCTCCCTTCGGCTTCCAATACCCTTTACGTTACACCCTGTATAATATTGATGTAATGGAGATTTGAGTCATTATTTAAGGACTGAAGGATCCTATTACGAGTGTATCTAGTTAAGTATCTCTGATAAAATCAACCTTTATTTCCGAACAGATACAGATGATAAATTTCGCAAATAATAATAACATTGCTTCTGGTTAATGCTTCAGCTTTAGATATGCAAATGTTGATAATGAAGTCCTTCCCTAAGCTGTTTAAAAAAATGCCGCTTTGTTCTTGTGTAAACAAAACGTAAACCATTGTAACTGTAATGTATTGCACTCGTAAAGTGTTAAAAATCGTGGAGAAGTACAGATAATGACTAGAGATGTTATTGAGCTTCGAACGTGTAGCCGAAACTACTCATTTGGTGTATAATTATCAACTAAGATAATATAGGAAGCTCTAGTCAGATGAAACACTTATATCTTTAATCAGTGCACGTGACAACCAGCGACAAAATAAAATTGAGACCGGAGACGAATTTTTATGAACGCGTATTTCCATTCGTCCACTTTGAAAATCAATTATTTTCAGCGCCCCCATTTTTTATTTATTTTACCACAGTTTAAAAACCACAATGACATTTATTATTTTAATAAATTTAATATGTGCTATATTAGTCTGGTCTGGAGTTTAAACTTGCATTCTAAACGAGAATCTTTTACCAATGAGAGCAATTAAAACGCAACTTTATAATATTTAGAGTTGCGTAGTAGGTAGGTTTTAATTTCAGTGAATTTTAAAATATTAAGTAAGTAAATGAAATTACAAATCAGCCATCGCTTCCTAAACACTTACCCCCCCCCCCCCCCCCCCCCTTTTCTGGAGCCCTTACCTCTAGACCTCATTGCCCACTTTGAGAAAGACTGGTCTAACGACACGTGAGATTACAGACCGACCTTAATAAGCTTACTTTAAGGTCGTTATGGCACGAAATAACAAAGTATTATTGAAGTAGTCCGGCTATAAGACATCATGGTAAGGCCCCTGAGGTCACATATTATTGAAAATTATCCTTTATCATTAACTTTGTTATGTCGCAAAATGTCACTATTAAAATGAAGTCATTAGGTACGGACAACAGCAGATCAATGGTAACACTTGCAGTACGATTTCACCTCGTACGACGCAGATAATAAGAACGGTCCAAAGTGTTACACTTGATCTGCTTTGATGTGTACTTAAGTACCTAGGACTTACTTCTGAAAAAATCACATTAGCCATTAATATGTTCTAACTTGGTTCTAAATAACTCATTTTGCTTCCTACTGGTAGTGATTTAATGTCAGACTAGATTACATCAGCCTAAAGAAACCGGCCTCCGGTTTCATTTAACACATCAGTACCATCCCTAATTCCTGCTTATGTATAGGTGCCCCGTTGCTTAGATAGCGGAGACGCGTCGAATTTTTTATCTCGAAAATGTCCCGAAAAACAGTTTTTCAGCAGCTTTATTTCACGTCTGGGATCCGAAGGCTCGGAATAACGACGCGACTAAATTTTACAGCGGTGTGGTGCTCGATTTTAATAAAAACTTGGCTTGTGAACAATTTTCAGCAAAACAAGGTGTCTACGGAATGTTTCTCCACTTTTTATCGCTAAATTTCCTATTTATTTAGGAAGATACAGTTCCTAAAAAAATACAAAAAAATCTAATTATGTTTCTGATCTCATTGATGCATTGCATTGGATTAACTAGAAAATATTCATATTCTTTGTAATTATGTTTGCCGAATGATAAAAAACAAATCAGCTATTCCGTATAAAACAAACGTGTCTCAAGAATAAAATATTTTCTAATTAAAATAAAATACAGAATACATTCTTAAGGCGAGGCCATTGGGCCATTTGAGCCTAGTGAGGGGGTGAGGTGCGGGGCGAGGGAGGGGCGAGAGAGGGATGACGCGCATTGATCGGGGTCATTACTCGCGCAGGTACACAGAGTAATCGTAACCAGTGTCCTCACTGTGACGTCACAGCTCGCTACTCATAATAATACATATACAGAATGTCCCACGGATAGACGATATATCGAAGTCCACTTGTCGGTGCCAACATTATCGACCCATTTAATGCCAAATAGGGAAATCCCAGCAGAGCTCGGTGGCGCAGTGGTTGGGTCAATGGACTTGCAATATGGAGGTCCCAGGTTCGATTCCCAGCCAGGGCAGCCATGTACCAATGAGTTATCCTCGTTTTTTTCGACGGAAAAACTTACGTACATTTACCGAGTGCTCTCAAAACGGTGAAGGAAAACATCGTGATGAAACCTGCATGTCGTAGAAGAAGAAGAAGAAAAAATCTAAGGCATGTGAAATCCGCCAACCCGCACTGGGCCCGCGTGGTGGATTATGTCCCGAGCTCCCTCGATGTAAGGGAAGGTCTGTGCCCGAGCAGTGGGGCAATATAAATAGACTGATGATGAGGGATATCCCAAGTCTCACAGCTTCGGAGTTACTTATTTCAATTTTCGCGATTGTCGGAAAATATTTCTTTCAATCTTGAACTTTTGTCTATACTAAATGTTGTCGCACATTATGTCAACTCGGAACCGTATCATCATCACCCCTCCTGTTCACCTCTCGCCGCCAACCAGGCTTCAACTTCTACACTGGCCCTAACACGGGCTGTGCTCGTGACTATCCCATACCACACCCACTAATATTATGCGCAAGTTTGGATGGATGGATGGATGGATGTTGCTGAATGAAACTTTACAATAATATAGCTCATATTATACATCAAAATAACACATAGGCTATAATTTATAATCCTGCGCAGACGAAGTGGTGGGCAGAAGCTAGTTGACAATAAAGTAAAGCAATTTGTACTTTTAAACGTATTTATTTATACGGAAGGTCATAAGCAGACATACGTTAAACCGACCGTCCGGAGTGGGTTCAGTGCAATCAAATTCGCGTCTACAGGTTATATATTTTAATTATTTTTTAAGTTATTTATATTGACGTATGATAGTATGACGTAGTAGAATAAAATACTATGTTAATACTAATCTGACGGAAAAAAAGACCTGTTATAATAGGAATGTCAATTAGGTAATATTGTTGTAACAAAATCAATAAAAGTGAAAAATTGGAATAATCAAATTATTTGCTAGGGGAATATATTTTGAAAGTACTTTCACGCGATTTAATAAAAAATGGTAATAACCATAGAGATTACATTACAACAAATCTGTCTTTGACAAATTTAAGTGACAAACTGTCAAGTGTATCAATAAAACTAAATAAATGACGAATTTTTTAACGTGATGTTAGGTAAGTATTATTATTGGTGTCAGGTGTGACGTCAGTGATGGTGAAATCTGGCCCGTGTTATCACTGCGTAGGGTAAAACATGACACACATTATGTGCTGTTGACTGTACTTTTAAAAGTAGGCACAGTGTATATTGAATCAGTCTATAACTACGTAGCTATTGAAATTTGGCCCGTATTATCACTGTGTTTAGAGTAAAACAGGTATATATCGCACACCGCATTACAAACCACAGCTACACTTGCATAGCTATTGAAATCTGGCCCGTATTTATTATCACTGTGCGAGTGTGCGTAGAGTAAAATGTGGCAAACTTTATGTGATGTTCACTGTACATAGTTTTACAAGTAGCAACTACGTATAAACTATTTTAAGTTCGATTGCTGTTTGTTTGTTTGCTCTGTGGGACAAATCACCGTCAATAGTCATTTGTTTTGGCCTGTTCCACTTTGGTCAATTTGGAAGTTACTGATCAGCCCCCCTATTACCGTTCTCAAAACGATGAAATTATACCATGTCATGGCGCGCCAACCAGAGACGCCGCTATACCAATGCAATAGCAGTGTCCCTTTCACGGCCGCTATGACATGGTTTGATTTGATCGTTTTGAGAACCGTAATGTTATAGCCCCACTGTAATGTTAGCCGACTTGTCTTCATCTGCAATTATCAGACCACTGCTCGCTCCCAATATACGACACTCGACACTGGTGTTCGTGTCGCGTGTAATATGATGACTTCAAAAACATGGTTCGCGAAAAATCTATTGTGTTAAGGAATATCTGTTTTAGGTTATGAGTCTTTTTATTTATTCAAAACGATGCACAATCATTCCGTGATTAGTAAACTAATAATCTTAAAGTATAGGTGTGACCAAATTCGACTCGTATTATTTTAAATTTTATTACGTTATGACGATCGTGGGAGCATTCCAACTATTCCAAGGTAAAGACCAAAGTGGAACATTTGGCAAAAATCGATACAGGTCCGACCTCGGCAGCGCCCAGCGGCGCACTGAAGCTCGTAGCGCCGTGCATTTGTATTTATACAAATTGTGTTTTTTCTTAAATTTTGCCTGGTATAAAAAAAACGTTAGAAACAACAGATTTTTAATTTATCAAGCTCCTCTATTTATAATAACCTACATTTTGATATATATTTTGTATGAATAACTGTTTTAGTTTAGACACACTACTCAGTGAAAAGACAGGAAAGGGGTATGTTTGTGATTTTTTTCTATCGAGCGAAGTTTGTCCAATCGTGTTTCGGGAGCCAACAGTCCCTAAATAGATACCCCAAGATTGATATATATTTTTTTCAGGCCTTTAATTTCAGTAGTTAGTGCCGTAGCCTTCATCGAAAAACTTAAAAACGTCCCAACACCTCGCCTTAAGAGCCTTCATAGAGCCAACTAGCGCCGCCAATCTTAATAAAAATAATATCTTCCAATATAATCAATTTTATTAAAAAAAGCTATTTACGAAGTTTATTATGATAAATCATTGTATTTATTCATATAACAATAATAAAAATTCTAAATAACTATTATAATATTAACCTAAATATATATTTATAAACTAAACTAAAAACTATATGTACAATAGGTCGGTTGAACTATCTGAATGACTTAGCATTACAAATAGTTCAACCGATCCCCGTTGTCCGGCAACGTGCCCAAAATGCTGGCGGCATTTCCCCTCTTTTATTTATTTACGATAAATACTATTTTTTAAATGCTTAGTTATAACGTGATTCAATGTCGGTAAGTTGTAGTTCGCATAATTGCGAAAAACGGCCGTTTTTAGCACATTTGTGAACTACAACTTTGCTTGTCGCTATTATGCCATGTATTGTATATTGAAAAATAGTATTCATGCTAATAAACATTTCGTAAATATCTTTTTTAATTTTTTTTTTATTAAATTGGAAGATATAAGTACTATTTTCAAGATTGGCGGCGCTAGTTGGCTCATGGAAGGCCCTTAATAATTGATTTTTAATTATCCGCGATATGTAAATTTTCTACACACCCGGTATGGTCTTTGTTTGTGTGCTAGTAAATAATTGTTAGGTAGAGTTTATGTAAATATGGAAACGTTGTTTTAACCCATATTCTGATTTTGCATATTCAGAATGAAGCGATCTTGTTATCGGACTTTAGGCGGTCTTAAACGGACCGGGCACGCGATCCGTCGATTTTGCTGAAAATATTGCCTCAATTACCTTGCAATACTCATTAGCACCAGATATTGATATCAGATATTGCCATTTAAGAACATTGACTTAATTTTGAATTTAAACCCTAAAAGACGATGATTTTTATTTGGAACGATAAACTGACATCAATGTTATGGCAACCAAGTTGAAGAGTGTCGGAGCTTACACGGAAAGAAAAGATTAAGAGCGGTTTCGCACTACGTCCGATCCGAATCCGATCCCGTGAAAATATGGATCTAGAAAACTCGGACCGAATTCGGATATTGCTTACGCACTAGTCCGATCTCTGATACAAATCCAAGCAATTCAGGAGTCACCTTTTGACATACGTCATTTTACGCGGAGCCACAGTAGAGTGTTCACGTCGTTGATAATGAGTCAATCGATTTTTTCGTGTGGTTTAGTGACCTTTGTCAGAATTATTCAGGCCTCTGACATGGCCTAACACATTGGCCTCACGGCTGCACTACTACCGAGCGGCACCAACCGGGTCTAACTGTGGCACATTTGAAAATGTCACTAGCGGATATCCATCCAAGAACAGACCTTGTCTAACGCCGCTTCTCTTAATATGATAATTTTCGTCGCGTATTCGAAATTGGGCTACAATTTATTGCAAGTAAATATAGTATGTTTTAAGAGAGCTCGGTGGCACAGTGGTCGGGTCAATGGACTTGCGATATGGAGATCCCAGGTTCGATTCCCAGCCAAGGCAGACATGTATTGAAAATTGAGTGTTGAGTGCTCTCAAAACGGTGAAGGAAAACATCGGGATAAAACCTGCATGCCCTAGCTAGAAGAATAAAAAATTCTAAAGTATATGAAATCCGCCAATCCGCACTGGCCCGAGCTCCCTCATGTAAGGGAATGTCTGTGCCCGTGCAGTGGGGCAATATAAATAGACTCATGATGATGAACCTTGTTGCGGAGCGAGCATTAAAATAAAATAATAGAAATATATGAATAGTAATGGGTATATTTGATCAGATAATTTTGAAATCTTTAAAATTGTAAAATAGAAAATCAACCATTTCAAATCTAATTCAGTCAAAAAAGTATAAAAGTCACAGCTTTTCTTTTTAAAAACATTCCTATTAATTTTAAATTTAGGCGACCAACTACAAGATTCGACCAAAAGAGACCGCATCGTAACAACCTTACCCTTTGCGAATTGGAAAAGCTAGATAAACTATAAAGATAAGGACAGGTATTGTTTTTACTCGTCAACATTTTCTAGAATTTACATTTATTGTAAGAAAAATGTGCCAGAGCTGAGGAGAAATAACCAAAAAAACTTTCAGCAGCGCATATAATTTTAATCTCATTTCAATCCGTAGTTACAAAAACATAACGTTGTATTGCCAAACCGGAAAAAAGGATCGAATTCATGAGTCTGCCTTGTTTCCCTTGGGATAAACATAAAAATAAACCAAAAATAGGGGCAGCCGGAAGAATAACGGGCGCAGAAGGCGAAGACGTATATAACAGTACATTATGTTCTGATATTTGATGCTTTCAATAGGGGCATAGCCGCAAGTATTCCTTTGTAGAGGTGCTACCTTAGATGCTGAAATAAACTATGATTCTGGCGCTAAAATGGCGCTTTTGCTTTGAGACAGCAAAGTGCGGCGAAATCTTTTTCCGTCATGATTTAAATGTATTTGATAAATCGGTGTAGTAATGATCCGTATTTCGGATAATAAAAAGATATTATATCCTCACCTAACTGTGACACGTGTGGAGTGGTAGATGATGTGCAACATTTGTTGATGGAATGTGCTCGAAACGAGTCCAAAAGACGAGTGTTATGGTCCCAACTGGGAATCATTACATCTAATATGGGGGAGCTTCATAACATTTTGGCCGAACCGTCTTCGGGAGCGGCCAAAATGCTATATGAACTGGTGGGCGATAGGCTAGATAATAAGTATGTGTGTTAATTATGTTAGGATATGATGGGACCGACATATACATGTGTATAAAGGTCCCTAAAAAAAAAGATATTTGACTCATTGAATTATCGCTTGCGTGACTCACATTGTCCTCTGGGGATTGGCTTGGGATTGGTCGACATTGGTTTGACGCATTATCAATTCTAATTTGTCACCAGCCTATTTTTACAAACTGATAGGTACAGTCAACAGCAGATCAATGGTAACACTTGCAGTACGATTTCAAGTCTTACGACGCAAATAATAAGAACTGTCAAAAGTAAAAAGTGTTACCATTGATATGCTGTCGACTACTTCTGCCCCGCGGGAAAATATTATCGAGCATCATGACTGATGTCTTTGGGGCGAATAAAATGACTGATGAACTAATTAAGAATATATTGCTCATACTTTTTTTACTTTCCATACTTTTAATAATAGTGTGACGGTTTGGCATAAAATATTCCTAACTTCACACTGACACATCAGTATGAATGTGAGGAATTTTATTTTTCCTAACCTTCACAACAGTGTGATAAGACAATGTTAAGTGATAATGTAATTGTCAATTAAAAACATGATTTCTAACTGCAATGTTAAACATGAATTTGAGTAATTGCGCAATTACTGGATAGATGTCGCTACCCTCAGACGAGAATATGGAGACAAAATTCACGATCTGGATACGAATCACGATGGCTCTGTTGGAATAGAGCATGCCACGGAATGGCGAGGTCCCGGGTTCGAATCCCGGTCGTGATGAAATTTTTTATCCATTTATCATTTAGATTTTCGTTTCGCATAGCGCATATGCAAGAAAATATCAAAACAAGACAATGTTAAGGTTAGTCAGTCGTGGGGTTTGAAGTTGCAGTGGGGACAACGCACTTGCTTACTGCACAGAGTCAGATTCAGAGTGCATTCTTAGCGCCCCCGAGGTCACGCACACCTGAGTTGGGAACTTTTTGCATAATTTGTTCAATCGAATGCCGCCCGCGGGAGCCGCACCAACTTCCCTTGTTTCACCGCGCGAAATAAATGTTTATGTCTCGAAACTTTATTCTAAATTACACTTTTCCATTTCTTTATTGTGTTCCGAGTGGAAATTAGATTCTTGCGGTATACGGCAGCGGCACATCTACATGCGGTCGGAGTTTTTTAATTTACATCTCTGAATAAATTAATTCTTATTCTTTGTCTTTTCTATCCTCTAGAGGCGAGAGGTTCTGACGTAAAAAGTTATGGCACTCGTAAAACTTAATGCAGGTATTAGGCATGCCAGTTAATTTAACATTTAATTAACCATAGACAACTATTTCTTTTCAATATATTTCTGTAGTGGATGTCTGGAATCGTAAAAGATCTAATACATCCAGTCCCGATTTCACGGATATTAATTACCTATATTAGGTATTATACATTTTAGGACTGATTTTTTTTTTATGAATGGCGGATTGATTTTTTTACTAATTGTTTAATTTTCTATTTACATGAATACTCTAAATAACTTGACATTGGCGAAATTATCTCTTTAACAAGAGTAGAAGCCATTCAAATAAAAATAGAATTAGAATTTTTTTTATTGTTATTAAAATATGACCTCCGTAATCCCTAATTTTTTAAAGATATTCCGATCACCGATAACCGAACACCGATCGTGATTGGTTTCCAGAGTGTCTCAATTAGTATGTGTAACCACTTTACGGCTAACAGCAGATCAAGTGTAACACTTAGGACTTTGGACCGTTCTTATTATCTGCGTCATAAGAGGTAAATTCGTACTGCAAATGATACCATTGATCTGCTGTTGTCCGTACTACCATTTCTATCTTTATCCCCATTGTCTCATGATGTTATCCTATGAGATATGAATTTACGGTGAACGCACAGACTAAGTCTTTCCCACACAGGCGCGATCTGCACGCGGCGGCCAGTTGAATCGCATGCCCCGCCCCATTTTCTCGCGTCGTTAACGTCCAGTAAGTAGCGATCTGAGGCCTAGGCCGCAATCCGCTACCCACTGGACGTTAATGACTGTAGAACATGGGGCGGGGATTCAACTGGCCGTAAGCCGCGTCAGGCTTAAAGTACAAAAGTGTGTATTACTTTTGACGATAACTTTACAAAGCAAAGTTATAGTCCTTGAAAACAGGCTATCTCTGTTCCTTTTGATAGAGCTAGAAAGAGACGGCATTGTTTATGTAGTTTCAGCGAAATCTTTTCAAAATTGATTACGGCCATATAAAACTTATTTATTTCATAATAAATCTTGATGTTACCTCCATTCTCGGAGTTTTAAAGTACTAATGGACTTTTAAAGAGTTTAGTAAGAACATAATAAACTGCAAAGTAGACTCTCGTTAGACAGGTATTGTATTCTAAAGGAAGAAAGGAAAGTAGGTACTAAACAGGAGCGTTCTAGGTATTTTAGTTTAATAGAAAGAGTGTATTCCGCATTTATTGCAAGAAACTGCAACAAGATGTTGCAATATTTGTTTTTAAATAGGTTTTAGAGGACGGTTCCTTGAAACACGAGCTTTACGCTTTGTATGGCTTTATGTTTAAATTGCAATTGTTTTGTCTTGTAACATAGTGATTATTTTGTTTGTCTGACATTTGGCTGATGGCTTTTGGCCGAGCCAAAAAAAATAAATATATTGATATTGACATTGATATGATTCCTTGTTAAGCGCGCGAAACGCCATTAGCTAGTTTTTTTTGAAAATTCTAATTAAATAGTTTCCGTGGTATTTTGTGAATAATGATCATAGTGGGATTATAGAAATTCTCATGAGTCCGATCATCGGATTAAATAATCGGTACTGATACTAGGCGATTTTTTTATATTTAATTATGGATGATGAAAATAAAATGCAACATTATTTTATTACAGAAAAAATATCAGAAATTGGCTCCTTGTATGATAATAACTCCCTTTTGTTCTTCCCTATTACGGCCCTTTATAAAATGTTTTGTTTCTCTTGATGAATTTTACATACAACATACAACAGTGCATATACAGCGTGTGTAAGCAATCTTCCAGCCAGAGTGTTAGAATATATTCTTTATTCCGACAAGGCGCCGCGCTCGGTAGCAAAGTGGGTAATTGCGTCGCAGATGAGAATTTTTGAATAAAACTTTAGGGCGAGTAACTCGGAAATGGAGCACTTCATCCTTTTGCCTAATATACAGGGTGTTAGTAAAAGGAGCTAGATCTTGAAAGGAGCAAGGCATTGACCGAGTTAACGGCTGAAGGAGATTTCGAGCAAAGTGGTTTTGTGCCGCAAATTCTGTTGGGACGGCTGATAGTAATTCGAAACCTTATTGCAATGGACCGATTTTTAATACCATTTATGCTCCGTTCAGACGCACTATATCACTGGCAAGATATTTTGGACAGTACCAGTGCAGTAACCAGGATAGAGAATTAAGACTGATGAGGGTCATATGAAGTTATATCATATAGATATAACTAGCTCCGCCAATCTTAAAAAAAATCATATATTCTAATATAATCTTATAAGTAATCGAGTTTATTAAAAAAACTACAGATTATCAAATATCTATTACGATAATTGCAATTTTTAATGCACATATACACAATATGACTCAACTTCGGTGTAGTTCGCATAATTGCGAATAATGATAGATTTTCACAATTAAACTAAATCAGTCGGAAAACAGGTGGCATAATTTATAGTCCATGAAAGCAGCTCACAGATGTCAGGACTAGCGTACAACAGAACGGCGCCGGCGGACGACGCCGTGGACGGCGCCGGTCACCGACGGACGGCGCAGTGGACGGCACGGCACGGCACGGCGCCGCGCCGTGACGTGGTGCGCTGGCCCTCAGCAGTGTCTCGTCAGTGTTTGCACAAACGTTTGCCCAAACCGTTTGCGGAAGTAAGATTGATTGGTGCGTCTAGACCAGTGGTTCCCAACCTGTTTTTGACCATTGACCACTATAATTTCGTTATAATTCACATGGACCACAAGCTTAAAACAAACAAACAAAGTAACGATTCGTCGCATTAGCACTTTGGACCGCTCTTCTTCTTATTATCTGCGTCGTAAGAGTTGAAATCGTTACAAGTGTTACCATTGATCTGCTGTTGTCCGTACTTAATCGTAAAATTCAAAAGTGACATTAATTGACAGTATCAAACGCGGATCATATTTTAGCTTACACGGACCACTGGTTGGGAACCACTGGTCTAGACGGACCATAATAAATAATAAAAATAAAAAGCATTTTATTAAACTCGCAGGTTCTCTTGAAAATGGCGGGAAACGACGGTTGTGAAATTATTTGATAATTTTCCTTTTATTGTCTACAGGAACTTTTTTGTGTTTAATATCACGTTAAATTAATCAGAAAATGTTCGCGAATGACAGTACGGTGAAGTTATTTGATTATTTATGCAAGATCTGAAGTTTCAAGCTTTTATCAAGAGTTCCCGCTACAAACTCGGGAGTGAACGTGACTGTCGAGCTGCTTCGTCCAGAGTGATGACGCTACGGCGTCTCCTCTGGATGAAGACATGAAGACGCGGTTACCCAGGGTGAAGACGCCACTGCGACTCCCCTGGAGGAAGATAGAAGACTATTGAATATATTGAATTTTCTGTAACATGACATTGGCAAATGACGAACTGTCGAGTCCATTAATAAAATAAATAAATAATTAAACTCGCAATTAAAATATGATTAAGTATAAGTATTAAAATTCAAAATTATGATTATATTAGATAAGTATTATTAAAAAAAAAATTATATTATTGCATTATTTGAATAAATACATCTAAGTTGTTATTTAGTGATTTTGCTGTTGTTGTCTGTGTTTCTTTCTTCTTTCCTATTCTTATTGTGTGAGTTCTCCCATGATTGGGTGAAGGCCTCCGCCATCGTTGCCCACGCCTTTCTGTCTTTGGCAAGTCGCGTCCACGTGCGTCCGGCGACTTTGGCAATATCGTCGCCACCGTCACAGACGGACCATAATGCACAATATTTATATTCGTAGTATATTCGCGTATCAGCCGCGTTTACTCGCGTGAGCTATCCCGATGCGAAGCAATCAACGCGAGGGCGCGTTTTTTACGCAATCAACACGAAATGGTTCCAGAGTAGAGATAACCCGGGATCCTTTTAGGCCAAAACTGAAGCAAAGTGCAATATTCGGTTTGATTTTCGCCCGAAACTTCGATGTAGTAAAATCCCGATACAATTATGTGGGAACATAGTTATAGCTAAACCAATAGAAAATACCCCTAAAAATGTGAAAATGCGATAAATGTGAGCTAAACAAAGCAATAAATTGACTTGATTTGAACATACACTTTTTATACTTTTATTATTTTAAGTACTTAATATTATTTAATCCAAGCTTATCAATATTTCCTCTCCTTAAATCGCCAAAGTTTATAATAGGTATAATCTGAAAAAACTTAAACTATATTACATGTTACTTAGACTTAGGAATGAAAATGTACATTGGGAATTAAGTTGTAATGCTCTTTTGTGAAATAAAGATATTAAAAAAAAAAATAGAAAATACTTACCTAAACCTATTGCAATATTCACCTTTGCAAAACTTTCTGCAAGTGACTGAGTCACTCTCAAATCATCATATTTTGTTTAAAATCAATAGTACGGTGGAACACGCAGAGAAAGGTGTACAGGAGAGTTTTTAAGGTTGAGATTTTCTCAAAAACTACTTGACCTATTGCAAAAGTTATTTCACTGTTTGATAGATAAAAGTTTAAACTATGTAACTGTAAAAAAAATAATAAATTCGATCCAGTAGTTTTTGAGAGAATCTCAACATTATTGAAGCCCCCTCTATACTTATCTCTGTCTTCGACTGTACATCAATTTACATGTAAAGCTATTGTAAACTATAAGCATAGCCCGTATTAAAGTTGCTGGTTATTTCTGTTGTTCTCTGATGTTCTTTCGACTTTACATAACGTAGATAACGATAAAGATATTTCTAATAAAGATATTTCTATATATAACCTTTTATAGTAGGTATCAATAAATGTGCTTACTAATTATTTCAATTTTGTTTTCACAGTTTACCTTCAATTTATGTCTAATTTGTAAAAAAATTAAAAATAATAGCCAATACTAGTCAAGTACCTTATTGTGGCTCAAACCTTGTGGATTTGTGGCTCAAGTACCTACCTTTAAACCCTAGTGCCAAGCAATATGTCGTCTCACCGCTCCCGCTCATTAGTCTGCGAAGACGTAGGGAGATTACAAAACACGCCACTCACAAAATGACTGAATTGGTACGTAATGTACACCCCACAAGTTGTGGGCCACAACACATCAATGGCACTTGAAACACGACTTCAACTCTTATGAGGCAAGCAATAAGAGCGGTACAAAGAGGTTACTATGTGCTTTCGAGTGTACGTAAGGAAACGAGAGTACCGCAAAATTTACAGGTTTGATTAAGGTTAATTTTGTGCTCATTTCAAAATGTTTATTTTGCATTATTTATGTCAAGATATATTTATGTATCGTCGACTCACAAGTAGTTCTTCGATATGTCGTGGTCATATCGTTAAATTGAACATTTCATGAAATAGTCGACCATTTCATGAAATGGTGGCATTTCACGAAATCGTCAAATGTCTATTGGTCATTTCATGAAATAGCTTGGCCAGATCAATGAATAGAAAACGTTTTACGATATGTCCAACAAACGCACGGCCATTTCATGATATGACCAAACACAATTGACCATATCGTAGAAAAATAGCAATAACTACCGCTAGAGGCGCTGAGAGCGCGCTTTGCCATTGGTTATGTTGTGTGCGTAAGTAAATAATGCGGATTCATGTTGAAATGTGAATAAAAATGTGCAAATTATATAAGAAAGTGTGTTGAAAACTTGAATAAGTGTTACTATACGAAACGGTGTGAATTTTATGACAGTCACGCAAAAACCAACCTCAATTTACAAAAAAAAACTTGGGAATACATTTCACAGGTTAGTACCTATTTAAATGACAATATTTAGTTTATATCCTTTTAAAATCTCATCTAAGTATCTAAAATGTACTTATTTACTTTTAATAATTGAATCCTAGAAATTTAACATACATAATTTTCATTTTTAGGTTATACAACAAATAAAGGAAAGTAGGGTGACCAGGCAACGAAAGTCGACGGACTATAATTTACCGGATTACAAAATATTACATCATGGAAAAACTGGAATTACAAGTTTTTAATATACAAGAAGAAATGCATTGATGATCCTACTATTAGTATAATTACGATGGAGAAATATTTTGAAATACTAACGGAATTTCATAAAGGTATACCGTATGTGAAACGAAACGTTTTAAGGTTCTATAATATTATAATACAATTTTGTACCTATTTTATTAGGTAATAAATATAATAATAATAAAAAAACATTTAATAAAAACATCTTTATTGTCCTTTTAATTTGTTCAATATAAATATTTCGTATATTTAATTCCAGTGGACAATTGGTTTGAAATGCTTGTAAGAATTTTGTAACATATATATTTTTTTTAATTTGGTACTGACTAGAACAATAAATAAGTTCGTAATAAGTATATTTCGAATTATTATTACTTACATCCTTAATGGGCACCCTACATTAATGATCTGACCAAACGTCGTTGGACAAATCGACGAACGTTGACGTTTAAACGATATGCCCAGCGCAACATGACGATTTCATGAAATGCTCAATTTAACGATCTGACCACGACAGATACATTGTGCTTTCGAACAAACGTTCGTCGAACAATGTACTCTATTTTTCGAATAAGTAAGAGTCATAATGGAATATGTGGGTTATTGCACATGGACCAACTCCGTAGTTCACGAGATTTTTTTGTTGCCCGTGGTACACACAGATGAACCAAGGTTATCATAATCGTCATCGAATCGAGTACTTATAGCTCGCATCGAGTTCCATCTCGATTCTATGACGATGGTATGCATACTGATTATTATTATTATTTACTGATCTGAGCTACAGATGCTTGCCCTACAGAACAAGAATTCATTCGATTAGATGTTTATGATACACGATATATTTTAATAAATACAATAAAAATAAGGGTGATGAAAAGATTAAGTCGTGGAACAAACAAAAAAATCAGGGTATCCTTTTCCTTTACACCTTGTATACCTACTCCACATTGGATGTCATTATTTCGACCATCCTGTATTAGAAAACAATGCTCAAGAAAAGACATCGATAGTAGGTAATTTTATTAGAATAAGTTCATTGTTCTTGGAATTCAAATTAAAACTTTAACTTCGTAGAGCAACAGAAAATCAACACAAAACCGAAATTAAATCAATGAAATAATAACTTGAGAAACTTAAAACAACTAATTCATAAGGTCGGTTTTGCGAACTGAGTTTTAAGCAAATCGTATACACAGTTCATAATTTATAATATCGGGCCGCAGGGACCGAGAGCTGGCAATTTCGTTAAGGGGGACGGAGCTGCGATGAGGCCATAGAAATTATTATCGCTGTAGTTTCCCAAAAAGACATTGCCAGATTTCAATGGAGCTTTGCCCCACCTACAAAACTACGTGACCATTTAAGCTGTACCTATCATTTTGTTGGGGACCTATTACAGGTTTCATATTGCATAATCATAATCAGTATCAATTTCTACTACTCTCGCAACTCCTATAGAAGAATAACAAAAAAAATGAATAAATCGCTTCGATTTCTTACTATTTTCTGAATTCTTAATTGTAGGCTGTTTTTTTCGAATCGCAACTTGTACAAAACGGAGATATTTTTACATTTATTCGTTATCTTGTACAACTTGCGGTTGATGGTGGGCCAGAATCTGTCATTGTCATTTGTCGCTTGTGGTGCTCATTTTCATAATTTTAGTGTAGAAAAGGGAAGCAGCTTTTTTTAGATCTGTCAGATTTAGTCTAGTAATTAAAAAAACCGTACTCCCACACGATCAAAAGTTAAATTACGAATTATGAACAAAACATGTTTCCTGAATCGCCAATGTTGTATCGCGAAATCCACCGAGTCCTTAGTTTAAAACAAATGGAAAGTATCTGATTGTTATTTAATATTTAATTAGGTTGTTACAGAGTTAATTGACGTAAGTACTAACAGCAGATCAAGTGTAACACTTTGAATTTTGGACCATTCTTATTATCTGCGTCGTAAGAGTTGAAATCGCAAGTGCGATCTGCTGTTGTCCGGAGAATCAGTGCAAATACTGAATCTTGGTTTGGTCAATGGACTTGGAATATGGAGGTCCCCGGTTCGATTCCCAGCCAGGGCAGCCATGTACCAATGAGTTATCCTCGTTTTTTTCGACGGAAAAACTTACGTACATTTACCGAGTGCTCTCAAAACGGTGAAGGAAAACATCGTGATGAAACCTGCATATCGTAGAAGAAGAAAAGAAAAAAATCTGTGGCATGTGAAATCCGCCAACCCGCACTGGGCCCGCGTGGTGGATCATGGCCCCAGCTCCCTCGATGTAAGGGAAGGTCTGTGCTAGAGCAGTGGGGCAATATAAATAGACTGATGATGACTGAATTTTGGAGCTCTGTGAATTCTTAATTAAAATAGTTCTCAATTTTTATTTTAGTTGCGTAAATAAGATTTCTTGTTCTTTTAATTACCTACAAATATTGTTCAGGTTTTTTTCTTATTCTTCTCAATTTTGATATAACTCACTATGGTTTACTGGCAATTCTATAGATAGATATGAATATAGATATTTTATGTAATACACTGCCGTTTATCTTTAATTGTAAATCTCCATCGATCCTCGGTTGCCTGGAAGAAATCGCTCTGAGCGATAAGGCCGCCTTTGTACAAATTGTTTACTATCTGTGTTTTTTATGTATATGCTTATTTGTGCAATAAAGTGTTTATCTATCTATTAGATATTGGGTTGGAATTTCCGCTATTGGTCAGGTTAGGTTAGTATACATACTATCCCCTTATTTATCCTCTGAAAGCACCAGAGCTACCGGCATATAATTTATTTATCATTTTATACTTTGACGGCAACTCTGTTTCGCGGCGCGCTTTGATATCACAAGGGAGTTCCTAACTTTCCTTATGTTTGTGCGTGAGATGTTTTCAAATTACTGCCTTTATATTGCAAGTTACTTGTTTTTACAACTGTTTTTAAGTGTTAATAAGTAAACAAGATGTTAATTCAGTAAATATTCAGCTTCCTACGCAACAAATACGCGTAGGAAGTGTTCACACATTAGCATGTTTGTTTGCCTCGTCTCTACAATATTTACGTAGGAAAATTAAACTCTGTTTTTGTGAAGATTTATTTTTGTCACTAGTTGACGATATATTATTTAATATTTATTCAGATAACAATAAACTCTTCACATCTCGGGTGATCCCAGGGCTGGCAGCTACCTCGCTCAGCGGCTAAGTATTGCCAAACAGCGAGGAAATGCTGCCAGCGTCCTGGGCACCATGCCACAGAACGGGGACCTCGACGACGTGTTCGTTCTTTAGTTTGTAGTTTTAATTCATAACTATTTTATGTTTTTTAGATATTAAGTTAGTTTTATTTGTAGTAATTAGTTTTTCTTGCAATAAACTCTTAAAAGTAACTATTTTAAATAATACTAACCTAAAAAAAATATAAACCAAACTAAAAACTATATGTACAACAGGTCGGTTGAACTATCTGAATGGCTTAGCATTACAGATATTTCAACTGATCCCCGTTGTCCAGCAACGTGTCCAAAATGCTGGCGGCATTTCCCCTCTGGATCGCTAGGCTGATCCTTTGGGCGAAATACAGGCCAGCATTTCGGTCACGATTAACGATTAATTCGTAGTCTACTTGGATATTGTATTTAACCGCCGACGCAAACAGAGGGGTGTTATAGGTTTACGTAGGTACTTATCTCATTTAATACATACACTTATATCTTGTCTGTTTGTGACATAATAGCTCTCAAACGGGTGAACGAAAGGGTATTTGATAGGTGATTTGATCGAAAGTGTTAGTATTTAAAAAAAAAATCATATCAAGATTAGATAGTGATGGCACTAAGAAAGCCGATAGAATCAGCAAACTTTTATATTTCTATAATTTAGATTAATATTCAAACGCCAGTTCTGAAACTAGTTTCGAATTAACTAATGTGATACATAGGTACTCTGAAAGTTAACAACGCAACTTAATCACCATAATGACTGGTATTACAATCTCGTCTATTACCCAAGTTGAATAGCTTTCAAGGCGGAGTTTATCATTCCGACACCATTATGTGATAACGAATGTGACCTACTAGTTAGTGATGGGCATAATGGCCAAAAAATAGGGCATATTTTGGTCCACTATTTCTACAAATTGTTATACTTTTTAGGGTTCCGTGTCTCAAAAGGAAAAAAAGGAACCCTTATATTAACACTTTGTTGTCTGTCTGCATGTCTACTCGTCCGTCGGTCTGTCCGTCTGTCAGGTCCTATATCTCAGAAACGCATGGACGGATAAAGTTGAAATTAATACCAAATACTCAGGTCTACAATGTCATGAAGCCGTGAAAAAATCAAATTTCTACGTCAACGAAGTCAAAAGATATTGCTGTTTATGTCGCATTTTATCGCATATTTGTATGAAAATGCAAGAAAACCAAAACCTATAGGGTCCTTCCCGTTGAACTAGAATCATGAGATTTGGCAAGAAGCTAGGTCTTATAGCACAAGTAAAGGAAAAAAATCCGAAAACTTCATTTCGGGCAACTGTTTGTCGATCAAAAGTTTTACAATCGTGAATTTGAAGTTTTATCACGAAATAATTATTTTATTTGTAATTACAAACTTACATTTGCAGTTGACGCCTGGTATATCGATGTATGACGTTATCAGTTTCGAAAACGAAAAGATAACTTTGGAGTGTACCCCATGGGACCGAAATTCATTATATCGATGAGCGCTGGCTCGAATATTCGTGGGGTCGAACGCCATTGGATCGAATATATGTAGAATCGATACACTTACAACCGACAATTCGGCTATTCGAATTTCATGGGCTCGAACGTCATTGGTTCGAATATTTTTAATCATTGAAAAAGGACAGACAAATCATCCGTAACGTGATATTAAACACAAAACAACGAATATCCAATTAAAACAAACTAATCAAATAATTTTGCAACCGTCACGTTTCAGCCATTTTCAAAAATCTAAATACCATTTTGCAATATCAAGACCAATGTTAGTACACCACTAGCTCACCAAAGGTGAGGGTTCAAATCCCGAGCGAGACAACAAATTTTGCCTCCGGTTCGGTGGCGGAAGTGGCGGCGCTAGATAATTCTCAAAGTTTAAATCAGATTTTGAAGATTGCCAACTGCGGTCTTTCACACCATTTGTCGCGAATTTTAGAATTATGAGCGACTTATGGGACCATATAGAGCGATATCCATTATAAGTAATATACTAACTACCACATCCAGGTCCCAAGGTCGTTCCCAGGTCAGCTATGTAGTTGAGAGAACCAATGAGGTTATCCTCGGTTTTTTCGACGGAAAAACTTATGTACCTACATTTACCGAATGTTATCAAGACAAGGAAAAAAATCTAAGGCCTGTGTAATCCGCCAATCCACACTGGAATTAAAAATAGACTAATGATGATGATACTACCACACACAGTTGTAGCGATTCTAGAGTGCGCATGCTAATTTTAATCATCTCTAAGCAAGGCGTCCTATTCACTCTTATGTGATGTAGCATTTTTTCTCGTATAGTTTAGTTATCAAACCTATTGTCAGATTAATCAGGCCCGCCCGTAGGCCTCAGATGTGGCCTAACGACTGCTGCTGAGCGACAACAACCTGGACCAACTGCTTAATGTGCTTTCCGAGGCACGGAGGGGCTCAGATGAAAATGTCACTAGCGGTCACCTATCCAGGTAAAGACCTTGCCCAACGTTGCTTAACTTAACGATCAACTACGAGCCCCTCAGGGCTAGCGCACAATGTGCCGTCCAACGGCGCCGGTCACCGACGGACGGCGGTGGACGGTGGACAGCGCCGGTCACCGGTGGACGGCGCCGTTGACGGTCAGGTCTTGCAGGCTTCCTAGCGTCAGGCGTCAGACACTATTCCCTGACGGAATAGTTAATGAAAACAAATTAAAACTGATAACAAAATAGGTAAGTTTCCTGTCATTTTAGTCCGCAGGGCGTGTAATTATTTCAATTTTCTAATGGAGCCAGTAATTATGGGCAGGACAGGATCACTCCGTGGCAAGGAGCGCCGCCGTGTGGGGAATTACACGTCAACGTATAATTAAATACTGAATAGGTACTCGTAATTTATAAACAGAATACTTATTAGAACATGATGAAAAAATTCTTGCCGTGGGCAGGACTTGAACCTGCGACCTTGTCATTCCGTGACACGCTCTTACCAACTTTTCGGTGGGCTCGGCGTGGCCTGTGGTGGCTCAGTTGGTAAGAGCGTGTCACGGAATGACAAGGTCGCAGGTTCAAGTCCTGCCCACGGCAAGAATTTTTTCATCATGTTCTAATTTATTCACCGAGCATGGATAATGCGTAATTCAAATTCTGAGAATACTTATTAGAATAATTTAGCTTTTTAATTTTATTTTTTATTATTTGAAGTCATTGATCTCCTATAAACAACTAGATACACAGCCTTCTAAAAATGTCCGAGCGCAAAGAAGGTCCAAACGGATGAATCATTTGCTTCATTGGACATTATTTGGACGTTAACAATGGACCCTTATTTGGACGTTTTTTGAATTGTTTTAGTAAGACCTTTGTGTATCTAGTTGTTTATAGGAGATCAATGTTTGAAGTGTATTGTTTTTTACCCTTTATTTACACAAACTTATTTTATGATAAAAACAATGATATTATTAAAAAAAATACTTGTATACTAAATACTACGCTGCCCTGCGGTAGAGTACCCAAAAGGCTGGCGACATTACCTCGTTGTATAGCAAGTGATATACGCTGAGGTAAGCGTCATCCCTTTGGTCATCAGATGAGTCAATTAGGCGCGAAGACAGTTCCTTGAACAGTCGCCGCGTTTAATAATGTTTATTATTATACCTAAGTATTTATTATTTGGTACCTATATACGCAGCAGATGGAAGTCCATCGTCGCTGCCTACCCCTACGGGAATCAGGCGTGAGTTTATAAATAAATAAAAAATAAATAAAATATTATTTTTTAATCTTTATTTGTGTTTTCAAAACGCATGTTTTGAAAACACAAACACATGTAGCCTCGTAGCCACTAGGCAACATTTAACGCGTGACATGTTGTACAACATGTTGAATGACAACGAGGTACTTGGTATACCATTGGTATTGGTACCATTGGTCATGTTGCGCACTAGCTGACAACGTCGCGCGTTGTTGTGCAACGTTTCCGATCATGTTTAGCTTCTAATAAACCTATGACCACAAAAGCAAAATTATCTGCTTTCCAACTGTACGGGAATACGACAATTCTCTCCAGAGCACCTTCCTTGTATCCTTGTCTTATCCCAGTCAATTATACGTATTGTTCACCGTAATCAAGTGTGTATCGACACGACGGGCCTGGCTGTGTCACTTCCAAGAGCCTTCTTAATGTGACGGAGGTTAGTGATAAGTGGATGTGGCAAGGAACGATGGTATTTGGTACTATAGGGAATGGCTTTCCAGTTAGTGACGTTTAGGGGTTTCCCCTGAGACCAGTGGTACTGTTCCCAAAATGATCTAATCATACCTTGTTATAGCGGCCGTGAAAGGGACAGTGCTATTGCATTGGTATAGCGGCGTCTCTGTTTGGCGCGCCGTGACATGATATAATTTCATTGTTTTGAGAACGGTAATAGGGGGGCTGATATTTCACGTGGTATGGTCTAATACAGAGAATGGTGTCCAGCAGAGTAATTAAAGTTGTGATTTTCTCATTAGGTATTGACTGATTATTGAGAATAATTAATTATATTTTTACAATCGGTCAAGTATTATTATTTATTTATTTATTTATTAATGGACTCGACAGTTCGTCATTTGCCAATGTCATGTTACAGAAAATTCAATATATCATAGTCTTCTATCTTACTCCAGAGGAGTCGCCGTAGCGTCATCACTCTCGTAGCAGCTCGACAGTCACGTTCACTCCCGAGCTTGTAGCGGGATTCTTGACAAAAGCTTGTTTCAGATCTTGCTCAAATTATCCAATAACTTCACCATACTGTCACTCGCGAACAATTTCTGATTAGTTTAACGTACAAAATAACCACTGTAGTCATTAAAATGAAAATTATCAAAGTCAAAGTCAAATTTCTTTATTGCAAGTAAGCACGTTGTGTACATTTTTGCACGTCAAAATATTTTTGAATTTACATTTACACCACTTTGCAAGGAAAAGGTGCCAACGCTGAGGAGAAAAAGTGGCAAAAAACTCTCAGCAGCACATCTTTTAAAATAATATAATAATAATACACAATTACTTAATAACTAAGTATTACACAACTATTACTATTGTTAGTAATCTAGACTTTATCCCTAATTATTTTATCCAAATAATTTCGCAGCCGTCGTTTCCCGCCATTTTCAAGAGAACCATCGGTAAAGTAGTTCTTGAGAAAATCTCAACCCTCATGGTGCATATACTGTACCAATATTCTCTCTGTTTTCGACAATACAAGGTTCCCTAAAGCACGATAGCCGCCGATATACTGAATACGCTTTTACAGTTTACACATACTCTATACACCAAGAACCTAAAGACTCTTAAGCACGTTGTAAACGATGCTAGCACCTAAGCCAGCTGTCAGTGTAGCTTGGAAACAGCATAATAGCGTAATAAGCTTGTGCTTACACTGGACTTGCATGGTCTGACGTAACTGGAACAAGTCTGCAACTTTGTACGTATATATACTCTACAACATATCACAAGTGTAACACTTTGGACTTTCTTCTCTGCACCACAATAATTAAAAGGGTTATCATTAATATGATGCCGACTGTAGGTCTTAAAACAGACAAATGTAAACAAAGGGCCTCATTTGTTAAAAAAACTGTTGTGCCTTTAGCACGCGCCCGCAGCGATCGAGCTGTCAAACTGTCGTTATTACAAGGCGTTTGACATTGGTTTGACAACTCTGCGGCGTTACGCAAGCTGGGGGGCTGGATCGATATTTAAAATCCATAGTGCCCTTTAGAAAATCTCGTCCGTAGAAGACATGAAAGAAAGGATTTCACCGTGCCGGGTATAGGCGTTTGTGACTTCATGAAAAAATTTACTTACTTATCAGAGAAATAACCAAACACTGTGTGACATTTCAAATACATACTTATCTGAATTATAGCTGGCACTTAGGTCGATATTCATAGCACGAGCTCAAGGTAATCTAGCTCTTGCGATTTTTTGATATCTGAGAGTTATAAGACCGGATTCAAACTCAGATTTCGCTCAAAACTGTCTATGATATGCATATCGGTCTAAGAGCTTCTCATAATTTCTTACTTCCATATAATTCGTCGCGTATTGTTTGAACATCAAACACATTAGTGAGTGATTAAATTCAAATTAGCCACGAACAAACATGTGAAACATTTAATTGAATTCACGTTATAAAACCGACGCTTCGGTCGAAGCCACTTCGCAAACAAAAGTTAGATTAGTTCACCCACTGTGCGCCCCACTTCCGAACTTATAGTACGAGAGCCCACGACCAAAACCATGTCTCATAGCAATACGGCAAAAACCCTATAAAATCGTTAGATTGTATGATTCTGAACCCGACTAGGTGTGTAGTAACGGTCGAAAGTGTAGCAACTGCGTGGGAGGCCATTTCTGCTGTGTCAAAAAAAAAAGGCAGTCGGTATTATAGCAATACGTCTGATAGTGAAAATGTACATAGATTTTATAATTGTATTACGAAAAAGTTTGTTTTCAGACATTTTGCGCGTAGCACATAGCCTGAGCGCATTTTTGAAAATGTCAACAAATTTAGCCGACCTGTATCATAGCAATACGGATAATTTTTTTTTTAACTTTTCGTATTGCTGCCATGATTACCAAAAACTTGTTTTCAGACACTTTAAGTGTAGCATATACTCCCAAAAACGTAACTTTGAATAAACCGTTTTTTTTCTTCAACTTCATCCCAGTTTCCTTTTGTGCGATTTATTTCAGTCCTTCAACTTCAATGTTACGGTTTCGGGTAAATTCTTTGTTAATTATCATCTAATAAATTCAGGGTCGCAACGTATTCATTGGTTTGTAACAGAGAATTCAAGATGCCTCAATACGATTTTTAAATGATATCTGAGTATCGAAAAGTTGTCTGATAGAGAAGGTGCTACACTTAATTTGTCTGATATAAATTTTTCGCACATGTGGACAACTTATTTTATCATGTTCAACAATTTTCAGACATATTGCTATGATACCGATCGGTAAAATTTGTTAACATTTTCAAAACGGTCTCAAAATTTAATGCGTTCACATTTCCGTCTGAAAATTGTTTTGTTCGCATCAAATAACCAAAATTTACTAATAAAAAAGATTTTCAGACGTATTGCTATGAGACATTTTTTTTGTCTCATTTTTAATTTTTTTAAGTGATTTTACGGGTTTGATCTACACCACTAACGTCTGAAAAATATGTTTCAGGTATCTCAGAACTATCATTCAACTACAGTCTGCAAATCAGACATATTGCTATGATGCAGTTCGGTAAAATTCTTTGACAATTTTTAAAATTCGGTCAGATCAAACGCTACGCGGAAAATGTCTGAAATTGGTATTTTCGAGTTCAGGATAATCGTATCTATCGATTTGTTGCGGTTTTGGCTGTATTGCTATGAGACAAAAATTTTGGTCGTGGGCTCTCATACTATTAACTTAGGATGTGTTTTGCACACTGTGCATTTTTAAAATGTTAATTTGGGTTTAATTTAAAGTTTATTTGCTAAGACTTGCATTTCTTTGAAGATGTCGTATCTCAAAAAATAGAAGTAAAATAAGAATTTTTTTGAAATTTACCGTATTTCCCAAAGATAATGTGTATGTAAAAAACGGTTGAAAAACTGAGGATGACAAAGGTGACCTAAGATTGAAAAATACAGTTCATATCGGTCTAAACGTTGGTATCACAAAGAGCATAGGATTTCATTAGCTAATAGTAAGAAAAATAGGATTAATATGTAAGTATTTACATTTTTATTACTGAAAGTCAATCCCAGATTTTTATTTCTAATCTTAACTTTAGTCAAAGACAAAACTTGCACCCCAAGCATACGCAGAGTTAGCAATCGACGCAACGCCGCGGAGCTGTCAAACTTATGTCAAACGCCTTGTAATAACGTTAGTTTGACAGCTCGGCGGCGTCGATCGAACACGTGCGCGTACTAGCGCTGGTGCTCACTAAACCATACGATAAAAAGTAAATTTTATTCCAAAGATTTGAAACGTATTTTCTTATACTGCAGGCGAGTGTCTATTTCATTCAATCCATTCCATCTTTTATTTATTATGCTGCTGATACGACCCATTGGGACGGTAGATTTGTTCAAGTAATGTACCTTTCCAATGCATACATAGTGTATGAGATAAGAAAATTGCCTATCCCCTCAGGAATACCCGCTGATATCGGGAATATCTTTTCTCTAGCCGAAATAAATATTGCTACAACTCGCTATGCTTATGTTGTATAATCGGGAAAATACTGATACATTTGATTGGTCAGTAGATCGTAGGTTCTCAAAGAGAGCGAGATTGCCCTCAGTATCAAGGGGTTACACCATTGCGAATTACGTTTGGTCGAAACACTTTTGATTGACAACTTTTCATCGAAACTACTTTTTATCGTAGCTACATTTGGTCGATGGTACATTTGATCGAAACCACGATCTCTCTCTAGGTAGTCGATTGACAAAGAGAAAAGTATATGGAGGGCCTAATGATGCCAAGATTTTTTCAATTATTTTATAATTCATTTCCTGCATTGTCAGTGAAAGAAGTTTCCCAATCAATCAAACATTTTTGGGAAAACCCTAATCTTAATGTCGATTACGCCTATTTAGACCGTACACAGAAAAAAGTGTACATGAGAGTTTTTAAGATGGAGTATATCTCAAGAACTACTTGACCTACTACAATAATTATTTAATTGTTGGATAGATAAAAGTTTAATCTAGTAACTATAAAATAATGGTTAAATTCGGTTCAGTAGTTTTTGAGAAAGGTCTCTTGTATACTTTTCTCTGCCTTAGTGTGTCCATAGGTACTGTCGAAGACAGAGATAAGTATACAGGGGGCCTCAATAAGGTTGAAATTTTCCCAAAAACTACTGGACCGAATTTAATAATTCTTTTACAGTTACATATTTTTAACTTTTATCTATCAAACAGTGAAATAATTTTTGCAATAGGTCATACTTGACCTTGATGAAGGTTGATATTTTCATAAACTACTGTTTATGAAAATCTCAACCTTATAAACTCTCCTGTACACCTTTCTCTGTGTTCCACCGTACCTAAAAATATAAAATAAAATATAGCAGTGAGTAATTTTTTTTTCACAATTTGAACCTACTAACTTCAAAGTTCTAATTACATGCAACAATGGAAACAAGAGGTACCTACCTACCTACGTAATATAACCTGAGATTTCTCTAAGATATGTTAATTGTTGGAGCCAGGAGCAGTCTGCCACAATTCCATAAAATTACTCGAGAATTGTGCTTTATTCATTTACCTAGCGGGCTTCATTCATTTTGAAGTACTAGAAATACAGGGACGTACCTACCTACTTACCTCTGGGGTCCTCACTTAAATATATCCGGTAAATGTCAGTTCATTATAGCCTGAATTTTCTTCTGCTATTATTGTAGTTGTCGGATAATATACAAGGGAATTTACGACTTATTCCCATAGCAGTGATTTCTCTTTACGATGAATTCCCGTAGCGGTGACTCCCGATGCAATGAGTCCCTCAACGTCAATTCTCACTACGTTAATTTACAGTCAGGTACAAAATGTCAAACTGTGCTCCGATTTAATTCATTTTTCATAAAATATAAATAGGAGGTTATCAATTGACAAGAACTGTCAAAACTGACAAGAACTGTCAAACCTGACAAGAACTGTCAAAACTGACAAGAACTGTCAAAACTGACAAGAACTGTCAAAACTGACAAGAACTGTCAAAACCGACAAGAACTGTCAAAACTGACAAGAACTGTCAAAACTGACAAGAACTGTCAAAACTGACAAGAACTGTCAAAACTATAAAATAAAATATGTTCATGTTATTTTTGTAAATACACCTATTAATCATTCCATTGCTGGCCTCCACTTCCGCAGATCCATGCCCAGAACTTTTTCCATCCATCTAACACTGGATTTAGTGAGATTCGTCTCTCTACGTCGGGGTCTGCCCCGACGCCAGCAATTACGTTAATATATACAATTAAAAAATTCTCCTTTAACTCGTACAGGGGCATACAAATTAAAAACCTACAATATTTCAAAATTTAACTTCGCAGTAAGTTCATGAGTAAGTCTTCCTCATGGTAGGACCAAATAGTAAGACCACGAACTTATATTTCGGTCATTACGGGACCGTCTTCGAATTACGACGGGAGTCTCTCGTTTCGCTTCAAATGCAATTGATTTCTTCACTTAGGCGGGGACCTCATTTACGTCCCTTTCCAATCCGGCTCTGGTATCAGCACATTGCTGGCAGACTATCGAATAACATTTTAATACCTCGGTTAGCAATGTCCCTTCATAAATATGGAAATCCAAATGATTCCGTCTATTATCCCAGCGTTGTTCTAGTGTGAAATTTCCCAAAATTCTCTTTCCAAGTTTTGCGAATAGATTAATGGGAACAAACAGTATTTCAGCGTTGGATTTACAATTTGAATGTTAATAATGTGGTGAGAGAGAAATAGGCTAGTTGACTCATATCGACATTCAATAAAACAATATTTATTTCATTCCATAGGTTCCAAAGATGAGTATAAAATATGAAATTAAAAATAAAATATTTCCCTATTTTTTCCAACACGCCAAAAACGCTAGTCGGCCATATTGGCGAGATTCGTGACGTCACTCTGCCTTTTTAGGGATGCCCGATATTTTTTTGATTTATCGATCTTATGTGAGTTTAGTAGTAGTACATTTGAAGGCTCCCATATAAGCTAGACTGAACAAGGTATGTTGATAATAATATATGTTAAGAGCAAAAACATTGACGTTTTAACATTTATGATGCAGTATGGCTAACATCGTAACATCCCTATTTCATCGGGGCCCAAATGACGTCATGGGCTCATGGCATAGATAATCAAGGCGGACTGTGTTTTTGATAGAGTTTGGAATGTTGCAATATTATATCTAACATATATTTCTTTTTAAATTGATTGTGTGATTTGTCACAGAGAAAGGTGTAAATAAATAGGTAAGGTTGTGATTTTATCCCGACTGTTTCTTCTTCTTCAATTCTTTGAAATTACATAGTGTGTTGCGTACTTTAAACTATCTACTAGTGAAAGATTTTTACAATCGGTCAAGTAGTTTTTGATATAATCTCAACCTTATCGAGATCCTCAGTAGGTATACTTTTCTCTGTTTTCGATTGTACTTTACTACCATTGATATACCTAATGTAGAGGTGTCGATTACATACAAAATGAAAGTCAAATTCACCAAATATGAACAATTTATTTATTTATTAGTAAATAAACTTATCTATACAATATATCTATACGTATAAACTGGCCATAATGCCAATATGACAGCAATCACATTACGCGACGCCAGGGTTCCCGCTGTTCCGCCTTGGTGCAACTCGGCGAGGCTCTCTCCTGGGAAGGAAACGTACAGATAAATATTTATTCAGGCCTATGTTCATAACTGTGACAACCCTGGAATGAGGTTTTTATTTGACTTATGATACGGGTTGCTCTGGAGGTAATGATAATATACACAGCGAAGGTAAGAGATGGATATTGTATTTCTTTTCAGAGCTTGAAAAATAATACATAAATATCACTTTTTATACTTTCACGGTTTGTATACATATTAATTAGATAAAAACGGGAATTACCCGTTAAACATTTATTACCGTGTTAAGCATTGCAGCCATCATGGTCACGAGTAGACTGTGTGGTCTACTCGTGACCATGATGGCTGCAATGCTGTCGAAATATCGAGACATCAATAATAAATGTTTAACACGGTAATTCCCGTTTTATCTAATTAATAAATACATAAATACTTGTTGAGGGTATGCCATTTTTCTCTGCATATACAAAAAATCATGCGGCAATTTAAAAGCCGCTCAATCTATACCGCAGCCCAAATAAATTGTCTTATTTTGTAAACAAATATGATTGTCTAATTACCTGTTGTAATGTAACTCTGAAGGAACTGATTGATGGAACCTGTTCATCATTGTGAAAATAAAGTGATCCGATCTAATAATGTGAAAATAACTATGCAATAATCACAGAGAAACTTAAAATATTATCTAGTAGTTTTTGTTTACAAAATAAGACACTTGAGGCTTCGGTATAGATAGTAAAGTTGCGATTTGAATAAATTAGACGTCTATAGTGCCAACGACGTTTATAGCTTTTTTTTAAACAGGTAAAACATGCAAATCATGTGTCACCACGCCCGGGGGTGTTGGTTGTGTCGGGCTCACCGCCCTGAAGGGGCAGCATACCGACTAAACGTCCACCTCGTGCCATTCTTGCCGAGCCACGGGAAACTGTGATACATCCGCGACCCGACTGGCGCCCGAGCAGTCCCCATTGTGGGCTGTACTAGCCCACAATGTATAATCCATGACGTATATAGCCTATAGCGGCAATTTCTATAACGCGTAGAATAGAAATAAGAATACATGTGATTGCATGACATTTACTAACGAAAAAGCAAGCATCAACGAAAGTAAAAGCATTTCATTACGGCTGGGTATTTACAGTTTTTCTATGAAGGCTACGGCACTAACTACTAAAATTAAACGTCTGAAAAAATATATAGCAATCTTGGTGGGACTATTAGAGACTGATAAATACCGATACACAATTGGACAAACTTCGCTCGAAAGAAAAAAAATCGCAAATATACCATACAAAATATGTATTAAAATGTAGGGTATTATAATTACGAGAGCTTGTCTTAAAAAAATCTAATTTTTATAGGCGTATTTTTATTTCCCTGCCAAAAATCATCCAAATTAAAAATACAAATATGGAGTCACTGTGCCGTGCTCTTCACTCCGCCGCTGCGGGACATCTTCTGACGCGCTCGAGTTTGACAGCTGGCAAGGCTTAGGCCCTTTGGACACAAATTCATTGTCCAAACTAAGTACGAGTACTCAAGTGTGTTGTTTTACTGTTCAAGGGAGTATTTACGTAACTATTAGGTTTTCAAAGCACAATTGATTTTGTAAAAACGGGCTTGTTATTTAATTAAAAACAAAGACACTTGACTTTTAAAATAATTAAATTGCCCAGTTTTTGTAAAGCATTTAAAAGTTTTATTGGTTCTGTTAAAGAAGACGTGTAGCGGTGATCATTAAATAAAGGCAATAAACCGGCGCTCACAGTAAACCATTTTATTTGCTATTCAAACCATTTTCCATAAAATATGCCTCAATTCCTATTTTACACAAGAACATTTTGATATTTTATATATTTTAGATAAGGGACTCGTAGGCCAGTTGAAAACGATCTTACAAGTTAAGCAACGTTGGGCGAGGTCAGGACCTGGATGGGTGACCGCTAGTGACACTTTCATCTGAGCCCCTTCGTGCCTCGGAAAGCACGTTAAGCAGTTGGTCCCGGTTGTTGTCGCTTGACAGCAGTCGTTAGACCACGTCAAAGGGCTGCGGGCGGCCTGAATTACTTTGACAAATAGGTTTGGTCACACGACACGGACACACGAGAAAAGAAATATTTTATATAAATTTTAAGACTGTTATTAGATCAAGAATGGCCGATCGCTGTAAAAGCCTTAATAGTTTAGCAACAATGAACTAAAAACGTGATCGAAATTGGGAATTTGAAGTGGACTGTGAATAAAGTCAAAAATGCAGTTTGTGGAATAAATACACCACATAATTTACCTACTTGGATATAACATTGATCTCCTATAAGCAACTAGATACACAGTCTGCCTTCTAAAAATGTCCGAGCGCAAAGAAGGTCCAAACGGATGAATGGACCCTCATTTGCTTTATTGGACATTATTTGGACGTTAACAATGGACCCTTATTTGGACGTTTTTTTTAATTGTTTTAGTAAGACCTTTATGTATCTAGTTGTTTATAGGAGATCAATGGGATATAAGTAACAATTTTGGCAAGTACCTACATCTAAAGTGAAACGAGGATAATTTATATACCAATAAAATCATATTAGTTATCTGTCATCATATAGTCTGTCGTATCGACTAAGTCTAATCCTAATTCTAAAGTGTCATTCATTTATGCTACATAGATTGAGCTTATTTCGCTTAGTGACGATTAAATTTAGCATGCCACATTCTGGAATCGCTAAATTACCTACATTTCATGGGAAAATACAATGTAACAAAATATAATAATAACAAAACTTAAGATAATCCTTGTTTAAAAAAAAGTTACCTATTTACACAATATTTACATTATGAGCATATACTTAAATGTATTGTTGTAGGTACAATTAGATTAGAATTTTATTATGTTGCATTTATGTATCTATATTTTTTAAATGAAAAAGTATTAAGGAGCCGTTTATTTTACTATCTTTATAGAATTCGCAACAAATTTAAAATTTCTCACATTTAAAATTTCCCAACCACCAATTACTTGGCTCGAGCCGCTGCGATACTTACGTCCGACTTGATGTGAAATCAGACGTTACGACTCAATTACAACCGTTTCACGAGTGCTCGTAAAGTTGACGCCTTTTATTCATCCTCGTTATGATCCCGACTTTGTTATTGTTCGTATTAAAAAAATAATTGAGACGCGGAACAAAAGCAAATTAGGTTTGTGACCGTAACAAAAGAGGAAATGCTAAAAAACTGTATTTTTAAGGCTGTAAGAGAGGGGTCGGTCATACTGTAAAAAATATTATTGCACAATCCGTAAAACCCTGATCAAACTCCTTAAAAATTGTTATACAAACATATAGGAAATTCAAAGTATGGGAAAAGGTTCCATTTTCCTAACTTCTTATTCATCATCTTCAGCCCTTTAAATGCCCCCACTAATGGGCACATGGCTAAGTTAGTATTCCCACACAAAAACGATCACAAATTATACCTTAACTCGGATTTTAGATACAAGCACCTTCTCGATCGAGAATAGAACCCAGAACCCCTTACACAAAAAGCAGGTACAATACCGACTAGGCTACAAGGTAGTCAAATAATAGATATGATAATCGTAAACATCCTAACATCTCACTGGCAATGGATAGAGTCCAAAATGTATTGGGAAAGATGAAATGGCAAAGGACCAATATAATGAAGTCAAAAAACTGATCACATCTACATATGTACGTACCCTTAATAATGTGCAAGATGACATGTGCGTCGGCCGGAGCGGGGACCGGCGCGCGCGCAACTCTGCACGTGTAGCGGCCGGCGTCGTCGCCGCGCACGCGCGCCACGCCCAACACAGAGCTGGCACCGTTGGCTCCGAACTCTGTGCGGACGCTGGTGGGGGAAAAACGAGCTTAGTAACAATAAATTACCGACACTTATTCATTGAGACCATTCCAATATCCCCAAACAGGATATCTCCGCTGTAAGTTAGTGGTGAGTTGGGTATCCTGCTGATTCCATCTGATACTACTGCGTCCGTTCAAGGTTATTATGTTATTTCAAAAACATTGAATACTAAATAGATAGATCAGCCCCCCAATTGTGGATCTGATATAGTGACAGCAAGCCTTAGAGAAAGAACTATCTCTCTACACCGCAGACCTATGGATGTTGCATAGATCCCTTCATCAACTAGAAAAAGTTGATGATCTTCAAATGACTGAACAGATCTTCTAGAATTCTAGCTAAGGCACTCTCGATCAACTCACCTTTTAAAGAAAAATACTATAATATTTTGAATTGGTATCTAATGATCAGACGTAATGATGTTTGATAGAAAAAGATGATATAGGTAAGTACTTAGAAACAGAAAAATAACAAACCTAATTCCTCCTCTAGTGGTATCATCATTAAGCAGCACTTCCCGGCGGTACCAGAGCAGTGTGGGTCCTCCTTCCATGCGGAGACCCCTAACCTCACAGCGGAGGGCCACAGTGCTGCCCACCTCACAAACTTGCTCTGAGACCTCTGCACCAGCACCGTCGACGATGCGGACTGACACTTCTGCAAATCAAATGAGGTACATCAATGGAAGTATGTTTTCTAATATGCCTAAGCACACAACACCAGCTGTGATTCATTTGTCCTTAATCTTTACCGACCCAAATATTACTTTAGGGATGGATACGTCCAAGTACTAGTATTTAGATGAGCACGTCTACCTTCTTCTCTAATGGTTTAATGGCCAAAATTGTTGTTCAGACCGTCCGTAGGACTCTGATATGACCTGACGACTGATGAAGATCTACAGTAACTGATGGGACCGACTGCTTAACTTGCTCTCCAAGGCTTGACCACAATCCCATTGGTAAGCATATTCATAATTTGCAAATATATATATAGGAAAACGAGGGCAAGACACACATACCTCTTACCCAATAGACATGAAATCGATTCAAAGCAAGCGAAACATTCTGTCACAACGAGGAGCGTTTAGAGACGAAGCGGGTACAGGTGTGCACTCCGTGCGGTCATTAAAGAGATGCGTCCATGTCGATAATAACTTTAGGTTAAACGTGTCGCGAAGCAATTTTGCGCTCATGTGCGGGGCAGACACGGACGCCCCTCCTGTTACAGGTCTATGGGGTAAGTGGTCTGTGGCAAGACAATACAATCTTACACATGCTATAGGCATTGCAGAACCTTCGCAAAAGATGCAGAAACAATCAAAATATAGATCTCTATATTAATATCTAAATATGTTAACAATGTTAAATAATATAAGGGAAGATAAACATCACTCAGCAATTAACATATTTCAAATGCACTTTCGATCAAAGGCTAAAGGAAAAGGCTTAGGATTTATATTGACTAATTTATGACAAGTGAAACTTACCAGGTACCGTAAGTGTGACTCGAGCTGTCCGGGGCGGATGAGCGGAAAGCTGACAGTCGTAGTGAGCAGCGTCCGATGGCCGGACCTGTTTCACTTCCAAGCGCCAAATATCGGGAGGGATGAAGCGGGCTGAGTATCTGTCAAATCAGAAGGTCATTTAGGTACTAGTTTGGACAGATTGGTCTAGGATTAGATTTGGCTTGGGCAAAAGAGACATAAATGGATGAGAACTATCTGAGACTCAACAAAATTGTCACCCTGGAGCTTCATTCGCCTGCAGAAAGACTTTTAGTATAAGAATCATTAAAAATTTTGACAATTATGATGTTCATAATCAGCTCACATAGGTTATTATTTGGTCATAACTGAACCAAATAATATGAGAGATTCAAGTTCGGTCGACATTTCAGAGGATCCCAGACTCTAGCTTATGAGAAATATAGGGGAACATAAATTCAAAATATGGGTTTATGATGATCTTGAGTAAAATAAGTTTAACGTAAAAAGTTGGATAGAGGTACCTTTCATCAGCAGTATACAGCTGAGTGCCAGTTGTAATTAGCTCCATGGGATCTTCGTTTTTCCGACGCACCCATGAGACCTTAACAAATGCAATGAATTTTGTACTTCCATATCGATTAGACATTGCCTAGTAAAATTATAAAAGTAGGTCAAGACGGTCATCGTTAGAAACATCAAGGTTCAATTGACAGTGACGAAGTACTATTTTTTGAAGAGGGTCACATAATTGGATAGCTAATATTCGAGGGCAATTATGATTATTTTATCGATAATGAAATTTCTTTGGCATAGCCGGGTACCAACTTGGATTTTCCCTCTTTCTTCCCTGCTTTAGTATGATGGTAAAAATCTAGATTCAGTCAGATGTTGCCCTCTATTGACTTCAGGACGTGCATCGAGGTGGGCCTTGCAACTTGCAAATGATAGCTGGATTATTTGGACATGTTCTACCACCCATTTGGTCTTAAGAGTTGCAAGAATGTCTGCTGCAGAAGATAGGGAGGCCTTTGTCTAGCTGTGGGATGTTCTTAAATGATGAGCTCTTGATAATAATCAATGGAACATAAATTATTACCAGTTTATCGTGGAGGGCGTCGACTTTGCAGTCCAAATGGGCCGTGGAACCCACCAGGGCTTCCACTTCAGGAGCCGCTGCTGCATAGATGTTGTTGCCCGGTCTATGTAGACAAACAAAATAATACAGGAAAAGATAGCCACTAGAAAATACAAATAGACATAATACAACAAATACATGGAACGACCCAGAAAGCGAGCATTGGAGAACATTCGATAATGAGTTTTCAAGCACGATAAATATTTATGTGTTGAATGTAGGCTCCCTCAACATACTCAAGCCTTATGCTCATGGTCGATTGCTCGCGATGAGGACTGCTCTAAAGAAAATATTGAGCAAAGTAACGCAGATAATTGAGGAATTTCTTATTGTTTGTTTTCTTACTCTTAATATTCATAAACCACAAAACAACTTTGCAAGAACAAACAAACAAATTAAAGCAAAAATACGTTTTTGCTAAAATGTATAAAATAAATGATGATGCGGAATTGCGGACAGTGCCGAATACTCGAAACCTGAATAATGTAAATATTTGGAATTTTGTGACCTCGAACATTTTCAGATACGATTTGGCCTTTACTCCATGAGTCGGTTAATTCAACAATGTTATCAACCCTACAGGCTCGATAGTGAATAACGAAATCACTATTATTAGTTATGCTTCTGTAAATACCACTAATACTGTGGACATTATGTTTGCAGAGAATCCTTAACTATACTTTGGGCAGATCTGATCTGGAGTATGTAATTATTGTTGGTAAAGTCGAATGGTAGAGACCGCGTTAGAGATCACGGTACCATTTGGGCGGACTGAAATGAAATGAAATGAAATGAAATACATTTATTTATTTGCAAGAAACATGGTAAATTAGGTCATATTGAAGTGTCATTAAATAATAAAGTGCACATGTTTCGCCAATTTTTGGCAGGCAAAAATTATATGTCGGTAAGTGTAGCTTATATAATGATAAATTGAAAAAATCCTACCTAAATAATAAATAATCCATAATGTCAATTCATGTCAAAAAACTCATTCAAACTATAATAACATTTTTCAGTCAACCATTTATATAATTTAATTTTAAAATATTTTATCGGTAATTCTCTTATGTCAGTGGGTATTTGATTGAATATTTTCACCGACATAACATAACAATTCTTTTTGTAAAGCGCGCTACTGCATGCTGGCATTAACAACAGTGATAGATCCCTACTACGTAACCTGGGATTATGTTCGTGTTTTTGGAAGAAATCTGAATGCCCCTTAACAAAAACTCCAACCTCAAGGATGTACATACATGTCAGAGTTAATAGTTTCAGCTTTTTAAACAACGGTCTACATGTCTCTCTAGGCCCAACTCCGCAAATTGCACGGACACACTTTTTCTGAGTTACGAACGCCCCGTGAATGTCGGTGCAGTTACCCCATAGTATCAGACCATATCTCAGAGTGGATGATACGTAACTGTCTTAAGACGTTCACAATGGTCAATTTGAGACAAGCTGAGGACAAAAGCGGTTGGAAGAAAGTTGACTGCTCTTGAAGAATACTCAATTGGGACACGTTCCGAAATGAAAAACAAGACTATGAAGTAGAAGCTTAATTCTAGTTCCAGCAAGACTGTATTTTACTACGGGAAATTGGTGTGGTCCCGCAGTAAGCATGAATACAGTAACATGGAGCAAAGCTAGTTAGATTATAAAATATTACAACATGTTTTGCCAAATTATTTGCAACACTTCCCCACGCTCGCCAAAACTATTGTAGCGTTGAAAACTCAATCCGCGTTGTTTACCACAGCCAAACAGACCGGCCAAGGTCCACCGGCCTCACAACATAACCGCATAACCCTCGCGTTACTGCACCGTCCAGTTTCGCAAATTAACAAGGTCATACGTAATTTACTTTGCAAATTCTCTTCCATGACGAAGGCTTTTTGGGACGCAAGTCCCTACTGGAGTAATTTAGGAACAACTATTGCATTATGCTATACCAGGAACATTTGTCCGAATGGCTTTATTTTTATTACGAGTACTATGCCACCAAAACTGTGATTGCCAAAAGAATGCCTTGGATTATATTTCGCACGGCATAATTTTATTGGTAAACAAAAGTTAGAAGAAAATCGAATGGATGTAGTGCATTGATTTCTTATAAACAACTATATTCTTATAAATAACTAATACACAGTCTGCCTTCTAAAAATGTCCGAGTGCAAAAAATTCTCATTTGCCTTATTGGACATTATTTGGACGTTAACAATGGACCCTTATTTGGACGTTTTTTAAATTGTTTTAGTAAGATTGTATCTAGTTATTTATAGGAGATCAATGGATGTAGTGCAAGAAAATTATGTAAAGTTAAAGAGCTCACCAAAATTTACTTTACAAAAATGTGCATGTTTGTTGTTAATTCTGTTTTAATTATTAATTAATATTGATTGGATAATTTGCGTTATTTATTATTAGGACCCCTACCTCCATGAGATAAAACACGACTCACCTGCGGTCTCCATGCTGATGCACTTGAGAATATGCGTCAAAGATGTAATTCAGCAGCGGAGAACTAGATCCAGGCTCCCCTGGCTTCCGTTTCCTCTCCCTCGACACCGGAGACCTCACCACTGGAATGACGGTAGTTGCTTCCTTGCCTCTTCCATAACTTCTTGTAACATTCTCATCTGTCCTCAGTACATTCACAACCCTCCTCTTTCTAGTTCTTTTTCTATCATTATCTACGTTCATTGTATGTACAAATTTAGCACCCTCTTTCGATAAATTTACTCCTCTATCATCGTCAATCTGACAACATTCTTGATCCTTATCTATAGGTACAGTAGAATATAGACTGTCTTGGAAATTTATACTGTTAAGATTAATACTAGAGTTATTATTAAAGTCGAGAAGTTTAGATTGATTATGTAAGTCAGCGCTAGTATGTAGCATTTGATAAAGAATATTTATAGTGGGTTGTGTTTCTTGGCTGGTTTCATTGGAGGTCCTAGATGTGCCGTCGGCGTCGGTACCTAGAAAAGTGAAATTTTAACATTGACATTCAATAATACATGTTGTATGTTATCAACTTATCAAGTAAGTTAATTTATTTACGCTGCGGATCTCAAATTGCGCAAATACGCAACTCTGAGTGTATAGTTGAGTGTTTGTGCCGTTTGAGGTAGAAATTCTAGAGTTCCTATGATTATAGAGTTTAAAGATCTGATCTAGGCATCTGGTAACCATAAGCTGGCAGCTATACTTTGGCCAACGTATTAGCCTCGCTATTAAACAAAGCAATGCCGTCGGCCTTCTGGGCATACTGCCATCAGTAGGGGACTTGAGCTTTGTTAATTTTGCCTTTAGTCATTCGTAGTTTGTTTTAGTTAAATTGTTTTTTAAAGTTTTTAGCTGGTCTTTTGTTCACATCGAACAAAGATTGTAATTCAGTAGGTAGGTTCATTCAATCATTATTCCAAATATTTAATGCAGAGAAAGAATAACATTCTCGAATATTCTTCGTGACAAGTCGTCCTAAAATAATATTGAATCTTTTATTTTATTAAGCTCCAAGTTTTCTTTCAGAATTGTAATATTTTTGTCGACAAGGAAAGGAAGAGCAAGTACCTAATTCTTTAAAATATTTTCTTTTTAAATCAAACATAACGCTTTTCTTTATTTCAAATTGAATTATAGATAACATTGGATGGATACAAGAGGAGGGACCGGTCGGACACAAAATGAAGTTTGCTAACCAATAAAATGATCTACCTATTCTGCATGTAAGAATGTTATGATAGATGGATGGATGGTTCAGTTAGCGTCAATTCCGAGGGGGGAATGATAGATGCGGCTCAATTGTTCCTACTTTCTTATATTTCACGTGTCAAATATTAGTGCTGCCCCGTAGTTGTCAGAGCCATCAAGTGTTAGACAATGCATTATCAATACCGTGCCTAAATTATCACGGAATGTGGCTAATGTGGATAAAGGCAAGGAAGGCCGCGTGGTTGTCCATTGTTCGTCCAAGACCTCCATTGAAGCACTAATACATAGGTTCTCAACCTTAAGTCTTTCCCACACAGGCGCGATCTTCACGCGGTTTGCGGCCTGCGACCAGACGAAACGCATGCCCAGTCGGTAGCGGATTGCGGCCTAGGCCTCAGATTGGCTCATCGCCACTTTGAGAGTATATTTTTTTCTAAAATTGGGGGGCCCAATTTATTTTACTTACCATCTATCGCGCAACACGTGCATCTGAAAAGCTATTGCGATATTGCATTGCATTGGCTATGACGGTGAAATGTTATCAGAAACCGTTGTACATTCAACCTAAGTAGGTTGACAGTTACGAGATCGGTTTCTGCAGCCATAATAATTCTTTAATTAAATTTCTTAGTCCATCAAAATTATTCCTTGGGACCATGAAAAGCTCCATACATTTATCTGAGCTTTCTACCGCCTCCCCTCCACGCCCACGTTGAGAACCTATGCCCTAATACCCTAAGTGGACCTGCCCTATACAGGCTGATGATGACGACGATGGTGAAGCCCACTGACCTCTGCTGGGCAGAGCGGCGAGCGCGGCGATCAAGAGCGCCGCAGTGGCCGGCGCACACATCGCTTCTACATCCTCACGACCACTGCAACAAAACAATCCTGTTATTGGTCTGGGCGCAATGATAATGTATCGGTCTGGTTGTGGAAAGGAAGATAATTACGGACAGACGCGGCTAAGAAGGAAAAAATGTGACTAAACCTGCATGCCATAAAAAAATCTATGTAGAATCCGCCAATCCGCGTGACATAATGACATGACCTTCCTCGATGTAAAGGAATGTCTGTGCCCAAGCAGTGCCGAGGGCTAGCTTACAAGTTCAAAGTCGCTCAGTGAGCTATGGAGATAACTATGATTGATGTTTCTCTGATGGATATAATAAGAAAATAGTGAGTATTTAATGAGTATCCGCCTGAGAACCATTTTTCTTCTTCTTCTACGTCATGCAGGGTTCATCACGATGTTTTCCTTCACCGTTTTGAGATCACTCGGTAAACGTACGTAAGTTTTTCCGTCGAAAAAAAAACGAGAATAACTCATTGGTATATGTCTGCCCTGGCTTGGAATTGAACCTGGGACAGTCCATTGAGCCAACCACTGAGCCACCTAGCTCTCACAAACTGCGTTCATTTTCGAAAATTCAGCCCGTCGTCATTATACGACACAAATAAAGTTATGCTGATTAATAGGTAATAGTGTCAATACTTTATCTTCCGTAACTCGCAACAACGTAACTTGAAACACCGTACGTCGTATCTCCAGGACCGGAGGCGATGGAAATTGAAGGCTCTAGGGGGCAATACCGAGGACCGGTGGAATTAATCGCTTCCCTAGCTGTAGCGTCATGCGATTGCTGTATACTCGTAACAATTCAGAGAGATTAAGAGCTGGTAATGCACTTTCGATATAGATGAATTAGTTTTGTCCCAAAACCACCTTTACTTTAATTGTTTACAATATCCCAACTAGCACAGATACAATATATATAAGAAGTCATCTACTCACTATGAGTTCTTGAAGAATACTATAGTTTAGAGTTATAGCTTGCTTTAAAGCCGTAAAACTCTAATATGAGTACAAATTATGTTGCGTTCAGATTTATTTAGCTGTCTTATACGTATTGCCTCTAGGTTATCTATACAACTATAAGTGACATTGCCACATTTCAATGGAGCTTTGGAACTTTTAAAACCCCTACCTTTAAAACTACGTGACCATTGAAGCTGTACCTATCCTTTTGTTGGGGACTTATTACAGGTTTCATATTGCATAATCATAATCAGTAGGAGTTGCGAGAGTAGTAGAAAATGATAACAAAGATAATTCGCTTCGATTTCTTACTATTTTCTGAATTCTTAAATAAGCTGTTTTTTCTACTCGTTTGATGAACAAAACTTTATTTTAAGCCAATAATTTTAATAAAAAATGGAGTTATTTTTACATTTATTCGTTATCTTGTTCATCATACGGTTGATGGTGGGGCAGAATCTGGCATTGTCATTTAAAAAAAAATCAATTTAACATTATCCATTGTGACATGATATAAGTTGGATATCCTGCTGATTACATGTGATGCTTCCGCATCAGGTCAAGTCACTATGCTCTTACAATAAATATCATTGAAGTAAGAGGACACCCAATTTTGAATCTGTGCAAGTGACTAACTTCCCTTCAATAACTAGAAAAGAGTTTATGCTATTCAAACGGCTGAACAGACCTTTTAGAATCATAGCTAAGAACATTTTCGAATCACAATAAAAAATTAAATCATAATCCGTTCTCCCGTTTGGAACCTATACGATGCCATAGAGAGACACAGATACGCACGTTAAACTTATATCACCCCTCTTTTTTCGTCGCAATAAAGTCTCTTCGCTCTTCTTAAATATAATTAACTTTCTCATCAATCACCTTCTTTTATTACAGTATAGGTAACTTTTGATTGCCAATATCAATCACGTTAACGTACATTGTCTATCCCCCATAATAATGAGATCTTGACCTACATTACTTTATGTCTAGAACCTTCTTCCTAGAATCCGAGAAGAACCTTTTAATAAACAGTAGTTCCAACTATTTGCACTTGTCCGTAAGTTTTAATGAAGCACGGCACAGAGTTCCTTGTTGAATTAAAGATAAGCTCGTTAATTAATTGGTATCTAGTTTAGTTTTCAGAAGACCGGTGATTGGATAAGATTTATGTATCAAAATTATCATCAGCCCACTTTTATGTCTTCACTATTCAAACCTTCTTATTCAAGGAAGCTGGAGCCATGATCTACAACACTGGTCCCATGCCCTTAGCTTTTTAAAGCTTGTTAAAGGTCTCAAGCGATATTAAAGCTCTCAAGCTTTTTTAAAGTTCTTAGGCGCGTATTAATAAACGTAATTTAAAGTTACGCCACCGTTTAGGCCCCGTCCCTTTCTATCTTAACCTTTTTTAGCGAAGTGTGAAAGAGATAGCAACACGATTTAAGTCAAGTGAGGTTTAACTAGGCTTATGAATAATAGCACTAGAGTTTTTTTTTTTTTTTTTATGTATGTTCGCCAGGATTTCCTCCGATATGGTGATCGGAGACTTTGTATAGCGTACATTTTTTTTTTTTTTTTAACTTTGCTCTTTATTTATATATCAGTTGTACGTATTGTACAAATGACGACCGGTAGCCCTTATTTAATATATAAATATATAAAGATACACACATCAGTCTCACAGCATTAATGTCACAATTATACATTACTAATGGAATGCCCAATTTGATTTCTGTATTTTATACTTATTCTTTGTTGTTTACTTATTTCTCTATTAATGTAAATATATTCATTTATATTAACACATAATATACGAATACATTCTTTCCTTATTTCATCTACTTTATATTATTCCTACTATTATAGATATAATTTTGTCGCTTATAAATAACTTTTAGTGTCTATGCCTAATCCATACAATACTATACAAATTATTACTTATCTCTAATTTGTTTAAATGTATTTTGATATATTTTTCACAAATATACAGATACATTCATTACTTATCTTATTTAGTTCTATTCCTATATATTACGTCCTTAGCTATATTTATACAATACTGTATGAATTGCGATCCGTGATTTTTGCTGGACAACATTTCACAGAATGTTGTCTGGGCCACGGTAATGCCTATTCTCATCTCCAGATCGCATCTCCACCTGTCGTATTTAGGACAGTCTGTCAACAAATGCACAACGGATTCTTCCACATTTTGGTCGCATATACACCCTGGGCTAGATTTACACTTAAACCTATGTAAATACTGTGAGAACCCTCCGTGACCGGTCATCACCTGCACAAGTGTCGGCGTAATTTCTATTTTCTTTATTAATCGATATGCCGATATAGGATCCGGCAAAAACAATTTGGTGACCCCGGCTGTTTCTCCAGTGACATACCTCTTGCTCCATTCTTGCAGTGAGTCCTTTCTTATCTCTCGCTTGATGAAAGATATCGGGCAGCTGTCATAGTCCGGCGCGGTCTTGCTAAACAAAGCCGCTTGTTTTGCTAGCTCATCTGCTCTTTCGTTACCCGGCACTCCGACGTGCGCCTTTATCCAATATAATTTGACTACTCGATTTTGGTCCTTTATTTTAACCAAGTTCTGTCTGATTTCGAAGGCCAGTGGGTGGAAAGTGTCTTGCCTTTTCAGGAGCTCCAGTGCCGATCGCGAGTCGCTGAGGATGCTCACTGTTTTCTCTTTTAGCTTTAGTACAATTTCTGTAGCTTGATATAGCGCGTACATTTCAGCTTGGAAAACGGTGCAGAACGACCAGAGTTTCAGCTTCTTGCTCCTGACTTCTCTTCCCTCCTTCCAGTATGAGCATGCAGCCCCAACCTTCCCAGAGATTTTGCTGCCATCTGTGTATATCTGGCTGTCAGAGACCTGGTATTCGGCTACTGTCTCGGGCTGCATTTCCACCAAACATTGAAATTCAATGTCCATTTGCCTGGCGGGATGCATCGCTTCCATGAAGCACACGCGCTCTTCCAAAGGTCTGTCGGCTAGAGCCGGCAATGGTTTGCCCCTTTTAGCTTCGTACAGACGAGCCGCCTCCTGAATACGAAGATCGAGCGGAAGGAGGCCTGTGAGCACCAACGCAGCATTCAATGAAACTGTACGGTATGATTTGCAAATCTTTTGTGCAAATCCCCTCTGTATGGTGTTAAGCTGTTTTTGCACCATTATCTTTTCTGTGGCTGACACCCACACGCTAGAGGCGTAAATGATGACCGGCTCCACTACCGCATAGTATATCGTTCTGATAACCTCCGGGTTCAGTCCCCAGCCTATCTTCGCTGATCTAGATAATTGTTTATAAAGATTTGCCGCTTTTTGACAAACTCTCGTTACATGGCTATTAAATGTCAGTTTTTTATCAATCGTTAGTCCCAGCAGTTTGATTTCATCCACTATACATATATCTTCCCCACCCATGTGAACAATCGGGTTGTCAAATTTAAGCTTTTTCGTGATCACCATAGCATTGGTTTTATGAGGCGCGAATTTCAACTTATTTTTGACTCCCCAATCGTGCACATGTGCGAGGGTCTGATTTGCCTTTTCTTGTATTTTGGCGACTGAGTGCCCGGAGAATACCAGAACGACATCATCTGCGAATGCCTGACAGTACGCACCCATGGTGTCTATTTCATCAAGCAGTGGGTCCAGCAATATATTCCAAAATGTTGGGCCGCTAATGGAGCCTTGCACACATCCTTTCTCTGTAATTCTCTCGTTCTCTTTTCCAGCATAGCGCACCACGACCTTACGGTCTTCGAAGTAATCGTTAATCAGTCGCCGAAGGTTTTGTGGACATTTCTTTTTCACTATTTGACATTTAACCGCCGGCCACCATGCGCTGTCGAAAGCCCCCTCTATGTCGAGCGACACAACGACATTTATTTTCTTATTTTGTAAGTTTTCCCGTATGTGTTGCATCAAATCATAGAGGGCGTCTTCCGTGCTGCGCTGGGGAACGAATCCATATTGCCTAGGATTTGTTCTGGGTAAGAGATGCCACCTTATTCTCCGCACCATCATTTTCTCCAGAACTTTACCTAACACTGAGAGAAGGCCTATTGGTCGGTACGACTTGACGTTAGTGTAATCTGGTTTTCCCGGTTTCCTCAGAACAACAATTGCCGCTTTCTTCCATGGTGCAGGGAAGCAAGCCAGTTCCAAACATTTATTGGCAATTTGCAGAAAAACATGGAAGTCCGTATAAATTGCCCATCGACAGATATCCGCAGTAAAACCATCTAATCCAGGTGCCTTTTTAGAATTAAAACTGTTTATGGCGTATCTGAGCTCGGCTTCTGTAAAGGGTGGATCCTGTGTACCAGCAGGTAAATCGTTTCCACTATTGTTTGCCATTTCACGTGTACTTCGATGTTCATGGCCTTCATTTCTTACGTCATCTTCTGGAAAGAACGTGCTAGCTAGATGTTGTACTGAGTCTTTTGGGTTCAATACTGTTCCATCCTTCACTAGAAGCTGGTCCTCGTGTCGTTTTGATGTTCTCCCTATAACTCGATATATCCCGTCCCATAGGCTCTCTCGATCTTGCTTTGTGCAAAATTGTTTCCAGCTTTCTGTCTGTGCGTTTATAGCTTCGTTTTCGTATTTTGTCTTTGCTTCCAGGTACTCGTCCACTACGTGCTGGCGCCGCCGGGGGGCTGCGCATGCTATTCGTCTTCTCTTCGTGGTTACTTCTTTTTTCATTCTTTTCAGCTCTAGCGTCCACCAAGGTAAGTGTACTTTAGATTTTATTTTAACCATTGGTATACATTTATTACATACCTCTGTTATATTATTTATATATTTGTTTACTGTCTCTTCTAATTTCTCTTTTGTTTCTATTTTATTTACTTCCTCAGTTGTTAAAGATTTATCTTCTAATTTTTCTTTTAGCTCTTTCCTAAAAGTTGTCCAGTCTGCTTTCTTGGTATTATATATTCGAGTTGAACTTTTCATTCTTCCTTCAGTTGGTTTGTTTAACTCTATATCAAACATGATGGCATTGTGATCAGAACTAACTATAGATTTGTCTACCCTCCAGTTGTGAACGTTTGGCAGCATACCGCTCGAGCAGACTGTTATGTCTACGTTACTCTTAAAAGTTTTCCCGCCTCTTATTGTGTCAAAAGTCGGTTCTGTACCTTGGTTTAGGATTTGCATATCCATCTCATCTAGCGTACCTCTTAGTACTTCTCCTCTGATATTTTCTTTTTTGCTTCCCCACCAAGTACTCCAAGCATTTACATCTCCCCCCAGCAAAATATTTTTTAGTTTTAGGGTTTTAGTTATGTTTTTAATATCTTCAATGTATGGCTCGATTGGCAAGTGGTCCTCCAGGTACACCGATATCACTCCCACCCTCCACTTGTTGGTTTCTAAAACTGCCACCGCAATATTCTCCGTTATTAATTTTGAGTTTTCAACAACTCCTATTTCATCGTCAAATATTATTAGCGCAGATTTCACCGGTTTTGTCCTGTTCTTACCACATTGAACTACACGTGTACCAGAATGTTGTTTGAGTTCTCCTATGGCTCCCACATACGGCTCTTGAACCATAGCAAAGCTTATTTTTAGTCTTTGAGCTTCAATCAAAAGTTCCTGCGTTGCCAATTTCTTGTGCTGCAGATTGGCTTGTATGACCTTGTATGTTTTATGTTCCGGAGCAGTTAATTGAGCTGTGGCCAGGGTCACCTCATCGCTGTCGCTGCCTAAATCCACTTTAGCAGTATGCTACACTTGATCTAGCTATAGCGTCCCATTTCTTACGGATGGGACAGCTTCCGTCGAATGAATGATGGTCCGTTTTGTCATATTTTGCTGCCTGGCAATTGCGGCAAGTCGGCTCGTCACCCGCGAGGTAAGTGGGACATTCAGCGCGCAGGTGGGGTCCGGCGCAGTGACTGCACAGGTCAGCCGGCTCTTTGCAGAGCTTACGGCCATGTCCGTATCCCAAGCACCTCGTGCACTGCACCAGCGGTGACTGATCCTGCACACACACACGCTGTAAGTCGATGTGGATTTTTCCCGCTGTTGTCACCCTCTGCCATATTTTTGGCGATACCTGCAGTACCACGTGGTTTTCGTATGGGTTCCTCGCTCTGCGTCTGAATTTTACGGACACCCGAAAGTCCTCTTTTCCAATGTCTTCTAATAGATTCGTATTCTGTGACTTTAGTGAGGCTACGATGTCTTCATCTGTGTTATACGTTAACACATCTTTTATTATCACCAGAGGATCCTTATTTTTAGTTTCCTCGACGCGGAGTTTCGTGTCCGGTGTTTTAAGTTTTCCCATGATCTTGGTGATCTCTTCCTTATCTTTACAACTCACTATAACTTTTTGGTCTTTTGCTTTTCTTACTCTATCCACTCTTATACCACTACTTTTTGCTTCCACTGCTCCTCTTATCTTTTTTATTACTTCTTCGCTAGTATCTGTTTCATTTTCTGATGATACTATTATTGAGTGCGAAACTTGTGTCAGATTTTCAATTGGAGATCGCTGAGGTCCTGCCACTTTCTCAGCGTATGTAATTGTTGTCCTCATTGAAGAAGCAGCCGTCGTAATCGCATCTGTCGCTCCTTTTATTAAGCTTGCGTTCTCTCTTACATCACCCTTCAGCTCCGTAATCTTTTCACTTACTTTTCTTATTTCTGATAGGATGGGATCTAGCTCCGGTGTTAATTTCGCTTTGGGTGGCCCATGCTGTGAACTTGGCAACACGGCCGTGTTGTGAAGTACTTGTTTCATCAACCTTACTTCGCTCAATATTTCTTCTACGGGTGAACGTATATCTACGTCTTTGATTGTTGATGCAAGGGATTCGATCCTTTTAGTGCATTCTATCTCTTTCTGGAGCAAGTCCTCCCGCGCTACGGACATTGTCTTCTCTATTTGCAGCTGCATCTCCTGATTTGTTTCGTGCAGGTTCAATATTATTTGGTACATCCCTGTCAGACCATAGATAACCTGCTCCCGGATAGTTGTTTTTATGTTTCCGGACTGTTCCAGATTTGATTTGGCGTCCTGAAATAGTTTATTAGCCGATGCTTTAAGAGACTCTAAAGAACTGTTACCTTGTTTCGGTTGATTTTCGTCACCGGCTACAGAAGCAGCCTCGTCCATTGACTTTCTAGTTGCTTTGTCAAATAAAGCATTCTTTCGGGTTTTTAAGTCTATATTTGTCAGGCGATTTCCAGCCGTGGTCACCGTTTTGTCAGCCTTGTCCGCAATGGCTCCGATATGCGTTACATTTACCTGTTTCACGTTTTTAGAGGAAGACGACATTCTGAGTAATGTATATATATTCTTTGTATTTTATAAATTCCACAATAATATTCTGACTCAGTAAACTAGAAAATTCTAATATTAATCATAGAGTGAGTTTATAAGTTATTGTCTGTCGATTTGTAACGAAGGGTTCTCATCAAATATTTACCAGTAAATTTATACAAGTGAGTATTATACTTTTAAAAGCACAGAGTAGTCAAGTTATTATTGCATGTAGTTTAAGTAACAACAATTGTTATACACAAGTTAACAGTTATATAGTTATTATATTAATAATACTTAGTAAGTTAAGTTTTGAAACAATGTAATAAGTTTGTATGGCGTTTGGCCAGGATTTGTCCTACTCACAATATACTCAAGATAAAATTTAATTCCTTCTGTATACTACTTAGGACTCTTATATTCAGCTATACATCAATTAAAAGGTAGGTATATTATGACTTTAGGTTATGGTTAAATTCAGCGTATTGTATTCTAAATTGCACAATGCCTTAACAGCCTTAAATCTATGAAAACTGTCTTATTTTCCTACTCGAAGCAGCAGTCGACTGTCTATTATTTACAGGATCCAGTGGCAAAGTAAATTAGCTCGGGAAGCCACGGTTTCTCAAAACACGTGGCCACGTGGTTTTTGGTTTTATGGAAATATGACCAAAACGCGCAGTCAGAAATTTACAAAATTTCAGTAGGTTGTGTTCCTGACCGGTACACTTCGAATGCACATCAAAACACTAGGGGGCACCGGTGAAAAACAGGTGCCGCATGCAGATGAATGCCAAAAATTCCAAAGGTATGGTCACGTGGCTGCGGTTCCTCGGCTTCAGTACTTCAGCGGTTTGCTGCCGGTCACTTTCACTACATCCAACGAATTACTCTTACTATTGCGCACAATTTGATATATGTTTCGATGCAATATCACTACTTTTGCTATTTATTACGATTTTTTAAAGCAGAGCGAATTAATTAGGTGTTTCCACGGCGGCGGCTCGCGCCAATCCTTAGCACTAGAGTTTAGTCATTGTACGCATTCTGCAACAACTAGAATTTGTCACCAGCTAACCTAATTTGACAGACAATGACATGGCTGGCAGGGACTGGATGCAGAGGGCCGATAGTAGGGTTGAGTGGCGCGCTTTGGGAGAGGCCTACGTCCAGCAGTGGACTGATACGGGCTGATGATGATGATGAATAATAAAGTTTATTAAGTAAGAAATTAAACTACTTATACAAGTTACAACAGCATAGATGGTTACTTATAAATATATATTTATTGCACATATCATCTGGCCCTAATCCTGTGTCTTATATTGTTGTTTCATGTAGTCTGGGGTTTATGTGTCTGTTCTTCAAAGAGTTAACTCAGTCTAAGAAACCCGAGCTAATTAGGACGAGTCTTCAAGGGGTATACTGGCGAAGTAGGTGCCTTGCCACATTATTTAGTTTCACAAACAGAAACGAGGACGAAACTGTCGTAAAACATTCAACAACAAACACTTGTTCTAGAAAGCTGGTTTTAGATTTACAATGAGTTGAGACTAAGTTCTTCTAGGTGATTAGATGTGGAAGTTTGGTCAGATTTGCGATAGTCGTTAGAAAGTTTACATTACCCGTCTAGGTATGAATTTTATTGGCATTAAACTATAACTGACGAATGGACTAGTTTGTAAGAGCAATTAAAATAGTTCCTAAGTCATCAGCAGATGTCGCTAAAGCGCTGACTGATGTAGCCGATTGAAGCTATCAAGTACCTAAAAATTACAAACTGTGACGCAAGAAATGACTAAATTAGACGCATGCATGACGTCAGACCTATCGTCGTGAAATGTATGAGGTGCCAGGTTATAAACGACACGAAAACAAGAAGAATCAAAATGAGTTAAAGTCAAAACTATATAGTCTAAATCAAGATAGGTGAAATGCATAAAGACATGGGCAAACAATGTAAAGTGAGATCGAGTTATCCCACGCTGGTCTCAAGCCGGATTTATAGTTCACTGCCTAACATGTATGTGTATATTTATATGTACGTATGTATGTATTCATTTTTGTATGTATGTATGTATGTATGTATGTATGTATGTATGTATGTATGTATGTATGTATGTATGTATGTATGTATGTATGTATGTATGTATGTATGTATTCTGTGTATGTATAAGTATATGTATTTTTTTCATTAATTAACTCGCCACATCTTCTTAAATATAACGTGGTAATCTGTTATTGGCCATACTATTTAGCATGTATCATTACATTATATATTAATTTTGTATCGCTGTTACCCTTGTACCAATAAAATAAAAATAAAACAAAATAACCCACGTCTCAATTAGTATAATTCTGGAAATAAATTTACGAAGAATCTTAAAAAAACAGTCGAAAACATAAAAGAGTATCATTAAGGTTGAGATTTCCTCAGAAACTACTGGACCGATTATATTTTTTTTTTAACTTATATAGTGTTCGAGTACAATTGTAAAGAATTTTTAAAAAATCTGTCAATAACTTTTTGTAAAAATCTCAACCCTAAATACTACCTACATTATTTTTATTGTCACGTATGATGCCGTTGGTCGCGGCATCATACGTGACCATTAACCCGGCCCCTGGGAAAATAGAGTCTCCTTCTCTATTTTTCACTTGGGTAATTCCTGTTCGGCGCGTCCTAGTTCGCGGGGGTGGGCACCGCTCGCCTTAGTAGGCCGAGGTGAGAAGGTGGCAGAGTTCGGCAGGGACCCAGTTCCGCGGGGTATAACGTGGAGCCCGTGCCCAGGGTTACGGGTGAAGCCCTCAGCGTGGTAACGACGGCGGAGACGAAACTCGTCGGTACGGCGGCGTCACGGCAGAAGAGGCAGGCCGAGCTATATAGGCTGGAAACTATAGCCTAACACTGGGTAGCAGCGGTGTTAGTAAAAAGAGAGGCCGAAAACGAATGACGTTGCCTGGGCTCAATTTTAAAAAATATCTGCAAGCGGAGTTAAAGGATGACGGTACGGTTGCAGTACTGCAATGACGGAAGGCAACGGGATACCACCGTCATTAATGGTCCCTTGTCAGATCAGCTCTGACCGTAAATAATATGGAAAGTCAAACAAAAGCCGCGGCCCCGAGTCTCCGGCGTTCCTTCAATGGAACAGGGGTGCTAAGAATCCCCGGAGGGGAACATAATCGTAGGTTAAGATTGGGAACATGGAATGTTCGAAGCCTTAAACAGCACGGAAAGTTGTCGAATGTGATTATGGAGATGGAGCGCTTGAGCATCGATGTCCTTGGAATTAGCGAGACGAAATGGCCTGGGAAAGACAAATATACTACCGTAGAAGATAAAGTACTATACCGTTGCGGCTCAGACGATGCAACTGAAAACTACGGTGTGGCAATACTACTCAGCCGTGACACAGCCAGACATGTAAAAACCTTTATTCCATTGTCGAATAGAGCCATGATGATTAAACTGAACGCAAAACCCATGGACATAAATCTTATTCAAGTGTATGCCCCGACTGCTGATAAGCCACAGGATGAGATTGCCGCGTTTTATGGTGATGTGGAGATGCTGATGCAACATACGGCAAGACATGAAATTAATATTATCATGGGAGACCTGAATGCAAAGGTGGGTTCGAGTGAAGTACCCGGAGTTACAGGCGCGTACGGCTTGGGGCAAAGGAATGAGAGAGGTGACACATTGATAGAATTTTGTCAAGAGAATGAACTTATCATCACGAATACCCTCTTCAAGCTACCCCCAAGACGCCTTTATACGTGGACATCGCCTCAACACACACCAGACCACATTATACGCAATCAAATCGACTATGTGTTGGTCAACAAACGATATAGGAACTGCGTAAAAAGCGCAAAGACATATCCGGGGGCAGATGTAAACTCTGACCATAACCCCGTGGTGGTAGAGATTGATTGCAGACTTAAGCGCCTGAAGAAGAAGATGGTAACCAGGACTGATATGCGAAAGCTGTTAATTCCCAACGTTAGAGCACAAGCATCAAACGAAATTAATTCATGGGCAAAGAGTATAATTGACAATGATACAATTTCCTTACAAGAAACCTGGTCTGATCTAAAGAACAAGGTCGCAAGCATTAACGCAAACGTCTTAAAAGCCACCGAAACACAGAAAAAGAAAATTTGGATGACTGACGATATTTTGGTGCTTATGCAGAGGCGACAATTATGTAAAAACAATACTTTGCAGTATAACATCTTAGATGGGAAAATAAGGAGCGAAATCCGTCGTGCGAGGCACAGTTTCTTCGAGAAGAAATGTGAAGAAATTGAAAACCTGCAGAAGAAACACGATAGTTTTAATCTTCACAAGAAAATTAAAGAAATGACAGGAAAAGTTAGTAAAAACAACTGCAACGTATTGATTGATGGTAATGGCGGAATGCTTGTGGATACTGACAGCAAAAAGCGAATCTGGAAACAGTACGTTGAGAATATGTTTGCTGACGCATCTCGACCTACTAGTTGCTTCGCATCAGATGATAATGGCTGTGAAATACTTGTATCAGAAGTACTATACGCACTTAAGAAGGCCAAAAGTGGAAAAGCACCAGGTCCTGATAACATAAACATGGAGTTATTGAAACTCATTGAGGAAGACTATGCTACCTCACTTGTCAAGCTCTTCAATCTAATCTACAACCTGGGCGAGTTACCACACGACTGGCTGAAGTCCACATTCATCACGCTACCCAAAAAGCTTAACGCAAAGCGGTGCGAGGAACATCGAACTATAAGTCTCATGAGTCACGCACTGAAACTTTTCCTTATGATTATTCACGAGCGAATACGGGTGAGGTGTGATGAACAGTTGGGAGATAGTCAATTCGGTTTCAGAGCAGGTGTTGGGACTCGGGAAGCCTTGTTCGCATTACAGATTTTGGTACAAAAATGCAGAGATCAGCAGGAAAACGTCATTCTATGTTTTATAGACTACGAGAAAGCATTCGACCGTGTGCAACATGAGATTCTAATGACACGATTATATGACATTGGATTGGACGGCAAAGATCTGCGTATTATACATAACCTGTATTGGCACCAACGGGCCTCTATACGAGTTGATGGGGATGAAACTGAAGAAGTCGAAATATGTCGAGGCGTGCGCCAAGGATGCATTCTCTCACCGACTCTGTTTAATATATATTCGGAGGCTATACTCGCAGAGGCCCTGGAAGGACTGGAGTGCGGTATCAAGATAAACGGAAGGCTGATACATAATCTGAGGTACGCCGATGACACCGTTCTTATAGCTTCAAATGAGCAAGATATGCAAATAATGTTAGACAGAGTCAATGAGTGCAGCGTGAGACAGGGACTGCGAATGAATGCGTCCAAGACTAAGTTCATGATAATATCAAAGAAGAATAACATCAACCCAAGGCTTTCGGTGGCCGGTGTGTATCTTGACAGGGTGCAACGCTACAAATACTTGGGCACATGGGTTTCTGAGACGTGGGATTGTGATACTGAAATCAAGACACGGATAGAAATTGCCCGCTCAGCATTCATAAATATGAAAAAGATCCTTTGCTCCCGTAGCGTTAACCTGAAACTCCGCTCAAGACTCCTTCAGTGCTACATTTGGCCGATGGTCACATATGGATGTGAAGCATGGACTCTTAAAGAGGAAACCTGCAAAAGACTAGCGGCATTTGAAATGTGGTGCTACCGGCGCATGCTCAAAATTCGATGGATCGACAAAGTCACGAATATTCGAGTATTGGAGCGGATGGGCAAGTCTCGTGAATTATTGCTAGACATCAAAAAGAGAAAAGTTGGGTATCTAGGACACATATTCCGGAACGATAGATACCAACTTCTCCAACTGATTATGATGGGCAAAATAGCGGGCAAACGGGGCCCTGGACGTCGGAAAAAATCTTGGCTCCGTAATATTCGTGACTGGACGGGCATCGCGAGCGCTGAACAGCTGTTCCGGCTCGCTCAAGACAGGGACAAGTACGCGGAGCTGACAGCCAACCTCCGCTAGCGGAGAGGCACTTAAAGAAGAAGAAGATTATTTTTATCCGTGTTAGACTGTATCTTTGAATTTGTGAGAAAATCTGTCATTCATTAGGTACGTTACAATCAAAAGCAATTCGGTTTGTTATTCAGTCGAAAGAAGCGTACTAGGCAGAACTAGGTCAATCAGGCAATTCAGGCATTGAATTGGGCGTAGCACCTAGCTCCATCCCAGGAGTCGACCGTGTCCGTGGCTAATAGGATTAGAGCTAGAGGTGAATATTGGTGCTAACCTGGTAATTGAAGTTCCCGACCAATAAATTGCAGCTGAGGATAGAACGCGTGAAAATTGAGGCCTCCTATTGGTCGAAAAGATTTTGAATGACTTAGATATCTTATAGTTGAGCATACCTTATGTCCATTTAATATAATTTTATGTGACGTGTATTTATTTAATATACGGTCGAAGACAGAGGTGTAGGTACAGAAGAGTTTTTAAGGTTGAGATTTTCTCAAAAACTACTTGCCCTATTGCAATAATCATTTCACTGTTAGATAGAAAAAAGTTAAAACTATGTACTGTGAAAGAAGTATTAAAATCGATTCAGTAGTTCTTGAGAAAATCTCAACCTTATTGATACTCCCTGTATACTTATCTCTGTCTTCGTGTGTACATAAAATAATTTTAGAACGGCAGACTTGTTAAGTAACTTTTAGTGACGGAAACCCATTTCCATAGTCCATTGCTCGTTTACTGTGCCAAGAATGATGATGATGAATCCCAGCAATGGACTTCAAAATGGGAATCGTTTTCTTATCATTGCAGTTACATAATTAGACCGCCGCCGGTCTGGAACTGAAAATCGAATGCCTTGAATTACGATATTTCGAAAACTCGCAAGATTCAGTTACGAATTACTGTGCCTCGAAATCAAGCAACCCCAGATATCGTCAATACGAAATCTTGTTGCCACCAAATTATCGACTGCACCCGCCACCATAGAATATTAAATGGACTGCCGCCACGAAACAATCGGATTGGACGCAGCGCCAATCTAATATTAGCTTTGCTAAACCCACGAAGGAAAGAATATCGCCAGATCGCCACCCTCCATGAAGTGAGCTTTAAATATATTTTGTATGGGGTCTCCGCCTTGACTGTCACTTTCACTCTCATACGTCAGAAAGAGACATACACATTGTTTCATATGTTCGAATTCTATTGAAAATTCGAAAAAAGAACAAACAAAGTGGCTCAGAGTCAAGACTCTTTCAATAATTAGGGCTGTTTCGACTAGAATAATGGGTATATGACGAAAAGTGCGAGGGATTGAATGTGAAGATGGATCCTGTATGGCTGTATGATTTTAATGTGTGCATTAGGTTATTATTAGTATTAAAATTTATATTGTATTTAATTAGTTTTTATGTCTATTATTTTGTAAGGTACTGTTATTTTCAGGATATTGTATTAAGTAGGTTATAATATTATTGTTAATAAAAATTCAATAACCCCTAATAGGTTATAATTCATTTATTTATTAGTAAGTACATATCATATGTCGCAAATATAAATCTAAACTAACAATCTACAAATGTAAAAAAAAATGTGTGGCGGAGACGCTGCAAGAGCGGTCAGTGCGAAGTAGAAATATAGCTTACTGTATATGAGGTTTCCTTGCTTCATGTCAAAATTTTTTTTTACTGAGTTTGATCGAAACTAAACTAAAACTTCATAGATCTAATGTAATTTCCTATGGAGTCTGCTAACGTTCATTGTAAGTCCTTATAGAAAAATAAAGAAACGTTTGCGTTTTACATTTGAGTCACGAATGTTTAGGACTATTCCCTGGGATTACAGCCATAAAACGAGAAAGCTCGAGAAAGAAACCCGTTTTAATAAAAACGAGACTACCTCCCTTTAATATTTTATGATTCCCGGCTGAAAATATTAATTACCTACTAGCAGGTAGGTGGTGCGTGCTTCGTTATGTATGCACTGTCATGCAGATATATTGATATTGATAACTACAGATGAACAGAATGGAATGTCGATATTGCTGTCTGAAGTATAATTGAAAGGTAGGAATGTCTTCAATTAGCGACAAGCTCGTCTGATGGTTTACCTATTGTGATACTAACTGTATTAGCATATTTCTTTTGTGTAATTCCTTTTACTTTGCAATAAAGAATATTTATCTTTATCTTATCTTTATCTATATAGGTACGACTACTTTTTTTGTAACATTTGTGTTTGTATCTAACATGTAGAACGACCATTAAATAGAGGGTTATCAATCCAACAAGTCTTTTAATATAGATAAGTGTGCCCGTTGTACAAATTCTATTTTAAAGTGTATTTGTATTATTTTATGTACAATAAAGTGTTAAATAAATAATAAATAAGTATTAGATAGTTTGCAGAAAAATTTCGAAGTTCAATCTTGGCGAGCGAGCGGCCAAACGAGGCTAGGTTTAAAATACTGTTTAGGTATCATTTTAATATTACAGTATTTTAAACAAGAGCTGGTTGGTTACCTATTTGGGTACCAATTGAGCGCCTCGCCAAAAAATAAACATTTTTTCTCCAAACTTTTGTAGTTGAAATTGTAATTTAATTGAATTAAACCAACTGGAAACAAAACAAATTTAAAGTAACATGTTCAAACAGCAGACACTTTGCAGCAGTCTTCACAAACAGATAAATATTTAGTCAAGGCAAATAACATTCTGAGAATGATCGTAGTTTGGGGGCTCCTCCATTTACCCCCATCCCCCATTTACCCCCATTAGGCATTCAACACTACGTTTACGAAAGTGGGGTGAAATTACAAATTCAATCCTGCCTAATATACATGTAAATGCCAATATTTAGCGTGCCGTGACTCTCAGTATAAATTGGAAGGTATAATTTATGGCCCTAGCGAGCGGTGCGAATCCTAATTGAAAAGTACCGACGTAGTCAAAAAATTACGCTGACGTAGAGTCGAAAGCCTCTACATACAAATACTTCATTTATTCAACCTTAGGAGCTCTAGGGAACACTTGGTTATGTCATACATAATGTAATAATTTACAATAATATAAGGTACAGAATACAAACTAGGTTACGGCTGGATGTACGAACAGAGAAACGGCAAAGAACCGACCCACGGGATATGAACTAATTGCGGCTGTAAAGAGGCCTTGTCAATGTTTTACAATTTAGAGCAAGTTTTTAATGGATTCACAATAATATAATTAATTGCACTGAATGTCAAAGTAAATTTCTGTAAAAATAAATGAATTTAATGAATGAAATGCGTTGTTGTTATCGCACCTGTCATGTTTTTCTGAATAGAGCCTTATCAAAGTCACACTTTCTGCCATTCACAACTTTCCAACACCAATTTACGTACAAGGAACCAGAATCCCTCCAATATTTTATTCAAATCGTAATTCTGGGACATAAAACTCGTTTTGTACCGCACTTCTGGTAAGCCCAAGTGAGGCATTGTGCCTACTTAATCCCGTTACTTCGTGTGCATAATGAAGGCTTATCTTCAGAGTTTCACGTGAGGTTTTTTGCCAGATACTTTTAAACCGCGCACCATTACAATGTGTCACTGTAGAAAGTTCACCTGCTAGCGAGTACAAATAAAGTTAGGTATACCGAAACCCAAATCATGTGTCTTATTTTGTAAACAAAAACTACCATTTTATAATATAATCCCCTACTAACATTTTAAGCTGTTCTGTGATTATTTCACAGTTTTTTTCACATTATTAGATCGGATCACTTTATTTTCACAACGATGAACAGGTTCGATCAATCAGTTACTTCTGTGTTACATCACAACAGGTAATTGGACGATCATATTTATTTACAAAATAAGACACTTGATTTGATTTTGACCTTTTTACATCTTAATATTTTCTTAGTACCTAGGTATTATGTTCAAAGTTTTAATAGATATAATCAAAGGGGACTGTACCCTAACCACTCCCCCTGGGCTGGGCCTAGGTAAACTATGATAATATAGGTATCTCATTGTTAACCATTCAAGTGGAAGAAGTCACAACTCGACTTGCGAGAAGGATGATATAAAAATGCAGAAAATGGTAATACCATCATAAAAAATTGTTCGGTGGATTACATAAAGTATCTCTAAGGAGCATGAATATAAGAAAGAAGCCTTATAAAGTATAGTTTTAAATTTTAAGTAAACTCTTGGTTAAGTTCATCTTGAAAGTGTAAATTGAACGTTGGCAAAGTTGGTGGATTGTAAAGCAAGCAAGTTGTGGTAAAGTTGCAATTTTATTACCATGTCAGTGGGTAGTATGAAGCGGTAAGTGTTCGGAACTTTGCTGGAAATATGGTAATTAAACTGAGTAAGCAAATATACAGGATGCCTTGTATCATGACCAGTACCATAACAGCCAAGCCAAGTAGATAGATAGATAAAACATGTAGCGCCTTCTTGCACTGTCTACTCCGCGGAGACTTCGCGCCACGCGTCGTGTCGAAGACGTCACAGTGTAAAACAAGTGCCGACTGTTTTTCTCTCTTGTCATTGTCAAAATCTCTAAGCAATACATACGAGTTGATAAAAATATTATTGTGGTGTTAATGATCATTCTCTAACCCGTTCTCTAACACCACAAACATTTATTCGTTTCTGCAACACACTACAATACATACACAACAGAAGGTACAGACAATGGAGAACAGATAGGTACAGTGTGCGAGGCGTAAGCTCAGGTTTACATTTGTGTGAGTGATAGCGGTACAAGAGGTGTATTTTGTTGCGTTTGTATTGGACGCGTCGCGCCTCAGGCCGAATATCACTCTACACTATCTGTGTGCACTCACACAAATGGAAACCTGAGCTTACGCCTCGCGCACTGTACATATACTAAGGAAGGTAACATAAAGTATTTTAGGTACATATTGTCTGTGTGTCGCAGTAATGATTGGACGCTGACTCAGCATATTGATGCACGCGCGCACGCACGGGGCGGCGCGCGCGCAGCGCTGGTATTCTGTCAGTGCCTCAGTGACGTCACAGTCACTCCGTCGCGGCGACTGTTTGTGCCCTAGGCACTTTGCAACAAAACCATGAGTGCATATAAAACTTGTTTGTGTGTATTTGAGTAACAAAACAAAGACATGTATTTTAGGGTTTTAGTGTGCAAGTAAGTGGCATTCAATAGGCTAGTTGACCTAGATTTTTTTAGGTCTTAAATAGTTAATAATCGTCTATTCCACCGTACAAAAATCACAGAATTTTTGAGAACTTTAAAACACCATAAACTCTAATTTAAAATGATCGATTTGATCGAATTTGGAGTGTTCCAAACTCTATTCGATTTCGATTCAGATTTTTTTAAACAAGCTCTCGGATTTATAATATCGATCTATCTAGCGATGTTTGTCCAATCGTGTATCGGTATTCATCAGTCACTAAATATACACCCCAAGATTGCTATAAATATTTTTAGACGTTTAATTTTACTAATGCCGTAGCCTTCATAGAAAAAACTGAAAGTCCACACACCCCAAAAAATGATGAGTTGATTGCCTGTTTGAATTTTCTAGGGTTTGTTTTAGTTTTTGTTTTCGAGTGGATTTTCAAATGAAGAGGTTAATTTGCAAAAACGAAAAATAACAGATAATGCACACATAGGTAAAAAGAATGACACATACGCAGAATGAAAGGCATAAATAAATACACGCCTACCTATACCGCAGCTCAAATCAAATGTTTTATTTTGGAAACAAATATCATCGTTTAATTACCTGTTGTGATGTAACACTGAAGGAACTGATTGATCGAACCTGTTCAACATTGTGAAAATAAAGTGACCCGATCTAATAATGTGAAAATAACTAGTTTTGTTTACAAAATAAGACACTTGATTTGGGCTATTTCCTAAAAGTCCTAGCCTAGAATAAAACTTGAATAGTTACATAGATAGTGATTTCGTCATAGTTGGTTTACGTTACATACCTACGAGTACACCCTATATTTGCCCTGATGAAACTGTTATTAAAGTTGGTGAAATTTTATTTTATGTGACGCCATATCCTTTTATGTGAAAGCTGCCAGGCGAGATATGGAGCGAGTATAATTAAGTTCCCTAAACATTATAAAGTTTTTACTGCTGGTTAGCTAACAAAAACTAAGTACACTCGACAGGTCATGATAGCGCATGGTGGTTCACAGTATTAAAATAAATGTTAAAAATTGTTTGTTTCGGACAAGGTCCATATATGTTAGTTAAGTACGGTGGAACACAGAGAAAGGTGTACAGGAGAGATTTTTAGATTGCAATTTTTTCAAAAAACTTCTAGAGCTATTGCAAGAATTATTTCACTGTGGGATAGATAAAAGTTAAAACTATATAACTGTAAAATAAATTTTTAATTCGGTCCATTAGTTATTGAGAAAATCTCTGTCTTCGACTGTACAATAAAATGACTTACAGGCTAATGTTAGTGGGTACTGAAAATTAACTTATCTTAGGCCCTCATAAACCGCTCTCAACTCAGAGATCGATCTTGATAGTGATCATAAGATGGAATTCCTATTCATTAAACGGAACGTAAGTGTACGTTTAGGAATCGGGTATCACGTGAGTAATGCCGTATTAATAAACAAAACTCAGCAATAAAGAACACTCTCAAGTTCACACTTGAGATCGTATTTGAGGACTGCGTGTGTTTTATCAAGATTGGTATATTAATTAACGACGTACCTACTTGAGATGCTAAATACGTCTTGAGTTGAGAGCGGTCTTGTGACCAGTCTATTAATATGGGCCTTAGTTACATTGTAACGGATCATATTAATTACCTTTTACGTCGTCGCAAAAATGTCGACTTTTGGACATAATTATTAAAACTCAGAATTTGTTTTATACATTATGATGGCTCTGCGAGCAAATTTAAACATGATGAAAAATTTCTTGCCGTGGGCAGGACTTGAACCTGTGTCACGGAATGACAAGATCGCAGGTTCAAGTCTTGCTCGCAGCAAGAAAAAAAATTCTCATCATGTTTAGGTTTTAAAACTCTACGAAAGTACGAAAATACGCCAAAAAGCGGAGAAAATGTGCGCAAAAGACGAAAAAAAAATCTTCCGAAAAATCTCCAGCCATGTGTTATGCTACCTAACGAGGTTACTGGTCGTAAATTGTAGTTTGCTCGTCGTCGTCGCCCGGTTACAGAATATAAAGTACACTTTATTCACTGAACGCACCGCTGTAGTGGGGAAAATAGGAAATTGCAGTCAGTGTAATATGCCGGGATAAAAGAGTAATAATGCGGGAAATAAAAGTCAGCGTAGCACTTATGCACGGCTGGGCTGCCATCTGTTGACGTATGTTTTAGGCAGTTGACTCACCGCCGGCGATGAGCGAGTAGCGAGTAGAGCTATCAACTATAAAACGAGCGGGCGAGCAGCGAGTGGCGAATAAAGTTTTGTAGCTCGGCTATAGGCCGCCGGCGAGTAAGCGAGTAATCTTGAGCTATTACAATAGATAGTACATTCCGTGTAAACAAAAGAGACGCGGCGATACTCGCTCGGCGACATAATATTTATAGTTCATCGCTGAGCGATCGCGTTGGGATGTACTCGCTCGGCGACTCGTGGGACAACTGCTAAAGCAGCTGGAAAAAAAGCTACAAAAGAGTGGGTGACAAAATTTACTGTAGATTCGTAAGCGTAGGTATTTAATGTATGCTTTAAAAACTACAAAAGAGTGTGTAATAAGATTTGCTATACCTTTTTTTTACTGGTCTGGATTGAAGTTTTTGTTTACCTTACTGGCTTCCACAATGCGAAATGCATTGTGAGTTTCTTCTATTCTTTGACAAATAATTCTAGGTGTTGGTGGCACTTCACTTAACTATTCGTATTTGCGTACTTGTCATAATTGCCATGTGTGGGTTGGTATGCTTGACAAAATATTCGTTTTGTTTGTACGTATGTCAAGTATTTGACAAATACGACAAACATCCAATAGCGAATACGAATAGCCAAATGAAGTGCCACCATTACAGTATTGTTACAGTATTGATTTCTTACAATTGATGGTACTTTTTATAAATATATCATTTATTCTAGTTTTGTTTTCTTCCTGTATATTCTAGACCAGGTTTAAATAGGACACAATTCTAAATAAAGGAAGAGGAGCATAAGATATATTTTCGCATTTGGAAAATGTAACAATCGTTCTTGCAACTTTGTAACTGAATTACCGCTACAATAAGCTCTATCTTCAGACCCTTTCCTCAAAATTGCTACCTTTATAAGCAGATTGACCCCAAATGTCCTAATTTGAAAACGATATTACGATCTTGCGACGTTACCAAAACCCGACAAGGTAAGGCGATTATAATAATAGTATTTATTTGCGTGCTCAGAAACAAGAATATGCCGCACTGATGTTCTCTGAATACTAACGTCCTCATAATCGTCTTCGTGTAATACGAATGCTGTGGATCCTGTCTGCACGTGTTTCATGAAATATTGTTGAAGCAAGTGGCACACACGTGCGGGATATACGAAAAAGAAAATCGCATTAACGTACGGGCGACAGTATATCCTGCGGGGTTTATGACATGCAACGAATATTATGTGCAGTATGCAGGCAAAACTTCGTGATTGTTTCTAGTCTGCATACATACACTAGATCACGTCTATTTCCCCTGGGAGTACATAGAGATTAAATGGCACACCACCTTTGTTTCTTTCGGGTTCATAAATCTCTTCATGCACGCTCATCGCTTCCCAATTTTCGATAGCAGCTATTTATTCGGGAACTATTTGGAAATGTCAAAGAATCGCTTACCTTGTTTATAATTAAAAACTTGAATGATTACACAAAAATGTAGATAATTTTAATTAGAAAAAACGGGAATTACCGTTTTAAATATTTATTATTGATGTCTCTGTGTTTCGACAGCATTGCAGCCATCATGGTCACGAGTAGACTGAAGTGGGTGAGTGTCGTTTAATATGTATACAAACCATGTAAGTTTAAAAGTGATGTAGAAAATACTTTATTTTTCAAACCCCAGGAATGTACGGGGTAATATTTTCAGCAATTTTTATACATAATAGTCCACGGGGTACAATAACAACGCTGTTTACAGATAAAAACAAATATATATTGTAATCCTGGTCGCGGCACCACTTTGTAACAGCCACGAGCGAATCCACGACAAGCTCTTGTACACAATAATTGTTATTATCTAGACACGTAGTGCGCAGCCGATATCGACGTGATCGTAAGCGAATTTCCCTACGTGCTCTGAAATTATAGTAGTACCTATCTAACAAGTGCTTTTACAATCCTGTTAGGAGGATAAAAGGGAACAAGAACACTGAATTTTATTATTTTACTAGCTTTTCTGGACTGAAACTAGTATACAATGAAATCTAAATAATAGTGGAACAGTGTACCTACCTAATAACTACAAATTACATATTGTATTGAGGACCTCTACTAGGCGTTCTAACATAAAAATAAGGCAGGGAATAAGATAATTCATCAAAACCAGCTTATTCAGAAACCCTTTAATTTTTTTACACCAATAATGACAGGAAAAATAAAAATGATGGTCATGAATATGACGGTAATACACCTGAGTGTCATGAAAATATAACTTATGGCATAAACCTATCCGGCATTCTGATGGACGATAAGAACAAAGATTGCTAAAAGATTAAGTTCACACCTAGAGCCAGCAGCGTAGTGTCGTGTTAGCATTTTATGCTGTCAGCAAGCTTCCGTATAGCGACGTAAACTGTTGCCGCCGAGCCGAGCTGCCAAGAAAAGGTAGTGCTACTGTAAAATTTCTTACTGATATAATACCTATAGTTAAAAAAAAATTGTTAGTATGTACATTGTACCTACATATTATGTAATTCCTTTTTTTACTGTAGTTTTCCTTGTTGATTTTTTGGTATCATATGATATAATTATAAACAATGCTAGAAATCAACAAGAAATCACATAGGTATTATGGGAATATGTATTTATTTATGAATATGATATACATGTAATGGTATGAAATTCACAGTGCTTTAGTTTTAGTACTGCAATGCTGTGAAGTATAATTTGAAATAAATATTCGTAAGATAAGTTGACCGTCTTTTTGATAGTTGACTTTCTTCTAATCTCAAAGGCTATCATATAACTTGAGAAATTTACGCTTCTTCAAATAATATAATTAAATATATATATATATATATATATTTATTTAAAGACTGCAGTGATTCCACGAAGATTTTGTAGATTAGCACAAAAACATAGCGAGATCTTCAGGTTTCTGTTTTAGAACCAGTTTCCAACCAAAAGTTACAAATAATTTTTATTAACTCTAGGATTCTGTAATGGGTTGAGTTTTTTTCTCTAAAATAATCCTTTCAACCTTTGTGTTTTATTATAACGCTTATTTAATAAAGTTCTTCAGAGCGATTATTTTTGTAAATGCTTCCTCGTAAAAATGGGGTTATTTAGTAAGTGTAAGTTCATTTTATTTACAAGAATAAATTTCATTGCGCGCCGATGGGATCCTGAGACTTAGGTATTCACTGTTCAGAAGTTCAAAGAAACCGCCACGCCCCAAGGGATATTAAACTGGGAGAGATTTAGCTTTTTATAAACATAAAATTGAAAAGGCTGGCTATTGAGCAATCCTGAAAAGTTGTGGAACGCCCCTGGGGATGATTAGGTCGTGGTACATTGAATAAATAAAATATCTGTGCGAGATAGTCTTAAGGGCCTTCCTTGAGCCAACTAGCGCCGCCAATCTTGAAAAAATAATATCTTCCAATTTAATCAATTTTATTAAAAAGCTATTTATAAAATGTTTATTAGGATGAATACTATTTTTCAATATACAATACATAGCATAATTGCGACAAGCTAAGTTGTAGTTCACAAGTGTGCTAAAAACGGCCGTTTTTCGCAATTATGCAAACTACAACTTACCGAAATTGAATCACGTTATAAATAAACATTTAAAAAATAAAGAGTTTACATTACACCACTTTGCAAGGAAAAGCTGCAAACGCTGAGGAGGAAAGGTGGCAAGAAATTTTCAGCAACTTTATTAACCTTTTGAACACCAAAGATGGCCGTAGCTGACTACGCCAAATCGTGACATGAACGCCATGTCGGGATATCACGACAAGTTATCACGTCAAATTATTCTAAAATGTCATGTGTCGTAGCGCGTTGAGGGTGCATTACTTTCTAATATGACGTGGCGTTCAAAAGCTTAAAGAGTCAAGTATTTCTTGACAAAGTCTTAACCCTATTGAGCCTTATATACTTTTTCTGCTTTCGACTGTACACACGAAGACAGAGATAAGTACACAGGGGTTCTCTTGAAAATGGCGGGAAACGACGGTTGCAAAATTATTTGATAATTTTTGTTTTATTGTCTACAGTGGTTATTTTGAGATTAATATCACGTTAAATTAATCAGAAAATGTTCGCGAGTGACAGTATGGTGAATTTGTTGGATAATTTGAGCAAGATTTGGGGTTTCAAGCTTTTATCAAGAGTTCCCGCTAAAAACTCGGGAGTGAACGTGACTGTCGAGCTGCTTCGTCCAGACGTCATCACACGCTACGGCGTCTCCTCTGGATGAAGACATGAAAACGCGGCTACCCAGGGTGAAGACGCTACTGCGACTCCCCTGGAGGAAGATAGAAGACTATTATATATTGAATTTTCTGTAACATGACATTGGCAAATGACGAACTGTCGAGTCCATTAATAAAATAAATAAATAAAGTACACAGGGGGGCCTATCTATCTAACAGTGAAATAATTATTGCAATAGGTCAAGTAGTTTTTTAGATAATCTCAACCTTAAAACTCTACTGTAGACCTTTCGCTGTCTTCCGCCGTACCTATTCGATACCATGTTACATTCTCGCAATCCTCATTGATGCAAATTAAACTCGTACCTAACTCTGGCTAATGTGGCTCGACGACAAAGGCCTTATTTGGCTAATGTGCAGTGAAGGCCGGAAACAAACTCCTCCATTCGCTGCGCAGTCAATTAGTTACAAGTCAAGCAACTTAGCTAAGTCTCGAGGTCTTGCAGAGGGGACTAATGATGATTGCATGCCCAACATACCCCAATTTTACTCACATCCTGTTTAAGAAAATAAGAATTCTCGCGATAGCCACTAAGCTATCCGTCGAAAAAGCCGAGAAAGTACGAGTAGTTATTGGAGAAACATTTTACCCTTAACGAAATGTGCCTCTATTTTCCGTTTCTCCGCCTATGTTATATTGCCCTTTTGGTAAATAAGAAATAGGCTTTTCTTCTAGAAAAATATGATACATGTGTATTGCGTGTCATATGTAGTTGCTTACAACTAGGAAAAGGTGACAACCTTAATCGATCTTCGAATCGTCAACTTTACAAAACTAATTTAAATATAAAAGACATTGCTACATTTCAATGGAGCTTTGCCTACAAAACTACGTGATCATTTAAGCTGTACCTATCATTTTGTTGGGGACTTATTACAGGTTTTATATTGCATAATCATAATCAGTATCATTTTCTACTACTCTCGCGACTCCTATAGAAGAACTAGGTGTTGCATGGTGCGCGGGCCGCGCGCGGCCCGCGAGACTGCTTTGTTTTCGTGTTGTAGGCGCCGCAACTAAATAAACATTATCCGGATTGTTCGCTGTGCAAATAATTCGTGCAAGTCCATCCACTAATTATATCAAGCACCGCTCGAAAGTTGCAAGTTCAAAACTCTGTGAAAAACATTTATTTCGAAAAGAGTTTGCTCATTTAAAGTAGGTTATTGTTGTGATTTTTTAAGCAAACAACGCTCGAAATGCCCGTATGCCAGAAACTTAAAAAAAGTTTTCAAAAGCCAAACGTTGCTAGCTGTACACAATTTCCATAACTTTGTTCATAATTCGAAAGGCAAGGGCACCTTTTTCTTTGGTAGCGTAGGGACGCTCCGGGCTTCGCCCTACGCGGAGCTCGGCCTATGGCCTCGCAGCCCGGCTCGGCCTTCGGCCTCGCAAAAGTTACTTGAAAGGTAGGGAGTTTTTTCTGCTTGGCAAGGGGACGCTTCGGGCTTCGCCCTACGCGGAGCTCGGCCTATGGCCTCGCAGGCCGGCTCGGCCTGCGGCCTCGCAAAAGTTACTTGGGAGGTGGGGAGTTGTTTCTGCTTGGCAAGGGTACGCTTCGGGCTTCGCCCTACGCGGAGCTCGGCCTATGGCCTCGCAGGCCGGCTCGGCCTTCGGCCTCGCAAAAATTACTTGGAAGGTGGGGAGTTGTTTCTGCTTGGCAAGGGGACGCTTCGGGCTTCGCCCTACGCGGAGCTCGGCCTATGGCCTCGCAGGCCGGCTCGGCCTGCAGCCTCGCAAAAGTTACTTGGGAGGTGGGGAGTTGTTTCTGCTTGGCAAGGGTACGCTTCGGGCTTCGCCCTACGCGGAGCTCGGCCTATGGCCTCGCAGGCCGGCTCGGCCTTCGGCCTCGCAAAAATTACTTTGAAGGTGGGGAGTTGTTTCTGCTTGGCAAGGGGACGCTTCGGGCTTCGCCCTACGCGGAGCTCGGCCTATGGCCTCGCAGGCCGGCTCGGCCTTCGGCCTCGCAAAAGTTACTTGGAAGATGGGGAGTTGTTTCTGCTTGACAAGGGGACGCTTCGGGCTTCGCCCTACGCGGAGCTCGGCCTACGGCCTCGCGGTGTTCTATCGCTTCGGGCTTCGCCCTACGCGGAGCTCGGCCTTCGGCCTCGCGGGAGGGTGCTCGGCCTTCGGCCTCGCTATAGTTACTGATAGATATTTACCGCACGCCAGTAATCCTTTCGTTTCGTATAGGAAAATATATGGAAAAAATATTATGGTTTACTGCTCGTCCGCCATTTTGTTTTTCCCAAAAATGACAATTTTCTGGTATACTGCATCATATGTGCTACGAAGTGGAATTGGTTGGATATTCCTCATGCGCTCGTGCTAGGCCAGCTAATTCGTCAAAGTTTGGTCTGAAATGTCAAAATTTTCAATCGGCTATATTTCCGCCGCCATTTTGTTTTTCTTTTGTTTTTCAATTTCATCACAGAGTAGGTGGACCATGTGACACGCGTTCCAAATTTGAACGAAATCGGTTGGAAAATGGCGGAGATGGCATCACGTGACCCGCCGCCATCTTGTTTTTTTCACTTCCCTATAGTTTTCCTCTGGTCCAATCACTAAACTATACAACTCCCCCCTACATCACTTTCACCTCCGGAAACTCCTTCAGACTAAACGGGACGGTCAATCAGTGAGTGAGTGAGTGAGTCAGTCAGTGGTAGTCGAGCTATATATATTAGTAATAACAAAAACAATGAATAATTCGCTTCGATTTCTTACTATTTTCTGAATTCTTAATTAGGCTGTTTTTTCGAATCGCAACTTGTACAAAACTTTATTTTAAACCAATAATTTTAATAAAAAACGGAGATATTTTTACATTTATTCGTTATCTTGTACAACTTGCGGTTGATGGTGGGGCAGAAGCTGGCATTGTCATTTAAAAAAAAATGTTCACATTCAAAACTATACTGAAAATAAATGAATATATCTAATCTGAATGTAATGGGGCATAAACTTTGGGTAACTGAGGCCCGTATTAATAGTCTCAGCGCCCTTAAAATGCCCAGAAAATGAGGCGGTGCATGCGTTTCAACTGATCGCAGATCGCGGCTAGGTCGCGGCTGTGTGTGTCAGCTTAATGTTAAACAGCTTCTATGTAGCTCATTAGGCCCAACACACGATTACAGTGCGTCTCTCGAAGCGAAAATTTCATTATTTGTTCAAGTTTCAAGTTCGAAGGGTGCGGGTCTGAATAAATGTGAATAAATTAATTCTTAGAGCGCAAAACTCAAGTAATATTGACTTTCCGCTTTTGTAATATCGTTAAAAACAGCAGACGCGACGGGAGGAAGATTTTTAATATAATTTAATAAGAATATAACACGTCTTTGAATGACAATAACTTGATTTCCTATGACGTAATAGGGGGAATATAACGAATATTTTAATACTGCATGTTAAGGAAAATATAAATAAGGTGTATTTACTAAGAATAGAATAGAATAGAAAATATGTTTATTGCCATACACCAATTACATAAGCTTACAAAAAATCAATCAATTAGTAAGTTATAATCTAATATAGTTATGCTAAGTGGTGTGGCAAAATGTGCATGTTTCAGCTGAGCTGACACCGAAGTGTGCAGCGCTGTTTTTCGACATGCACCTCTTCCCTGCCAGAATATATACCTGATATTCGGTATGATAACGAGCTAAGATACTAATTGCAAGCAACCATACCTAACAGAGTAACATATTGTTTTAATCTATGTCTTCGGCGAACATTGTTTAGGGAGTTATTTTTTTTCTAGTTCTAGCTATTCGGCCGAGTATGTACGGTGTAATGCAAAGAAAGGTGTACAGGAGAGTTTTAAGCGATGAGATTTTCTCAAAAAGTACTTGACCTACGGCAACAATTCTTTCACTGTTAGATACTTAGACACAAGTTAAAGCAGTGTAACTGTAAAATAATTATTAAAATCTGTCCAGTAGTTTTAGAGAAAATCTCAACCTTAATGGGTTAGGGGGCGATGGCTGATTTGTAATTTCATCTTCTTAAAACACTTTATTTAATTTATTTAAGTAGTTAATATTGCCCTGTTTGATTGTATAAAATAAAAAGTAATAAATATCATTGTGGTTTTTAAACTGTAGTAAAACAAATGGGGGCGCTTAAAAATCATTGATTTTCAAAGTCTGTAGACGAAACAAGTTTGAGAACCTCTGCCCTGCACGAATAAAACAAAGTCAACACCCTTACAAAGTGTATCAAGTACATAGGTACGTACTTATAACACCCGAAGGCCCAATTTGCTGCTTCGCTTATGTGTATAATATTTCCGGCGATCCCTAATAAGTACACATAAATATTTCCTGTCGTGAATTCTGCGCAGTCGAGGTAGATACTACTAATAATAATTACAATCCCAGAGAATTACACCCACCCATTTAACTTAATATTAAGAGAAATATAAAAATAATTTCAAAACATGGCGAAGTCGGCCAAAAGAGTGGTTTACCACTTTGTGTAAAAAATAGTTTGAAAATAATACTATGCTAGACCCATTGATCTCCTATACACAACTAGATACACAGTCTGCCTTCTAAAAATGTCCGAGCGCAAAGAAGGTCCAAACGGATGAATGGGCCCTCATTTGCTTTATTGGATATTATTTGGACGTTAACAATGGACCCTTATTTGGACGTTTTTTAAATTGTTTTAATAAGATCTTTGTCTAGACCCTACTACTAATTTCAATCTTTGTTTCTTTACAAAATCTTGGATTCGAATTTATTTGTCAGCTTATGAAATCGATGTCTAATATTTATTTTATAATGTATTCCATTATATGTATAATAAATATTAGATATTCTTTAACCAAAGAATTTGAAGGTATTTTAATGCTATAAATCGTTTGAATTCGAATAAATACCAGAAACGGAGTTTTTTTGTATACTTACTTATAATTTTTTTTTCGAGTATTATTCAAACTATGTAAAAATAATTTAAAACGTAAAACTAATTTTCGTCAATTATTTTAAAGATGAACCTATATGAAAGGCGAAGTCTGTCTCCTGAACTAATAGGATATCCTGTGGCTATAGTAAGTATCTTTCAAGGATATACCTTTTACCTCGTAAAAGCTCATACAGGAAGTTCCTATAGAGCCTTTCACCTTGACCCTTCCCAGCCTCCTAACACTCCGGATGTCGATTGGACGAACATTTTTATTAGACAACAGGGTTGTACACAGAAGGCACGTGTTACTTTTATATCCCTCGTTTTCGTAACAGACAGCCCTAATTTGACGTGGATTTGACACATTATGATGGCGACAGCCTTTGAATGTTTCGCAAATTGCTTTTTTATTTTCGTCGGCCCTCTACACCTGCTAAGAACGATATAAAATACACATAAATTGATATTTGACACGTAATAAGTGTGTAACTTCATTCAAATGGCAGCAAAGCTACTTTGAGTTTTGTCAATTTTAATTTAGGATACATTTTCTATAAACATATTTATTATTTATTTATTTTATTAATGGACTCGACAGTTCGTCATTTGCCAATGTCATGTTACAGAAAATTCAATATATTCAATAGTCTTCTATCTTCCACCAGGGGAGTAGCAGTGGCGTCTTCACCCTGGGTAGTCGGGTCTTCATCCAGAGGAGATGCCGTAGCGTCATCACTCTGGACAAAGCAGCTCGACAGTCACGTTCACTCCCGAGCTTGTGGCGGGAACTCTTGATAAAAGCTTGAAACTTCAGATCTTGCATAAAATAATCCAATAATGTGATTCGCGAATATTTTCTGATTAATTTAACGTGATATTAAACACAAAATAGTCCCTGTAGACATTAAAAGGAAAATTATCAAATAATTTCACAACCGTCGTTTCCCGCCATTTTCAAGAGAACCATAAACTTATTTTAGAACATACGTTGGCATTTACAGATTAGAAAACATGTAATTGAATAGACACCATTTACAAAGAGGCGCAATTTATCTATACAATGTTTATGATCAGGGACGTCCAACTCAGGGAACGTGATATTAGTCTTAGTAATCTTATTCGTTCCGAAAATTGTGTTTTTAGGGTTCCGTGCCTCAAAATGAAAAAAAGGAACCCTTATAGGATCACTTTGTTGTCCGTCTGTCTGTCTGTCTGTCAAGACTTATATCTCAGAAACGAGTGGACTTACCAAGTTGAAATTAATACAAAATATTCAAGTCTACAACCTCATGCAGCCGTGAAAAAATCAACTTTCTACATTAACGCAATCAAAAGATATGGCCGTTTATGTCATGATGTCACACAATCTTAAGATCTTTAAGGCTAAAGTGAATAGGCACTTACTATACTCGCGTGCTCTATCTTATAATTCAACGTCACTTATAAACAGGTGAGACACGAGAGAAATATCAATTTTTTTAGATAAAAGTAGATTTTATGTCGAACTAGTAGAGTTGATTATACCTACCTACACCGTGAAGTAATGATTGTTTTCCCGTGGCAGGATGATTTGCTCTTAGTAGTAAGTTAAATCATATAGTTAAAATTAAAAATCCCGGCTATGTGCGAGTCGGACAACACAACTTAAGGCGAGGCCACTGGGTCATTTGAGCCTAGTGAGGGGGTGAGGTGCGGGGCGAGGGAGGGGCGAGAGAGGGATGACGCGCATTGATCGGGGTCATTACTCGCGCAGGTACACAGAGTAAGCGTAACCAGTGTCCTCACTGTGACGTCACAGCTCGCTACCCATAATAATACCTATACAGAATGTCCCACGGATAGACGATATACCGAAGTCCACTTGTCGGTGACAACATTATCGACCCATTTAATGCCAAATAGGGATATCCCAAGTCTGACAGCTTCGGAGTTACTTATTTAAATTTTCGCGATTGTCGGAAAATATTTCTTTCAATCTTGAACTTTTGTCTATAACAAATGTTGTCGCACATTATGTTAACTCGGAACCGTATCATCATCACCCCTCCTGTTCACCTCTCGCCGCCAACCAGGCTTCAACTTCTACACTGGCCCTAACACGGGCTGTGCTCGTGACTATCCCATACCACTCCCACTAATATTATAAATGCGCAAGTTTGGATGGATGGATGGATGTTGCTGAATGAAACTTTACAATAATATAGCTCATATTATACATCAAAATAACACATAGGCTATAATTTATAATCCTGCGCAGACGAAGTGGTGGGCAGAAGCTAGTTGACAATAAAGTAAAGCAATTTGTACTTTTAAACGTATTTATTTATACGGAAGGTCACATTAGCAGACATACGTTAAACCGACCGTCCGGAGTGGGTTCAGTGCAGTCAAATTCGCGTCTACAGGTTATATATTTTAATTATTTTTTAAGTTATTTATATTGACGTATGATAGTATGACGTAGTAGAATAAAATACTATGTCAATACTAATCTGACGGAAAAAAAGACCTGTTATAATAGGAATGTCAATTAGGTAATATTGTTGTAATAAAATCAATAAAGTGAAAAATTGGAATAATCAAATTATTTGCTAGGGGAATATATTTTGAAAGTACTTTCACGCGATTTAATAAAAAATTGAGCATAAATTCTTATAAAATACAAAATTTATTAAAATGGTAATAACCACAGAGGTTACATTTATACAACAAATCTGTCTTTGACAAATTTAAGTGACAAACTGTCAAGTGTATCAATAAAACTAAATAAATGACGAATTTTTTAACGTGATGTTAGGTAAGTATTATTATTGGTGTCAGGTGTGACGTCAGTGATGGTGAAATCTGGCCCGTGTTATCACTGCGTAGGGTAAAACATGACACACATTATGTGCTGTTGACTGTACTTTTAAAAGTAGGCACAGTGTATATTGAATCAGTCTATAACTACGTAGCTATTGAAATTTGGCCCGTATTATCACTGTGCTTAGAGTAAAACAGGTATATATCGCACACCACATTACACACCACAGCTACACTTGCATAGCTATTGAAATCTGGCCCGTATTTATTATCACTGTGCGAGTGTGCGTAGAGTAAAATGTGGCAAACTTTATGTGATGTTCACTGTACATAGTTTTACAAGTAGCAACTACGTATAAACTATTTTAAGTTCGATTGCTGTTTGTTTGTTTGCTCTGTGGGACAAATCACCGTCAATAGTCATTTGTTTTGGCCTGTTCCACTTTGGTCAATTTGGAAGTTACTGATCAGCCCCCCTATTACCGTTCTCAAAACGATGAAATTATACCATGTCATGGCGCGCCAACCAGAGACGCCGCTATACCAATGCAATAAATAGCACTGTCCCTTTCACGGCCGCTATGACATGGTTTGATTTGATCGTTTTGAGAACCGTAATGTTATAGCCCCACTGTAATGTTAGCCGACTTGTCTTCATCTGCAATTATCAGACCACTGCTCGCTCCCAATATACGACACTCGACACTGGTGTTCGTGTCGCGTGTAATATGATGACTTCAAAAACATGGTTCGCGAAAAATCTATTGTGTTAAGGAATATCTGTTTTAGGTTATGAGTCCTTTTTATATTCAAAACGATGCACAATCATTCCGTGATTAGTAAACTAATAATCTTAAAGTATAGGTGTGACCAAATTCGACTCGTATTATTTTAAATTTTATTACGTTACGACGATCGTGGGAGCATTCCAAGATTTCCAAGGTAAAGACCAAAGTGGAACATTTGGCAAAAATCGATACAGGTCCGACCTCGGCAGCGCCCAGCGGCGCACTGAAGCTCGTAGCGCCGTGCATTTGTATTTATACAAATTGTGTTTTTTCTTAAAATTTGCCTGGTATAAAAAAAACGTTATAAACAACAGATTTTTAATTTATCAAGCTCCTCTATTTATAATAACCTACATTTTGATATATATTTTGTATGAATAACTGTTTTAGTTTAGACACACTACTCAGTGAAAAGACAGGAAAGGGGTATGTTTGTGATTTTTTTCTATCGAGCGAAGTTTGTCCAATCGTGTTTCGGGAGCCAACAGTCCCTAAATAGATACCCCAAGATTGATATATATTTTTTTCAGGCCTTTAATTTCAGTAGTTAGTGCCGTAGCCTTCATCGAAAAACTTAAAAACATCCCAACACCTCGCCTTAACCCCATAACTTCGCTCTAACGAACAGATAAACTAGATTTAGAGACCAACTTATCTTTGCCATTATCAAAATATTATGTCCATACATCGACATACTCCTGATTAGTTGATCATCTGCAAATATAAGTTTGTAATAAGAAAAAAATACTTTTTGGGGCGATGTAGGTAATTTCAAATTTACAGTTTTCGGATTTTTTCCTTAAGTTGTACTGTAAAACCTAGCTTTATGCCAAATTTCATGATTCTGGGTCAACGGGAAGCACCCTATAAGTTTTGGTTTTCTTGCATTTTCATACAAATATGCGTGAAAATACGACATAAATGACCATATCTTTTGATTGCGTTGACGTAGAAGATTTTTTCACGGGTGCATGAGGTTGCAGACCTGAGTATTTGGTATTAATTCAGATATAGATCTTGACAGACAGACGGACAGACGGACGGACAACAAAGTGATCCTATAAGGGTTCCTTTTTTCATTTTGTGGCACGAAACCCTAAAAATAGAAAGTTTAATACTTATTCAATTATTTTGCTCAACTCTAAAGAATGAGAAACGATAGTAACTCACTAGTCATAGGTTTTTAGGTACCTACCGAACCACATTCTATTATATCATACAGACTTTCTATATTATGCCCGCCCGCACCTCATCACGCTGTAACGCTGCGATATACGCAGTGTTACTATTGATTCGCGATTGCTATGGAGTTCAGTTTTTCACAAATTGGTACTGCCATTTCTTTATTTAACAAAAATATAAACTTACCTATTAATAAATCGATAGAGAAAAAATCATCTCGCTGCGTGAAATTACCACTAAAATTTCACCTAATGAAGATTAACAGAGCACTTGGCTAGAGGGGCAGATAGGTATTCTAGCTTGACTTTGTACTAGGCATACATAAATAGGAAGCTAAACTATAGACTAGGGCTTCACGGAGGCGTAAAGGCGTAGATAATTACTAAACGACAGGGGCGAAAGCCTTTGAAATTGAACCCAATCAAGCGGATACCAAGTAATTGCTGTTAGGAACTTGAAGGGAGCTCGTTTTGCACGCCTTTTGCACCTAATAATAGTACCTGTAAGTATAGTTTTCGCATCAGCCTTGCCATATTATATTACTTAGCTGCTTCATATACGAAGGAAACAAGAAAATGTTTAAAGAACCAAAAAAAACGATTACTAAAATATTTAGCTGGAATGAAAATAATACCAGCGTAATAAAATGACAATGCCAGATTCTGCCTCACCATCAACCGCAAGTTGTACAAGATAACGAATGAATGTAAAATATCTCCGTTTTTTATTAAAAAATAATTTTTTTTGTTAACTTATAAATTGTCCCACTGCTGGGCAAAGGTCTCCCCCCTCCTAAATTAAATTAATGGTTTAAAATAAAGTTTTGTACAAGTTGCGATTCGAAAAAAACAGCTTAATCAAGAATTCAGAAAATAGTAAGAAATCGAAGCGAATTATTCATTGTTTTTGTTATTCTTCTATAGGAGTTGCGAGAGTAGTAGAAAATGATACTGATTATGATTATGCAATATGAAACCTGTAATAAGTCCCTAACAAAATGATAGGTACAGCTTAAATGGTCACGTAGTTTTGTAGGTGGGGCACAGCTCCATTGAAACGTGGTAATGTCTTTTAACCCCCCGGCAATTACTTTGATTAAATTTTTAAAATCCTATGTCACTTCTACAATCAAGACGAATCTACGACACCTCATATGTTAAAATCCATCAAGCCGTTTAGGCTGCAGGGCGTGCCAAAGAATTATAGATCAAGTGTGGCCTTTGGACCGTTCTTATTATCTGCGTCATAAGAGTTGAATTGGTAGTGCAAGTGTTACCATTGATCTGCTGTTGTGCGTACATGTTCACAATCAATATATATACACTCGTAAAAACAACTTCTTGCGCAGTAAGGTAAAAAGAGCGTAAAGTACCTATATTTATTTCGGGGATATCGTCTCTAGCCTTGTTGTCGATTCCAGTCATTACGACAGAAACATCTGTTTACTTAGATTCGAGTTCCATTGAAAATTCAATCAATGGAAAAACAAATGGGTATCAGACGCTAAAACTTATCGTGCAGCATCTGCGATTACTATAGCACGCATATAAGCGGGTAAACGTAGTGTGGGACGCCGCCCGACCAGATGGAGGGATGACCTTCGCAAGATGGCTGGCAGAGACTGGATGCAGAGGGCCGAGAGTAGGGTTGAGTGGCGTGCTTTGGGAGAGGCCTACGTCCAGCAGTGGACTAATACTGGCTGATGAAGATGATGATGTATCATGTGAGAATCGAAATAAACCAAGACTACAGGAAGCTCTTAAAGGAACCGACATACTGCCAAAGCCAATCTTTTGGAATCAATAATTATTATTATGACGAATTTCAAAATAAAATTTATGAGTATATGCGAAAGTCTTGCTATAAAGCGAAGGTTTATAGCAAGTACGTATTTGGAAATAAAATTCTTTAAATAGAATTATATTTGTCGGATGAACGCAGACATCAAAAACATCGTAAAATTTTCTTACAGCTACTTTTTATATTTTCACGCAATAGATATTTTTGTTACCCAATACGCAGTGAAAATCAATCTGAGAGCATCGGCTTACGTCTCACCTTTCTGTTTCTTTGTCTGAGAGCTCTTTTGATCTAGTAGTATATAATACATTTAGGTACATAGTTATATCCTAGAAATATGTGTTTGATACCGCAGTTACATACACAAAACATTCGACGAATATTCGTGACTTACGCCATTCTACATTATAATGTCAGATACCTTTTTTTTTATTGATTGACTAAACCCGCGTTTGGCCCCGATCTCACCTGATGGTAAGTGACGATGAGGCCGATGATGAAGCACGCGGGCCTAGTAAATGCCTATTCACTCTTGCCTTAAAAATACCTATTTTTCGATGCTTTTGAAAATGACGGGAAACGACGGTTGCGAAATTATTTGATAATTTTCAGTTTAATGTCTACAGTGGTTGTTTTGTGTTTAATATCACGTTAAATTAATCAGAAAATGCTCGCGAATGAAAGTATGGTGAAATTATTGGAGGATTCATGCAGGATCGGAAGTTTGGCGTTATAGTCAAGAGTCCCACTACAAGCTCGGGAGTGAACGTGACTGTCGAGCTGATTCGTCCAGAGTGATGACACTACGGCGACTCCTCTGGATGAGGAAAAGACGATATGATATTTTAAATATTCTGTAGCTTGACATTGGCAAATGATGAACTGTCGAGTCCAATAATAAAATATAATGCATAATACTGGAACGTGCTGTTTCGCAAAGCTCGTATAACCGAAACATAGACCTATTCCGGAAGCTTTCCTTACAGCAAATCCCTGGCATTATTATTTCGATGGGATTCCAAACGTAGTTTGCTGGGATCAAGCCAAAGTACTGTCAAATCTCATACATAATATTAAAATCGTCTCCTTTTATTGGGAAGCAATGGAAAGATTTTGGCAAATAATTTTATGACTATTCTATGAATTGAAATGGATTTTCTTTCTGCATTTTCACAACGCAGAATAGCGATGGATACATATTTATTTATTTATTTTATTAAGGGACTCGGCAGTTAGTCATTTGCCAATGTCGTACAGAATATTCAAGTTATCATTGTCTTCTCTTTCTCCAGAGGAGTCGCCGTAGCGTCGTCAATTTAAGAGCCTTCCATGAGCCAACTAGCGCCGCCAATCTTAAAAAAATAATATCTTACAATATAATCAATTTTATTAAAAAAGACATTTACGAAATGTTTATTACGATAAATACTATTTTTTAAATGCTTATTTATAACGTGATTCAATGTCGGTAAGTTGTAGTTCGCATAATTGCTAAAAACGGCCGTTTTTGGCACATTTGTGAACTACAACTTAGCTTGTCGCAATTATGTCATGTATTGTATATTGAATAGTAGTAAATAGTATTCATCCTAATAAACATTTTGTAAATAGCTTTTTTAATAAAATTGATTAAATTGTAAGATATTATTTTTTCAAGATTGGCGGCGCTAGTTGGCTCATGGAAGGCCCTCAAAAGAGAGTCTTCTTGAAGAGATAATTTCGCAAAGTTATTTAGAGTATTCATATAAATAGAAAATTAAACAAATCTTAAAAAATCAATCCTCCATTCCTATATTTCACTATATTTGCATTAACATTCGGATAGCATCATCTAAAAAGTCTATCGTCCATGGAGAAGTGGCTATCGGAGTTTCCTTTCTTCCAGCTAATGCATTATGTGCATTTAAAAAGGAATTCGAAACGTTTCGTTTTACTGCAGGTAGAGGACGAATGGTCTGTTATACGGAAGTATGAAGGAAAAAACATAGTCGCTTCTATGGAGAGAGCTTAAAGTATATTTTTGCATGGGTATATTCTCTGCCCCGTTCGCAAAGAGGGGTTATAGATTTCATGCCAAAATGTATGTCTATAATATGTGTCTGTCTTCGTGCTAGTTCCCAAGAGGGATAGCCTCAAGGCCCTTTTTAATCGACTTCAAAAAGAAGAGGAGGTTCTCAATTCGTCGAGATTTTTTTTTAGACGCTCAGGACCTGCCAATGTTTGCGCGAACGAAATTTTGGTACCTACTATTTTTCGCCAAGAATCTGACATTCACGGAACTTGAACGCTAGTAAAAATCGTCGCGGCTCACTCTACAGAACGGACGGTCCGCTTTGAAAGCGGTTTTCTTCATTTGATAGGCGATATTGACGAAAAGGTTCCTAAGAAACTTCTAAATAAAATGGTTCTAAGGTCTGATAATCACCAAAATAAGTCAATTACTTTTTGTGTCAGGGTTTTCTAAATTACTTAAACCTTTCGACTTCTATTGAAAATTCAAACAATGGAAAAACAAATGAATGGCAGAAACGTTAAATTTTGTCATTCACGAGTTGTGTTTTCGGTACTATTTGCTACTATATCATTTTGATAATGTGACGTTTCACTATTAGGAGGTAGTTTTACTGTTAGGATGTTTTGCTAATAGAATATTTTGCTTATATGACGGCTTATTGACAACCTGATACGAAAGGGTAAATATGGCTTACTCCATAGGTTCCTCGCTTCATGTATGGATGGCTTATCTCGTCGTTGCCCGGACCGGTGAAAGCCAGTTTTGCATATACATGAAGGCAAGTCAGCCGGAGTACTAACCCACTTACATATAGGGAGGTACATGGTCTATGTACCGTACTGTGAAATGCGTTTATATTGGACTAGGTGATTGGAAAAGACATTGCCACATTTCAATGGAGCTTTGCCACACCTCTAACAGCCGAAATGACAATGCCCGATTCTGCCCCACCATCAACCGCAAGTTGTACAAGACAACGAATAAATGTAAAAATATCTCCGTTTTTTATTAAAATTATTGGTTTAAAATAAAGTTTTGTACAAGTTGCGATTCGAAAAAAGCAGCTTATTAAGAATTCAGAAAATAGTAAGAAATCGAAGCGATTTATTCATTGTTTTTGTTATTCTTCTATAGGAGTTGCGAGAGTAGTAGAAAATGATACTGATTATGATTATGCAATATGAAACCTGTAATAAGTCCCCAACAAAATGATAGGTACCTACAGCGTAAATGGTCACGTAGTTTTGTAGGTGGGGCAAAGCTCCATTGAAATGTGGCAATGTCTTTTTAGAATTAAAACTATAGTGAGCCATTACTACAAATTATTATATATAGATGCGGGCGTGGCACGCTCACCTTGAAAAAGACCGTCGAAATCGGTCGAAACTGTCGGTATAATTGCCGACTTCAACAATATAAGTGAGTGATATCCGTTTATATATAATAATCAGTCGTGCAAAGGTTTGTCGAGTGATCCTGAATTGATGCAAATATTAAGATGGATTTTAGTTTTCATTCTTAGAATCGTCGTCACAGGATAAGGCAGAAGTTTATTGGTCTTATTATTCACAAGATTATTCCTCTAGGAAATTCATATAAAGAGACCCCAAGGAAACTGTCATCGCTAAAGTTGGCGACAAGTTTGACACGTGTGTAGCTGTAACACCCCTACAAAAGAAACATGTACTGATCTCGTAATTGTAACAATAGGCTAGTTGACAAGTATCGAAAATTAAATGTATTTCATTATTATTACAAAATAGACACAAATTCATGGTCAACTGTGAAATCAAAATTGAACTAAGAAATTAAGTTTTTACAGGCATTTCGAAAAGTTGTGTTAGTAAGAGACAGAAACAGTACACGACGTATTGTAACGCTACCACGGTATGACGTCATACCGTGGTAGCGCCATACAAACTTCATACGAAAGACCGTTTTGCAAAAAGAGATGGAGCATCCCCCCATCGTTTGACTTAATCGCTTAATATCTTCGGTATTAATTGAGATATCGCAAAACTGATTTCACAGTTCTCTTCAGCAGGAGCACGAGGGTTGATTAGTGTAATAAAAAAACGAGTCAGCTAGCCTATTATTGTTAATATCTCAATTAAACGGAGAAATATTTGAGCCACGACCGGGATTCGAACCAGGTACACACAAAGACAGAGATAAGTATAGATAAGCTTCAATAAGGTTGAGATTTTCTCAAGAATTACTTGACCAATTGCATAAAATCTATTACTAGTAGATAGTTGAGAGTACACGCTATGTAATTGTAATTTTATATGTTTTAAATGAAGACTCGTTCCTTTGTCATAAGATTTCAATTCAAATCGTTACAATAGTTGTTACAAGTCCATAACGAGTCTCCACCGTAGTAGACGCAACAGACTTCTGTATTATTCGTACCTAGTATGTATAGAGATGTTATCCTACACATCTGCGCGCTTACTGCTCGAGTATTCTTGAGCCCAAAGTTGGCTCCAAGTTTCGTGACAGCAATATTAAAACTGGGCTGAGTACCGAAGATGTCTCAGTTTAGTTCTCCGAAAAAGTTATAAAAGTTTTTTTGACAAAATTGGTGTACTTTGCCCTTACTTTACCTAACTTTTATGTAGTCTGTACATGCCTGTAAAGGACCTTGGATTTTTTCTCATACATGTTCGTAAGTTTCTTAGCGATATTTTTCTCGATAAGTTTGATATATGGTCCTCCCATTTTCTGTCGACATTAACACTACAAGTATTTACTTGTAGTGTTAATTTAATAAAAAATTTAATAAAAAATAATTTAAAAAAAAAACGACTGCCGAAAATGCAAGCCCCTTTGATTAATTTTTTATAGCCTATGCCACTCTTATAATCAAGACGAATCTAACGACACCTCATAATAGTAAAATCGATCAAGCCGCTGGGCTGCAGCGCGTGCCAAAGAATTGGACACTCGAAAAACATAACCCTTCTTCTTGCGCAGTCGCCTATTAAGAGCCTTCCATGAGCCAACCAGCGCCGCCAATCTTAAAAAATAATATCTTCCAATACCTATAATCAATTTTATTAAAAAAGCTATTTACAAAATGTTTTAAATACATAATTTACATTTTAAAAGACATGGAAACATAATCCATTTTTGCGAAGTTTGTCCAATCGTGTATCGGTATTCATCAGTCTCTAAATAGACACCCCAAGATCGCTATATCATTTTTAAGACGTTTAATTTGAGTAGTTAGTGAAAAACTGAAAATACGAGTATACAAAGCCTTAATCTAAAATACCAGGTTAATTTTAATTTCTGTAATAAACATGACGCTGCTTCTATTTAACTTACAAAATAAAATATTCGTGTTACTTTTTTATTTTCATCAGTAGCAGAAAATTTTTCTATCCACACTGTCGGCTACAGACCTTTTACATGTAGGGCTAATTTTTTATTATTAAAATATCAGAATAGTCAAAAAAACACTTTGAACACCGTTCCTAATATCTGCGCCACAAGAGTGGAAATCCTGCAAGAGTTACCATTGCAATGTGTACGAGTAAATAGTCAAACATTCCTCTTTATTAGCACAAAAGGAAACCAAATACTGTATCAAATGAGGTTCTGTGAAACGGCATATGACAGCTCGGTAACATGCCTAATGGGATTTACTTAGTCTAATGCCAACTGGAGGCCTTGAGGGCACTTCGAGGCAGGGATGTACTCGCCTGGGGGGTCAGGACCGCCCAGTGTGTCACCCACAGAGAACAGAATGTCAACCGACTGGTGAAAAACGTTTATGAACTTTTTATACCCATTTTCGTGTTATATTGAATTTAAATCATCATATTATTTAAAGGATGGATAACTATGTACAGGTAAATTACTTAAAGATTGGATAAGTAGTATTTTTGACGACTTTCAGAACTTATAAATTGTTTGATAATTTTCGCGATGATTTTTTAAACATAATATTCTAAACGTTTTTAAAAAATAGTGATGCTTCTCAGCGCGCACGCTAAATATAAATTATCTTTAGGCTGTTATAGGGTGCCAGTGTGAGTTGCATTTAGGTTTGAGATTAGATCTGGCGGCCAGCCCACGACATATTCGTATATACCGCACCCCAAGTCAAGTGTCTTATTTTGTAAACAAATATTATCGTCTAATTAGGTACCTGTTGTGATGTAACACTGAAGGAACTGATTGAGCGAACCTGTTCGTTATTGTGAAAATAAAGTAATTCGATCTAATAATATGACAATAACTATGCAATAATCAAGAACAGCTGAAAATGTTAGTAGGGTAGGGTAGTTTTTGTTTACAAAATAAGACACTTGATTGGGCTTCGGTATAGGTCCTGTATGGATAGCCTGTGATCTAGATTAATATTTAATATACAACCTGATAACCGATATAATCAGCTGCAGCTGCAATTGCAAATTGCAATTCCGTCTGTGTCTCTAAAATGACGCCGTTGATTTCCAAATGGGGGTGTCCTGTCCACCAACCTAGCGACGTCACTGGTCCCAGTATTTCTTCTATCGCTCATATAAAATTTACGAGCCCTGTCCGTCAGAATGCGGGATTTTTTGGGAAAAAGAGCAGCAGTTGAAATGGCACTGAATAAATGATGCGAAGGGAATTTAATAAATTATGTAAAAAGCAAAACCTATCTTTGGAATTTATGATTAAGGTGAAATTAGCATACTTTTGGTTTGCCAGTTTTCGGGAACCTAAATTAATATTTAGAGAGTCACTCGTATTTGAAATGACGAACGTTATTAGATTCCCTTAATGAGTGTGATGTTTAAAATTATATATATATATATATTCTGTAAGTTCTATAGATTAGTTACAAGGTTTTTATCTAAAGGTTTAATTTTAATCAATTGAAGTTTATATGCTTGTCATTTCTCCGTTAGACAGAATAAGAAACGAGCACCTATATCCGCCAGAAGACAAAACAGAAGACAAAAGTGGTTGACATTGCTCATAGAATCAGTAAACCTAATTGGCAGTGGGCTGGTCACATCTGTCGTAGAACCGATAACCGATGGGGTAGACGAGTTCTCGAATGGAGGCCACGAATGGGTAAACGTGGTGTGGGACGCCCCCCGACCAGATGGAGGGATGACCTTCGCAAGATGGCTGGCAGAGACTGGATGCAGAGGGCCGAGAGTAGGGTTGAGTGGCGTGCTTTGGGGGAGGCCTACGTCCAGCAGTGGACTGATACGGGCTGATGATGATGATGAAGTTGCTTTCATCTGTTTAGATCAATAGGGTACATTTTTATTTGAATTTTTTTTTGTAATTAAGGGTACTAAATAAATATTTCGATATTTCTACTAATACCACATATGCTGTAGGGAAGGATTTTCGTAACACTTTCCATACTAGTTCTAATAATCCATTTGAGCCACGACTCTTTGCTAAAATGTTATTGACTTGTGAAGAAGTTAAATAAAAATTATCTCAAAAGATCCAAAGTGTTAAGGAGAACGTTTCGCTGTAATAATTTCCCATTATCAGGAAATTGGTCAAAAATGTTTCTATAACGAATTTTCCCTCATTGACCGATTCTTTTGATAAATTTGCACCCCATTGAAGATGTTTTTCCTGCGTCGGGCGCTTAGTAAAATTCCCTTTTAAGAATAAACGTTTGAATTCTCGTTCAATTTATTTTTTCCTTTTGTAACGAAACAATTAATGATAATTACGTCGACGTTCTAAATGTCATTATTTATTCCAATCTACTTCGTTTGTTTGCGTATTTAATGCGAAAACCATCAGGCATTGAGTTTACTCAAGAGTCACCTTCGAGCCAAGTTGCGATAGGCTTAGATAAATTTAAATTTAATTTCAGCTGCCAAGTTACCTACTTCAAAGTGGTTTAAATTGTAATTACGTACGGTGGAACACATAGAAAGGTGTACAGGAGAGTTTTTAAGGTTGAGATTATCTCAAAAACTACTGGACCTATCGCAAAAATTATTTCACTGTTTGATAAATAAAAGTTAAAACTATGTACTGTAAAGGAATTATTAAATTCCGTAGAGTAGTTTTTGTGAAAATCTCAACCTTATTTAGGCCCCCTGTATACTTATCTCTGTCTTCGACTGTACCTGCTTAAATGGCAACCTGAAATCGTCATTGATATTTCTAATGGTGGCACTTCACTTGGCTATTCGTATTTGCGTATTTGTCATAATTGCCATGTGTAGTTGGTATGCTTGACAAAATATTCGTCTTATTTGTATGTATACTGGAGCCCAAATCAAGTGTCTTATTTTGTAATCAAGAAATACCCTACCCTTTGCTTTTCTGTGATCATTGCATAGTTATTTTCACATTATTAGATCGGATCACTTTATTTTCACAATGATGAGTAGGTTCGATCAATCAGATCCTTCGGCGTTACATCACAACAGGTAATTAGACAATCATATTTGTTTACAAAATAAGACACGTGATTTGGGCTGCGGTTTACATATTTATAGACAATACATATGACAATGCCAGATCCTGCCCCACCATCAATCGCTAGTTGTACAAGATAACGAATAAATGTAAAAATATCTCTGTTTTTTATTAAAATTATTGGTTTAAGATAAAGTTTTGTACAAGTTGCGATTCGAAAAAAACCAGCTTAATTAAGAATTCAGAAAATAGTAAGAAATCGAAGCGATTTATTCATTGTTTTTGTTATTCTTCTATAGGAGTTGCGAGAGTAGTAGATAATGATACTGATTATGATTATGCAATACGAAACTAATAAGTCCCCAACAAAATGATAGGTACAGCTTAAATGGTCACGTAGTTTTGTAGGTGGGGCAAAGCTCCATTGAAATGTGGCAATGTCTTTTTCCTTCCAAAACTAATATGCACGTGAATTTAATTATCGAGTATAGTTAATATCAAGATTGGATGTGATTTATACCCCCTATATTAATTCAAATTGTTCGGTACATATCTACATACCTTACATAACGTTTAATACGTCCATATTACATCGCTAAAGTACCAATTACTATCAATTACCTTCATTATTTTCAATTGCGTACGGATAAACAAAAAATCATATTTATTTCATGATAAATATTACAAAATATCCATTTTTTTTCAATTGTTTGAGTTTGGTCTTACATTCGTCAGATTTCATTAAATTTTGACAGTTGTAATAGCGAGCTAACGCCACTGAGTTCAAGCTCAAAACTATTTATGAATTTCGGCCTTACAACAGTCGAAAGGCTGTTATTCATAAACTTGATTTAAAGTTACGCCACCGTTTAGCCAACCTGTCCGTTTCTATGTTAACCTTTTTAACGAAGTGTGAAATAGCAACACGATTTGTAGGTGTGGTTTAACTAGGTTTATGAATAACAGCATGAATTTCGACTTATTGAAAGAAGTATAGACACGGTTCTCTTGATGGCGGGAAAGGACGGTTGCGAAATTATTTGATAATTTTCCTTTTAATGTCTACAGGGACTATTTTGTGTTTAATATCACGTTAAATTAATCAGAAAATGTTCGTGAATGACAGTACGGTGAAGTTATTGGATTATTTATGCAAGATCTGAAGTTTCAAGCTTTTATCAAGAGTTCCCGCTACAAGCTCGGGAGTGAACGTGACTGTCGAGCTGCTTCGTCCAGAGTGATGACGCTACGGCGACTCCTCTGGATGAATACAAGAAGTCGCGGCTACCCAGGGTGAAGACGCTACTGCGACTCCCCTGGAGGAAGATAGAAGACTATTGAATATATTGAATTTTCAAATGACATTGGTAAATGACGAACTGTCGAGTGCATTAATAAAATAAATAAATAAGTATAGAAACCTATGTATTCACTGAATGAAATGACATAACGTGTCTTGGTAGTATTATTCAAATGTTAATAGCTATATGATGACCTAACCGTGGCATTAGCTCCAAAGTACTCAGCGTAATGATGGGAAAATTGCTATGTGGCGAGTTTTAGTGATTAGCTGCTACACTACCGCTTTTACAAACAGCTATTTAAGTTAATTAATAGGCTGGCATGTTTGTTGAGTTAAATTCTCAAATGAAAGTGAATAAATTTGCCATAAAATGTTGTAATAGTTGTCAATTAGTTCTGAGTGTTTAATTTTAGTTCTGTCGACAAAGCAACCATTATACCTCCACACACCCACACCCACCCACACCATCTCTCTCTCTCTCACACACACTCTCTCTCTCTCACTCACACACACACACACACACACATGCTCTCTCTCTCACACACACACACGGAGAGAGAGAGAGAGAGAGGAACATCCTTCTGTATCAATCTATACACCGACTATTCTGTCTCGTCTCGGTAGTACAGCTAACAGCAGATCAAGTGTAACACTTTGGACTTTTCTTATTATCTACGTCAGAGTTCATTGTTGTCCGTACTATCGATTATTATATTTTTTTGGTTAAATAAAATTTTTACAGTAACTATTGTGAAAAACCGAACTTGAAAGTGATCGAAACAATAGTAACACCTCGATATCGCAGCGTGACAACAGCGCATCGACCTGCGGACTATAGGCGCATACGGTTCAGTAGGTACGGAAATAGCAGATCAATGGTAACACTTGCAGTACGATTTTAAAGCTTCGTCGTCGTCGTCGTAGTCGTCGTCGTCAGCCTGTATCCGTCCACTGCTGGACGTAGGCCTTCTCGCAACCCTTCCATTGTCTTCTATTTGTGGCCGTACGCATCCATTTCTTCCCACATGTGCGAGAGATGTCGTCAGACCATCTCATCATCGGTAGTCTTCCCACGCTGCGATGTCCCGTGCGTGGTCTCCAAACTGTAGCTTTGTACGTCCAGCGGTCGTCGTCTCTGCGTGCAACGTGCCCTGCCCATCTCCACTTCAGGGAAGCCATCCTTTCCCCAATATCCACCAGCTTGGTCCGCCGGCGGATTTCTGAGTTGGGTACTCTATCGACCAGAGAGATGCCCAGCATAGCACGCTCCATCGCTCTCTGCGCCACCTTCATCTTTGTCATGGTCTCTTTAGTCAATGTCCACGTTTAATTTATTTTATTTTTTAAGCTTACGACGCAGATAATAAGAAAGGTCCAAAGTGTTACTTAATCTGCTGTTAGCTACGTAAATAGTTTCTCATGCTTTCGAGTTAAAAAATATTTACAAATTAAACATTTTATTTGATAAGCTATGACTCAATACCATAACTGAGGGAAAATCGTCCTGCCGCGGTAAAACAACTACTAAAACACGGTATATAATTTTCCTTCTTTTTCGATACTACGAGTAACTTCGATAAGTTCTGAAAGTACTCACGACTAACTTATTTAACTTGTTAGAAACAAGTTGATCGACTGAATACTTTTTGCTATCTTTACTTTTTAATAAGAGGTAGATGCCTAACTTAGTTCATTAATTTGATTAAGTATAACTTGGAAAAAAATATACCATGTACACGTATGGTTTAACACAAATAATACTTACAGGGGAGTTATTAAGGTTGAGATTTTCTCAAAAAGTATTAGACGGATTTTTGAAAACACTCTAAACTACTATATAATACTATAATTTTACAATGGGTCAAGTAGTTCTTAAAGAAAACCACAACGTTATTGAGGCACCTTGTGTACTTTTGTCTGTTTGAACGTTTGTGCCTATTAATCTTTTTTTAACAATTATTGTGTACTCATTTATTGTAAATATTAAACTACTAACAATAATAAAAAATACTTATAAATAAAAAATTTACGCCAATTCGCTAACCTGTAGGAGAGTGCCCAAAAGGCTGGCGACATTACTTAATAGTAATATTTTTTTAAATAACAAAAATTTAATGAAATATATAAAGAGCATAGCAAACGAATAGTATATGCCACTGGTGACCCAGGAGTTGGCAGCTACCTCGCGCAACGGATTAGCATCGCGATCCAGCGAGGTAACGCTGCTAGTGTCTTGGGTAATCTTCCTGTAACTAAAATTTTTAAAAATAGGTTTAGATTAGGTTTTTTTAATATTGAATGGTTCTTTTTTATTTTATATTGTACCTTTTTGATATAAACTTATTATTATTATTAAAATAACAATAAATAATAATATTTCGTCACGTCACGTAGGATCGACAGCAGATTAATGGTAACCTTAGAGTACGATTTCGACTCTTACGACTTTAAATTCCAAAGTGTTACATTTAACATTTTGGAATTTTGTCAAATTTGTGTCAAATTAGCTGCTGGGGTCTGTAACCTTTGTAATTATGCCTGATTGTGAGACAACTGTATCTGATAATGACTATACATGATCGTGTTTGGCAGAAAGAGGATCCTAATATAATCGTACAAGATCCTAAAAGAATCTCTGACTAGTTCGCAAGAGATAATAAAATAACACATGTTCTTTACTTGTTCTTTAATGGCGCTTAGTAAAATAAAGTTTTTTTTATGTCAATCATAATATTTGTCTATTCAAATGAGTAATTTCTTTTCTTTCATTTCCTGTTTTCCTCGCTAAACTTTTCGCGCCAACTTCTCAATATAAACAAACCAGAAATATCTCGGGAGTTAGAAAACAATTTGGAGAACCGTACAATTTTTGCATTCCTATTAAAAATACATTTTTATCAATCAGTAAATAAAGCTTTTTCATTTCGCAATTAGCACACTCTGTGTTTGTGTGGGTATATTTTCTAAATTAAAAACAATTACCACATAAAGCAAGGAATAATTATGAATTATTCAATATAACAAAAAAATTCTGTCTATTTTTTTTTCAGTAACAAAATGTGCCTATTGTCAGAGTTGGCAGAATGGCTAACAAAAATAGTCACAGCATCGATGCTCAGAAAGTACGTACAAAATCGATTATGTGAGTAGGAATCTACACTTTCGCAGCTACCCCTACAATTCGTGGCATATAAGTTTCCAGTGTAATTAGCATACGGGAGGCTTGTACACACGCCATAACTTCATGAGTAACTCACAGATGCTTTACGTTGCGGTAATAAGACCTAGATTGAAATAGTTTTGTGTGGTTCAAGTTGTCGACTGTTCCAACAGCAATGTTTAGGCAACCAATGGTACTTGAAATTGCGTGTACGGTTAACATAAACAGTGGTTCGTAAGACAAACATCCTACACCTCATGCCTATTATAAGTGGTCGTATATTACACTGATTGTACGGTCCAACTTAGAGCTCATTATACAGGCCTTAAGGCCGAGATTTAGGTCGAGTTTCATAGACAATTTTGAGCGAATCCAACAGCGAATTTCAAATGTCTATGGAATTTGAAGGTCACTTTAAGTTCACGCTCAAAATGTCTACATCTATAAATATCGGTTTCAGAAACATTTTTTTGAGCGCGTTCCTTGACCGGAAATCGTACCTGGGACCTCCGCTAGTCCAATGCCCAACCAACCAATTCCCCTCTAATTTCTCATCATAATAATCTTACCATATTTTATTTCATTACGATACGGTATTTAATTTTCAAGGAAAATGTTAAAGCTTTAAAATTAGTACAAATTCATAACTAGGTAGATATGCCAGGTAATGCTTGTTTAGGACTGTTTGTTATTTAGCTAATTAGCATAGGATTTTAGCTAACTCAAAGAGGAGTTTGGGTGAATGACTGCGAAAGATATAATTAACAAAATATATTTTTTTAATTATTTAGGTCAGTTAAGTTTAGATCTATTTAGAATAATAGCGGTGTGTGTCAGAAAAAATCCTATTTTTATAGCAAGTGTATTTTACACTGTACATTTTCGCACGTCTACATTTTTTAGAATATACATTTGTATAAAATTTGTCGGGGCGGCTCGTGGAGTCCAAAATGCTGACGTAACCAAAATGCTGGCCTGTATTTCGCCCAAAGGATCAGCCTAGGGATCCAGAGGGGAAATGCCGCCAATCTAAAAATTGGTGTTTTGGCATCAGTATCGATCCTAAAACACATTACAATTATTATTTAAAAAAAATATCCAATGTACAGACTCAACTTTTTACAGTCTTATTATATGTATAGATTATTATAATTTGTATCATGAATGAATTTAGTTATTAATTAATGTTTTGAGTTTACATTTAGTAGGTATATCTGGTCCGGGCTTCGCACAATATCAAAGGAATCGCAAAAGTTATCCCATCGCAACGCCCGAACCTGCCAAACTAGCCAGCAAGTTGTTTAGACAACTGGTTGTTGGGCCAGACAGGAAAACTAATTCGCGGTTAACTTTACCGGCTGATAACGAACTATTGTGTTATAATCTCGATTAGAATTCATTTTTTCCGGACTTCTTCGAATAGATGAAGATTGAGAAATAAAAACCGGCTAAGTGCGAGTCGGACGAGCCTTCCATGAGCCAACTAGCGCCGACAATCTTGAAAAAATAATATCTTCCAATTTAATCAATTTTATTAAAAAAAGCTATTTACAAAATGTTTATTAGGATGAATACTATTTTTCAATATACAATACATCGCATAATTGCGACAAGGTAAGTTGTAGTTCACAAATGTGGCAAAAACGGCCGTTTTTCGCAATTAGGTATGCGAACTACAACTTACCGAATCACGTTATAAATAAGCATTTAAAAATAGTATTTATCGTGATAACCATTTTGCATTTTTTAATAAAATTGATTAAATTGGAAGATTTTTTTTTTCAAGATTGGCGGCGCTAGTTGGCTCATGGAAGGCCCTTAACCTCGTAACTTTGCTCTAACGAAAATATAAACTAGATTTAGATACCATCGACCCTGAGACTTCCGTATCGTTCAGTGACCCAACCACAGCGCCACCGATCCCCCATGAGACCAACTAAACCAATAGTGCTCTAAAAAGACGGCGTCTACGGAACTGGCAACACTTGGATTTGTTTTATTTTTCTTTCAGACAAAAGTGCGATGTTATAATAATGGTGGCACTTCACTTGGCTATTCGTATTTGCGTATTTGTCATAATTGCCATGTGTGGTTGGTATTCTTGACAAAATTTTCGTCTTATTTGTATGTACGTGAAGTATTTGACAAATAAGACAAATCCAATATCCAAGTGAAGTGGATACACATAGCATTATGGTCGATGTACCTACTGAATATAACATAAACTATTCTACGGATTCTTTTATAATCCCTAGAGAAAGTTGTTGGCAAACGGTAATGTAAACGTACAATATCCATGCGCCATATTACCATGTTATCTCGTCCTCAGGGTGACACATGATAAATAATGTAGGAAGCGGTGCCTCATCATCAGTCATGTGTTAAAAACCTATCACGGCAGGATAGGACAGCTCTTCCTTGCGGGTTGGAAAATTGAACTAAACGAGGCACAAAGGCGAGTGCGTGCAAACGAGCGGACATAATCAGTTATTTTTGCAAAATATGGTACTTGGAAATATCAATAACTTTTCTCAACGCAGCCAGCGAACACGAAAGAGGGTATATCGTTTTGTGTCGGCCTTCTGACGTTCAACACTCAACGACTTCAGTCTACTCGTACCATGATTTATCTAATTAATATGTATACAAACCGTGTAAGCTTAAAAAGTGATAAATAACCATGCCAGATTCTGCCCCACCATCAACCGCAAGTTGTACAAGATAACGAATGAATGTAAAAATATCTCCGTTTTTTATTAAAATTATTGGTTTAAAATTAATTGTTGTACAAGTTGCGATTCGAAAAAAAACAGCTTAATTAAGAATTCAGAAAATAGTAAGAAATCGAAGCGATTTATTCATTGTTTTTGTTATTCTTCTATAGGAGTTGCGAGAGTAGTAGAAAATGATACTGATTATGATTATGCAATATGAAACCTGTAATACGTCCCCAACAATACAGCTTAAATGGTCACTTAGTTTTGTAGGTGGGGCAAAGCTCCATTGAAATGTGGCAGTGTCTTTTATCTATTCTATACACTATTTACATAAGAAATTTTAATTTTGAACTTGTTTCATTACTAAATTAATAATATAAAAATATATATTTCTACACACACAGCTTTGGCCTCCTAATATTCTAAAAGGATTAATGGATTATCATGTCTCGATAGTACTGACAGCATGATACATTGTCTATTTACCCGACTGCGCAAGAAGGAGGATTATGTTTCCCAGTGAGTAAAAATATACGCTTACATTCTCTATAGACTGTAATAGTTTTGCGTAGATTGCTGCAGCTTCTGTACGTAACCAACTCTTGACTGTTTTCGAGAAGATTCAGGGAACATGGGAACGAGTATGTTTACTTGTGCTAATTAGAGTTTGTGCAAGTTTGCTTGTACGTGCAAACGAATCACAAGGAAATTCTCTCAGAGATTCTAGGTTGTCGATGGTACAAACCAAATATCTCTTCGAAATGGAACGCAATGTTACTGGAAATCGCTGCAAGTTTACTTGAGCAAGTTTATCAATCATCGCCGAACAAACAATAGGCAACACTTCATTCGGTGGAAAGTTCAGCTCATGTGTGGAACAAATAGATAACGTATGCGAGTGGAACAAACATTTGCAGAAGTAATGGATGAACTATTTTAGTGCGCTTGTTCAGCTGTGTTTTAATGGCTATCGATTAGGAATTGACAAGGCAGGGTAAATAAAATTATGAACTTTATTGGCGTAGATAAGGTTTTTGTGAACAGATAATTGGAAAGAAATTATTTAAAAAAAAACGACTGCCAAAGTTTAAGCTCATTTGATTAAATTATTATAGCCTATGTCACTCCTAGAATCAAGACGAATCTAACGACACCTCATATGTTAAAATCTATCAAGCTGTTTAGGCTGCAGCGCGAGCCAAGGAATTAGACATCCAAACATATTTACATACATACATACACTCGAAAAACATAACCCTCCTTGCGCAGTCGTGTAAAAATATGCATAAAACAATTGACGTGATGAATGATGATACTGAAATACATATGAAATTAATTTGAGATTCCAATAATGATCAAAGTCGTGCTTTGTCTCTTTTTGGCAAAACTTATTTTCGAATGGAGTTTGTATGGAATTAGTAAGACATCTATTTTCGTAATAATTCGGGTTACCCATAACGAATTACTACGGAAATCTTCAGAATTCTTCCCCCAAACTTTCAGAAGAATATTTTTTCAGAAAATTGACAGCCAATTTTGCGGTTTAGACATTATACTTCATGAGGGAAATAAATACATATTACTTAGATAAGATATACTACCTAATAGTGACTTTTCAGTATTATTGGTAAATAATAAACATTGCTAATCCTCCTAAAAATAAATTGTTATATTAATAACCACTTGACTTAGTTTCATAATTCAACGTGAGCCTTATATTAGTACCTATTACCTGGGATATAAGAATAGATAAATCAGAAACCCCCTCAACATTGTTATCGTACATGTAGGATAACAATAAAATTACAAGAAATGTTTTCGCTTCGTCTGAGAAATAAACATCAATTTATATTTATTGTCATAGCACTCTACTACAATTGCTGCCTACTTGCTGCGGCCATCGGCATCGCAATCAATTCCACGTCAAATACAGCCAGTACCGACTCAATCTAAACATTGAACACATTGAGCTACGAAAGGTTTGGGAATAATTCGAATACTTCGGAATATTTCAGCAGACAACGATTTATTATTTATTACTACTTCTTTTAGCAATTGGTTAACCATAAGCTAGACAACTTGCCTCGTGCATTTACACGACGTGGTTAACTGTTTCTGGGAACTGTGTTATACATAATTTACCTCTAAGTACATACCTAGAACATTATTTGTCTCTAAGTTACGAGTTACGGTCCCTGAAGCTGTGACAAATCGCAGTGACAAAACATACCGCACTACATTACATTATGTGGTCACATCTATGTATTATATTATATGCACATGTTATAATAAATGTATATCCATGGCACTAAATTATATCGACTATGGAACCGGTACATATTTACATAATAATCTATACTATGCTTTTGTATACAGGGGTATATTTTATTTTGTTTAGTTCTACAGTTTGATACCTCCTTACCATGGACTCTTATAGCAGGATTATTTCAATAATACTTTATTATTTTGTACCATAACGTCCTTAAGAGCCTTCCATGAGCCAACTAGCGCCGCCAATCTTTGAAAAATAATGTCTTCAAATTTAATCAATTTTATTAAAAAAGCTATGTACCTACATAATGTTTATTACGATAAATACTATTTTTTAAATGCTTATTTATAACGTGTTTCAATGTCGGTAAGTTGTAGTTTGCATAATTGCGAAAAACGGCCGTTTTTGGCACATTTGAGAACTACAACTTTGCATGTCGTAATTATGCCATGTATTGTATATTAAAAAATAGCGTTTATCCTAATAAAGATTGTGTACATAGCTTTTTTAATAAAAAATAATAATTTGTAAGATATTATTTTTTTAAGATTGGCGGCGCAGCTTACTTTAATATTTTGTCGACAGTACGCAAATCATCCCAACTTCTGTTAGCTGGTATGTACCTAATGAATGATGTATGTAAAGTAGCCGTAACTTTTGTATACGAACTCACATAAGTTTATGTAAGTTACCCTAACTATACCATTGATAATGGCATGGTGTACCCGTACCATGAGTTGTTATCGTATATTGTTCGGTAGCGAGGACGTAAAAATTGTAGCGAACAACAATCATGAATTCTCTTTTAGTACTTTTTTTTACAAAGTAAGTAAATATAATTTAAAAAATAGGATGATATCCAGTAATGCAATAAATGAATGATGAATCTGAATTGGAGCGACTTGAAAGTCACATCATTTGCTAGTCTGCTAGTATTGAAAAAATAAAACCAATCACGAAGGTTTAGCTACAAATTCAAATAGGTATTTTCTTCACTCAAAGAGCAAACAGAATTAAAAAAAAAACCGACTGCTAAAAAATCTTTTTTGATTATTTTTATAGTCTGTGTCACGCATAACAATCAAGACGAATCTAACGACACGTTGTAAGTTAAAATCCTTCAAGCCGTATAGGCTGCAAGGTGTGCCAACGAATTAGACATAGGTACCTACTTATATACACTCGAGAAACACTACCCTCCTTCTTGCGCAGTCGGGTACAAATCAAATAATATACTACAATACTAACAGTAATACACTTAAAACCTTGTGTGGTTCAGTCGCAATGTGACATTCGAGCCAGTGCTCGATTGAATAGATTAGAAATGCTGTTTGTTGCCGAACATGAATAGTCATTTTAATTTATCAACGATACAATATAATTTTCATAATACAATTTTTTAAATTACTTTCGTTAAAGTTTTGTTCACAAATGTACTGTGTCAGCGCTATTTATGTAAAAATATGGCTGGTTGTCTATCAGGGAACCAAAAAGTACCTGAGCAGGTGCCGAAGACTGAGCAGGGGACGAGTAGGTACCTTAAAAATAAATTAATATTGCCTCGTCTCCTGCCGGGGGACCAATGGGCACCTATATAGGGGCCGAATCTACAACTTTTAAATCCGGGGAACGAATATTAGGGGACCAATGGGTTCTGACCCGAATAAACTACATACCTACTACTATCCAACCTACATACACTCATATACAGCCCACTGCATCAAAATTCATTCAATAGTCCTCCCTGAAATAGAGCTAGGGTTGTCGCCTAATAGCTCAAGTATTGCAGGCTTTCTGATGTCAGAAGTCTTGTGTCCGTCTTCACACCTATCTCCGTTTGTTACGTACTCGCTAGCGAGCAAACTGATAGCGACCTGTAGTAAGGGTGCTGTAATTCACAACTACAATGTTGTTTATCTGCGTCACGCGTCCCCAGGCTGTGACAAATCACTGGGGCAAAGCGTGCCTTGTACCCGCAGAACAATAAGAGCGCCTAGAAATGCTGAGTGGTCTTATTATAACGCTCAGAAGTATTAAAACAATTACATTGTATAAATCAATTAATTCACAGAAAGAATAGAATAGGCATATAAAATATTTAAGCCTACTTCTTTTAGTGAATGAGGATATTTAAAAATAATAATAAATCGCATATGAAATTAGTGTTTTGATATTCCAATAACGCCAGAGATATTAACCGCTTTTGGCAAAACGAATTTAGAATGGAATTTGTATTCCTGATTTTCAATTACTGTACTTATATCTAAGTAATTTGTAAAATCAATACTTTCCTATTATATATAAATTCTATAACAATCAATTATAATTAAAGTTAAAACGCTCACAACGTGATCATACGTTGCTCCACCATACTGTAACAACTTATTTACAACTTATTTGGACTTAAGTATTTATTACACAAAGTAAGGCAGATAGATGGAATTCTAGTGTCCGCGATAGGTTTCCCTGTGCTGCGGCTACCAGTGACTGTCAGTGACGCTGTTGCGTTTATGTGTCGGAACTTGTATAAGCGTCCTCTAAATTTGTATGGGGATACCGACAGTTATTGTATGGACAAATTGGTATGCTTGCATGAATGTGTTAAGGGAATTGATGTTACACTCATTTAAATTAACAACCACAATACAATACATACAATAACAGAATGCTGCCACTGAAGTAATGATGTTTTTACTGTTTTTTTTTTCTGAATGAACAGTTGAACATCACCTCGTCGATTCCGCGACGCCAATAAAAATATTGACAGCGGCAATTTCCTATTCTGTCTACCCTCAACCTTTTGTGTAGACGAAGGGCGACGTTCAAATAAAGAAAATAGAAAGCTATATAAACTGGCCTTATATATTTTTTATGTTTCGAATGGTTTCGAGAAGACAGCTCGGTGGCTCAGTGGTTGGGTCAATGGACTTGCAATATGGAGGTCCCAGGTTCGATTCCCAGCTAGGGCAGCCATGTACCAATGGGTTATCCTCGGTTTTTTCGACGGAAAAACTTACGTACCGAGTGCTCTCAAAAACGGTGAAGGAAAACATCGTGATGAAACCTGCATGTCGTAGAAGAAGAAAAAAAATCTAAGGCATGTGAAATCCGCCAAACCGCACTGGGCCCGCGTGGTGGATTATGGCCCGAGCTCCCTCGATGTAAGGGAAGGTCTGTGCCCGAGCAGTGTGGCAATATAAATAGACTGATGATGAACGGTTTCGAACAACTGCCTTATCAGGGTCAGTTGTGATAGGTAAATTAAACAAGCATAACAAGAACCGGCTGTCTTTTGGTATAAAATTATCAGAGTCTCATAATCAAGACGATACTAACGACCGACATATAGTACGATCTAACATAAAAAATGTATACAGGAGAATTTTTAAAATTGAGATTATCTCAAAAACTACTTGACCTATTGAAATAATTTTTTAACTGCTAGATAGATAAAAGTTAAAACTATGTAACTGTAAAAGAGTTACTAAATTCGGTCCAGTAGTTTTTGAGAAAATCTCAACGTTATTGAGACCTCCTGTATAAACCGCAGCCCAAATCAAGTGTCTTATTTTGTAAACAAATAAGATCGTCTAATTACCTTTTGTGATGTAACACTGAATGAACTGATAGATCAAGCCTGTTCATCATTGTGAAAATAAAGTAATCCGATCTAATAATGCGAAAATAACTATGCAATTATCACAGAACAGCTTAAAATGTTAGTAGGGAAGGGTAGTTTGTGTTTACAAAATAAGACACTTGATTTGGGCTGCGGTATACATATCTCTATCTTCGTGTGTAGGTACATCAAAATCCATCGAGCCTAGAGATACCTCAAAGGAACCGACACACGCTCCAAAATGATCCTTCTCCTTTCGTGAGTAGGTTAAAAATTGCTTGACCCTCTCTATTTATTGAAATGAAATATCATTTATTTGTGCTTATGGATAAATAATACAGATATTGTATACATTAATCGCATGATGTAATCTTTTATGCATTATTACTTCTCGTCTAGTGGTTTTGAAGTTATAAGAAACCAGACAGACAATCGGTGTGATTCTGTTGTGGCCGCCAAATCTAATTCTAAATCTAAACGCAACTGTCACTTATATATCACTTTTGAGTAAGCACCTCGCTTAGCGACGATAAAATTTGGCGTACACTGCAATCGCCACAAGTGAGTTTCTTTAACGGTATATCGTGTCGTATAAATATTTGTAAGTGCCAATCATAAAAGCAGATATCTGATTAATAATTTTGATTAATTAGTTTCCAAATTCGAGATTTGAGTTTTCTATAAGAAACGTTTTACTTAATTCTTCAATGATTTATCCACCTGAATAGAAGTCTAATACAGAAACTTTATTTCAATTTTGCTTCTTTTTGAATCAACGCGTTGAATAATGAAGTTCTTTGTGAATCTACAATACATTTTCCTTGTGTAAAGTCTTTTCATCAGCGTTTCTATTGAAAAATACATTACGTAATAGGTATTATACGTAATAGGTACTATACTATTTATTCAAATTTTAATCCTGATATACTCAATATTTAATCCTGATTACTCAGGCCCCAGACCGGATGAAGATTTTTTTTTTTCATTTATTCATTGCTTTATGTGGTCACATGGTTGTTAGATAGTACAGCAATTACTCTCCCCTCTTATAGCGATCCAGTTTAGGTTCCTAAACTGACAATTTGCTACAATGACGTCAAACGTCATTGTAGCAAATAGCGATTCGGTTCAGTTTAGCAACCTAAACTGGATCGCTATAAGAGGTGAGAGTAACCCGCTGGTAGTGCTCACATAAACCCTGTAAGGGCACCGCAACATTACTTAAACATTTAAAATTCAATTTTGTCAGAGTTGATCTGCGCAAGTTGCCTATTCTCATTACGGAATAAATAAATATCTTATTCACAGTTAAGATAGTACTTACTTAACGTTCTTGTTTTATTGACAATAGATAGTTGCCTGTTATATTTCTTTAATATTCAATGCTTCTGTGAGTTGTGAAAAATACTCGTAGTTTTAAATAAGAAAATAATTTTACTTTTTAAGTTTCACTCTGAAAGTCACAAAGAATACTATATTTACGTTACTTTTGATCGAGCTGCCTGTTTCAGTTAGTTCACTTCCTTTTCCCAGTAGAACTCCACAGCTGTTTATAGTTTCAGTAAAAAAGTGTGAGCTGAATATTGTGGAAAGTTTTATGAAAACATTGTGGAGCGTTTACACTGCGACTTTTGGTTTTGCGGTTACATTCGGCGAAAGAGTTCGTCTGTGGATATGTTGAAGAAATTTTTTACCGCATAATATACGCAGTATGTTGGAATCTGGTTATTATTGGAAATTAAAAATTATTAAAATAAATTAGAACGTGATGAAAAAATTCTTGCCGTCGGCAGGACTTGAACCTGCGACCTTGTCATTCCGTTACACGCTCTTACCAACTGAGCCAGCACAGGCCACGCCACGCCCACCGAAATTAAAATAAATATTAAAATAAAATATATAAAAAAATGATATCGGCAAAGAAACAAAAGTACAGACAGAGGTAAAGAAAACAACAATTTACACTGTTTTATTCTTTAGTTGGTTACCAGATAATTATATTAATTTTAAAATATCGGTTTTGAGTTAGCCAACAGTCATGCATATTTTCTTTATTAAGATAGAGACAAAACCTTCAAAACCATCATATGTTGTAATAAAATTGTTTTTCGGTGATCTATGCAAATGGAAGCCGAATAATATCTAACTGAACTAATGTATACTCCCTATTACAAACGTCCGTCTGAAATTGTTAAATTGTAGCGCGGAAAAGTTCTTAGAAAAAGTATAATGAGGTTTTGTTTTCACTCCATATTTCCTGGGAAATAAATTTCCACTGATAAATTTTGTCTGTGGTTAGAATTATGGTAATTTGCATGGTAATTGAATTTTCAGGTGCTGTATTCAGCAGCTGAAAAGTTTAATTTCAGTTTATTGAAGGCTGAGCGAGATTGACAGGTATATTTAAATATCTTTTTTAGGAAATTGAATTTTGTTTTATTAAGGGACGTTCTTTCGGGGAAGCTTAAAATTGGATGAAACAAGTTTCGTGTAACTTTAGGTAGAATTACTTACTTTATTTACTTTGGCCTACTGAATTAATTACATTATATTAGATCGCTCAAAGGAGTAGGTATTTTGGCTTAACTACTTCAACTAGGTAACTATTTCATAAATAAATAACATATTTAATTTTGTTGTAAAGTAACCTTTGTAATCATTCTGATAGATTAGAACATGATGAAAAAATTCTTGCCGTGGGCAGGACAAGAATTTTTTCATCATGTTCTAATTTATTCACCGAGCATGGATAATGCGTAATTCAAATTCATTCTGATAGAATTGAATATAAAATGTTTATTTGACTCACCCAAAGCATAATACAGGAGATTATTGTACTAGAGTATAAAAAATAGGGTACCTAAAAGAGATGCGATAGTGTAGCGAAGCGATGTTAAAACTCGTTGACCGCCGAAGAAGAAACCAGAAATTGCCAATGTGTGGGTACTAGATGGCGTTGGGGTGTTGAAAGCTTGAAAGATTGTTGAAAAATTGGACGTGCACAATCCAGTAAAAATGAAGATTTACAGCTCCATTTTTGCTGGATTGTGCACGTCCAATTATGCGGGAGTGTAAACATATTATTTTCATCGATTTATTTTCATTTTAAGATGAGAAAGTGATGTATTGCTAGCTAGTTGCACCAGTAAATTCTCTCAAAATGTATGTAAATCGATTAATAACAAGTTTTAACCGTCAATTATAATTCGCTGTCCAGAGAATTGACAAGGTCTAAAAATTATTAACATCCTAGAAGAAAAATAGCATTTCAACATTTTGTCTCTCTAAATAGATAGGTACGCAGAATTTTTTTAAGAATTTTTTCATAGATTAATGCCGAGAAAAACATTGTTATCTGTAAAAGGCATTCCGGAAATACTGTGGCTCTGACATACTGCAAAGGGAATCTAACCCATACAGCCAAGTATACATTGTATTTTTGTTTATAACACTATTTCAATGATTTCTAGGTAAGTTAGAATCATATTTGTCGAGTCCACTAGAAAAATGGCAATTAACACACTCTTAAATATACCGAAAACGTCCGAAACATGGGTATTCATCGATTTTGGAACGACACTATTTCAGTAACGTGACGTCATCGTCACTTTACGCCCTTATTAATTTTCACTATCTTAAGGTAATTTTTTAATAATGAAAACGACGTAATTTTCATAAAATAAAAAATGCGTCCCTTAACCTTACCTATATTTTCATAAAAAAAATATAATAAAGGGGGTATTTTTTATACTTTGTCAATTGGAGTACCATTCCGTCATGTCAGAATAAACATTCATTATTTTTTGTTCTGCCGCCTGTAGGAAAAGTAACTGGTGCGAAAATATGAAAGGGACTTTCAAGGAGCTTCTTATACTGCTTAGTGCTTACTGTGGTCTCGTAGCCCTCACAAGTGAAGTGAAGTGTAGTGGCTCTACTCGTACGCGCACGTTTGTGGCTGGCAGTCTCGAGCAGTCGAGATAAAGGTGCGATTGAGGTCAAGTTACATCAATCAACATCGGTAGAGTATGCTCCATAACTAGATATACAGCTTTAAGGGCAAATCCATTTTAATCTAACAAAGAACTGCCCTCGGGTAATCTCTTCTGCTCGTCGATTTGTAGTAGAACGAAAACAGAAAAGTATCTCAATAAGGTTGAGATTTTCTTTCATTGCCCGATTGTAAAAATTGTTTTAATAGTAGATTGTTTGGAGTACACATTATGTAATGAGGGCTTTTCAAGGTTACATTTAAAAAAGAAAGAAAGTACCGATAGCCCCGGTAGATGGCACTGACTGGGCTGATGTCAAAATTAAATGCGTTGTTATTGCTTGTAACTTGGGCTTTTCGTATTTCATACCTAGAATTAATTTGTACTGTATTGTTTAAATTACACAAACAAACCAATAATAAAAATTATTCAGCTGACATTGAAATTTTTTTCATGGTGCTGCGTTTTTTACGATGATATCGCACTTCGGTGCAACGCTATCTATTATCGACTTAAAAAGCTTGTTTTTTTCTTACAACTGTCACTTTGAAAACCCGTCATTGTATAGAATTTTCAAAAATCTACTTTTTGTGAAAATCTCAACCTTAATAATTATTTCTACCTTTCTCTTTGTTAGACCGTACTTTTATAAAACATTGTCAATTTATTCTTGATTCAATTACAAGAATAAAATCCTAGAATAATCTTAGTAATCTCTAAGTAATTAAATTCTTTATCAATTAACATCAATGGAGTATGCTCTAGATTAGCTTTCAATCTAACAAGAGTACTCAAGAGTCCAACTTCAGTGTCGTTTTACACGGATAAAAAGAAATTTTGAGATCAATACTGTTGCTTCCTAAAATATATTGTTTACGAGTACTTTTATAATGTATATATTTAGAATCGTCATATTTGAAATCCTTACCTTAGGTCACCTTCCATTCCCACTTCTAGTTGTTATTAATTAATCATTGTAATAAAATATGAAATCTGTTTTGGCGTACATAATTATTAATCTAAAATTGTTAAACTATATTTAAGACTGTTTGATTTCTGATATATAAATAAATAAATATATATAAAAAATGTACATTTACTCGTATTTATTTAATAGAGGTAGGAATCAAATTCCACTTGTCTCTACTTAGCGATACCTTTGTTTACAAATGCCGAAATATACTTATAACATTTTTCTATCGTTCAAAATGTGTCCAATCGTTGCTTTTATAATAGAAAAAGTTAAATATGTTCTCATTAATAAAAAAATTATAATATGTATTTTATACTTCTACTATATCTGACACAAACACTATATTTTTATGTGCAGTCGACAGCAGATCAATGGTAACACTTCGTACTTTGGACCGTTCTTATTATTTGTGCCGTAAAACTTGAAATCGTACTGCAAGTGTTACTATTGATCTGCGGTCGACTGTACGTCAAGTATTTGACAAATACGACAAACATCCAATAGCGAATATGAATAGCCAAGTGATGTGCCACCACTACATACAGTATATGACAAAATTGTTTACTTTTCTCCGATTTTACTGTAGGTACGGTGGAACACAGAGAAAGGTATACAGGAGAGTTTTTAAGGTTGAGATTTTCTCAAAAACTACTTGACCTATTGCAAAAATGTTTTCACTGTTTGATAGATAAAAGTTAAAACTATGTACTGTAAAAGAGTTATTAAATTCGGTCCAGTAGGTGTTTAGAAAATCGGAACCTTATTGAGGCCCCCGTATACTTATCTCTGTCTTCGACTGTACGATTGTTTTCGCTCGCAACGGACTACGAGACCCTTGTCTGTACATTGTGCATAAAGATTAAATTAAATATGACATACATTTTACTGCGACGATGCAGATAAGAGACGTCGTCGCTTCAACTAATGCCTTGTGACCACTAAGCTTACGAGTATCGTCTCAAATGTCACGCCGCTTACCACATCGGTGTGAAGGCAGCTTAAGTGTGGGCGGCGAAAGTGTCATTCAGAAAGAGCTTTAAAATGTAATGCTTTCAGGACGGGTTGCGATAAAATAAACGGTTCTATTTTGGTGTTTACCCGGTTTATTTTCAAAACAGTACCCTATGTGTTCGTTTGTATACGGAATTCCAAAATAGGTGGTACTTACCTAAATAATACTTTTGTGAACATTAGTCCTCGCCAGGATATTTGATGTGATTTTTTAAGGGCGAACCATTGATCTCCTATAAACAACTAGATACACAAAGGTGCTACTAAAACAATTTAAAAAACATCCATTGTTAACGTCCAAATAATGTCCAATAAAGCAAATGAGGGACCCTTTATCCGTTTGGATCGTCTTTGCGCTCGGACATTTTTAGAAGGCAGACTGTGTATCTAGTTATTTATAGGAGATCAATGGGGCGAACCTTATAAGTACTGTGCACATTATTGATCATTGATGAAGAGCGGATCCTCCTGGCACAGGCATAAAAGCCTAAACGGAGACTCTGATTACAAGCAAAAATATTGATATAAAATATTTTTTTTTTAAACCATGTCTTCCAATAGAATCAATTTTATTACAAAACCCTTAGGATGAATACTATTTTCTGATGTACAAGAGATATCGTAATTGCAAGAAGCTAAATTGTAGTTCAGAAAATTATGAAAAATACCGTTTTTTTGTAATTATGCAAACTACAACGTACTGAAATTTAGTCACGATTTTAGATGTGAATTTATAAAATAGCATTTCTCATTTTGAGATTTTTTAAAGATGTAGCTTTTTTAATAACATTGATTCTATTAGAGAATATGATTTATATAAGATGGGCACAACTTATCTAAGTGTTAAATATTCTGAATGGTTTACTGGACACCCTGTATATTTACGAATAATGAATGTTATAGTAAATGTCTCATACATTTTACGACATTCGTAGTTTTGTAATTTAAGTCTATTTTAGACGATTATCTTTAAAAGTTATATACCTTAAAATAAATAAATTGTACAGAATAATAATAATATCTATTTTTTTATTCATTAATGAATTATAATAATAATGATTTAGAGTTTTTAGACTGTTTTTAGTTCGTTTTAATGTATTTTCAAGTAGTATTTAATATTTTAGGTAGTTTTAATTTATTTTGTAAGTTAATTTTAGTTTTTTATTGAATAAAATAATAATGATTGATAATCAAATAATATTTTTATGTTTTATATTAAATAGTATGCCAAATGTACCTGTAACATAATGATATAAATAATCTTTTCATTTTCATTTCATTTTCATGATGTATTGTTACTACATATTTCGATATTAGTTGAAAAATTGATATCTTATATATTATTTATTTAAATTGGTTGTGTAAGATTTCTTGAATATAAATAGTTAACTAAATAATAAATTAATTTAATTTATATAATTTCAACCAATATAATGTCAATAATTATACTACACACATACAGGTTGTTTCGGTTTGTCGTTAAAACTTAATTTAAATAAAATATCTTTAAGGTATAATCGGTTGGTCAAACCAACCAATCACATAAAACTTGTAAAAATCGATGTTACTTTAATTAATTTATCATTAGTATAGTTATTATCTAAGCAGATGACAGTCCTTAAAGAATAATGGGATCCATTAGGAATTAATTAAGTTCCGTTTCCGTTTTAATTGAATCCATTATTGTTAATGATAATGACGTTAGAAGATGTTGGGCTTTTCAAAATATTACCTAATTGTAGAAAAAAATCGTCGTAAAATAACATATGTTATTGAAAGCTCATCGATACTTGAAATTAAAAATGTTGTACTTGTAAATTAGTTTTTGTAATGTTACACTTGAATCCGCGTTTAGTTAATTTTAGAGCTAAAAATTTATGTAAAATTCAAAGCATTGGAAAAAATCTTAGTGTATATTTTATAAATTACTCATAATCCAATTGGTATTTTGCAGAAACTCTGGTATAGATAAGACTCGACTGTGTTACGATGACAATATCCTTCACAGGTGCCCCCTCTCCAACGGCCTTACGCTAAAAACACACTTACCGCTAAAATAACTACTCGTCACCGCTATTCTGTTCACAATAAATTCACTTTACATTACAAACACTTCAGAATGTTTACTTTTTCTTGCCCTCTACGAACTCTACGCCGCTACGCCCGTAGCGGCTACGCGTGTAACCGGCTACGCCACCGAACTGCGACTGGGGCGGACAGTCCCACGCAGTGTGAACTAAATGTAACGAATGGTTTAGGGTTGAACATTAAAACTATGACCTAACTTTTTTAAAGTCTCATCTTTTAAATTACTACCTTGCCAACTACCGGTGTGTGAAGAATTTGGAATTTATGTTGTTGTTTTCGTAGTCATAATTTTTGGTGGTGAAAAATTGCAGTAAAATTTCAATTAAAAATTATTTATTATCTTGAATATGTGAACGAAGTACAGCCCCCCCCCCCCCCTTACCATTAAGTCTTATAGTAGGATTACTTCAATAATACTTTGTTATTTAGTACCATGACGACCTCAAAGTAAGCTTGTTAAGGACGTCATATATATATAACAAAGTATTATTGAAGTAATCCTGCTATAAGAGTTCATTGTAAGTGTGTGTGCGTTGATGTGGTAACGCATTTCTTAAATTAATACCTAAACTATCACTATCTACTATGTAAAATTTTAGAAATTGAACCCAATATATTATTAGTTATTACGTAAGAGTTATGTTCACATTGTGAATTATTATTAAAACATACTATGTTTTGATATTTTCTTGCATATGCGCTATGCGAAACGAAAATCTAAATGATAAATGGAGAAAGAATTTCATCACGACCGGGATTCGAACCCGGGCTCGCCATTCCGTGGCACGCTCTATTCCAACAGAGCCATCGTGATTCGTATCCAGATCGTGAATCTTGTCTCCATATTCTCGTCTGACTCCACGGAATGGCGAGGTCCCGGGTTCGAATCCCGGTCGTGATGAAAATTTTACTCCATTTATCATTTATAACATACTATATCAAATTATAATTTCAGTTTTCAATAACGCCTGCATTTCCTAATTGATTGGCAAATGATTTTGATTATTATCAAACTATCCTTTGGGCATACAATGAATGTAATAAAGCTGTGTCGGGAAAGACTCCAGAATTATCGGAATTCGGAACGGATTGAATCGATTTAATCAATTCACACATGGCTATGTTATTGCGGACTGAATAGCTGGGATAGGTCTCGAATTTTCACGCAGATATTCCATCCACTATTCCAAATTGAGTTAGTTCCATTCGTTCTATTATGCGCGCGCTCTTACTGGATTCTATTCGAGTCTTCATTGCGAGTGCTTTCTAACCGACTTCCAAAAAACGACGATTTGAAAAGGTTTTTTGTTCAGTCGACAACAGATCAATGGTAACACTTGCAGTACGATTTCAAGTTTTACGACTCAGATTATTAGAACGGTCCAAATTCCAAAGTGTTTGATGAACTTGATGTGATGTCGACTGTACACACGAAGACAGAGATAAGGATACATGGAACCACAATAAGGTTGAGATTTTCTCAAAAATTACACAGAAATTCTCACAGAAATTAATCATTCTTTTACAGTACATCTATCAAACAGTGAAAGAATTTTTGCAATAGATCAAGTAGTTTCTGAGAAAATCTCAACCTTAAAAACTCTCCTGCACACCTTTCTCTGTGTTCCACCGTACATACACAAAAAAGCAAGGTTTTCTGTAGCAGCTAATTTAGATGTTGATTTCTAGCTGAAACAAGTCAGTCAAAACAAATAACTGTAAAACAATAACCAATCAAACGAAGTGCTCCCTTGATAGTTGTAAATAGTACGAGTATTATATTTTTAGATTAGGTTTTGTTTTTAAATAGGTATATATTTTGTAGGTTAAATTCTTTATTACTTGTATTTGAATTTTGATAGTTGTTTTATTGTAAAAAAAAATTCTATAACAGGAAAACATAATAGCAAATACAGCAAAACACCTAGGCTGTTATTAATAAACGTGATGTAAAGTTACGCCACCGTTTAGGATCCCTGTCCCTTTCTATCTTAACCTTTTTTAACGAAGTGTGAAAGGGATAGCAACACGATTTAAGGGAAGTGAGGTTTAACTAGGTTTATGAATAACAGCACTACAGTTGTAGCTGCAATCGAGAATACTTAAGGCGCTGACATGAGCCAACTAGCGCCGCCAATCTTAAAAAAATCATATCTTCCAATATAATCAATTTTATTAAAAAAGCTACGTTCACATTGTTTATTGCTATATATATTATTTTTTAAATGCTTATTTGTAACGTGATTCAATGTAGGTAAGTTGTAGTTCACAAATGTGCCAGAAACGGCCGTTTTTCGCTAGTTGGCTCTAGGAAGGCTCTTAATAACTAAAGCTAGTTTTTTCTTTAGGCGTAGTACATTTTTTTATTGGTTTATTTAATTGAAGATGGTCCATCTCGAAATGGTCGCAACAGAGTCGTAAGTAAATCTTTAAGTAGAAGTCTCTCTCTTAACTTTATTAGATCAATGGTAGATGGGTCTGTGTAACGAAAACGAAATTTACAATAAATCACTCTCACCTGAGCACTGTGAAATAAATCATTTTGAACCGTGTTTTAGGAATAAACAGACTTACAGAGTAAAAAGAATAACTGAACCATTAAAACCCCTTTTTATACAACAAAGGCAAAGGCCAGATTCGTTTCTCCGTGCATTTAACCTTTTTAATAGCTATTAGAGTTATTTTTTTAAAGATTACAGGTCTGTGGCTTCATTAACAAAGGATTTTACCAACGTAATTTTTATTGAACATTTATTTCAAGGTTTGTCTATATTTAATACTCAATGTTTGTATGAATATGCATTTGTTTATAACTAAAGAACCGCTACAATATAAGTCGAGTTTATCGCTAATTTTAAATAACATTTATCGCTAACGACCATAAAGACTTGTAATTAGAACCATAACTTGATACCTATACGTCCTACTAATAATGTATATACATTATTATTATTTATTATTTATATGTTTCATACGAGGTGGCCTTGAATTCATTCGATAAAATTAAATGGATGGTTAGGCTTGTGACATACATTAATTCTGCACAGAGCGTTTAAGTAAATTAATGAATTTTATGAATATTAAAAAAATATTTACAATAAATTCACCTATCAATTTTTTTTTAATTTGTGTGCATTTTTACTTTGCTTTGGAGTGTTTAATATTTTAAGGTATTTTTTAATTTTTTGCAACGAGACTGTAGTTTGACCTAATGGTCATTTCTAAGGTCATTGTGTGACTTGTGACGTAGGTACTTCATCATCATCAGTCTATTTATATTGCCCCACTGCTCGGGCACAGACCTTCCCTTACATGGAGGGAGCTCGGGCCATGATCCACCACGCGGGCCCAGTGCGGGTTGGTGGATAACGGGTTGCTGACGTAGGTACTTACTTAGTTCAATTTATTTACAGTTTTGTATTACTAAAACACCTTACCAATTTAATATTTATCATGAGTACAACTCCCAGTTTCAATTTGTCGAATGAATTCAAGGCCTGTATAGGTAGAGCTACGTATGTAGTACTGGGGAAAACGAACTGCTTATTTGAACAAATTAAATTATCCGAGGAGCAGAAAGAAGTAAGTTCGAGGACCCGTAAAAATTAAATTACTCGCATGTTGTTTTTCTAGAGAGGTGAGCGGCCTTCGGGGCATTCAGTTTACGTTTGGCAAACACTTTCGCTGTTTGATGAGAGCCTGGTACTCGGAACTAAGGTGGGCGTGTTATTTAGTTGGCTTTGTATTTTTTATGTAAGGATAAAGCCGGAATACGGTAGTTGACTATTTTTTTTACTATTTCTTATCAACACGCGTGATACTGAATTACATTTGAAATTAATTGTTCAATATTCCAATTATTTCCAGAAATATTGAGGACTAGCTGTACCCCGCAACTTCGTTTGAGTAGAGGAGGAGGATGGAGGAGATCAGGAGGCAGATCTTTCTCTCTGGATTCTTGTTTCCAAGTCACATACCGCCATGGCTTATAGTCTATGAGCTGTCCGGATATTTCAGTTATCTCCTAGTGAAACTCCCATCAAAATCCCTTCAGTAGTTATGGCGTGATACTTGCATAAAGTCACAGACAAACAGATAAAAATTCTAAAAATTAGTGTTTTGGCATCAGTATCGATCCTAAAACACATTACAATTATTCTTTTCAAAAAATATCCAATGTACAGACACAACTTTTTTACAGTCTTATTATATGTATAGATTAACGTTTTAGGGTTCCGCCCGTACCTCAAAAGGAAAAAGGAACACTTAATCCTTTCATAATTAAGGCCAATTAATACAAAAAATTACAAAAACCTGCCAAGTTAAAAGGTTTACATATAATCATGTTTTAAGTTAGAAGTTATACTGCTTAGAAAAGTAATTTTTAACTTGGCATTTATTTGGATTTCAAGACTTTTGATAGGTACCGCAATATAGACTTGGCTCTCTTTTCAACATTTATGTTTTGGTGGGGATATTAATTTACTCGCAATCTAGCATTTAAGTGACTTTGTTAAGTTCAATTTTAGGATTTTTAGTGACCACGACTGATGGTTTAAACCAGGGTCGGACTGGCCATATACCTAGTTGAGGTGGCATTTGCCAGCCGGGCCCCGACCCTACATACCGCTTGTCTTGCGGCAAGCCTCTTGCGACCTAAATGTAAACTAGATCGTTCGTTCATACCATTAGAGAGAAATGAAATAAGAAAACTTCGAAAAATGGTTGAACCTGTGCAGGTGGTCCATGAAACTAGTTTTGCGACTAAACGGCGATAACTTCTGACCAAATCAACTTATTTTGACGTGTATCATTATAGCATAAAAGTCTCGGGCCCCGGTGGCTTGTGGGGAGCCACCCGGGCCCTTCCAGCTCAGTCCGACCCTGGTTTAAACAAGTAATCACAACCATAGGTTTATTATTAATACGTCGAATTGAAGTCTTGGCACAGATAACGATATACGCGAGTTCTCCCTCCGTTAAACCACTTCAGCCCCTATAAGAACATATTGGAAGCTATTATAGGGTGTGTATAGTACTGTTATTGTCTCGAAAATGGCTCTGAAGATGACAATGCGTGCGATAATATTATATGATGATGGTTCTACTTGTCTACGAAGTCTGAGAGTTTCGAAGTAAGGTGTACTAATTCCATAGTATAACGAGATAAAGAGGTATGTTTGTAGATGTACCGTGTAGTAAATTCAGAGAGTAAAGTCTTTTATTTATTGCAGTCACACACAAGGACAATATATATTATGAAGTTCTTAAAACTATGTTAGTGTTTACATGTAGTATTACACGGTATGACATGTGACTTAGGTCCGACTCTGAGGCCCCATCGGTTAAAGACGGGAGAAAAGGGGGGCGGGGCATGCGGTGCAAATGGTCGCAGGCCGCGGGCAGGCCGTTTGTGTATAGCTTTACATGAAGGAAAATGGAAAAAATATTACCTATGTAGGTAGTTACAATAAGGAAAGAAATTCCTTGCTTCATGGCTGCTAATGATACATTTTGGTCACGTTACACTGTAAATGACTTATAATGCGTATTTTGTCTGAAGTTTTGGTATGCTTTTCAGATAGCGTAGGTGTGAAGCGTAGGCTTTGCAGTTCGTGATATACCTACAGACGAAACTGTTGAATAAAACATGTTTTTGTCTGTGCTTTTATTTATAGACAAAAAATGTGTGCACGTTATGGTCATAACATTTTATTTTATTTTTTGGTAGCAAGAGATTTATCTCCATCACATTTTAGGGTATGTTTTGTAAAACTACGAGTTTTACATGTATTTTCTTACATTTCATAAGTCACTACCATGGTGCTCATAGTTTTAACTCTTAAGTGTTATAAACGCTGTATTAAATATCTCCGTAAAGCGCGACGAAATTTTTCCTTCATGATTTTCCCATCTTATACAGGCCTACCCTTAATAACGAGGGATAGCGCCAAGATCTACCACTCAGGTCCAGCGTGGATTAGTGTATTACACATGCCTCACGATGTTTCCCTACACAGTTTTTGAAAGCATTCGATAAATGTACGTAAATTTTCTTTCGAAAAAAAACCGAGGAAAATTCTATTCAATTCAAATATACTTTATTTGCACACAAATGAAAATACATCAGTTACATATAAAACCGAAGTTAGCTAGTATACAGACAGGCGGCCTTATCGCTTTAAGCGATTTCTTCCAGGCAACCTTCGGGTGATGGAGATATTGTATCAAAACAGCGTGCAAAAATGTCATAAACAATATAAATGCAATAAAATACCTATTGTATTCCAAAAAAAAAATGGTATAAGAGAAATGAAAGTACGGCAAGAATTTTTTCATCATGTTCTAATTTATTCACCGAGCATGGATAATGCGTAATTCAAATTCTATATAATAAGTAATTCAAAAGTACCTACTTACTTACCTTTCGTGGTTCTTATTTCACAATAAATTTTATTAATTGTCATTACAAAGCGCTAATAACGTATGTGACATCAGATCAGGCTTTATAAATGTTTCAAAAAATCTAGGCCGTGTCACAGTATAGGTTTTAAAATTCAATCGACCTTTCCTCTCAATGTTTTCGTTACACAGTTGCGGGAAAAAGTCAATTTAATTTGTTCGATTGGCTGTTGTAGTTCCATCACAAAGGGAACTCTGTTAGTGAAGTGTCTGCTTCTGTTTGCACTGTCGGAACCAGTCTGTGGTACTGTCGACAGCACGTCAAGTGTAACCGAAGTGTTTGTGTGATAGCAATACGGTCTAAATTGCGATTGCTTTGAGTGTGAACAAGTGTTGACTTTACGTCGGGTTCTACTATTCATTTTAACACAATCCGTCGACAGGTAATTTCTACAGAATTTGAATTAAGCATTATCCATGCGCGGTGAATAAATTAGAACATGATGAAAAAATTCTTCACGGCAATAATTTTTTCATCATGTTTTAAGGTAATTTCTTTATTAATTGATTAGCGATTATTAAACTTTTTAATGAACTATGTGAGTAGACGTTTTCCGCACGAGTGCCGCATCCATGCGTCGCTTGCTGACCGCGAGATTTGTGGATTCTGTGCCTGATTGAGTGTCGACGAGTGGCCGTACGGTGTTTTTGTATGGAGCGGCCTTTGTTTGTTAAGCATTGGATCTTAGTTTTTTAGTTTCTATCTGTGATTCCATTATTTGCGTCTTGTTTAATTACTCAGTGAAAACCTATTCTTCCTTCTATTAAAATGTGAATATAGTAGTTTATATATTTTTTATAGTATCTTCATTGTGTGTGATGGGCTTTACGTTCCGTTTTTCCGAAATTGTACAGGTTTTATCGTACACATGTTTCGATATCGATGAAAACCCATTAGTGAAAATTTGTAAATCAAAAGCCGCCTTTATGTCGCGGCTGACAATCATTTTTTTTCTTTTTTCTAGTGATATTTTTAATAAAATAAATTGGGATTGACAGTGGTTTATTTTAAGGGGCAGCCAGCTGTCAAACTCAAGCTCAAGACAGAAGATGTCCCAGCGGCGGAGTGAAGAGCACGCCACAGCCACTTCATATTTGTATTTTTATTAATTTTGGATGAATTTTGGCAAGAAAGTAAAAACACGCCAACAAAAATCAGATTTTTTTTATACAAGCTCTCGTATTTCTAGTACCCTACATTTTGATATATAATTTGTATGAATAACTGTATCGGTTTAAACGTAATTTTCATTTTAAAAGACACGGAAGGGGTATGTTTGCGATTTTTTTCTATCGAGCGAAGTTTGTCCAATCGTGTATCGGTATTCATCAATCCCTAAATACACACCCCAAGATTGCTATATATTTTTTTCAGACGTTTATTTTTAGTATTTAGTGCCTTAGCCTTCGTAGAAAAACTGTCCAGCCACCTTCCGCAGATCATCTCTGCATGTGATCGAATTAAAAGGCAGGATATAGTAGATGGTGATGAGTTTTATTTTGTTTGTTTCTGACTAATTTTTGTACAAAATATTTTTTTTACAAAAATATTTTTTCCCTTATATAGGTACATGTGTCGCGGAAAATATACGTTTTTATTTCCGTAGTTCAACGAGCGAATGGTTGTCGTAAAGATTTTTTACAGTTCCATCAAAAAGAAAATCCCTATTCGTGTAGGTATGTATGTAATATGCGCTCACTTTTATCTAAAGGTCATATTATTTCCTAGCTGTACCCCGCAACTTCGTTTGCGTAGAGGAGGAGGATGGAGAGGATGGAGGAGATCAGGAGGCAGGTCTTCCTCTCTGGATCCTTGTTTCCACATCACATACCTCCATGGCTTATAGCCTATGAGCTGTCCGGATATTTCAGCTATCTCCTAGTGAAACTCCCATCAAAATCCCTTCAGTAGTTATGGCGTGATACTTGCACAAAGTATACAACCAGACAAAAATTCTAAAAATTAGTGTTTCGGCATCAGTATCGATCCTAAAACACATTACAATTATTCTTTTCAAAAAATATCCACAACTTTTTTACAGTCATATTATATAGATATTAGAGAAATTTGGACAACCTAACCCTCAGAGAAATAAGGACGGGAGTTGCCTTACCTATCTTTAGCCGTACATATTTTTCTGCCACTTTTTGGGGGAGGTGAGGTAAACACGTACAGCACACATCTGCACATTGCTGCACACTCGCAACAAAATTTGCCACGTCCATATAAACGCACACGAAAATAATATCGTCACACAAAGATAAAACACGCACACAAATAAACATTTCGTCGTAATTACACTAATGTTTACGACAACCACAAACGAAAAATTAGTGATGTGCTATGTACAAAGAACGATTGAATTGATTGGTGAAGGAACGAATGAAATTGATATACCAAGTTTGATTATAGATTATTATTTTTGGTCTTTTAAGTAGTTTGTACTAGCTTTTCTCGCGGCTTTGCCTACGTGAATTTCAGTTATAGATGTTCTATTCAAAATACATTTTTCCTAGGGAACTATACTTTTTTCCGGAACACAAAGTATCCATATGCTAATCCAGCCCACATAAATATATAAATCCATAATCCTTGAACGGTCACGGTGTGACCTTTCGATTGACTAAAAAAAATACAGTACATTTCCAAATAATATTACAATGAAATTACAGTACTTTAGACGTTGGATAAGGTATATAAAGAAAGAAAACATTATGTATTACTTTATCCCTTGATAAATTTGAAGAAAAAAAATGGAATTTAAAAAAAAATCACATGAACTACGACCCAATTGGAGAGAGAAAGAGTGAGACGAGGAAATAATTAATAATTTGTTCGTGTTTTCGTACATTTTTGCAGAAATCAAGTCTTTTTGGGCATAAATTAGGCAAAATAAGTTACAATGACCTAAATAAAAATTACAGTAGACCCATGTACTGTATTTTTATCATTACAGTATACAGTAAAACAGTCAAAATTACAGTAGATGCATCTGGAAGCACTGCCTATACCATACGTGTTGTCGACTGGTTGGTTCCGCGGGCATAGAAAAAAACCCACTTGTTTATTTTATAAAGTTAGGTAGTTGTTAGTGTGTAGAAATAGAGACAGGTTTTCATTTTCATTGTAATTTTAATTATTATAGTATTTCGATTCATCCGAGTTTCCATTTGCCTGATCCATCCGCAACAATCCACATCAGTAGTTGCCCCAAAAAGAACTGCCGTTTAGGTACTAATGGTAATGAACGTTTCATTGCAATGAAACAGTAATAAGTATAGGGAAAATGTATATTATTTACTTCAAGTTAAACTTCATTCATTTCATTCACTTCATTCGTTCATTTATTGGTTTGCGTGTTGCCCATCACTACTCTTAAGCAACCTCGTACCAAGAGATTTTGTATCCTCGTACCAAGAGATTTTCGGCGTTTAGACTTGAAAAACAAAATGAGTTTTATGATGTTTTAGTAGCATAAATTCATAATTAAATTGCTAATGAATGATCAAAAACACCGTCTTTTCTAAAATTTGATGTTTCTGATCGCCTTTTACATGAAACCACTGCACAATTAACCATTTTCGGGAGCTGTGTTCAGCGATACGTACGGAAGCAAAATGACGGCCGGTCGCAGCAACTAGTTTTTATAAACGGCGATGAACGATTCGTGCATGTACCTCGGCAGAGGGGAACGCCAGCGCTTGCGTACTCCCGTCATTATTTCTCTGAGACCTAACCTTATACATACTACTTATATATTATTAATCTACAGGTAACATAAAGTATATATGCAAAGAAAACTAGGAAAACTGTCTAACACAGAGAAAGGTACACGAGAGTTTTTAAGCTTGAGATTATCTCAAGAATTACTTGACTAGGCTACTGTAAAATAATTATTTAAATTGGTCCAATATTTCTTGAGATATCTCTAATAATGATAAGTACACATGGGGCCTCAATAAGGTTGCGACTTTCTCAAAAACTACTGGACCGATTTTAACAATTCTTTACAGTTACATAGTTTTCACTTTTATCTATCTAACAGTGAAATAATTTTTACAATCGGTCGGTCGGTTTTGAGAAAATCTTAACCTTAAAAACTCTACAGTACACCTTTCTCTGTCTTCGGCCGTACCTATAATAACTTTCGTCAATCTATGAAAATCTCAATTACCGTAACGTAAAATTGTTTGACTTCATAACTAAAGTATATAACCTAATTACAAACCCGTGCCAAAGCTTCCTTTGAAAGTCCGTTAAATAACAGCCTAAATAGGAAACCGTACTTAAATGAACAGTAACGGTTTATTCCAGTAGGTGTGGCAATACTTATTGTTATAGTAATTTAGTGGCCATATATCAGCAGTACAAAGGTTCGGTTACAATGAGGCCACAAACTTGGATAAGTTTCGCTCTATACTTAAGTTATAGTTAGGTGCAACCAACCAGCGAGTTAAGCTACCTACTTCACTTTTATAGGTCATCTCAAAGTGTGTATGTATTGTATACGGTATAAGGCGTGGGAAAAAACTTTGATTAAAAATTCTATAGATGCAAGATCACTAAAACATCGAATAGTAATCTCGCTCATAGTCAAATGACTATGCCAGATTCTGCCCCACCATCAACCGCAAGTTGTACAAGATAACGAATAAATGTAATAATATCTCCGTTTTTTATTAAAATTATTGGTTCGAAATAAAGTTTTGTACAAGTTGCGATTCGAAAAAACAGCTTAATTTAGAATTCAGAAAATAGTAAGAAATCGAAGCGATTTATTCATTGTTTTTGTTATTCTTCTATAGGAGTTGCGAGAATAGTAGAAAATGATACTGATTATGATTATGCAATATGAAATCTGTAATAAGTCCCCAACAAAATGATAAGTACAGCTTAAATGGTCACGTAGTTTTGTAGGTGGGGCAAAGCTCCATTGAAAAAGTGGCAATGTCTTTTATTTATTGCAAGTAAGCACGTTGTGTACATTTTTGTACGTCAATATAATACATTTTTGAATTTACATTTACACCACTTTGCAAGGAAAAGGTGCCAACGCTGAGGAGATAAGTGGCAAAAAGCTCAATCAATAGTGTTCCGTCGCCGTTTACGCAAATTAGCGTTGAACAACTATAAATCACTTTTAAAACGGTTTGTATACAAATTAATTAGATAAAACGTGAATTACCGTGTTAAACATTTATTATTGATGTCTTGATATTTCGATAAATATTTAACACTGTATTTCCCGATCTATCTAATTAATAGCTATGAACTTTAACCAGCAGTATTAATTCGGACTAAGTAGACCGTAAAAATTGCTATCGACCACAAAATGACTGCGCATTTTAGTTCGTGAACCACTGGCGATCGATAAATATAGAAAGGCAGTCATTTTTAAGGCGTAGGTGTCGATCACGGCAGTTTTAGAATAAGACATCTGTCAGCTGAAGGGTGGTGACTGACGAGAGCGACATTGCACTAGGTAGCCGATGTTTTAGTGCAATTTTTGTTGTGCCATTTTCAGCGCATTGACCTTGCATCTATAGTATTTTATTTTAATTCAAAATAAGAATACAAAGGCGCTTTATTGAGGATCCAGGGGCCTTACATTTATCTTTTTTTAAACAACATTATTTCCGGAACGTTGTGTTTTCATCATAAAGTAATACTACTTTAATTCGTACCGTGCCCCTCTAAAACAGTATGGTTTTAATCCTAACTAGTGCTACAAAGAACGAATGATTTCCTCTATATTATCTATCCCTGCTTTCAGAGGAAACGAGACGTCGCTCTATTTTTCGCATAGCGCTATCTCGATCACACGGCGACCAAACAAGTTCCTAGTCACGCATATATTTAAGTACTTATTAATAAGTTATGTAATTAAAATAATGAATGTTATTGTTTTTAAATTCCTACAAATTAAAAACAATGGTAATTTTTCTTTTTCAAACGTTTGTTTAAATGTTTTATTACTAGTTAAATAAAAAAACAGCAATTGAAGTTGGCCCTTGTGACATTATTACATTATGAATGCAATTCGTGTACAACGGAACGTAGGGGACAAAATATCTCTATATAATCTGTGGTGAAATATCAAATCGGTGGATTCGTTGGCACCAGTTTTAAACTTTTGAATATTTAAAAGTTTTTATATTTACCTACGTTTATTTGATATGATGTCAAGTAGCAAGTAAGTATAAATGAGTTTGTTTTAATGCTTTATTGTACGATACAAGAAATAACCGACTATAATAAACTATAGGTATCACAAAAACAATCAACTTTTGCGGTTTCTGTTTCTGTGTAAACTTGTAAAGATATATCGAGCAGAAAGTAACCATGGGTTCCCTTTTTCTGCAGCTATGTTTTTTCTTTGTAGATGTTCTTACTTCAGCACTACTGCTTTCCCTCTCGAGAAATTCAAAGATTTCGTATTCATTTGCCATCTGCAATCACAGTCATGTAATTCACTGAATTATTCCACTTTTCCGGGCGAGTACACATTAACATAAATATTTACGAATATTATTGTGATTTAACTTACTTTTCCTTATTAAAATATCGATTTATTATTAAAAATCTGTAAAAAAATGTTAAAACCGTCGCGAGAAAGCAACTTTTTTAAATTTGCTAGATTTGACATAAAAACAATATTGTTTGCTGTCAAAATAAGCTCAAGGTACGAGTTCTCATACAAAATTGAGTGAATGATTTTGCGATGACGTCACAAAACCTCTAAGAATACAAAACCGCAGTGGTATTACAATAAGCTTACTTTAAGGACGGCATGGTACGAAATAACGATGTATCATGGAAGTAATACTGCTATAAGAGTTAAATGTAAGGCCCCAGTTGGTTAGTCATCGCAGACTTATAATGATACGATACATCTAATACCAATAAAACTATAGAAATATGATCCAACACCGACTCTATGACAGATGATTGATGCAATATAAAAATTGGCCGGACATCCAATCTGCAGGGTTACTCTCACCTCTTATAGCGATCCAGTTTAGGTTCTAAACTGACAATTTGCTACAACGACGTCAAACGTCATTCTAGCAAATTGTCAGTTTAGAACCTAAACTTCAGTTTCAAAAGTCTTTTATTTATTTTATTAATGGACTCGATAGTTCGTCACTTGCCAATGTCATGCTACATAAAATTCAATTTACAATAGTCTACTATCTTCCTCCAGGGGAGTCGCAGTAGCGTCTTCACCCTGGGTAGCCGTGTCTTCATGTCTTCATCCAGAGGAGACGCCGTAGCGTCATCACTCTGGACGAAGCAGCTCGACAGTCTCGTTCACTCCCGAGCTTGTAGCGGGAACTCTTGATAAAAGCTTGAAACACCAGATCTTGCTCAAATTATCCAACAAATTCTCCATACTGTCACTCGCGAACATTTTCTGATTATTTTAACGTGATATTAATCTCAAAATAACCACTGTAGACAATAAAATAAAAATTATCAAATAATTTTGCAACCGTCGTTTCCCGCCATTTTCAAGAGAACCTCAAAAGTCTTTATTTGTCGATAAACATATTACAGTATTTTATGACACAGTCTATAGAATACATACACACACAATAATAAAGTACCTAACATTTCATCGACAAGAGTCTTTCGTACCGTGGATATTTGTACTAAAAACATGAATTTTTATTTTATGTATTAATCATATGAATTGATTATATACCTACACTTAATAAAATAATAAAAATAAAATAAATTTATTTTCAAAAACACCAGCATATAAATGATGCAAAAAAAAGGTACCTACTAGTAGGCAAATTAAAAATTCGCCTGTGTCAGGAGGGCCCGACTTTTGTCACTTTGTTAGTAATCACATTTATCACAGACATCCAATCGCACTTCATATAATTGCGTCACTTACCTACCTACTTACATTGTCGTATAAGTAAAACAACGAAGAGAATATCTTTTTTTACAAAGTCGAAACACGCCCTAGGGTACTCGCTTTATCGACGAATCCATGCGTAAAATTTGATCATACATAGTTTGCCCTTCCAATTTTCGACGACAGGATCCTATTCACCGGAGGACTCTTCTGTAAAGAATAACCTTGTAACATTTATTGAAGCGTGAATTGAGTTATTAAGGTTAACGGTTGCACAAACAAAACCGTTGTTAACCCTATTTCGCGTTTGTGTCAATATAATTATAACAATACAACTGCCTTATTTTGGGCCAGTTTGACCGGTAAAATACTCGTACCTAAAAATGCTTGCCCATCTCTATTTAGGTACCGATAGCAATTGTTTAACTTTCATACTTGAATAAGTGATTATTTATATAAAAAAGAACCACTGTTTTTGTCATAAAAATCTATCATATATCACCAGTCCCGTGATCAAGACGAATCGAACGATAATTATATCTCGTAATATCAAAATTCATCCGTTTAGGCCAAAGGAGGTCATACACAAAGGAACCGATATACATACATAATTATAATTACCTACCCTTCTCATATAACCATTATCCTTAGAAAAACATTATTCTCCTCTTTTCAACAGTCGGGTAAAGAATGTCATCTCTATTATAAGTTAAGATCACAATTGGTTCAATTTAATTCGTGAAAAACAGTAAAAATCTTATGTAATGTATTTATGTAGGTAAAGCCCAAAGCACATCAAGTGTAACACTTTGGACCTATCTTATTATCTGGGTCGTAAGAGTTGAAATCGTAGTGCAAGTGTTACCATTGATCTCCTGTCGTTCATACCTACTAATATAGCTGATCGTATTACACCTCATTAGTAGCAACCAAATTTGATTCATCCCTCGGCCGGAACAGCCCCAAACTAGCCCAAATTCAAGGCCAAGTTTGCCCTTGATTGTAATTGATGAAACGTTTCATTTAATTTGATGTTACTCAGTTTCCTTTCCCGAGAAGTTAGGCCTGCCTCTACCACAATGAGATCGCATTTTAAGGCTTTGCAATTGTAACAACTGTTGTATTTAGACGACTCTTTTAATGGATTTTTATTATTCTTTAAATTCTCAATTACTCTACGCGAAACGAACGCAAAGGTCATTTAATAAAACCTTCTCCGTCCTGGACCTGTTCAATACCAGCAGGAGCACCTTCAAGAAGGATGTCTTGGCATTGTTGGGGTACTACAGTAAATACATAACATACACGTACACACCCTCACCCACCCTCACACACGCACACACACCCTCCCTCACACACACCCTCACACACCCTCTTTATCAAACCAACACCCACTTAACTTCCCTAATTTTGTGTTCGTTTTTTAAATTGTAAATCCGTCATTGGCAGTATGTTATGACTTAAACTGAAATGTAACTTATTGAAGTGCTGTGGATTTTGTTATGACGAATAAAAAAAATGCGGAATATTAAATTGGACCTCCCCGTAAGACGGATATGGAGGGAGAATTCAAAGGTCTAATCTGAGTCACGGTAACTCTTGAAAAGAACTTGGCACGGAATAACGAGATCCCTGGTTCGAATCCCGGTCGTAACGAAAATATACCGGTTATTTATTTAATAGCGGTTACATAATTAGTATTTTTACCTCAATACGATCCGTAATCGGTAAAACACCGTAAAAATAGTTTGGCTCTGTACAATTACAGCAAGTGGTAGTCATTTTAGTTCGTGAAAAATATCAAATATTTAACCCTAATAGTAAAACAGTCGAGTAACAATGGCTTCGACAAATAGAGTCGGGTAAACAATTCTTTTACGGCATTTTACTGATCACGTCTGGTCCAAAATACGGCAGTAGTAAGAGAATCGTTTACTAAATTACAATTAAGACAGACCTTGGACTTTCACAGATACGTACCTAGAAGCAGACTTAAACATCTTACTCAATTAATTAAATTAGTTCAATTATATCCCAAACAACCAAGTCTTGGTTAAGTTTCCGGGAAATTAATTTAAGTTGAAATAACATACCTTTTTAATAAGCATATCGCCAAGTACCTAAAATTCCAATTTACAAAATAGTAGATATAAGTTGAATGTCAACTGTGGATCAAAATTGGAATCAGTTTAAAAATTAAATAATTTCATATTTTTGAAAATCGAGTCTTACTAATTCCATACTAAATTATTTATGTAATTGATTTAGTTTAGAATACAGGAGGCTACCAAAGAACCGACATACACGCGAAAAACAATACTCTTTTCCTTGCGACAGCTGAGTAAAAAGGACGCTCAACTAACTTCCAACCTAGTTTCTAATAATACCGAGAACACAAAACGAACGATTGAATTTGGGTCTGCGGTTATTATTCATAATTTAGATACCTAAATACATTTATGCAAAGTGGTTGGAAAGGGTCAATAGATTCACCTTTAAAAGGATGTATTGGTAGCCATGGAGGAAAAAAATCGCCGCGCTCTATAGAGAGAGCCTAAAGTATCTTTTTTCGTATGAGAACTGGTCTCCGTCTGGTATCACTTTCACTCTCATCGTAAGAAAGATACATCTGTTTTTATATGTTCGACTTCTATTGAAAATTCAAACAATAAAAGAAAAGAAATGCGTCGCGGAGATGCTACAATTTATTTTAATTTTATTTACTTATTTAGAGACACACATAGACCTTGATTTAATTATTACATTAGTTCTATGGTAGTGAGATAGTTGCAGTTCCAAAACACGCGTCTACGATTGCACAATTAGTAAACAAGTCGTGTAAATTCCCTACCTAGTTAAAAACTACACATAAAAATAAAATAACTAACACGAAAGAAACATGAAGCTTGCATGCGTAATCAATCAGCTTGCAATGTAAAAATGGCTAATTCCATAGCCTTTTCTTCCTTCATGTTTGTAGCTATGTTGCGATTTAAACAGCCTCCAAAGTAACCTCCCTTGTCGATGGTATAATGGTTAATTAAATAACTGTGAACGCGGCCAACCGTCAGAGTTTCCTTGTTTACGCGAAAATGAATAAGTAATCAAAAACTGAAAGAAACGAATGTTTAATTTTTTGTTTTTGATACAAACTGTTATGCAACTTTGTAATACAGCAGTCTATGTGACGCAGACTTCGATAAAACACGGTAAATATGATTATCATCAAGCAGCGAACAAAAGTTATTTAGTTAGATACCGATACTGAAAACCCTTCCTTTGGCACTAACTACCCTTTTCGTTATTATCCTGTGTAATGTACCACATGCAAAGAAATATAATATATATCATATTATATCGTCTCATCATCTTATATCGTCTCATCATCTTATATCGTCTCATTTGTATCAACAAACTGTTATGCAACTTTTTAAAACAGCAGTCTATGTGACGCAGACTTCGATAAAACACGGTAAATATTGATTACCATCAAGCAGCGAATAAAAGTTATTTAGTTAGATACCGATACTGAAAACCCTTCCTTTGGTACTACCCTTTTCGTTATTATCCTGTGTAATGTACCACATGTAAAGAAATGTAATATTATATAATATATATCATCTTATATCGTCTCATCTTATCTTATTTAACTTACCTAATTGCTAATGTTATAACCAGTGCTTCATGAAACTATCTATATTATAAAAGTATTCTCAAAGACGTATTCTTCATAAAATTGATGAACTCAGGGCGTAGCCAGTGAATTTGACTTTCATTTAAAACCAGTAGCATTGAAAGAAAACCTCATATACAGGGTGTAACTTAAAGGGTATATGAAGCCGAAGGGAGGGTGTTCAGTATCGGTAACTGAACAACTTTTGTTCTACGACTACTCGATTTTCGCGAATTGAATTTTTGACTTTTCATATATTTCGTACCGGTCAGCTGATCGATTTGTATGAGACATTAATTTATTTTTATTTTTTATTCCAAAAGTCGTAGAACAAAAGTTGTTCAGTTACCGATACTGAACACCCTCCCTTCGGCTTCATATACCCTTATATTTCTTTCTATTCAATGAAAGTCAATGCCACTTGACTAGGGGGGCAGATAAGATAAGATATGATAACACATGGCTAGCTATTGAATTTGATGAAGCGCATTGAACAACATTGATGTTATACTGAAATTCGAAGTTAGTCGTGAATTGAGGCATCGAGTTAGGAGCCTTATGTTTTGCTGAAGTCAGAGTCTGACCACTTGTATGCAAATTACTTGATTGGTGTTCTTGCATAGTCTTGACCAAATATACAGGGCGTCCCACGACCATGCCACACGGAGAGAAAGTACATTAAATATTGAAGAGAGGATATTTTTATACTAATTAGTCTACTCGTGACTATGATGGCTGCAATGCTGTCGAAATATCGAGACATCAATAATAAATGTTTAACACGGTAATTCCCGTTTTATCTAATTAATATGTATACCAACCGTGAAAGCTTAAAAAGTGATATAGGATATTTTATTGAAAGAAGGCATCATTTTATATTTAATAATAAGTAGAACTGTATTCACAGAGTTTTTTAAAGCGCCTGCCTCAGCCGGGAATCGAACCCGTCAAATGTGAAAAACACACATGTATTTTATAACAACGGTCGAAAGGGTTAATCATAAGGAGTATTTTTTCCTAAATAACGTAGCATCTTAAATGAAAGGAAGATCATGAAATCTGACATTAACATATAAGGTGTCGTTAGATTCGTCTTGATTGTAGAAGTGGCATAGGCTATTAAAAATTAAATCAAAACGGCTTAAGTTTTTGACAGTCGTTTTTTTGTTTTTTGTTTTTTTAATTAAATGTAAATTCGTTAAAAGGCTGACATGCAAAAATATAAACAATGTATTTAATTGCATTAAATGATATGAATCTGGTTTCGATAATAATTATCAATATTAACATTAATTTGGAACCAATAAAACAATGTTTGTTTTTTTGTTTTAAAATGTCTTTATTGCCAGTAAGAATAACAAATTAAACTTATAATCTAGTGTAGATTTGTTCCTAGATATAAGTAACTTAAAAATAAGACAGTTTTACAGGCTTAGCCTATTTAAAAACTTTAGCAAAATGATTAACTATAAGCGAACATCGTAATATAAATTCATTGACTTAAATCTAAAGTTATGATAATAGGTATGTCCACTTTGATAAGCTGACATTTTTCACCTGTAGCTAAGCAAATAAAAGAAAAAAAGATTCTAGTAATTACTAGTATTCGTGCAATTATATCATCATCATATTTTATATTCACTCGGGTAGGTAAGTTAACGAACAAATAAAACAATAAAACAATAATTTGGTTAATATTGATTACGTATGAATGTTATGTATGAATTATGTTGACCACTTTTCAGATGGTGGTCTTCGATCCATTATAACAAAACAAACTTCCGAATGAATACAATTTATGTAATGTAAATGGTTAACGTTCGTTATTTATATAATAGGAGGTCTTTTGAATGAATTGTAAGTAATTGATATTGAGGTTAGACAAAGGAGCTTAGCAATGGATTAATAAACAATATTTCTTACCTCAAAGTGTCGTAATTCCAGGGTGATTCATGTTCAATTGTAAACCCTGACTATAGACAATACAAGGTACACTTCCCACGCTTTTCAAAGTAAAATATTTTGATATACGCAGTGAAACTTTTGTGGTTTTCCCACTGTTGATTTGTTTCGGTAGTTAGTACTATCAATTTATTAATATATATATTTTTTTAAATAAAGAAATGACAGTAACTTGTCAAGAATCGAACTCGACAGAGATCGCGAACCAATAGTAACACCTCGATATCGTAGCGTGTTCGGGGGACCTACGTCTAGTGAGTTACTATAGTTTCTAATGCTTTCGAGTTGAAAAATCACCCTAAACTTTTTTAAATTAAATCCATGATTCAATAGCGTCGCGTCAGGGATGTTTAAGGAATCCTGAAGGGCATTGCAGATACCATGGACAGTCCGATTCTGAGACCCTTACATGTTCCGGGGTCTCGAAGTCGGACCTAAGTCGCATGTTATAGCGCGTAATACACTTCATGTAAACACTAACATATAGATATAAGTACTTACTAACACTTATATGGTCTTTGTGACTGCAATAAATCATTTGAGTAGTAGTACTTACTACTTACTTCAATTATCAAGTCGGTAAATCATCCCGCCGCAAGAAAACTACCACTAAAACTTCACGGTGTATAGCCGGAGACAGAATTAATTCGGATAACTACATGAATCAGCATTATTAATAGTTCAAGGTCCCACTAATTCTACCGCCCCGAGTTGGGCTGTCACCCATTTAATTTACGAGAATTGTTGGCAATGCCGTCTATTATTCCGCAAAAGAAGTATTTATTTGTGGTCGAAGTTGGTTTTGTCGATACGTGAGTTACAACGTTGGGGCGAATTGTATTGGGTCTAGAAAGGAAATTGGACGTTAACGGACAAGGTTTCTTTGGCCATAAATAATAACTGTGCGAACTGACGAAGTCTGCTTAGGTTTCTGTTTTTATTTTTATTTTAGTTAGATGCTGCATCTACTTTCTTCATTTATTTATTAAAAATGTTGATGATAATGATAGATTGCGTACATTTAACTGCTTGTGGGTTTCATTAATCTTACATTTTATGTCCATGGTATTCTTTTTTTTTTGTAAAATTCTTCCCAGAGGGAAAGGCAAGGGCCACTAGGGTATACAGCCTAGTCTAATGTGAATAGAATGTCTGAATTCTTATAAATACATACATATATATGAAGATAATAATCTAACCTAAACCTACGCACAATCCTCCCAAACCCCTAAACGAAAAAACTCAACCGCCATCTTTGAGTCTTTGCAAGGAATCCTTGATAAGAACACAAAACTTCACAAACACTTCTTTCGAGCATTCCAATTAATAGAAACGTTCGCAGATATCTCCTGATTAACTTAACACGATCATTAATCACTAAATACCACGAAAACTATTTAATTAGAATTTTCATAAAAAAAGTAGCTAATGGCGTTTCGCGCGCTTCTCAAGGAATCTTTATAAATGTTTTTTGTTTGTTTAAATCTATAATTGTTTAGGGATTTTTGTACACATAAAGTGACAATGCCAATCCCATCGTACCTATTCTAAATTAACTTAAATTTTATAAAACATCGAGAACAGCATTTTAGCTGGGCCTGAAGTTGGCTCAGCTAAAATGCCGTGGAATATACCTACATCTAATTTGCATAAACCTAAACTATTAATAACATGTTCGCTTTTAGTCGCGTACCGGACACATTCCATCAAAATATGTTGCAAGTCTTCCTTGGTCCCACAATCTTTGCAGTTGGGAGATTCAACTTTGATTTAACTTTATAAATGTTAATGATAATGATAGATTGCGTATATTTAACTGTTTGTGGCTAGGTTTCATTAATCTTACATTTTATGTCCATGGACTTCATTACGTCTAATTAGTGTTTATCTCTTTTTTTGGTAATATTGTCTGTCTAACGAGACTAGACGGAATTATAAGGATAGGTACATTTATTTACTTGCCTACCTAAGTACTTATCTAGATTTTTTTATCACGTTTTAAGATAGGGAAAGCTTGAAAATCCAGTGTCCATATCTTTCCGGAACTAAGCATTTTATTATAAAAACTTTTGTACCGCGAGAAGAATTAAAAAATAAATTAAATATTTGAAGGCGCATCACGTAGACTTTTGGTTTTATGCGACCCTAATGACCTCGTAATGGTCTCTGTACTGTACGTGAATGGAATTGCTTATTTATTAAAAACATTATTTTATTAATGAGTATTTGTATTTTATTATTCACTAATGAATATAATGGCTAGGGACGGTCTGAGTAATATGGTCCACAAAGGTTACATGTAATTGAAGTAATTACCTATGCCTATACTTAAACGGATATCACTCACTTATATTACATAGTAAAAAGTACAAGGTAGTGATTTTGATGTGCATATCTTAAAAACTAAACAAAATCTGATAGGTCTTATAATGCGGCCTGCGGCATGCTGTATGCCCACTAAAGCTATGAAAAGCGCTACCTGCTTTTAGAAACGTCAAAAATTTTAAATTATACCATAGAATCTCGCAACTATTTCTGTAACGCGTGCTACCTACATCGCTACAGTGTGCAACAAACATAGATTTAGTGTTCGACACTCAGAATCGACACAAATATTATTTACTGCTACGCGTGTAGGCGCTCGTATTGTATGACATTATTAATTGGAAGTATTTGTAAAATAAATAACCAATGCATTATTATTACAATTACACCTTTATATATTTCATTTATGCTGTATAATGACTGAAGATATTTATTCATAAAACAATAAAAATTAAACTTAAATTTAATTTAAAAAATATATAAACTAAACTAAAAACTATACCTATGGTCGGTTGAACTATCTGAATGGCTTAGCATTACAGATAGTTCAACCGATCCCCGTTGTCCAGCAACGTGCCCAGAATGCTGGCGGCATTTCCCCTCTGGATCGCTAGGCTGATCCTTTGGGCGAAATACAGGCCAGCTTTTTGGTCACGCGTGGACTCTACGAGCCGGCCCGACAGATCTTTCAAAATTTCCAGCGCTCCCGGCCCCCACGGACCCAGCGTCTCTACCCCAAACGTAAAATTTGTAAAATTAATTACAATTACTTGTCTATGTCATGTTATTTATAGCATAAAGCGTCAGCAATATTCTCGCTTCATCGACGCTCTGCGGCTTTTGACCTTCGTCAATTGATCTCCTGACATTTAGCGGTAAAGGCTCTAACATTCAATAAGGTAAAATATCATTACATTCCATGCCAATATTTGTGTGGTTCCAGAGTAACGTATGGTAAAACAAAACTAATCAGTAATATATAACACCATACCAAAATCAATAAAAAACAACATTAAACTAAACTTTAAAATTTGCTAAAAAAAATTCTATAAGCTGCGGCAGGAGTTTTTAAATGACATATACAAAGATGATACTTACTTAATATGATAATCATCATCATCAGTCTATTTTATATGTCCCCACTGCTCGGACACAGAACTTCCCTTACATCGAGGGAGCACAGGCCAAGACCACGCGGGCTCAGCCCCCTTACCATGAACTCTTATAGCAGGATTACTTCAATATTACTTTGTTGCTTCGTACAATGACGACCTTAATAAGCTTACTTTAAGTTCGTCATTGTACGAAGTAACAAAGTAATATTGAAGTAATCCTGCTATAAGAATATTAAGAGTTCATGGTAAGGGGGCAGTGCGGATTGGCGGATTACACATGCCTTAGATTTTTTTCTACGGCATGCAGGTTTCATCACGATGTTTTCCTTCGCCGTTTTAAAAGCACTCGGTAAATGTACGTAAGTTTTTCCGTCGAAAACCCCGAGGATAACTCATTGGTACATGGCTGCCGGCTGGGAATCGAACCTGGGACCTCCGTATCGCAAGTCCATTGACCCAACCACTGCGTCACCAAGCTCGTTTAATATGATAATTATAAATAATTGAAAATATAGGTTTGTTGCTGTGCTCAAACCGGGTTCATTAAAAACTCTGTAACCACATGAGTGCACTAAATGATTCCATTTTATTCTTAATTATCGCTAAGGCTATTGCAGAGGGGGCAATTGCAAATAAGTTGTTTTCGTACCAAAGTTAAAGTCACTACGATAACAATCAATGCATTACGACCAAATAAGTACCATTTTGAAATGACAATGTTAACGACCCAGTGGACATTCAATAATTGATTCTTCCTCACAATGAAATGTTTAATACCCCCTTTTGTACTCGTGAAAATGATGCCGTAACAATTTTACTGCAGCGTTTTGTTTCGCTACCTGCTAGGTACCGGGCGCTGCAAATTGGGTACCTATAAATTGAATGTTGTCGGAAATACCTGTCATTCTTTCGAAATTGGAAATTGAGCTGTTCATTTTTGCTTTATGTCAATACCAATTAAGGGCCTTGGAAATATTGGAGCCAAATAAACAGGTTTCGAACATCACAGGGCCGGTGAGCGGAACTCATGCACAGATGGCACTTCGGGTCGGACCCCCACTGCTCCTGTGGCGAAATCCAGAGCATGTCACACGTCACCGATAACCGTCCGCAATGGTCAATTGAGGGTGGTCTTGTCAAGATTCATAAGGCTGACGAGGACGTGACTGAGTGGCTGGATAGCCTCCACTCACGGTCTGATCTCCTGTCACGCCGCCGTGACCATATGAAAAATAAATAATAAGGGCCTTCCATGAGCCAACTAGCGCCGCCAATCTTGAAAAAATAATATCTTTAAATTTAATCAATTTTATTAAAAAAGCTATTTACAAAATGTTTATTACGATAAATACTGTTTTTTAAATGCTTATTTAAAAAATAGTATTACAAAAATCTGATTTTTTAAACAAGTTCTCGTATTTTATAGTACCCTACATTTTGATATATATTTTGTATGAATAACTATTTCGGTTTAGATATAATTTTCATATTAAAAGACATGGAATATGTTTGCGATTTTTTTCTATCGAGCGAAGTTTGTCCAATCGTGTATCGGTATTCATCAGTCTCTAAATAGACACCCCAAGATTGCTATATATTTTTTCATACGTTTAATTTTAGTAGTTACTGCCGTAGCCTTCGTAGAAAAACGGAAAATCCGCGCATACGAAGCCTTAAACCTCACTTCGCTTAAACCGTGTTGTTGCCCTTTCCGCACTTCGTTAAAAACGTTAAGTTAGAGAAGGGCAGAATGCCTAAACGGTGAAATAACTACTTTTGTGTTTAAACTACGACGTATCTATAAAATAAATCGCAGAGCGGTATTGGGTAATAACATAATTCTTCAATTCAACACTGGCTGAAAGAGAGTTCGATGCTGATTTAAAATAAACGGACCATTGCCCTGTTTATTCACAGCGAATTTACGCGAATAAAACATCTAAAACGACGCGATGTCGTTAAGAATTGAAGTGTACAAGACGTATGGCATGGTAAACAGAGGATCAATACGCAATATCGCCGGGGAATATCAAGCATTTGCTCGCATTCGCAACTGTTTGAACTTTGAGAACGAAGAGATATCTCCAAAACGTGCTGGGCTGGTTAAATATCGTATTGACATCGCTTCGGCCGCCTACGTAACCGGAGTTTCGTAACCAGTTACGAACGAGAACAAAATTATGCTCGTTCATAGCCGGTTACGTACGAGGATCAATTTCACATTTCACACTTTGTATGTAGATACGATATAGTCAATAGAAAGCCTACGAATGGTAATCCAGGCTGGTTGTTACTGAAAACAATCGAATCTTCCATTGTTTATTTTATTCTAACGCAATGGAGTAATGCCATAGAAAAAATCTAAGGCATGAGTAATCCTTCAAACTCACTGGGCCCGCATGGTGGATGATTGTTTGTACGATGTAAGGGAAGGTATGTGCACGAGCAGTGTGGACATAAAATAGACTGATGATGAATCGAAAAATCGAGTGCCAGTAACAATAATAAAAAACATTGCCACATTTCAATGGAGCTTTGCCCCACCTACAAAACTACGTGACCATTAAAGCTGTACCTATCATTTTGTTGGGGACTTATTACAGGTTTCATATTGCATAATCATAATCAGTATCTTTCTACTACTCTCGCAACTCCTATAGAAGAATAACAAAAACAATGAATAAGTCGCTTCGATTTCTTACTATTTTCTGAATTATTAATTAAGCTGTTTTTTTCGAATCGCGACTTGTACAAAACTTTATTTTAAACCAATAATTTTAATAAAAAACGGAGATATTTTTACATTTATTCGTTATCTTGTACAACTTGCGGTTGATGGTGGGGCAGAATCTAGCATTGTCATTTGTTGGCAATGTATTCGAAATAGTGACAGCAAAACAATCGCATTATTTGACTGTAATCGAATAACAATCGCTGATTTACGATTGTTCGATTGCATTGTAATATAAGTGTGTTCAAGTAAAGACAAATGTGATGATGGTGATTCTTCGTGTGGACCTAGTTCGGAAGGGGTTTGAAAATGAAATTTTTTTTTTTCAATCAATAGCGTATCTATTGATTGAAAAAAGACGATTGTTTATTAAAACTCGTTTTTTTTTCATTATCAAACCCCTTCCGAACTAGGTCCACACGAAGAATCACCATCATCACATTTGTCTTTACTTGAACACACTTTGTTTTTACAGTGTAATCTGAACCATTACTAATTACACTAATATTACCATCTCTTACTTGGAATAAGCCTCCACATGAGCAATATTAGTTTGAAACTCTATAACATCAATTAATATTCAGTAATTTGACCGGTTTGTAGTTCTAGTCTCAGATTCCTGAAATTAATTACTTAGGCAACGCGTGAATAATAGTTCAATATCGATATCAAGCACCTATAAATATACCATTAATATTGAACGTTAACAGGTAGTTTAACCAGCTGCCTTATTCTGTGCTGTCAGTATCGGTAAAATGTAAAAAATTGACAGCTCTTCTCTAATTTACCGATCGGTAATAGTCATACGCGACGGTAAAGAGGTTCTGGAAAAGTTTTTCGAATGTACATACGTCGTTCCTTTGTGGTTTCCTGTAATATAACGGTTCAATTAGTTTTGATGTACGATATTAACACTGCTGGATCCATTTCATGCTAAACAGAAGTCGGATTTTTGTTTTGTAAAAAAATACTCATTGATTAACTTAAATGATTAACATAAAGAGAGCAATAATTCTAAAAGTTTGTTTTAAAATATCACGTACTTACTTATCAAAACTTATTTCATTTAGATACTTATTTAACGACCACGGCAGGACACCGCGTCATAAGTATCATAAAATTCATACACTGTGACGGTTACGCATCATAAGGCCGAAAGTTCATAAGACCGAATTTCATAAGACCGACGTACAGTTAAGTAAGTCATCAGGTGCAGGTATATTAATCGTCAGGATTTGTGTCTTCGGGATTTTAACTTTCGACATTTAAAACTTTCGGTCAAACGTACGATCGGGTTTTTAAAGTTTCGGCCAAATGAACATTCGGAATTTTAACCATCGGCGTTTCAAACTTTCGGCCAAACGTCCATTCGGGATTTTAAACTTTCGGCCTAATGAACATTCGGCGTTTTGATATTAGGCCTTTCGTGCATAGGTCTTATGAAATTCGGTCTTATGAACTTCGGCCTTATGATGCGTAACCACTGTGACACTGGTGTAGTCGTTTTGTCAAACCATAAACTCGCACAAATATTCCTTAACTGCCCATTTAAAAAGCTTTTCCACAGCGGATGTCCTTATGCACGTTGGTGAAATCTGTAGTTATTTGGACTGTCGCAGTCAGGGGTAAAACACGACTCGCATCTTCCATTAAGCAGAACAATTGAGCTGTGGGCACATTTATTTCCACCCTATTTTTATATGGTGGAAGTATAAAAATACTAATAATATATTAGTATTATAGTTTTATTTTATAGTAATTAGTTTTTTTGCAATAAATTTTAGTATAACTATTGATATTATGTAATTATTTTAATTAATTATTTCATTTCGAACACAGTAAAATGACAATGCCAGATTCTGCCCCACCATCAACCGCATGATGTACAAGATAACGAATATATGTAAAATATATCTTCGTTTTTTTTTAAATTATTGATTTAAAACAAAGTATTGTACATCTAGCTAGCGAGTCGAAAAAAACAGCCTAATTAAGAATTCAGAAAATAGTAAGAAATCGAAGCGAATTATTCATTGTTTTTGTTATTCTTCTATAGGAGTTGCGAGAGTAGTAGAAAATGATACTGATTATGATTATGTAATAAGTCGCCAACAAAATGATAGGTACAGCTTCAATGTACACGCAGTTTTGTATAGGTGGGGCAAAGCTCCATTGAAATCTGGCAATGTCATTTGTTATCGAATAAATTAGAATTAGTATTTATCAGCCTGTGATGTGCCAACAAGTTGTTGGCAACAACCCAATCTATTCTATTTATACCAGTAATAGTAACTGTTTTGTGTTTGTGTCCCTAATTATAAGCACACCACGAGAAAGGACTGTCTGTCCAATAGTATAAGGATAGCCTGAAATCAGCACTGCGTATAATACCAGCAATGCTGAGACTGCTATTGCATGGAATTTAAATTACTATTGATATTAAAAAAAATATATGTATACTTTTGTTTCCCCGAAAAATATTAATATTAATAGTAAAGTTAAAACTAATCACGATTTATTAATATGAAGAAGATTGTTCCCATCGGCTTCAAAAAATAAATTAAATTAAAAGAAAATTTGGTCGCTCGTGTACTCTCTTCCTAACTCCTTACCCACAAGTCACGTTTATGCAACATAATGACACCAACGGCCGCAACATGCACTAATGGACGCTGGTATCTCGCCGTTTTTATGTCGCATAACCATCTCATAACGTACACCATACCATACCATAAGTAGGTTAGAGGTCTATAAATTATTACCGGTAAAATCTATTCAGAATTTATTTTATGCATTTATGAATGAATGATGAAATGACAATGCCAGATTCTGCTCCACCATCAACCGCAAGTTGTACAAGATATCGAATAAATGTAAAAATATATCCGTTTTTTATTAAAATTATTGGTTTAAAATAAAATTTTGTACAATTTGCGATTCGAAAAAAGCAGCTTAATTAAGAATTCAGAAAATAGTAAGAAATCGAAGCGATTTATTCATTGTTTTTGTTATTCTTCTATAGGAGTTGCGAGAGTAGTAGAAAATGATACTGATTATGATTATGCAATATGAAACCTGTAATAAGTCCCCACGAAAATGATGGTACAGCTCAAATGGTCACGTAGTTTTGTAGGTGGGGCAAAGCACCATTGAAATGTGGCAATGTCTTTTTTTTAGCCGTGGGCAGTACTTGAACTTGCCTCCTTGTCATTCCGTGACACGTAACGGACGCGGTTGTCACGGAATGACAAGGTCGCAATTTCAAGTCCTGTCCACGGCTAGAATATTTTCATCATTTGAATTTGTTCGGTAAAATCTAGTTACTTGTAGATGTGGAAGAAATTGAACATATTGGAAAAAGTAAGACTACCAGGCGGATGTTCACGGATCATGCGTTTTGCCACCTACCAGAGAGCTAGTAGAATAGAAGTAAATAAATATGTAATAAAGTGTGGTTAACACTTGATTTTTCGTTAGCAAATATAAATCCAATACATTTTTCTTTCTATTCTACTAGCGGTAACGAAAATACAGTAAATAAAAAGCTACTTGGCTAAGAAATCTTCTAATTATTATTCTATATTTGAACCAGGAACCACTCATTTTCGACCCCTCGTTAATAGGGCCTAATTTGTTGCAAATCACCCCTTTCAAGGAATGTACCGAATTTCCAATCACCTGTATAACCCTGCTATTGAACTAGAGATATTAAATAATCAGTATTTTAATAAAACGGTGTTAAGTATCAAAAAGTATCATTATGGAAATACAAAGATCGATCGATCGATCAGAAATGAATAATGAAGATGACAAGAAAAATAGTCCTTTCTCCTCTGCAGCACTTTATGCAAATAATAACACCCAACGGCCTCTAAGTACATGAACTAATGGCCACTGCATCTATTTACCTGCGTTTTAATGCATAAGTAGGTAGTTAGGCTTTGCGTAAGGTGATACAGCCGTTATGCGGTAAGTGCTTTTAATATTTAATGCGCCTCGCGGTACTTTTAATCCATTACTTAGGCTCAGGTAATATAGCAGTATTCATTCTAGCTACAGTTTATACACTAGAATTTATATTATGGTGTAGAAACCTTAGCTAGAATAAATACTCTTAGCGCTTGTGGTTTTTTGTCTGCGTACTGTTTGCCTATAGTATGTCTTTTTATAAAGGTCTATACTTCAATACTTCATTTATTCAACCTTAGGAAACAATTGGTTATGTCATACATAATGTAATAATTTATAGTAATATAATGTACAGAATAAAAACTAGGTTATGACTGGATGCACTGTAACGGAAAGGTCCTTGGAAGGCTATTAAGCATAAAAAACCTGAAATAAAATTCTTTGCCGTGTACTCACAACAACCCTTTATTAGGAACACAATCTGACATTGTAAAATTCAAATTAAATTATTATTTTTAAATGGAAAAATATATATAGCGAAAGGAGGCCGCCACATCGCTCTCGACGAAAAGATGTTGACTACAGGTCAAAATGTTTCGGTGGCTTGATCAGGCGACCGGAACGCGTTCTTATCTTTGGCGCATCCACAGTTTCTTCCTCCTGCTCATCTCTAGTAGTGGAGGCACACTCCAATGGAAACAAACGCTGTACAGCTCTGATTCGAAACCCATCATTAGTCTTTACTTTAGCAACTCTGGTTTCACCGTCGCGGCCTGGAAATAACTCTACTACAAGTCCCAGAGGCCAATACATTCGACGAGAATCTGTTTCGACTAGTACGACGTCTCCTTCTCTAATTTCATCTCGTTTTTCTATGCCTCTACTGACAAGTAGTGAAAGATATTCATTTTTAAAACGTTGTCGCAAATCATATCTTAATTTTTGTAAGTAACGAACACGTACATTTAAATTCTTCGAGTCAACTGAATCCAAATCAGGAACTTCATTGCCTGGCAAACTATGTAGAAAACTATTAGGCGTTAAAGGCTCCAAGCTGTCCGAATCGTTGTATAAGTACGTTAGAGGACGAGCATTAATAAGTGCCTCACAATCACACAAAACTGTTTCCAATTGAGCATAAGGTACAATATGTTACCTCGCCAAGAATATTTACAAGAAGTTCTCTGACAATTTTTGTTCAACTTCTTCCACCCTCCCCACCAAGAAACGGGCGAGGAGTTGAAGATCCACTTTTTATAACGCTGTTTCACATAGCGATGAATAATATAATTCTTGTAAAATAAAATTGAGAATTCATAATTTTCCTGTCTGTCACTCAATAACAATCTCGTTTTGACACATAATACATTTTCATGCATAAAGTTTTCAATGGTATACGAATCTCTTTGTTTGATAAAATTCTCATTTTGGATTAAAGTAGAATTTACTTCTGATATTGCGATATCTTGGACGATAATATTATCTTCATGTCGACGATCCTTTAATCCGTTGTCGTCGTATCTTCCTTCCTCATTGGCTTGACAAGTCTGGTTGAAGAGATCGAGTGTTTCTGTTTCTATCTCCGCATCTGTCTTCTTTGCTGTAGGGTCACATATGTTAATGTTTTCCAGATTCCACAGGTGCACATCATTATTTCCAATCTGAACAATTAGTGTTTGGACTAGTGCGCTGTTATTCCTTTCCGTTGGCATTAACTCTGAATTATCGCTACTGTCCGTCGATGAGTTAGGGTTACAGCTTTTCTTAGCATCCCGTGAATCAATAATATCGGGGCACAGCAATGCAGCGTGACGTTTTGAGCATACAATGCATTTGGTAAAGGATATACATTTCAATTTCTTAGCGTTGCTATCGATCTTGGGCAAATCGAGCTTCGGCAAACGGAACTGTGTCCTTATCGTTGCGTAATCACTCTGGCCACTGACAGATGCATGTTCATATTTTATTTCCGGTAAAGGTTGTTCTCTTTTAGTGTGTTGCCTTACATACTTTACTTTTGCCTTACACCAATCGAGAACATAGGGCTCCGCAGTGTCACAATCCTTCAAATATTCTGCTTCATCAAGATCATCTTTCTCCAGCCACAGTTCCTTTATACGTTTATCAACGTGAAACAATTCTTCAGCTTTATTGGAGAGATGTTCATAAGCAAGGTGGACCTCATCATCATCAGGTTGTGTCAGCTTTAGTAATTCGAGCAATTGATTTTTGGCCTTTGTAAAATGCTGCCGACATACTGACCTTTCCTTTTTTAGATTTTCCATATTTCCATCGGTTTCTTGTAAACCTTATAGGAAAACTATCACGGTCGCCACTAAATGTAACGGAAAGGTACTTCGAAGGCTATTAAGCATTAAAAACCTAAATAAAAATCTTTTGCCGTGTACTCACAACAACCATTTTTTTAGGAACACCATCTGACATTTTAAAATTCAAATATAAATATTATTTTTAAAATGAAAAAATATATATAGCGAAAGGAGGCCGCCACATGCACGATCAGAGAAACAGGGCAAAGAACTAACCCACGGGATATAACAAAATGATCTAATAGCGGCTGTACAGAGGCCTTTTATGTTTAGAAAATGATTTAAATATAACGTAATGTCACATGTCTTTGACGATTGCAGAAAATAGTCCATTGATCTTAAGTACTTATACTTATGATAATTCGTATATGTATAATATACATTGTATATCTTGATTTTCTTCAAATACAATATCTATCGGTACAATAAAATCAATTTCAGTCGTGAATCGCATCGGAACCATTTTTAAGTCGTGATTGACAGAATCGTTTTGAGCGCAAGCTTAACGTATAATCGCTCTTACGAATGTCAAATTCCAGAGACGTATGACAGAGAGCTCATGCTAAGTTCACGCTCAAAACTGTCCATGAAAAGAAAAGTCCATAAACGATTACGTCGACAACTTTCTATTAGGTAATGTGGGTAATACAAATTGAAGATTTCATGCTTTAATTAAGGTTAATTAAAGCATGAAATCTTCAAAACTGATTTTGAACATGAATTCCGTTTGCGATCCAGATGTTCTCTGGTTAGATCAAATCTTCAAGACTTTAAATCTTCGCCGAAAGGGCTTTCGGACAGTCGGCATTTATTTTTAGTGCGTTGGACCAGACATAAAGTGCCGCCCACACGATTCCACGGACCACATCATCGCACCCAATAAGCAGTAAATATAACTATAAAGAGAAATCGCTGCGACACTGTTTGTCCGGAGTGTTATGTGAGAGTTTCTGATCATTATACTATGCTGTAATGTGATTTGAATTGTTGTTGTCAATCAGGTAGATACTAATTCACAAGATACTACAAGTAATAGTAAGTAAGGTATGTCATCGCATCGGTGGCATGTAAGTTACTGTCATCGGTGTCATGTAAGGTACTGTCATCAGTGTCATGTAAGGTACTGTCATCGGTGTCATGTAAGGTACTGTCATCGGTGTCATGTACGGTACTGTCATCGGTGTCATGTAAGGTACTGTCATGGTGTCATGTAAGGTACTGTCATCGGTGTTATGAAAGGTACTGTCACTATATATGAGGTACACTATCATCTATATGTCATTTGAGACACTGTTTATCGTGTCATTTATATTAGTATCATATCTGTGTCATATAACGTCATGTATTTGCGTCCCACTATAAAGTTGTTTACCTTACCATCGAAAATACATAAAATACTACGTCCATTTGCGCAATAATAGTAGGGTAAATAGAAGGAAATGGGCATTGGACTAAGAAGGACGACCTGACTACACAGTTTAATAGCATAAATTGGATTGAAGGACGCTGTAAATTGAACGATGGAGAAGGCGAAGAAATCTGAATATACTTTCTTGCTTTAGAAATCTACAATAAGGTCGTTTTACGGCAAATAGGTAAGCTAGTTAACGTAACAAGTAAAATACAAAATGCTTAATTAAAAGCACGAATAGCTTCTAAAATCTAAATGAACCGAAATATTTCCATAATATTAATATTTGAATGGGTTTATACCTGTAAATAAAGAATTATTATTATTATTCCTTTATTTCTTTATTATCTTATTTAATATACTTATACATTTCAATAGCAAAAACAAATAGAAAAATATATAAATATAAAAAATGGCCACCTACCGGCAGCGGGATATGCATCCCGCTTATTTCATAAAATATAAAGAATACTATAATTCTATGGAATGGTTGTGCAACCCTAACCTGTGGCTTTGACCTTAGTTAACTCTTGGTAGATTAGAAATAAAAATGTATGAGACTGTCACGTGCTAGCGAAAAAGCAAATCTCAATCCCATGCATTTTGTTTAGTAGGTACTATTAAAACAAACATGTGTAGGTATGTGGGCGTAGAGACTATCTACATATGTAGGTATAAAGGTATAGGGATGAGGATGCCTTGAAAAGCGCGCCAAACTTCATTAGCTACTTTTTTGTGAAAATTCGAATTAAATAGTTTCCGTGGTGATTAATCACCACGTTAAGTTAATCAGGAGATGTCCGCGAACGTTTCTATTAATTGGAGTGCTCGAAAGAAGTCGTGTTTGTGAAGTTTTGTGCTCTTAGCAAGGATTCCTTGCATAACTCGATGATTGCGTGGGTCGTTGAGTTATTTCGTTTAGGGGTTTGGGAGGGTTGTGCGTAGATTTAGGTTAGGTTATCTTCGTATATATGTATGTATTTATAAGAATTCAGACATTCTATTAACGTCAGACCAGGCTGTATGCCCTAGTTGGCTTTGCCTTTCACTCTGGGACCAATTTTACAAAAAAAAGAATTTCAATTTATTTTACCGGAATTTAATTTTTTATTTATTTATTTTTAATACCATTTTTCATATCGGTTTTAGATTTTATGAATTAGCTAATCAAGTTTCAATGACAACTTTATTCATACTGCCACCCTATAGGTAGGTATAGGTATGAACCCTTCCAACGAATGAATCGTAAATAAAGCGACTCAAGGCATGCGTTACACATGTAAATATTTCACTGCTACCCTTACTGGGTTAGTGAGCGAATAAAAAAATCACAAACCGTAAAACCTTGTGCTCAACGAGGTTATGGCGTATGGATTGAGCCAAAAGGACTCGGCTATCTACAGTCTTCGCGTAATATTTTACTATTTTTATATATTTATAAACCATGTACAGTAGAAGACAGAGATAAAAGAATAGAATAGAAAATATGTTTATTGCCATACACCAATTACATAAGCTTACAAAAAATCAATCAAGTAGTAAGTTATAATCCAATATAGTTATGCTAAGTGGTGTGGCAAAAGGTGCATGTTTCAGCTGGGCTGACACCGAGGTGTGCAGCGCTGTTTGTCGACATGCACCTCTTCCTATAAGTAATAATAATAATAAGTATACAGGGGTCCTCAATAAGGTTGAGATTTTCTCAAAAACTACTGGACCGAATTTAATAATTATTTTACAGTTACCTATATAGTTTGCATTTTTATCCATCAAACAGTGAAAGATTTTTTGCAATAGGTCAAGTAGTTTTGGAGAAAATCTCAACCTTAAAAACTCTCCTGTACACCTTTCTCTGTGTTCCACCGTACACTAGCTAGTTCCTAATACTAAATGCAACTGACCCCTCGTTCTCGTGTGTCTGTTCGGCTGCTGAGCCGAAAAACCAAGATGCGGATCTACAAAACAGTTATTAAACCTATCCTGATGTATGGATGTGAGACCTGGACGAAAAGAGGAAAATTTCCTATTATTATAGAAATAGGTAGTACCTAAGGTAATGACGTCACAACCTGAATCATAAACGGAACCACAGACCACATGATGGATTTTGATAAGTCGAAGTCGGAATGTTTTGCAATGTTTGAATGCGCGTATTTTCAGTTTTTCGTTGAAGGCTACGGCACAAACTACTAAAATTAAACGTCTGAAAAAAAAATATATAGCAATCTTGGGGTGTCTATTTAGAGACATACTTCGCTCGATAAAAAAAAATCGCAAACATATTCCATGTCTTTTAAAATGAAAATAATATCAAAACCGAAATAGTACTCATACAAAATATATATCAAAATGTAGGGTACTATAAATACGAGAGCTTGTTTAAAAAAATCTGATTTTTGTTGGCGTATTTTTATTTCTTTGCCAAAATTCATAAAAATACGAACATTGAGGCACTGCGCCGTGCTCTTCACTCCGCCGCTGCATCTTCTGTCTCACTCTTGCTTTTGACAACCATATAGCGCCTTAATAAGAGTTCGCTCTAATAAATAAATACTTAGCTATGCGGACTTTAATTGACATAGCATTCCATTTAGTATTTTCTGGACTTAACTATCGCTTTTTAAACTTTCACGGTTTGTATACATATTAATTAGATAAAACGGGAATACTCGTGACCATGATGGCTGCAATGCTGTCGAAATATCGAGACATCAATAATAAATAGTTTGACACGGTAATTCCCGTTTTATCTAATTAATATTAACTATCGCTGTTTCCATTTCAACCGCCAATAGCTTACAACTTGACCCGAAACTTTTCACAACGGCACATTGGGGTCCGCCTGTGTTTTATAGGCGTCCGACCACGATAAAAGTCCTACCCTACACTTCCCAGAGCATTGATTTGGAAGAAACGTATGTCTGGGAATGATTTCAGCGCATCCATGCAAGGAAACCTTATGAGCTGGGGCGATGTGACCTTTCCGAGCCAAATGTTCCACCAATTTATAGATAGGTAGAAATACAGGCTGTTAGTGTGACCTACAAGTGACGGTTTAAGCCACTGTTTAACGTAGTCTGAAAGTGACGGAACTCGGTTTAAGCGAAGTGAGATAAAAATAGATTTGTGCCTTTGTGGCTTATGAAATGAAAATGGAATCGGTATTGTATCCACTAAACGAATTTTTGTTTTGCTTTGTTGTATTATAGCCTATAAAATAGATGATAAGATGTTAAGAAAAAAATAATTAAAACTGAAATATACTGTAATTAGCATAACTTACATAAATAAAGAACTTTGAAAAATACCTACAGGGGGTCTCAATAAGGTTGAGATTTTCTCAAAGAACTGCTTGACTGATTGTAAAAATTATTGTACTAGTAAGATACAAGTAGTTCAGAGTACAAACTACGTACATAATTGTGAAGAATTTTCATAAATCAGCCAACTGTTTGTTTGAGAAAATCTCAACCTAAAGAACACTCCTTTACAACTTTCTCTGTTTTAGACCGTACGTGTTTTTTTTTTCGAGAAAAGTTTTACTGATACTGAAAACCGTCCCTTCGACTTAGGTACAGTCGAAGACAGAGATAAGTATACAGGGGGCATCAATAAGGTTGAGATTTTCTCAAATACTACTGGACCGAATTTAATAATTCTTTTACAGTTACATAGTTATAACTTTTATCTATCAAGTAGTTTTTGAGATAATCTCAACCTTAAAAACTCTCCTGTACACCTTTCTCTGTGTTCCACCGTACTACAGCTCTTTCCGATTCACTCTGTTATCTACAGATTAACGCAGCACCAGCATATCTCGCTCAAGTCTCGGCAGGCTATTACAGAAATAAATAAACCGTGTTAACAGCGAAACCCCACTGGGTGCCATGTTTCATGACGCGAGCGCAGCGGCCAATGAGATAAATCGCATTCACTCGGTAACGAATGACGTGACACAGCTTTTCGCTTTGCCATACAATGTATGGACTCTCAATAAGGAAACAGCGGTATTCTTATTTTTATTTATGGATGCAATGTAAAATACATATTTGTAAATTGTAATAATATATAACAGTTGTCGTTGCGATTTATACAATTATACTCTAAACAATTACTGTGCTCCGACGGTTTGTGGTAAGTTACGAAGTTAGTTGCCAGCTCGACCACACAAATCTCGGCCGATGGTCGAGCAGCCACCTTTTGAAAAAGATAGGTGTCAAGTCGACCACTCGACCACAATTCTCTCGGCTGATGGTCGAGTGGACAAATTACCTGAACTGTTAGTCGTCGAGTCGACCAAAAGCCCGAGGTTACCTACCTACGCCTTATTGACAAAAACTGTCAAAAATTATAATAGCTGACAAAAATTACAATAACTGTCAAAAATTACAATAACAGACGGTAATACTTTTTTATTAATAATAATGGACTCGACAATTCGTCATTTGCCAATGTCATGTTACAGCAAAATCAATATATAATAGTCTTCTGCCTTCCTCCAGGGGAGTGGCAGTAGCGTATTCACCCTGGGTAGCCGCGTCTTCTTCGTCTTCATCCAGAGGAGACGCCGCCGTAGCGTCATCACTCTGGACGAAGCAGCTCGACAGTCACGTTCACTCCCGAGCTTGTAGCGGGAACTCTTGATAAAAGCTTGAAACCCCAGATCTTGCTCAAATTATCCAACAAATTCACCATACTGTCACTCGCGAACATTTTCTGATTAATTTAACGCGATATTAATCTCAAAATAACCACTGTAGACAATAAAACAAAAATTATCAAATAATTTTGCAACCGTCGTTTCCCACCATTTTCAAGAGAGCCCACGGTAATACTTATATAGAATACTTACACCTATATACAAACTCCTTCGTAAGATATAAAACACATTGCGCATTAAAGATATAAGTTTTCTAGTTTTCTATGACACATTGAGACAATAATTTGGAGGGGCCATGTTATCGTAAAAGATAGACCTAGAATACCAACCAAGAGGTACGCACCCCTAAATAAAACAGATATCAAATTCTATGTAAGAATCGAAAGGAAATGATGCTAAGAAACGGCTAATTTAGGCAGCGACTGTAACGTAGATATTCAATAAAAGGAAAAGCTTGTTTCGCAGGAAATACGCGATAAAATTCATCTTTCTGGGAGAATTTTTCATCAAAATCCTATTTATCAGGATATTGGGAAACGGATTAACGAAATAACCTACGTGAATAGAAAACAATTTTATTTGTATGTTTGATATTTAATGTACAGTCGACAGCAGATCACTGGTAACACTTGCAGTACGATTTCAAGTCTTACGACGCAGATAATATGAACGGTCCAAAGTACAAAGTCTTACACTTGATGTGCTGTCGACTGTACTTACCTAATTTTACAGGCTGTAACGTGAAAATTTACAAAAGGTAAACTCGCCCGCGGACCAGATGTTTTGTGGGCGAGTTTGCGACTAAGCCGTATTAAACTATTTGTTAGAAATATTCACTAAGGTTGGCTTTTAAATATAGTGTGTTTTTATCACATAATTACAACAAATCATGATTGCATATGTTTCGGCCCAGTAATCCAATAAAAAGCCACGAATTACACAATTCTTTACATCAATCCAAGTAAGGCTTTGCAGGGAATTCTACTATGGTAATAGCAATCCAAATTGAAATCTTTCCCCATTTCAAATATAACCTTGGTCCCGTTTCAACGTAAAATTGCAAACCGCACAACTTCAGAGCAACTTTATCACGAAAAGTTGCCCTTTCTTCCCACGCCACACGTCCATTTAATTTAGACCTCTGATAATATACTGAGCACCGAAATTTATAGGCTGCCACAATTTAATGAAAGGGCAAGGAAGCTCTCGAGATTGTGGTTGGAATCCTTTAGGTTTCGAGGCACGCACGTCTCAGGCGCTGTGCGGAACCCTTCCCGGAAGGGGGGCAGGGGAATCCCCTGTCGAATGCTAAATAATCCCCTTCCGGCAATCGAACATTGTGACAGAATAATTCGAATGAACTTGGACGAGCCGCAGAAACGGATAACAAGGGATACGACAATTAAATGGAACATGGATCTAACCGTTTCTGTATAGTCTAACTTACATAAAAGTAGCGAACTCTCAAAATAATAATAAAATAAATATATTTTATTGCACAAAATGGACGTCGTGTTTATACTTAGCTCTTTTCCAGACAATCTTCAGGTAGAGTATTCAAGAAAGAGCTAATTGCTTATTAGGCTAATAATAAATAAGGGCTCTTATTATTATAAGTGAAAGTAAGAGACTCTGTGCCAAAAACTCAAAAGTGGGAGTTTTGTGTATTTCCCTGGAACTGTCAACTCAACGATTGACTAAACTAGTGTATCAGAATTGTCTGGCTTCATTTTGGTTTAGATTGCCCCCAAAACTACTTGACTGATGTTTGAAATTCTATTAAAATTACATATTCGGCTCTCTAAACCATGTACACTCGATGACAGAGAGTATACATGATTTTTGAGAAAATCTCAATAGGGTTGAGATTTTCTCAAAAACTACTGGACGGAATTTAATCATTATTTTACAATTTGAAACATTCCTCAAAAGAACCGCATCCCGCCTGTGTATAAAATAGTCTAGAAACTATTCCCAAGTGATTGGTTAGCTTAGAGTCAAGACTCAAATATCAATAATTAGGTCTATTTTCACTAGAATAAGGGGTACAAGACGAAGAGAGCGAGGGATATAATGTGAAGCTGGTATGTCTGTGTGATTTTAATTAGGGTTTTATTATTATTATTAGAGTTTATATTGTATTTAATTAGTTTTTATGTCTATTATTTTATAAGTTTCTGTTATTGTACATATTTTAAATAAATGCCTTATTACACATTCTTTTACAGTACATAGTTTTAAGTTTTATCTATCAAACAGTGAAAGAATTTTTGCAATAGGTGCAAGTTAGTTAGTTTTTGAGAAAATCTCAACCTTAAAAACTCTCCTGGACACCTTTCTCTGTGTTCCACCGTACGAGTAGGTATGTACTTTTGAAATTTTATTTAAATAAATCCAGTGTTATTAAGTAATTCCTCTGAGATACTGTACATGGACGGTAATACCTATATTAAGCTTATATAAAGGCGGCTAGCGTTGATTCTACCTGAATAACCATGGATTTATGTAAATATCTTGAACATGGAACGCGATGCGATAATGGAATCTTACCGATGTTACCCAAATTCTAGAGATATAGAGATGTTTTGTGAACGACGATGTAAGTACATATAAATATATATATATATTTCATTCATAACAAATACATAAACTCGCGTCTGTAAGCGTGCGTCGCCCAATTATCATTCGATGTTAACCTTCGATATATCGCGCATTCGAGCAAAGGTGCGTCGAATAATCAGCATTCGATCTTTCCTAATAAACCCGTTCTCATACTCTTTATATTTTATAGGTACGGCGGAGAACAAAAAGAAAGGTGTACAGAAGAGATTTAAGGTCGAGATTTTCTCAAAAACTACTTGAGCTACTGCAAAAATTCTTAAGTTAAAACTATGTAACTCTAAAAGAATTATTAAATTCGGTCCAGTACTTTTTTGAGAAAATCTCAACCTTATTGAGGCCCCCTGTATACATATCTGTCTTTGACTGTACTTACTTACAATGTTTTTTATGATAATAATATTTATCTCATAAACCACTCCAACTTTAATGGCCCCTCACTCTTACGAGTTGCGTTTAGGTTTAGTATTAAACTTAGGGTCACAGCAGAATCACCTACTGCCAAGCTAAACGTAGCCATACCTAGACCAGACCAAACAACGCTCTTGATTTCCAATAGCACCCAAATAGATTAGTTAATCAAAGCAGATTCTATCCCATTCATGTCACATGGAGCGATCGTGACTGCGTACTCTGCAGATTAGACAATGTATTAACATATTGATAACTAACTCGTCATAGCAGCCGTGCCTTGCATGCTTAAGTATTTGCTTAGATTTAAAAAATTAAACGGAAAATCAAAAAGAAAAAGTAACCTTTATTGGATAACTTAGTTGTCCGTCTGTCCGTTTGTCTATCCGTCTGTCAATACCTGGTTATATCTCACGACGTGGACGAATCTAGTTGAAATTATACCAAATATTCAGGTCGTGAAAATCAAACTTCTACGTCAACGCAATCAAAAGGTATGTCCATTTATGTCGCATTTTCTCACATATTTGTATGAAAATGCAAGAAAACCAAAACTAACTTAAAGGGTACTTCCCGTTGACCTAGAATCATGAAATGACTATGCCAGATTCTGCCCCACCATCAACCGCAAGTTGTAGGTACAAGATCACAAAGAAAAAAACCCAGCGTAATTAAGAATTCAGTAAATAGTAAGAAATCGAAGCGATTTATTCATTGTTTATGTTATTCTTCTATAGGAGTTGCGAGAGTAGTAGAAAATGATAGTGTTATGATTATACAATATGAAACCGGTAATAAGTCCCCAACAAAATGATAGCCAGCTTAAATGGTCACGTAGTTTTGTAGGTGGGGCAAATCTCCATTGAAATGTGGCAATGTCTTTTGTGGTGGAAATGAAATTATTAAATGAAATGATTTGGTTTTATTTTAAAAGCTTTCAATCGGTGCCTATTCAATCATTAATTTGATACAAAATTATTCCACAAATCGGTCTGTGGTACCCTTAACACACAAAGCTGCGCGGTCTGATAGATCAATCTGGTTTGCCTATTTTGTGCCCAAATTTGTGGTTTTGCCCAATTGGATACTAAATGAATGATTAAAATAAATCGGAGTTTGTGCATCAAAGTTTTATTACGACCATTGTTATGGTAATTCCCTAGTAAATAAAATACGGAAGTTTACTGCTGTTTAGGATTCCGTGCCAAAATAGGAAAAAAAGAACCCTTATAGGATCACTTTTCTGTCTGTCTGTCAAAACCTATATCTCAATAACGCGTGAACGGATTAAGTTGAAATTAATACCAAATTCTCAGGTCTGCAACCTTATGCAGCCATGAATAAATCAAACTTCTACGTCAACGCAATCAAAAGATATGGCCGTTTATGTCGCATTTAAAAAAATGCGACAAACCTTTAACATATGAGATGTCGTTTGATTGTAATAGTGACTATTAGGCTAAAAAAAATTAATCAAATGGGCTTAAATTTTTGGTAATCGGTTTTTGTTTTGTTTTTTATTGTTTACTTATTAAGATTGTCACTTGTTTTGAAGTGAAGTTCGTTCTTCACGATCCCGTATTTATTATTATTATTATCGGCATTTATTTAAGAATGTATAAAATTAGATATAGGGTAGGGTAATCAATTATAATTAAAGTTAAAACTATGTACAAAATGAAATGCTGCCAGCGTCCTGGCCACCATGCCACAGAACGGGGACCTCGACGACGTGTTCGTTCTTTAGTTTGTAGTTTTATTTCATAAGTACTTTTTATAGATATTAAGTTAGTTTTATTTGTACAAAATAATATTAAAAAACAAATAATTATCGGCATTGAACTCGAACCTGATGTTTAAGGAGACGGAGCGTTTGATAAATTACCCAAATACATTATGTCCCTAACGTTCACTTAGCATGAAGAATTCGTAGGCCGCGATTCTTCTCCGTCACCAAATCCTAATATACTGCTGGAAATCCTGGGAGAAATTGTGGCCATTTTAGGTAGTCAGTCAGGACAGGGATTTGTCTTCTGTGTAACGTCGACTCATTTTGAGAAGCTTAGTTGCCGTTTCGTAATAAAATAACTTCCGAATTGTTTTGTAGTATTTTAGTAATCTATAAATTAGACTCTGATTTAATTCATTGCTTTATGTGGTAACATGGTTGTTAGATAGTACAGGAAGTGCTCACATAAATCCTTTAAGGGCACCGCAACATTAGATAATTAAACAATTAATATAATGATAATTAAAATTCAATTTTGTCAGTAAGTCAGTCATATTCAATAACACAAATAAATATAATAATTAAGTAAGTAATTGTTATCCATTAAATTCAAAAATTTAAATTGTCAACATATAAATTAATTTGCAAAATCATGTTTATAGTGCATCTTTGTGATTTCTATTTTATTAAAGCTAAAATAAAATTCTAAACTACTAGAAAATATAAATTTGTCAACATTTTATACATTCTCAATTCGTCAGTTTAGTAATTCGACACAATTTGATTTTGTCACCAGCCAAATATATAAATCGACTGCGCCTCAAAAATAACATAGAACTACAATCTTTTAACATAAAGATGTGTAATTTTTTTTAAATGTTGAAATATTACGTAATTTTTCATGAACCAAAATATATAACTTCAGTTTGTCCCTTTACAAATACTTTCCAATATTTAAAATAAAGTACCTATATTTATAAGTAGGTACCTAGGCGTTTTTTTCCTAATAATATATTTAACAAATTAGAAGCGACAGTGTACTCTTGACAGCACAACAACGACGAACGTAGGTACTTGAAGTACGATTTTATCGCTTATGTCGCACATAATAAGAATTATACAAAGTCCGAAGTGCCTTCGACTGTACCTCGAAAATTAACCTCTAATCTAACACGCCCCTTAATCTCAATATTATCAATCAGGGTTTAATCTAAGACCTTCGCCATTTGTCTAGAGGGTCAATGTATCAAAATCAGTTAAAGTTGTCCACCTTACAGCTGGCCATTAGTCCGGCCACTCGCCCAGCTCGAGACAAATGGTTCCTCTATATATTAGCCCGGGGTGAAATATGCCCTTTATGGACCGGTCAGTTTGGGCTTTGACCCGATATAAATCTTAAAATTACCAGATGCGACAATGCTGTCGTAGCTTTATAATCCTAAGGTACCTGCACTTAGAAAGTTGTATTGAACCTTCATGATATAGGTACCTACGTATATTTTACTATTTTAATTTAATTTTTTACAGTTTTAACTTAAATACGATTATTACGATAAATTCTAATTTTTAAAAGCGCGGGGGGGGGGGGGCAATTGCCAGCTCCCCCCCCCCCCCCCCCCCCCCTTTGGCAACGCCCTTGAATACAGTTAAGAAAAGAAAGACCAAATTAGGCGTTTAATGCTTTTTGTAAAAACATAAAAATATGACTATTGCTAACTAAAAGTTAGTTATTATTTTCAATGTCATTTTATCAAAATGTTTAATTAAAAACGAAATCTCGTTAGTCTTGGAAATGTCTAGAATTTATTTTTATAAAACAAGTTCACGTCTACACAATTTCTTAAATGGTACCTACTTTATATCGGCGGCACCGACTGAAACATATTGGACTCTTTTCATGCGGAAAATAACCAGTCTCAAGTATGTACATCTATGGTAGGAAAAATCATGGAAACTCTACGATAACATACAGTTAATTTATTTTAATTAATTATAAAATAATATAACTTGCTGCATAAAAAGAGACTTTATTGCTACACAAATAGTTTATTATTATGTATAAACGGATATCACTCACTTATATTGTTGAAGTCAGATTTCGAAGGTCTTTTCCAAAAAGTTATTATCGTGATATAAGTGGCTCATAGGCCAGTTGCGAATACACGTTAAAAACGGTCGTACAAGTTAAGCAACGTCGGACAAGGTCAGGACCTGAATGGGTGACCGCTAGTGACACTTTCATCTGAGCCTCTTCGTGCCTCGGAAAGCACGTTCAGCAGTTGGTCCCGTTGTTGTCGCTTGACAGCAGTCGTTAGGCCACGTCAAAGGCCTACGGGCGACCTGAATAGGTTTGGTCACTAAACCACACGAGAAAAGAAAAAAAGATCTTGATATAGAGCACATATTGCAATGGTTTTTGTGGTAGGTTGATGTGCTCGCGGCTGTACTATATGGTGGTCTGGAAGAAATTATCTACTTTTAGCTATAATATCACCAAAATGGTGCGTAGGAGCTAGGTTTATTATAGTATATTTGAAAAGTATCGAAAATCAAATATGTTTCATTATTATTACAAAATAGACACAAATTCATGATCAACTATGAAATCAAAAGCAAAATTAGTTGAAAAATTAAGTAACTACAGGCATATTTAGAAATGTTGTGTTAGAAAGAGACGGAAACAGTACACGGTGTACTGTGGCTGTGACGTCATACTAAGGTAGCACCATACAAACTCATACTAAAGACCGTTTTGCTAAAAAGAGATGTAGCATCCACTTGACTTAACCGCATAATATCTTCGGTAATTTAGATATCGAAAAACTGATTTCACAGTTCTCTTCAGCAAAATTGAGTCATACTTACCTTATTATTACTTACTTTTACGATAGCATTACATAATATATTTAGTTAATACTAGTTTACTAACAACAAAAATCTAGAAAAGGAAAAGTAATATTTAATAACCTTGAAAACAACTTTTTCTTTCTTACCTTTTATTTTAAAGAATGCGGCGAATAAATGTAGAACAAATATCCACCTTCTTGAGAATGCTCCCTTTATGAGGTAACCAACCATTAAGGAAACGTTGGTTTTTGCGTATCTCAACCGACGAGGAGAGCGAAAACTGTGGGAAGCGGGCAGGGAGGGATTTAGACATTGTACTTCGGGGCCCTAATATTTTACTTTTAACAAATACCTAATTGCTGTTATTCATACACCTAGCTAAACCTCACTTTCCTTAAATCGTGTTGCTATCCCTTTCACACTACGTTAAAATAGAGGGGCAGGACAGGACACATTTATGAATACACGCTAATGATTTAAAAAAAATAACAAGCAGAATTTATTAAGAATAAAAACCCGACTCCATCATTAGGTACTTTTATTTACAGTATGGTTACAGTGCGAGGTCACTCTTACGACTGTTAAGTTAAAAAAAAAAAAGAGCGAGGTCACGTTAGAATTACACTTAACGCTGTCTATGAATCTCCACCTTAGATTAGAATTAGCACTCTAACCCCCATTTACAATAAAAATAGATAACCCCAGAGTTAGCGACTTAACCCAAGGAAAATGTAAGAAGTTTTCTCGGGTTAATTACTTAACCAAGGGTTATCTCGATACTGCAAACAGACCTTAACACACGAAGAGAGAGATAAGTATACAGGGGGTCTCAATAAGGTTGAGATTTTCTCAAGAACTACTGGACCGAATTTAATAATTATTTTATAGTTACATAGTTTTAAGTTTCATCTGTCTAACGGTGAAATAATTCTTGCAATAGGTCAATCACTTTTTGAGATAATCTCAACCTTAAAAACTCTTCTGTACTCATGTTTCTTTGTCTTCGACCGTATACTAGATTTATGAAGCAATATTTTTACATGTTCTCGCTAAAGGGGGGTCCAAATTGACTGACCCCCCATTAGCTGGGAGTCTGGATGGGAATGAGCCGCGCCTGAATTTTAGCGGTTAGGAAGTGTGTTGATCCTGGGGAATGGGCACTTATGTGGCTACAAGCTTTTACTCCATTTTATTATCAAAACTCAACGTAAGCTACTACAACGATCCAATAAATTTTTGAAGGTTTACGCTGTTGTAGAGATATATACAGAGCTCTATTACGTTCTTTAACAGAGCAACCACCGTGAGTTCTGATAAAAGGCTTCTATAAGCAAAGCAAGCTTCTATTCTAAAAAAATTCATAAATAAGTAATTATTTGTATAATATTTACGGAAACTTTACATTTATTTACCTTTGATTACCAATATGAATCAGGATCCATGGTGTAAGAAGACATGTAGTAAGCACTAGCACAGACCTAGGTCTTTTTGGGTTGCTACTGAATGCCCTGTCATAGCTCTTTGAAAGGCTTGCCTGGCATAATATATAAATGGTGTTAAACTTAGACTATAATATGTATGGAACTTAAATAAATAAAGACATGTAGACTCTACAGTCCTAGCACAGACCTAGGTCTTTTTGGGTTGGTACTGAAAACCCTGTCATAGATCTTTTAAACGCTTGCCTGGCATAATGTATAAATACGACTCTATAGTCTACATGTTTTTATTTATTTATTAAAGTTCCATACATATTATAGTCTAAGTTTAACACCATTTATATATTACGCCAGGCAAGCGTTTCAAAGAGCTATGACAGGGCATTCAGTAGCAACCCAAAAAGACCTAGGTCTGTGCTAGGGCTTACTACATGTCTTCTTATACCATGGATCCTGATTCATATTGGTTATCAAAAATAAATGTAAAGTTTCCGTAAATATTATACAGACAGAGAATTACTTTTTTTTTAAATGCGATTTAAACTTCTTCAATCAATAATGTTGAAAATGATCGTAGAGTCGAAGACGGGGATAAGTACACAGGGGGCCTCAACAAGGTTGAGATTTTCTCAAAACTACTGGACGCAATTAAATCATTCTTTTATAGTTACATAGTTTTAACTTTTTGTTTATTTCAAAAAGGTACAATATAAAATAAAAAAGAACCATTCAATATTTAAAAAAAATAATCAAAACTATTTAAAAAAAATAGGTGCAGGAAGAGTACCCAAGACAATGGCAGCGTTACCTCGCTGGATCGCGATGCTAATCCGTTGCGCGAGGTAGCTGCCAGCTCTTGGGTCACCAGTGGCATCTACTACTCGTTTGCTAAGCTCTTTATAAAGCGACCAAGCGCCGGGACCCCACGGGCCGAGGGTCTCGACACCAAAAGCAACAAAGTTGTAAAGGGTGTCGAGACCCCTGTATTTTTTTGGTTTAACTTTTATCTATCAAACAGTGAAATAATTTTTGCAATAGGTCAAGTAGTTGTTGAGAAAATCTCAACCCTAAAAATCCTCATGTACATCTTTCTCTGTGTTCCACCGTATAGTATATGGCCACATTCCATTATTTTTTGCGACATCCTACCACCGTGTAGTATCGCCGGGATAGTCACGATGCTGTAAGGTATTTTTTAATATCCGGAGCGTGCTAACTGCATTGTCTGCGGACGAAGTGGGTCTGCCCTCAGGTACGGCTTTAATTGCTTGCTTGTAAAGGCTATAATTGCGTAGCCGTCGGATGAAGCGCTCTGAAGCTTTTTATTGCCACGTCATGGAGACAATATCCAAGTTCTTACGGGAAAATAGGCTATAAAACACAAACCTATTGTGATAAAAATTGCGCTTTTAGCGAATATTTTGTTTGTTGCGTTATATTTCGATCAAACGCATCTAAACCGAAGCCCAAATCAAGTGTCTTATTTTATAAACAAAAACTACCCTACTCTACTCACATATTAAGGTGTTCTGTGATTATTGCACAGTTATTTTCACACTATAAGATCGTATCACTATATTTTCACAATGATGAACAGGTTCAATCAATCAGTTCCTTCAGTGTTATATCACAACAGGTAATTAGACGATCATATTTGTTTACAAAATAAGACACTTGATTTGGGTTGCGGTATCGGTGGTAGTGTCGAACATCTCCCGACCAAATGGATGGATTATAAATACTGAATGCTAAAAACACATTCGTAACAGAGTGATGTAAAGTCGGGATCCGTATGCATCCATTAGGAAGAGCGCAAACGCCTCAGATACATAAACAAAATTACCATAGACAAAAAGAAACATAGAATTTCCCTCAGGAGTTGCTGATAATACGGGATTACGGATGTAGACGCGTTCTCGAATGGAGGGCCACGAACGGGTAAACGTAACGTGGTACGGTGGAACACAGAGAATGGTGTACAGGATAGTTTTTAAGGTTGAGATTTTCTCAAAAACTACTTTTTGATAGATAAAAGTTAAAACTATGTAACTGTAAAAGAATTATTAAATTTGGTCCAGTAGTTTTTGAGAAAAGCCTTATTGAGGACCCCTGTATACCTAATTCTGTCTTCGACTGAGCAGATGGAGGAATGATATGCGTAAGGTGTCTGGAAGAGATTGGATGCTTGATGCGACTGCACTTTAGCAGCTGGCGTGCAGATCAAATGCAGACCGTCTGTCTAAACCCTTACTCGAGAACCAGCTGTATTTTAAAAGCTAGCTAATTAATATAAAAGCAGTCACTGTGAAGGTCTAACTATTCCCACACTAAGTCCACTATAATGACGCAGTGAAGCGAAGAGAAAAGAGGGCATTATATACAGGGTGGGCTTGGAATTCATTCGACAAAGTTTTGGATGGTTAGGCTTGTGACATACATTAATTCTGCACAGCGTTTAAGTAAAGTTTTAAATACAAACAATTTTGGGATAAATAAATAAAAATATACTAAGTATAATAAACTATCAAACAAATTATTAATTAGATAAAACGGGAATTACCGTGTTAAACATTTATTATTGATGTATCGATATCGATGGTTTTCTGTTGTCAAAAACTTGGAATCCAGTGATCGACTTATGTAAACAAGGCACAAAGGCGAGTGCGTGCAAACGAGCGGACATAATTAGTTATTTTTGCAAAATAGGGGTACCTGCAAATATCAACAACTTTTCTCAACACAGTCAGCGAACACGAAAGAGGGTAGATCGTTTTGCATCACCCTTCTGACGTTCAACACTCACCGACTTCAGTCTACTGGTGACCATGATGGCTGCAATGCTGTCGAAATATCGAGACATCAATAATAAATGTTTAACACGGTAATTCCCGTTTTATCTAATTAATATGTATACAAACCGTGAAAGTTTAAAAAAATTATAAATTATTAATTTGCTGTGCATCTTTACTGTGCTTTGGAGTTTAATATTTTAAGGTATTTTTAATTTTTCACTGGAATTTGGTCCTTTTCTAAGGTCATTGTGTGACTTGTGACGTACTTAGTTCAATTTTTTTTGAAGTTTTGATTTAAAAAAAAAACCTTACCAATTTAATATTTATCAGGAGTCCAACCCCCAGTTTCAATTTGTCGAATGAATTCAAGGACAGCCTGTAGATATACAAGTAGTATTAGAACGAATGCCATGTTGTAATTAAGAACAGTTTAAAGGGAGGGGAAGTCATTTCCTTCACCATCTCACTAAACTCTCATTTGTCTCTAATTGACTATAAAGACACTTCGTGCAAGGTCTGATTGTTGATAAAGTTAAAAATACTCTACGTTACTTGAGTAATGTTGTTGAACAGTGTCCCAAAAATTACTTATAAGTACCTACCTATGTTTATTTAGTCTAATGACGGGTATGAGGAGCGCTTTAAAACATTTTTGTTCTTAATCTATACATACATTTTAATAAGACTGTAAAAAAGTTGTGTTTGTACATTGGATATTTTTTGTCAAGAATAATTGTAATATGTTTTAGGGTCGATACTGATGCCAAAACACAAATTTTTAGAATTTTTGTCTGTTTGTCTGTGACTTTGTGCAAGTATCACGCCATAACTACTGATGGGATTTTGATGGGAGTTTCACTAGGATATAGCTGAAATATCCGGACAGCTCATAGGCTATAAAACCATGGCGGTATGTGATGTGAAAACAAGGATCCAGAGAGGAAGATCTGCCTCCTGATCTCCTTCATCCTCTCCATCCTCCTCCTCTACGCAAACGAAGTTGCGGGGTACAGCTAGTTTAAAATAAGTAACTATAAACAGGAGAAGAAGTGGTCTGTCGTCGTCACATACAACTCCAGAAAAGTTTCCAGATGGCATTGTCGCCCTGCGTATGCCCCTAATTATTTTGGCTTCCTTAATCATGCGTTGCTATTTGACGGCTAAAAAGATAACGATAGGATAGCAAACTGAAATGGCAGTGGACTGGCCAATGGCCATAGGTATATGTCGTAGAATTGATAACCGATGGGGTACACGAGGGGTGGCTGACAGAGACTGGATGCAAAGGCCGAGAATCGGGCTGAGTGGAGTACTTTGGGAGAAGCCTATGTCCAGCAGTGGACTGATACGGGTTGATGATGATGAGGATAGAATACCTTGAAGACTTCTCCTGGATACATACCATCCAGGTGAACTTTCCACCGAATCGTATCACCACCAGCAATTTTAGAAATCCTTATATTCACTGCTGACGAAAATTACATTAAAATCTTAAAGTAAACATTCCTATTACTCATTCTCATTTATTTATTTACAGGTCGTAATACAGCATGTTACGTTTGAAAAAAATACATGTATAAAAATATATAATGCCATTTACATAACAACGCAAAATGAATTTCAATTAAACATGTACCAAATATTATATAGTATATATAAAAAAATTAATATAAAATAGATAACAAAGGTTAACTAAAATTTCGAGGTCTATGTCTGTCTATCTGCGTGTAAGTATGTTTGTGTGTGCATGTGGGAGGGTGCGTGTGTGTGTGTGTGTGCGTGTTTGTCATTCTACGGTCATCGGTCATGGTCATGGAATTTCTGTACCTATCCGAACTCTGCGTCAGCGGTCCACGTCAGTCTGCGGAGCCCCTAACGTAATCTATGCGGTTGCCGACAGTGGAGACAAACGAGTGAAGTTTGATCTCTGTTCATTAGCTCACCATTGGTCGTCCCGAAACCCATTGGAGCGAGAGGGTCGCTTACGAATTAGCTCATTAAGTCAGTACCGACAGCACAGTCATGGCATGGCTTTTGTCAATGTTTTAAATAGTGTTAAGGAATGCAGGGTTTTGCGTATGTTTGACTTAGAACTTAAGACGGTTCTGTCTGGTTTGGCCTTACGATTGTAGCGGTTTTTTGTGCGTACGTTATTATTAATCGAGGCATCCTGCTCGGTCTTACGCGATGTAGCATATTAACGACAGTGACAGTTGCGTTTAGGATTAGGATTCGACTTAGTGGCCGCTACAGAATTAGCTACGTTAAGAGGAAGAGAAAACTTGTTCCTGTTATTGCATAGCCAGCAGCCGTTAACTTATGGTCTGCCGGCGAACTATTTAGATAATCTCCGACAATACCTACATCTCAAGAAGAATATGAGATCTGTGATTGCTATTTGAACTTAATTTCTAGTATTGTGACATAGTAACCACTATTTAATTTGTTTTACTGTGTGTAACATAATTATACAGTATTACAGTTAACCAAGGCAATCAGTTTCAATCGACATAATTTATGTTGTCCCATAGACAATCTTAGAACTGTCAAATAATAACTAAATTTAGTGCAATGGGCTCGGCAGAATACGAAATTTTTGTGAGAATCTTAGAAGTTGACTAAAATTAGAAAGTTTTAATTTTGTTTAAAAGTGTGCTGTCATAATCGACACCAATTTGAACTTATCATCATTACTAAATTGTGATATTGAAGACTTACCTGTCTGTAAAACAACCTACTATTGAAAATAGCATACTAAATCACGATAACACGAAAATCAAGATATTTTGATGAAGAATTCTAATACTATTTTGTAATAGGCTACGTTAGATGTCCGGTGAAACTGATTGAAACTCGTTATCCATCCCCATTGCAACTGACGATGCTGACTGTACCTGTTCGTAGCTGAATAATAACGAGGGTAGGAGAGTAGTTGATAAGCTGATGGTTTTTACACTAATGTTTAGTATGGGACTTCAAACTCGGTCATTACATTTCATAGGAAAATGTTTTATTGGTATGCCATAGTCAAAGGTTGATGCGTAGGTAGCCACTCCGAGGATTGACTTGTCTATTTTAGGTTTGACCAACACTTTCCGGCAAAACGATTATAATTTCTCGGTCGAAGAACTCGGTGGCATAGTGGTTGGGTCAATGGACTTGCGATACGGATGTACCAGGTTCGATTCCCAGCCAAGGCAGCCATGCACCAATGAGTTATTCTCGTTTTTTTCGACGGAAAACTTACGTACATTTACGCGGTGCTCTCAAAACGGTGAAAGAAAACATCGTGAGAAAACCTGCATGCCCTAGAAGAATAAAAAATTTCTAAATTATGTGAATTCCGCCATTGGGCCCGCGTGGTGGATCATGGTCCGAGCTCCCTCGTGTAAAGGAAGGTCTGTGCCCGAGCAGTGGGGCAATATAAATAGACTGATGATGATTCTAATTTCGGCCTATGACAATCTTAGGAGTAGGTACCTAAACTTAGTATTCAAACATCAAAAGTAAAATAGTCTTTGCCTAGAGTTTTGCACTTGTCATGTTGTATTAGCGTCAGAATCACGCGGACGTGCGACCTGGCCTTAGTGGTATCTAGGTAGACCTGCGGGGTTAGGGGAGAGTGGGGTAATTGCGAATACCTAAGCGCGATGGTAAATAATTGTCAAAATATAAAAGTTATAATTATCATTTATTTCTTAAATACTACATTAGTTAGACTACTACAAAATATTAAATCAACTTTGGCGATATGTGAACCCAAACTTAAATTATAATTAAAATTGCAAACCCTTGCTGTTCGCAAAACCCGACAGACGCGGGGTAAATCCGAACACCCCATGGGGCAAATACGAACTAGGTATTGGTTAACATTTCTTCTTGCAAAAGTCACACACAAAGCCTCTGGATGTGCTAGCGCCGTCGCTACACTTATCGTGTGCCCACAACCTACAATTGTAGCACATAATCGAATCTTCAATTATAGGGCTCTGTACTTTTCGTATAGAGCCCTATAAAACGTCGAGTGGGGGAAGAGGGTCTACCCATGCCGGGTAAAGAGGATCATATGTTCCTCTTACCCCGTGTCAGGGATGACAAACAATTTTCTAACATGCAATTTAAAATTAGTTTATGTTGGTAAACTAATATAGGTAAAAGGCTTAAAGTCAAATACATTGCCGGGCCACCAGTTTTATCCAAAGATGTCGAAAAAAACATTGATAAATTCAATAAGTTAAGAATGTATGTTAAAAGTTTTGTATTTTTTATATATAATTTAAGTTATATTTAATTTATAGTTTGTTACTAGAACCCAAACAGCTATAATAAAATATTAAAATTTTCTTGTATATATTATTTATATTGTAATTGTTTAAATACAGATGCCGTTGGTCGCGGCATCATACGTGACCATTAACCCGGCCCCTGGGAAAATAGAGTCTCCTTCTCTATTTTTCACTTGGGTAATTCCTGTTCGGCGCGTCCTAGTTCGCGGGGGTGGGCACCGCTCGCCTTAGTAGGCCGAGGTGAGAAGGTGGCAGAGTTCGGCAGGGACCCAGTTCCGCGGGGTATAACGTGGAGCCCGTGCCCAGGGTTACGGGTGAAGCCCTCAGCGTGGTAACGACGGCGGAGACGAAACTCGTCGGTACGGCGGCGTCACGGCAGAAGAGGCAGGCCGAGCTATATAGGCTGGAAACTATAGCCTAACACTGGGTAGCAGCGGTGTTAGTAAAAAGAGAGGCCGAAAACGAATGACGTTGGCTGGGCTCAATTTTAAAAAAAAAATATCTGCAAGCGGAGTTAGTGGATGACGGTACGGTTGCAGTACTGCAATGACGGAAGGCAACGGGATACCACCGTCATTAATGGTCCCTTGTCAGATCAGCTCTGACCGTAAATAATATGGAAAGTCAAACAAAAGCCGCGGCCCCGAGTCTCCGGCGTTCCTTCAATGGAACAGGGGTGCTAAGAATCCCCGGAGGGGAACATAATCGTAGGTTAAGAATGGGAACATGGAATGTTCGAAGCCTTAAACAGCACGGAAAGTTGTCGAATGTGATTATGGAGATGGAGCGCTTGAGCATCGATGTCCTTGGAATTAGCGAGACGAAATGGCCTGGGAAAGACAAATATACTACCGTAGAAGATAAAGTACTATACCGTTGCGGCTCAGACGATGCAACTGAAAACTACGGTGTGGCAATACTACTCAGCCGTGACACAGCCAGAAATGTAAAAACCTTTATTCCATTGTCGAATAGAGCCATGATGATTAAACTGAACGCAAAACCCATGGACATAAATCTTATTCAAGTGTATGCCCCGACTGCTGATAAGCCACAGGATGAGATTGCCGCGTTTTATGGTGATGTGGAGATGCTGATGCAACATACGGCAAGACATGAAATTAATATTATCATGGGAGACCTGAATGCGAAGGTGGGTTCGAGTGAAGTACCCGGAGTTACAGGCGCGTACGGCTTGGGGCAAAGGAATGAGAGAGGTGACACATTGATAGAATTTTGTCAAGAGAATGAACTTATCATCACGAATACCCTCTTCAAGCTACCCCCAAGACGCCTTTATACGTGGACATCGCCTCAACACACACCAGACCACATTATACGCAATCAAATCGACTATGTGTTGGTCAACAAACGATATAGGAACTGCGTAAAAAGCGCAAAGACATATCCGGGGGCAGATGTAAACTCTGACCATAACCCCGTGGTGGTAGAGATTGATTGCAGACTTAAGCGCCTGAAGAAGAAGATGGTAACCAGGACTGATATGCGAAAGCTGTTAATTCCCAACGTTAGAGCACAAGCATCAAACGAAATTAATTCATGGGCAAAGAGTATAATCGACAATGATACAATTTCCTTACAAGAAACCTGGTCTGATCTAAAGAACAAGGTCGCAAGCATTAACGCGAACGTCTTAAAAGCCACCGAAACACAGAAAAAGAAAATTTGGATGACTGACGATATTTTGGTGCTTATGCAGAGGCGACAATTATGTAAAAACAATACTTTGCAGTATAACATCTTAGATGGGAAAATAAGGAGCGAAATCCGTCGTGCGAGGCACAGTTTCTTCGAGAAGAAATGTGAAGAAATTGAAAACCTGCAGAAGAAACACGATAGTTTTAATCTTCACAAGAAAATTAAAGAAATGACAGGAAAAGTTAGTAAAAACAACTGCAACGTATTGATTGATGGTAATGGCGGAATGCTTGTAGATACTGACAGCAAAAAGCGAATCTGGAAACAGTACGTTGAGAATATGTTTGCTGACGCATCTCGACCTACTAGTTGCTTCGCATCAGATGATAATGGCTGTGAAATACTTGTATCAGAAGTACTATACGCACTTAAGAAGGCCAAAAGTGGAAAAGCACCAGGTCCTGATAACATAAACATGGAGTTATTGAAACTCATTGAGGAAGACTATGCTACCTCACTTGTCAAGCTCTTCAATCTAATCTACAACCTGGGCGAGTTACCACACGACTGGCTGAAGTCCACATTCATCACGCTACCCAAAAAGCTTAACGCAAAGCGGTGCGAGGAACATCGAACTATAAGTCTCATGAGTCACGCACTGAAACTTTTCCTTATGATTATTCACGAGCGAATACGGGTGAGGTGTGATGAACAGTTGGGAGATAGTCAATTCGGTTTCAGAGCAGGTGTTGGGACTCGGGAAGCCTTGTTCGCATTACAGGTTTTGGTACAAAAATGCAGAGATCAGCAGGAAAACGTCATTCTATGTTTTATAGACTACGAGAAAGCGTTCGACCGTGTGCAACATGAGATTCTAATGACACGATTATATGACATTGGATTGGACGGCAAAGATCTGCGTATTATACATAACCTGTATTGGCACCAACGGGCCTCTATACGAGTTGATGGGGATGAAACTGAAGAAGTCGAAATATGTCGAGGCGTGCGCCAAGGATGCATTCTCTCACCGACTCTGTTTAATATATATTCGGAGGCTATACTCGCAGAGGCCCTGGAGGGACTGGAGTGCGGTATCAAGATAAACGGAAGGCTGATACATAATCTGAGGTACGCCGATGACACCGTTCTTATAGCTTCAAATGAGCAAGATATGCAAATAATGTTAGACAGAGTCAATGAGTGCAGCGTGAGACAAGGACTGCGAATGAATGCGTCCAAGACTAAGTTCATGATAATATCAAAGAAGAATAACATCAACCCAAGGCTTTCGGTGGCCGGTGTGTATCTTGACAGGGTGCAACGCTACAAATACTTGGGCACATGGGTTTCTGAGACGTGGGATTGTGATACTGAAATCAAGACACGGATAGAAATGGCCCGCTCAGCATTCATAAATATGAAAAAGATCCTTTGCTCCCGTAGCGTTAACCTGAAACTCCGCTCAAGACTCCTTCAGTGCTACATTTGGCCGATGGTCACATATGGATGTGAAGCATGGACTCTTAAAGAGGAAACCTGCAAAAGACTAGCGGCATTTGAAATGTGGTGCTACCGGCGCATGCTCAAAATTCGATGGATCGACAAAGTCACGAATATTCGAGTATTGGAGCGGATGGGCAAGTCTCGTGAATTATTGCTAGACATCAAAAAGAGAAAAGTTGGGTATCTAGGACACATATTCCGGAACGATAGATACCAACTTCTCCAACTGATTATGATGGGCAAAATAGCGGGCAAACGGGGCCCTGGACGTCGGAAAAAATCTTGGCTCCGTAATATTCGTGACTGGACGGGCATCGCGAGCGCTGAACAGCTGTTCCGGCTCGCTCAAGACAGGGACAAGTACGCGGAGCTGACAGCCAACCTCCGCTAGCGGAGAGGCACTTAAAGAAGAAGAAATACAGATAACCTAAAACCACATTTCATAATTTCCGTAGACGATGTTTGTAACCCAAACCATAAAAACGTTGCACCAGGTTCAAATTAGATTGTATTAGCTTATGCTGCCATAGTCGCGTTTGTAAGAATGTTATAGTCGCATTATTTATGTACATTATGATGACTGTTTCTCTTACCCCAACTTCGGGGTAAGAGGGACAGTCGCCCCAAAGCAAATGGTTTTGTTAATAAAATGTTACTCGCTTTACCTATAAGATACAAATAAAGATCACTTAAAGCTACATTTACGTAGAGTGTATTAAAATAATCTAAACAACAATAAGCAATACCTTGGTATATTTACAGCTCTTCACAATGAAATTAAAATGAAATATGTTCCTCTTACCCCACCTGACCTTACAATAAAGGAATACATAGATACTTAGTTATTTAAAAGGGAAATACTAAATACAACAAATTGTTGGGGTAAATGCGAACGTTCGGAATTAACCCAATCAAAACGTTCGTTATTGCCCCACACACTAAAAGTACACAATTTAAATTTACTTTTTAGGTTATAAAATAAAATCCGAAAATATGAACACGTCAAATCATTCTTTGCTTTATAATAAACTTACCTTAATTTAGTCAATAATGTAGTATTTACGTAATGTAAGACACAATCATATGAAGTCATGTATAAATTACATGATAAACAATGAAAACATAAAAGTATACCTACCTTGAACGGCGCGCGCGATTTCTTCCCTTTGACGTTTGTCCGGCACTGTTTGTGAGCCGAGTTGTGATTTGAATGAGTGCGAGCTCAGCTGGACCTCTCTATCATACCTAAAGGACTGTGGTCGGATTTACCCCGCGTTCGCAATTACCCATCTCTCCCCTACTCTCATCTCTTATAGCGATCCAGTTTAGGTTCCTAAACTGAACCGAATCGCTATTTGATATTTTGACGTCATTGTAGCAAATTGTCAGTTTAGGAACCTAAACTGGATCGCTATAAGAGGTGAGAGTAACCCCGCTGACAGGGATACCGTAACGCTGGGAAGTATGATGGTCACAATTCATTTGGACTTTGAAGAGATTCTACATCGACATTATTCTACATCGTAATAATGAAGCAACCTTTTGGAATTTCGAAGGTATTTCTTTGTCGTATCTTTTAGTGACCCCAATCTGGGTTAAATTGCTCTATAATTTTAAATGGGTCAAACAATTTTGCCGTTGTTATTGTGCCGCATCGTTGAAATTGCTTATTTCTAATTTCTACCGAGTAAATGAAAAGATCGTCGTTCCGAATAGCGGGCGGCGCGGGCGGGCCGGCTTCGTCATCGGCCTCGCATTTTACGTTTTTTGTCATTTCAGGTCAGATTCTTTTCGTAAACAATAATATACAATTGCAAATAAGTCGATCAAGTATTAAGTTTTATTTTGTAACTATTTTTTTTTATTTTTTTTTATTCATGTAGAAAACCAATAGCGTTACAGATTATGCTCATTTGGTAGTGGTAGTGACCCCCGCTCCGGGTCGTATCTCGTCCAAAGTATCTCCATCGCAATCCAGCGCGGTAACGCGGCTAGTGTGATGGGGACCTTTCGACGAGACACGACCCGAGACGGCGCCTTTTACATTTTATTTTTTTGTATTTTTCATTCAAAAATTGTTTATACACACTAAGTAATCCGTTTATAAATATTTGGTAGAACTTAAAATAAAGCTACGGCCAATTATGGGTTTTCCCGGTTAATTTTACAATGTTTATGATTGTGGTGGTAAAAGTGTGTGTGTGGTTTGTCTTGGGAAAATGAGCTGTGTCTGTGTTGTGTTGATATGTGAGAGGGTGTTTCTGTGTGTGCTTGTGTCAGTTATAGTAGAAGTATAAAATACGTGTGGTCTATATACCTATACATTTCTTAATATATTACTTGTACAGTCGACAGCAGATCAATGGTAACACTTGTAGTACGATTTCGAATCTTACGACGCAAATAATAAGAACTGTCAAAAGTAAAAAAAATGTCACCATTGATCTACTGTCGACTGTACGTAGGTACTATGTATTAGTAAGTATTAGTTTTTGTTATTTGTTTGTATTTTGCCTTATTATTGAATAAACTTTCTTCTATTTAATAAATATTATTACCTAAAAACCTAGTTCGACCTCATTTCCATTAAACCTATGTCTACCCTCCGTTCCCTTTGTTTTGTCCACTTTCACTTTAGTTACGAAACATTAAGTTAGAAAGGGGCCGGGGCTTAAACCGAGGAATAACTCTTATTTCACGTTTATCACTCACCAAATTTATCTAGATGGTGCTTTAAGGCTTTAGTTATTCATACAAAGTATATAACAAAATGTAGGGTACAGTCGACAGCAGATCAATGGTAACACTTGCAGTACGATTTCAAGTCTTACGACGCAAATAATAAGAACTGTCAAAAGTAAAAAGTGTTACCATTGATCTGCTGTCGACTGTACCATAAATACGAGAGCTTGTTTTAAAAAAAATGCCACTTTTGTTGGCGTAATTTATTTATTATTATCCCTGCGAAAATACACCAAAAATTCATAAAAACATGAATATTGAGGCACTGCGCCATGCTCTTCACTCCGCCGCTGCGGGGCATCTTCTGTCTCACTCTTGCTTTTGGCAATCATATAGCGCCTTAAGTATTATTAGTATCGGTATTTCGTCATTCGGGTAATAATATTTAAATCGTATAAAAGATATGCCGTTGAATGAAGTCGAGCCTGACACATGCATAGGTGGCCTGCTCGCGGCCTGTTGCCCTCATTAACGTCCAGTAGGTAGCGATCTGAGGCCTAGGCAGCAGGTCGGTACTGGACGTTAACAACTGAAGAAAAGGGGGCGGGGCATACGGTGCAACTGCCCGTAGGACACGGACAGGCCGTCTATGTCAAAACTTTTGGAACGGAATAGAATCGCTATTTGTTTATTTTCAACCGTTGAGCTAATAGGACGAGTGGGGTTTTATTTAGCATAGACCGGTCATTTCGACCGGACTCCCGATAGGCAACTTTTGACCCGAACGGTAATGTAATGGGTAACGGAAGATCCGTACTAACCCGTTTCCGGCTCTGCAGATTACTATTACATTTTTATTTTTATTAGTAAACTAAGGAAGACTGAATAACATTACCTTTGCCTGTTGTCTCGTTTCTGATTGTTGTTCTAAGTCCTTGCTTATTTTTTTTTTAATAAATTAGTATATAAGTACTTACTTCAAAAGTCAAATTTCTTTATTGCAAGTAAGCACGTTGAGTACGTTTTTGCACATCAATATATTTTTTGAATTTACATTTACACCACTTTGCAAGGTGCCAACGCCGAGGAGAAAAAGTGGCAAAAAACTCTCAGCAACACATCTTTTAAAACAATGATTACTTAATAACTATACAGTACGTAACTATTACTAGTAAGTTTATCCCTCATGCGGAACCGGCGACACACACCATGCATTATTAACCCACTCACTTAAATTAAAACACTCACACATCACTATTTCGATAGAAATTTCTCCATGAAATTTAGTGTTTTCGTTCTTTGTACGATCTAATACATAGAAAAGTGTAAATAGGCCAGTTATTCTGGCGAGTGTTTGTATGGAGACCCTAACAATAATTCCTTTGTCGCTGAAACTTTTTTGTATACTTAATAGCATATTTATAAGAACAATTGTCAGAGAATCCAATAATATTTCGAGGCGGAAGCTATTTATTTTAATTAAAATCAACATTATTCTGTATCTTTTTCTGGAACAATGTTATGGTCATAATTCTTTTTCTATAAATTGTATTTTATTAGTGTGCTTCTGTACATTCATAAATAAAACCAATTTTTTAATTCGAAATTCTATCACTGTGCCAAATTTCATAGAGGGATGAATTACTGCTAGGGTCAACTCCTTTAATGACTGGCCTAAAAGAAGAGTTCTTAAGGTTGAATCTCAAAAACTACTTAACCTATTGCAACAATTCTTTAACAATTAAATAGACAAAAGTTAAAGCTATGTAATGTAAAAGTGTTATTAAATTCCGTGCTGTTTAAGTATTTTTAACGGGCACAGCTTCTAGAATCCAAAATTTAAAGTTTAAACTCTCCAATCCACAGGTAGTATCGCTGTAATAAATCTATGGTTCGTTTTCCGAAGCGAAATAAGCAATTCCATTGTGCTTTTACCGGCACTTTACAGGTATTTCACCGGTACTATTGACCTTTAGGTCATAAATACAGTACGTTCTAGGAGAAAGAAAGGCGGTGTAATAAAGATTTTTTATTTATTTTCAGAATACCTAACCTAAGTACTTAAAAGCCTTCCATGAGCCAACTAGCTATATATATGATCGTCTAATTACCTGTTGTGATGTAAAACTGAAAGAACTGATTGATTAAACTTATTCATGTTTGTGAAAATAAAGTAATTCGATCTAATAATGTATAAATAACTAGGTATGCAATAACCACATTTTTTTTTGTTAACCTATAAATTGTCCCACTGCTGGGCAAAGGTCTCCCCCCTCCTCTTCCATCCATCCCTGTCCTTTAAAACGAGCGAGTAGGTACCGAGCACATCTCCTAATACGATGGGTTTAGAGGTGTTTCAATTCACGGCATATGGGATTCCGGCGTCTCTGCCTGTACTTACGGGAGACGAGCGTGAGTTTATGGTAATAGGTCAGTTGACCCAAAAAAAAATGGTTTTAAATAGTTAATAATCGTTCTATTACACCCATTAATAACCACATAATAGCTTAAAATGATAGTGGGGGAGGGTAGTTTTTGTTTACAAAATAAGACACTTGATTTTGGCCTCGGTATACATACACTCGAAAAACATAACCCTAAAAGTAAGAAGATTACTGCAATAATTTAAATAACTCAAATGACAAACTGACAACGTCTAGATTCTAGAGGAATAACGAAACGCGATTTGTGAAATTTATAGCGTCGCGCCATTACCAGCAACAAGCGTTTTAGCAAATTAATTAAGTCTCAAGTTGTCCGGGCGGAGGGAACAAGACGGATTGCCTTTGGCGGCGAGATACTGCATACACCTAACTTAACGTCTTCGTCATCTAGTGCTCATAGCTTTTCTACATTCAAAAATAGGGTTGCAATTAGATCGCACGTTATCGTTTTGTTTAACGGTTTTTAGAGTCAGCTACGAGAATACGCATACGAATAACACAGGCTAGCCTGGCGCCGACCTATTTACTTAATTATTTATTTTATTAATGGACTCGACAGTTCGTCATTTGCCAATGTCATATGGTACAGAATATTCAAAATATCATATCATCTTCTCTTCGTCCAGGAGAATCGCTGTAGCGTCATCGTTCTAGACGAAGCAGCGAGTGACGTCATAAATCTCGCGAACATGGCCGACTAGCGTTTTTGACGTGTAAGAAAAATCGGGAAATATTTTATTTTTAATTGAATGAATGAATGTTGATATGAGTCAACTAGCCTATTGTCACAATGCCTGAAACCAAAGATATTCAATGCAAAAATAGAGGTGGCCAAATTGATCAACGAGAATATAATAGGCTGTCGACGATTGTATAGTTGAAAACTAGGCGAAACGTACTTTGACAAGGCATAGTATCCCGTATACAGTGCCGCCATAGTACAGTCGAAGACAGATAATAAACAATCGCTACTTACTACTTCTTAGTTACTGCAAATTACATTATATTTGAACAAAAAATGTCGTCTCTCTCTTATATTGCTGTGCCTAAACAAGGTCCATAAAGAACATTGTAACATTTTAATGTTAAGTATATGAACATCTGTATTATAACTTATGGAATGCAATAAATATATTGAGTATTGAGATAAGTGTACAGGAGGCCTCAATAAGGTTGAGATTTTCTCAAAAACTACTGGACCGAATTTAATAATTATTTTATCTATCAAACAGTGTTTTTTTTTGCAACAGGTCAAGTAGTTTTTGAGAAAATCTCAACCTTAAAAACTCTCCTGTACACATTTCTCTGTGTTCCACCGTACCTAATAAGGAAACCAAAGAATGTTTGGTATCCTAAAACTGTATTCTAGCAACTAGAAACGTCGTCGTTGTTTTGTATCTCAGTTTAATCGGTGAAGAAGGAACGAAAAGAATACAAATTAATTAAATCGTAAGCCATCCGAGCGATGCGGCGGAACTCGGAACAAGACAGATTGCCGTTCGCGGAATGTTCTCGACGACGGTTGTACACACGGCAGCACAGCGACGGTAAGGCTGCTTTTACACCGGAGATTGGCGAGGTAGCTAAGCGGTGAGCGGGGTCAGAGCTAAGCTACGAAGGTGTGTGTATATTTCCACCAGAGTAAGTGTTATAAAGAAGTTTGGGAAGGTATGCACCGAAAGCTAAGCGATAATGCCCCCGCTGGGTTTATTAACTAAAAAAAAATTCCTAGTGGTTAGAAATCTGTCCAGAATGGTTTTTCGCTTTAATTAAAGAGCACGCAATACCAAATTAATTCGATTAGTTTGACTCTAAGGCCCGTATTAATAGTCTGAGCTCAAACCCGCCCTCAAGAGCGAATTCAGCTGATACACTCTCAAGACGTGATCACCATCTCAAGTATGTCATTTATTAAAAAACCAATCTTGAGGGCGATCACGTGATTTCTCAAGTCGCGGTTCGCCTGCATTCCAGTGAGTTTGACAGTTCTCTTGAGAACTAAGTTTTGTTTATTAATTCGGCGTTACTCACGTGATACCCGATTCCTTACGCGCACCTAAGTTACGTTTATTAATAGGAACGTCGTCTTGAGGTCGTTCTCAAGATTGACTTTTGAGCTGAGAGTGATTTATTAATACGGGCCTAACACTAAAAACACACCCTAGACTCCAATACACCCTAACACAAAACTTAACCCTTCAAAAAGACACAAATACTCCGCTAAGGCTATATACATCACTCGGATATCTTTAGTTCATATCCCTAGTGCGTCCCTCGCTTAAAAAACCTTAGTACCTACGTAAAAAACTAAGCTTCTTTGAACCCCTTTTTCACCAGACCAAAGCTAGCTATGAAAATCAAATGATCCTAATTGGTGCTTATGACATAATTATATCCTTCGCTACGCAGTAGCAAATCTCTAGTACAAAATCACCCTAACACTTAAAGACAGTACAAAGACCAAAGGATTCCAAGTGACGTGCTGTCGACTGTACCACAGTAGCTATCACATTATGTTGTCTACCCTCGCTGGAGGCAGACACACAACTAGCTGATGCTAGGTAAGCTAATACGCCACGAGATTTCAAAGTTTCAGCAAAGTTCCCGATGGAAAATGTTGAAAGCATAGAAACTTGACAGGATTCATGTGATACCAATTTAGCTTTTTGTTGCTGCGTTTCCAGTATTAGATAGAACATATCACATTCAAAGTCAAAGTTAAAAGTCAAAGTCAAATTTCTTTATTGCAAGTAAGCACGTTGAGTACATTTTTGCACGTCAATATATTTTTTGAATTTACATTTACACCACTTTGCAAGGAAAAGGTGCCAACGCTGAGGAGAAAAAGTGGCAAAAAACTCTCAGCAACACATGTTTTAAAACAATGATAATACAATGATTACTTAATAACTATACAGTACGTAACTATTACTATTGTTAGTAAGTTTATCCCTCATGCGGAACCGGCGACACACACCATGCATGTTCATCGTTTAAATAGTCATCTATCCTGTAATAAGTAGGTACGCCTTCTTAACAAGTGTTCCTTCAATGAAATTTTTAAATTTCCTCTCTGTCAACGTCGTGACACTTTCTGGCAACTTGTTATAAAAGCGAATACAGTGCCCCATGAAGGATGTACCTTACGTAGTCTGAACCCGGGAAATGCAAGTTTATCTCTATTTATATTATGATGATAATAGCATAATAGGCGGAATATTTTAGAAATTAGAAATATGTTATTATGTAAGTGGAACTCCCGAAAACGAGCAAGTTTGATGCCGGCTCCACACTATCGTCCAACAGTCTAACACTCGATCAAATACGATCCAACGTCATTGAGTAAGTTAAAACATCACCAAACATGCTCGAACTATCTCTCTAGACGTGGAAGGTTGGACGAACAGTTGGACTATTGGGCGATATTATGGACCTGGAAATCCTAAACGCTGTCACTGTCTCGTATGCTATGCTACATAGCGTCAAAGCGACCGGGACGCCTTACTTAGTGACGTTTAAAAGACATTGCCACATTTCAATGGAGCTTTGCCCCACCTACAAAACTACATGACCATTTAAGCTGTACCTATCATTTTGTTGGGTACTTATTACAGGTTTCATATTGCATAATCATAATCAGTATCATTTTCTACTACCTACTCTCGCAACTCCTATAGAAGAATAACAAAAACAATGAATAATTCGCTTCGATTTCTTACTATTTTTTTTAAACCAATAACTTTAATAAGAAACGGAGATATTTTTACATTTATTCGTTATCTTGTACAACTTGCGGTTGATGGTGGGGCAAAATCTGGCATTGTCATTTAGCGTGGAGCACTCTGGAATCGCAAAAAAAATGTTAACTTCAACCAACGACCTATTCGACCTAATTAACAATTTTTTATGTTTATTTAAGTCCTGCACAAAATAGAAATAATACGACATAAATAAAACTATAACATAATCTTACATAGCGGAAATATTTGAGTTATAGGTACATATCTATACCTAGGCCCAAATCAAGTGTCTTATTTTGTAAACAAAAACTACCCTCCCCCACTAACATTTTAAGGTATTCTGTGGTTATTGCATAGTTCTTTATACATTATTAGATTGGATTACTTTATTTTCACAATGATGAACAAATTTAATCAATCAGTTGATTCAGTGTTACATTACAACAGGTAATTAGACGATCATATTTGTTAATTATTATATATAAACGGATATCACTCACTTATATTGTTAAAGTCGGCAAAACTGTCGGTCTAATTGCCGACTTTAACAATATAACTGAGTGATATCCGTTTATATATAATAATTTGTAGTAATGGCTCACTATAGTTTTAATTCTAAAATCATATTTATTTACAAAATAAGACACTTGATTTGGGCCCCGGTATACGTACTCATACATTAAGTCACAGAAGGTATTAAAAATGTGTATGATCAGACCACCAAACATGTCCCTGACGCTACTTACATTCATTACCATGGCGTGGGTGTACACGCGGCCCAAAATCCGAGCAATTATACGCCGCCTATTGTAGAGGAAAGCAATTATATCGAATACAATGAGAGCCCGAGACGAAATTACCATGTTGTCACCCCTGAAGGTGGCAATTTTTCATCGCGACGAATTTTCCGATAATAACATCTTGCTTGCTATCCCGTCTCATGTATGGAATAGCGTACCTATACAAACCTCGTTGTCGACGATGAAGTAAACAAAATTGAGCTTAGAATCGTAGAGATTCTCCAATTTAATATGTACCTATTCAGCATTCATTTCTTTTTGCTTATTAACTAGGTTCACAAACAGTATAGGTACAGATGACAGCATCTAGGCTAGAACTACAACTTTGGTAGGTACCTACTTTTTGGGTAGAGCGCGGGGTGTCGCAAATAAAAGGGAAATTTCCAAGAGCGTCATAGTAAAAAAAAGTGTGGGAAGCCCTGGACTAGGTCATTATATGTATAATTTGAAGAATATGGGGGCGTCGCAACGCACAGTGTGGGAAGCCCTGATAGTCAATAAATATTAATTAAGGGTTGTAGAAAAATGACTAATATTATTATTTAAACTATAGTAAATTTTTAAGTTTACTGACAGCTGTAAAAGTGACTCCATCCTTTCTATAACTTTGGCGTAGGAATAGGTTTTAGATCTGTCAGATTTAACTCGGGCTGAGTTAGGGATTTAAGTTCCTCTACTGGCGGCTAGGTATATAACAAAGTCCTAATGTTCTAGATTATGTGCTGTTATTCAAAAACCTAGTTAAACCCCACTTCCCTTAAATCATGTTGCTATCCCTTTCACACTTCTTTAAAAATGGTTAAGATAAAAAGGGACGGTAAACGGTGGTGTAACTTGAAATCACGTTTATGAATACGCGCCATTGTGATTACGTACTGGCTAGCGAGTAAACTTGCGATGCAATTGATGGTAATGGCACAGTATCATAATCTAAAAGACATTGCAACATTTCAATGGAGCTTTGCCCCACCTACAAAACTACGTGACCATTTAAGCTGTACCTATCATTTTGTTGGGGACTTATTACAGGTTTCATATTGCATAATCATAATCAGTATCATTTTCTACTACTCTCGCAACTCCTATAGGAGAATGACAAAAACAATGAAAAAATCGCATCGATTTCTTACTATTTTCTGAATTCTTAATTAAGCTGTTTTTTCGAATCGTAACTTGTACAGTCGAAGACAGAGATAAGTATACAGGGGGCCTCAATAAGGTTGAGATTTTCTTAAAAACTACTGGACTGAATTTAATAATTATTTTACAGTTACATAGTTTTAACTTTTATCTATCAAACAGTGAAAGAATTTTTGCAATAGGTCAAGTAGTTTTTGAGAAAATGTCAACCTTAAAAACTCTCCTGTACACCTTTCTCTGTGTTCCACCGTACCTTTATTTTAAACCAATAATTTTAATAAAAACGAAGACATTTTTACATTTATTCGTTATCTTGTACAACTTGCGGTTGATGGTGGGGCAGAATCAGGCATTGTCATACAAGTATTACTTACAAAATGTTACAAGACGAGAATGTTGTAAGAATTTTCTGTTTATATTTGCCACAAAAAGACGAGTTAAGTTCAAGGATGATCCGATTATTGGGGAATCGCCCCGCAGCCGAGCAGCATCAAAAGATTAAACTCGAGAAACTGGCGACCCTCGCGCGGCTGAGAGGAAATCGACAGAATAAAAAATCGAAATATGATGAGATATTCAAATGCTATGGAAGTTTTGTGAACAACATTAGGGAAATCGCTCTCCGGAGAATCGCCGGGATCTGTCTCTCTGATATCTGTATTGTAGGCGTGATCAATGTTTACTCAAACGGGGGCCATGTTGTTTTAACTGTTCTATTTTGGTCTCAGTCGCCACATTTACCAACTTTCACTTTACGTCGTATATTGTCGCAAACGTATAATTATTTTGGTACATGTTACTTTTATTAAAATATAGATATAGGTAATACAAAACTTAAAATTATACAAGTAGGGTAAGTCCGGGGGAGATGGCCATAGTTTTTTTGGAGAGCCGTCAAAATAAAAGTATAGACTTTATTGTATGTATCTTTATTTTAAAACAAACTTTGGGCTTCTATATTTTAGATAATTATCACAATAGTAACAAATTGTAGCGAGATGAACCTTAAAACTAATTTTAAAAAAAACCACAGTGGGCCATCTCTCCCGTAGCATCCGGGTGAGTTGGCCATATGAGTAGGGGAGAGATGACCAGTACTTAATTGTATACTTTGTCATCTTCTTTATTGCCGTCTTCGTCTGATACATCACACAAAACCGGTTCGGCATCTTCTTCACTACTGTCAGATAGTCTCATAATTGACTTTCGCTTCCTCGCCGTACTCGGTTTTTTTTCCAAGGTTCAATCTTACTTTATTTTTAATTTTTTGGTCTTTCAAACTTTTTTTCTCTTCTACACACCTCCTTGTTTCAATATGTACATCAGATGTCAATAGTTCGTACATAATACGTACATAATAGAACAACACAATAAAAAATAAAGTGTATCAGGGTTAGATGGACATATGGCCATCATACACATACTATACATGGCCATCTCTCCTAATTGCCCGGGACAGATGGCCATACCTAAAATGTAAACAAGTAGAAACAATTCATATGAAATTTTGAGGTTATAAGACGACATCGTTCATGAACTATGCATAAAATACATAAAAACACTTTATTTTCACAAAATCATATCACCACGACATAAAACATAAACTATCTAAAAATGTTTAGTAGTATAACGGAACAAATTAGAAGGATTTTACTCATTTTTCGTATTTTTTTCGCCAAAATATTCCTGTGACGTTGCACTTAGGCACGATGTGAAGCGAACTGAGCGCTAACAGGCGACATCTGGTGATAAGTTTCCGAAATATTTCGATGGGCCATCTATCCCGTATGGCCATCTCCTCCGGACTTACCCTAATAATAATAATAATAATAACAATAATGCCCGCAGGGCAGCTTTGTGGCGAGCTGTTGGTGCGTAACGACACCACGGACCCGAATGCTCCAGAGAGTGGTCCAGGTCCCCGTCTCCGGCTTGCCGCAATGGCTTGTTCGGAGTGGACTCCCAAGGGGACCTGCAGGACTCTCGCCTCTGGCTTGCCTTAGCCAGCCGGCCAGAGTGGAGTCGTTAGAGCTATAACTTACATCTATATAGCTCGAAGGGGTGGAAGTGTTAAAGGCATAAAGCCGGGAGTAGCCCACTTTCTGGCATTCCAGTAATGGTGAAACTGCAGCACACCTCTCGACACCCCTTAGCCGCTCACACCGGTGTTGCTCTCAGTTGTCTTTCTGACGACCATGTTGAGGGCCCATCTAGTGAGGGGCGAGTCACCGCCTGCCAATTTTTTCATAACTTCGAGACAATGTGATCATGGCAGGTGTCCGACGTCTCGCTCTATAGACCAGACTGACTAACTGACCAACACCCCAAACCAATAGCCCCAATTAAGTTGTAATTTCCAATCACTGCAATAGTTTATGCACCTGACGGGGTCTGTCATTGAGTGCAGTCAGATGCGCTCAGAGACGGGTCCCGCTAGGTGCATCACATATCCCTTCAAATTAAAGTTCTCTAAGGGGCCTCTACGCGTTGGACCTATGTCTCCGTGCAAGCCTTTCAAAGGACCGGGTTTTCTTAGACCCGTGAAACCTAGAGAGATACATAATAATAATAATAAAAAAGTACATGTTTAAACACAATGATAGACAGTCATAAGTCTATCGATAATCGTACTTAATTGGCAACTGATTGATTTTTCTGAACCCGTGGTTTCGACTAAAAAAAATTATCACGAGGATATTTTTTCCTCGTTCGTAACTGGTTCTAATGCTTCGGTTACGTAGGCGGCTAAAGCGGAAAATAATAGTAAGCTGCTAAAGATTTTTACACAACCCAAACAAGTAATTAGCAAAATATGTTAAAACGAAAATATTTTTCACTGAAACTTTCATGTAGGAATTCGTGTTTGTATTCTCTATATTCCATTAAGAGAAAAAAAATCTGAACGGTTAAAATTGGCTTGATTGGACGCCCTCGTATCAAAATGGCTATGGACACAATTTTCCACACAGAATGTCATATACGCTGAAAAGCGTCAGACTCGTTGTATCTAGGTCGCGACCCGGGGTCATCAGCTGTTAACCAGCCCTGCAGTGCCCATAGGATATAGCAACTTGCAATTTTGATGCAGATAAGTTAAAACACCTCTCTATAGTTGGGCAAGCTGATATATTTAATGTTAAAATAAATATCTAGTAAGTAGTTATTAAAAAATGTAATTCTTATTATTTTAATATGTTGCCGAAATTTGTTTTCTCCTAAGGCAGTTGTCCGACCGCCGGCGATAAGCGAGTAAAGCTATCAACTATAAAATGAGTGGGCGAGGAGCGAGTGGCGAGTACAGTTTTGTAGCTCGGCTATCAGCGAGTGTAGCACAGCGAGTGGGCGAGTGTAGCTCAGCGAGTGGGCGAGTGGCGCCAAAATAGCCGAACGAGTACTCGCCGACGGTGTGAACAGTCGGCGATGAACTAGTAATACATGCATCTCTTTTGTTTACACAGAATGTAGTTATTTGCGTACCTAGAGTGCCTACCCACTCACCCTCATACGTGCAGGGTGCTGGCGGCGGCTAGGGCTTTCGATGAAATGGAGTAGTAATGTCTTCGGATGTGTTTCCACCACAATTCACGACACACACAATAATTGTCCGTCACCGAACCGAGTAATTAGTTTCCGAATATTATTTAACTGATCGATACCGCCGAATAGCCGAGAAAAGTGTCTTGAAATGACAATGGGTGTCATAACTATTTATGGTCTTTATGGCCGTGACGTCAGCCGTGAAGGTGCATGAGAAAGGAGGTGGCATGCACCTAGATGCGCCTGAACAGTAGTACTTATCTTTTGTACGCTTCTTAAAATATAGCCGGGATTTACTCGATTACTCGCTGGCGGTGGGAGAACTGCCTTAGCGTTGGCACCATTTCTGCATATTTTCACACACAATGAAATGTATGATATGAAAGTGAATCTTAATCTAGGGGGTTTCTGGGTCTGACGACTGTTCAGTATTATGACGACGTTTATACCTTTGCTGATTCTAGGTGCACATTAGGAATCGTACAGAGAATCTAGTTTGGGCTATTATTTTCATGTCTTATTACTCGACTACCTCAAGGAGGATGTTTATCGGGTGTCTGGTAAGTATTTACTATTTTATTTCTAACCTGGCCATCTGTTGACCACGCCTGCGTTATCGGAAGCCGTCGCGTAGTCACAGTCGAGATGTATTTACTTCTAGTTGAATAGGCAAGTTTATTTATATTTAAATATACGTCCTTGGAGGAAAGTTGATTGATTTTTAGTTTTCGTTTGTTCAAGTTGCATTCGCAATCATGTAACAAAAGCGCACGTTGTTTTTTAATCTATGGTAAATAAGTATGGCGGAGAAGACCTCGGTGGCGCAGTGGTTGGGGCACTCCACTTACGATACGAAGGTCCCAGGTTCGATCACGAAAACATCGTGATGAGACCTGCATGCCATAGAAAAAATCTAAATCATATGTAATTCGCCATTCCGCGCTGGGCCCGTGTGGTGGATCATGGCCCAAGCTCCCTCGATATAAGGGAAGGTCTGTGCCCGAGCAGTGGGGACTTAAAATAGACTGATGATTGAAGTAAATTGAAGTAACTGGACGCTGTCAGTTCTAATTCGAGGAAGTGTTGCCACTTAAAAGGCAATGAAGGTATTCGGAAGTTGACGTATGAACACGTCGATAGTATGATTGGATTCAGTCACGTAGAAGACCTTAAAATAGCGGTAGAAGAGTTGTCAATTGAAGGTTTCATTTTGAATAAATTGAAATGGCTGCAGACCCTGATTTTGCTTCGAGACATAAGTTTGTAAAATAGCTTAAAAGAATACCACTCCAAAAAGTATTATATGCCCTAACCGATAAACATCATTTAAAGTTAGGCGGCGGATTAAACCATGACGTAGGATAGGATTTTGCCATACAAAACCGGTGTCAAATGACAATGCCAGATTCTGCCCCACCATCAACCGTATGATGAACAAGATAACGAATAAATGTAAAAATATCTCCGTTTTTTATTAAAATTTTTGGTTTAAAATAAAATTTTGTCCATCAAACGAGTCGAACAAACAGCTTAATTAAAAATTCAGAAAATAGTAAGAAATCGAAGCGAATTATTCGTTGTCTTTGTTATCATTTTCTACTACTCTCGCAACGCAACTCCTACTGATTATGATTATGCAATATGAAACCTGTAATAAGTCCCCAACAAAATGATAGGTACAGCTTCAATGGTCACGTAGTTTTGAAGGTGGGGCAAAGCTCCATTGAAATGTGGCAATGTCATTTCCCAGTCGATACGGTTTATCGATCACGGTGTTACGATGCGGTCTCTTTTGGCTGCATCTTGTGGTTGGCCGCCTAAGTTTAAAAATGGTAAGAATGTTTTAAAAAGAAAAACTGTCACTTTTTTGATTTTTACGGATTGAGATGGAAAATTGAAATTTTTCTACTTTCACTATTGATAAGGATTTAAAAATAATCTGAACTATATAAAATATACCCATTTTTACTATATATATTTCTATTATTTAATAATCCGCTCGCTCCGCAACAACGGCTGCCCATGAAAAGCAATACAACAAAATCAAAGAAAAAAACACATCACCTTTCTTCTCGGCACTCAACTAACAAATCCTGCCCCTGTTTCAAATACGTCATCCGACCCATCGACGAAAAGTAAGTAACTGGACAGGCGAGCGTGACTGGACCCAAATCTAACTCCATTACTCCAAATCGCTTATAAATAGACTACTTTCTGAGTCCAGTCGTATCTTTTTGAAGTTTCGAGTTGCACACATCGGGTCCCAGGTCACGTGCCGATGTTCACCGGGGCAGGACATGACGGCGGCTGGCACGGGCCTTTATAATGTCGTGGAGTAATACATCAGCCGTGACGTGGGGACGAAACAAGCTCAGCTTTCTCTTGTTATGATGGAAAATGTTGTTTGTATTTTTGGGACAGGGTTGACAAACAGATGTATAGATGGTAGTCTTAGAGGTTCTCAACGTGGGCGATAACATTCGCTTGTTGGAGGCTTTTAGGGGGGCAGTAGAAAGCTTAGCGAAAAATGGGGCGTTGAAGTTTACAGAGACAGGTTTTAAAAGTTGAGATTTTTTTCAAAAAATACTTCGCTGATTTTTAAAAAAAAATTACAATGACGTAGTTTGTACCCTAAACTATTTAATAGTACACGATTTTTTTACAACCTTCAAGTAGTTATTGAGAAAATCTCAATTTTATTTAAGCACACAGACGCGATATGCACGCGGCTTGCGGCCTACGGCCAGTTGAAACGCATGCCCAGCTCAATTTTCTCCCACCGAGGCATGCGTTTCGACTGGTCGCAGGCCGCAAGCCGCGTCTGTCAGTGTCAGGCTTAAGGCTCCCTGTGTGTCTTTGTTTTCGAATGCACTGAGAGGGAGGAAGCCTAAAATGCATCAGATTCAATTTCACATTAGAACAAGTATAAAATCAATGTTTATTAATATAATGTTACAAATACATCTCAATTTAATTAAGTACCTATGCTTTGAGCGATAAGACCGCCAATTGTAATATTAACTGTATGAGCCTATTTCTTTTGTGTAATTCTTTTTTATTGCATTATAGAATATTCATGTTATCTTTATCTTATGCGTTATAATAATGATAAATAATAATAAAATCATTTAAAAATTATAATTATAAAGTTATAATTGCTTTCATTAAGCACGGTCCGCTGCGACGTGTTTCAGTGTTACAAAACACTGTAACATCGGATTTCGTGGCGTAACAATCTTTGTTAAATCGGTTACCAAAACATGGGTGTCAAAATAAGGTTGAGAACCTATGCTATAATAGAGGCAAAAGAGCTTAGAGTGGTTTAATCCTTTGAACGTTGAGTAGGGATCGATTGGAATTTATCATACGTGGTGTTGAGATAGGTTGTGAGTTTGTGTAACGGCATCGTTCACTTCCTTATTCAAAAATAACGTTTCATTTTCACTTCCATAGCCGTTATCAGCGTAATGACTGGTCTGTGGGGTGACCGCGACTTCCATCGTTATCGTAATCGCTTTCAATTACTACGTACTAGTACGCTATACATTACTCCTATGTTTTTGCAAGTTTTAACAAACGGCAATGAAACGCAGCTATGTATATCATTCAAGTGTCAAAATGAAAACGATAACGAAAACGATTGTAATCGCGGTCACCCCCTTACCAGTAAAATCATCATCATCATAAGCCTGTCTCCCGTAGGGGTAGGCAGATATGATGACTTTTCATCTGCAGCGATCCTGGCATACACCTCTATATGCCTTTAATTCTTTCGACATAATTAAATGGAGGTTAGGCTTGTGACATACATTATTTCTGCACAGCGTTTAAGTAAATTAAACAATTTCGGGAAAAATAACAAAAATTTTACAAAAATTCAACTATCAAAAAATATATTAATTTGCTTTGGAGTTTTTATAGTTTAAGTTGGTTTTAATTTTTGGCAATGATTTCACTGGAATGGTAATAAATATTATTTCTAAGGTCATCGTGTGATTTGTGATGTAGGTATCTAATTAGTTCAAAAAATTTTGAAGTTTTGATTTACTAAAAAACGTTACCAATTTAATATTTATCAAACCCAGTTTCAATTTGTCGAATGAAGAAGGCCACCCTATATATATTTCTATCGTGACCCTCCTTCAATTAGTTCTCTCTAAATGCCAAAACTAGCGCAACATACTCTTTTCAATCCTATTTATTACTAGTTAAATATTTCATTAAATTGATAAATTCTTTAAAATTTACAGCAAAATAATCAAGAAAGGTCCGTTTCTCGCGTGGTCAGTTGTCGTAAATTATGAGAGTATTTGAAAACTGACAAGGGACGTTTTGCGGCGTAGCCAGGACGTAGCAGGGGGATGTTTGTGTAAGCTCCGTTATATATTTGTGGAACTTGGACGACTAACGAGCTTAAAGTTTTGACTGAAACTGTGGCAAAATAGTTATCTAGCTAGACACAAATCAAATCACAGCATCGTAGGAGGGGCTCGGAGTCCAGTTACAGTAAAAAGATCGTACAGTCGACAGCAGATCAATGGTAACTTGCAGTACCATTTCAAGTCTTACGACGCAAATAATAGGCTCTCTCATATGACGTCACCGTTCATATTAATAGATAATTAAAAAAGGTTTCTTCGCTTGTCTTTGAAGTCTTCGTAACAACCTCTCATTATTAGGATTTAAGGGTCTGACATGAGCCAACTAGCGCCGCCAATCTTAAAAAAATAATATTCCAATATAATCAATTTTATTAAAAAAAGCTATGTACAAAATGTTTATTACGATAAATACTATTTTTTAAATGCTTATTTATAACGTGATTCAATTTCGTTAAGTTGTAGTTCGCATAATTGTGAAAAACGGCCGTTTTTAGCATATTTGATAACTACAACTTCGCTTGTCGCAATTATGCGATGTATTGTATATTAAAAAAAAAGTATTTATCCTAATAACGATTTTGTACATAGCTTTTTTTTAAATGAATTATTTGGAAGATATTATTTTTTTAAGATTGGCGGCGCTAGTTGGCTCATGAAAGGCCCTTAAGTAACGGAAATTGGACAGGTAAGTATATTTGATTTACGAGTTTATTTTTACCAAAAAAATTAGAAGGTTCTCTTTAAACGAAAATTGCTGCCAGCAGAAATTTTAATTAAGTAACTAAAAGTAATACTCATCATAATTTATTAAAAGTTTGCGAATCATAAATCAATTTAGCTTAAGGTCAATCTAAAACGAGGTACGGTCTAACACAAAGAAAAGTGGTGGGAAGTTTCAATTTTCTCAAAAGCGTATTTGACTTATTTTGGAAATTCTCGAAACTATCTCCTACTTACCTAAAAGAATTCTTACAGTCGGTCAAATGGTTCTTGAGAAAATCTCAATGAGGCCCCTGTACTTTTTATCTCTCCGACTGTACCTACGTTACTTTACTGATCACAATACAAGACATGGAATAAGATGTATAGATGTCGTGGTCAGATCGTTAAATTGAGCATTTCGTGAAATCGTCAGTCATTTCATGAAATGGTGGCATTTCATGAAATCGTCAAGTTGTGCTGGGCATATCGTTTAAACGTCAACGTTCGTCGATTTGTCCAACGACGTTTGGTCAGATCATTAATGTAGGGTGCCCATTAAGGATGTAAGTAATAATAATTCAAAATATACTTATTACCAACTTATTTATTGTTCTAGTCAGTACCAAATTAAAAATATATATAGGTATGTTACAAAATTCTTACAAGCATTTCAAACCAATTGTCCGCTGGAATTAAATATACGAAATATTCATATTGAACACATTAAAAGAACAATAAAGATGTTTTTATTAAATGTTTTTTTATTATTATTATATTTATTACCTAATAAAATAAGTACAAAATTTTATTATAATATTATAGAACGTTGAAACGTTTCGTATCACATACGGTATACCTTTATGAAATTCCGTTAGTATTTCAAAATATTTCTCCATCGTAATTATACGAATATTAGGATCATCAATGCATTTCTTCTTGTATATTAAAAACTTGTAATTCCAGTTTTTCCAGGATGTAATATTTTGTAATCCAGTAAATTATAGTCCGTTGACTTTCGTTGCCTGGTCACCCTACTTCCCTTTATTTGTTGTATAACCTAAAAATGAAAATTATGTATGTTAAATTTCTAGGATTCAATTATTAAAAGTAAATAAGTACATTTTAGATACTTAGATGAGATTTTAAAAGGATATAAACTAAATATTGTCATTTAAATAGGTACTAACCTGTGAAATGTACTTATTCCCAAGATTTTTTTTGTAAATTGAGGTTGGTTTTTGCGTGACGACAGTCAGTCAGACAGATAAAATTCACACCGTTTCGTATAGTAACACTTATTCAAGTTTCCAACACACTTTCTTATATAATTTGCACATTTTTATTCACTTTTCAACATGAATCCGCATTGTTTACTTACGCACACAAACATAACCAATGACAAAGCGCGCTCTCAGCGCCTCTAGCGGTAGTTTTTGCCATTTTTCTACGATATGGTCAATTGTGTTTGGTCATATCATGAAATAGCCGTGCGTTTGTTGGACATATCGTAAAACGTTTTCTATTCATTGATCTGGCCAAACTATTTCATGAAATTACCAATAGACATTTGACGATTTCGTGAAATGCCACCATTTCATGAAATGGTCGACTATTTCATGAAATGTTCAATTTAACGATATGACCACGACATAGACAACAGCAGATAAATTAGTAACACTTGCAGTACGATTTCAACTCTTACGTCGCAGATAATAAGAACGGTACAAAGTGACACTTGATGTGAGTTGATGTGTACGGTGGAACACAGAGAAAGGTGTACAGGAGAGTTTTTAACGTGGCGATTTTCTCAAAAATTACTTGACCTATTGCAAAAAATTATTTCACTGTTCGATAGATAAAAGTTAAAACTATGTAACTGTAAAATAATTATTAAATTCGGTTCTGTAGTTCTTGAGAAAATCTCAACCTAAATCTCAACTAAGGGCTGTTTGCAGTATCGAGATAACCCTGGGTTAAGTAATTAACCCGAGAAAACTCCTTACATTTTGCTCGGGTTAAGTTGCTAACTCTGGGGTTATCTATTGTTATTGTAAATGGGGGTTAGAGTGCTAATTCTAATCTAAGGTGGAGATTCTCCCCCTATATACTTATCTCTGTCTTCAACTGTACATACGATGTGCTTTACTAGAGTTCTCTACCAGCAAACCAATGTGAGAGAGAGATTAGATCTGGAGCAGGCAGAGCAATTTACTCTGTGAAGAAGTAAAAGCCATAGACTATAAATAAAAAAAAGCTTGCTGATAAATAAATGTGTAATTTATCAAACTTTAAACACTGGCATTAACTGAACTATTTCCTGATAAAATTTCACAATTTCGCGGCAAATTAATGGGGAACATTAATATTTGGTGAATATCGTATTCATGATGTTCATTCATAATACAAATATTTGATTTACGAACATGATATAACTTTATTTATCAAGACTAATTTGTCCCTATAGGCAATATGTCGTATTGTAGGTATGTACAGTCGACAGCAGATCAATGGTAACACTTGCAGTACGATTTCAAGTCTTACGACGCATATAATAAGAACTGTCAAAAGTTAAAAGTGTTACCATTGATCTGCTGTCGACTGTACCTAAGCTAACAGCAGATCAAGTGTAACACTTTGGACTTTAGACCGTTCTTATTATCTGCGGCGTAAGATTTAAAATCGTACTGCAAGTGGTAACATTGATCTGCTGTTGTCCGTACATTGTTGAGCCACTATATTAAAAACTATTAGTAATAGTAATTGACAAGTATCGAAAATTGCAAAATGTTTTTCTTCATCTTTACAAAATAAACATAAATTGATGCCTAGTTGAAAAATAATTTAATTTGGTACAGGCATTTACGAGGACCTTACAATGAAGTCTTATAACAGGATTACTTCAATAATACTTTGTTATTTCAAAAAAATAATAAAAAATTTCAAATTATTTTGCAATAGTCGTTTCCCGACATTTCCAAAAGCCCTGACTTATAATGTTAGTGTGGGTGTTACTTTTCAGCCTTAGAATAAAATCGCAGTCAATAATTGCAAAAGTGGCATAACTCACCTTATTGCAACAATAGGAGTACTTATACATATAATACTAGCTTACAAGGGTATATTGCAAATTTAATATCGACCCCTCCCTACCCTCATTGATCGTTTAACAATGACCCGTAAACTCTTGGGTCTCTAACAATGCGCCCTGCAATGCTGCTGTGATCATCTTTGTGAATCTGTGCTTAGTTGTATAGTGGTGACGTAGGTACTTGTAACTTTTAGGGTTCCGTCTATTACGGAGCGACATACAATTATCTGTTACAGCGATTAGTAGGTCCTAAATTCTCATATGATCTTTAATTCAAAATCTATAGTTAGATCGATAGTTGTAGCGATTCCAGAGTGTCCACAAATGTTTACGCTATATAAATATCAGTAACAATTACGTTTTTAGATTCAATTTAGCAATTTCGGACAGAATCACTCCTACTGATGATTTATGCACTTGTATTTATTTTTAGGATTATTTTTAAAGTATGCGAATATCTTTTGGTAGGGACAAACTAATTTATTTATTCATATAATAATATTAATTTGTACCTTAACAACTAATAACCGAAGTGGTACAGTCGAAGACACCCTCAATAAGGTTTGAGATTTTCTCAAAAACTACTGGACCGAATTTAATAATTATTTTACAGTTACATAGTTTTAACTTTTATCTATCAAACAGTGAAATAATTTTTGCAATAGGTCAAGTAGTTTTTGAGAAAATCTCAACCTTAAAAACTCTCCGGTCCACTGGACAAACTTAAAATAAAATAATTATTTTATAAGGTTGTGGCCGCCGATTATTTCAAAACCAGTTATCGATTTGTACGGAACACTTATCTCCTAAGTCTAGACTCTGACTTGGCTAGATTTTTTTAATAACAGTTTCCGAACAATGGCACAGACAAAGGGCGCGGTCGCATCAATCTCCAGGGCACCTAATATTGCCTCGGCGACGTTGACTGATGGCACTTGCTACACTAGACCAATATTAAATTTCAGACGTCTCCATTTAATTGCATCCATGAAATTAATAGTTACTACTACTGCAATTACACTTTTTAGACTGTGTTGAATATTAAGGATTGGGTCCCGATGTTTTGGAAACATTGCAGCTATCATGGTCACCTTAAGATATGTGGTGTATAGGGTTGCCTTGTATTTAAATGATAAATATCTATATGTATATATAAAAGAAAGTCGTGTTAGTTACACTATTTATAACTCAAGAACGGGCGAACCGATTTAGCTGAAAATTGGTGAGGAGGTTCTCAAGTGTGAGTTTGACAGTTGTCTTGAGAACTGAGTTTTGTTTAGATATTAATACGGCGTTACGCATGTGATACCCGATTCCTAAACGCGCACCTAAGTTACGTTTATTAATAGGAACGCCATCTTGATGTCGTTCTCAAGATTGACTTTTGAGCTGAGAGTGATTTATTAATACAGGCCCTAGACGTAGATTATATAATATATATAATAATATATAATACGCTTCTATTGTTTATGACACTATCTGTAGTGAATGTTACTAGTTACTATTACTGTACTAGTAATAGGGTATGATATCTGCTGAGTTCATGTATTGGCATACAAAGGCCTTTTGATTGGTTGTTGTATAATTAAGGGTGCATTGTGACACACACAATTAGTTTGTGTTTCAATGTATCGAGTTAGGTATATATTAGGCGTAATATTTAATGCTATGTATGTAGTTACAAGGTGAATACAACCTACTATACCGCAGCCCAAATCAAGTGTCTTATTTTGTAAACAAATATCATCGTCTAATTACCTGTTGTGATGTAACACTGAAGGTGAGTATTGATCGAACCTGTCCATCAGTAGGCAGAGACAATGGACTTCCATCTGCTGCGATCCTGGCACACAACCTCCTCCTCCTGGCATCCGCCACATTCATCAATCTCTTCATGCATGCTCGTCGGTTATAAAACTATTAAAGTGTAGAAATTGTTGAAAAATGGGCAAAAAAAAAATTGTTTTGTTTGGTTAGGTATTTGTTAAACAAATCCTTCAATACGAAGCCAGTTTTTTTTTGGTTATTCTAATAACTTGATAAATGTTATACAGGGTGACCTTGAATTCATTCGACAAAATTAAGTGGATGGTTAGGCTTGTGACTTAATTCTACACAGCTTTTAAGTAAATTGAACAATATTGGGGAAAAATTAAAAACAAATATTTGCAATAAATTCAACTATGAAAACAAATATTTATAATTTGATGTGCAATCGTTACTGTGCTTTGGATTTTTGTATATTTTAAGGTAGTTTTAATTTGCAATAATTTCTTTCACTGGAATTGACCTGACGGTAATTATTATCATTTAATGTTAGGTACTTAGTTCAAATATGTGGATTTCTAATGCCAGAGTTCAGAGTTCGATACTTTATTACGGGCCTTCCATGAGCCTACTAGCGCCGCCACTCTTTGAGAAATAATATCTTCCAGTTCAAATATATATATATATTTTTTTGCAATTTTGATTTACTAAAAACCTTACGGGTTTCATATTTAATTATGGATACAACCCCCAGTTTCAATTTGTCATGACACCCTGTATATCCTAGTTTGTGACTTCCTGTTAACGTAACAAACGCGGTAACGAAGTAACAAAATGGTATCTGCGAGGGATAACAAGCGCAGTCCTACGCAGAATGACGGTCCTTAGCATTTGTCGCACAAATATCAAAGATGGGCCAAATTGAATCAACTTACCCTAAGACAGCTGATAGAACAACCAGTAACTCAACTTATGCTGTGACGCAGATTTCAAATTGTTTCCTATATTAATAGCAGCAGCAGTATTACAATAAGCTTACTTTAAAGACGTCATGGTACGAAATAACAAAGTATTATTGAAGTAATACTGATTACCGTCAGGATGGCGCGGAGGAGCTCCCAGGTCCTCGAGGCCTATCCTGGACTGATGTACCGCTTAAGCTGGAATTAGTGACGGAGTCTCATAATTTGTGACGCAATAGTTTAAAAGTTATAAGCGTTTGAAGGGGGCCGCGCCATACTGACGCCTGAAAATTTGACTGATCAAAATCAAATTAATGAACCCATATGGAACAAATTTGATTGATAAAACCGGATGTGACGCGGAAATGATGAGCATGTACCCAATTTTCATGTTTCAAACATAAACAGGTAAAAAGATATAAGCCTTCATAGGGGGCCGTGCAGAATCTCGCACCACCCCCCCTGGATCTCGAGAACCAGACAAGATACACGAACGCGGATTGTATGAGGACATAATGCCACAGAACGCTGAATTCGTGACGAAAGAACCGACATTTAAAACGCAATAGTTCAAAAGTTATAACCAAAAGACTTTTTTCGACCGTCAGGATGGCGCGGCCCCTTACAAACGCTAATAACTCGGTAAATATCTAATCACGGACGACGTGACTACCATCATTATTTCGGCATTCAGCGGCTCTAATTTGTGACGCAAGGTCCGGGGCTCCAAGTTCAATACTTGCTGAGAAAACGAAATAACTAATTCCCTATAGAGTGAACCGTTAGGGTGACAATGTCACTGAATTTTACAGGACTTTGTAGTAAAATTTGGAGTTGTCTATGGCAAACATGATGACATGTTTCTACAATCACCGGAAGCGAAAGGTAGAAGTCGAATAGCCCATACAGCCTACACAAATAATACCTACATTAGACATGTATTATTTCTTATTCGTAAGTGGCGGTAGAGTCATTTATGATGTATTAATCAAATACTAGTAAAATTTGAACTTACTGAGGTTTGAATATACAACCACAGCCACTCCTGTTATTTTTTGACATCTTGACTATTCTCATGCCAGCCAATTAGTGAACGGTATTGCCCACGTTTCACTCATGCCAATCACGTATAATATTCGCGTGAAATCTCTGATTGTGAATCCATTTTTAGACGTCCTCTGGTGACTTGAAATTGTAGATTTTGTTAGGGATGCCCGATTCGAATCGATCTTTTCACGTGAATACAATCTCGACTCAGATCGAATCGCATACCTAGAATATGACACATTCTAGCAATTTCAACAATAATATTAACTCTCAGACTTAAAAATATACTACTTACTGACACTCAATCATGTGCAAAAGCACTAATAGACGTATCAAATTAAACTGAAAATTGTAATCGATTAGATTGCGAACGTATAAGTTATTGTTTTTGAAATATTATATTTTTTGGTACAAAATGATACGATTCTATATGAAAAATTTTAGGGATGTCCTATTTTCATTGCCCTATGTATATTCAAACCTCAGTAAGTTCAAATTTTACTAGTATTTGAATAATACATCATAAATGACTCTACCGCCACTTACGAATAAGAAATAATACATGTCTAATGTAGGTATTATTTGTGTAGGCTGTATGGGCTATTCGACTTCTACCTTTCGCTTCCGGTGATTGTAGAAACATGTCATCATGTTTGCCATAGACAACTCCAAATTTTACTACAAAGTCCTGTAAAATTCAGTGACATTGTCACCCTAACGGTTCACTCTATAGGGCATTAGTTATTTCGTTTTCTCAGCAAGTATTGAACTTGGAGCCCCGGACCTTGCGTCACAAATTAGAGCCGCTGAATGCCGAAATAATGATGGTAGTCACGTCGTCCGTGATTAGATATTTACCGAGTTATTAGCGTTTGTAAGGGGCCGCGCCATCCTGACGGTCGAAAAAAGTCTTTTGGTTATAACTTTTGAACTATTGCGTTTTAAATGTCGGTTCTTTCGTCACGAATTCAGCGTTCTGCGGCATTATGTCCTCATACAATCCGCGTTCGTGTATCTTGTCTGGTTCTCGAGATCCAGGGGGGGTGGTGCGAGATTCTGCACGGCCCCCTATGAAGGCTTATATCTTTTTACCTGTTTATGTTTGAAACATGAAAATTGGGTACATGCTCATCATTTCCGCGTCACATCCGGTTTTATCAATAAAATTTGTTCCATATGGGTTCATTAATTTGATTTTGATCAGTCAAATTTTCAGGCGTCAGGATGGCGCGGCCCCCTTCAAACGCTTATAACTTTTAAACTATTGCGTCACAAATTATGAGACTCCGTCACTAATTCCAGCTTAAGCGGTACATCAGTCCAGGATAGGCCTCGAGGACCTGGGAGCTGCTCCGCGCCATCCTGACGGTAATTAATACTGCTATAAGAGTTCAAGGTAAGGCCCCAACTAGGTACGGTGGAACACAGAGAAAGGTGTACAGGAGAGTTTTTAAGGTTGAGATTATCTGAAAAACTACTTGACCTATTGCAAAAATTCTTTCACTGTTAGATAGATATCTAAAAGTTTAAACTATGTAACTGTAAATTAATTATTAAATTCGGTCCAGTATTTTTGAGAAAATCTCAACCTTATTGAGGCCCCCTGTATACTTATCTCTGTCTTCGACTGTACCTACTACCTAATATTGATTAAAAATTACCTACTGGCAATGTAAGAATTTATGGTAAATCAAGTGCATTACCCAGACCAGATGGAGGGATAACCTTCGCAAGATGGCTGGCAGTGACTGGATGCAGAGCGCCGAGAGTAGGGTTGAGCGGCGTGCTTTGAGAGAGGCCTACGTCCAGCAGTGGACTGATACGAACTGATGATGATGAAGTGCATTACATCAACTTGTCTAGATTTTATTCAAGTTTCGTCTATGAAGTCTCTTAAAGCTGTGTCCAGGCCAGAGCAATGAAGGCCAAAGTTCATTCGGTATTGACTATGGCACAATGCATTAGTTGTGCGAAGGCCAACTCCATATGCCGATCATAGGCTTTCGTTGACCTGACGTGACTTAAAAAGGTTAGTTAGATAGAATAAGAAACGAGTATATCCGCCAGAAGACAAAAGTGGTTGACCTTGCTCATAGAATCAGTAAACTGAAGTGGCAGTGGGCTGGTCACATCTGTAGTGCAGTGCAGTGTATACGCATTCTTTGCCTTTCCCACACAATTGACATCCGATTCAAATCGAATACTGTTTGTAAATATCTACTGTGCCTAAGATATCCAAATGTCAAAAGAAAAAGTGGGACCAAGGAAGGACAACATACAAGTGAAAATGTGTCTATTACCGTCACAGTTGGCAGCCCATAAATAACTGATGAATGATGCAAGTCTTCAGGCGAAAGGTGACCTCCTTCGTGAGTTCCTTATCTGGATTTCTTGTTTCATGAGTTTCATCCAATGGTATGTGTGGCATGCTTATCCTAAGGGGTTTGTTATCTACGTGTGAAGGTCTCTGAGCACCTACCTATTAGAGCCAAAAGTCTGTCAAATTCATCCCTGGTATCTTCTGCTATTCTTGGCGTTGCCTGTGGCGGCCTCCTTTCGCTATATATATTTTTTCATTTAAAAATAATATTTAAATTTGAATTTTACAATGTCAGATTGTGTTCCTAATAAATGGTTGTTGTGAGTACACTTTTTTTGTTGATTTTTATTTCAGGTTTTTAATGCTTAATAGCCTTCCAAGTACTTTTCCGTTACATTTTGTGGCGACCGTGACAGGTATATCTTCATCGTCTTCATTTTCACTCCTTCGTTCGACATGCTCGAAGTTTCCATACCTACACATTATTCATTCACAACAAAATTCATACAAGTTTTTCTGTCACATATTCAAAGGTTGGTAGAAATCTCCTGCCCTCTTACCATGAAGTCTTATAGCGGGATTACTTCAATAATACTTTAAGGACGTCATGGTATGAAATAACAAAGTATTATTGAAGTAATCCTGCTATAAGAGTTCATGGTATGGGCCCTGAGCGGAATAGGTCCCGCTCTAGGCTTGGAATAATTTACCTACTTTTCTTTATTCTGTTTATCTATGTACAGTTGACATCACATTAAGTGCCATCTTTAGCGATTGCAATATAGCATAGCTTACAATGGTTTTGTATAAATTAATATACTGTTGATTATACAATAAAATATAAACACGTTGCGTTCTTACCAATCCACTATCTTATCGTCTTTTTATAAGACCATTAGAAATACTTAAGGGCCTTCATAAAGCCAACTAGCGCCGCCAATCTTAAAAAAAAATATCTTCCAAAATAATCAATTTTATAAAAAAAGCTATTTACAAAATGTTTATTAGGATAAATACTATTTTTCAATATACAATACATGGCATAAATGCGACAAGCCAAGTTGTAATTCACATATGTGCCACAAACGGCCGTTTTTCGCAATTATGCGAACTACAACTTACCGAAATTGAATCACGTTATAAATAAGCATTTAAAAAATAGTATTTATCGTAATAAACATTTTGTAAATAGCTTCTGTAATAAAATTTATTATATTGGAAGATATTATTTTTTTAAGATTGGCGGCGCTAGTTGACTCTATGAAGGCCCTTAAGTATTTCTAATGGTCTACTATTTGTGAAAACCTGTAATTGGCTTTGTGTTACTATTGTATTTTATGTATTCTGTTATAGTTGTGCTGTTGGTTTTCCTATGAAAATAAAATAAAAATATTTTTTTTAGATTGGCGGCGCTAATTGACTCATGGAAGGCTCTTAAAATTAGAATAGTGTTATTAGAATTAATGACGCACTTAAAGTTGGTTATCTAAGTTGCCGGGGGTTCGCATCGAGGGGGCAAACAAGTTCAAACGACTTTTGGCGAAGTCGTGGCAGACTGAAACTGCAATTACGTACAGTCTTTCCAATTTTCTAATTAAAATCTTATTGATGGCGAATGGCGGTTAAAGTCTAATTAAAGTCTACGCAGATTAAATTGTGAATGCAAGGAATAAGATTCAAGCAGAGGACACTGAAATACCTATATCATTATTATTTATAATATTTGTTTCTTTAATTTCTTCTGTAGCTATTTTTTATAGAAAAAGATATATGAGATCAGAATTAAATTTAAATCGTTTTATTATTTTAGTTTTATTATTTGTTTTTTCTATGATTTTATTAATTATTATATATTGGAAAAAAATATTTAGGTAGGTTTTGACTTTATATTAAATAATAGGTAAACCATCGCAATAGCAAAATAGATAAAACTTTTTCAATAAGTACCTATGTGGTTCAATAATTTCGGATTGGGCAAACTGTCACGAAAATGTGCGTTTACAAAACTTTTGATGAAAAATATTCTAGACCTAACCTATTTAACCAAATGGATGGACATTTATTTATACAATATCGAGGTGTTACTATTGGTTCGCGATCGCTATCGAGTTCAGTTTTTCACAATTATTACTGTCATTTCTTAATTTAACAAAATCTAAACGCAACCACTGCGCAACCACTTTATGCAAAAAACATGTAAAATGAGAAACTGTGACGAATTTACAGTAACCCTAACCTGTGACAAATTAACACATATTTTTTATTGCATGTGACGAATTTACTTTGTGACGAATATACAACAACCCATATTATGCTACACATGTAGAAATGATCGGTACGTATTACCTACAACTTCGCTGATTATCTACTTATTTCAATAGATTTGAACTACCATTTCTTTTTTCATACGCTATAATTCAGTGTATTGCCCGCAGGCTGATTTTGTAACTAGCAATCGCTAAGCGATCGCGACTATTTCGAAATAGTTGCTGTCAAACGTGAATTTCGTATTACGTATCAGCGATTAGCGACCGGTCGACGGTGCTGCCGCCAGGGAGCAACTCGAGAACTAAAGTTGCTTCTTAGTCGCTTCTAAGCCATACAAAGATCTAAAATTCGTATTTTGTAAGACTTTGACAGCGACGCAATCGCGACTCGCGAGCAACTAGCAACTGGAATTAGCAACCGCTAAAAGTGCGATCGCTATTTAGTTTATTAGTGAATTTACGTATTTTATATTGTGTTTTAGACGTTAAACTGGTGAAATTAGTGAAATAAATGTAAATTGTATCTATCAGTGCCAATAAGGAATAGAAATAAAGTGCTGTGCTGTTTGTTTATACTGCTCGTATTAGTTGTAAAATGGCACGAGCATTTTTGATAATTGATGCGATGGTAGAGGAGGAAGAAAGCCAGGGAAGAGAGAAGAAACCAGGCTCTTGCAACTATTCGCCTCCACCGAGATCTTCGAACGCGTGCACACTGCACGTCCCTTACAAATGTCAGAAGGCCTATTCAAAAACTTTATTTCTGAACCTGTCTTCTGAACTTGCTCCATTTTTCGCAAGTAGAAGAAGAAAAACAAAAACTATTTTCATGCTCATAGCTAACTTGTAGTCTTCGTACATTTGTTAAATTCATGATCCATGCTACTTAAATTAAATACCTGAATGTAAATAAAACTATTTTGATACATAAAATATGGTTTATTTTCTTTAGACTAGTCAAGTTAATACACACACTTTACTGTTATGTTATAAACAGAAATAATTATGACACAATCAGATAACCAGCAATACGGGATTCTAGCAAATATAACAATATTAATTTAATAATATGGAGATAAAATATGTGTAGAAATATGAGACGAGTAAGTAAGAAATATAGAAAAAAAACTACTGACATCCCCTATAATTGTGTTCGCTGTGACTGACTGACTAAATCTTCTACTAATAATCGCACAGTGTCTGCAAATGCCTGGATGGTTGGCCAATTAGCTGTGCTGTCTCGGCATTTTTGACAGATGCCTGTGCCATCAGATGAGCAGCATTAGCTAATTTTTCTTCCGCAGCCACCCGACGCTGTTTAAGCTCAACTACTATTCAGGCTCCACTTCTGAAAATATAGAAGAAAATATTTTATAAAACAATATTCCAAATTCCCCCCAAAAAATGTTTTCTTTGATAAACATTGGTTAAACATTCTTGTTTTCCATTTAGAAGTGGAGGGTTCGATTACCGCGCGTCATAAATAAACTTTGATACTATGATAATTATACAGGGAAAATCAATAAGTGTAATGTAGTAACATTACCTATGTGGTTCCACACATGGTGTGATTCATTATTCAACATCATCCAAACGTGTCTAGTAGTTTTTACATGATTCCGTAACCCCAGACAGAGCTGTATATAGTAGGTACTTACTCGTTTCCATCTCTCGCCACTCTTGGTGGCACCAGTGCCATGGGCGTTCAACCTTGCGGCAAGGTCCTCCCACAACGTCTTCTGGTTGTCTTTTGACCTTGCCCAGAGACCAAACCCTTGGGCTGGGATGCGATGGGTCGCCATGAACTCCAATAATGACTCCATATCCTATAAATACAATTTTAATTTCACTCACGCAAGCTCTATATATTTATAGGTACTCCATATTTATGTTTTAACAATGATAAATGAACAACAATGAAAAACTTTTCACTATACTTACTTTTAAAACAATTAATATCACAACACAACATGAATGTTGATTGTTGACGAAATGACAACTCCCGCCACTTTAGTTACCGATTGTTTCCGAGCGGTCGCGAGTGGCGCTGTTGTCTATGGCGTATTGGTTTGACAGCAACCGCGACGAAACTCTCTAGCGATTGCTTACAAAATACCAATTCCTAAATGCAACTAGCAACCGGTCGCGTGACTATTTCGCAACCGATCGCTAGTTGTTATTTTACAAAATCAGCCTGCCGTGCGTGACACAGCCGACATGGCCCAGTCAGTAGTGACATAGGAAAAAAAATCTCGTGAAATTTTTTAAATACAATTTCCCGTGACACAACTTGGTCGCCAGTAGTGTCACAGGGAATTTGATATCCCTTGGCACTACCGGCTATTCCAGATAAGTATAAAAACAAATAAAGGCAAAATAACTATTACTAAAATGATTCATATTTTACCTGTAAAATATCCAAAAATGTCTAGTAGCGTTCTTGTCGACCTTGTAAAGTTCTCTTGACCCTAGGACAGACCTAACTCCTGATTTAAGCGGGTTTTATTTCTCACTGCCATAGTAAAATAAGAATAGTAAGCTATCTTTAAGGAAAGGTACATCGCGCGGGTTGAATGTGCGAGTGTGCGGTATACCCGCACACAGCAACATGATAGAGTAGTGATATAGTGTGCTAGGTATTGTGAGAACTATAAATTGCATTCGTCTATTGTATAATTATTATTCTAAGCACTAAGTTATTTTATAAATATAATGTAAGTATGACTCTCCTACGCCTTGGTGCAGCCCGTTATGTTGGACAAAATTTGAAATAAATAAATGATCTCAGGGCGCCTTCAGTCCGGGCCGCGCTGTTTGGCACAAACTATGTATGATATTTGCACGGACAACAGCAGATCAATGGTAACAACACTTGCAGTGCGATTTCAACTCTTACGGCGCAAATAATTAGAACGGTCCAAAGTGTTATATTTGATGTGTAGACACACGAAGACAGATATAAGTATACAGGGGGCAAGGTTGAGAATTTTAAAAAAAAACTATTGGACCGATTTTAATAATTCTTTTGCAGTACCATAGTTTTAACTTTTATCTATCTAACAGTGAAATCATTTTTACAATTAGTCATGTACTTCTTGAAAAAATCTCAACCTTAAAACTCTCCTGTACACGTTTCTTTGTCTTCGACCGTACCTACTGTTTTGGTGTAAGGAACCAAAACTAGTAGGTAGGTACGTTTTTTAATTTCAAATTATAATGTAATAATGATGTAAGGCCCTGGTTAACCTATTTGTGATACGTGATTGACATCCCCACGAAGTAGGTAGTTAAATTTGCTAAGGGGCCGGAGTTAGCCTCTCTTCTTATTTTACTATGCTCCTGATTTGGACGGGTTTTATTTCTCTCTGCGTAGGATTTACGGTGCGCCGGCCGGGGGTCACAGCAATATGCACAAATCCTTTGATATATCCCGAGGCCCCATTTCATGTCACATTGCCTGTAATATGCCTATTGATAACTTTATCTGTGACATGTTGCTGGGAACATCGATTGGAATACAGTATTACAGCATAGCCTACATAGTTATTGCAAACTGTATGATGATAGGTTTTAATTTGACGTTATTTTTTATTTTTCTTACCACCACATCGTAAATAAGGTGTATCATTTGATATACACCAGTTTCACGACTCGACTCACGCATCGTTTCGTATCTTTTCGTTTTCGTATCGTTTTGAAATACTTAATATAAAAATAACAAAAAATTGCCAGTAATTTCATTCACAAATTGTGCTCTTACGATTTGTAGAAAATATAATAATAAATCTTTGTACATGTTGCTCACTTTGGCTTGGGCCCGTGAGTGATATTATACCAGTCGTGTTTATACATACTGTGGAAAATAATAAATGAATATAATAATAATAATTCTTTATTGCAGGCATAAAAAACCCATAAAAAATACAAAATAAATAAAATAACAATATAAAGCTTACATTTGTACCTAATTAAGGACACGTCAGTCTTAACCTACTTTCGGTTCTCGCTCCGGTGCACAGACAGCCAATGACGAAATATTGGGCTGGAGAAGTCGTCACTCACCATCATCAGTATGCTATTGTCAGAGCTACGCAGTCTGCTCCAGAAGGAAGCAATACGAGCTCTGACAATAGCAAAGAAGTCGGGCACCCGCGCGTCAGCGAACATGCCCGAGGCGCTGCAGAAACGCGGCAGTCGCATGAGGGTGCGAAATGCATCATTGTATTGCACCCTCATGACGCTATATGATTTCCGCAGGTACTTGACCCAGAGTTGGCAAGTGTAGAGACATTGGCAAAAAGCTTTAAATAAAGTTATCTTGACTTCGTCGCTACACTTGCCAAATCTGCGCGCGAGCATGTTACATCTGACGGACAGGGCCCTCCTCTCCCTCTCGATGTCCTTGTCGTCTGTCGAGTCCTCAGTCAGTATGTGCCCCAGGTATTTAAACTGCCGCACAATCCGAACCACTGAACCATCCAGACACACCTCGGGTATCCTCTCCGGACCTCTTCCCGCTCTAAATACCATCATTTCAGTCTTAGCTACGTTATATTTCAATCCATGAGCATTCGCATAATGCTCACAGACCGAAACAAGCTTCCTGAGAGCACTGATCGAGGGGCCGAGAAGCACCATGTCATCCGCGTAACTCAAACTGTTGACACATACGCCACCTATGTGACAACCAGTTTTAGTGCCTCTCAGCTCCTCAATCAGCCCATTGACGTAAACGTTGAAGAGGTCCGGAGAGGTTATCCCCCCTTGGCGCACTCCGCAGTCTAATCTATAAGTATTAGACGTCGCGTCGCCCCACTTCACACTATTCGTTTGGCTTCCGTACCAGTACCTCAACAGATTCACCATTTCCTTAGGGACTTTAGAGTCGCGCAATTTGCTTCAGAGAATTTCATAATTCACCAGATCAAATGCGCGACTCAAGTCCAGGAAGCAAGCGTATACCGAGGTCTCGCGGTCGGTGTAATATCTTACAGCGTGTTTCAAACTCATGATGGCTGAATCTGTTGAGAGCCCGGGACGAAATCCAAACTGAGCGTCATCTATACATACATTTTTCAGTAGTTCGGGCTGCAGCAGTCGTTCCAGGATCTTTCCTATCACCGTGCCTAACGAGATAGGGCGATAGTTACTCGTAGCTCCCAGATCACCCGTCCTGTTCTTAACTATGGGAACAACAATAGTCTTCATAAGGTCATCTGGAAGATACGAGCATCTGATGCTCATGTTGTACAGTGCACACAGCTTGGTGTACACCACGTCGCCGGCGCAGAGCACGTGCTCCAGACTCAGGCTGTCATGCCCGGGGGACTTGCCTCGACTCATCTGACGGACTACTTTCGCGATGTCAACCGGCGTAAACTGTATCGAGGTCGAGCAGTCCCGCGCATCGCGCTGGCAGCCCTCGTCCGTCCCGTGCCCCGCGTCCGCTGGCACGGGTCTAGGTTCCACCTTGAACTTGCGGGCAAACAAATTGGCTATCTGTGTGGGCTCCTGCAGGCCGTCCACGCTCACTGGGAGACTTTGTTTGTAATTAAATTTCTTTGTTTCCTTCCAAAATTTAACAAAATTTTTGTCCTGTCTGTGAGATGCTAAAATATTTAATTTAACCTTTTCTTCATTTGCTTGACACCATTTCAATTTGTTTTTAAAAATCTTTCGACTGTCGTACATTTTATCGTAAACTTCACCCGTGGACGGCCTGCCGGCAAGAACCCAGCAGTTGAAATACAGTCTGTACATTTGATGGCTATCTTTTACATGATAGTTCCATCCAACCACTTGTTTGTGTATTTTCCTGCCACCGGACCGAGCACCGGCACTTAAAATAGCTCCCGCTTGCATCGCTGACACAATATCATAGTATAACTTATCAATATGCCTATAGTGTAACTGCACATCCATACAACAAACATTACTCTCACACGCGACACAATCATACGAATCATTCACACCATCAAGTATCGAGCTACAGTAGTTATAATACATTTCTATCTGCGCGGCATCCCTCACTCCCCACTTGATCTTATCGTGCGCGGTGACGTCATCGCCGCCGCCAGCTGGAGCGAGAGGGCTGATGCCTACCGCTGTGATATTGCACACTATACTCAGCGGGAAGTGGTCCGACCAGTAGCCGTCGTACATCACGTGCGCAGCCACGACGGTGTCCCGCGCGGCCTACGTGGTCACGCAGTGGTCGAGCCATCGCTGGCTGCCGTGCGCCTCGCTAATAAAAGTATAGGCGCCGGAATCGAGCCCCAGTTTTTCGATGTCACTGCATGTCCACTGCTGCTCGTCACAAAAGGCCAATAGTTCATGGCCGAATCTCGCACTCGGATGTGAATTAAAATCTCCTAATATATATACTAAAGGTACATCACTCTCTTCTATGATAGCGCTAACCGCGGCCAGACCTCGGTAGGACCGACAAAATGGGGGTATTAGGCCCGTATTATTAGTCTGAGCTCAAACCAAGAGCGAATTCAGCTGATACACTCTCAAGACGTGATCACCATCTCAAGTATGTCATTTATTAATAAACCAATCTGGCGTATCACGTGATTTCAAAAGTCGCGGTTCGCCTGTAATCAGCAAATACGTTCTCAAGTGTGAGGTTGACAGTTCTCTTAAGAACTGGGTTTTGTTTATTAATACGACGTTACTCACGTGATACCCGATTTTAAAACGCGAACCTAAGTTACGTTTATTAATAGGAACGCCATCTTGAGGTCATTCTCAAGATTGACTTTTGAGCTGAGGGTGATTTGTTAATACGGGCTTTAGATGAGTTTAACCTCTTGAAAGAAATATGTAAGTGCATCTTTTTTTCACTAAAACTGGATTAATTAAATCTGTGTGAAAAGGATAATAAAAGCATGATGCGCTTGCAGCATAAAAAGAGTTAACCGCCCGCTGTAAAATATTGAGGCATACATTATTTCCGCTGTCAGTACGTGGCGCTTTTGAGCTTTTAAAACGCGCGTATATTTCCGCAGCGCAATTTGCACTCTCCCTGATTTATTCACCTACTGCATCGCCACCTCTCGGGGGTTTTGTAGCGTTTTATAGGACATGTAGATATAATTTCTGTGTTATCATTTTTTAATCCAATTTGTTTTAAAAGAATCCGCTACCCGAAAGCTGCAACCTAGCCGCGCCTTGCGTCCTGCAATGCGATCAGTTGAAACGCATGCCCCGACTCATTTTCTGGGTATTTTAATGTCCAGAGGTAGCGATCTGAGGCCTGCGATCTACGTAACGTAGACGTCCGTAACGACGGCAGAAAATGCCCCGCATCATTTTCTGCCTGCGTTTCAACTGATCGCAGGACGCAAGCGGCTAGGTCGCGGCTGTGTGTGTCAATACATAGAAAAGAGTTTATATTATATATATATATATATATATATACCATATTTCCACTATCAGTATGTCAGTCTTATAAGCGCCGCTACCTACTAAATTCTATGGTCTGTACATGAAGTTTAATTCAAATTGAATATATGGCTGAAAAGTCACAGTATTGGCGACACAATATTTTGTTTACTCAATCAGAGGATTGTACCTATTGCCGGCGGCAGCATAAAACGCTAAAATTGTGTCCATAAAACGCAAATAACGCTTTGACTCTGAAACCATCTAAGAGCGACCACACGAAACGTTTCACAATCAGACTGAACAGCAATATATCGCCACGATTTGAGCGTTTGACTAATCAGAAAGCGCCAGTGTGCTAATCAGGCAAGAAACGCAAAAATTAAAAATTTTATTTTCAGACAACATCCCTTGTAGCACGAGTCAGCGTTAGCGATCGACGCAACACCGCGGAGCTGTCAAAGTGACATTATTACAACTAAGGCGTTTGACATTAGTTTGACAGCTCCGCGGCGGCGTTGTGTCGATCGCTAACGCGACTCGTGCTAGCCCCGCTGATGGTCGTAAAACATTATGATGATGTTAGTAAAACAATGATTATGACTAGTGTTGAATGCACGTTAACGTTTTCGAGATTTTAAAACGTTCGTGTATTCTGACTTCTGCAGAGCAATTTGCACTCAACCCGATTTATACACCGATTGAATCTTTTTGTACATTTCACGTTATAATTTTTGTAATCCTGTTTGCTTAGGGATTAAAAAATTTAGAAGGTGGTGCGTACTTACGCAGTGTGTTCGTTATTTAAGATAATAATTTATTGCAATTTATAATATTCATAATTAATTGATGATCAATGATACTTACATTTTTAATAATTTATAATGTAATTACATAATTATGATTAATGAATTCTGATGTGACTTGCATGTATGGTATATTACCTGTTTTTTAATTTATTTATTTATTCACTATACAGAAATATCAGCATGGTATTTTGGTTAAGTATTAATAAATATATTTCGTTAATAAGTATATCTATTGAATATATGCATGGAGGGGGTAGGGTTTCCGCTATTGGATACGTTTACTCCATCCCCCTTCCAAATTAACTGTTAGCTGTAAGTTTCTATTAGGTATAAATAAATAAACAAATAAAATAAACTTATATTATTTCTTCTTCTCGTGTAGTGTTTCTATCAAACCTATTATTGCTAGAATTGTTTGGCCTCGACAAAACCGCAAAAAAGAAACCCAGGGTAAAAGCGTTACCACCATAAAAATAAAATAAATATAATTCCGTCCGCGCACATGTTTTTCTGCACAAGGACTTAGCACAAACTCTCAGTTCGTCCCTATCGACACGTATCGCCTGGGCAAATACGTGCAAATACGCTGTTAATACGAGCGGAGCTTCAAACAGCTCAAATAACCATTGCACATTACGTATCCCGAGCAAACATTCGCAGGAACACGTCCGTCCCCGGTGATTAATCCGGCATGTGATGTAAACAGCCGCCAATTGGACACGTTTACGTTTTGTATCAACACTGATGGGCAGGTACGAGTTAAACTTTCACCCAGACAGTGGCGACTGCGAGAGGCGTCATCGGCGCGGCAGTGAGGGTCTCAAGCAGTCTCATGCTTTAGATTCGGAGAAAATTTTAGGTGAGAGGTTAGCGTGAACTTGCTCTTACAACTGTCTTCATAACATTTTGACAGTTGTAAGAGAGGATTCATGCTAAGCTCTCACTCAAAATTGTCTCTGAATCTCTGCCTAACCACTTTTAATTAAGTCCATGATCTGTCTTCATCTGCCGAAACAAACAATCCTATGAGTCTTCAAAACCAGAGCTAATAGAGAAAAGTATACCTACAGGAAATTAGATTGAGATTTTCTTAAATAGCTTTGCAGATTTTATCCGCTCCGGCCGCGATGGTAACTGAGTCGCCGAAAAGGATAAAGTAATATTGCTACTCAACCAATTGCCATAGATAATAGTATATTATCTACTAGTGAAATATTTTTACAATAGGTCAAATAGTAATAAAATTCGTTTCCTTGTTTCATACATTGGAGACTTAAATTCGAGTTGCAAAAGCACATTGAAAAAAATATGGCTAGGTACCTACCAGTTAACATCTTCATCTATATCATCGTTCTCCGGCATCGTGATCCACGGTCCTATGACGACAGTGTGAAGGAATCGTACTGCAGCGTGGTAATTAAGTACAATAATAGGGTTGTTTGTACCCGCTTGTTCTAAACTGAATCACTGAATGAAGGCAGGTATTTGAACTGATGTTTATTTCCACAACATTCTTCATAACAGGATGTGCTGGCCAGTTCACGTTTATTTTTAATATTTTTACTTTTTTGATAACATTGACGTTTATCACCGATCTTCACTTGTTTTCTGACTCTATTGTAATCGCGATCCATATTTTACTTATTATACGTCTTTACCTACCAAAAAGGCATTTCTCTTGGCTCCAGACAGTAATATAGTTATTATGCTTTAGGAAATTAGTGAAAATTCCACTACTAGTATATAACCTACACAGTCCTGTCACACTGGTTTAGGTATAGGACAATCACACTATAGTACGTACGCGTTAAGAAAATAGTGAAAAAAAGAGCACGTCTATCCACGGTTGACAAATTAGATGACTTAGACAAATCTGCCATAAGAAGGAAAGTTGAATTTTTTTTTATTGAACTTTCCTTCTTATGGCACATTTGTCTAAGTCATCTAATTTGTCAACCGTTGATAGACGTGCTCTTTTTTTCACTATTTTCTTAACGCGTACGTACTATAGTATGAAACTTAGTTACTTTCCTTGCCTTCGTCAGCCTTTACGCTGTAGTATGAATATCAGGAAACCAAAGTTACGATCTTCATACTACAGTAAATGCCAAGAATTTTATTTCCTGCCAACCACAGCCTCCCAATTCTGCTAAAATATTTGGATCGAACGGAGTCGAATCTTTGTTTAAACTACTATATACCTACGAGTATATAAAGAGACATATTCAAAACTTCATCATTAGTATTATAAAGTTAAATCCTACTTTCAATTTCACGCACGAAATTAAATTATAAGTATAATTAATTCACGATCTTGTGAACCTTATCCCATCACGTTTTAATTAAATACGGACTGAATCCACCAATCACGTATCCTGAATAAATAATTATCTTTATATCACCACAAGGTTTACTGCTCTGCATAATTAGATACTGATCTAACTATGGAATATTCATAGAGCTGTTTTCTGGAATTGACACTAAAAAGGGTATTCGTAATTCATTTATTTGTGGCAAAATAATTACGTTTCTAAAGCGACTTATTTTGACTAAATCATTCTTTATATCAACATACATACTTTTTTTTTAGATATTAAGTTAGTTTTATTTTGTAGTAATTTGGTTTTAGTTAGTTTGTTTTTAGTTTGGTTTTAGTTAGTTTTAGTTTTAGTAAGCCTAAAGAAAATTGGTCTTGATAGACAGAGAGACAGACGGACGGACGGACGTAGAGACAGACAACAAAGTGATCCTATAAGGGTTCCTTTTTTTCCTTTTGAGGCACGGAACCCTATGAACAATAATTGACAGAGGGTTGAGTTTTTTTTAACGAAAATTAGTTAATAACGTCCCTATACAAACTAGAATACGTAGAGTAGTAGAAGTTAGTAGAGTTTGGAAATATGGTGGCTTTGTTCACTGCCTCGGAGTCAAGAGGCCGTATATTACTAATTTACTTCTTACTCAAACTAAGCCCAAAGCTTGTAAATATGTAGGTATTATGAGCAGTCCATCGAAGAAGTCTAGATTTGGGCAGGCTTCAGAGCTGAATCAAGGAAAAGGTCACCCGGCATCGAACCTCGTACTTGTGACGTGTACCCCTACAGTGGAAGACTGCAGAGCAGCACAAAGGGACTGCTGAAGCACATGAAGGGAGCGCGCAACTCCCTCGGCCTTTAAAGACCATGTCGTCGAAAGGCCAAGACTCAAGGGCTGTTATAAATAAATAGATTTGGGCAGTCTGTGCCCCAGCTATTGGGCTATTGTGGCCATATTCAAGATTAGACATGCACTCCTGATGCAAAAAACTATCTCAATTTGTAATATTAATGTTCATTTCAGATCCCAGCATGTGACGTAATAAATGGCGTAGCACACTATTCGTATTTGAAAACCTCCCTGACACAGAGGTGCGATAGCATCTCAGACCGTTTTTCATAAGCAACCTCTGAGCTTTCAGATAGAGGTCAGAGCAAGGATCACAGAATCGTGGAGAATTCCTATTATCATTAAAACTTTGACAGTCAATTAAAATTACTTAATGAAGAACACTTAATTGCTTGTGATTTGCATAACAAGACATGTTTAAATATCCTGGTCAAGGCACCACATATATCGAAGATCTATATTGTATAAAAGGCCTACAATGAGATTAATTAATAATTTAATTTAATGACAAGGCCACTTTACAGCCGACTATTATTTTTATGTTATTTAAATTAAATTCATTTATTTTTACAGAAACTTCCTAGTTCATTTTGTTATATCCCGTGGGTCGGGAGCAAACCTCTGACCAATAGTTGTTAATTGATATGTGCATATTAATGTCGTATAATTCTTATAATGAACTAGCTGTACCCCGCAACTTCGTTTGCGTAGAGGAGGAGGATGGAGGAAATCAGGAGGCAGATCTTCCTCTCTGGATTCTTCTTTCCACATCACATACCGCCATGGCTTATAGCCTATGAGCTGTCCGGATATTTGAGCTATCTCCTAGTGAAACTCCCATCAAAATCCCTTCAGTAGTTATGGCGTGATACTTGCACAAAGTCACAGACAAACAGACAAAAATTCTAAAAATTAGTGTTTTGGCATCTGTGTCGATCCTAAAACACATTACAATTATTCTTTTCAAAAAAATATCCAATGTACAGACACAACTTTATTACAGTCTTATTATATGTATAGAAGATGACGCAATAAATAATACGTGTCAGTAGCAGAGAATTCCATTAAGTTATGTGATCTAAGAGTCAGAAATATAAATAAAACTACCTATCATATTCCTAACCGACCCAGACTCCCCTCTCAACTAAAAGATTAAGGCTACCCCGCGGGGGAGGGATGGCAAATCCGACAGTTCCCTGAAGTCTGGTGAAAGTAGTGAGCGACAGCTGAGCCTTATCCGACCCTCGTCCAGTGCAGTTTTGGTCCATCGCTCATATTTTATTCTGTTTTACTTTATTTATGGGATCACTGTGCCTAACGCTGAATTTTAGATTTGCCACCCTATTTCGGGGTAGGTAGATACTAACGGAGTCTCTTGCTCCATTGTGCATTTTTGACTAATCACAGATATACCTACTACTATAAAATAAAATAAAAATAAAAAGATTTTTATTGACACAAAATAATGAGCAATGCTTCGTGAAAATAGGTATACACTAGCAATATATTAAATACTAACATTTGTTTCAAAAATGTGGAAACGATATGGTAAATTTAATTTAAGTAAAAACTATCTACCTATATTCTTAAGAGTGTTTTTTAGAGATCCCAAAAGTGTGTGTGAAAGAGGATGTGTGTGTGTGTGATCGACGAGGGTGTGTTTGTGATTGAGGGTGTGTATGATAGAGGTGTGTCTGGGGTGCTTTAGGGTGTGTCAGAGGGTTAATGTATTATCATATCTCACAAATCTCTCACAGAATTTCAGGGAATGTCTTACTATAATCTATGTGATCATAATCGCACTAATAAGCGCTATAAGCACTATAAGCCTTTGAAATATCGTGTTACCGTAGGATGCTTAGGATAAGCTGGGTCAAGAGAGTCACGAATGTCGAAGTCCTGCGACGCGCCGGTGAATCCCGGGAACTTAGTTCAAGAGGAGAAAAGTGGGCTATCTCGGACACGTACTGAGACACGAGAGGTACCAACTCCTACAACTCATAATGATGGGCAAGATTGAGGGGAAGAGGCGGGTTGGCAGGTAGAAATCGTGGCTCCGCAATATAAGGGAGTGGACAGCGATAGCCAGCGTCGCAGAGCTTCGCCTTTTTCAAATTGTTACGGGACGTATCATACGCAAATATTATCGCTATCGGATGAGGCGACACTTACAAACTAATGGGTGTTTTATTTATGCGATAGACACTAGGTGCTTAAACTTCTGATTACCGATACACTTAGATCAGGTTCCAATTCCAGGATTTCCCATAACATAGGAGAGCGATATCTCTGCCTCCCTACAGAATATACGAATATTAAAGTACTTCTGTTCTGTGCACCCATCGTGAAATTCGGTCACATCACGTGGTTACATCACCTATCAGCCTTCGCTTACCCCATCGAACAAATAGCCCGTCCCTGATACAGTCGTAAACAAAATGACCCAGTAAACCCCGCTCGCGTTATTACTTAGACACAAAATAGCTCAATATGTACGGGTAAAAAAAACGCTTCTATACTTCCTCTTAAATTTTAATAAATTATTTTTCTTACGCCACGGATACTATGCTTTAAACCTGTAACATCAATTATTCATTGTTAATTACATTAAATAATGAAAAATTCTATATTTCATAGAATTTCAGAGATTACATTCAAAATGAACCCTGACTCTTACACTAGGATACTAACACGCATGCATGGTGTGTGAGGGTGTGTTAGGGTGGGTGTGATGTGTGAGAGAGAGTGTGCGTTCTAGTTATATATGCTATATATTATATTTTCGGTGTCTTCATATTTTAAACCTGTTAGCCACTTAGTTACCTCGTGTTTGAATATTTTAGTTGTTACATTAAATAAATTTAGTTTTTGTTAATGTATGTGCCTTGTAAATTACAAGTTTACATAAGAGTGTGCTACGTGATACCGAAATTTGACGGAACGGCAGCGGCAGGGTTGTAACCACAGACCACTTACCCAATAGTCATGAAATCGGTACAAATTTGCAAGCGAAAAATTCTGTCAACGATGAACGCATAGAGACGGTCAGGGGTGCTGTGTGTTTCATCTTTTAAAGATACAGAGGATTGGGTGCCACATAAAACACATTCGCAACTCACTATTCGTCACAATTCTAAAGTTGGCTAAGCTGCACCAAATTGACATTTTAGTTCATATCCCATAACATGTAAAACAACTAACATGGAAAAACTTACCTTCGTTGAAATCTCTGTTCTATTTTTATTTGAATACTCTTATATAAGATATAATTTCGTCAATGTCAAGTTATTTAGAGTTTTCATGTAAATAGAAAATTAAACGAATAAAAAATCAATCCGCCATTCCAAAACGATGGCGGATCTCCTTAATCTCTTCCACTGAGCTAAACTTAAGCTATAAAAATCAAACTATCATATTGGTAGATCTACACATATTTTGCTACGCAGCTTAACCATATTTCTGGTGTAAATGCACCCTAATTCGTACCGATCTTTTTTCGATCCATTAACACCTTTTGCCGAGTTTACCATGTTTTTATCTACTACGGAACTCGTAAAATAAGAGTAGGCAGCGATAGCTATCGAGGGTTTTACTCGATTTTCATCAATATGGAATATATTGAGACAAGGAAGTGTACTAACCGTAAACATCATAAGAGAGAAACAAACAGAGTTTTACTCATATTAAGAAATGTAAATAAGAGTTCCTAGACTTCGAAGGCATTGAACGCAGACGGTGAACATGCGTATTATTAAGTAAGTTATTTTGTAATAGATGTTTTGGAGATGAATAGGTAATGGATATCTACGTTACAATTATTGGTTGTAGTTTTGTAGGCTGCTTAGGATAATATACCCTACTTAAGTAATATTTTTTTATTTCAAATACTTATTACGGAGAGCCGTAACGATGGGGACCTCGTGGTCAAACTTTTTTGTCGAACTGATTTGACCAGGAGGAAGAACAGTCCTTCATGGTAAAACGACTTACAGTTGTAAAATGGCTGTGTTCGTAGAGACGTAGGTACCTCTAATGCATAATATAATGCATCACATTAACTAAATAGAAATACTTTGTACACATTTGAAAGCTTAACTTATTTGCATGCATTCCGTCAGTTTTTAGTACAGTGTTAAAAATCTCAGAAAACTATTGCCAATACTAGATTAATTAGGAGTAAGCGAGTAATTATATCTATTAGTTGGTAAGAGCGTGTCACAGAATGACAAGGTCGCAGGTTCAAGACCTGCCCACGGCAAGAAAATTTTCATCATGTTCTAATTTATTCACCGAGAATGGATAATGCGTAATACAAATTCTAAGTAAAAATAGGAGCGCGTCATCGTTAAACCATGTTTCTAACCGAATGTTAGACATGGTTGTCGGAATAATACTACTATTGTCCGATAGATGGAGTTGCGTAACATACTCTTTAAGTATGTATAATACGATGAAGATTTTCGGAGGGCGTAGCGTGGCCTGTGGTGGCTCAGTTGGTAAGAGCGTGTTACGGAATGACAAGGTCGCAGGTTCAAGTCCTGTCCACGGCAAGAAATGACAATGCCAGATTCTGCCCCACCATCAACCGCAAGTTGTACAAGATAACGAATAAATGTAAAAATATCTCCGTTTTTTCTTAAAATTATTGGTTTAAAATAAAGTTTTGTACAAGTTGCGATTCGAAAAAAACAGCTTAATTAAGAATTCAGAAAATAGTAAGAAATCGAAGCGATTTATTCATTGTTTTTGTTATTCTTCTATAGGAGTTGCGAAAGTAGTAGAAAATGATACTGATTATGATTAGGTATGCAATATGAAACCTGTAATAAGTCCCCAACAAAATGATAGGTACAGCTTAAATGGTCACGTACCTTTGTAGGTGAGGCAAAGCTCCATTGAAATGTGGCAATGTCATTTGTCATCATGTTCTAATTTATTCACCGAGCAATGCGTAATACAAATTCTAATTATATCTACTTAATTATTTTGTATAGATTCAGGTGATATTGACAGAACCTAATATATTTGTAAGAACATAAAGCTTCTATGCTCGATTTTAATGTAATCTAAGATTATTTGCTGTCATGCACTCTGTAGCTCGAGTCTTTGAGTAAGCACGACAGCAATGTTTATAGAATCAGATTTGAAATGTTAAAATGCAATTTGCTTATTCAAATAACTTCAGTTGCGCAAACAACTTTGCGTAGTATTATCCAATTCTAGTGAGTAAAGCAATATGATAAAGAGGTATCTATCTCGATGGGAATGGAAACGTTTGGGGCTGGTAGTTGTCACAACAGGATCAGCTAACTGAAATGTCATTAGGCTGGTCACAACGTTTGTACAGTCGAAGACAGGAGGGCATCAATAAGGTTGAGATTTTCTCAAAAAGTACTGGACCGAATTTAATAATTATTTTACAGTTACATAGTTTTAACTTTTATCTATCAAACAGTGAAAGAATTCTTGCAATCGGTCAAGTAGTTTTTGAGAAAATCTCAACCTGTCGATAGATTTCGAACAACCGATGGGGTAGACGAGTTCTCGAGTGGAGGCCATGAACCATTATTAAACGTAGTATTAAGCGCCCTTGACCAAATAGAGGAATCTGCGAAAGATGGAAGGCAGACTAGATGCAAAAGGCCGAGAATCGGGTTGAGTGGCGTGCTTTGGGAGAAGCTTTTGTCCTGCAGTGGACCGATACAGGCGGATGATGATGTTGATGATGTATTTATATCATGTGACTTGCAATTGATACTAAAAATATCAAAATGATAGAGACAGAATATACCAGATACCAGAACTTTGTCGCTAATCCTACCTGTCCAGGCTGTTATTAAATATTCAGGTTAAGTAGAATAATATTCTACGCAATTTTATTCTATTTAACTTATATAAGGCAATCTTTGGTGACCGCGATGACAATAAATTCTGGTTCCGATGACACAAATCTCCACATGTCTCCACTGTAGTAGACACACAGGTTAAGTAGGTATTTCCACAATGGATAGCCGCCATTGTCCCGTCGAAAAGAGCGCTGACTTCCGATTAAATTCTTTATTACCGACCTACCCAATATTTTATCGGTAAAGACGTCTCTAACCAAATAATAATGGCTGTCATCAATAAGCCCAGTCTCTAGAGACGCGCCGATTGTTAATGAGACCAGAATAAAGAGAAATGTACTTATATTAAAATATTATAGATGCAAGGTCAATGCGGAAAATTGAAATGGAAATGAAACAACAAAAATTGCATTGAAACATCGGGTGCAATCTCAAGCAGACGTCACCTTCTGGCTGTTTCAAGTGTTCAATAAACCAAACTACCTACTACAAGTATTATCACGGTTCTCTTGAAAATGGCGGGAAATGACTGTTTCGAAATTATTTGATAATTTTTATTTGAAGGTCTACAGTGGTTATTTTGTATTTAATATCACGTTAAATTATTCAGAAAATGTTCGCGAATGACAGTATGGTGGCTTTATTGGATAATTCGTACAAGATCTGACGTTTTAACCAATTATCAAGAATCCGACTACTAGCTTGGGAGTGAACGTGACTGTCGAGCTGCCTCGTCCAGAGTGGCGGTGCTACGGACGGCGACTCCTCTAGATGAAGACAAGAAGACGCGGATTTCCAGGTTGATGACGCCACGGCGACTTCTCTAAAAGAGAACACAATGATATCTTGAATATATTCTGTACATGACATTGGCAAATGACGAACTGTGGAGTCCATTATTAAATTAAATAATAAGTATTACCACGATCTTAAAATAAATACATGTATCGCTCGCTCTTTCTACCACTTACTTATGACTTTTCAGCTTTTCAATTGAATACTCACTTTTACTGACTTACAATGTTGTGTTGCAATTTTCATTGGCCTCGAATCTATAGTATTTTTAATCAAAGATAATACGATACTTGACCCTTGTTGTGTCTTCATTGATTAGATTTTAAATTGAAAACAATATAAAATTTCAAAAATACATTCTAAAAAAGAAGCGGGATCGATTACAATGTTTTGAATTTTTATACTTGGGTAGATGTTCCTTTTATAAGACGTACCTATTCTTCAATTCTGATGGTTTTCAGTTTGACTATCGTGTAAATGTGAAGACGTGCAAAAAACATGCACAATGTAATTGCAATAAATGATAGAATATGGTCCTTGAGCCAGCGGAATAAGTGCTTACTGATCTAATTCTAAACCTAAACGCAACTGCCACCTTCACTCATAAGCTACATGAGGTAAGAGTAAGTCGCTTAACGATCAGATAGTGTATGTACAGATGGCAGAAAGAGAGATTTCATCATATTCTCTCAAAATGCTTTATGGAATCCAAAACCATGTGGCTTTATGACCTTATGTTTCACATCCACGTTTGCCGGCCACTCGTTTTTTTCGGACCATCAATCAAAATTTAGACCATCAATCAAGCACGCTTGAAAATAGATTTTTTGCTAGCACAATAAAAAATCTGTTGTTTTCATAACTGGATTTAGATAGGTTCAATATTTTATTCAATGGCAATTTTGGAATATCTATATGTACATGGGTGGGTAGGTTTGGGAGTAGTCATCCAGTGAATTGAATTGTTATTATTTTAAAAGAAAAACCTGTCTACAACTAGAAACGAACAGTTAAAGTTACAGATTGGTAGGTATAATAGTGGTTGAATTTACGACTGTCGTTCATGATTTTTCTTTAATTATTCATATACATATTCTTTATTATGTTTGTAATACGGTAAATAATATGTTACAATGTCAAATGTACAGACATGTGGCACCCCGTGGGGGCACTGCAAAATAGAGAGAGGGTGCTACATTAAACTAAATAAATTACAATTTCAATAATCAGAATTTGTATTATGCATTATCCATGCTCGGCGAACAAAAAACATGATGAAAAATCTCTGCCCGCGACAAGAAATTTTTCATCATGTTTAAATTTCAATAATAATTTAAGTCAATTATAATTGGCCCTTATGTCGAATTGTCCACAAACAGCTCAAAGTAGACCTATCATCATCATTATTATTGAAATTTAAATATGATGAAAAATTTCTGCCCGCGGCAAGAAATTTTTCATCATGTTTAAATTTCAATAATAATTTAAGTCAATTATAATTGGCTCTTATCTCGAATTGTCCTCAAACAGCTCAAATTTATCGAAGCCGAAACCGCAGTATTTAGAGCCTCCACTTGAACTCTATGCCCCACTACGGTAGGCTCTGGTCCGGCCTATTCGTTATTAGGGATTTTTCACTGACGTACCGACATTCTTCACGTTTGCCGAGATTCGATAAGCTAAGAACATTTTTCGTTTGATTTTTTATTAATAGTTCCAGAGATCAATGAAGACAAGACGTCAAGGTTGACATGGCTCAGATGGCTTTAGATGTCAGTTAGAAGAAATTTTGAAAATTTACATTAGTTTTCGTGTTTTTAAGGTATGTATTATTAATTTCTATTCGATAGGTAGCTAAGCTACTAAAGTTTTCAAGTTAAGAAAATGCTAATGTTCAAATCCTACTCACTATTTTCTAATTTATTAATAATATTGCTTAAAATTAGTTACTATACTATTCGGAACTGGCACAAGTGGCGCTAAATGAGACATTTTAATTAAATATCAGATATAATTTCTGTTTCGAACTACCTCTATAACAGTTGCTTTCATCAGTTCACTATTTCCAACTATACCGCAGCCCAAATCAAGTGTCTTATTTTGAAAACAAATATGATCTAATTACCTGTTGTGACTAACACTGAGGGAACTAATTGATCGAACCTGTTCATCATTGTGAAAATAAAGTGATCCGATCTAATAATGTGAAAATAACTATGCAATTATCACAGAACAAACTAAAATGCTACTAGGACAGGATAGTTTTTTGTTTACAAAATATGACACTTGATTTGGGCTTCAGTTTACTTATAACTACGGTCGATTACTTCAACCTAAATGTAAACTTGCAGTATAAGATAACCCAGAGTTAACGACTTAACCCGAGCAAAATGTATGATGTTTTCATGGGTTAAGTACTTAACCCAGGGTAATCTCGAGTATATACTTACGTATATTAACATATCTGTACAGTTAACTACTCACATATGTTTGTATTTATTTAAGATCGGATTTTGTTGCCCAATAAAGATATTTCTATTCTATATTTCTATTAGATAGATGCAGGGATGGGTGGCTGGAAGAGGCTCAGGACAGGGATGGATGGAAGACGAGGGGGGAGACCTTTGCCCAGCAGTGGGACAATTTATAGGTTTAAAAAAAAATTCTATTCTCGATATTGCAAGCGGCCATTAGAGTTTCATGACCACAATATTTAGTCCAAACCCGGGTAAAACGAATAGTAGTAAATGCTACAATTTTCTTACAAAAGATAAATAAGTCAGACCGAAATCGCCACAACAAACCAGCACGTCATTTACACAGGCTGTCTGGCCCATAATAAACAACGGGCGTTATGCGTGTAGCGTAAACTACCGCGTCCTACAGGGACGAACTAGGCAGGTACGAAGAAAATATCGCCCCGTTCCTGTTTGTATTATATCGGGCTGGAGTATGTGTATCGTGAGAAATTTTTGAACGATTTCCTAGCCGCAGAACAGGGTATTGACGTATTTGCGTGTAGTCTGACGAGGTTCACGGAGGCTGCGATGTTATTCTTATCGTCTCAGTGACATTATGCGTAATTTTTGACATCCATTTGATTTTTATAATACTTAATCTATACTTAATTCTATATCTTTAATTTGAGTCTAATTGTCTTATTATTATTATTATTTTTAATTTGATAACACATTCATAAGGTATTTTGGATATTTTTATTATTTAATTTCATATTAGGATAATTATAGATAAGATACATGCAATTGCTGAATACAATGTTGAATTAGGAATGTTCCTGTAATGACGTTGTATATATAAAATAAATAAACAAATAAACAAAAGAAACAAATCTATATCTGACGCACACCATTTTGATTTATTGCACTCTACTAAGCAGCTGAGTGAATTTACAGGGAACAGTCGCTATTAATATCCATTTTGCCATGGACCTAGTTACAAATACGTACTTACTCCGTTGGCTCAGCAATCCTAAATGAGTCATATACAGTTTTGAGCACAAACTCATCAAGAACTCACACTTACGACTGTCAAAATTGTATGAAAACTGACAGTGTAAAACCGAACTCAAACTCCACTCTTACTTAAGTATCTATGACTATCGGCATTATAGTCTTAGCCTTCGACACGAGATGACTCGTGCCACGGGTGTGCCTTCAGTACATATTACTAATGCAGACTTGCAATAAAAGTAACCCAGAGTTACTGCTACTTAATCCGTGAAAACTCGATACAGTTATTACGGGTTACGTCGCCAACTCTCGTGTTATCTTTTATAGGCAACCGGGTCTGAGTAGGTATATTATATTATCGCCCCAGAAAAAATCGTATGCAACGGCTCTGCTATACCATGTCCCTGGCCTCAGGACACACGCCCCACGAACCACCGTGAAATTGAGTTAACTTCAAACAAAATAAATGGGATTGAAGGCTATCAATGCGTAGGCAATTTAATGCAAATTATTATGAACGATAATAAATAAAGCTACTCACATGGTGAGGTGATACGACAATACAGTGCGTGGTTCGCCCGGAAACGGAAATCGAATCACGTGTGCAGATTTTTGGTTTGCTACACCGATGGGTTAAAAAAATATCATTGGATCAAATTTTATCCAATTTGTGCGGATCGGATTTTTGTGATCATCGCCTCCGGTAGTGCAAGGGGAATTTTTCTAAATCATCACCTTCGTTAGTGCAAGGGGGATTTTTGTAAATCATCGCCTTCGGTACTAGCAAGGGGAATTTTTGTTAATCATCACCTTCGTTAGTGCAAGGGGAATTTTTGTAAATCATCGCCTTCGGTACTGCAAGGGAAATTTTTCTAAATCATCACCTTCGTTAGTGCAAGGGGGATTTTTGTAAATCATCGCCTTCGGTAATGCAAGGGGAATTTTTGTAAATCATCACCTTCGGTAGTGCAAGGGGAATTTTTGTAAATCATCACCTTCGGTAGTGCAAGGGGGATTTTTGTAAATCATCGCCTTCGGTAGTGCAAGGGGGATTTTTGTAAATCATCGCCTTCGGTAGTGCAAGGGGGATTTTTGTTAATCATCGCCTTCGGTAGTGCAAGGGGGATTTTTGTAAATCATCGCCTTCGGTAGTGCAAGGGGGATTTTTGTAAATCATCGCCTTCGGTAGTGCAAGGGGAATTTTTCTAAATCATCACCTTCGTTAGTGCAAGGGGGATTTTTGTAAATCATCGCCTTCGGTAGTGCAAGGGGAATTTTTGTAAATCATCGCCCTCGGTAGTGCAAGGGGGATTTTTGTAAATCATCGCCTTCGGTAGTGCAAGGGGGATTTTTGTAAATCATCGCCTTCGGTAGTGCAAGGGGGATTTTTGTAAATCATCGCCTTCAGTAGTGCAAGGGAGATTTTTGTAAATCATCGCCTTCGGTAGTGCAAGGGAGATTTTTGTAAATCATCGCCTTCGGTAGTGCAAGGGGAATTTTTAACTGTTCGATTTTCGTGTTGCTGTTTTTAATTTTTTTACATTTTGTACCGGTTTGTATGAGACAAGTCGTTGAAACAAAGTTGTCCAGTTAAAAAATCTTTTAGCTTAGTATAACCCTTTCCGTTATACCCTGTTTAATGATGTATAAAGTGTATTTTTAAAATGTACAATAATGTTTTCTTCATTAACTTAATCTGCTACAGGATTGTGAGCTTGTACTTACTTAGCAAACAAAACAACGCCGTTACACGTGTACCAACAAGACAGCATAATTCTAATTTGTTTAACTCTCACATCCTCTCTCAAAGTAAATTTAATTAAGCGTGCCGACGAAAAAGTTTTAAAGAATCTTTGAATTAATGAGGTTCTCAAAATTCTACTTTACTTTGCACTAAAATTTGAGGGGTCCCTCGACTCCATTTAGTGGTCACGCCGGATGGGTTCGACCAGCACGTGTGACCTCTCGGCAGCCATTCACCGCCACTTTTCATCATACAACTTTAGGCATTACAGGTGGTAAGACAGGTCATCTAATTCTGGTGCAGCGTATAAGGCATAATGTTCGGATGTGAGCGCAAAACTTCAATTAGTGGCTGGCTGGAACACGTGGTTTTTTTTAAACTGAGGTAACGTTCATTCGCCCTTTATGTGGAGTGAATACGAAATTTTGTTTTGTATGCGGTGCATGCGAATTTACATCTTAACATACGAAATTGGTTGGTATTTATGACATTTTAATTAAAATGGTAAGCAAGCAGGTAGGTTTAAAAGGACGACTGTACTACTAGATATCACTACCGTCGTTCTGTTCGTTCGCTAGCGAGTACATAATAACGTGGTATAATGCAATGTTATATTCATCTTGTACAGAAACTGACATAGTACGGTGGAACACAGAGAAATGTGTACAGGAGAGTTTTTAAGGTTGAGATTTTCTCAAAAACTACTTGACCTATTGCAAAAATTGTAAAATAATTATTAAATTAAAATTAAACTAATAAAAATAATTACGGAGTCATTCCTTTGTGACCTACTGACGTGATAGATATTGATGTGTGAGATCATGAGATGTCGTTAGATTAATTTTCATAATTACTAAATTTGATTTCATGCCAAAAAACAGTCGATTTATTGTTTGTTTTTGTAATAATTATCAGAATTTGTTTTATGCCATGCTCGACGAACAAAAAACATTTTGAAAATTATCTATATTTATCATGTTTAAATTAAATAGATGTTTGTAACTCCATAGGCAGAATCTAATCTTGCAAGTACAACAGCTGTGATGGTTTTACTTTACTTCTTAGAAAATATGAGAGCGCTCTACAGTTTATCCACGTCAGCGAGAAAAGCGCTATGATGGAGAGAGACAGAATGATGAGTTATCCAGTTAGTACTAGGTTTTGCCTCTTACTTTTATTAAAGTGGGTACATATTTCAAAACTTTTTGCCATTGTGGACAAGAGCTAATTTCGGGGTTGCCATGAATACTTGATGGCGTAGGATTTTTTAAGTATACCGAAGCCCAATTCAAATGTCTTATTTTGTAAACCAAAACTACTAACATTTTCAGCTTTGATAATATACAGGCTGGCCTTGAATACATTCGACAAAATTAAATAATTAATTAATTAGAATTAATAATTCTGCACAGCGTTTAAGTTTAAATTAGGTAAACAATTTGGGAAAAAATAAAAAATATTTTACAATAAATTCAACTATCAAGAAAATTATTAATTTGATGTCCATCGTTACTGTGCTTTGGAGTTTTTTTTACATTTTAATGTATTTTTAATTTTTTGCAATGGTGTTTTTCACCGGAAATTAACCTAATTTAAACCTTTTTTGAATTATCTAATGTAAATATTAATAGTTTGTTTTAGTAAATAAATAATTCACCTAATGGTCATTTCTAGGGTCATTGTGTGACTTCAAGTGACTTGTGATGTACTTAGTTCAATTTTTTTTGCAGTTTTGATCTACTAAAATACCTTAGCAATTTAATATTTATCATGAGTTTCAATTTGTCGAATGAATTCAAGGACACCATGTATACATGTGACTGTATATGCGAAGATAGAGATAAGTATACAGGGGGCGTCAATAATGTTGAGATTTTCTTAAGAACTACTATTTTTATTAATAGATAGATAGTACGGTGGAACACAGAGAAAGGTGTACAGGAGAGTTTTTAAGGTTGAGATTTTCTCGACAACTACTTGACCTATTGCAAAAATTATTTCACTGTTTTATAGATAAAAGCAAAAACTATGTAACTGTAAAAGAATTATTAAATTCGGTTCAGTAGTTTTTGAGAAATTCTTAACCTTATTGACGCCCCCTATATACTTATCTCTGTCTTCGACTGTACCTACACACTATGTAATTACATAATAATAAATTCAATTGAATTTTCAAAAATCAATCAAGTAACTTTTTGAGAAATCTCAACTTTAAAAACTCCCCTGTACCTCTTTATCTGTGTTAGATCAACATACCTACATCTAAAAGTCACCCCTACTTCCGAAAATAGAATGGCGACTGTATTTCGCATATTGAAGTTAGAGGCAGGTAATTCTGTGCAATACCAGTATTTACTGTTATTGTTAAGCCACGTAAGCACGTGCCAAACATGCAAATCCGTTCAGCCGTTTAGACGTGATTGCGCCCCTGCACCACCCCTCGACCCCCAAAATACAACAAACCCCTACTTAAGGTAAATGGAGATAAAGTGTAAAAAAATATTAGAACAGTATACATTTCATGTCCTACTTATTAAATATTTATTGTCACTTGTTTTTTTGGAAATAAACAGCTACCAATGATAGAAAAAATAATTAAATAATATCTTAAGCCAATCATAAGTTTTCACATATGCAACAAAAACTAAATCTAACATCACATATGCCCTAAAAACAACAAACCCACCCGTACTTAAGGTAAATGGAGATAAAGTGGAAAAATATATTAGAACAGTATCATTTCATGTCCAATCGATAGTGATTAATCTAGAATTAGTCTAGAAATAAAAAGTTCAAATCATCCTAAAATATTAAGCAAATCATGGTAACAGCGATGCTTCAATCAATCATGCAAGCAAAAAGTCTACTTGTGGGAACCAAAGTAAACAGAAAGAGAATGTAATTAGAACGGGACATAAATCACTTTTTAGGATTCCGTGTGCGATGGAATCATGAAGCAACGAACCGCCAATGGAGTAGGCCATATTTACATCGCAGACTCCGCTCTTGTATGTTAATTTTTCACGTCTCTGACCACGGTTGTTTTTCAATTGTTTGAATTTTCAATTGTTTGAATTTTCAATTGTTTGAATTTTCAATAGAATTCGAACATATACCTAAAGCAGGTGTCTCCTTCAGTCTGTGAAAGTGATACCAAGTCACATGACTGAAATAGTGTCGTTCCAAAATCGGTGAATCTTTCGGACGTTTTCGGTATTTGTAAGAGTGTGTTCATTGCCATTTTTCTTGTGGACTCGCCAAATATGATTCTGACTACCTAGAAAGCAACGAAAAAGTGCTACAAATAAAAATACTATGTATTACTTATTGTATGGGCCTTTACCTACTACGTCAGAGCCACAGTACTTCGGGAATGCCTAATTTTAAAAAAAATTCTGAAAAAACTTCTACGTATTCACAGAGACAGAATCTTGAAATGGTATTTTTCTGTTAGGATGTTAATAATTTTTGGACCTTGTCAATTGTGGAAGTGACCCATTCCCATTTCTATAGGTCATTGCTGGCTTTCATTAGTAACATAAAAATTCTTCTCTCAGCAACCGATCAATGGATTATAGAAATGGGAATTGGCTTGCTGTCACTGTCAGATCCACAATTGGGGGCTGTTCCCATTCAAAATATAGTTTCGGCTCTCTCCATAGAGCGCGGCGAATTTTCCTTCATGGATAGAACCTTATTGATCCGTCTAGCATCAGTCTACTACAGGAAGAGGACAGTGGACCGCCCACCTTATTATGCCCGTGTCGAATCGTACTCGATAAAATACTGTAAAATTACTACCTTATTTCGGCAGTCAGGTAAAAAATATATTTAATTTCATTTATATTTAATTGACATAACACATAATGCTTATATAGACAATTATAACTTTAATATAGATTTAATACAATAAAGTTCTACAATTAATAATTATAATCAATAGCTATTGTAATCTACGGTCTGCTCTTTGCCAACAGATTGTCCAACACAAGTTTAGAATATTGTTCTCAGAGAAAATGAGTTATGAAACTCCACGATGGTTTTTAATATAACGTGATTTAATAAACGTTGATAACGATCGTACAATTTAAGCAAACATTGGGCGAGGTCAGTACCTGGATGGATGACCGCTAGTGTCATTTTCATCTGAGCTCCTCCGTGCCTCGGAAAGCTCGTCAAGCAGTCGGTCCCGGTTGCTGTCGCTTGGCAGCAGTCGTTAGGTCACATCAGAGGCCTACGGACGGCCTAAATAACTCTATTGTCAGAGTTCAATTCAATTCAAAGTGTATTTGAATTGAATTGAACTCTGACAATAACTCGACGATCCACGCAATAATCGAGTTATGCAAGGGAAACGTTGCTAAGAGCACAAAACTTCACTAAGAATAGATTGGATCCTACCATTTTTTTTCCTATCCTACCTAAAAAATTTAGGCAAGGCTTTATTTTTTTGTTAATCCTACTTAGGATTAATAAATAAAAATAAGGCCTTGCCTAAAATATAATAACACCTTCAGACAAGGCTAATAATCAGATGATGAATAGTACCTAAATGGACTTAACCTACCTACATTACCCGAATACAAAGAAATACACTATCGTTTGATGTTATCTCTCGCCTCTGGCGGAAGCGAGGTAATTTTCGCTTTTTGCCGTTTTTACTAATGAAACATGTCAATTATAGATATGAGCAAATATTCGCTGACTATGAATTCCCCTACTATGAATTTTATTAATGGTTCATTTATCGAGTATAGCGGGCTCCACGCATCCATTATGCAATACGTTCCGATAAATTGTTCGAACTTCGAAAACAACAGCAACTTCGATGATGCATTTTGTTTACCATCATTGTTATTTCCAGTTCACAGTTTGTTGATATTGACTTAATTATTTTCATTCAATTTTATATATTATACGAATTATTTTATTATTTCCCACGCTACGGTTTATTTAAATAATGTTATGTGATGCTGCAATTTAACCGCTTTTATGCATAATGATAGCACATTAATTAAATAATGACATTATTAGTAATTTATTTTTTATTTTATGGTTTTATTGGTCAGTCAACAGCGTAGTAGGTTTTATAACAAAGATAATTTTACATAAAGTAAGGCAAATAATAGACTACCACATTATTACAGTAATAAAGGATAATACTTACTTATAATATAATTCTGCACCCTTATCTAGGCCAGCCTTCAATCGTCATAGATAAAATACCGTAAAACATACCGTAAAACTCTCTATTCACATTCACGATCACATCTTACGTATAAGGCTGCTGAATTTTAAGCAGATAATACTAAGGAATACTTGCTTCGTTAGTAAAAAATGCAATTTCTCATCTAGTAAGTTATCAGGGAACTGAGCGGAACCCATATTTTGTGTCAATTGGGGCGATTCCAGAGCGCGCACCTACGCTATATTTAATCGTCGCTAAGTACGGTGTGGTACAGGGATGGGTGGCTGGAAGAGGCTCAGGATAGGGATGGATGGAAGAGGAGGGGGGGGGGGGGACCTTTGCCCAGCAGTGGGACAATTTATAGGTTTACAAAAAAAGTACGGCGTCCCGCTCACTCTTACGCGATGTAGTAATGAGTGATAGTGACAGTAACGTTTAGCTTTAGGAATAGACTTGGGGGCAAGACAGAATCGTGACTTATTTTGATAAGCTTACTCCTGCGTGACTGAGTTTTATAAACTTTTCCTGTTATTTTATTAATTGTCGCGCTGGCTGTGGAAACTCTAGGCCTGTGATGGTCGGACACAAAAGCGTTTTTAAAAAAAAATCTCTAAACGACTGGTCCTCGCTACAGGGGATCTCAGGGCTGGCGCTTACTTCGCTCAACGGCTGAGTTTAGCCGTTCAGCAAGGTAATGCCGCCAGCATCCTGGGAACTCTGCCGCATGGGGGCGACGTAGGCATTTAATTGTATATATTTTAGTTATTTAATTTTATAATTATGTATAGTGAAAATTTTTTGTACAGATATTTCCACCCGCCTGATCCTCGCCTCGGGTGACCCCAGAGCTGGCGCCTACTTCAGGCAAAGGCTGAGCCTCGCTATTCAGCGGGGCAACGCCGCCAGCGTGCTGGGGTCCCTGCCGCTCACTGCGGAGTTAGACGGCGTGTTCGGAATTTAACTTTAATTGTAAATAGTATTTTGGTATTTAATTTATTTTGTAAATAGCTTTTTCAACATCAAGTAAACGATAAGACATTATGTGTATAGTTACTTAACTTAGTACTAGTAAATTTTTAGTAATTCTTTGTAAATTATTACTGTTCTTTATATTTTTATAATTATCTATATTAATAAAATGATTAGGAACTTTAAATACCTTGGTCAGGTACCTCTACAAATCTGCGTGGTAGGGGTCACTGGTATCGAAGATAAACAAGAATATGATATTCTGCGTAATGTGAAACGGGGTCGGACTGACGGCTCTGCTGTGTCGGTATATTTGTCTTGTTAATGTAATTCGGTTATCATTTCGACGAGATCAGATTTCGTAGGTACTTTTAATCACCCCGCCTAGAAGATAATATATCCTTTAGAGAAGTTCATCCTTGTTAAGTTCAGTATTTTTTTTTTAATTTTACAAGTCATAAGTATTAAATCCCTGTCCTGAGCTTCTTCCCTGTATCGAACGATATCGAAGAAGATGGAAGAGGCTCAGGACAGGGATGGATGGAAGAGGAGGGGGAGACCTTTGCCCAGTAGTGGGACGATTTATAGGTTCACAAAAAAAAGTATTAAATAAAATTGGTACTAAACCAAACTGTATTTATGTTTATCTAAGAGTGCTCAACATTTTTTGTGAACAATAAAGCCTGACACATACCTACACGGGCGGCCTGCGGCGGTTGAAACGCATGCTCCAACCTATTTTCTTTGGCCGTGCGTCCGTGCAGATCGCGCCTGTGTGGGAAAGACTTAAAGCTACCTTATCGCTATTTGCCTAACAGTTTAAATATAGTGAGTGTAACGGAAAGAATATAGTAAGACGAAGGGAGTTTATCGATTACTTATAACTTTTGGTCTACGACTTTTCATAGAACAAATAAAAATAAATTAATGTCTCATACATATCGATTATCTTATCGGTACACGATGTTGAAAGCAAAAATCAAAAACACGTAAAACAAAAGTCGTTGTTACCAATATCTACTAGACAGATTCCCGTTATACCCTGTAGAAAATAGTGTTTAAAAATTGTATAAAACGTTCGAAAACGGTTATCCAGCTTTCAAAACAAACGCCTTGCAATTCTGTCCGTATATCTATGGTTGCGCCCCATCTGTCAGCGCGAGAGCCTCGAGAGGCCAGCCGATGGGCGGCGGCGGGCGGGGCGGAAGGCGGACCGGAAACGGAAGATAATGCGACGCGAATAGGGTTACCAGATGTGAAACCGAAAATTGCGACAAAAAATTTCAATAAAAATATTTATTTATTTATTTATTTAATCTTTGTTACATTTTATGTATCGGGCGAACTTAATGCCTTTACGGTATTTTCTTCCAGTTTACCTTAGGGCATGCAGAGATTGTTTGGGCTGGTGTGCTGTGATTCTAAAATAGAAGAAGAAAAAACAATGAACAGTAAATAAAATCATTCCTATATACTTACGTACAATACACACACATATATAAATATCTTGGAATGTCAAGAGGTATTTTAAGATTTTAAATTCAGACCGGAAAAAACATATACCTACGTTATGACCTAATTGTTTCTTGAAAAAATAAGCAAAGAATGAAAGTGCTAATGTCGAGTAAAAAGCTTTAAAAATACTTTTCATTCGATTTTTTTTTAAATGTTGTTGCAATATTGAGTTTGAAGTTATTATGTTGTTTATTTATTTATCGTATGTACTTATTTTACGAGTATTAAAGACGCATATTTTAACATATAATTATCATTATACATATGTTATTTTGTTGGTTATTATCCCAAAGAGAAGAATAAATAATACATAGGTAATAGATATTAATACTTACGTGACTTTTCATAAAATAATCATTAAAACCTGACATTTTCATGGTCACTGCTAATCCTGACAAGTGTCTAAAATTCTGAAATATCAGGACTGATCCACGTTGTAATGGCATGTATTTTATAGTTAATTTTGTAGTCTTTTTACAATTGCTATCAGGGCCAGCATTACATTGTTTCATTTCCATTCTTGTCACTTCAATCTTCAGCAGTCAGTGATGGCTTTACACATTTGCCGCCAGTAGGCTATTCAAATGACAATGCCAGATTCTGCCCCACCATCAACCGCAAGTTGTACAAGATAACGAATAAATGTAAAAATATCTCCGGTTTTGAGCTTAAATGGTCATGTAGTTTTGTAGGTGGGGCAAAGCTCCATTGAAATGTGGCAATGTCTTTTGCCGCCCCTATCGACGTCCACAATTCGATACCCTAGTTCACAATCAAATTAATTACATTTTTTTGGCAATAAAATTGTAACTTTATGATTTGTGCACTATCTATAGTCCTATTTTTTCCCGTAATTAGTATGATTGTGAACTAGGGGATCGATGTGTCAGTTCCTTCCTAGACTAGATTATTTTTACAACCCAACGACAAACGATTTAGTATAATATTCTTTATTTATAACAAATCAATAATATATTTACATAAAAAAAATTATATAAAAAATTTAAAAATAAAATACTTAAAAATTACGATTTAGTTAAGATTGCATAAGAAATAGTTCAATCTGTGGTCAATTCGGCCAGATACACTTTACCGATTCCCTCGCGCCGCCGCACAGTTTACGCGACTACGTAAATTGTAGAAAAAAATTGGCCCCGTAGTTTCCGTAGTCATACATAATGTAATTTCTATAAAAAGCCGCCCCTAAAATTAATAATTCATTTATTCATTGCCTTATGTGGTACAATATGTGTTAAGGTTCGTTATATTGCTCACGTAAACACTGAAAGGGCACTGCAACATTACATTTTATAATAATACAATTTATAATAATTCAATTCAGTCTTAACTGACAATGCCAGATTCTGCCCCACCATCAACCGCAAGTTGTACAAGATAACGAATAAATTTAAAAATATCTCCGTTTTTTTATTAATATTATTGGTTTAAAATAAAGTTTTGTACAAGTTGCGATTCTATAAAACAGCTTAATTAAGAATTCAGAAAATAGTAAGAAATCGAAGCGATTCAAAGTCAAAAGTCAAAGTCAAATTTCTTTATTGCAAGTAAGCACGTTGAGTACATTTTTGCACGTCAGTATATTTTTTGAATTTACATTTACACCACTTTGCAAGGAAAAGGTGCCAACGCTGAGGAGAAAAAGTGGCAAAAAGATTTATTCATTGTTTTTGTTATTCTTCTATAGGAGTTGCGAGAGTAGTAGAAAATGATACTGATTATGATTATGCAATATGAAACCTGTAATAAGTCCCCAACAAAATGATAGGTACAGCTTAAATGGTAACGTAGTTTTGTAGGTGGGGCAAAGTTCCATTGAAATGTGGCAATGTCTTTTTACGCCCTAGGTTTCAGCCTACTTAGCCTGCTGGTAAATCCGCCAATGAGCAGTCTACACTGTTTTTCTCTTATTATTACGTCAATTCCTATAAATCCCATCAATCCCGATGTCTGGTAACCCTAGACACGAGTCGCAGAGCCTTTATTTATGGTGTATCGCTTGCGGGGGTGTCGATTAAAGACAGTGGGTTAAATGGACAGTTTAGAAAAGAAAACAATGGTTTGTGGTTATTTTGCGGACTCTAGAATCTAGCTAGAGTGTACTCCAGGGCCACGGAAAACAAACTTTACTCCTCCTCTCAAAGTTGTAGCTGCAGTGGCGAATACTTAACAACTACAGTTAATCTTTTCTTTCCGTGTAGTAAAAAGAAATTAAAATGTATGGGATTGATTTCATAAATAATACCGTATATTTTTATTTTTATTCTATTACACGGAAAGAAAAGATTAGCTGTAGTTGTTAAGTATTCGCAAATGCATACCAACCGTTACAAATTATAGAAAAATAAATAAACGAACTTTTCTTTCAGTGGAGCGTTAACGAAGTAACATTACCACTTGGATATTCTTAGGTGGCAACTTATCCGAAGAAAATGATACGCGCGGATGGCTTTACTACTTTTTATCAGTGGTGGTAGACTGATCCGAAACAGATTGTGGTGCGGATGACTTTACCCCTTTTAAAATCGTTGGTTGTAGACTGATCGGTAACAGTAGTTCCGACGTAAAAAAAAAAAAATTCTCTCATTTATAATATTAGTAGGATTAAATATTCTATAATTAAATTAAATAATGTACCTTTATGTAAACTAAAAATATAATCACGATAAGTACGTATTTGATATAGGCTATCTATTCTTCTATCACCGCAAAATACAAAAGCCAATCGTATATTGAGATAACAAAACCCGTTATTCTAAGAGACTCCTCGAAAACCCTATTAGCGTGATTGTGATTCGAAAAAAAGCGGAATCAGTCAACGTCGAAATGCGATGCAATCGAGTGGCTCGGTGATTGATGTCGCCAGGTGACAAGTGACAGGTGACAGGGTGTCGTGACACCGCGATGAGAGACTGATTAACAGAGAGATGTAGAGCGACTCGAGTTAATCGTACGGAAATCGATAAGAGCCAGATGGATCGATATTGATAGAAGATTTTTTAAATCAGGACTTCGCCACAGACGTTGTATAACAGAAAGAGTAAGGAAATAAAAACCGGCCAAGTAAGAGTCGGACTCGCGCACCGAGGCTTTCGTGCAAGGCAACTTAACCCCGTAACTTTGCTCTAACGAAAAGATAAACTAGATTTAGAGACCAAATTATCTTTTCCATTATCAAAATATTATGTCCATACATCGACATACTCCTGATTAGTTGATCCACTGCAAATATAAGTTTTTAATACCAAAAAATATTTTTGGAGGGATGTCATTTCAAATATACAGTTTTCGGATTTTATCTTTTACTTGTACTGTAAGACCTAGCTTATTGTCTAATTTCATGATTCTAGGTCAACGGGAAGAATAGGTTTTGGTTTTCTTGCACTTTCATACAAATCTGCGCGAAAATGTGACATAAATGTCCATATCTTTTGATTGCGTTGACGTAGAAGTTTGATTATTTCGCGGCTGCATGAGGTGTGCAGACCTGAGTATTTGGTATTAATTTCAACTTGATCCGTCCACGCCTTTCTGAGATATAGGTCTTGACAGGCAGACGGACCACTAAGTGATCCTATAAGGGTTCCTTTTTTTCCTTTTGAGGCACGGAACCCTTAAAATAGTGTAATATCGTATATACTGTGTACAATTTATACACATAATTCGATACCTATTATATGGAAATAGGTATGAATGTCTAAAGAAACTTTTGCAATATAACTCTACCTATCCATTAAATTACTTTAACACATAATCATGACAGGTGGCAGGCTTACAGAACATTAAATGTAACTCGTTAAATTCTCGATAATTATCCAACAAAACAAACTTATTGTCAGCACATTTACACGGAGTTATAGGCTGTTCAAAATCTCATTTAGGAAGCGTAAATCAAACTTTGTTCCGAGCATCAAGTTGAACTTAGGATAATCATATTTTGATATTATATGGATATATTCTCTGATACAGATACCACGTAACCAGTATGCACGAATCTTATGCGTCTTAGTACATAGATAAATAACCATATATAGGTACTTACTTATATTTTAACCATGTAGAATATAAATCGCATACAAACCTATAATTTCTTTTAAAAAACTAATTTTAGTTACTTAAATAATTTAAATTTTAAACTAACCTAAAATAGGTGCTTATTGCTTATGCATCTGCGCCAATTATTATCGTATTTATGCCAAGCATCTGCATAAAATCTTTTGGAAACCAAAATCCAAAAGTTAGGTTATTTTTGATTTCACTCTAAAATAAAGCGCCACCGAGAAGTCAATAACCGTACTTTATTTTTAAGTTTCTTATGGAATATAAAAACGTCTTTATCCATTGTTTTGAGTGGAAGCCATAAAAAGCATTATTTCGTTCGGCTACTATTATAATGAACGCCCACGCTACATTCTCTTTTTATTCACGCCTGTGGATGTCTGTTACACTGTCATTTAGTTTAATATATTTTATTATTCACGAAATATTGTAGTAAAATGGGTGTCGAGTTTTATGAGATTCGATCCGTCTGAAACCCTATCGCATAGCTTTGCAGGATTCACTAAAAGTAGAGTACAATTTATTGCATTAAATACATGTTTAATATGAGATTGACCTGGATTTTTAAATACACAAAATATATTCTATGGAAACCACTTTTTATGCGCGCTACCCGGCTTCGATTTTTACACTTTTTACACAAAAACATGTAAGTATAAAACCTAACATATACACAGGCGGCCTGCACGGCTTGCGGTCTCCAGTTGAAATGCATGCCCCGCCTCATTTTCTCTCGTCACTAACGTCCAGTAGGTAGCGGATTGCGGCCTAGGCCTCATATCGCCTACTGGACATTACCGACGGGAGAAAATGGCACGGGGCATGAGTTTCAACTGGTCGCAGCCCGCAAGCCGCGTGCAGATCGCGTCTGTGTGGGAAAGACATAAACAAAACTCAGCTCTCAAGAGAACTGTCAAACTCACACTTGAGAACGTATTTGCTGATTGCAGGCGAACCGCGACTTGAGAAAGACATCACGTGATACGCCCTCAAGATTGGTTTAATAAATGACATACTTGAGATGGTGATCACGTCTTGAGAATGTATCAGCTGAATTCGCTCTTGAGGGCCGGTTTGAGCTCAGACTTTTAATACGGGCCTAAGTACGGGTATTACAAGGATGTCACTTCAGAAAATGGTGCAGTTTTCTGAAGTGACAAGGTATACCCGTGCTCGTGGGACCACTATGAGACCTTTTTTTTTAATTGGGGTAATGCTTTTCGCATCTCACCGCGCCAATGAGGAGGGGCACGCGGTGAGTATGTGGGACTCCCTTCAAAACGTATAAATCTTTCGCCTTTACCACTATGAGACCTAGTAAACCTAAAGTGCTCTAAAAAGATGGCAATGAGGTTCCATCCATGGTAATATGGGTGGCGATGTAGGGCGGGTCTGAGCTCAGACTATATACGGGCCTTACAATTTGATATTACGCTTTCGTGTAAACGCGGGCCATCTTAATCAAGACGAAGTTTCGCGGGCGTATTAACGAACAATGAAACAGAAACGTGTCGCCATTGTGAAGCGCAACTCCGGCTTATGACGAGTGAAACTCTTAAACAACAATAATTAGAACGACGCAAACCAGCCCCGCTCGCCATTGTGCCGAGGAAATCATTATGGCATTCCATTTTACCCGCGAGCTACCCCCACCTTCCCGTTACCCTTAGGGTAGTTTTACATACAGGTATGCTGTCGCTGCATTTATCTACCCAAAACTGACAAAAACTGTCAAGAACATGGGCGAGTTTACATTTCGGGTTTTGGAAGGAGAAATCTCGCCGGCAATTTCGGGTGAGTTTTCCACTACATTTTCTGAAAGTGTAAACTCGCCCGCGTACCAGGTGCGAGTCGCCCCCTAATCCATATAGACTATCCCACTGTCGGACAAATACCACCATGTCCACCATAATTAAGTATCAATGTAAGCATGTGTATTAAACATTAGTTTTTTAAGTATGAGACAGTTTTGAGCACGAGCTCAGCCTGAACTCGCCCTTACTGTCAAAATTCTATGAAATCTGACAGTTGTAATACCGGACTCAAACTCAGCTCTTACTCAAAACTGTCTATGAATATCGGCCTATGAAACAATTTTGAGCGTGACCATATTTAAAAAATTATACATGCTTATTATAGAAAATTAGTTTCCCATTGTACAGAAGACTAATGGTTAAGTTATTCCATAAAATCTTCTATGACGGATGTTATTCATGGAAACGGTGGGAATATAAATGATGTTATTATAGCATAAATGAATATTGGATTATCCGGTTATACTCAACTTTTACGTGGAATAATACTGAGGTCAAGAGGTCAATGTCTTGAATGATTTATTATTCACTACAAAGGAAAAGTAGAAGTTCATTAGGTTCACAATAAATGCTTCAGCCGTGCTGTAGGATAGTTTCTTCAAGAAGTTAAATAATTATTAGTTTTCTTTTGCACAAGTTTCTTTAGTATTTTAATACTCTGGTACCTACATAGTTTATTTGCCGTTGTGTCAGTAGTACCATTGATTTGTACCATTGATGGTACAAGTGACACAACTTTGTATCCTTAGTATCATCAATGGTACTTTTAGTTTACTGTTTGGTTAGTTTACTTTTGCATAGTCAAGATATAATTTGATAGTGATACTATTCCGTTTCTCAAACTAAAATATCTTGAAAATTCGATTCAATTCACGACGATTCCATAAAAGCTCACCCAGGGGATCCACTCTAACTACAACATGTTTGTAAAAGTAGGGTACGGAGTGTAGCATTGTTGTAGCGTATCTAGTATAGGCGTAGCAGATTGTAGCATTGTTGTAGCGTATGGCGTAGCAGAGTGTAGCATTGTCGTAGCATATCTCGCAATAACGTAGCAGAGTGTAGCATTGTCGTAGCGTATCTAGTAAGATAACGATAAGATAAATTTATTGCACAAAACAGATACACATACTAAGCTTAAACAAATATTATACAATAGGCGGTCTTATCGCTGAGAGCGATCTCTTCCAGACAGCCTTCGGGTAGAGAGAGAAACAGCGCGTTTGGAAGTGGTAGCATAATGGTGCAATTTCATATACGTAACGAAAATAAAATATTCTGATTTGAGCGACTGTAATATCGTAGTAATAATAAACTAGTAATAGCGTAGCAGAGTGTAGCATTGTCGTAGCGTATCTAGCAATTACGTAGCAGAGTGTAGCATTGTCGTAGCGTATCTAGAAATTACGTAGCAGAGTGTATCATCCTCGTTTCTTGTATCCAGTATACCTCTTGTGTATAAACGTCCTAAAGGTCCCGCGTATGAAGGGTAACGGGGTAACCTCAAAGGGTCACTCTAAGCTGGAGGGTACAGAACTCGCGTAAATACCACAAGAATTACCTGCGAAGGAGCTCATTGTGGCGGCATCCGTTTTTGAGGCGAAATTCATTACGTGTCTGTCACTCAATCGCATTGTTCGACAAATTTAATTAATGGGAATTTAACGTGAACGTGGCGAAGTGAAGCAACATTATGTGTGACATTAATTAATATCTGCGTAACGTTTAAAATTCTAGTGACATTAGGATGTGATGAAAAATGACATTGCCACATTTCAATGGAGCTTTGCCCCACCTTCAAAACTACATGACCATTGAAGCTGTACCTATCATTTTGTCAGTAGGAGTTGCGAGAGTAGTAGAAAATGATAACAAAAACAATAAATAATCCGCTTCGATTTCTTACTATTTTCTGAATTCTTAATTAAGCTATTTTTTCGACTCGTTTGATGTACAAAACTTTATTTTAAACCAATAATTTTAATAAAAACGGAGATATTTTTACATTTATTCGTTATCTTGTTCATCATATGGTTGATGGTGGGGCAGAATCTGGTCTTGTTGTACAAAACTTTTAAACCAATCATTTTAATAAAAAACGGAGATATTTTTACATTTATTCGTTATCTTGTTCATCATACGGTTGATGGTGGGGCAGAATCTGGCATTGTCATTTACATGAATATGTAAACTTGGCGTGATCCGCGACGAGATGGAGGGATGGACCTATGCAAGATAGCCGGCACCTTGAGTCGCTATTTCCAACAATGCTATACTCATTTTTTATAAATATAAATACAGGGTGTAACGTAAAGGGTATATGAAGCCGAAGGGAGGGTGTTCAGTATCGGTAACTGGACAACTTTTGTTCTACGACTTTTCGATTTTCGCGAATTTATTTTTTGACTTTTCATACATTTCGTCCCGGTCAGCTGATCGATTTGTATGAGACATTAATTTATTTTTATTTTTTATTCGAAAAGTCATAGAACAAAAGTTGTTCAGTTATCGATACTGAACACTGTCCCTTCGGCTTCATATACCCTTTACGTTACACCTGTATAAAGAGTTTACTCCACAGCCTCTTATGTAAGCAAATGTTGTTAAGATCGGTAAACACAAGCACAGTATTAAAGCACGATGTATGTATAACCACTCGTACAGCGAACGGAGCGGAAAATTTATCCTTTCCCCAAGTACTTATCTACATTCCGAACTGTCCATACGCCGAGCGATTTAACCGTGACGGAACCGTAAGGACGAGGGACCGAACATGGGACTGGCAACAAGTGATAACTAGGAGGTATCGTTAAGAACATGGACACGACCGAACACAGCGGCACGATATCTACAAAATCATTCATCCTCGTTCCTTATACCTTCATGCAAAATACTTACATGCAAGCACAAATACATAGGACCAACCAGGGTGGTGGGGTGTGTGCGTCCAATTTGGTCTACGGTTTTACTGCATTTAAAGTTTTGGTATTAACATGTTTCTGCCCACTTCTATGTGGTGTAGATACCTGCCTTTCGATAACTTTTCAAACAATATTCTGCTCGATTAAAAATTATTGCTTGATTTCTCAAGTCTACTAATTTCGACTACATAAAATCCTTTTTTTTGTAAACCTATAAATTGTCCCACTGCTGGGCAAAGGTCTCCCCCTCCTCTTCCATCCATCCCTGTCCTAAGTCTCTTCCAGCCACCCATCCCTGTATCTAACGATATCGTCTCTCCACCTACGCCGAGGTCTGTTCCGACGCCGGCGACCGTACGATGGCACCCATTCTGTGACAGTCCGGGCCCATCGGTCCGGCTGCATGCGGTACACGTGGCCCGCCCAGTTCCACTTTAATGTGGCTGCTTTAAATAAAATCTACGACTGACTAATGTTAATACTGGTTTGAAGGTTAGTCGACCTACTTCAGGTGACTGAACATCGAGCCAATATCATTCGACCCCACGAATATTCGAGTAAGTAATTTCGATACCATGGAGTACGGTGGAAGACAAAGAAAGGGGTACAGTAGAGTTATTAAGGTTGAGATTTTCTCCGAAATTCCTTGAATGATCTTTTAAAATTCTTTACAAATACATTGTGTATACTCTAAACTAGCAAGTAAAGAGTTTTTGCAATCGTTCCATTTGTTATCAAGAAAATCTCAACCTTATTGAGGCCCCCTGTACACCTATCTCTGTCGTCGTGTGTACAATCTTTTCCCGTTGCTCAGAGCTGGCACGATCAATCTGATTTATATTGGCCCATATTCTAGACTACATCCTATAACACAGTGTGTTTTTCTTTCTCCATGTAGAGAACGTAATGAACGTCCCGATTTCTCGCATCGCCGGCCGCAGGACGTGGATAGCGTCCGACACTTGCGGGAAAAAACGATAACACCCTTATTTTGTACCCGACGAGAAATTGAGGCGATAAAGTAGAGAAAACAAGCTCAGGGATAACTATTCGTGTACCTACCTATAGTGGTAAGATCAGGGATGGTAATGACGATGACGTCACATTTTTAGAAACTATTGTATATTAAGAGAACATCCTATTTTCGTAAAAAAAAGAACAATAAAATTGTAATTAACGTGAAATTGAAGTCGCTGGTAATATTTTTAACAAATATTGTCATCGTCGGTTTTTATTTAAGACTAAAATTTTTCAAAATACTACAAAAGAATCTTGCCTATACGAGTACGCTGGAACACAGAAAGGTGTACAGGAGAGTTTTTAAGGTTGAGATTTTCTCAAAAACTACTTGACCTATTGCAAAAATTCTTTCACTGTTATTAACTTAACTGTTAACTATGGAACTGTAAAAGAATTATTAAATTAGGTCCAGTAGTTTTTGAGAAAATCTCAACTTTATTGAACAGTGAAAATCTAGATATTAAATGGACAAGACTAAACCTTAGTAACTAAAAGTTACGACCGTGATTCGAACTAGGGATCTCTCCATTCCATGGCACACTATTTTCCAACAGAGAAGAGAGAGAGTTAGATACAGAGCCTGATAGCTTTGTCGGAAACAAGGTATGCTAAGGTAACGGCCAGGTTCCCTGGGGCTCGTAGTAGTTGCAACACGTTGATAACGATCGTACAAGAAGCAACGTTGGGTGAGGTCAGAGCCTGGATGGGTGACCGCTAGTGTCGCTTTCATCTGAGCTCCTTTAGGCCTCGGAAAGCTGGTTAAGCAGTTGCTCCCGGTTGTTTTCGCTTGACAGCAGTCGTTAGGCCACGTCAAAGGCCTACGGGCGGCCTGAATAACTTTGACAAATAGGTCACTAAACCACATGAGAAAAGAAGAAGCCAGGTTCCCATTGGTTCAAATGCTGGTGACAACATTTTTTTCTACATTGAATATTGAGTTATATTTCAATGTCTCCAAAGTACATTATCATCATCATCATCAGCCCGTATCAGTCCACTGCTGGACGTAGGCGTCTCCCAAAGCGCGCCAATCAACCCTACTCTCGGCCCTCTGCATCCAGTCCCTGCCAGCAATTTTGCGAAGGTCATCCCTCCATCTGGTCGGGGGGCGTCCCACACTACGTTTACCCGTTCGTTGCCTCCATTCGAGAACTCGTCTACCCCATCGGTTCTACGACAGATGTGACCAGCCCACTGCCACTTCAGTTTACTGATTCTATGAGCAATGTCAACCACTTTTGTCTTCTGGCGGATATACTCGTTTCTTACTTCTTCTTCTCCAAAGTACATCTTACTGTATCTAGCTATCACAATACATAGTTACGTGGATCTGAAACTTGTCTAACAACCCGTTTCAATACAAACTTCACAGTGGAAAGGATCCTGTGGCCTGGTTTACTTAGCGAGTTGGCGGTACTCGTTTTTGTCGTAGTTCGGGTCCCGTGCCGTCCCGCTGCGGACTGAGGTATTCTATTCATAGCAACTAGTTTATACTTCAGCTAGTACAAGTTCTGTGTAATCGTTGCTTCTGTAGTACCGCGATTGTATGTACTTAGCAAGTGGAAAGCCGTAGGTTTGTGTAGAGTTTGAATGTTGGTTCAATGGCTAGGTTTAGAAATTAGGTTAAAAACGGCCTAAAGTAAAGTAAGCCGCCTCATTTCGGCTTAAGAGCCTTCCATGAGCCAACTAGCGCCGCCAATCTTTAAAAAAAATTATCTTCCAATATAATCAATTTTATTAAAAAAGCTGTTTACGAAATGTTTATTACGATAAATACTATTTTTTAGATTTTAAGTTAGTTTTATTTTGTAGTAGTTAGTTTTTTTTGCAATAAATAGTACTCATTAAAAAAAAATTATCGTAATAAACATTTTGTAAATAGCTTTTTTAATAAAATTGATTATATTGGAAGATATTATTTTTTTAAGATTGGCGGCGCTAGTTAGCTCTATGACGGCTCTTAATAAAATAAAATATTTGACCCATCAGTAAAAGCAACGTACCTATAAGCACTACGCATCTTCGAGTCCCTAAGTAAATTACCCGAACCCACAAACTTTAAATCTTATTCAGTCGTCGCGGGGAAAAGATTAACTGTTTAGAGTGGTCCAATTAAGGGCGACCCGGTCCGCTAATGGACCACCCGGGGACCGACCGCTGTGGACCCGATGGAATTTCGGTGTATCGGGCCCAGAACATGTTTACTTGTTTCTGGTTAGTTGCCGCAGGTTTAATAGCTCGCTTGTAACTTAACCAATCAGGTTGAGTTGGTGATTAGTTAGACCATAGGTTCTCAATATTTTTCAAACCAACGCCCACTTTGTAATAATAAAATTCCCGCCCCCCCCCCCCCCCCTCAATGACTATTAAATTAATTACAATATTAAACTCTGGTTTCAAAATTAAAATGTTTAAAAACACATAGTACAGTCGAAACCACGTCGTTAACTTCAGACTTTGGACTGTTTCAAGCCCGTATTAATTAATAGTCTGAGCTCAAACCCGCCCTCAAGAGCGAATTCAGCTGATACACTCTCAAGACGTGATCATGATGTGATGTCATTTATTAATAAATAAATCTTGAGGGCATCTTTTTCAAGTCGCGGTTCGCCTGCAATCAGCAAATATGTTCTCAAGTGTGAGTTTGACAGTTCTCTTGAGAACTAAGTATTGTTTATTAATACGGCGTTACTCACGTGATACCCAATTCCTAAACGCGCACCTAAGTTACGTTTATTAATAGGAACGCTATCTTGAGGTCGTTCTCAAGATTGACTTTTGAGCTGAGAATTATTTAATAAATACGGGCCTAAGTATACAATAGTATATAGCCCTCATATAGAAGTTGAAATCTTAGATACTTCATAACTAACATATTAACTCACGGAATTTATCCTTAATAAATAACTGTTACTATTTGTACCCTTTTGTACCGAATTAATAATAATTTGCCTAGCCTTAACCTCAAACACGATTTATAATCGATTTGATATTTGACAAAATAATTCCTCTTGACCGCATGTCATTTGTCTTTGCAAACATTTCAATTAGGGGCTATATGGTTGTCAAAAGCAAGAGTGAGACACGAGATGCCCCGCAGCGGCGGAGTGAAGAGCACGGTCTCGATATTCGTATTTTTATGAATTTTGTCAGGGAAATAAAAATACGCCAACAAAAATCAGATTTTTTTTAAACCTACATTTTGATATATATTTTGTATGAATTACTATTTCGGTTAAGATATAATTTTAATTTTAAAAGACATGGAAATGGGTATGTTTGCGATTTTTTTCTATCGAGCGAAGTTTGTCCAATCGTGTATCGGTATTCATCAGTCTCTAAATAGACACCCCAAGATTGCTATATATTTTTTTCAGACGTTTAATTTTAGTAGTTTGTGCCGTAGCCTTCGTAGATAAACTGAAAATACGCGCATACGAAGCCTTAAATACTTGGTCCACTCCAGGGCTGCACCGCCCCATGTTGGGAACCTATGAGCTAGACAATTTGTGGCAACTTCGCCCTTTGACATTGATTTGACATGGGGTTACATAGAATTGGGATTATAGTCGTTGACACTAACATGTGCCTGTGACTTGGGACTAATGTAAATTGACCTTATAGTTAGATTAAAACGCAGACCGGTCTTTTATTAAACGTTGAGTTAATGCCTAAGTTGTGAAAGGACCGCTCTGTCTCTACTTTAAAATTTAAATAATGTAAAAGCTCTGGCTACAAGAATTAATTTAATCTGATTGTAACGAAGAGAGGTTTGCATAGAGCAAAGACTTAATTTGTTGATGTACAGTGGACAGCAAATCAACCTAGACAAAACCATTGCAATATGATCAGTGTTACCGTCGCATAGAGACATATCACCACGTGTGATACACCAGATATGATGTTCTCCCTTATATTGCGGAGCCACGATTTCTACCTTCTGGCAACCCGCCTCTTCCCCTCAATCTTGCCCATCATTATTAGCTGGAGGAGTTGGTACCGCTCGTGTCTCAGTCTCACTTTTCTCCTCTTGATGGTGGTCATGAGTTACTGGGATTTACCTGCGCGTCGAAGGACTTCAAAAATTCGTGACTCTGGATTCTAAGCATCCTACGGTAACCCCACATTTCAAAGGCCTCTAGTTTTCTTCGAAGTTCTCCCTTTATGGTCCAAGCTTCGCAGCCATACATAACTATCGACCAGATGTAACATTCACATAACAAATCAAAAATCATTAACATTTAAATAGCAATTCGTCCTATAACTCTTCCGTTTCGCGCCGGACTAAAATTATCTGTCTCCAAAACATAGTTATTTGACCAGATTCTGGGTATTGTGTCCCTGTTATTTGTTTTGTCTCTGGGGTCATAATTATGTAGAGTCCCTTAATTTTGTTACGTGAATTCAGTGGTTGTTTGCCAACTTATTTTTAGATTAGGCGCTTGCGTAGGCAAAAAGTTTTATATTTCTATTTTCATATTTTTATTTAATAGCTCCTCCCCCTTCCCCCATTTTATTAATGATAAAATAATCTAATAGAACTCAATTATTTCTATTTTAGTGTCGTCTATTTATACTTTAAATCGTGAAATAATAAAAATAAAGATTAATTACAGAATTAAAAAAAACGTTCATGGACAGTGGCGGCATAGGCCGTACTTTGAGTATTCGGAAAATGACAGTACGGCGTATGACGTAGTATTTTGATGCATTTAAAAAGACACAACGGCATCTCCCGCGGCGTCGTAGACGGTTTTCTTTGTGGAGCGGTCCCACTGTCATTCTGTGTAGAAAATAGGTATGTGTACTGTCAAAAATAAAGGTTGTAGGTACATTTTTGTCGGTCTTACACGCACATACTTAGAATCCCCCACGGTTATGACAGTAGTTCCGAATTGTATGAGAATTTTCACTGTCATTTCGTAATTTCTACTGTCCATGAACGTTAATTTATTACCTACCATCCTTTATCACTTGATCCTTTTATGTAAACTTTAATATATCATCGATTACTTAGCAAACACCATTACGCATGGGGCGTATGAAATTGTAATTTGACGTCTCCCCATACGCAGTTTATATCGTCCCACTGAAACGATCAAGATCAAATCTACGGATGGCTTCACAAAAGAGTCCAAACAATAATAAACCGGATAATCGTCCGCGGGGCGCCGGGCCAACAATGGGGCAACTTTAGGACCCTTGATCATGATTGATGAGCCAACTTTTGAGCCCCAACTTTCAACGTAAGATCGCCGTCAAACTGCGCTATGATCGCTATCCTTTTGTTTCTACGGATAATATAATTTAAGGATGCTTAGGAGGAAGGTGATGACGTTACGAAAATTATGGATTATTGTAGCCTTATTCTAGGCCAGCTGTGATCGATAACATCCGGTAAAATAGTTCTGGGCCAGCATTGATTGATTAAATTCAGTAAAATATAAAACAAATGTAAAATTTCGCTCCACTAGGCTGACCAAATATTACAGATTGGGTGCTGTGCTTTATTGCATTTTTCTTCTCGATGTTTTCCCATTAATAGTTTTTTGACAGCATTCGGTAAAAGTAGGTAAATCAATGGGAAAAAAGAGGAAAATCATCGGTACAATACTGACCAATATGGACCTCTGTAACGCAAGTCCAGTCTCCTAGTTAAAGCTTCAATGAGCTCTTATTATTGGACATTATTATTTTTTTATTTTGTGAACACATCTGATTATGGCTGAAGAGCCGATGGCAGATATAAATTGGAGAAAAAAAAAATTGTAAATGTACAGTTTCAATGTAAGTAGTGTCCAAAAATCGGAAAATTCATAAAGTTTACACATAAATTGGCAAACTTTAAATTCTGTATCCTCATTCAATTGAACTCCAGCAAAATAAGCACAGTTACGTAGCTTTTTGTGAATGAAAATAGTTTCCAGGAAACACGTGAAGACAGTTGCGGACTAACTGCGCAAGTTCGGCGCTTAGGCAATTTGTCTGCTTGTCTCGTAGATCCGCCTCGGAGAGAAACTTTAAATTCTCAATTTCAGGGCGCACCTGCGGAATATTTTTGTTACTCTTTGCCATGACATAGAGTGGGCGGTTGAATATTAGGGCCTTGAAATTAGTTATTTGATATGAAGACCTATTATAGATATATGGGACCTTTTGATTGGGGTCCCAAAATTTCGATGACATTGCGGTTGTATCGGCACTTGGTAGGTGTAAATAAAGATACTATAATAAAATAAGCTATTAATGCATGGGTCTGCTATGCTTAATTGCGCACATTATGAATTATAAAATACTGTAAATGTAAAATACATTGCCACATTTCAATGGAGCTTTGCCCCACCTACAAAACAACGTGACCATTTAAGCTGTACCTACCTATCATTTTGTTGGGGACTTATTACAAGTTTCATATTGCATAATCATAATCAGTATCATTTTCTACTACTCTCGCAACTCCTATAGAATAATAACAAAAACAATGAATAATTCGCTTCCACTTCTTACTATTTTCTGAATTCTTAATTAAGCTGTATTTTTCGACTCGCAACTTGTACAAAACTTTATTTTAAACCAATGATTTTTTTCGTTTTCTTGTACAACTTGCTGTTGATGGTGGGGCAGAATCTGGCATTGTCATTTGTAAATGCACCTAACTAATCACTTGACACGAATAGCTGTATCTTCTTCTTTCCTTGTGGTTTAGTGACACAGTTATTGAGGCCGTCTTACTTGACGACTGCTTCCTAATGACAACAACCAGAACCAACAGCCTAATATGCTTTCCGAGGTAAGGCAATTGTCCCACCACCAGCGAGCAAAGCGAGTAAATCTCGGCTATTTTTTTGCGAAAGAAACGTACAACAGAAAGCACATTCCGTGTAAACAAAAGAGACGCAGCGATACTCGCTCAGCGATGATCTATAAAAATATGTCGCCGATGAAAATGTCACTAGCGGACACCCGTGAAGGTATAGTCACCGTCCAACATTGCTTAACTTATACGATCGTTTTAACACGTATGGTTTATGATCCGCCGGCACTATCCCAGACAACTGATAAATGAATACCCATCACAAAGCGTTATGTTCTAAAATAGTTTAGATGGGGTAAAAGGATCTAGTCTACCAGTCAGCGGTTGAAAAGGGTGTGCACCTATATTCTATTAAGTACCCAAGCTTCGATAGTAATTACAAGTTCTCGTGTTGTTTGCCACGGCCCTAGATAACCGTAATTACATCGAGACTTTGCCAGAGTTACACGAGTAATGATAATTATAGGACAACCTAGGTACAAATTACGTGCTTTCATTCCAGGAATAATGGCGGTTACGGGTTGAGAATAAAGAAAGACCAGAAGCTATTTTTTTTTAAATAACCACACTGCTTTACTTTGATTAATTTTATATGAATGACTTCTACTCTTATTTAAGAGGTAATTTCGCCAATGTCAAGTTATTTAGAATATTCATGTAAATAGAAAATTAAACGATTAAAAAATCAATCCGCCATTCCATAAAATATAGCCTATTCACTCCTACAATCAAAACGTATCTAACGACACCTCATATTATGTTAACATCCATCAAGTCGTTTAGGTTGTAGGGCGTGTCAAGGAATTACACATAAATACAATCATATTAATAGTGCAACTATTAATACACTTGACACAACATACGACAGTTGTGTTAAAATAAAAAAATTCAAAATAGAAAACCTAAATTAAATTATAATTAAAATTTTGAAATGGTAGTAGTGTACCCAAGACACTGGCTGCGTTACATCGCTGGATCGCGATGCTAATCCGTTGAGTGAGGTTGGGTCACCAGTGGCATCTACTACACGCTTGCATATATCCTTAAACAGCGACCAGGCACCTGCGGGGATTACGGTTCTCAAAACGATCAAATCATACCATGTCATAGCGGCCGTGAAAGGGACAGTGCTATGGCATTGATGTAGCAGCGTCTCTGTTTGGCGCGCCATGACGTGGTATAGTTTCATCGTTTTGAGAATGGTAATAATACGGGTCTGGTCCCCACGGGCCGAGGGTCTCGACACTTTATTATTTACTGTTTGACAGAAGGAATCTGCATTATTTGAATTCACTGCGATGACAATTACAATGACGTCATACATACACCAGTAATAGCTCGACCTGCCCGTGTATTGCTGGCCTTAACGTTAGTATAAGGAATACTAGACAGTCCATTTTAGTGTACAGTCGTAAAGACAGCTTGTTATCCCTTCATCGCTGTGAGTGTGTTGGGGACAGGTGCGTATTTAGGGGCTAAATAATCAACCCCCTGCAGTGTCACTCTTTTTTTTGTCGAAGGACCTTCTACAAGAGCAGGTGATGGAAGAACTGAAATAATAAGCGGGTATATATAATATTTTGAAGAAAGTTAAATAATACTTGTGAAGAAAAATTACATAGCAAATAATTAAAGGAATAAAGTACGAATAACTGTGTCGATTAAATAAATAAAATAAAGCCTCAAAGACTTTCCTTAACAGCACTCTAGACTTAATTCCAACAACTACATTAATTAAATGGGCTGTTGATGACTATCAAACGTATTTGCAGCCTGAACTGAAATGAATTGTATTCAACACCAACAGATCCAATTACTCTATGTTTGTATATTATTTGTGGTTTTATTCAATGCGATTATCAACTTACATTCAATTTATTATTCGAGAATCTGTAAAATATCAGCGATCCAATTCCTAGAAAAGCAAAAAAAAAACACTTCTTAACAAAATATTATATTATACTCGTACCACACTTATATAGTAGTTGGGTGGCTCCAACTTTGATTCTTTGTAGTCATACAAGTACACTAACATGAATTACACCTAGATTCGAGAAAAGTGTTTATACTAAGTGTTACGGCCTCCATGGCCGATCCATAGATACCGTGTGTCAAGTACTTTTAGCTGTCAGCCCTTCTTATTAGTTGTCATAAAACCGCTTTGGAAAAGAAAAGTATTTTTATTTAATTGAGGCTGCACCATCAACACTAAGAGTATCCCTACCTTTACAACTAGATTATCTTGACACTTAACTTGACAGAGCTATGATACAAGAAGTTTCAAGGAAATAGTGAAATGAGCTCTTCAAGAACGGCAGGGAACCAGCAATGCCTCGACTGTTACAGTCATTTATAGGCAACGATGACCGCTTACCATCATGACGCTATTCTGTTTGCCTGCCGCAAAGGCTTGACAATGGACGGACGGACGACCGGACAGACAGAGAGACGGACAACAATGTGATCCTATAAGGGTTCCTTTATTCCTTTTGAACCCTAAAAAACTACCGATTATAGGCGGACGTCATAAGACCCCCCCAAATCAAAACTAGATCCGTACCTGTCTTGTGAGCAGGTGCGGAACTCATCGAGATTTACTCACGACTCGACGAGAACCATTTTTATAATGAACCCGCACTTTTACGAGGGCACCGCCAATTTGCTTGATCAAAAACTGATAGCGTGCATGTAAGGTAGTCGTAGTAGGGCCCCTAGCCTATTAGGAGTTAGGGGAGTGAACGGGAGCGATCACCTTAAAGAGCTTTCGGTATTGAGGACGGCATTACCTATTACTACCTAAGGAGTTCGGGCATTACCAAGCCATTCTGTTACATGTTAAAAGAGACAGATTTTCGAGAAATTTGTTTGATCTGAATAAATAAATGGACATTAAGCCTAGCCATCCAGCGCGGGAATTCCGCCAGTGTCATGGGCACCCTTTCAAGAGGGCCGAATTTTTTTTAGGTAGTTTTTTGTACTTTTAAGTAGTTTTTTAGTATTTATTTAAGTAGTTTTAATTTATTTCGTAAGTTAATTTTAGTTTTTTATTGAATAAATCTAAAACACTGTAAAAAAAGAGACATTTATTCATAAGAAATATTGTTTTTTTTTTAAATCTATCAGGTATCTAATTTAAAACTGATAGCATACAATTGTAAGGTTCTATTAGGAATTAGAGGAAAGAAGGGGAATCACCTTAAAAAGTTTCGGGATTTATTGTACAGACATACTTATTGCTCATATGATTAGCAGGTGATTTATTTAGCAGATGATGACAACATCTGTCGTAGAACCGATAACTGATGGGGTAGACGAGTTCGCCAATGGAGGCCATGAATGAGAAACGTAGCGTAGAAAGGTTGACCTATGTAAGGTGGATGGGCACTTGGGCTGGGCCTGGATGCTATAATGAATGGATGATGAATTGTGGGCTATTACAGCCCGCAATGGGGAATCCTCGGGGCGTTAGTCGGGTCGCGGATGTATCGCAGTTCCCGTGGCTCGGCAACAATGGCACGAGGTGGAACACCCCAGGAAGATTAGTCGGTATTCCGCCCCCTCAGGGCGGCGAGCCCGACATAATCAACACGCTCCCCCGGGCGTGGTGGTACACGTAAACGTGTTTTACCTGGTACAAAAAAGGGCCTGGATGCAAAAAGCTGAATATCAAAATTTAATGACACGGCTTGGGAGAGGCCTACGTCTAGCAGTGGACTGATTCGGGCTGATAAGATAATGTTTGGACATTTTACGCGTATCAATATGAGTCCCATGTATCGGCTTGGCATCATTGCCCTTCATCTAGACACCTTAGTGTCGCCGCACACGGGCCACACGCGACAGCCACAAACGCCGCCACGAGAAGCTAGAAGCTTGTAGCGTGTGGCCGCCACCGGCGCCAACCGTGTGCGGCGAGTCCATATAAAATGTATGAAAATTACAGGAAATATGCCAGTGGCAGCGTTTTGTGGTTGTGGCCGGTGGCCCGTGTGCGGGAGCCCTAAGTGTCTTGTAAGTATGTTTAAGCCGTCTGAGTAATATGACATTACCAGGTCGTCAGTAGCGTCGTTTGAAAAACATGACCTCACTTATCACAAGCACTTCACATTTGTCAATGTAATTATTCGGTGGCCACAGAGTAACAATAAAATCAGTGCTACAAGTCAGAACAATAAATTAATTGTTCGAATTGTGAAATCGATAGTAATTAAATTAGAAAATTGTAGTGACTTTGATTTCAATACTATTAAACTTACCATACATTTTTTTTAAATGATGATTATATAATGGTTTATTCAGAAAACAAACAATCTGGGGCTCGACAATCCGTAAATCAAATTGTATCTATTCAAACTAATATTAGGTAGAAAGAGCATTACTTTATTTTTGTAAACTTGATTCTTTTCTTTTTAGTTACTACTACTACTATAATACTATTGGCAGTGGTGTGTTGACCTTCCTCTCTTACAAATTATGTAAATATGTTGGATTAAATTAGTACCTTTATACAATCTAATTAACAATAATACTGTTACTAAAATAAATTATATTATTTTTTAGATGCAGATACTCATTTGTTTTTGGAATTCTGGAGTTTCAAGTCACTTGTCATTTCTACACTGTTATTCCTACACTGTGGTATCTGTTACTAAAACCTAAGTGTCTGCGGGCTCGTGCCTCTGTATACGTAAATACGTTCTCATTTGTAACGGGAAATTGACTTTATAATGATGTGACCCGAAAAAATAAACGGTTGGATGCTACTTCACGCCGAGCCGGCTGCTTCGCTTCCGGTATCCCTGCATGAATCATGAATACTCTTTGAACTGCAATAGAAAATCTGAAATTTGACTAGTTATATTCATTGCATCAATCAAACAAAACAATGCACAACAGGAGGGCAATGTTTTTCAAGTCAGTGTATGTATGTCGGTTCATTTGGTCGGTTAGCTTGTTGGCTCTTGATTAGTTAGATTCGTCTTGAACAAAAAACAGTCAAACAGTTTTTTCGGGTACGTACTTATCTACCTAGAGGCGCTATGTTATTGAAAACATAATACATAGGTAGGTACCTACTTAACTTTCGAGGAAATACCTCACAAAGGTTTATTAGTTTTGTAGTTACAGCTTGACTGCACAAAACGAATGGAAATCTATAATAATAAGCAAAGGTCGAAGTCGAAATTGCTTGAATATATCCCTATATTGGCCTGGCTTTATTTAAATGTTAATTTCTTAATTGGATATTCTGAATAATTGCATTCATCAACAGTCGATCATATTCAATTGCAAGACTTGGCACCAATGTATTTAAATTGTATAACATTTTACCTGCAGACCTCTATTCGATTTGTCTGTCATCCTTCGCAACCAGTGTAGATCTTTCCTTGAATAGATTCGTTAGTCACATTGTGCGAGTTTCTATTGGCGATTTTCTATGAAAGCTAAGTTTGTATCACACAGGTTTTTACGATAAAAAATGATTTGATATTTAAATCTTTGCCTGATATCCATAAGTTTTAATATGAATTTCTACCAGCGAATGAAACCGGTTTGGATAGAGGTTATAAGAAAGAAAAATGCAGCAAAATTCTTGATTGTAATAAGTAAGCAGTACCTAATAATTATTACTTTGATATTGGTAAATAAATCAATTATTTGTAACTCTAGGTTTGTTAATAATACTCCATAATGCTAATTGAATTAAAGAATTCAATTTATAGACACTATTAGACCGCAATCAGCAGCAAATTGGCATGAATAAAGGCTGTAAGTATACAGGGTGATTGGAAATTCGATACATCCCTTGAAAGGGGTGATACTAGAGGTGGTTTGCAACAAACACAGAGCACCCCACAAATTAGGCCCTATTAACGAGGGGTTCAAAATGAGTGGTTTCTGAGTTACGGTAGTTTCAATTTTATTTACTTGTTCACAAAAAAAATGATGTTAAAAAACTGCTCCACTCTGACCATTGAAATAATACTTTTCTGAAAGCTGATAAAGTAGAGATTACCTTAAAAAATGCATGCCTAAAATTCCCCTTAACTCAAAGATCTCCTTAGGTCTTAAATTTTTTCCCCCATTTTCGACCCCTCGTTAATAGGGCCTAATTTGTTGCAAATCACCTCTTTCAAGGAATGTATCGAATTTCCAATCACACTGTATATTAAAAAAATCTAATTGATTACACATGTAATGTAATCAATGGGCCCGCGTGGTGGATCATGGCCCGAGCTCCCTCTATGTAAAGGAAGGACTGTGTCCAAGCAGTGAAGACATATAAATAGACTGATGATTTTTAATTTTATATTTCAAGTTTTAAAATACAAATTCCTATATAAGTACACTTTTAGTTTCTACATAGATTAGATCGATGACATACGGCAGTTTCGAGAGAACGCTGAAAGTCTCAGAGCGTTAACTTTTTAACTAAAAGACGAAAAGTAGTGCACTCGTAAGTTTGGAGCTTTAGTGGCTCTAACTTTGTTCGGAGCTCGTGAGATGCACTCTGATGGCGTTGCGTCACAGTACACCTTTACAACATCCGTGCCTATCTACAGGGTGACCTTGAATTCATTCGACATAATTAAATGGATGGTTAGGCCTTTTTTTTTTTAACCCATGTAAAACATGCATGCAAATCATGTGTCACCACGCTCGGGGGAGCGTGTTGGTTATGTCGGGCTCACCGCCCTGAAGGGGCAGCATACCGACTAAACGTCCTGGGGTGTTCCACCTCGTGCCATTCTCGCCGAGCCACGGGAAACTGTAATACAACCGCGACCCGACTGGCGCCCGAGCACTCCTCATTGTGGGCTGTACTAGCCCACAATATATAATCCATTCATCCCTCACCTTCCTCCTCCCCATCTGAGCCTCGAGCCGCTCGGGCGCCGTGCGGTTCGCGCACTGCGTCCGTGGGCCCGGGCCCTTACTTAGGCGGCGGCACCTCGTACACTCCGGTACGCTTGGCACCGCCTCATACCACCCCATGGCGCGGATTTCTTTCTTGCCAACCTTTCTCTCAGCCATTCATACATGGATGGTTAGGCCTGTGACATACATTAATTCTGCACAGCGTTTAAGTAAATTAATTAATTATATTCTTGATGCAAAGGCTGTCCATACAGCGCGGTAACGCCGCTGGTATTATGGGCACCTTTGCACCGGGAACGATCAGAGGAGGCTTATTTGATTAAGTTTATTTTTATATTTAATTATTATTCAAAATAAATAAAGTGAGTAAATTAAACTATTTGGGGACAAGTAAAAAAATTATTTACAATAAATTCAACTATCAACAAACTATCTATTAATTTTATATGCAACGTTACTGTGCTTGGGAGTGTTTTACATTTTGAGATGTTTTTTAATTTTATGCAACGATTTCTTTCACTTTAATTTGACCTAATGGTTTTTTCTAAGGTCGTTGTATGACGTACTTATTTCAATTTTTATATAAGCCACATCTGACCGGTCCCATACAAATCTATCATCTGATCCGTACGCAATGTTTGGAGAGCTATAAATATTTTATTTCCGAAAAATCGCCTCACATAACTAATCAACGCAATTAGTCTAACCTAATTCTGGTTCGTCTAACTAATGAAAACAAAACATACGACTAACATTTACCTACGAGTAGCAATTACATTCTACACAGTCTTATTTCAATGCAGTACAGGTAAAACGGGTAGCAATCTAGAATGTATCTTGTATCAAACCGCTAAAAGAGAATTGGCAACGGTTCCCAAACAGTTTTCGAGGCCGGCTGGCTTCGCTTCGCGAAAACTCCCAGCAGAGCAAATACGGAGTCAAGAGTCGTTGCGTAATGAGATTCTACGATTCAATTGTTGCACAAACAGAGCACGGCCTTGCGCTATTGTGTCTGAGTGCCACTGCCGGCATACGGGTGTATTGACGTTTTAAAAAGAACTTTGATGTTTTGGACCTAAGTATAGTCGAAACAGAGAAAAGTATATACTTACTTAGAGGCTTATTAATGATGATATTTTTTTAAAAAGTAGGCCAGTGCTCATCGATAGAATGAATTTCGGTCACATGGGGTAGGTACACTCGACAATAAGAGAAATGCAAAATTCAAATACTCTACCTTGATTAACCTAATTTCCGTTCTACAGTGTTTTTGTCACTTTCAAACTTATCCAAAAACTTTAAGTTAGAAAGGGACCGTTTGTGTTTATGTACCTACCATAGATTGAGTACAGTCAAAGACAGAGATAAGTATACAGGGGACTTTAATAAGGTTGAGATTTTCTCAAGAACCACTGGACTGATTTTAACTTTTATCTATCTAGCAGTGTAAGAATTATTGCAATAGGTCAAATAGTTTTTGAGAAAATCTCATCCCTAAAAACTCTACTGTACACCTTTCTCTGTCTTCGACCGTACTTGACTATTTGTAAAAAATATTTCACTGATAGCATAAAAGCAATGTCGTCCGGCCCTGGCCGCGCCGCCCCGCATCTAGGGCAGGACCTTCAGAGCTTCATTTTGACCGATAGACACTCGTAGTTCAATGTGTACCAGAAATATTTTAAAAAATCGGTCATTTATGTTTTCAAAGATGTCAACATCAATTAGGCCGCCTTTATAATTGTCTCGTTCCAGTCTCTGAGTGAATGTTCCAGCGACGGCGACTGTGGTCGCGCGACCCACTATTTAGTATGAATTATTGTTAAATTAATTCATTTCGTATTTCTATAACAAGGTGTAAATGGAACGTTGACCAACGCAAGCGACCGCAAGTCGCGCTGCAAGTACAAACACGTAGCTTGTAACAAAATATGTCATAAAGCGGAAACCAATTAACACCAGCCAATTTTGTTTCCAAACTATCAGCAGAACAATGCTTCAGGTAATAAAACGCGACTCGCGCAACTACAATGAAACGGGAACTTTAAAAAGTAGCCAACTTTGAACGTACCTGACGACACCGCGAGGACTGCTACGTGCCGAGAGCATTAAGGCGCATATCATTGTCATAAATCTTTAAAAAAATATTCTAAAAGACTTAATTTCCACTTTTAAATAATCTATTTACCTACACAGGCGATTGACAGAGGTTAGGAAGGTACGGTGAAACACAGAGAAAGGTGTACAGGAGAGTTTATAAGGTTGAGATGTTCTCAAAAACTACTTGACCTATTGCAAAAATTCTTTCACTGTTTGATAGATAAAAGTTAAAACTATGTACTGTAAAAGAATTATTAAATTCGGTGCAGTAGTTTTAGAGAAGATCTCAACCTTATTGAGGCCCCCTGTATACTTATCTCTGTCTTCGACTGTACTCAATCTATGGTAGGTACTCATAAAGACAAACGGTCCCGGTCTAACTTAAAGATTTTTGGATAAGTTTGAAAGTGACAAAAACACTGTAGAACGGAAATTAGGTTAATCTAGGTAGAGTATTTGAATTTTACATTTCTCTTATTGTCGAGTGTACACCATGTGACCGAAATTCATTATATCGATGAGCGCTGGCTCGAATATTTGTGGGGTCGAATGCCATAGGCTCGAATTTCGAGATTTGACAAGTGACAATACAATCAACATGAAAATGTTGATTGTATTGTCACTTGTCAAATCTCGCGTCGCCAAATTCTTACATCTTCGTCTATACAGGATGCAACGGAAATGGTTTAGTAAATCGCAATGAACTGAACCACTTTTGTTCTACGATTTATCGATTTACACGAAAAATAAATTAGACTTTTCATACATACCGATAATCTGATCGAATTCTATGAGAACAAAATGTTGTTTAGTTATCTCCGCTGGACAGTTTTCGGCTTACTATACCCATTCCGTTAGGCCTGCCATACAGTCGACAGCAGATCAATGGTAACACTTGCAGTACAATTTCAAATCCTATGACGCAGATAACAAGAACGATCCAAAGTCCAAAGTATTACACTTGATGTGCTGTCGACTGTACAACGTCAGGGCGCGGCGTCCGCCGGCGCACGGCCGTCCGCCGGTAACTTGCGCCGTCCTACAACGTGCACCGGTGGCCGGTGCCGCTGGACACCGTGACATGCCGCGCCATGCGACGGCACGGCGCCGCGCCGTGGTGTTGTATGTCGGCCCTAACATCTTGTACAGGCTTTGTTAGAGCGACAATACAGTCACCGAGACAAAGGTCACCTAGTGCGCGTCTAGCCTTAGCCGACAGAACATCAACTGTTTTGTTTTTAAAGTTCTTTATTTATGTAAATTATGCTAATTACAGTATATTTCAGTTTTAACTAAAATTACTTAACATCTTATAATCTATTTTATAGGCTATAAATAACAAAGCCAATTACAAATATTTGTATGTATAGTTTAGGGCAGTAAACTTAATTTATATTTTATAAAACTTGTTTATAAATAAACATATAATATAAAATGAGCGCTTCTTGAGTGAAAGACGCACTTATTGCAGGACAAGAAGGCGGGAACATGGACAGGGAGATACGACGAGGTAAGTCCCTAATGTCATCTAACTATTGCAATGTAGGTCGCACCATCGTTGCGTAGTGTTTAGTGCTAACGTCTCAATGTGCTGTCATGTGTGGTCAAATGGTCAACCACAATGGCCCGCTAGAGCAAGACGTTTGCGGTCGGTTCCAACGTCTAACTACTGAGATATATTGAATGAAATGCTTATTCAAAAGTACATTTAAGAATAGATTGATAGACGAAAATTTAAGATGGTCGACAGTTATGCGTGACTAATTTATTTAGTAATAATTGTTACAATAAAAATTATGTACAATGCTTAATTATTATTTGAAACAAAAATTATTTTGAAAAGATCATCATATCTTCACATTAATCACGGTACTGGCATCTATAGGATACATATTGTGCCAAATACCCAGCAGAGGTTTTTTGTTATTTAATAACTCATTATTCTTTAAAATATTATTCTTTAAAATATCACCTTCATCTTAATCATGGTTCTCTGGTACAGGATACATTTTTAGAATTAAAACTATAGTGAGCCATTACTACAAATTATTACACAATAAACGGATATCACTCACTTATATTGTTGAAGTCGGCAATTAGATTAATTAGGATACATTTTGTACCAAATAAAGACGAGGTTTTTGTTTTTTTAATAATTCATTAAACGAAGGTTACAAATAATAAAAAGCTCTCCCTTAACCGCGTCACGTTTTACGATGAAACTCCGAGGGCCGCTCAGATACGCTCTTTACTCTTTGAGGTTTTTGTGTCGCTATAAAATCGTGTTTCTAATCTCTCTGTGTCATGTGACAGGTTAGTGTCTACGTGCTACGAGATGCTACGGCTGCTACGACGCTACGAGCTTTTTCCGCTACGGCAACCTAGTGTACTTAGGTACTTAAGACTTTGTGGCGCTCTTATTGTATACTCTGTAAAGGTTAAAATCGCATCTTCTTACACTGTGTATGGGAACAATTTACTATATCAGCTTTTGTGTAAAAATATTATATACTACTATGAGAGACAGCCAGCAGACGTGGTGAAGTAGATGGCGAAACGTTTGGTCGTACAGAAATACCTTTTATTCGATAGTGAATTCTATTCCTTTAAGGAATTTGACTTATTAATGTTTAAATCATAATCTATGCAATGCATAATGTTGTTATACATAGTTATTATTATTTTAAATCGACGATCAAATTTCTAATGTGTATTTTAAGTATCTATAGATGCAAGGTCACTGAAAATTGCATTAAAAATAAGGCATAGAAAATAGTCAAGTAAAGAGAAGAAGTTAGATTGCACTATATTGCTCTTACAGCGCATTGCCTACGTTTAGTGTTTATGCTAAGACTGACTGACTTACAATCTAATAGAAAAACTTCTACTTACTTCTTCACATGGGTTGATGGCTATTTATCTATGGCCATTAGTTTCCGGGGAGCATTGAATAGTGACCAAGGGTCCACTATCTCAGCGCCACGGATGACTGCCTGTGGACGGGCATGCCCACGGAAATTAGAAGCCAGGGATATTAGTGGACGTATAAATTACTTCACGGGGTGTACAGAAAGGCCGGGAAAATATTGTATTATTGCAAAAAATATTAGTTACATATCGACCATAAACTTCGTTTTTTGTTTGCTTTACACTCGGTTAAAAAACTTTGAGTTATAAAGGGATCAAAGGCTTAATCTGTGGACTTACTGTAAATCACGTGTCATTAGTCATTCTTCCATATCGTCAATCTGTTAATATATTATATTGTTCGTGAATATGCCACCTAGCAATTTTGACACATCGGTAATCTACTACCTAGTCAATGCTACTTAATTATTCTAACCACGTTCTCAATATATTACCTTATCAATATGCTAGTTACTTCGCCACATCATCAATATGTCACTCATTAGTAGTGGAACGAAATGCACCTATTGGCAACTAAGTGTCCCTAGTCATTAATACTTAGTCATCTGCCACGCCGTTAATCTACTACGTAGTCAATAAGCTACCTAATCATTCTACCACATCGTCAATCTACTACGTTGTCAATAAGGTACCTAGTTATTCCGCCACATCGTCAATCTACTACGTAGTCAATAAGGTACCTAGTTATTCCGCCACATCGTCAATATACTACGTAGTCAATAAGGTACCTAGTTATTCCGCCACATCGTCAATATACTACGTAGTCAATAAGCTACCTAATCATTCTGCCACATCGTCAATCTACTATGTAGTCAATAAGCTACCTAGTCATTCTGCGACATCGTCAATCTACTACGTAGTCCATAAGCTAACGAGTCATTCTTGCCACTTCGTCATAACGATACTTCGTTCTTTTTCCATATTGGAACTATATAATTTATACCTTTATGCTAACTACTTTCGCCCTGTATAAATATTCGCGTCGGCACTGGGCAAGACTCAATGAGTTTCCATGGAAATTATTCAATGGAATAATTCTGAACTTACTCGTAATATTATGAAAATGGAAGCTAATACCGCCATTGTTTGCAACACTTGCCTCGTGACTGACTATCTTCGACGTTTCAAGTCCACTGGCTTTCAGAAGTTTACGTTCAAAGCACAAGCTTCGACACAAGTCGAACTGTGAATCCACTGCAACACGAGAACAGATTATAGAAACGGGGAGTTGTGCTTAAAAATCATCATTACTTTGATTTATAGCCTATGTCACTCCTACAATCAAGACGAGTCTAACGACACCTCACATGTTAAAAATCCATCAAGCCGTTCCACACAGGTGCGATCTGCACGCGGCTTGCGGCCAGTTGAAACGCATGCCACTCCTCATTTTCTCCCATCGTTAACGTCCAGTAGGTAGCGTATTGCGGCCTAGGAGGGGAGGACTTAAACGGTTTGATGAATTTTTAACATGTGAGGTGTCGTTAGACCTGTCTTGATCATGTGTATGTCAGGCTTTAGGTTGTAGTTCGTGCCTGATTTCTGTTGGCCTATTTTTATTTAGCCAACATCCATCCAAAAACTAATAAAAATAAAAATATAGAGTCACTGTGCCGTCCTCTTCACTCCGCCGCTGCGGAACATCTTCTGTCTCGCGCTTGAGTTTTACAGCTGGCAGCTCCTTAATAACTGATTGCACATTGGTCCATCTCTATCGCTTGGCACTGGACCAATTGATGTGGAAAGCGTTCAGTTGGTTGGTTACGCGGAGACTTTGGTTGTTGACACGGCAACTTGCAAACACTGAACTTGAGCGAACTATCTCCATTGTCCTATCCTGTCGTATCGATTGAAGAGAGACTCAAGCTGCGGGACTGAGGCCAAGATTAGACTATTTTGAGCATGAGCTAAGGGTGAGCTGACTCTTTTTATCTTATCCTGATTGGGTGCCAATGTAGCGGCACTTCGACCCAATGGGATCTTTTGTGCTCTCCCCTTTCCTTTATGCTCCTTCCTCCTCCCTAAAGATATAACTCAGTAGGTCCGCTATGCAGCTCATGGGAAGGAGCCTGTAGTCTTCTGGTTCCGGATAGGCCAACCCCAGAAGACTCATTCGCTTTCTAGCCAGTGAGTCACATTCACACAGTAGGTGTTTCATGGACTCCGTTTTGTCACCACAGGCTGACTCTTACATGTTGTGTAAGTTTTTGTCTGTGTGGGAATGATTTTCACGTTTCGTCAGTGTCACTTAGCTGGATGGGACCAATAAACCTCTTGAAAATTTCACTGGTGCGAAACAATCAATCAATATATAATTTATTTTATCACCACAATCATAAACATCAGGTAACAATTTCAATAGTTGTACAGTCGAAGACAGAGATAAGTATACACCCCTGTATACTTCAGGGGGCCTCAATAAGGTTGAGATTTTCTCAAAACCACTGGACCGAATTTAATAATTATTTTACAATACATAGTTTTAACTTTTATCTATCAAACAGTGAAATAATTTTTGAAATAGGTCAAGTAGTTTTTGAGAAAATATCCACCTTAAAAACTCTACTGTACACCTTTCTTTGTCTTCAACCGTACATTTACATTTTTGGGAGACTGGCGCCTGTACTAAGTTAATAACTTAAATCGTCTCAGTACGTACCTAAAGTTTTTCTACAAAATACCTAGTATATAGAGGGCCTTCATAGAGCCAACTAGCGCCGCCAATCTTGAAAAAATAATATCTTCCAATATAATCAAATTTTTTTTTAAGTTATTTATGAAATGTTTATTACGATAAATACTATTTTTAAATGCTTATTTATAACGTGATTCAATGTCGGTAAGTTGTAGTTCACATAATTGCGAAAAACGGCCGTTTTTGGCAGATTTGTGAACTACAACTTAGCTTGTCGCAATTATGCCATGTATTGTATATTGAAAAATAGTATTTATCGTAATAAATATTTTGTAAATAGCTTTTTTAATTGATTATATTGGAAGATATTATTTTTTTTAAATTGGCGTCGCTAGTTGGCTCTATGAAGGCTTACCTTATAGAATGCAATTAATATATTGAGTATTACTGCTAAATAATTAAGATCACGTTTGATTTACCATACAAAAGATACTTTTCATGAACAATATCGATGAAATTTTCCTACGGATAAATATCTGGTTCCCAGGGGAAAAGTTCGCTGGAATGTAAGCTATACTTATAAAAGCGCCAACAAACGCAGCGCTAAAACCTTTGGTTATTATTTATCACGTTGTAAATAAATCAGTAGCCTTGCTTTGTGCTGCTAAAACGGATCAGTCGGAGGGTTTAAAATGGATCCAAAGCCACTGGCATAAAGTCGCAGTCACGTTTTATTTGTCTTTATTTCAGCGCCGAGCACTTCATTAGTTCAAATCTCTTTCAATCGGATTAATTTCTGCTGAGTTTGCTTTAGGTTTTCTTATAAGTTTACAAAATGTAGGTATTCTTTGTGTTATATATAGATTCAAACTACACGAAACTATTAATTACCAGTTAACGTCGCGTATCTATCAAATGTCATATTAATATAGTTTGGTACAGTCGACAGCAGATCAATGGTAACACTTTGGACCGTTCTTATTATTTGCGTCGTAAGACTTGAAATCGTACTGCTAGTGTATGTTTATACACTAGCAGTACGATTTCAAGCAGAAATTATTTCAAAAAACAAAACAAAAAACGGCTGCAGAAAACTATATATCCCCTTTGATTAATTTTTTTACCCTATGACACTCCCGTAATCAAGACGAATCTAACGATACCTCATACACCAAAATCCATCAAGCCGTTTAGGCTACAGGAAGGAATGGACATATGTACCCTCCTTCTGGGGCAGTCGGGTAAATATAAGTATCATTTCCTATAAGTCTTAATAATAAATAATCTTAAGGGAAGAAAATATCATGCATGTTTTAATATACCTATACAAAAATTGAATATTATTTTAATTAAAACTATATTTATCTATAAATAACAAAAACAATATTCAAAATATCTTATATTTTTTTTGTACAATAATTTAAATAAAAGACCACTCTTTTGTTCGAGGTAAATAAAAAAATAATTACTTTATAGCTTAATATTAAACGTTTTTAATAAGTTTGAAATGAATTTATATGTAAGTACACAACTATCACATATCTATTTATACTTGCCTACTCATATTATACAAGAGGAACCACGGGCAAAGGAAGGTTTCGTAGTAAACATAAAGCCTTACCACACTTACAAGGGTTTCACCACAAGAGTTTTTATTACTCTAAGTAATCTGCTAACGCATCTTTCAGCTCGTTAGAATTTAAGAACAGAAAATAGAAGAGATTTTCTTTTCAGTTTCTAGTAAATAAAGTAAGAGTCTGTGCTCGAAAATTCAGAATCCCCTAATTTGAATATTCTAGAGCTTATTTGAACCTTTTTCCTTGTGAATTATTTACTTTGGCTTTTTTCTTACCTTTTTATTCAGCTTTTAACTAGCTTCCATCCCCGATTTCAGCATTGGATTTTAAACTATATCCCGCATACATTTTTAAAAATTTCGCCCTTCGCAAAATCCTCTACTTTCACAGTCAGTTCAGTTTCAAAGGTCTTTATTAAACATAAGCTTATAAAACAATATTACTTTCACAGTAGTCGTTATCTGTATTTGTAACGTCCAAGAATCATGCCATGAAGGACAAAATCGCCGCGCTCTCTGGAGAGAGCCTAAAATATATTTTGTATAACAGGTCTCCCTCCACCCTTGTTGTCACTGTCACTCTCATGCCTACGGTAGAAATAGACATCTATTTTTATGACTTATTCCCGTAGCAGTGATCTCTCTTTCCGATGAATTCCCGTAGCAGTGACTCCCGATGCAGTGAGTATCATTGCGATGATTCCTATTGCGGTTACCACCGCCTTATTATCAAAAATTCTCTTTACGTCGATATGTGTTTGACTTCTTTTGAATATTCAAACTAGCAAAAAAAGCAAATATGCTCAAATTTGTCATGTAAGATGCGATGTATATATGGCTTACTCCACAGGCCGTTCCTTACTTCATGGTAATAGTAGTCATCAGCTCTTAAGCTCATTTAAGAAATAATATATTTCTTTGTCTCATTACCTAGTATTTCGCTTCCAATGACACAGAAGCAGATATTCCTCGCCCGTAAATATTAGAATGATTGTGCGGTAGAATCATTCTTACTTCTAATGTATTTCGATCCCATGGGATACAAATTGTATACGTACACACGCCGAAAATAGTAATTTTAACGAGTATCATTAGGTCGAAAGTTAATTCTAATGTATTAAAATTTTGTATAGTTGATAGTTTCAAGATGTACCTACCTGCATACGAGTAGATCTATGATTTTATTGGTTCCCTATTTTTGTGCATAAATTGTTATGTCATAATATAACATGGCATACTTTAAATTGTCCTAGTTATAACTACGCATAATAGTCATTAGGCATAACTTTATAGGCATAATATTATTAAGCATAACTACAAACAGCATAAAGATGGTTAAGAATAATATTATAAAGCCTAAATAAACTTTGTCATAATGATATTGAGACATAATTGTAATAATCATATTAATTACTCGCCGAAAAATATACTCCTGAAGTTTTAAAAACAAAAATTAAACCAAGGGCCACCCCCGCCGCACCGTAACCAACTATTACACTATGGTACCTAAGTTATATCTGATATACCTACCTAATACCTACTTTTTGATTGTATATAAAATAAACATGTTGGCGGCTTACGGGTGGCCCAAGGGCCACCCCCGCCGCACCGTAACCTACTATTACACTATGGTACCTAAGTTATATCTGATATACCTAATACCTACTTTTTGTTTGTATATAAAATAATCATGTTGGCGGCTTACGGGTGGCCCAAGGGCCACCCCCGCCGCACCGTAACCTACTATTACACTATGGTACCTAAGTTATATCTGATATACCTAATACCTACTTTTTGTTTCTATATAAAATAAACATGTTGGCGGCTTACGGGTGGCCCAAGGGCCACCCCCGCCGCACCGTAACCTACTATTACCTAATACACCATACATACAACACCAATACCAACAAAAAAGAAGAAATACACAGACCAACATAACCGCCTTGACAAAATTATCAACAATAAAAATGAATACACTTCAAAACTTGCCTATTTACAAGCTATTGCTAAAAAATTACATTTAAAATGAAAGGAATTATATTGCATGAAAATTATAGTAAAAAAAAAAACATTACATTCATTTCAAACAAACATTATGAATAAATACATTTAAATTATTAAAGTGTGTTTCAATTATGCCTTTTGTTATTTATGTATAATATCTATTAGACGAATAAACAATATGCCATAAACCAATATGGAAATCAAAATTAGGGCAAAAACGATTAGCCCAAACTAGAATTATGCTTAGTTAGATTGTATGCCCAAAAACAATTATGACAAAATATGATTATGCCAAAAAACATTATGCCTAACTCATTATGCTAAATTAAAATAGGACAAAAAAATTATGCGAAAAAAAGGGATCCCGATTTTATTACCTCTTTTGTAGTCTGTAGGTATGGACAACAGTAGATCAATGGTAACACTTGCAGTGCGAATTCAACTCTTAAGACGCAGATAATAAGAACGGTCCAAAGTCCAAAGTATTACACTTGATCTGCTGTTAGCTGTACTATACATTTTTATTCCTACCGGATCTCGTTGCAGTTGCACCAACATTTACTATTTAGATACAAAGTAGATGGACTGCAGGTATCATCTATTCACGAAAATCTCTAGAGATACCGTGAGCGATTGTCTGATGAGGCAAACAGTAAAATATCTACGTTCCATTTTACCTGACTTTGTTGTTTATTTCCGAATCGTATTTATTATTTTTCCGATTTTAAGACTGGAATGAAATTGGAGATGGCGAACCAATGTCACAATATCGGCAAATCGGAGACTTCGAAATAAACAAAGTATGTTTGATGATATAGGTTTGTTTTATGAATTACGAGCATAAAACATTATTGGTCGGAGATAGCTCATCAGTATTTGCTAGATACTGGCCAAAAAGGAAGAAAAAAGACCCACAGAAAAACAAAATGGCGTACATTATTTTACTGTCCGGACATTAATAAATACTTAGTCTCACCGTTTCCCCACGTGTTGCGATACGTACGAGTCGTATGACTAATTTCTCTTAACTAAAGGGGGAAAGTAATTTATTTATATAACAATAATAAAAATTAGAAATAACTATTATAATATTAACCTAAAAAATATATATAAAAACTAAACTAAAAACTATGTACAATAGGTCGGTTGAACTATCTGAATGGCTTAGCATTACAGATAGTTCAACCGATCCCCGTTGTCCGGAAGCGTGCCCAAAATGCTTAACTAAAACATTTTGTCGCTGAGATACTTACGGGTAACAAAAGACTAAATGAGTCGTAAGCATTTTGTAGTTACGACTGCGACGATCTTTACGATAGTTACTTTAACTTTAAACGCTTATAACGTCACAGCAAGTGACAGTGCCAGGTAAACAGATAATACAATGTTACAGAAAAGCGTGAAAGCTGTGTGAGCTAAGCTGTTGAAGTCCCCGTTTTCTCTCGTATATCAGTCAGGTATATAGCGGGCGGTATCGAGATACCACTACTACGGATTTCAAGAAGTCATTCCATATTACGGAAATCATTTCCATTATTACATACACTTGATGTACAAGATAACGAATAAGTGTAAAAAAATCTCCGTTTTTTGTTAAAATTATTGGTTTAAAATAAAGTTTTGTACATCAAGCGATTCGAAAAAAACAGCAATTCAGAAAATAGTAAGAAATCGAAGCGAATTATTCATTTTGTTATTCTTCTATAGGAGTTGCGAGGGGCAGACCTCGGCGTAGGTGGAGAGACGATATCGTTAGATACAGGGATGGGTGGCTGGAAGAGGCTCAGGACAGGGATGGATGGAAGAGGAGGGGGGAGACCTTTGCCCAGCAGTGGGACAATATATAGGTTAACAAAAAAAAAAGGAGTTGCGAGAGTATTAGAAAATGATACTGATTATGATTATGCAATATGAAACCTGTAATAAGTCCCCAACAAAATGATAGGTACAGCTTAAATGGTCACGTAGTTTTGTAGGTGGGGCAATACTACAGACAACCCTATATTCCTCGCAGAAAAAAAACAGGGGAAACTGTTTTTTTTTCTGCGAGGAATACGTATTTTCGTCTACAATTGAATAAGCTTAGTAAGTATGTCAAGAAAATCTGTTTTACTCTGACTCGACCATGGAACAGCGACACATGCTAAACTGCGACGACACGGAACTCGATCACGTCTCTTCACGGCTTTGTGTCGAGTTCCATGAGTAGTGGTAATTCCCTTTGTCGTGGCCAACACATTTTGTCGTCTCGTACGAGCGCTTGGTGATGCATGCAGTTTGCCCGCGGACGGATTTCCTTGCAAATACGAATACGTCGCCGCCAACCGTATCTCGTAACGTATTCACGGGCGAGCTCACTGAATTCACGTAATATGGTGCTTCTGTGTCATATTGTGAAGCGAAATAATAAATAATGAGGCAAAGAATAATACAGATAACGTTTTTTTAACACACAAAGACGAGATAAGTACCTATACAGCGCTAATAAGGTTGAGATTTTCTCAAGAACTACTTGTTATCTTAACCTTTTAAAACGATGTGTGAAAGGGATAGCAACACGATTTAAGGGAAGTGAGGTTTAACTAGATTTATGAATAACAGCACCAATGCATTTACAAATTATTTACGCAAAACCCATTGTTGAACATTATTCTTTTATAAGAATATGCGTCAAAATATCATGATATTCACCGTTTAAACGTCTCGTATTCTGCCAAAAATTCCTCATACAATCGTCATAAAATGCTAATATCGTCCTGGTTTTACCTTCACTTGACATGGACTCGCGTTTATTAAGGATTTTCCTAAACCATGGTATAAACTTCCACATAACTTTTAAATCATTTTTATTTATAAGAGCCATAAGAGTAGGTAGAAATGTAGGTCGACCTACATATAGGATGTGTAAGCCCGGCGCAATCGGAAGCAAACCGCCATCGACTTATCACACGGACGCTCATAAATTGAAGCGAAGTAAAATATCGCCGATAAATGTAAATTGTCATGAGTAGGTTTATTTATTTTATTAATGGACTCGACTGCTCGTCATTTGCCAATGTCATGTTACAGAAAATTCAATATATTCAATAGTCTTCTATCCTCCTCCAGGGGAGCCGCAGCAGCGTCTTCACCCTGGGCAGTCGCGTCTCCATGTCTTCATCCAGAGGAGACGCCGTAGCGCCATCACTCTGGACGAAGCAGCTCGACAGTCACGTTCACTCCCGAGCTTGTAGCGGGAACTCTTGATAAAAGCTTGAAACCCCAGATCTTGCTCAAATTATCCAACAAATTCACCATACTGTCACTCGCGAACATTTTCTGATTAATTTAACGTGATATTAATCTCAAAATAACCACTGTAGACAATAAAACAAAAATTATCAAATAAATTTTCATCCGTCGTTTCCCGCCATTTTCAAGAGAACCTCTCATGAGTAGGTATACTATATCTAAAAAAAATTTCAGATAACTATACATGGTGGCCTTGAATTCATTCACCACAATTAAATGGATGGTTAGGCTTGTAATCTGCACAGCGTTTAAGTAAATTAAACAATTTGTGGAAAAATAAAAAAATATTAATTTGATGTGCATCGTTATTGTGCTTTAGAGTTTTATTTTACATTTTAAGGTATTTTTAAGTTTTTGCAACCATTTCTTTCACTGGAATGTGACCTAATTGTCATTTCTAAGGTCATTGTATGACTTGTGACGTAGTTATTTTTTTTTGTAGAAAACCTTGCCAATTTAATATTTATACAACCCCCAGTTTCAATTTGTCGAATCAATTCAAGGACAGTCTGTAGTTATTAATATCGCGAATATTTTTGATCGCCAAGTACCTAAATTACAAAGTCCCTACAAATTGATTCCGGGTGCTGAAATGAAGTATTCATTCTGTAAACTTGTAGTAGGGTTGGTAATAGAATTATGAATATTTGAGTCTAGATCCTGTTTGAAGACTTAATTAGTTGTCTGATGATCTATATCCATTTGAAGTTTTATGAACTTGACGACTTGTTAATATGTGCTCTTATTTATCTGTCGTCAAGTTCATCAGTCAAGGAATGCTAGTGAGAGAGATAACATAACATTAGAGAGATACTCACACACGTTGACACATCAAAGAGCCCAACTGTTCATCGTCTTGATCCTAGAGCTATTAAATTATTATGTTTTATAAAATGACTTTTGATTCTTGATTAATATAAGATGTAAACCTTGCCATAGATATGGCATAGTGGACCAGAAAACATAGTTACGAGTTCGTAGAATATACTCCTAGTAATCTGTAAGTTAAAGCATCATTAACATCTCTCTAATCTATGCAAAAACAATGATCTACAATATGTGTAAGTGATAAATGGAGAAAAAATTTCATCACGACCGGGATTCGAACCCGGGACCTCGCCATTCCGTGGCACGCTCTATTCCAACAGAGTCATCGTGATTCGTATCCAGATCGTGAATTTTGTCTCCATATTCTCGTCTGAAGGACGGTAGCGACATCTATCCAGTAATTGTGCAATTACTCAAATTCACGTCTAACATTGCAGTTAGAAATCATGTTTTTAATTGAGGTCCCGGGTTCGAATCCCGGTCGTGATGAAAACTTTTCTCCATTTATCATTTAGATTTTCGTTTCGCATAGCGCATATGCAAGAAAATATAAAAAAATATGTGTAAGTGTGAGAAACAGAGGATGCAACGTATTCCGTGCCTCTACTATTATCTATTGGCTTCATGCTCTATGCCTTAAATAGCAGTTTGTTTCTCTGCCACGCTAACTTTACCGATTTAGCGACTGCTTCCTAAAGATTCAAAGTATTTAAAGTGCTGACTGCGTTATTGCTCTCCTAATAGGCAAATTATACGAGTCTTGCAGTGATTTCAGCGGCAGTGCGGCAGTTGTTTTGGTACACAAATAAGTGCCTTATGCATGGTGTCCTTGAATTCATTCGACAAATTGAAACTGGGAAAAAATTCTTTACTATTAAGTACAGCCAACAGCAGATAAAGTGGTTTAGGCGCATTATGGCTAATTCTCATTATGGCAACCGACTCGCTAATGGACTACTTCTCATTATGGCCACTTCTCATTTTGGCTACTTCTCATTAGGGCTATTTCTCATTAGGGCTACTTCTCATTAGGGCTACTTCTCATTAGGACTACTTCTGAAATTTCGGGAATGTTTATTGAAATAAGTACTGTCTTTATGTATATAAACATGTTTATTCATTCATAAGAGATCAATGACATTACACTTTGGACTTTGGACCATTCTTATTATATGCGTTGTAAGAGTTGAAATCGTACTTTAAGTGTTACCATTGAGTTGCTGTTACCCGTACCTACATAATGTACTTACTCGAAACTATGTTAAATTAATTAATTATATAATATAATAATTAATTATACAGGGTGTAACGTAAAGGGTATATGAAGCCGAAGGGAGGGTGTTCAGTATCGGTAACTGAACCACTTTTGTTACACGACTTTTAAATTTCGCGATTTTTTTTACTTTTCATACATTTCGTACCGGTCAGCTGATCTATTTGTATGATACGGGACCCCTTTTTTTCGCATAATGTTTTTGTCCTATTTTAATTTAGCATAATGAGTTAGGCATAATGTTTTTTGTCATAATCATATTTTGTCATAATTGTTTTTGGGCATACAATCTAACTAAGCATAATTCTTGTTTGGGCTAATCGTTTTTGCCCTAATTTTGATTTCCATATTGTTTTATGGCATATTGTTTATTCGTCTAATAGATATTATACATAAATAATGTTTGTTTGTGTATTTCTTCTTTTTTGTTGGTATTGGTGTTGTATGTATGGTGTATTAGGTAATAGTAGGTTACGGTGCGGCGGGGGTGGCCCTTGGGCCACCCGTAAGCCGCCAACATGATTATTTTATATACAATCAAAAAGTAGGTATTAGGTAGGTATATCAGATATAAGTTAGGTACCATAGTGTAATAGTAGGTTACGGTGCGGCGGGGGTGGCCCTTGGGCCACCCGTAAGCCGCCAACATGTTTATTTTATATACCTACAATCAAAAAGTAGGTATTATAGTGTAATAGTTGGTTACGGTGCGGTGGGGGTGGCCCTTGGTTTAATTTTTGTTTTTAAAACTTCAGGAGTATATTTTTCGGCGAGTAATTAATATGATTATTACAATTATGTTTCAATATCATTATGACAAAGTTTATTTAGGCTTTATAATATTATTCTTAACAATCTTTATGCTGTTTGTAGTTATGCTTAATAATATTATGCTTATAAAGTTATGCCTAATGACTATTATGCGTAGTTATTACTAGGACAATTTAAGGTATGCCATGTTATATTATGACATAAAAATTTATGCACAGAAATAGGGAACCGTATGATACATTAATTTATTTTTATTTTTTATACGAAAAGTTGTTCAGTTACCGATACTGAACACCCTCCCTTCGGCTTCATATACCCTTTACGTTACACCCTGTATAATATTTTTTTACAAAAGTAGTTCTTGATAAATCTCTACCTTAAAGAAGCCCCTGTACAAATCTCTGTTTTCGACTATTCTACTAAAATTAGAGTTTCATGGGTAGTTCAGTGCCTGTTTCGGTTCACAAAGGCACTTCGTAGAGTCGCGATTCAAATTAAAATTCGTTCACAGACAGGTTGAGTCGCAGCAAAGTGCACAATTTGAGCGTCAAAAGCTCTAAAGCCATGGCACTCCATGACTATCGCCGTCGAACAGTGGAGGCTTAACACAATTTACTGGTTTAATCCGGATCGCGGGGCGCCACTGTCGCTCGCTTTGTTTGCTGGCGAAGAATGCTTTTTTTTCATAGAAAAGAGGATTAAAAATTGATTTTTTTGGAAGGGAGCTGAAAGATGAAAGTTTGACGAAAGAGGACTGGAACTAGAAGATAAAACTCCAAAAAAAATATTTATAACTATTTGTACGCTGTTATAAATATTGGTGTATATGTCGCAGTCAACTTTTTGGAATAGAAGTGTGATTGATCAGCTAGCACGTTGATTGAACGACGGCATCCAATCAAACAGCTAGTTGGGTGGTTGGATCATTATGGCACATAAAACGTTCAACACCTCAGCTGACTGAAAAGCCGCTGGATTGTTGACTTAGTATGATTCTCCGCCAAGGCGGCGCTAGTTTCATTTTGTTTACAAGATGGCGTCGACATTATATGAACATTGCGACTTGTTTTATAGTGAAAAATAATTTCCAAGCATTAAAATTCATATATTGCAGCAACATACCAGCTGCGACATAGGTATACACCAGAAACAAATTGAAGTGCGACTTCAACTCTAGCACGGCCAATAAGAACTGTACAAATTCCAAAGTCCCAGTTATCTGCTGTCGATTGTACATGTACAGCTGACAGCAGATCAAGTGTAACACTTTGGACTTTGAACCGTTCTATTATCTGCGTCGTAAGAGTTGAAATCGTACTGCAATTGTTAGCATTGATCTGCTGTTGCCCGTACAGTCGACAGTAGATCAATGGTAACACTTTTTACTTTTGACAGTTCCTATTATTTGCGTCGTAAGACTTGAAATCGTACTTCAATTGATATGCTGTTGACTGTACCTACATTTTTCAATGGATTAAAAATACAATAAAATCTATACATATAAATTACAGTGAAATCTCTTTGGTATTGTTTGTTTATACTGGCCGAAAATATTCCCAAAATATTTGGTAACAGCTAGGGAATCGAAAAAAGAATAAATTGTTTTTACTTTTAAAGCCTTGCGTAACCAGCCAGTACATTGTAAAAGGCCCATTCACGGTGCAAAATATAAAAAGCCGGATGGGATTTTTTCGGAACGAACTTTTCACACGGAATAACTAACGGAGCGAAAAATTAGTGGCTTTGTCGCACTCCCAATCTCTTTACCGAGTTAGTTCAGTTCAGTGTAATCGCTTTAGGACCGGGATTGGGAAGTTTTGCCTCTCAGGGGCGGAGACATAATTATTATTATCGACGTCCACGAGGTACTTATATAGTACAGCATAGTAGAGTCAGAAATTTTAGTAATTCTATTAAGAGCCTTCATAGAGCCAATTAGCGCCGCCAATCTTAAAAAAATAATGTGATATTCGCTGGCGGCTGAGCCGCGTCGATTTTTACTAGCCGTCAATGTCAGATTTTTGGCGAAAATTAGTACAAAAATTTCGTTCGCGCAGGCTTTGACAAAACAAACGGCCAGCCGACTAGGGGGCTAGCCCCCTTGATATTAGTTGCGAACACAGAACAATAATGGAAGTTACAAATGTCATGTAAACGAGGCAGTGTAGCCGCTCATCCTTGAATCCCATTCAATGCAGATATCTATGACTGTTATGCCTACACATATGGTATACCTACTTCCATTCGTAATTTGAATTTTATAAATCTAAGACATGACCCAATTTACTTACCCATGGTTCCACTGCTACATAAAACCTCTCTAGCTCTAACTCAATCATCATACCATCATTTTCCTATTTGGTCCAACTCCAGATGCAGTTTCTTTAAGTAGGTGCATAACCGAATATTAGAATTCACCTCTTGCCTTACGAGAAAGTTATTTTGGACACAAGCCAAAAGTTTGGTACTATTTGTTACATGAATCCCGAATGAAACTCACTTTAAAACCACCCTGACAAAGGTGATTTTAAAGTGAGTTTTAAACTGATTATCACGAAAAGTTCAACCGTTTCTTAAGGTTGTCTATAGAAGATACGCTCTAGCCATAACTTCACAATGCCTTTCGTTCAGTAAATACTAATTAATGCGGTATCTTGTGCATATGTTCTACCTTAAGCTGCGTCCGATGCCACGTGTTACCGTGTTACGAAACATCGTAACATCCGATTTAGGGGCGGGTCGTAACAATTTTCCTTTGTTAAATCGGTTACCGAAACATGTTACGGTGTTTCGTAACACGGTAACACGTCGCAGCAGACTTGGCTTTAGGCCTTCAATTTTTATCACATTAATCATATCTATAATACTCCCTTACAGCCTTACACTAACGAATCGATTTTGTTCCTCCATCGTAAGAACGGCCAGAGTTCAGCGGGGCTAGCACGAGTCGCGTTAGCGATCGACGCAACGCCGCGGAGCTATCAAACTAATGACAAACGCCTTGTAATAATGTCACTTTGACAGCTCCGCGGTGTTGAGTCGATCGCTAACGCTGACTCGTGCTACAAGGGCAGTAATGTTTTCCAAATTTCCGAGACAACTTTGGGATCTTATAGACCACAGATAATGCGCATAGGTCCGAGCACATTATGCCCAGCCGTAGCGTGTCGGGGCGGAGCGCAAAAATCCGCTCAAATCGCTTTAATACAATTTGTATGAACTATCGCACACTGACTGTGTCGGGCCGCAGCGGGTCGCATTATTGCGAGGCGGATTTTCGTCCGTGCGAAGCGGCCCGCCCCACCCCGCTGCGTCCCGACACAGTGTGCGAATTGGAGTGCACGCGCGCCCGTGATCATTTTACGATATCTGGCAGTACACTGTACTCAAATTCGTCAATGCGATGCACTAATGTGCTAAGTAAGTATTTTACGCTGCGCTGCGGCCCGCCCCGACACGCTGCGGTCCGGCATAATGTGCGCGAAGCCTAATAGACATAAACTACGTCATCTATATTTACTTTCACTTAGATGATATCGAGAAAAACGAGAAATACTCTGATATTTTTTTTTTGCGAACAAGGTCCTAAAGGTGCTGTGACCTCCAAGTTATACTTTTGTGACCGCGCACCTTTTTTTACATCTCATTCCCAAGATTCTTCAAAACATACTTTATTTGCAATAAAAAATAATAAAACTACATAAAATATACTCGATAGACCCCTTAGTAGGGGTCAGAGATCATGAAGTCGCAGATAATTGCGGCGAGGAAGTTGCCGAGCCAACATCCCGCCGAGGCTTACCTTCGAGCACCAGCCGAGCCGGGCACTTGCCAACACCAACTTGCACAGTACCTACTGACCATAGACCACTTACCCAATAGACATGAAATCGGTACAAATTTGCAAGCGAAAAATTCTGTCAACGATGAGCGCATAGAGACGAAGCGGGGGACAGGGGTGCGTCCATGTCGATAATTTGAATTTATTTGAGCAAGATCTGAAGTTTCAAGTTTTTATCAAGAGTCCCGCTACAAGCTCGGGAGTGAACGTGACTGTCGAGCTGCTTCGTCCAGAGTGACGACGCTACGGCGACTCCTCTGGATGAAGACAAGAAGTCGGCTTCCCAGGGTGAAGACGCTGCTGCGACTCCTCTGGAGGAATAGAGAAGACATTGAATTTTCTGTATCATGACATTGGCAAATGACGACCTGTCGAGTCCATTAATCAAATAAATAAATAATAATAACTACATATCAAACCCATTCCAATCAGTACCTTAAATATGTACCTATCCGTCTATATTTGTAGATATAAAATATATATACACCAACCGATTTGTAACTAACATCGTACCAGTAACCATTTCCGAATAAATATCTCGTTAGGACTGGTACGGGCGGCCCAACATTCCTGCTAGATGTCGGCACCCGTTACGTCTTAATCACGAATAGGGTACAATGGGGCTCGTAGAAGGAATTCAATTAGGCGACACATCGGCCCCACTAGCGAGGGTCCTGCTAATGGAAACGGCCCAGTAAACATCTCACTAGCTGGAATTAATGACAACTGTTATTACCGCAGCTGTATTTTGTATAAAAAACCGGTCTAGTGCGAGTCGGACTCGCGCACAGAGGCTTCCGTGCAACGCAACTTAACCCCGTAACTTTGCTCTAACGAAAGATAAATAGATTTAGACTTAACTTTGAAATTATCCAAAAATTATGTCCATTAAGTAATAATAATAATAAAAATTGGAGGCATGCAATTTTAAAAGACATTGCCACATTTCAATGGCGCTTTGCCCCACCTACAAAACTACGTGACCATTTAAGCTGTGCCTATCATTTTGTTGGGGACTTATTACAGGTTTCATATTGCATAATGATAATAATCAGTATCATTTTCTACTACTCTCGCAACTCCTATAGAAGAATAACAAAAACAATGAATATATCGCTTCGAATTCTTACTATTTTCAGAATTTTTAATTATTTTTTTTTCGAATCGCAACTTGTACAAAACTTTATTTTAAACCAATAATTTTAATAAAAAACGGAGATATATTTACATTTATTCGTTATCTTGTACAACTTGCGGTTGATGGTGGGGCAGAATCTGGCGTTGTCATTTACAGTTTTCGAATTTTTTCCTTTACTTGCGCTGTAAGACCTAGCTTCTTGCCAAATTTTATGATTCTAGGTCAAAGGGAAGTGAGGTTTTGAGTCTTTTGCGTTTTCATACAAATATGCGTCAAAATTCTTTTTTAAGTAACAAGTTCTTGAGAAATACTATTCTCTGCATTTAACAATACTAGTAACTAAAACTCTCACATAAATATGATTTATTTAATGAATGACTCATATTTGATCACATGATCGGTAGAAAATGTCTGAAAAGTCAAAAAATATAATTGCTAAGATTCTTTGATCTCCTATAAACAACTAGATACACAGTCTGCCTTCTAAAAATGTCCGAGCGCAAAGAAGGTCCAAACGGATGAATGGGCCCTCATTTGCTTTATTGGACATTATTTGGAGGTTAACAATGGACCCTTATTTGAACGTTTTTTAAATTGTTTTAGTAAGACCTTTGTGTATCTAGTTGTTTATAGGAGATCAATGTTAAAATTGAAAACTTGTTGAGTTTAACAGAATATAGGTAAGTAAGTACCCCTTTTAGTTGGCTTAGGTGGCAACTCACCCTCCAAAAAAGTGGTCGATTCACCCAGCACCTGGGTGAGTTGACTATTTCCAAAATGTGAGGTGGTCAGCTCACCCTGCTCCAAAGGTTACGTTTCACTATATACTTTCCGTTATACCCTGTATACATATAATCCTATGGTTGGATATTCCATAATCATTGTCACATATTTTATCTTCATTTGTAAACAAGACAGAAAACGATAGGTGTAGCGAAAGTGTGATAGATAACCGATAGATGTTGCGGGCTTTCGATCGGTTGGCCTGTCCGCCGACCCTTGTCCGTCAGACATGTTTGATTGAACGTGAGTACACAATAACGCGGATACAGCTGTATTACATGTTCTGATTGATATATCAGTAATTACATGTGGCACATTGGATAGTGTTACCAAACTACATGTTAATTTAAAATTGATACTTTGTACAGAGAGTCTCTATTTTATATATTGACAATAATGAATTATTACGATCAAAAAGCTTCCTGATCGACGCAACGCCACGGAGCTGTCAAACTAATGTCAAACGCCTTGTAATAATGTCACTTTGACAGCTCCGCGGCGTTGCGTCGATCGCTAACACTGACTCGTGCTACAAGGGCTGGTAGCTTAAACACCATAGATTATGATATGATATACCTACCAATTTCATTGGTAAAAATATTTACTATTACACAATTCAGATTATTTCAATGGTCAATTAAATTATATTTGATTTTTGATGTATAAGGTGTCGTGAGATTTGCCTTGATCACAGGACTGACTGCATTTTATACCAAAAATCAATTCCCTTACAGCGAGGGAGTTCGGACCATGATCCACCACGCAGGCCCAGTACGGATTGGCGGCTTATACATGCCTTAGATTTTTTCTCCGGCATGCAGGTCTCATCACGATGTTTTTGTTTTGTTTTGCGAGTTATTAATCCAAAAATCGTTGAACAAAAAGATGTTCAGCTACGTTAAGTCTAAGCTACCTAACAAAGAGACTGACTTTATGTCCCAGCTTCCCCGGAGCGCCTTGATAGGGATGTCCCAAGGCACCTATAACGTCCAGAGTGACCTTACGTCCCACAATTAGCAGTGATATATCTGCTGGTGTAAAATACACACGACTCCCGAGTTCTTAAGATATAGTGCTACATAGCTTGAGGGTATATGAATATACATTGAGTCCAAACACGAGACCTCTGCTGTAAATTGGTGAAGAGTTGGATATTCTGCTCCATGTGATGCTGTAGCATCAGGTCAAGTACATTGTAGTAACAGAACGCCAAATGACAATGCCAGATTCTGCCCCACCATCAACCGCAAGTTGTACAAGATAACGAATAAATGTAAAAATGTCTCGGTTTTTTATTAAAATTATTGGTTTAAAATATTTTTTTGTACAAGTTGCGATTCGAAAAAAACAGCTTAATTAAGAATTCAGAAAATAGTAATAAATCGAAGCGAATTATTCATTGTTTTTGTTATTCTTCTATAGGAGTTGCGAGAGTAGTAGAAAATGGTACTGATTATGATTATGTAATATGAAACCTGTAATAAGGTGATTTGGGTGAAGGTACATGCTACGGCAGGTAACTTCACCCCAAAAATGTTATTATAATTTAAAATCACTAACATAGTTGTAAGCAAATTGTTACTAACATATTATGGACTTGTGTCTGAAAATAAAGATTTCATTCAGATTTCATTCAAATAAGTCCCCAACAAAATGATAGGTACAGCTTAAATGGTCACGTAGTTTTGTAGGTGGGGCAAAGATCGATAGGGCTCCATTGAAATGTGGCAATGTCATTTCAGATCGACCTGAACTGTGGCAGTTCCTCACCCTTCGCTAACAAAAAACATTATCGGTCTAGAAACATGGTCTTCAAACGGCTGAACAACACAGGGCTAGTACGCGCCGCCTTTAGCGATCGACGTTAGGTCGTAGCTGTCAAATGGCTGTCAGACGCAACATTTCGTCCTACAACTTTTCAGGCGATCTTTCATAGTGCCTCTCAACTTTGTAACGGCGTGGCGTTGGTGTGGCGTAGGCGTAGCGTAGGCGTGGCGCGTTAACGAACATGTTACAGGGGCAGATCTTACTTACTTTTATTTATTTGTTTTTATTTAATTAAATAAAGTTTACAATTACAGGGTACACCTAATTATATCGTAAACAATTTTTTTTTAAACAATACTTTACATTGTACTTATATTAAGTATAAAATTGTAACACATCACATGAAAGAAAAAAAAATCTTCTAGAATCATAGCTAAGAACACTCTCTATCAAATAAACTTTCAAACAAAAAATATTTAATCAAAATCCGTTCATTAGTTTTAGAGCTACGATGTCACAGACAAACCCACACTCAACTAAACTTCATCAACATCGTCAGCACGTATCAGTCCACTGCTGGGCGTAGGCCTCTCCCAAAGCAAGCCACTCAACCCGATTCTCAGCCTTTTGCATCCAGTCTCTGCCAGCCACTTAATTTAACTTTTTAACCTATTTTTAACCGACTTAAAAAAAGGAGAAGGTTATCAATTCGGCGAATTTTTTTTTTTATGTATGTTCACAGATTACTCGAAGACGCTTGGACCGATTTGGAAAATTCTTTTTTTTTACGCCTGGTGTCAAGAAGTGATATGTAACATCAAATTGTAAACTGATAAATAATTTCTGACCGCCCTATACTCGTATCACGCCCCAGAATCCAGATTACTTCCGTCACCACGGGAACTACTAATGAATACGGGGACATTTCCAGTTGCATGAGCAGATATTGCCACATAATCAACTCTCCCAAAATAGGTTGTAGCCTCGATTATTGACAGGCTGCCGCGTTCAATCAAACAACCTCAATTTGGTCCAATTCGTATCTAATAAAGTTGCAAATTCTGTTGAATTTGTAGCCAAACGCGGCTGGTTGCATTATTTGATATTGTCAGTGTGACATGTCCACCAAAATCGCTTTATTTGAGCAGGGTCGCAGGCAGGTCCTTGGGGCCATCCTTGTCTATTTGTTTCGATGATAAATAATGATCGGGACAGGTGAAATACCTAGTCTTTCAGGTATGACAGGTTCATTGTTAGTATATGCCGTAACACCTACTTATAATATGTCAGAATCGCAGCAGAATGTTATACATATTTTCTAACGTTATATTTAAACTAATCTAATTTCCAAGCATTTTAAAAGTAAGATCTCATTCTATGTCACTCTTTATCTCTTCATCTTCACCTATCTCATTTCTCTTTAAACGATATTCTTCATCTGACAAAGTTACTTTAATATTGTTTGAATCACTTGATCGACTTCCGATCATACTTCTCAGCTCAGTTGGAGCAATTGAATACTTGCTTTTTCGCCAATCTGAACCTATCAGCAGATCTTGGTATTCACAATGTAAGTATATTCGCAACCATCTAAGTCTTCTTTCATTTCGAAATCTTTCTAAACGCCCTATCATCCTCATCAAACGCCAGCTACCCTCGTACCCTTCTTATAAAACGAGGTCATAATATTACCTCGTTAATTGTTTACCGAATAAAGGGCATTATGGAATCTCAACAATACCGGAGATAAGCGAATCCATTAAAAAGTAAGACATTACACGTAATGTGCTACACACAGCTATCACAGTCAATCGGTGGCCATTCATTTTTACGTCGTCGCAAACTTACTTGAATAAAACAATGAAAGTTCAAGGTCAGATACAATGGAACACATATCTACCTATGTAGGGTGTCTCATTATAATAAGGTTGAGATTTTTTCAATAACTACTATACTACTACAGAGTACAGACTGTGCAATTATAATTTTTTTAGAAATTGTTATAGTTGTATTTGGGAGAATCTCAACCATAATAATATATGCCCCGTAAATTTACTTTACTCAGTGTTAGACCGATCATTTCCCTGATGCAAATATAAGCGACAACGTTTTAAAAAGCAACACAATTTAGCTGCAACTATGCCAGCTTTATGTACTACTAGCCGTGCCTGCAACTTCGTATGCGTAAAACTCGCTGATACTATACATAGAACTCCACGAAGTTCTTTCTATGTACGGGGCAGCTCTTACTCTCTGGTTACGTGGTTCCACATCACAAGAATGGAACGCCCAGCTGGCATGGGTCTGTATTTTCCTATACATATGTGCATTTCGGGCTTCTTCAACTAGAAAAGTACGAACCTGCGCCTAAAATCGAGGAGATCCTTTGGCCTCTTGGCCCGGGAATATATCAACGATGGTAGATCGGCTGAAGAAAAATGGCCGGAAAAGGGAGCGGCCTCCGAATTGCCACCTCATCTCGGACCCCAATACCCAAGTGCCCGGATTTAACCTGCCTCGGAAATATTACTCGGCAAGTATCACCGATAACTGCCCGCAATGGTCAATTGAGGGTGGTCTTGTCAAGATTCATAAGGCTGACGAGGACGTGATTGAGTGGCTAGATGGCTATCCCACTCACGATCTGATCTCCTGTCACGTCGCCGTGACCATACGACAAATGAAATAAATAAAACTAGAAAATATAACAATCGCTTCATCCGTATGCCCAATGTTGTTCGAAGTCGGTTAAGCCGAAGGTCTCCCCGCGGCGCTGTCAGAAAACACCCGGTTTTCTGTAAATACGTGCTTTTTTACCGGTAGATTAACATAAAAAAATAATCACGGCCTTTATTGTAATTTCCATATTTCCCGAAGCTGTTAACAAGGCTTTGTTGTTAGATATGGAAATTATAAGATAACGTTCCTTAGAGATGCTTTGGTGTTGTCTAGTATGTCTTTCTAACGAAGATTTTAAATTAGTATGAGAAAGTTTGATTCTGCCGTGGCCACCAAACATAATCTAATTCTAAACGCACTATCATTCATTTAAGTTTCATCGTGTAAGGGTGAGAACCGCATAAAGCCTGACACATATACCTACAGGCGGCTCCCTTTTCTCCCATCGGTAACATCCAGTAGGTAGCGATCTGCGGCCTAGGCCGACCCCCGAAACCTAGCAGAAAAGGGGGCAGGGCATGCGGGGCAACTGACCCCAGGCCGCGGGCAGGCCAGCTGTGTATGTGTCAGACTTAACTAAGTACGATTAATTTTATATTAAATGAGACGCGCCTAAAAGTAGCCAATAATTCTGCCATAACTTTAGTAAAGTTTATGACTTATTCTAAAATTAGAAAACACAAACAAGACTTTGTAAACTTGTTGTGTTTTACTGTACGTAGGTATAGGCCTGCGTAGTATACTCTCCAGACAAACCATAATAGTACAATCGAACGCCTATCAATACACACATCCAGGACCGGAATATGACCAAGACAGGATTGGTTTCGTGTCGACAGTACCTAAGTACCGGTAACAAATACTATCTAGTATAAAACGCAGTAGTTCATAATACTAAATTAAAATAAATTTAGTCCATTGAAACCCGCATTAAGGGCTCTCGTAACCCAATTCCAACATGAACAAGATTCTGGAACATTTCCATAACAGTAAATTCCATGTAGATACGCTCAAAGCCCCATCTGATCATAGATATTGGTAGACGTTGATTGTACGCAGTTTAACTTATTCGTATCTAAAAGTTAATTAGGTTTTAGGAATTAAATGCTATTGCTTGACTTCTCTATTTACCGATTAGAAGTGAAGTTCATTTTAGCTCGCGTAATAAATGACAACTTGCGATCGATAAATAGAGTGGCAATTTTTTACCGATCTCCTGAGGCTGTGTAGCCCCACAATTGCGGATCTGCCACTGACAGCAAGCCCATTCCCATTTCTATAATCCATTGCTTGGTTGCTGTGGCAAGAATTTTTATGGTAGGCACTAATTAAAGCCAGCAATGGACTATAGTAATGAGAATGTGCTTGCTGTCACTGTCAGTTCCACAATTGGTTTCTGTCCCTGTAGCACATGTCCGTTAACGCGCCGCGCCCACGCCACGCCAACGCCGCGCCGCGCCGTTACAAAGTTGAGAGTCACCATGAAAGATCGCCTACAAACGTGTGCCTGACAGCCATTTGACAGCTCGCCGATCTAACATCGATCACTAAAGCGTGCGCATACTAGCCCTGCTGATCTTGTAATCTGAATAATTGTGAAGGGCATGTAGTTCATGTAGGTATTAGGTCTTTTGTATGATCAATGGCTCCCAAAGGCCGGCCGTTATCAAATCAACGTGGGATAAACTCTGGAATAATAATCATCCGTCGGCGGCTTGTTACATAAATTTACATAAAATTATTCATAACGATTTTTTCGCTTGACATTTTGTTAAGGATACCCTCTTGGGTTAACTGTACGTGGGTTGACGATATTCATGGTTTAATTAACCGCTTATTTTATATACTTGTAGAGACAAATAAATACGTCTTTATTTTATTTCATTGCTTATATTTAATAATAAAAATTAAGCGATGCTCTTACAAGGTTCATGTTGTGTAGTCTTTCAAGTAACATCCAGTAATTTCCACATGAATGTGGATAATAAAAATTTGGCATTGATTTTCTTCCAGAAAAAAAATGCTTGCCCCCAGATATGTACTCCAAAAAATTAATGTTTTTAAAGGGATTGTATTGCATTAAAATATGATTTCCTAATATCCGTGCAGTTTCATGACGCTGCTGTATCGTGGCATGTCATGAGGCCGTGCAGTAAGACACTTCGCGGTGCCATGATTTACGACATTTACGTCATGATACTGCTATGCAGTTTAAAGACACATGGCGGTGCCATGATTAAAGACATGACGCCGTCGTACAATCTAACGACTTGTCATGACCGTGGCACGTCATGACGTCATGACTTTAACGACACGCCCGTACCGTGGCATGTCATGACGCCGTGCAGTTTCACTATACGATGATGTGACGTGATTATGTGCTTGTCGGTCCTAACTTGACAAAATTTTAAATAACAAAATTTCAAGACGCGCCTGTACCGAAACCTTTCGCATTCCATAGACAGGGCCCGTGGTATCCCTTTCAGTACTTTCAGAACCCTTGCCTAAGGAATTTCATAAGCTACAAAGCCACATTTTTCTCCTTTATAATGAAAATTTAATTTAATCTGGATATAAAATGGATTACAAAAAAATAACGTATCGATTAATACTTATTTATTTATGATAATATCGTCTTCTCTTCATCCAGGGCAGTCGCCGTAGCGTCGTCACCCTGGGTATCCGCGTCTTCTTGTCTTCATCCAGAGGAGTCGCCGTAGCGTCATCACTCTGGACGAAGCAGCTCGACACGTTCACTCCCGAGCTCGTAGTGGGACTCTTGACTATAGCGCCAAACTTCAGATCCTGCATGAATCCTCCAGTAATTTCACCATACTGTCATTCACGAACATTTTCTGATTAATTTAACGTGATATTAAACACAAAACAACCACTGTAGACATTAAGGGCCTTCCATGAGCCAACTACAGCCGCCAATCTTTGAAAAATAATATCTTCCAATTTAATCAATTTTATTAAAAAAAAATATGTACATAATGTTTATTACGATTAATACTATTTTTTAAATGCTTATTTATAACGTGATTCAATGTCGGTAAGTTGTAGTTCGCATAATTGCGAAAAACGGCCGTGTTTGGCACATTTGTGAACTACAACTTACTTGTCGCAATTATGCCGTGTATTGTATATTAAAAAATAGTGTTTATCCTAATAAAGATTGTGTACATAGCTTTTTTAATAAAAATAATAATTTGTAAGATATTATATTTTTAAGATTGGCGGCGCTAGTTGGCTCATGGAAGGACTGAAAGTTATCAAATAATTTCGCAACTGTCGTTTCCCGCCATTTTCAAAAGCTCAAACGTAGTATTAATTTACACGAAACTTCATGAGCGGACAAACGTCAAACTGGCCATCATAGCGTGATCTTGGTATAGTTATTGAAAATCAAATCAAATCATTTATTTGCCAGAATACATGAAATCTCAGGATGATAAATTGCATTGTCCAGTACAGTATTCTACTTGTATACAAGCGTGCAAAGTTTTCCAATTAAATAAGCAATAAAAATGTCAGAAAGAAATAAAAATAATTAATGTAAATGTCATGTAGTAAAAATGACAGTGAGAGGAATTTAAATATTCGGTAATAACGGTATGGTAACAGTGATCTAATAGCCAATTGTACAATTTAGATTTAAATAATTTAATGTCATGTAAGTATTATCTTTCCTTGGGTAACGCATTATATACCAGTATACACATGTTACATACATTTTTCTTATACATATACGTGCAGCATCGCGGTTGATAAAGCAGATTCAGGTACTGTTGCCTTGGCGGCCTTGTTACCCACGGTTTGTAAAACCCACGGTTATGAATTGTGAACTATCCCATAATTGTATTTCATTCAGTTAGGCCTGCCTAAGCCCCGCAAAACATAATAAAAGCCTCTCACAATGCCAATAACCCTTCTTAAGCGAACAAAAAGATGACCATCAACTTTCATACTTCATCACCATTTCGTATATCGACGGACATTTGTCCCACACGGGATGATATCGTCCTCAAGCGACCAATTTACTCTGAGCCCTGCTCTATATTAAAAACGTACTTACATTACTCCTTTCAGTATGAACGAGAAGGATCAAGGTGCTCTGGTGGAGAGATATTAGGTGTAGGCTTAAAGAGGGCCGACTTCGAGGCTCGTATGAAATTATATTGAGCTCTTTTGTTAGGAAATTGTGGTCATTTTTCGAGGTTTTACCTCAATGAGATGGTATGAGCTAAATATAAGTACGTTTATTTATAGTATAAGGTTAAGTGGCATTTCAATCAATTTGATAGCCTATTTTGAAATAAGGAAAGGTAGTGTATATAGGAAAGTACATTTTTGGGAAGATTAGGTTAGATTTTACTGTCTCATGTATTTTATTAATTTAACTTAACCATACCAAAGTAAGTTAGACTCTTACCGATATAATTCTACATTTGTAGAGATACCAAAATGTGTGTGAAAGCGATGCGTTCCACTCATTCTCGATGTAACATATTATATGAGTGACAGTGACAGCTAAAGCTGACACACACAGCCGCGACCTAGCCGCGGCCTGCGTTCTGCGATCAGTTGAAACGCATGCCCCACCTAATTTTCTGCCGTCAGAAATGAGGCGGGGCATGAGTTTCAACTGATTGCAGGACGCAAGCCGCGGCTAGGTCGCGGCTGTGTGTGGTGGGCATTAGGATTACGAAAGAATTACACCAATTGTGTCTACGTTTTATTAGAACATTTGTAAAATCTCAAAATAAACTAGTGATGACAAAAAATACTACCAGCCCTCACCCATCCCTTTTTAAGCCGAATCCAACATTTTTCAACTTGTTCGATCACATTCTTCCCGTTCTCGTAATAGCTCTTTAGAAAGTTTATTTCATATGAAATCAATAGAGACAAATACTTATAAAAATACACTACAAAATGTTCAGATACGAGAATATCTGCAATGAAAACTGCATTGCCTCAAACTACGGGATTAAAATTCGAAGCAGGTACGAGAAGGTAGACTTGAAAAATTGGAAAACGAAAAGTGTAGGTATTTGTGTATGATATCATGTTCCACTGAAGTCTACACAATATCAAAAATATCTTCGGTATTATGATTACAAATTATAATGTACGAAAAGAGTGTGGTACTTAAGACAGAGATAAGTATACAGGGGGCCTCAATAAGGTTGAGATTTTCTCAAAAACTACTGGACCGAATTTCATAATTATTTTACAGTTACATAGTTTTAACTTTTATCTATCAAACAGTGAAATAATTTTTGAAATAGGTCAAGTAGTTTTTGAGAAAATCTCAACCTTATAAACTCTCCTGTACACCTTTCTCTGTGTTCCACCGTACAGTCGAAGACAGAGATAAGTATACAGGGGGCCTCAATAAGGTTGAAACTTTCTCAAAAAGTACAGCCCCCTTACATTGAACTCTTATAGCAGTATTACTTTCATAATACTTTGTTACTTCGTACAATGTCGACCTTAAAGTAAGCTTATTAAGGTCGACATTGTACGAAGTAACAAAGTATTATGAAAGTAATACTGCTATAAGAGTTCAAGGTAAGGGGGCTGGATCGAATTAAAAAATCAAACTTCTACGTCAATTCAATCAAAAGATATGGCCTAGCTTATGTCGCCTTTTCCTACATATTTGTATGAAAAAAAAACTCTTGAGTCTGCAATCTCATGTAGCCGTGAAAAAATCAAACTTCTACGTCAACACATTCAAAAGTTAGGCGGTTTATGTCGATTTTTTTTGTGGAATCAAAAACACTTCAAGTATTTTCGAACGTGTAATAATCTTGGCAAGGGGCTTATTGATCGCGCGGGTGATAATCTTAGCCACTCCGCCTATTATGGCCTCCTAATTCTCAAAATAGGGTTCCGCAAGTAATTGCAAGAACCTTGTGTTAGCTAGCAACGGAACTAGTGGATGATTTAGAATACTATTTAATAGTTCTCAAAATATAAAGTAAATAATAAAATGAATTGAAGATTTGTACATCTCAAACCGCGCTAAATATAAAATTGAGTATTAATTTGCCGTTTTTATATTGTCAAATTATTGATTTGCTAGTTTCTATTCACAATTTACTTTTAAAATATAGTATATGAAGATATTTTTGAAACAAAATAATGACGTATTTGACTTTGGACCGTTCTTATTATCTGCGTCATAAGAGTTGAAATCGTACTGCAAGTGTTACCATTGATCTGTCGTCCGTACTTTTCCTACGATTAATTAAGTTTATTTAAGATATTTTAATTAGCCTGTAAGTCTTTTAATTAGCGCATCATTTCGGTTTAGGTACTACAGTCATCACTATAAATATTCTGGTAGGTATACAGTCAATGATAACTTATCTTCAACACTCATAACAGTTCAATTTCAGTTACACTAATTGCACAGTCTTACTGACTTTATTTCAGACAACTTCGTTTCTGTAGAAATTCTGAAAGCCAAAACTTCGCTGCAGTCTCCATTTTAAAAGTCCCAAGCTTTTATCAAACAACAAGCTAATGATTTATGAATCGAAACTTCTTGTCCGAAGTATTTAAAAGTCTAACTTTGTCTGTATTTCGTCGAGTTACGGAAATGGTTGAACTGTTTCGAATATTTGTGGTCACTGGCTCGCGAAGGCTATTCGTGTGGGGCCCGACTAAGTCAGAAGTGATAAATTATTCTTGGAGCCAGTTGCAAACTCTGACACGGATATAAGGTAAACATATTTGAACTTATTGTTAACGGAAGGGTCGGCAGAGGTAGACCGAGGAGTACCTATACGTCGACCAAATTGGCGATGTCTTGAGCTCATACTCATTTACTCATACTCATTTATTTTTAACCTTAGGCACACAGGGAACACTTGGTTACGTCACATATTTTAGATATCATACATTTTTAATAATATATTTTACATGGCTCGATAGACAATGCATGCAGAGATTGATGAATGTGGAGGAGGCAAGGGTTGTGTGCCAGGATCGCAGCAGATGGAAGTCCATCGTCTCTGCCTACTCAGGAATCAGGTATCAGGCGTGAGTTTATAAATAAAATGAATATTTGAACTTATAGGGATTTTAGGTTGTCTTAGGTCGAGATGTGGAGATATTTTTATTTTATTGGTACCTGTAGTAAATGACCTCGCTCCATTTTTTAATAGTCCTAAGAGCGACCTCACAGTAATCTCGTGCTCAGAAATGTGCGTCTTTCGTAATGTGAGATTCATAGACAATTGGGAGATCGCTCTTACAATTGTCAAAAATGTATGTGACAGTGACAAGAATGCTATTTCACACTAAGACCGAGATTTGTAGACAGTTTTGAGTTCAAGCTTAGTTCGATCTAACGTTATATTCTATAGAGGTTTGACAGTTGTAAAAGCGAGCTTACGGTATGAAATATCGTGCTCAGAATTGACTAAGTACATAACAATACAATCAAATAAAAGTAATGATGTTTTAGGCCAACGCTTCGTAGAGCTCGGTGGCTCAGTGGTTGGGTCAATGGACTTGCGATATGGAGGTCCCAGGTTCGATTCCTAGCCAGGGCAGCCTGTACCAATGAGTTATACTCGGTTTTTTCGACAGAAAACCTTACGCATATTTACCGAGTGCTCTCAAAACGGCAAAGGAAAACATCGTGAAGAAACCTGCATACCATAGAAGAAGAAAAAATCTAAGGAATGTGATATCCGCCAATCCGCACTGGGCCCGCGTGGTGGATCATGGCCCGAGCTCCCTTGATATAAGGCAAGGTCTGTGCCCGAGCAGTGGGGCAATATAAATAGACTGATGATGATACTTATATAGAGGTAAGGTATCTATTATATTCGATGTCCTTTTATTAAATCTACGCTAAATTGAGCCTCAGTTAAAGACAGTTAAAACAAAAGAAAGTCGAAAATAATTTATCAGATTATGTTTGTTTCTATTTACGGAACCTTGTCCTTTTCCCACATAAAAGTAAGAGGAAAGCTCTCTTTTTCCTTTCCTCAGAGATCGTCGTCTGCGATGATGGATAGGGGCTTTGTTTTTACAAATTGAGACCTCGTTGAGCCGGGCTCTTGCTTACAAACATAAATATTATTCCTTTCTACGCGGAAATAGCTGGGATATTATGAAAGAATGTTATCTTACACTGGGCGAAAAACGATATCTTCCGACAATTGAAACCACTGCTGGCTACTCGTAAAGTACAATCGACAGAACTTAAAACCTACACATAACTATTGCAATCTATGCCTTACCACCATCAATAAGAGTGCTGCTATTAGAAATTGAATGTTTGTTGCTATGTGACAATGATGAATGAATGAATAAGGCTGGATTTCTGTATTGTGTTGTGATATAGTGCTATATGTTTGTGTATATCATGTTCATTAGATATTATGTGACTGTAGTTGACATTTTATATTTTATTATTATTGACATTTTCATTATAAATTAATTTAATAATATGTAACTATAACTTTACTAAGATAATTTATGAAATGCATTAGTTTAAGACTGTAATGCTATACATATAAATGAAATAATAATTAAATAAATTGATCGTTTAGATGACAAAAAACGCGTCTAATAAGTATGTTTTGTTACACAGATATATCGAAGCCCAAATCAAATGTCTTATAGACACTGTGCTTTGTAGACAGGTTTAGTTTTCGTTTAGATATAATTATTAGTTTGTTTAGTTTACTTTTATTATATTTGTTTTTAAGGTTTCATTATTTAAATAAACTTTACGAAAAGATAACCTAGATTTAGGGTATTATTCTGTAAACAAAAACTACTAACATTTTAAGCTTTTCTGTGATTACCGCATAGTTATTTTGACATTGTTACGGACTGGCCACCTTTCGTGCCATGTTTTTATAACTAATTTATATCTCTCTGTCATCTTCATTCCACTTGTCATCGCCACCGCATAAACATTATAACAATAAAAAACCACCTGATATCATGAAAATAAGTATTTTAATTCACCAGCGAGCCTAGCTCCTCAACAGACAATATTAGATCGGATTACTTTATTTTCACAATGATGAACAGGTTCAATCAAATAGTTCCTTCAGTGTTACATCACAATAGGTAATGAGACGATCATATTTGTTTACAAAACTCGACAATTGATTTGGGCTTCGGTATAAGCTATTTTGTTCTCGTACTGTATCCCAAATCGTACAATATCCACTACAGCCTTGCCGGAGGCTTCGCTAGTGGGACACGACGGTTAGCCGACTTGTCACACACAGGCTATAGCGAGATTAAAGCTCTTTCGATAATTTTATAATTCATAATAACAATGTAAAGATATGATCGATATAATGAAAATGATAACTGTTTGTAGTTTGCAGTAAAGAGTTAGTTAATCTATCAGAAAAATAATCGTTATCGGTTTAATTTGTTTGAAAAATCTTCGGCGTTCATTGTGTGTGCGCGGTGAAAGGAGTAGAAACAAGGGTCACCTTTATTTATTTTATTAATGGACTCGACAGTTCGTCATTTGCCAATGTCATATTACAGAATATTCAAAATATTATATCGTCTTCTCTTCATCCATGGGAGTCGCCGTGGCGTCGTCACCCTGGGTATCCGCGTCTTCTTGTCTTCATCCAGGGGAGTCGCCGTAGCGTCGTCACTCTGGATGAAGCAGCTCGACAGTCACGTTCACTCCCGAGCTCGTTGTGGGACTATTGACTATAGCGCCAAACGTAGCTTCTCTATCTACGGCGCCAAACTTCAGAACCTGCGTGAATCCTCCATACTGTCATTCGCGAACATTTTCTGATTAATTTAACGTGATATTAAACACAAAACACCCACTGTAGACATTATACTGAAAATTATGAAATAATTTAGCAACCGTCGTTTCCCGCCATTTTCAAAAGCCAAAGAGTCACCTTATATGGTCATCATTGGAAGGGGGATGGAGTAAACGTATCCATTAGCGGAAACCCCAACCCTCTCCATGCATATATTCAATAGATATTACCTACGTATTTGAATAACCAAAATACCATGTTATTATATATTTCTGTATAGTGAATAAATAAATAAATTATATATGGTCATCAAACTGACCAATTTGATAAAGTAAGTAATTCACAAAACCAAATAAAGGAAATGTGTTCGTTCATTCGTTTGAATGTCGTGTTTCTAATTCAATCAACCCAATCTTTTCTTCAACCACTTCTTTTCTCCTTAACCCTAAATAATACGAGTATTTTAGAAGCATTATGTTGCGCTGCACTGATAAAATCTATCGTATTTTTCCCGAACACAATGGGCATTCGTATCAAGACCCAAACGTTGTTTACACATCATTACACTCGCTACACAATACAACTAAAAACAAAAATGTCGCCTGTATCTGAGTTCGCGTCGCATTTCATCTCTGGAGCGAAAAAAGCTTCCGCCATTACGGACTAGAAAATATTTTGTAGCTATTGCGCTAATACAGAACCGCATTCAGAGTTATATGAAGGGCGCAAGAGGAGAAAGATTTACTGTAAAAAAAAGCTCTGAAGATTATATATAGATAGGTTTACTTTCTGATGGACGTCTCGAACGTTTATTAAGCTTAATTTATATAATATAATTAAGTTATTATGTAGTTCCATTTCCTTCGGTTAACCAAAATAAGTTTTGATAAGGATTGTTCAATTTACAAATGCATTCCGTATAGTGTACTTATTAAAATTGTAAGTAACATTATTTACTTACCATGTAAAGTATTGGAATTCCATTTTAAACGGACAATCACTCGTTACAAAAGTCATAGTTCGTCTGTCCATTGCCTGACTCTGCTACCTAAGTACTTTTTCGTAAACATTTTTGACACAGCGCCACAATGTGGTGTTTATCGCGTTTACGATGCCGTCTGCTGAATGAATTTAGCTTCAAAGGTAAATGGGGCGCAAATTTTCTAGGGCGCTAACACTAGTTGCGGGTCTGGCATAAACAAAACATAAAAAGAGAGTGTACCGTTCCGATTGCCGGCTTCATGTGTCTCGCTTAACGACACATCTGCATAACAAAAAAAGGAATGTTTTATCGTGTCAGGTGTCAGGTAAGAATTGCTGGGCTCGTGCGCGAAAACATACGCGGAATTTAGAATTTATTTGTAACATAACACCCTCACTATTTTAAACTGGCTTCCAAAAAGGAAGTTTCCAATTCATCGAATATGCATGGTTTTGATACCTACCTAACATGGATGTTTTAATGTATACTGAAACCCAAATCAAGTGTCTTATTTTGTAAATAAAAACTACCCTACCCTACTAACATTTTTATGCTGTTCTGTGGTTATTGCATAGTTATTTTCACATTATTAGATCGGATCGAAGTGTTCATGGAACATTATCCAAAAGCAGGTGTTCCCATATCTATAGTTCTATGCAAAATCTACAGAGTTATGAACATGTTAACTCAGAAACTGTGAAAAGAGGCATTGAAATAATGAGGGCACTTATATTTAGAAATGCAGTTACTGCCTTGAAACAGCCAGCCTTGTTTGAGGGCCAGGACTTCTCTCTGCAACTGGTGGAACTTTTACAACATGTAGACCCACAAAGCCTTTTCAAAATTCTTCATTGATATTGTAAAGGCATTTGTGTCTGACGGTAAGATATTTTCACAGTGATGAATAGGTTCGATCATTCAGTTCCTTCACAACAGGTAATTAGACACTTGATTTGGGCTGCGGTATATGCCTAATTGTCCAAACAAAGTGATTATTATTAGATAGTATCCTGACTTCTGTGTAGACCTCAGAAGGGGTGGTCTTCCGACGTTTTAGGACAGCGGAAACTAGTTTAAAAATTCCTAAACTAAAGTTAGAGATAGAACCTCCACCTTTACACTTTGTCGCTCCAGGCGGTAGCTTAGGATACAAACCGTTCATTTAGAAGTTCGCCCCCTACATAAAATGTAACAAAGATTAAATAAATAATTAAAAAATATCTTTATTAAACCCAAAGAAAAGTGAGTCGTCGACCTACTAATAAAATATTTTTTGCAGTTCTTCATCAAATCTCAACCTTATTAATGAGGGTCTGTAAACTTTTTTGTTTTCGACTGTATCTACCTGTATTGAAAGTACAGGATCCCATAACTCACGCTCTCCATACCACACACACATCTCACTCGGCTAACTCTTACAAATTAGGGTTGCACCGGAACTCGACGCCCGCCTCCTCAATTGCGGAACATCCGCTGTAAATCGAACCTCCGTTTCCGCCGCGCCGCACAACATATTATATAAAGACAACTTATACTAATATATATGTATGTCTGTCTATATAGCGGCGGGTAACATTAAGACTGATCTGAATTTTTTGAACAAGCAGGAAATCATTATGTTATATCATACACCATTGCCCGTACCTATTGCCTGCTATTTGACTGTGGGCATTAAGTTAACCCGTGTACAAACGAATACATCAGAGAAAATTATACAGGGTGTAACGTGAAGGGTATATGAAGCCGAAGGGAGGGTGTTCAGTATCGGTAACTGAACAACTTAGCCCTCAAGAGCGAATTCAACTGATACACTCTCACCATCTCAAATATGTCATTTATTCTTCATTATAAACCAATCTTGAGGGCGTATCACGTGATGTCTTTCTCAAGTCGCGGTTCGCCTGCAATCAGCAAATACGTTCTCAAGTGTAAGTTTGACAGTCTTGAGAACTGAGTTTTGTTTATTAATACGGCGTTACTCACGTGATACCCGATTTTTAAACGCGCACCCAAGTTACGTTTATTAATAGGAACGCCATCTTGAGGTCGTTCTCAAGATTGCCTTTTGAGCTGAGTGTGATTTATTAATACGGGCCTAAGGATCCTGATAGGTACGGTGGAACACAGATAAAGGTGTACAGGAGAGTTTATAAGGTTGAGATTTTCTCCAAAACTACTTGACCTATTGCAAAAATTCTTTCACTGTTTGATAGATAAAAGTGAAAGCTATGTAGTTGTAAAAGAATAATTAAATTCGATCCAGTAGTTTTTGAGAAAATCTCAACCTTATTGAGGTCCCCTGTATACTTATCTGTGTCGTCGACTGTACCTACAACCCTACCCCCAAAGTACACTGCGAGGTAGAATATTACTTCCTTTGAAGTTTATGACGATGCGATGCGATGTTAATTTAGTTCCAACTTCTTCCAGTGCCTTATTTGCATGAATATGAGGTGAAATTTTTGTAAGTGCATACCGCTAAGTACTTACTTACCTTCAAATTGTTTTGTTAGGAAATATTTTAGAGTAAGTACTTATAGGTAGTAAAGAAAGTTGCACTTGTTGGTGGAGTGTGGCCGGGCGGCGGCCCTGAGACGGCGCTTACTGGGAGACGAGGCAGGGCGCAATGGCCAAGTCAACATTATACTGAGTAACCCCACGTCAGAGATTGCAAGAGGACTGTACGCACCGGTAAGCGCTGTCTCACGACAGCAGGCTGAGCGCGAATCGATGTGTGCTCCTATGAGGCTGGCATGGGACATAATGGACCCAAAAGCCTCAACAAAAACTTGAATTAAAAAAAAAAGGTGCATAAATAACGTATCTTTGTGGCTCGCCTCACTCTATTGATAGTGTAATCTTAGAATAATGTCTAATATATATATATACATATATATTTGGATTACTGTCTAGACCATACATTTAAGACTCTGATATTTCAATTGTACAATGATTGTAATCTGTTTTGTGTACCAAATAAAAATAAATAAATAATATCTTAGAAGAATGTGGCATTCAGTGTAGGATTAACATTTAGAAATACATATTATTAAACGCTATGCTTACATATTAAGAAAAAAAATCGGCCAAGTGCGAGTCGGACTCGCGCACCGAGGCTTTCGTGCAACGCAACTTAACCCCGTAACTTTGCTCTAACGAACAGATAAACTAGATTTAGAAACTAATTTAAATTGCCATTATCAAAATATTGTGTCCATACATCGACATACTCCTGATTAGTTCATAATCTGCAAATATACGTTTGTAATAACAAAACAAAAATACTTTTGGGGAGATGTAATTTCAAATTTACAGTTTTCGGATTTTTTCCTTTACTTATGCTGTAAGACCTAGCTTCTTGCCAAGTTTCATGATTCTAGGATATAGGGAAGTACCCTATAGGTTTTGATTGTCTTGCATTTTCATACAAATATGCGAGAAAATGCGACACAAACGGCCATATCTTTTGATTCCGTTATGTACTGAATTATGAAATGTCTTCACATTCAAAGAAAAACTATAAGAAATAGCCTGATCCACGTATAGAAAAATTAGAAGATATAATTTTTTGGTAGAACCAATTGCAATAGACCTAAATGTCTTAATCCTTATGCAAAGATAACATTGAATAAGAGAACGAAAGAAAACAATAGGAACCAAGAACATTCGTGTCTTTCCCTTTTTGTTTTCATTAAAAACATTCTAGTTAGGCACGTCCTACGCCAACCGTAAAAACGTGATAAAAGCTCCATACACATTCACTACGCCGATAACAAATAGAATGGCAACCAAACAAGAACCTTATTCCCTTGCTTCAAGGTATTGCAGCTGGTATTTTGTCGGAAAAATTAAGTTTGCAGAACACAAAAGTATCATCCATATAGTGAGTGAATGCTCTTAAAGACAGCTGGCGTTACGTGCTGTAAGGAAACATAAAAGTAGGTAAAGTAAGTAATAATACGGTACACCACGAGATAAGGGCTTATTGATACCGCCATACAAAACTAAGGCGGATGCGGGAAGCTATCTTTTGAATAAAAATAGATGGAGAAATTTGGGTTGGGGAGTTAGGGGTTGCCAGCTGTCAAACTCAAACGCGAGACAGAAGATGTCCCGCAGCGGCGGAGTGAAGAGCACGGCACATATTTGTATTTGTATTAATTTTGAATGAATTTTGGCAGGGAAATAATAATACTCTACATTTTGGTATGAATAACTATTTCGGTTTAGACATGATTTTCATTTTAAAAGACATGGAACCAATGTTGCGATTTTTTTCTATCGAGCGAAGTTTGCCTAATCGTGTATCGGCATTCATCAGTCCCTAAATAGACACTCCAAGATTGCTATATATTTTTTTCAGATGTTTAATTTTAGTAGTTAATGCCGTAGCGTTCATAGAAAAACTGTAAATCCACGCATACGAAGCCGTGTTTAGATTTTATATAGTCTACTCTCTCTTTTAAACTTCACAACGCCCAAATCTTGTCACATTTAAGCAATTAAACAGGATATTCAAAATCAAAAAGCAACAATAATTTGAAATTCGTTTCATTCACAATACCTTTGCACATTCATCAATCTTCGAATTCGAATTCACTACAGCCCTGACGTAGTTCTGAAGTCCACATCGGCAATCCTCGATGGCCAGTTTCATGTAGCCCTGTTCTCCCCAGCCCGTGCCGTAGGAGTTCTTTAGAAGCCAGTACTTCTGAGCGCCCTCCCTTCCGTAGCCCACCAGAGTGACAGAGTGCGTTCGCATGAGGGGTTCTGATCGGCTGAAGAAAATAAATATATGTGGTAATATTATAGTCAAAGGTCCTCTGCATTGGGAGAGAGCTGGTAGAAATCCATGACAATTTAAATGCGTTTTTCTAGTGTATCTGGACCATAAATGACATTGCCACATTTCAATGGAGCTTTGCCCCGCCTACAAAACTTCGTGAACATTTAAGGTGTACCACCTATCATTTTGTTCGGACTTATTACAGGTTTCATATTGCATAATCATAATCAGTATAATTTTCTACTGCTCTCGCAACTCCTATAGAAGAATAACAAAAACAATGAATAATTCGCTTCGATTTCTTACTATTTTCTGAATTCTTAATTAAGCTGTTTTTTTCGAATTCCATCCCTTTCTAACTTTAACGTGGGGTTTAACTAGGTTTATGAATAATAGTAACGTAGTGTGGGACGCCCCCCAGATGGAGGGATGACCTTCGCAAGGCAGGGACTGGATGCATAGGGCCGAGCGAGAGTAGGGTTGAGTGGCGCGCTTTGGGAGAGGCCTACGTGCAGCAGTGGACTGATACGGGCTGATGATGATGATGAATAACAGCATAAGATCCATCAATTAGAGAAAATGACTTGGTAGCTGAAAAGTGAATATTGATTGGTTCTCTTTTGGATTGCATATCATGGTTCTTATACAAAAATAGTTCGACATTTGTCATCTCCTACTGCAGACTTGAGGCTAGAAGAAAAACTGTGGATTTATGTTAATATTAATTAGATTGGTTCCCGAAACACCTCGTTGTCTTCAAAACTTCACATTTTGCCCTTTACCATATTCCCAGTTCGTCCCACATTTTAACCGTATGTATAGGTAAATTGCACATACCATGCTGGATCGTTATATACCCCTCCGGTATATAATGTAAACGATCTAGGAGACGTGTTAATGGATGCTAGCAGCGGTCCTTTCTTTCGAAGTGCTTTCTGAAAGGTAGAAATAAAATGTGTTAATCTCTTATCATTTCGTATCAGGTTGTCATATAGCAAAATAACCTAGTAGAAAAATGACAACGTAATATTTTTCTCGACAACCGATGCGATCTAATTTGTATGAGAATGACAAATTCCGCTTACTTTAATTATATGCGTTACTCCCGGAACTGACTCTTGACGTTGAATAGTAACAAACTTTGTCATGTTCTTGATATGGCACCGTCCTTCCTGAAAGTAGTAAGGTTAGCAATCAACGAACAAAACAGAAGATAATAACAGTAGATAGACTTGAAAAAATAGGCTGTATTTTTGTATTAGAAAGGCTTGTAGACAAGCAGATTAACCACGTGATGGTTGATGCCCGCTTAGCATCGTCGTCTAGAGACATATCCAACACTGGCGCTAGTTTGCTGGTAACCTTGAAAGACTACAAACAAACCGAAACATGCATAGGCTTATTTCCCTTGAAGCATTCCATATCATAGCTCTGTGGAAAGACATCGATGGGCAGATCATCCCATATTTTGCTAATACACGGCAAGAAAGTTCGAGACATGTGGGGAATTTCCCTCACTGACATAGATACAGTTGACTGCCAAACTACCAGAACCTCTGCATTACCTATGTGTAAATAGTCACTTAACTTACTAATGCCAGATAAGGTCCATATTCTTCTTTGGTCGGAATCCCGTTAGTTCGGACCCAGTCTAGAGTGTCCTCGTAGGTGCCTCCTGCGCAGCCTAAATTACCATAACCGGCGCTAAAAACATAAGCTGTTATTTATTTATTTTATTAATGGACACGACAACTCGTCATGTCATGTTACAGAATATTCAAGATATCATTCTATCAGTCTTCTATTTCTCCAGAGGAGTCGCCGTGGCGTCATCAACCTGGAAATCCGAGTCTTCTTGTCTTCATCCAAAAGAGTCGCCGTAGCATCGTCACTCTGGACGAAGCAGCTAGACAGTCACATTCACTCCCGAGCTCGTAGTGTGACTCTTGATAATTGATTGAAAGTACTTACTTCCAAGTACAGTCAACCAATACTTGCTCGCTCAATTCGACCAAATTCTTGCATCCTCGAGCGATATATGTAGCAGACTCCACCACGGCCGCCGTAGTAAACGCGTAGCACGAGGCGCAGAGAGCTGTTTGATCTGCCAAGGTATTAAAGGTTAGCCAACTTGGACGAAGACAGCGATCTACTACGAAGTCAGCCATCTTGAACGAAGTCAACCAGTTTAGACGAAGTTAGCTGTCTTGGATGAAGTCTTCCGTGTTATGGCCGGCTCGATAAGCTTGCTCTAACGTCAAATGTTCACCCCTGTAGGTAGGTACTAGCAAGGGACATCGCAAGCGATCGTCTCAAAGAATTTATCTAGATGAGGCGTGTTAGAGACGATTAACTTTGACAAGTTTAGCATATTAAAGTGTTCTCAATAACTTTACAAATTCTTTAGTGTTTATTGCAATTCGTCAGGGGCCAACTGCCGGCTTCATTCGTAAAACGAATTTCAGTGAGGCTATTACGGTTCTCAAAATGATCAAATCATACCATGTCATATCGGCCGTGAAAGGGACAGTGCTATGGCATTGGTGTAGCGGCGTCTCTGTTCGGCGCGCCATGGCATGGTATGATTTCATCGTTTTGAGAACGGTAATAGGGGCTCAGGTTATGAAATTAGTTACCTTTAATTGGCGTGATGGCACCATATTCCCGCCAATCAAATCTAGCCTTAACGTTGTCACCTTCAATATCGTCATCAACAAAATCATCATCGTCATTATCATACTTGTAGTTGTTGCTGATGTCTTCTGTATGATCCTTATAGCTGTTATCAATCTGACTCTTGGGATATCTAATAGTGCCTAAAAATACTAGCATTTCTTCGTCTGTGAGATCAGCCAAATGATTTAAACCAACAGAAAATGATCTATGTTGTCTATTTATTGAATTAATGTACCTGAAATAAGATCATAATTTTATTTCAATGGTATCTAGGTCTACGCAATAACCAAACAGTATTTTAATTTAAATGTCATTCATTATGTTAATGATGGTTCTCTTTTTATTGTTAATAGGGTTTTACGTTATGATTTAGTCATTAGGTGCCTTAGGGACAATTTCAATCAGTAAACTTAGCATTAACTCCTCTATCTAGGTATAAACAGTAAAAACAACACCAAAAACAAAAGTGCAGTTAAGTATTCTATCAAATAAAAATAACGTTAAAATAACTGACCTCAAATTGTTCTTGAAGATATTCAATCTTCTAAAATGTTCATTTTCGTCCTTATAGTTTTTATTATGAATTTTCTTAAACCTGTTAATTTTAAACTTTTTTAAACATTTTATTTTCCACATAATATAAGCTGTACCTTTCTATCTTAACCTTTTTTTAACGAAGTGTGAAAGGGATAGCAACACGATTTAATGGAAGTGAGGGTTAACTAAGTATATGAATAACAGCAAATGTGTGTAAACTAATGAGCTCCGCCATTGTTTGTTGTATTATGATAATCATCAATTACCTGCATTTTTATGAAAAAGCAGATGACCGAGCCACCTGATGGGAAGCTAAAAAATACTTAAATGAAAATAACTATGAATTACTTATTATCTCAAACAGATAAATCTGAATATTTGATTGTTGATTTTGACCGATCTGACCTATGAAACACCGTGTTGACCCTCGATTGCTCAAGTTGAGGTTCCACATACTCCATCAAAGGATCGATTGATTCTTCAGCCATTTCCAGCGGCTTACATTGTATACCTATAAAATTACGGAATCATTAAGACATATAACTTAATTGTTTACATATTAACGGAATAAAAATATTATTGTTTAGGTAACAATAATAATTGATTCGGATTCACATTGTTTACCTATTGCAAGTAAATATTTGCCCCTTAGCCGCCCACGTAACCGGCCGGTATTACTTAACCAGTTGCTAATGAGGAGAAAATGATCGTCGCTCGTAACCGGTTTCAAAGGAAAAAAAAATTGGCACGTCAAAACATTTTATTCGAATTTACAACGCAACGTCAATGCTAAACATTCACTAGCACATATATTTAAGAATATTGATTTATGTACAGGTCTATTTCATAAAATGATACTTCCTATAGGAAATGCTTACCCAATAGCTTATTGACAACGGAAGTTCCAGGCTCAGTGTCGTCATAATATGAATAATCATGACGAAAGTAATCTAATAAGTTGTCTCCAATTTTCATTTCAAAAATGTATCTGAAAAATATTAATATGCGCAGTGATATAGAATGCAGTTACCTACATGTAAGTATATTTTATGTCTAGTAATTGAAATATCAACGATACGATACGGTCAACGACTCCTGTTGATGATCTATTATATACTTACTATGAAAACGCGTAAACAAGTACTTTCGTTCATATTGTGGGTTCAAAGTTAATTTGTCACATTTTTGTATACTCCATACATTGAAAGTAAATTCGTCACATGCATTAAAAATATGTGTTAATATGTCACAGGGTTACTGTAAATTCGTCACAATTTCTCATTTTACATATTTTTTGCATAAATTAGCGATAACAAGCAAACTTATAATGTGACGAACTTACAATAATCAAAATTAATATATGAAGAATTCACTTCATAAAATTATAACTGTGGCGAATTTACACATACTATTTTCCGTGACGAATTTACTTTGTGACGAATATACAACAACCCGTCAGCGATAGATACGAGTTGACATGAAGAAAAGTCTACAGTAGAGTCATTAAGATTTAGGTTTTCTCTAAAAGTAATAAACCAATTTTTTAAATTATTTTATATTACATAGTCTGCGCTACTTATATAATATCTACTAGTGGTTTTTTTTTACAATCGGTCTAGTAGTTCTTGAGAAAATCTCAACCATAATGGGACCCCCTATATACCTACTTCAATTTGTAATTAACAAAATGCCTTACATACCTTACAGGTACAGTTGCATTATCAGAGTTAGGGGTCTTTTTAAATTGGACCCACATTGTATATGTGACACTGGAGTTCATTTTTGAATCCAAAAGGAAATATGCTTCCCACTTCTGCGCTTCGGCGCCGTTCAGAATGTCGTTGTCTGTAAAACACCATTGCTGTTATTCATAAACCTAGGTAAACTTCACTTTACTTAAATTGTGTTGCTATCTCTTTCACACTTCGTTAAAAAAAGGTTAAGATAGAAAGGGACAGGGAGACTAAACGGTGGCGTAACTTTAAATCACGTTTATGAATACGCACACCTCTTAAATTACGTATCGTCTTTTATAACTCACGTTCGTCAAAAAACATTATTTATTTATTATAAGTAGGTACTTATGTCAATGTTACAGAAAATTCAATATATAGACTCTATCTTCCTTCAGAGGAGTAGCAGTAGCGTCTTCACCCTGAATAGCCGCGTCTTCTTGTCTTCATCCAGAGGAGCCGCCGCCGTAGCGTCATCACTCTGGACGAAGCAGCTCGACAGTCACGTTCACTCCCGAGCTTGTAGCGGGACTCTAGATAAAAGCGTGAAACTTCAGATCTTGCTCAAATTATCCAAGTGCTTTTTCACGATTCGTCAAAATATCCGAATTGATGTTCACATTCGTTTCGTACTGAACTGCGTGAGCGCATCAGCAGATAAGTCACGATTTTACTTACGTTTAAATACAAAGTTTTTGACTGGCAGGTAAGTATTCAAAGCATACATTTTAGTCTCCGAGGCGGCAGCATTTATTGTGTGGCAAACATCAATGCTTGTGTAAGTTTTCGTATTCTCGGGGTGTATCTGTATCACAACAAAGTGCGAAAATTAATTAAATAAGTAAGTATCTACATAATGATTGGCCATGTACCAATGAGTTATCTTCGGTTTTTCCGACGGAAAAACTTACGTACATTTACCGAGTGCTCTCAAAACGGTGAAGGAAAACATCGTGATGAAACCTACATGCCGTAGAAAAAAAATCTAAGGCATGTGAAATCCACCAATCCGCAGTGGGCCCGCGTGGTGGAACATGGTCCCAGCTCCCTTGATGTAAGGGAAGGTATGTGCCCGAGCAGTGGGGCAATATAAATAGACTGATGATGACTACATAATGATTGCTTTATTCCGTGAAATTTTAGTGGGTTTTTTTCCACATCGAGATGATTTTGTCTCGGTAGTACGGGCAACCGCAGATCAATGGTAACACTTGCTTAAATTTTACGACGCAGATAATAAGAACGGTCCAAAGTCCAAAGTGTTACACTTGATCTGCTGTTAGCGTACTATCAATTTATATATTTTTATGAAATAAAAAAGACAGTGATAATTGTGAAAAACTGAACTCGAAAGCGATCGCGAACCAATAGTAACACCTCGATATCGCAGCATGGCAACGCTTCATACGGTTTATATACTCTATATTAAGTGCCTAATTATTTATATCAATTGATTATTAAATGTACAACCCATGCAAGAAAAGTAACCATGCATAAGATTAATAAATAACCTTGTAATATATAAACTTCTCACTAATATCGTCCCATTCCCTGTACAACTTATCCATTCCATTGTAGAAATCCACTCTTGAGTTTCCCGTATCGCCATTGACCCTGCTCAAAAAAGATTTCATTTATCTACGCATGAAACCTCCTTGGTAAATGTACTCAAGTCAACCGCAACAATTAGCTGGATGCTGGCCGGAAAGAAAAACAACAGAAGTCGAAAAAAGAAATGTCCGCCATTTTGTTCCACATGAATTACGTACTTATAGAAAATGGCGGACATTAATTTTATTAGACTTTAGTCATATTAAATATAGCTTGATGGTTTAGATTTGATTCTAAAATAACAAACACAATAATCGTTACAACTCTTATTTTTATTTACAAGGTACCTAAGTCATATATAAATATATCAAATACATAAAACAAAACTGGCCTACTTACCAAACTTCGTAAGGTTCGCTCAGGTTGGCTCCCGGGACAGTGAGAACCGCCTTCAGGGTGTAGCTTTTGCTCCATGATAATGAGGCATCTAAATGGTAATAAGTTTTTAAATTAAGAAAGTTTTAAAACAAAACAGAAGTTGTTCATTTACCGAACCGTAACCCTTTACGTTAACATCCTGTATATTGCTATTGTAACACACGGTAGTTTCTGTAAATTAAGAACAAAACGAAATACCTAGGTACCTAGAAAGTTCCCTCATAAAACACAGAAAGATTTTTTGTGTTCTATGCATCATCATAATCAGCCTATTTTTTGTTTGTGAGGCACAGCCTTCGAGGGTATTAGGGATATGATCCACCACGCGGACTCATGTGGATTGGTGGATTACATATGGCTCAGATTTGTTTATTACTTACTCTAAGACATACAGGTTTTCTCACACCCGGCATATTATTATTAAGAATCACTTATCTAATTTGTAATAGTAAGTAAATGTAAAAATGTTTTACCTGAAATTTTAAAGAAATATACACAAATTAGTAACTCCAAGCCCTTCATAGCTTGAGCATTTAACCATCACTACATTACGAATAAACTAATAACTGCTTATATAGGGAATTGTACAAATACAGGCTATATTGAACTAAATCATTATCCAAATTGTGTTTGATAAGCCTTGACACTTTGTAGCTTGCGCCAAGCTCTTGTTAACGATAACTACATGTTAATTGTCTAACCCCCTGTTAAGTCATAAAAATGCCATATTGTATGTTTCAGGAAAACAATATCTTAGTAAAAAAATTATATTTATTTTATTTTATTAATGGACTCGACAGTTCGTCATTTGCCAATGTCATGTTACAGAAAATTCAATGTATAATAGTCTTCTATCTTCCTCCAGGGGAGTCGCCGTAGCGTCATCACCCTGGGTAGCTGCGTCTTCATGTCTTCATCCACAGGAGACGCCGGTAGCGTCAATCACTGCGGACGAAGCAGCTCGACAGTCACGTTCACTCCCGAGCTCGTAGTGGGAATCTTGACCATGGCGCCAAACTTCAGATCCTGCTTGAATTCTCCAATAACTTCACCATACTGTCATTCGCGACCATTTTCTGATTAATTTAACGTGATATTAAACACAAAACACCCACTGTAGACATTATACTGAAAATTATTAAATAATTTCGCAACCGTCGTTTCCCGCCATTTTCAAAAAGCCAAAAAAATTATACTTTGGAAGAAAACGAAATATTGCACAGGGGGCTGAGCCGCGTCGATTTTTACTAGCCGTCAATGTCAGATTTTTGGCGAAAATTAGTACAAAAATTTCGTTCGCGCAGGCTTTGACAGAACAAAAAAGGCCAGCCGGCTAGCCCCTCTGATAAATGCAAATGAAAACATAACAATCAATCATTCCTTTTTCAAAAGACGAGTTTTTCTGCGGTAAATAAATTACAGCAATCAAAATTTTCCTCACGGAGGCCGGTCGAGGCATGCCGATCATCAGTAAAAATGAAAAAATTTTCATATATCTGATTATATTTTGGCCGTCAAATCTAAACTTAAATCTACAGGATAAGACTAGCGGAATCTCCAACATACGAAGAACAGGCTCTGCTGCACGGTTACAAAACGGAGTCCATGAAACACTTACTGTATGAATGTGCCTCACTGGCTAGGAAGCGAATGAGTCTCCTGTGGTCGGCCTATCCGGAACCAGAAGACAAACTCCTTCCCATGAGCTGCATGGCGGACCAATTGAGTTACATCTTTAGGGAGGAGGAAGGAGCATAAAGGAAAGGGGAGAGCACAAAAGATCCCAATGGGTCTAAGTGCCGCTACCTTGGCACCCAATCAGGATAAGATAAGAAATCTAAATCTAAAAGAAACTGAGACTCATACATACATCTCTATGCTACATCGAGTTAGAGTGATACGCTCTGCCTCGCATAGCAAAATTTCTAAATTGGGAATCTACACAAGTGACTGATACTGAGGATATAAACTCCCCTAATATAAACTTTTGGCATTGACGCTAATCTAATAGAATTTTAGTCGAATGCAAAAAAACTGACTCATTACTTTGACTAAATTTTTATAGCCTATGTCACTCCCACAATCAAGAAGAATATAACGAACCCCCATATATTAAAATCTATGCCGTTTAGGCAGCAGGGTGTTAAAAAAGAATTAGACATACATACACACATACACTCGAAAACATAACTCTCCTTCTTGCTCAGTCCGGTAAAAGCGTATTTGGATTGACATTGGCTAACCAGAGAGTATATGTCATCTCATACATTTTTATCTCTAAAACATTGCCACTTGGTTAGATTGGTCATTACATCCTGTTTAATTAGTTTTTTTATGAACATGCTGTAGGTATACGAACAAAGAGATTATTTTTACGTCCAAAATGAATGCCATTAATCTTACTAATCATAGCCAATTAAAATGGTACACTAATTAACGCGATCTCGCTGTACAATTATATTTCGGGTTTCCTTTTTTATTGGATAGGAAGTTATTATTTTAATTAAAACGTTGCGAAGCCTAAAATGTTGAAAGCACTAAGTTTCATTATCAAAGGTTTTCGGAAAACGTTAATTTCTTTGTTGAAGCAAAACGAATTTTTTGGTGAAATGAAAAGTTTTATATGATAGGTATATGTTTTGTGTTAAAAATGATTGTGTAAGTGTAATAGGAATCTATAATAAATAAACTAGAATATTGAAAAAAATTGTTATATTATCTATAACAATTTTGCCCGTATCAGTCCACCTGCTGGACATAGGCCTCTCCAAAGGCACACCACTATTACCCGATTCTCGGTCCTTTGTATACAGACCATGCCACTTCCCTCCAATTAGCCACAATGTAGCCTAATCATTGGTTTAATAGTAGTCTCAGTCATATCGTTGTAGGCTAATTTGCATTATTAGTGTTGCACCTTCAAATTGGCCACCACCAGCCAATATTGAGCCGGGCATTAGAGTACTAGCCTAGCCTAACTCGCTTATTATGACCGCACGTGTCTGTGTTAGGGACATGTTATGGGGCACAATGATTGGGCTACCTTAATTTAACCTATAGATAGGTAGGTGAGTAAACTCTCTATTGAATTTCACTGGTTTTATAATAGGGGATGACAATATTTTGAACAATTGTATGACTGCATATCGGTAGAAAATATCGTTCTACTTAATACAGGTAAAATATCAGTACCTACTTCAAATACTATAGGTACCGTAATATATTTCTGCATCATATTGCCATTTCTACTGTTATTTCACCCTAGGATTGTAATATCGTTATAAGATATCAGAATGGGCCAGAAAAATAACAGTACAGTTATATAGGTACCGTTTTATTTCCATACTATTATTTTTGGTACAGTTCATCATCATCATCATCAGTCTATTTATATTACCCCACTGCTCGGGCACAGACCTTCCCTTACATCGAGGGAGCTGGGGCCATAATCCACCACGCGGGCCCAGTGCGGGTTGGCGGATTTCACATGCCTTAGAATTTTTTTCTTCTTCTACGACATGCAGGTTTCATCACGATGTTTTCCTTCACCGTTTTGAGAGCACTCGGTAAATGTACGTAAGTTTTTCCGTCGAAAAAACCGAGGATAACTCATTGGTACATGGCTGCCCTGGCTGGGAATCGAACCTGGGACCTCCGTATTGCAAGTCCATTGACCCAACCACTGCGCCACCGAGCTCTCTACAGTTGGTACAGTTATTTAACCCTTATTTTATTTCAGTACTGTAATGCTAATACAGTACTTATGTAACAATTGGACGTGGAGGAAGCATTGTGTGCCAGGGTAGCAACATATGGCAGTCCATCGTTTCGCCGACCGCAACGGGAAACAGGCGAGAGTTTATGTATGATCTAATAATATGAAAATAATTAGGTACCTATGCAATAATCACGGCTTAAAATGATAGCCGTTTTGTTTACAAAATGACACTGCTGTGGAATTAGGTCTATGTAGGCTTCTCTGTCTACGGGTCTATGGTTAGGGTCTATGTCGTATTTATTTATTATATTAATGGACTCGACAGTTCGTCATTTGCCAATGTCATGTTACAAAATATTCAAAATATCATCATTCTCTTCATCCAGGGGAGTCGCCGTAGCGTCGTCACCCTGAGTAACCGCGTCTTCTTGTATTCATCCAGAGGGCCGCCGTAGCGTCATCGCTCTAGACGATTCAGCTCGGGAAACGACGGTTGCGAAATTGTTTGATAATTTTCAGTTTAATATCTACAGTGGTTGTTTTGTGTTATCACGTTAAATAAATCAGAAAACCTTCGCGAATGAATTATTGGACGATTCATGCAGGATCTGAAATTTGGCGCTATAGTCAAGAATCTCACTACGAACTCGAGAGTGAACGTGACTGTCGAGCTGCTTCGTCCAGAGTGATGACGCTACGGCGGCTCCCCTGGATGAAGACAAGAAGACGCGGATACCCAGGGTGACGACGATACGGCGACTCCCCTGGATGAAGAGAAGATGATATGATATTTTGATATTCTGTAACATGACATTGGCAAATGACGAACTGTCGAGTCCATTAATAAAATAAATAATACAGCCTCTGGGTAGGCCCACTGATGCGTCAACGTTGGTACCGCAGCGCAATATTGCAAGACATAACCCGGAACGCAGATAATTGGGTTTGGGCAGGCCTGGCTCTATAATTTAATTACCTACAGAGAGGCGCACATTTCGGTGAAATATCACACACACACCACGACACCATAGCAAAAACAAGAGACCGACTGCGCATAGCTTTTTGCTCGGCCTCTTGTTTACTGGGTTTGTTTTGTTTGTTTTAATATTACTATAATTTATAGACATAAGGTGCTCGCAGAGTTTCTCAGTCAGTTGAAATCGTTCCTTGTCCCGTTTTGGCAAGAATTTATTTTCTCAGAATTAGTTTCAAAGTATGCCATACTAATAGAATAGAACAAATTTAAAATACTAAACTTTAAAATAGTATATATAGATATAATACGATGAAGAATTTCGGTAGGTCGGGCGTAGGCCTGTGGTGAGTCGGATTTATTTTATTACCAATGGAGTTTGTACGGAATTAGTCACATCTTACTATCAGATTCCTGATTTTAAATGCCTGTAATTATTTCATTTCTGAATTATGAATACAATAGGCTAGTTGACTTATATCGGCATTCAATAAAACAATATTTATTTCATACAGTATTTCACATTGGGACTCCAAATATATCACTTTTATTACATAAAAGTAGAAGATGACTGTAGAAAATGAAATTAAAATTAAAATATTTCCCGTTTTTCCCACATGTCAAAAACGCTAGTCGGCCATGTCCGCGAGATTTGTGACGTCACTCTGCCTTTTTAGGGATGCCCTATTTTTGGATTTATTTCTCTTATGTGGATTTTGGTAGTTTGAATGCCTACCTTATTAAATCTATACCTTGTTAAATCTAATAGGGATATTAGATTTAACAAGGTATTTTGATAATAATCTATGTTAAACAAAAATATTGATGTTTAACCATCGATGATACAGTATGGCAAACATCGTAACGTCGATGTCGAACATCCCTAGCCAAAAAGCTTTTATACTTATTTGGGTACAATTTTTACACTTTAAGACAAGTTGTAAAAAGAAACAAAATAAAACTAAGTTCATTTCTCTCTGTCTGTCTGTATATCGTCTTAACTCACTCTGTTTATCATCCACAGAAAGTTGTTTACCCTTAAAAGAACCTCCCGACACTGAAAGATTCTTTGTATTGTTTCAGCATTTCAATTTTATTTACTTACCTAACTGTCTGGTTTTAGATAACTTTTTATATACTTCTATTTTGTAACTCTACCTACAGAATATAGAGAGAATCGAATTCGTGTAAAATTAGTTAGTAACCTGACTTGTATGGCTAATGTTAGCCACTTATTACGCCATGGCCGACGTATATAGTGGCAAAACTAGCGGGAGAAGGGTGGTGGTTTATTAGGGGACAATCCCGTCGTCTCTACCTAGTGGCACATGGGCGTGGGTTTATATAAGTAATTAGGGCCTATTTAGTTTGTGATGAAAATGGCAAAACTAGGTAAGAGTATCCATTATCAAATATACCCAAAAATATATAGCTCTATTTTATGGTAGATCACGATTTTGTCCAGAGAATGTAGGCCTAGGAATAGTCAGGCCCAATCAAGCTGATTGGTTCTGTTACTTTGTCAAAGAGGCAAAGTCGCTTTGTTGTTTAGATCTACAAAAGCCTAGATACCTACTGCTGTCTTATTCTCTGGGCCAACCGTAATTGGTATAATACGGCAAAAAAATTGACATTTTATTTATGAAAATAACCATGCAGAGAAAATGTAACTGTGGTTGCTAAACATTCGTATCTGCAGCTATAGTCTTTCCCACACAGGCGCGATCTGCACGCGGCTTGCGGCCAGTTGAAATGCATGCTCCGACCCATTTTCACCCGTCGTTAATGTCCACTGCATATCGCGCGTGTATGTGTTGGATTATATGTTCCCAACACACACAATCAGTCAACACAAGACAGTCAACTATTTCGCTGTTTTTGCTAATTAATTTTAGCTGTCGTTATGTAGCTATGATACTTTACATTTATAAATGTTTGGCCACATACAAAGGCGTTACGTTGAGCATTGCGCAATACTAGCGGTAGAACGTTGGCTTTTAATACATTGGCTCAACGCTAAATAAATAGAAGGTATTTATTCATAAAACAATAAAAAATAAAAATAACTATTATAATATTAACCTAGAAAATATAAACTAAACTAAAAACTATATACCTATACAATAGGTCGGTTGAACTATCTGAATGGCTTAACATTACAGATAGTTCAACCGATCCCCGTTGTCCGGCAACGTGCCCAAAATGCTGGCGGCATTTCCCCTCTGGATCGCTAGGCTGATCCTTTGGGCGAAATACAGGCCAGCATTTTGGTCAGGTCGCGCCTACAGATCTTTCAAAATTTCCATCGCTCCCGGCCCCCACGGACCCAGCGTCTCTACCCCAACGCTAAATTATTGCGATATTTTCATTGTGAATGCAACTTTAAAAATACCACTTAAATATAACTACTACCTACTGTTATACCGGTCAGATTGTACCTACCGATAACGACTGCCCCGATATTTTGAAGACACTTATATTGAAATCTTAACACTTATGTTTTCAAAGAAAAGTTACAAAATACGATCGCAAACTTAAAAACTCTTGAATATTAATCTTCCGGGGCCATTAAAATAAAAAAGTTAGAAAGGCAAAGCTCTGCATGCATAATACCGCTCCACGGGCGGATTAGTAAATCATGAATATTGAACACGTTAGTCCCCTCCGTAAATTGTTGTAAACTAGTTATCAAGCTCGATGTTAGGACTTCCCAACCGGTCCCCCCCGCCCCACTCGCCTAAATCCATTTCTAGATCACAGTTCTAATTTATTTTATTATGGTTGTAAATGATGTCTATAAATATTAAACTACTAATAACAACAATAATAATAAAAATACTTAACGGGTCCCGCTAGGTGCATCACATATCTCTTCAAATTAAAGTTCTCTAAGGGACCTCTACGCGTTGGACCTATGTCTCCGTGCAAGCCTTTCAAAGGACCGGGTTTTCTTAGACCCGTGAAACCTAGAAAAATACTTATAAATAAAAAATTGACGCCAATTCGCTACCCTGTGGAAGAGTGCCCAAAAGGCTGGCGACATTACCTCGTTGTATAGCCAGCGATATACGCTGGCCGAGGTAAGCGCCAGCCCTTTGGTCACCTGACGAGTCAATTAGGCGCGACGACAGTTCCTTGAACAGTCGCCGCGCCTCTGGTCCCCATGGCCCCATGGTCTCTACACCAAACGGCGCAAATATGTAGCTCTCTTGTTTAATCGAGAGAGGCTCGATTTAAAATAGGTTGAGAAACTCTGCTCTATGTGGTTCTCTAAAGCTCTAAACCGTTTTAGAAGTAAGTACTAAATTACAGTTTAGGGTGACTACACTGAAAGAAGAGTTCACAACTGAACTGTTTTTGCTAGCTATTTGATTATTGTTCATAACAATCGACTTATTCAACACCTCCTTGGCTATATTTAGACGCAAAATTGATAAATTACTGGCCGAAAGTGTCAATGAGTGTAATGTTGATGGTAATTTAGTTTTGTGATGTAAGAATTTGTAGAAATGTGATTTGAGTTTAGATTACAGTTCTTTGTATTAGTATTTTAAAATAAGCATAGTTTATGTATCTTGTATATGTATGTCTGAAATATCTATGTATTTATATTATTATTATGTAATTAGTTGAGTCAGCTTAGTTCGTTTCTATGTAACATTATGTCATAGTGAGATTGGTAAGGGCATAGGCTAAACTTTTTAGTTAAGTCAACTATAATTATCGAATATTTTTTGTGTCTATTGTCTGTTTTTTCTCCAAATAAATAAATGAACAGCTAAGAAATAAAAAATATAGAAAATAGCAAAACAATTAGCGGTCTCAATACACATAGATTCCCGATCCGAAAATCCGAAAGTGCTTCAGGACTTTCAGGAGCTCTATCAGCACTTCCAGGATCAGTGATCAGGATTTCTAACAGCTTCCGATATCTTATATAGTGTAAAAATATCGAGTGCGATCTATTGTCGTTTCCATCCTGTATGGTTTGTAACGAATACTTAACAACCACAGCTAGGTAATCTGTTCTTTCCGTGTAGCCTTTTGGCAGGCAAGAGCAACATTGATATTCATAGACAGTTTTAAGCACGAGCTTAGCGTGAGCTCACTATTACGACTGACAAAATTTTATTAAATCTGACAGTTGTGAGACCGAACTCAGAAGTGTCTATGATAAAATCTCACAGCTTTTGACTCCGCCACAAAAACGAGAATTCGTTATCCTATTGAAATTTTAATCAATACCTAAGTACTGCTAAAATGACAATGCCAGATTCTGCCCCACCATCAACCGCAAGTTGTACAAGATAACGAATAAATGTAAAAATATCTCCGTTTTTTTTATTAAAATTATTGGTTTAAAATAAAGTTTTGTACATCTGTGAGTCGAAAAAAAACAGCTTAATTAAGAATTCAGTAAATAGTAAGAAATCGAAGCGAATTATTCATTGTTTTTGTTATTCTTCTATAGGAGTTGCGAGAGTAGTAGAAAATGATACTGATTATGATTATACAATAAGTCCCCAACAAAATCATAGGTACAGCTTAAATGGTCACGTAGTTTTGTAGGTGGGGCAAAGCTCCATTGAAATGTGGCAATGTCATTTGTGAAAACACTTTCCAAAATACATTTTCGCAAACTCCAGCCCGTCCTAACTTTGTACCCTATGAATGTGAAAGTAATACAAATTAACACATTATTTGACCTTATGCTGAAGTTTGTAAACAACGCAGATATGCCCGGGGTGGAGTGTAGTTTGGAAACTGGCTTAATTAACGCGAATTGCAAAAATTGTATTAATAAATGTAACCCTGAACCACGAGTTAGAAAGAATAAGAGGTGACTTGTTCGGAAATTCATCATAAGCTGTATTTACTGTGTCCAAGGTGGATTTAATTATATATACCAAAATGCTGGCCTGTATTTCGCCCACAGGATCAGCCTAGCGATCCAGAGGGGAAACGCCGCCAGCATTTTGGGCACGTTGCCGGACAACGGAGATCGGTTGAACTATCTGTAATGCTAAGTCATTCAGATAGTTCAACCGACCTATTGTACATATAGTTTTTAGTTTAGTTTATATATATTTTTTTTAGGTTAATATTATATAGGTATGCGATAAATATGCAAAACAAAGCTATATCTTAGACTAATCTATCAATCAACTAAATTTTATACCGCTGACTGTAATTATGTCAGAACACATAAGGTTGAAAATTGTAAAACTGTTAAGTACAAGAAAATTGTGAATTGTATTTCTTCATTTATAATTGATTATTTTAATTTTAATTATTTTAAATTTTATGAATAAAAAAAACTCAAAGTGGTCAAATATTAGGTACTAGTGCTTGCAATACCGGATGATCTTCAATACCGGTGTTGATTTCCGGTATTGAAGTCAATACCAGGGAATCCCGGTATTAAAACCGGTTTTACGTTTATACCAAAATAGGATGTTAAAATTAAAAGTTAAGTGGTTTTGACAAAAAAAGGATTTCTAATTCAAAAAATAAAATTAGGTAAGTATACGTCGTTAATCAGGCGTGTCATTTTCTAAGCCAATTTACAGCTACAAAAGAATATTAGTTCTTTTGGCAAGAAATCGCACTAATTTCCACAATAAAATACCATATCGTTCTATTTTATAAATCTATGAGCTGACCCTTTACAACTCTGCGTAACAACTGTAACAGAGTTTTGCCACAAAGAAACAAAAATTCTGCCTCAAATATTACAACCGAAACGCGGCTTTCGCTTTTTATTGTGGGAACGTGGCAGTTTTAACAAGCCGAATAAAACGCAACGACGATGTTTGCGAGGCCTGTGAAGTGGCTAATATTGTGCTAAAGTTTGTTTGGGATTGGGTAAAACCAGAGGACAGCTCAAACAAAGCAGTGCGGTATGAGTATGCGGCAGCGGGCCAACTCTATTACTGCAGATAGAGGCACTTTTCGACATATCACATACTACGGACAACAGCTGATCAATGGTAACACTTCCAATACGATTTCAACTCTTACGACGCAGATAATAAGAACGGTCCAAAGTGTTACACTTGATCTGTTTTGATGTGTGCGAGTAGATACAGCGCGCCTATAAGCGAGTCGTCCCGCTCGCTCTTACGCGATGTAACATATGAACGACAGTGACAGTTGTGTTTAGTTTTAGGATTCGATTTAATGGCCGCTACAGAATCAGCTACAGTTTCAGAAAACCGATTCCCATTTAAAGCCCCTTTCTCGGTTGGCTGGAATTATAATGTAACTTATGATACCTATACAGCAATGATACTGTAAAATAGGAACCCTATAAAATTGATCTCCTATAAACAACTAGATACACAGTCTGCCTTCTAAAAGCGTCCGAGCGCAAAGAAGGACCAAACGGATGAATGGACCCTGATTTGCTTTATTGGACATTATTTGGACGTTAACAATGGACCCTTATTTATTTATTTATTAGTGATTAAGTACTAACATAGGATAAGGCACCTGTTACTAACACAAAATGGACCTAAGTTGTTCGGCAATAAACGTTTTATTATTATTATTTGGGCGTTTTTAAATTGTTTTAGAAAGACATTTGTGTATCTAGTTGTTTATAAGAGATCAATATCCTATACGTACTTTATAAATATTAGTGTTAAAAAAAATTTAATTCCTGAAATAATAGCATCGACATCGTGTAAATGCTGTAAAAGAAATATGTTCAGATCACATCGAGATAGTAGCCACTGGAGAATAACGGCTCGAAGTTTGAAAACTTCGAAACTTTTCAAAATGGCCGAAAATCGCAAAGTCACGCTCTTCACGTTCGTTCGAAAAGCGCGGGAGCCGGTAGGGCCACCTCGCAGACCGCCACATGGAGACGTGACGGGACTCCGGTTTCCCGCCGTTTTTATTTTAATGTGGGTAGGTGACTCGAATTCCGATCGCTCCGTGATGCGAGTTGAATTCGATGAACTTTAATTTCATATCCATTTCAATAATTCATGTCTTGAAGTATTTCAGCAACTTAGGGGAGTTTGTTCAAAAATGATGCTTTGAATATGTAGGTTTATTATTGGAGTAGTTTGAGAGTTACTTCTTCACTTTTTAAACATTATCGAGACATCAATAATAAATGTTTAACACGGTAATTCCCGTTTTATCTAATTAATATAGTTACTTCTTCTTACAGAAGAAGATGTCCATATTATTTCGACATTTTATCTGACTCTACATAACTTTTTTATTGTTATTAATTTTAATCAAGAGCAATTGGGTGTATAACCACATAAGACCATACAAGAAGCAGCCATTTTGATAAAGTAGGTAATCTGAAATGCTAACACCTAAATGTTTTCTAGGGAGATTAAAATTATATTTGTGAATTCCAGATATATGATATAAGTATGTCACCTCCGGTTAGAGACAATTTCTTATAAAATACGTTATTCGATTGTTCCAAACGTTGATCAACTTTCGCAGTCTGTTTTCTAGTAAAATAACTACTTCCGTCGCTAAAAAGACACCGTTTGACACCTTGATAACCAAAATCCACAAGTTTCCTCCATGGCTCCAAAGTTGGATCAAAACCAATCAAACTAGGATTCCATAAAACCGAGCAAGACATCTGATCCTCAGTGCCCTGAGACGTCTCCCGCTGATCGCCGTAATACATGGCAACACGTGTCCCCAGGCGAGCGAGCATCTGCCGCTGACATACGAGGCGGCCGATCGCGCCATTACGAAGATTGGGATATGCTACCCTGGTACTCTATATTACAAGTATACAGTCGACAGCACATAAAGGCTGGATAAACGTGACTTAAAGATGGCAGTGATTTGAGCCATTGTTTATTTGAATTTTCTGTAACATGACATTGGTAAATGACGAACTATCGAGTCCATTAATAAAATAAATAAACAGATTTGCGCTGAAAACGGTGGTTTAGCAACTGTCATATTAAATCGACTTTTAGCAATTTTTGTCGCTACAAGCCCAAGTGTTAATTCAGAGAAAAGTATACAGAAGCCATTAAAGGTTTAAATTTTCTAATAAATTAGGTACTTCTACCGGTTCTAAATTCTTAATTACATTTACGTATGTTCTATTCTTAAATAATATATTTGAGAAACAAACAAACCAATAGGTACACTTTTCCCATTTATATTAATAGGAAGTGGAATAATAATCATATTTAAAACCATATTTACTACGACTATGTATATTAACGAACGAAATGTCAGTTCTGCTTCAGTTCAAATACAAATAATCGTCTCAAGAAAACATAGAATAGCTAAGTAGGTTTAACAATGAAACTAGATGTTAACAGTGAAAGTTTTGTATAATGTTACTTATCGTTTGCATATTACCGTTGGTTTTCCAATAAATTAAAAATGAAATAAAAATAAAATTTACTTATAAATTGTTTAAAAATTGTCCCCATCAGAATAGGAAGTCGATGGAATCCTGTTAATACTTATTCGTTCGTAATAAAAAGTTGAGCTACAAATTCTACATCAGCAACAGTTAAAAGGACTCATTACTTGTCTCCACACATGTGATCTACGAAGTGCCAAGACTCTATGAATATAAGACGAGGCCACGCAAGCCCTAAGGGCCATTTGCCGTTATTATCATTGCCCGGCGTAGGTACACGGTTCCCTAATATGGTAATTTGGCCTGCGGGCGATAGTACGTCGTTGTGCTAAACGACGGCTGACTTACAACAACTCGTATATCTTAGGAAGTTAGTTCAGTAAGTACGGTCTAACACAGAGAAAAGTGTACAGGAAAGTTTTTAAGGTTGAGATTGTCTCAAAAACTACTTGACCTATTGGAAAAATTCTTTCATTGTTAGATAGAGAAATGCCACAGCCACGCGTTACATGGCTGCGGCGCTGATTTTCAGTCAGAACCCATAATGGATCCACAGAAGCAGAGCCGACCCAATTATTACTTAGACAAAATAAATAGTTCAGTGAAATAACAACCAAATAATGTCATCGTAAAATTACTAAATAAATGATATTATCATAAATAAAAGAAATATATATGAAAATAAGTATAGTAAATTAGTAATTATAGATAGGCACATAATAATTATTATAATATACCAACATGCATGTGTGGGGTGGAGTTAGAGTGGCATTGCGTTTAGGTTTAAAATTAGATCTGGCATCCACCACAGAATAACACCTAGGTATATTTCTAATTGGAAACATGGTACAGAGAATCCTAATATATATATATATGAATATAGGTACATAGTTTTGGCTGTTAGTAAGACGCGAGTGTTTTCCCAGCTCCTAGGTCCTCATTTAGTCGTACAGTACCTAAACCTAACGTTAATCCTACACCCTAGTAAATAGGGCTCGAATCCGTATTGAGCAAATAAACTGTATCGGCAACTACCTACTCCGAATTTGACTTGCAAATTACAACCCAGCAACACCCAATATTTCACCACTCCAATTTGCGAAGTACTAAATACCGTAAACAGTAAAAACACCCACGCTAAATTCCTTTGCTTGACATTTAGTGCCGGGCAAGGCACCAGTTCTAGTTGGTGAAAAGCTGCTAAAGCAACTAAAAAGCGCTAGAATGCGCTAATTAGCAAAAAAAAAATTATAGCTCCTTCCCTGAGGATGAACATCGAGTTAAGTATGAATTTATTGATTAATCCAAAAATGAAGATATAGGATAGTGTCATTTCTGTCCCGTGTTTTCTGATTTTTAGCTTTAAAAATATTGGCCAAATAGATGCACCATTTTTAGTCACGTTAAGTTCAAGAAGTGCAGATCAGATTCAGGCCTAATGTTCACGAAAATCTTCACTCACTATCCTAAAAACCAGTGTTTGTTAACCAAGTTTTAACACATAAGTTTCATTTATTCTACAACGGTTTGGATGACTTTTTTGTTAACCTTCATTGTCACACCACCAAGCAAATGCCTCTGCCATTTTGTATGAATATTATATTTGAATAAATAAAATTGACAATCAATTTTGAACGCTAGTTTAGTGAGAGCTCACAAAAAGCTCGCACTCATAATTCACTCTGAAATTCAGAGTCTGAATAGCGGCCTAATAATATGTCTCGAGTCATCAGGCCACGGATTATAAACTTAAAATATCAGTCACGCGCTAGCTCTAGCGCCTAAGATTCTAAGTTTGAGCAGCACTTATGCCTGTCTAGATTGACCTTTGACGCTTAAAGGGCTTTAATTAAATCGCTGGGGGTCCGATGCACTGGCCTGGATGCCCGGATCACTGGGCGAACCCGTGGGTCATTGCGCATTACGGCTGTTTAAGGCTTCGTATGCGCGTATTTTCAGTTTTTCGACGAAGGCTACGGCACTAACTACTAAAATTAAACGTCTGAAAAAAATATATAGCAATCTTGGGGTGTCTATTTAGAGACTGATGAATACCGATACACGATTGGGCAAACTACGCTCGATAGAAAAAAATCGCAAATATACCACTTCCATGTCTTTTAAAATGAAAATTATATCAAACCGAAATAGTTATTCATAAAAAATAAATACAAGAGCTTGTTTTAAAAAAATCTGATTTTTGTTGGCGTATTTTTATTTCCCTGTTTCACGAATATTGAGGCACTGCGCCGTGCTCTTCACTGCAGCGGGGTATCTTGTGTCTCACTGTTGCTTTTGACAACCATATAACGCCTTAATAAACACGGCATTACGCAAGCCACGTCATTATCTATTATCTAAGCCGGGACATAAGGATTAAAGCGTCGAGCTAATTGATACGTGGTTTCAGCTTTAGATTGAATTGCTGATAGGCGAACGGACACATAATGCACTCGGCAGTGACTCGATTGCGGTGGAAGGATATTTTGTTCTCGTATGTAGGTACAGTCGAAAACAGGGAATAGTAGCCAGGGTTGAGATTTTCTCAAAAACTACTTGACCGATTGTAAAAATTCTATTACTGGTACTTAGATTCCTATTCCTTAGCTACCTATTCATCCGCTGAATTAAATGATAAATGGAGAATAATTTTCATCACGACCGGGATTCGAATCCGGGACCTAGCCATTCCGTGGCACGCTCTATTCCAACAGAGCCATCGTGATTCGTATCCAGATCGTGAATTTTATCTCCATATTCTCGTCTGAGGGACATTTGATGAAAAAAATTCTCCATTTATCATTTAGATTTTCGTTTCGCATAGCGCATATGCAAGAAAATATCAAAACATCCGCTGCATTGTCTAACCAAAGGTTGTCTGGAAGAGATCGCTTTAAGGGATAAGGTCGCCAATTGTGATACTAACTGTATTAGCATATTTCTTTTGTGTAATTCCTTTTACTTTGCAATAAAGAATATTTATCTTATCTTAGATTCGAGTACGTAGGTCCACTTTGTGTAACTGTGAAGCATTATATATAAAAAGTCAAGTACTTTTTCTTTTCTAATAAATTCTAAAGCGTCTCGCCTAGACAGAGCCAGCTCTTGTCTGGGCGACGCTTTCAACATACACGGTATATTCTTTAGGCAAATATTATAGAGACTCTCTACCAGCTATTATCTTTAGTAAGCTTTGGTGAAAATATCGCTATAATATTTTAGGGGTCCGCAACATTGAAAATGTTGAGAACCGAACTCTTAGCGTGGATCTTATAAGAAAGTAATGAGACTAGACTATTTCCTCGTTTAACGCTCTCTTAAACGAGCGATACTGAATTCCTTCGTTTTGTAAACTTAATTTAATTTATGTTACCCATAAAACTGGCACCGTTTATCGTCATTTTTATGATATCTTTTTGTTTTCTTTACGTTAGGAAACCTATAAAATATTATCTTACTTTACCCTACCATGTATTTACGAAAGGTTTTCTCAGAGCTCGAACCAATAATTTTCGCTGTAATCAAAATAAATATAAAAAATTGTCCGAATGTGTAGTTGCTTTGATCGTAAGTGCCAATATTGTAATAAAGAAGAAACATTGTTATTGTATAAATCACTAACTAAAATGAACAATTATATTCACTAAAATTAAAAAGCGAATAACTTTTAGTTAAAGTCTGTTTGACTTTGAGACTTTTTTGAACTTTGATTATTTATCAATATCGATCACGTTTCAAAGGCCGATAACCACTTTATTCTAATAAATATACCAAAATAAGCATACTATTCTTCCGTAATATGAAACTTCATCGGAAAAAATTCAACATCTTTTTCAATAGTCCAGAAACAAAATATTCAGCACAATCCTCTCGTTACCTCCAAGAGCCTTGGTGTCGAGTTTTGAATAAGAAAAAGGGGATATTCAGCGATGAGTTGCTCGTTTTACGTGAATGAGCCCGTGCGTGAGCGAATTACTAAATTCGACTCTGGCGAATATGAAATCCAACAGAACACGATAATTCTTACTTTTATCTTTCCATTGACGCTTGCCAACGAAGTTTCGTAATGTATTCTTTGTATTTGAGAGCAATGAAATGTAAATACATCGAAGTTATTGTTATGTTTGAAGTAAGAAAAGAGTTCAAAGTATGTAAGCAGCTCCGTTGGAATGTCAGCTTGTCAGACAATATTGTTTGCAAGTAGTAGCGAAGTATAACTCTGTTTTACACGGTAATACAACAGGGACCTTTTGAGAGAATTAAATATTGATATTTAATTTTCAATCTCAACCGCAGAGCACTCCAAGTGTTCTACTCTGGTTGTACTACTATATTATATAAATGCGAAAGATCGGATGTTTATATTTTTGTTAATTAGTAATAATAAAATAACTACTCCCTAAAACATTTTCGTCTTATCTACGGTTGATGATTTTATAAGTACATCACATTTCCTTAAATACATTCAAAGCTTGGTGTAGCTGTGCTTATAATGAGTTCTCGAATAGAATAGTAATGTGGGACGCCTTCAGACCAGATGGAGGGATGACCTACGAAAGGGTTTCAGGAAAGGTGAAAGGAAGTACCGCACCTTGGGAGAGGCCTACGTCTCGCAGTGGACTGATACGAGCTGATTCTAATAGGATGGGATCCTATTTAGAATCTGTAAAATCCTAATAGTAAGAATCTCTGCTTATCCAATACTACTTCGAATAAATTTGACATCCACAGACATCGTCGGAGGGCAGATAGCTAGTTTTAATATAAACGTGATATTTGGTGAAATTCAGAAGTTATGAAGTAAAGTGAAGCATAAAATGTAAGTGTGTACTCAAGGGTAGAGAGTAAGCACTCATTCGACTTTTGTTTTATGACTGCAACTTAAGACGGTAGGGGACGACCTAGAATGAACTGAATAAATAGGTACACGTCTATGTAGTGATAAGTTTAGCTAGTACAGTCCACAGCACATCAAGTAGGTAGGTAGGTACATAAGTACAATAATTACAGTCGAAGACAGAGATAAGTATCCTGGGCCTCAATAAGGTTGAGATTTTCTCAAGAACTACTGGACCGAATTTAATAATTATTTTACAGTCACATAGTTTTCACTTTTATCTATCAAACCGTGAAATTTTTTTTGCCATAGGTCTAGTAGTTTATGAGAAAATCTCAACCTTAACAACTCTCCTGTACACCTTTCTCTGTGTTCCACCGTACCTCCTATAGGCACATTTTACAGCAGTTGATCAATTATTTGTGAAAAGAGATTCTGATTTTATCTTTTGGTCAATATCTTAAAACAATTAAATAAACAAGGGAAATGACGTTGCCACATTTCAATGGAGCTTTGCCCCACCTACGTGACCATTTAAGCTGTACCTATCATTTTGTTGGGGACTTATTACAGATTTCATGTTGCATAATCAGTATCATTTTCTACTACTCTCGCAACTCCTATAGAAGAATAACAAAAACAATGAATAATTAGTTTCTATGTGTTCCACCGTACGGTCTAACAGGAGAGTATAGTTTGAGATTACTTCAAAAAGGTTTTTGAAATACGAATCGATTTTTAAAAATATTTTACAATGTTTTATTTATTTCCAAGAATTTTTTTGACACCATCCCGTGAGCTATGTACCATTTCCGTTACATCCCGTATATTGCTCACCCCGTCTAAGACTTCGTTAGCATATAAAGCATGTGTACATATGTTGATTGAGATAGAAGCATCGCATCTTGGCGTTCCAAACGCCGTAATGAGTGTTTGCCGACGCTGCCAGCACAGACGCAGCCGCAGGCACCGTGCACCGAACGTAATTCACTGACGACTACGTTTAAGAGCTCACCTTGCTCAACGAAGGCGATTACAGACTTCTAGATACAGCTTGATTGGCAATGTAACATTCTATTTGTTTATAACGTGTTTGGAGGTAACTCTATTCCCACTATTTGATTAGCCAATTCAGTTGACTAAATTAGTGAGATTTCTTTCGTTTGTTTAGTGGAAAATCTGCACGCGGCTTGCGGCCTGCAGCCAGTTGAAATGCATGCCCCGCCCCATTCTCTCACGTCGTCTACTAGGTAGCGATCTGAGGCCTAGCCGCAGATCGCTACCTACTGAACGTTAAAATGCCCAGAAAGGGGGGGGGGGGGGGGGGGGGGCATGCGTTTCAACTAGCCGCAGATCGCAAGACGCGTGCAGGTCGCTTTAAACAATACTATTGCCAAAGATTTAAACCGTCAAAAGGGGCCCTGCCTCATCGACCGCGCGACGAGAACGCGATGAAAACGCGCGCAGCCTTTCATACATTAGACGTCCGTCAGCCGATGTATGAAATTCATACCAAACGACTGCATGCGGTCGTTGTTTGGCACGGGCCCATCTAACGATTTAAATCTTTGACTAGATATTACACAATTTACTGCACCTATGGTTTCATTTAAATTACCTATTTTGTTTATTAATTTTACACGAAGTTTTTTTAAATAAAAATGTTCATAAGTTGCAATTGAACATGCCGAATGTAGGGTCAATCATTTTCAATTTGCATTTTGGTCCTTTTCTTTGCCGATGAATCAGCATCGTATATCCTAATAAAGAGATACCATGTAAGTACTACTAGCAAGTTACATTTCATATATTTTTGTACGTTTGGAAGCTGACGACTTAAGTATCTTAATAAGTATTATGTTATGCCATATGTCTTATGGACGACGAAACAATATTTTAGAAAAGTGGTGAACTAAAAATGCTCGTAGCATTTTAGCTTTGTTTTTTGAACAACTCCAATCATTCAAATGTCTAGCTGCTACGAAAAAGCTACGTTCGTAGCGTGCTACGGTGGTGATCGCGTAGTGGCATTTTCTGCGCGTTTTTTTATTTTCGGCGAGCATCCCGCTTATTCATAAAAGTACCAAGGAGATTTTACGCGCGAGATTGAATCCGCGCGGGAACCGCTAGTATCCCATTAGGCATACGGTAAATCAATTCACGTTAGTATAACGATGGTGTATGGGTTATGTCTATTCGTATACAATCATCAATCATTCATTACAGTTGCGTCGTACGCCGTGGCGTCAGGCGAGCTCGGCGGCCGTGCTATTGCCATATTTGCTATCGGCTTTCCGGCCCAACAGCTTTACACCCTCATCAACTCGAACCTATCTAGAGCGATGGAGGTCCTCAAACTTTAACATGTCAGTTCCCCTGTAGAGAGAAATGGTGGATTAGCATTAAAACTGAAACAATCCAATGAGCCGGGCGAAAATATACTTTTCTGACATTGTTCATTCCTTCATGAACCTGGACTATGAAGTATAAGTATATTATATTATTATTACCTAACATACTATCTATAGTATGGTGGTTTAGTCGTTTTTTTTACGTACATTTAAACCCCAACTTATTAAGTCCTTTACAAATATATCCTAAAACCTTTCGCTCTAATTAAGTAAAAAAAACTACACCAATAGGCTTTTTGCTCCCCCCCCCCCACACACACATACACAAAAAAAATGGTCTTAAATAGTTAATAATCGTTCTATTACACCGTACAAAAAATTACAGAATTATTTGAGACTAATAAAAAAAAAATGTAAAAGCAAAAGACCCGAATCTGGCAATAATCCGGTTTGAGAATCACTGCACTATGCCATAACCACACTACCAACATAATGAGACCCGTGACAGTTGAGTGAACCACCTCAATTTGATGAATGACGAGGTCACGTATAAGTGGTGCTAAATCTGTTGATTAGGATTTATCCTTTAGTGATGATTTATCGTTTAGGTAGAATTGTTCTATTGATAGAGCATACTCCTGTACTGTTCCTACAGTGAACTATCATGGTTTTATTTGTCGATTAATAAAAAATGATGGTCCTATTTTTAAAAGTTATATTTAGATTGATTTCCATCAAAGTATTCGTTTATCAATCGCTAGATTTCTTATTATCATTTACATTACAAACGTAAGGAGCGATAAATAACTGCTAAACAGTGGTCATGATGTCACACTGGTTTTGTATGATGAGGCCCAGGAAATTCCAGAACTACCGCCTAATATTTTCGCGTTTATTGCTACCTAGTGCATTCAACTAGTACCTACTTATTTGTTGTTAGCAATCTACCTAAATATTAAAATAAATATTTACCTATACGAATGAAGAAACGTATACCGCGACCCAAATCAAGTGTCTTATTTTCTAAACAAATATGATCGTCTAATTACCTGTTGTGGTGTAACACTGAAGGAACTGATTGCTCGAACCTGTTCATCATTGTGAAAATAAAGTGATCCGATCTAATAATGTGAAAATAACTGTGCAATAATCGCGAAACAGCTTAAAATGTTAGTGGGGTAGGGTAGTTTTTGTTTACAAAATAAGACACTTGATTTGGGCTCTACCTTATATACGATCAATGGTAGTACGATTTCAAGTCTTACGACGCAGATAATATTAAAAACGGTCTAAAGTACAAAGCGTTACACTTGATGTGCTGTCTACTGTACCTACCTACAGGTACCTACGTTTCCTACAAAATTAACATTACAATCCAAACGAAATGAAAACGAACGCATTATTATTTTAATAATAAATTAATGGAACAAAAATGACGATAGCCGAACAAATACTCGGCTGAGTAAATCTCATTCGCTTTCATGCGTTCCAATTCAACTATTGACCGAACAATTTGCGCTCAAATTGAGTTTAAAATCCATCAGATGACTAAATATGCCCTACAATGTGTAGGTAGTGTTGTTATTGATTCGGCAATTGCCGTAAAAAGTTTTCCCAGACAAGACACCTAATGGTAGGCGGTAATCGTCGTCTAAAGACATATGCACCGGGTTCTTATATTCTGTGGTTTCGCTGCCGTCCTTAAAGGGCTCTATTCACGTTTCTCTTGAAGCAGTCCATTATCATGACTCTGTATAAAAACTACGGTAATATACAAGTAGAATACTGTACTGGACAATGCAATTCACCATCCTGAGATTTCATGTATTCTGGCATATAAATGATTTGATTTGATTCGTGCATATTTTTTTCAGAATATACGGTAGGTAGGTACCTACTGTATGCTTTGATAGCCATCCGTATATTCTGAATAAAGAAAAACTTTGATATATTTTTCAATAAGTCCTCGTGACGGCAATTTTGTATTTTGCCCCAGAAATACGGCAAAATCTCCTGCTCCAATTACGGCAACACAAATTTTGCCGCTAACACTAACAGTGTACACAGTTAGTACTTACCTAAATATAAATCGTGTGATGCGCCAATTTTATATTTTTTACCCATGAATACGGCAATATCTACTTCTCCATACGGCAACGCAAATTTTGCCGCTACAACACTGACAATGTGCTTTCCAAACAATTAATGAATGATGTCGTAATTGGAGCACGTAATTTCAGAGAAGTTGAATAAATTACTTCTGGTAATGTTATGGATAAGTTACGAGAACTTACTTACTTCCAGTAGGTACATTCGACAGCACATGTATCAAGGAAATATAGCTACGCATGCATCATATTTTTAAATAAAAAGTGTAAGCTTAGGGCGGACGCATGGAGACGGCGCCGTCCGCCGGCACGAGCCTGTCCGCCTGTGACCGGCGCCGTCCGACATCATACACCGGTAGACGGTGCGGGCGGACGCCGTGACACACCGCGCCATGCGACGGCACGGCGCCGTGCCGTGGCTTGTACGCCGGCCCTTACTTATACCGACATTGGTAGATACAATAATTACTGTAGTTAAAATATTTATGCAATTTTTTTTAATGAGAATTATAATTAAATAAAATAAAATAAAATAAAAATAAAAATAGCCTTTATTTTGCCAATTAATACATTATAGATTATTTACATTAAAATTATCATTATCTTATTATCATTTTTACTTATTATTATTAGATACCATGCATTTATAGATAGTTATTTGTTTAAATTGTGATTCTTTTATATTTAATAAATGTCGTTTATAAATATTTACTTATGATTTTTTATTTACTTTTTTTCAGCAACCCTCACGCGGGCAAAGGAATTATAATTATTTAAGTTTAAGTATATTTTCTAACGTAATAATAATTGTAGGTACTTACCTAATATAAGTAGGTATGGATTGAACCTTTTGTGAGAATTATTTATTTATTGTTTTGTTTGTTTTAACACTTTATTGCACAACACAGACAAATACATAAATAACATCCAGAAGAAACAAATTGGTACAAAGGGCGAGCTTATCTCAAAAGAGATTTCTACTAGCAAACCCGCGAAAGAGAGAGCAGTGTTAAAAGTGGTAGTGGTAGTAAATTTATTACTTATTTATTACAAAAAATACTTACCTATCTTATGTCAGTCCCGTGAACTTGTCACGATCACGTTTTCTCGTCATATTTACAATCCTTCTTTGTTTGTTGCGCTCACAAAGATTAATTTTACTTTCATACCGAAAGATCATGCATTGAGATAGATATAATACCTATACCTATTGTACATATAGTTTTTAGTTTAGTTGAGATATATATATATATATATATATATATTTTTAGGTTAATATTATAGTGGTTATTTCTAATTTTTATTATTGTTATATGAATAAATTATTTAACGTGATATTATACCTAGCTAGCACATTATGCATTGGTGTCATTAATATTACCCAGACACTGTTGAATCCTAATGTGATTAAAATTTCAGGTATTAAGCCATAAATCATGAATGGACGGTGCAAATTCAATTGTACCTACGCGGATGGCGATATTTCCACTTATTAGTTTATCCATCGCTAATTCGTTTGACTTTTTTGTTACCATTTTCATGAAAAACTTTTGTAGCTGGTTCACTGGTACTTAAGTATACTCGACATCATATAAATGGTACGGTGTAATTAATTCATAATATCTGCGATACAAAGTCCAGATTATAAGAATTGCTAGATTTTTAAAACAAATAGGCGAAGACGAAGACAGAGATAAGTATACAGGGGGCTTCAATAAGGTTGAGATTTTCTCAAAAACTACTGAACCGAATTCAATAATTCTTTTACAGTTACATAGTTTTATCTTTTATCTATCTAACAGTGAAAGAATTTTTGCAATAGGACAAGTAGTTTTTGAGATAATCCCAACCTTAAAAACTCTCCTGTACACCTTTCTCTGTCCCTTTTTTACTCTGTTCCTTTGTTTCTCTGTTCTGTTCCACCGTATCTCCTATAGGCACATTTTACAGCAGTTGATCAATTATTTGTGAAAAGAGATTTTGATTTTATCTTTTTTAGGCTTTGTCGCGGGTCGACGTCATCAAGGATCTAGGGGTGCTCATGACTCCGGATCTAAAGTTCCGGACTCATATTGAAGAGGTTTGTCAATTATTAATTATTTCAATTGTTATGTTTTATGTTTATTAATGTATGAAAGACTACAATTTTGGACATGTGCTGTAATAAAATTGTAATGAATAATAAATAAATAAATAAAAATCTTTTGGTCAATGTCTTAAAACAATTAAATAGGTAATCAAGGGAAATTTCGTTTGTAAATTGGCTAGGGATCGTTCGTTCAGCTGCAGATATGTGTTCAATATCTGCCCTAGAAGAAGAAGAAAGAAATAGAAGAAGTTTTTGTCACCTCTATTATATGAATCACTCTACTTGTACTAGTAGAGTGATTCATATAATCTCCTATATTCAATTAATTGTGAGTAAGGTAACTGTATATATACCCGTCAATAAACCAATGCCCGTCAACTGCCCTTAAATTACTAATATCTCACGAAATTGTCTTATACTACGACCGTGGCTACAAAATCAAAAGTGAAAAGTTCAAAAAGTGACGGATATTGGGACAGTTCCCTTATATACCAATAAATGACCTCTTATTTGAAATAAACAATTACAATTATTTGACACTTGCGTTTCCACACAACACAAATTCCAATGAAAATTCCCTCCATACCTCATACCAACACTTGACGAAATGCTTCGGCAATTAATCGTTTCACAAAAAGCAATTGTAAGCGGACGTTTAATTTGAGGTTTGTAGCACCGACTGATTTATACCGCCAATCAAAGTGTCGGCCCGCGAATATACGGCTAGCTCTGCTTTACAACAACGCGCATTTTTCAACATTTCAATGCTGTCACAGTGCGCCAAAGCGCCTACCAATAGCCGAAGATCGTAATTGTAATCGCTGTCGTAACAATAGTAAGTACCTATCTACTAACTAAACAAACAATGGTAGCGGATTCTGTCGTGTTTTCAAAAGACATTGCCACATTTCAATGGAGCTTTGCCCCACGTACAAAACTACGTGACCATTTAAGCTGTACCTAACATTTTGTTGGGGACTTATTACAGGTTTCATATTGCATAATCATAATCAGTATCATTTTCTACTACTCTCGCAACTCCTATAGAAGAATAACAAGAACAATGAATAAATCGCTTCGATTTCTTACTATTTTCTGAATTCTTAATTAAGCTGTTTTTTTCGAATCGCAACTTGTACAAAACATTCTTTTAAACCAATAATTTAAAAAAAACGGAGATATTTTTACATTTACCTACTCGTTATCTTGTACAACTTGCGGTTGATGGTGGGGCAGAATCTGGCATTGTCATTTTTGTTGTTATTCAAAAATCTTCACTTAAAACGTTAAAGTAGAAAGAGAGAGAAGGCCTAAACGATGCAATAGCTGTAAATCATGTTTATGGATACGCGCTTTTAACGATTAAGTAACAAATAGGAACCAAATCAAGAAAAGACTTATCTAGAACTTTTTTTTTATTTTGTGATGCGTTTATTATTTAAAACTGTATCGATTAGGTCGTTATTGCAGCAAGTCGCAAAAGATAATGCCTCGTTTACAAAGATGATGGTCAGAGAATGACATTATTTTATGACAGAAATTAGTAGAGGAAGGGAGGAGGAAGGCAGGAGAAAGGGAGGAGGAATCTTATTTAATGAACTCCATACGAACAAACAATAATAGTTACATTACAATAACGAGAACAACATTATGTATGACCGTCTAAATCAGTCTTCGCCTGCGCGGTACTGGGACGCGAGGGACGCGGGGGTATGACGACAACGGCGGCAGGCGCATTTCTGTTACAACTCAGTTCGCTCGCCCCCGCACCTCTCTCGGTCCCCGTTGTCGTCCTACCCCCGCGTCCCTCGCGTCCCTGTACCGCGCAGGCGAAGACTGATTTAGACGGTCATACTATAGTTATATAGTACCTGCAGAGGATGGTAAAGGCGCTGTGAAGCCGTTAATAGGAAATACGCAAGAACATACAACGGAACTGAATAAGCTTTTGATAGATACTCCAACAATTTCTAATCGATAGCTAATTAGAGTTGGAAACTGCAGAAATAGTTTACGATTTCCAAACACGATTGTCCGTCCATCGCCTCCAGCCCGACCGGAGAGCAATCGACCTAATTGGGGCGGAAATCCAAAATCGTCTGCAGTCGGAGAACGAAAATGGCTGCAAATAACGACCAAGATTGCACCAAATTGACCACTATTCACTAGAACTAATTTGAAGGAAAACTTGAAGGTATTATATTATTTCGTATTCTGAAATCGGTAGGTATGATTTTAACAGCGAACTGTTAGTCGAAAAACAGAAAGGTTACAGGAGTTTTTAAGGTTGAGTTTATCTCAAAAACTACTTGACTTATTGCAAGAAATCTTTCACTGTTAGATAGATAAAAGGTAAAACTATGCCATTGTAAAATTAATAATTAAATTCGGTCAAATCGGAACCTTATTGAGGGCCTCTGTATACTTTTCTCTATCTTCGTGTACAGTCGAAAATAGATAAAGTTTACAGGAGGTTTTCTCAAGAAATACGTGACCGATTATAAAAACTCTTTGATTAGTAGATACCTAACTTCAAGAACTTATGTAATAGGTACTTACTTTTTGAGTAAATCTCAACCTTAACTCTACTGTACCTATACGTTTCTCTGTATTAAGACCGAACCTATCTACCGAGGGGTACCTAATACACCTTATATTGACCTTATAACACCTTGTACTTACCTATATCAAAATAAAGGAGCTATAATAGTTATATCACGGTACCTTATATTACCGTATATTAAAGACGAAACACGTGCTAAAGCCCGCTTAAGTGAATAATAAACCGTTATTCTGTGAAAAGATAAGAAAATAGCCGAGTTAATTGCCCATTATTGCGCCCCAAGGGTTTTAGGGCCCGGACATCTAGGCTAATGATCAGTCCCTTTTCTTGCACCTATAATACCTGTCATCATCAATCTAATAAATTGAGTCGCGGGGCAACCGCTGAAAGTAATTTATTTTATTTATGTTTTATCTTGTGGACTAAGCCAAATTTATCAGGATTTCCCCATCGAAATTGTCAAGAAATTCAATCGTAAAGTCGAAAACAGAGAAACACATGGAGATTGAGATTTTCTAGAGAAGTACAGTATTTAGGTTAGAAGTGTGACAACCGTAGAAACATGTTCGGCTCGCTTTCTACAGACGTAGCCCACGCGCTGCGATAATTTCAAGACAAATAGAACAGATAACTTTTTTTAATAAAATATACTTATGTAAGTCCAAAAAAATAAAACAACAATTTTAGGAACAAGCATTATTTAAACTACGATACAGAGTCATTCGTCGTTGACCATAACAAGAGTTATTGCCCGTGGGCCACCTCGGAGGTCTACGGGGGGAAATTTTGGCCCATGGTACACCCAGGTGAACCACGGGAAATTACTCAAAACGGGTAAAAACTAAAAACGTGTATTAGATCCTTCATTTTAAAAAAATATCGTAATTTTGATGGGATATCTACTTACCTACTTAGGGACATAATTGTTTGACAATAATTTCCAGATATAAAAAAGTAATATGGACAGATGTCTGTGTCTGAAGATTCATGAAGCAAGCATAGCACGAACGTCATTCGAAACTATATATCAACCCCAAATAACCAATAGTCATTGGGAAGACCTATTATTATTATTATTTGATAATACGGCGTTGGTACTCGCCCAAGAGTCACTGCGACCTCAAAGTTCTTATATCTCGCTCCCAAGACCAACGTCCTTCAGGAATCGTATGATGTACTTGGGTGAGAGAGTCCTAATATCTTCGGGTGGCATTATGTGTCCACCTAAGGCTCGGCTTCTGCTGTGAATGAGTGCTTCACACTCACAGAGGACATGCATGGGAGTTTCCTCGGCTTCACAGCAGAATCTACAGGCAGTGGTGTCGGAAAGGCCCATTCTGTTCAGATGTTTATTCAGCCTGCAGTGTTGGGAAGACCTAATGTACGTATCTACTTATTTAGACCCCATCAGAGATAACGTCAAGTTCCATAACTGAATGTCGCAAGTAAATTAAAGTAGGTATAAATTTTCCGCATTTTCACGTACTTACTAGCACTTGGAAACTATAATAACCGCTACGAGCCCTCACTAGTTTTATGGCTCTCGCTTCATCAAAAAAGAAACTAAACTTAATTACGTGAAAACTTCCATAAAACTTTTACCACCTTTTACGGTGTTATTTCGCACGAGGCGCCGGATATTACCAGATATTTCTAGTTTACAGCACCCCCGCTGAACTAGAAAATAATAACGCAATCTTCTATGCAAGAGTGTTGCATGTTGCACTGTTTTATTTTCAAATAGGTATATTTTCTTTACCTACATTGTTCAAAAGCACATAATACTTTTGCTTTTATAAGTTAGAATAATGTATATAATATATTCAATGAAGCCTGCGGACCTAAGTACTAATAGATATAGTAACACTTTATTAAGTACGGTGGAACACAGAAAGGTGTACAGGAGAGTTATTAAGGTCGAGATTTTCTCAAAAACTACTTGACCTATTGCAAAAATTCTTTCACTGTTTGATAGATAAAAGTTAAAACTACGTAACTGTAAAATAATTTTTAATTCGGTCCAGTAGTTAAAAAAAAATCTCAACGTTATAGAAGACAAAGATAATTATACAGGGGCCTCACCCCTGTATACTTATCTTTGTCTTCGACTGTAAATCTTTATTGTAAGTGGTTCACACATATAAGTACCTACTTATATTCCCTTTGACGCAGCGTAAAAACCTAATTACTTGATTACCTAACAATATTATTTACTTACAGGCACCTATTTTGTGGCTAGGTAGGTACTATGTAAGTACAGTGCGCGAGGCGTAAGCTCAGGTTTACATTTGTGTGAGTGATAGCGGTACAAGAGGTGCGGTGCGTGCGCGGCAGGGTGTATTTTGTTGCGTTTGTATTTGTATGTGTAGGACGCGTCGCGCCTCAGGCCGAATATCACTCTACACTATCTGTGTGCACTCACACAAATGCAAACCTGAGCTTACGCCTCGCGCACTGTACCTACATCAAATGCTTGTAATAGGTAAGGCGGGCTTTACCTACTTTATCGGAATAAACAGAAGTTTCTAACAAAGGCATTTAAAGTTTTCAGTAAAGCGTTCACTGAAAATATCTAAACACTAAAGATTCCCGAGTTCCTGAACAGAGACTTGGCAGTCGAAGCTGTGTACAAAGGATCGACTATTTGAAATTCAAACTAGTTCCACCGAGTTTAATAACTTCAATGTTTTGAAAGTATTGAATAAGAAGGTACCCAATCGTGGCCACTAAAATAAATCGAAACCCATCAATAGATTGTTTAAAGTGATCGCAAAGTTTCACTCAATGGTGATAAAATTAACTTTGCTTGATTTGGTACAATCGACAGCAATTCAATTTACATAAAACAATTGCAGTCTCTATTTACCGTTGCGTAGAATGCCCTTTGTTACCCGTGACGTGCTGTTGACTGTACGTAATCAATTTACGTGCTTCACGAGATTAGTATTAAAACAGAATTGATTAATTACAAAATAAAAATACTTTATTTGGAATAAAATGAAATCTTGTCAGTCCCATGATCAATTGTCGATCATAATCGACCACAAAGGCCATGAATAGCCATTGATCCAGCCGTTTGGGCTACAAAAGCAATCGCCATACATACACTCGAAAAACATAATTCCCTCATCTCTTCAGCAGTCGGATAAAAAGTTTAGAAGAGAGGTTCTCGTTAGCCATAACTTACGTAAATCTTATGAACAGCTGGAATCCAGCTAATTCTTTCATTAGCTAATTGCAATTGCAGGATATTAATAACGGGCGGGCACAGCTGTTACACATTAATCAGGCCGAGCAATCGGGAACCCTTTCTGCTCTAGGGAATTAATTTTAAGGCTAAGAGCAGTCTAGGACTAGCTATCGCACCCAAAAATTCATTAAAACAAAATGCGTATTTATACACACACATTTAGCGGAAAAGTTACATAACTTATACATATAATAAAGTAAGTATCCATGCTTAGGTGAATCCTCAGTTACGATTTCTTATACGAACTCGTCCTACCCCAGTCTCAATATCTCGAAAATCCTGACACTTTTACTAAGATATCTAATAAATAACACTGGTATACTTACCACCCCTCATTCTAGCTTTATTCATATCGTTTGTAGTGCAACTTACTGAACACCTGGTGTAGAGAGAAGGAAAGGCGCAATATAGGTCTTTCGTTCTAGTTGGACTAAAAAGTTTTACCAAGAGGGTTATTTCTTGGTCAAACAAAACAAAATCGTATATTCCCATGTGGGGATAATAAAATCAATGGCTGACTAAATAAAGTCTCATGATCGTGCTGAAGAAACATCAATTTTTCGATATTTAAAGTTGTGTTTCACATATTTTTAGTAAAACGAACTTAATATGGAGTTTTTGTGGAATTACTAAAAAGTTACGTCACGTCTTACCATCCAATTTCTGCCCTTGTAGCACGAGTCAGCGTTAGCGATCGACACAACGCCGCGGAGTTGTCAAAGTGACATTATTACAAAGCGTTTGACATTAGTTTGACAGCTCCACGGCGTTGCGTCGATCGCTAACACGACTCGTGCTAGTCCCTCCGATCTTTAAAAGTCTGTAAGAAGTGTAAGTAGGTAACTATTTTTAATTTATTTCACATGTGTTACCACAAGGTGTGTCTATATTTTTGGTAAAAATCTTCAAAACTTGAAAATCACTGTATTGTATAAAAAATTAAGTATCGGAATAAAAATACAAAAAATACATGCATGATACTTTATTACACTGTACAATAAATATTGGGCTGTATACAAAATATAGAGGAATTCCAAAAGATATTGTCAACACTCTAGCATACAATAACATGAGTGTAAAATGACCTAACACGTTTAAAATTCGTAACATACAACTAACCATAGTAACCGCTTATCCATAAGGCCGGGTTCACACTTAGGCACACGATCACGAACGACGAACGAGCACGCTAGCAAATCCGTCTTCACAATTAATGTCCCAGCATAAAATAATCATTCTACACCCACGTAACTTCAATCGTAACTTTTATGGCGCATACAATAAGAATCGTAGTTGCACGCGACTGCAATGAAACATGACCTCTATCCTTTAAATAAAATAGGCGTCAGTTTTCGTTGCAGCCGTCTTATGTATACCTTCACTTATGTGTGATTCTGATTATATCATGGGCGCCAAATCTAAATCTAAACCTAAGTGTCACAGTCACTCATAGCTTAGCGACGATTAAAAGCGTGCCACACTATGGAATCGCCACAAAAATCAAGAAAGTCTATCGCAATCGTGCGCTTAACTTTAATACCGAACTGAAGCTACGTTCTCATAAATCTGCGTTTAAGTGGCACTTATTGCAAGAGGCACAAGTCGTAACGTATTCAAATAACGTTGTTAACTGCAATTTATAATGTCCCAAGACAGCTTCAGTGAGGACGCAGGTTAGCCTGCAAAGGGAGCTATTCTTTACTTCTACGAAAAATATCCCACAATAGGTACGTCTTGGGATTCTTTGATGATTTTATTATTTGTTTCGAACAATAGAAGAATAGGCACCCTAAGCTCAATAATTTATACACAATTATAAACACTATGCAAGATTTTATGACACATTCACTGTTGGTTCGTATCTTATCTAAAGCAAATTGCATTGTAACCTTAGATTAAAAATACTATAGATGCAAGGTCAATGTGCTAGTAATGGCTCATCAGAAATTGCACTAATAAAAAAATAATATAAATCATGGAATAGTGCAATCTCGACAGTTTCCTAATATTATTAAAGTGTTGTTTCCAATGTTGTAGTACAATGTTCAGTGGCTTTTTCCATGTAATTGTAATATTATCTTATTAATTTATTCATTTTTGTCGACTTCAGAAACACCGGGACGGTGAATATTGAAGGTTAGGCAACAGTACACCTTTAGCAACTTAACAGCGAATGTCTCACGAAATCTGTCCATAACAGAAGCTACGATCACATTGCCTCGACTTAGTCGCTAGTTTGAGACCCATGTTCCAACCTCACTAAACCACGTTTTTCCTAAGCTGATGACTGACAGGAGAATAATGCTAGATTTGTATGTACCTGTACCTACATGCGAGATAGGTACGATTTCAATCACAACAAAAAGCTTTGCAAATTATCCAGAAGCTATCGATCAACCCCCCCAAAAAAGATAGAAGAACGGAGCCGTCGATGAGTTCTCCATAAATTATTGTCTCAACACATGTTGAAAATTAAAATCGTAACGATATTGGTAATTAAAAGTTATTGTAAGTAAATGAAAAAAAAAAAAAAAAATATCAAACTCGTGTCAGACACATCAGCATAAGACTAACAAGGCATACTACCCTATCCCCATTACCATCCTCCAAGCAGTCTGTTAAGCATCAATAAAGTCAATAATTTAATTAATTTAAATGCCTCAAAGAATACGTCGCAAATTCAGCTTTGGTAAATCAAAATTTTGTGTTAGTTCTAATTAAATAAGATGTAACAATCACACAATTTCATATTGATCAAAATATCCATTTATGTGCAAGTTCATTTTAAGTTATATAAGGAAAGGCAAACGCTCTAATGTCGCTGATATTTGCAGCTCTTTAAATGGTCGATAATTACTCAAAGTTTGGCCCTGAGATTATAAATACTATAGATGCAAAGGAAATTGCAGTAAAACATCGATTTATGCCAGTCATTTCGCCGGACTTCGCGTAAGGCTTAACTGTTAGGCTTGGTACTCGATAGATAGTTTTTGAGTGACTTTGCATCTATAGTATTATTAATCTAAGCCCGTCCATTGAAAATGGTAAAAATTCTGAGCGAATAGACAATAAATTATCCATGTACGGAAATTTTAAATTGAAAAACTCCTTAACCGTTAGTTATAGTTGCCACAGCACAGCTTACAATTTGTAAACTGTACTTCAGGCCTTTCTTTCCGTGGGCACACCACATAATGGCACTATTAAATGCAAATTTATCACTGTTAATGGAAAAACAACCCCATGAAACATACCAATTCAGGCCCTGCAAATTAGATCTAAAATAAAACTATAAGTGACCTATCACAGCTTTTTCTTCAGACCAATTTGACGTTTTAGGCTATTTTTCAGTAATTTAAATTCATGATTTTTTGATAAGTAATTAAATGAGGAAATGGGGGAGATATTTAATTGCTCTCAAAAGGTTTTCCTTTTGAGAGGACCTAACCTAACGAAAATGATGTCATTTTTTGACAATGATTTAAATAGTGTCATAATTTCTGAAGAAAAAACTCTTCAAGAGAACCACTAAAATAACCCATGCTATATAAAATTAATCTAAAGAGGTATTTACAGATAGCCTCGAATAAAAATTTACAAATGAATAAATAGATAAATCCACCTAAAATTGTAAATAAACATTAACAATCTAAGTTCATTAAATAAATATGCTAAAATTTACGAAACTTATTCAACTAAAATGAGTATGATTGAACATTATGCATTATAATATTTATCATTAAAAAATGTGTCAGATCATTCTGATTGCGTAAAAATAAGATTTGATCAAATGTACAATCAAGTAGGACTGTTTATGCCACAGAACTATATAAATAGAATAGTTATCTGAGCTACCTATACCAACAACTATTAATGGTACAAGTGGAAAAACCAGTTGTACCATTATGGTACTGGCCAATTGTACAACCTGGGTACAACTAGTCATGTGCTAGTAAATTTCGCGTCATAGTTTGGTCATTGTAATAAAAAAAAATTAGGGCTCCGTCCCTAAAAAGGAAAAAAAGAACCTTTAGGATCAATTTTTCCTATTTAATCATGATTTTAGCGAAAACAATGTACTTATTTATCACCCGAAATACTTAGTTAAGCCTTATTAAAACAGTAACCGCACAACACAACGCACGATTTGTTGAGTTTTTTTTTTATATTTTTTTACTAAAATGATTACAGCTAGTCAGTTTACCGTTGGATTCCGCACTAGGTAGAACCTGTATCAATGTAGCCCTCAGCACAGGTTACTTATCACTAGTAAAATGCGAACTCAGGTATAGGATGGGAACAAAAAATAACATGACGTACAAACGACGTGATTACAGATATTAACCGAATTGAAATTACCTACTTAATTCATTCATTCGTATACATGTTTAAGGCTTCGTATGCGCGTATTTTCAGTTTTTCTACGAAGGCTACGGTAATAACTACTAAAATTAAACGTCTAAAAAAAATATATAGTAATCTTGGGGTGTCATGAATACCGATACACGATTGGACAAACTTCGCTCGATAGAAAAAAATCGCAAACATTCCATGTCATTTAAAATGAAAATTATGTCAAAACCGAAATAGTTATTCATACAAAATATATATCAAAATTATATATTTTATATGCTATTATATATTTCTAGTATTTATACTAGAGCTTGTTTTAAAAAAAATCTGTTTTTTGTTGGCGTATATCCAGGCACTGCACCGTGCTCGTGACTCCGCCGCTGCGGGGCATTTTGTGTCTCACTTTTGCTTTTGACAACCATATACCGCCTTAAAATGCTAAAACAACAGCCTTGAGCGTTGCATTATATTAGCAATATGTTATCATTAGTAATATTCTCCTCAACGACTCCAACTAAGCTAAAAGCTTGTAATTGAAGCACCACAGGTAGTCTAGAGATGGGGTTCGAACCTGTGACTTCTGCGCCGCAGTGTCACACCCTGGCCATTGTTTTAGAGGCACAGGTAAGCCCACTACACCATTCTATCTAAAGTTCTGTAGATTCCTGGCCCTTTAATTAAAAAAAACATCGTATAAAAATTGCATAATTATAAATATACATTTAGAAGCTAGTGAGATTACTGTCTGCTTTAGATTGTGCCAAGGGACGGAATACACTTTAAGAGAATTCATAATTTTTTCTATTGCATACGTTCTTTACAGCACAACTTTTAATACTGAATTGTACTCCCACAATTTTAATACCAAATCAAAATATACGATAATACCTATTCTCCGCTTGCTTCTGTTAATTTAGGATAGCGGATAAAACAGTACTTTTTTTCTTAATTTGTACTTTCATACAAATAGTAAAAAAAAGCGTTTTACCGCGGTCCTGGATCAACGGAAATACAAAAGGGAATAATATTTTGATCTGGATTGAATCCGTTATGCAAAACGAAAATCTAAATATTAAATGGAGAATATTTTCCTTACCAAAGATTCGAACCAGGGATTCCGTGGCATGCTCTCTTTCAACAGAGCTACCGTGATAATTTAATATTTTGATATGGTAGTAAAATTGGATATTTCTAAGGCCCGCCTGCACCACGATTTATCGCAGAATAAAAACGTATAGATTTCTATGGCAGTTCCACTCACATATGAGACATCAATTCCATACATTTATTTCTGAGACAAAATTATCGCGCAATCAAAATCGGTGTGCTTGCTTGATCTAAGGCCGAGATTCGAAGGCAATTTTGAGCATGGTCTTAGAGTGAGCCCTCTCTCAGACAGTTGTAAGAGCAAGCTTAACTCATGCTGAAAACTTTCTATGAATCTATACCGAAGCCCAAATCAAGTGTCTTATTTTGTAAACAAAAACTACTAACAGCTTTTCTGTGATTATTGCATATTTATTTTCACATTATTACATCGGATCACTTTATTTTCCCAATGATGAACAGGTTCAATCAATCAGTTCCTTCATGTTACATCACAACAGGTAATTAGACGATCATATTTGTTTACAAAATAAGACACTTGATTTGGGCTTCGGTATATACAAAAGTTATTTTGTAAATGTATATAAAAGGCAGGAATTGAGAAATAGCCTTAACCCGGCGTCATGGGGGTTGGGTCTGTGAGACCCGTCACATTTTATTTCGCTTCTAGTTCGGTTACTATGCGTGCCACGTTACCGCTCTTCTCAATAGCTGGAGCTGTTGAGTTGTTCTATGCGTCGCAAGCAACACGATAATCGTGGCACAGCCGCAGTGGGAGTTACAGGTGCACAAAATTGAAAAAGGTATGTGAGACCCATCCCCGCAGTCAGTGTAACAATTTCACGCCGTTTTGTATAGATATTGTTTTACATATTATCTGTGTTTTTATCCTTTTATATTTGATTTTTTGTTGTTGTTTGCAATTGTAGTTGCAGATATATATTTCAATGTACTTTATTTGTATTTTTTGTAGGTATTTAGTAAAAATGGATCGAGAAGAGGCAGAACGACAGCTATTCTTGCAATTTTACAAGAGTCTGAGTGCTTCCACGTGAGTTGCGACTGAAAATTGGAAAATTTGTTGGTGAATCTTTAGGGGAACAAAAAGGCTAATGTTCGCAAAAGGTGCCAAGTGTGTTCAGCCAAGAAAGACCGTGAGACAAACTACACCTGAGAGAGTTGCAACAAATATATCTGTGTAGAACATATAGTACCTTTCTGTGCTGACTGTACCAAAGATTATTATTATTCGAAGTGAATAATTGTTTTTTTTCTAAAGTTAATTTAGTTACCAACAAAAAATTGTCATTAAAACATTAAGGCTGATTGTTAATTAACAATATAATTACATTTAAGTAGAAGAGAATTTTTTTGTTGACATTTGTCGTTCTTTTTTTTAAGTTCTATTTAATATAATTAAAACGTAATATAATATGATATTTGTGTTTCATTTATTTACATAAATACCTAAAAAACTAAACACGAATAAATATTAACTTTATTATTTATAAAGTATTGGAATAATTTTGACATTAATTATCGGGTCGGTGAGACCCACCCCAACGCCCGTGTAACACTTTTCCACCCCCATGACGCCGGGTTAAGAGTAGAAAATCTGCGCAACACATTCTCAAAAATACGAAAATACATTCAGAAGTAGCAATATAAATCGTAGAAAACTTTTCAACCATTCCTACATTGTAATTGTAACATACTTGAGCGTCAAAATTTTGGGCCATGAGACTGATTTTGACTCGAGTTTTCTAAATTAGACTTTAAGGCCTTTAAAGAGCTCAGTCTGACCTCGCCCTTACGACTGTCAAAATTGTTTGAAATCTGACAGTTGTAAGAACGAACTCAAACTCAACTCCCTTTCAAAACTGTCTTTAAATGACCTAAAATACTGGCTTCACTTCTTTCGCTAAAGATAGCGCTTAATATTTAGACTCAGAGTAGAAGGTACCGCGAGGTTCAATCGTCATCATTTTGACAAGTGGACGTGATACATTACTGCAATACCTTCGCAAGTTTTAATAAACGATAAAGAAACGCAGCAATGTGTATCATGCAGGTGTCAAACCACGGTCGGCCCTCAGTTCAGCCAAGCCAAGTGGCATTGAAAGTAAAAAATTATAGTAATGTCTTTTCGTATTCGTTAATAAAATGCCAATCCCATACATTTTTCTTTCTATTCTAATATCGTTAACGAAAGTCCATGTTACTTGGCTAGTATTTAAAAACTCGAACCAGAATCGGTCCAATTGTTTGCTTTAAATTGTTTAAATTATCAAAATGTCACCAATAAAAAGTATTTTCGTTGCTGTTACAGCCTAATACTTTTTATACAAATATAATCACAGTGTATAATATAATTTCATGTAACCAATACATTACAATGTACATTTTTATTCCTCATAGGGACTATTAATTGTAAGTCTTCCAAATTATAGCTACAAGCAATGTCCGTTACTTGGTGGCACCTTCATAGAGCAATCTCTTTGTGACATTACCGAACCTCGTACTTTCAAAATTACGTTAAATAAATTGAATACAACACTTTGACTCAATTTGTTTTTATTGCAACTATCAACTCTCATATTCCTGCTGAAGAGAACTGTGAAATCAGTTTTTCGATAGCTCAACTAATACCAAAGATATTAAGCGGTTAAGTCGAGTGGTTAGGGGATGTTCCGTCTCTTTTTAGCAATAGGGTCTTTAGTATGAAGTTTGTATGGCGCTACCAGCAGGTGACGTCACGGCCGGGCACAAGTACGTGTACGTGTACTGTTTCTGTATCTTTCTAACACAACTTTTATAAATGCCTGTAATTATTTAATTTTTCAACTAATTTTAATTTTGATTTCACAGTTGATCATGATTTTGTTGAATGAAAACATTATAGTTTTGATACTTGTCAAGTACCCTATTGTAGCGATTCTAGAATTCGTAATATTAGTCCCGTTCGCTCTTACGCGGTTGCTTTAAATCCGCATATTATATTTATCATTAATTTAGAAAGTACGAGGTCGGATTATTACTACGTTATTCACTACACGCTAATATCGCCTCTAGTCAGCTTGGCACTGCATAAGGATCCTGTGACTTTCCATTTAGCGTACTATGTCACACTATGGTTCTATTTATGTACTCTTAGATTAAAAATACTATAGATGCAAGGTCAACGCACTTTAAATGGCAAAACTAATATTGCACTAAAACGTCGGAGAGTGCAATTGCGCTGGTAGTTATCCGTCACCGCTCCCCTTTTTTTAGCACTCACTTCGTGGGAAATGTAACAAGATAAGTCTAAAAGTGTGATTAGAGATTAATAACCGATGTTTTAAGTCTAATTTTCAGTGATATTGCCGATAAAACTTAATTAAAAAATATGAATACTCTAGTTTCCACAAAAAAGGCTAGTCGCAACCGAGACCAAGAACATTATCATTCGCTTGGTATCGATTTTTTCACCAATTCCATGCCTAACTTAATAATTAAAATTATACAACAGTTTAGTATTGATTTTATGTGGAAACTTTTTAGCGGTTTTAGAATCTTAATTAAAGGGTGTCGACGAGCAGATAAACCACCTTGAAGAACTAACTGAATGGTTGTGGTATTTACTTAACCTCTGGAAAGCCGAGGATCCTTCTGCTTCAAACTAAGTTGTGTCTACGATAAATAAATACTATATAATTTATTACATATTGTATACAATTACAAATCATTACTAATTCTAATGTGTACAACATTGCAGTGTACTGTGTTAACGTCTAGACCCCTTGCTCGTATGTAAGTAAACACATACGTAAAATTGTCCAAAAAGTGATCATAATAATACATTTCGAGTGCAAAATCTACAATTTTTGGTCATAAATATACTGATATACAAATTGTATCATTACAATATGATAAACTATACATATTTTACCAAATGTTAATTTGGTAAATAAAACATTGTGTGCAAAATTACAATATTTTACAACCGTTTCTACAAAAGTAGGCCATCACGGAGGCCCATACCTCACCGTTAGTTACACATCATACTGTCTTTTCTTTTGTGCTTTTTACTATTATGCAGATTATACGGCATATGGACTTAAGACCTTAGGCTCAAATCACATTGGCGCGGAAGCGAAGGGAAGAGAAACGTCAAATTAGATTCGAAGCGCGTCAAACATATTCCCAAGTTATTCAGGTCGTATATGACATGGTATGACGACTTTCGGGACCGAATGCTAACGACCTTTCCGAAGAACGAAATGCCGCTAGGGATTGTCCAGCTCATTATCTTGGTAATAAAATAAAGGAAGCAGTGCGATTTCTCGCTTATTCGCCAGAATTCTCCGAAAGGTGTTACCCGTTTTCCCTCTGTATCTAATTTGTACATAACGAAATCAGAGATCGATTTGAAACATTTTGAACCAAAGAAATCGCGTCGCGTCCCTTACCATCCGCCCGATGTGAATTGAGCCTACGCCTAAAACAAACGGGACACGCTCGCATGAAAATATTGCCCAAAGGTATCACAATTCAACAATTCCATTAAATATTCGACACAAACACGCGAAATAAAAGTCACAAAACGACACGATACGTTCGTCACTGCAGCATGAGAGATTCTAGATTCCGATTCAGGATTGTGTCTTTGACAGAGTTGAATACTACCTCTATGTTGTGCGTGTCTATGGCTGTTGTGAAGTGGTGGTAGAGCGTTGTCTTTGGTTCCCTCCGAACATTCGCGAACATGTTCAGTAGGAACACTTGCACGTCTCTTAGGTTGTGGGGGTCACCTGTGAACTGCGGGTAGAACCAGCGGATGTCTGTCTCCTTGCTGGCGACCTTCATCGCGAGGAGATCAGACTTGTTCAGGAACAGGATGATGGAGATGCCCTTGAAGTTTGTGTTGTTCGCGATCGTGTCGAAGATATTGAGCGCTTCTTCGAGACGATTCGTTTTCCTGGAATTATGCAAATTAAGGATGTCAGTCATGAACGTGATTTTAAAGTTCTTATCTTATCCTGATTGGATGCCAATGTGGCGGCACTTCTACCCATTGGGATCTTTCCTTAATGCTCCTTCCTCCTCCCTAAAGATATAACTCAATAGGTCAGTTATGCAGCTCATGGGAAGGAGCCTGTAATCTTCTGGTTCCGGATAGGGCGACCCCAGTAGATAAGCAAGTATTTTAAAGTTAGACTAGTCCTTTGGTCCCTTTCTAACTTAACGTTTTTTAATAAAGTATGAAAGAGAAAACGATTTAAGGGAAGTGGGGATAAACTAGGTATAACTAACAGCATAGGTGATTATTTATTCCTCCTTCTACTCCAAATGACCCATCAAGATGATGGATCAGGATTGATGGATTTTTTGGGCTACAGGATCACGAAACTCCATTGTCAACGAATCGACCTCGATTACGATGGAGCCACCTCCGTTTATTTAACTATAACTACTATATATGCATACATACTGTCTTGTATTTGTAATCAACTAACCATTTGTGTTATTATTTTAGTTTTTTTTGTATTCACATAAAGATCTTCGATGTTATTTTTCACCAAAAACGTAAAGAAATTAACGATTACAAAATCTCCTCCCAAAAGGGTTCAAAGTCTTTCCCCAACAAGTATTCTGACGTAAATAGAACTCGTGGTTTCGTAGATCAATACAGATGTAGTAACCGAACCTTCTTTGATGATGTTTTATAATTAGCATCGTGTTATCACTGCCCAATATTATGCGGCAATAAAATAACCATTTCCCTTAGGAAACCGATCAAAACAGGTCTGTTCGTATCGTGAGTAATGGCGGGTGCTAATTTCTTACATTTGTACTACTTGGTGGCGCCTGGCTGACGCGCTAATATAAGTGGGTTTAGCTTTCGAGAATGCAGTTCGTACACGATTTAAATTCTACTTATAAGAACGATACAAAGATTAATATATGTAATGTGCTTTTGAAGGTAACAAGCCCAAATTAGTTCTAAAAATTACGGTGGAACACAAAGAAAGGTGTACAGGAGTTTTTAAGGTTGAGATTTACTCAAAAACTACTTGACCTATTGCAAAAATTCTTTCACTGTTTGATAGATAAAAGTTAAAACTATGTAACTGTAAAATAATTATTAAATTCAGTCGAGTAGTTTTTGAGAAAATCTCAACCGTATGAGGCTATTGTATACTTTTGTACAATGAGATTTCCTCGTGTTTTTTTTCGGAGTAAATATTTACGTAAATTTACCGAATGGTCTAGGAAACCTACATGCCCGAGAACCTCAGAGACCATTAAAAAATCTCAACCTTATTGAAGCCCCTTGTATACTTATCTCTGTCTTCGACTGTAACCTACCGACTGTACCGGATTAAGTCCGCTCTGTTTCTTTTTTGACGAATGCCTCAAAAGTCAGGATTTACCAATATTATGCATAACCGTCGACTTTTCCCGAAACAAGCGAAGAGATAAGTATGTAAATGTCGTGTACGGAATGACATGAACCAGTATAACCACTGTCACTTCACTATGGGACTTCTTTTAATGGAAATCCTTAGTGCCTTTTCCAGCGGCGAAGTGTATTACATTATATCCAGTATGTGCTCTCCATACACTACGGCACCGGATACGCGACGCCGACTATCCGACACCCAGCCTTACGTACGTACACTACGGACCCTAGTTCTTTTGAAACTTGGTTTTTATTCAACTACTCTTGATGTTAACTATACAAATTCGAATTAAGGTATAATAATATTATATTATTGTTCTTTGTACAGTCGACGACAGAGATACGTATCCAGGGTGCCTCAATAAGGTTGAGATTGTCTCAAGAACTACTGGACTAAATTTAATAATTCTTTTACATCACATAGTTTGAAATAGGTCAAGTAGTTTTTGAGAAAATCTCATCCTTAAAAACTCTACTGTACACCTTTCTCTGTCGTCGACCGTACCTTAGTACAGACAACAGCAGATCAATGGTAACACTTGCAGTACGATTTCAACTCTTACGACGCAGATAATAAGAACGGTCCAAAGTCCAAAGTGTTACACTTGATCTCCTGTCAGCTGTACAAAAACACCTCATAAATTCAGCAGCACCCCTCAAATGTCGAAGATTTAAAGAACAATTCCTCACCTATCCTCAGACAACACTTGATCGAACTCCGACGACGAGACCAGAAACAGTATCGACGTAACGGAGTCGAAACACTGCGTCCACTTCTGCCGTTGCGTCCGTTGCCCGCCGACGTCGACGAACACGAAGGGCACGTTGTTGATGTTGATGATGCACTCCGTGATACCCTTGGTGGCCTTCCGGCAGTGCAGGATGTCCTGGTGCGACGGCGCGTAGTCGGGCCGCGCGATGCGCTCCAACTCATCGAAGAAGTAGCTTACTGAGTCGCTCTGGAAGTTGGAAAGAAAAATAATGTTATTTCCCGTTGGGGTGGGCAGAGATGGAATTCAATCTGCTGCGATCCTGGTACACAATATCTTCATGTACGCTCGTCGGTTTGTAGCAGACCACATTTGGCGCTTTTTCAAGACATCACCAATTGGGTCGAAATACGAACGTACGATACGGAGGTCCCAGGTTCGATTCCCAGCCAGGGCAATCAATGAGTTATCTTAGGTTTTTTCGACGGAAAAACTTACGTACATTTACAGAGTGCTCTCAAAACGGTAAAGGAAAATATCGTGCTGAAACCTGCATGCAGTAGAAGAAGAAAAAAATTCTAAGGCATGTGAAATCCGCCAATCCGCAGTGAGCCCGCCTGGTGGATCATGGCCCCAGCTCCCTCGATGTAAGGGAAGGTCTGTGCCCGAGCAGTGGGGACATATAAATAGACTGATGATGATGACGTCAGCCTCGGTCTCCTCTGATATTAATGTTAATGTATGTTATTGATAAAATAAAATAAATAAATATAAAACTAGATTCCGGACTTGCGATCATTTCCGCAGTATTGAATTTGTTTATTTAAACTCAATAGTTTCCCATCGTCAGTGGTTAATGCGGGCTACAGAATACAATTCCGAATTCGCGGGATTCCTACAGGAATTTAATGTTAGTGAAGGGTAGATAATATAAGAGAAAGAATATATATTTTACCTAAGGGGTAAAATATATATTATAGATAGAGGTAGAGGTTCTACCTCTATCGACCATTCCGCTAACATATGCTCTATGTGTGACCGAATAGAATAGTTTAAAAAAGAATCAACTACAACGAGCTTGTTTGAAGAGATTGATGAATGTTGAAGAAAAAGCAGTGATGTGACACTATCGCAGCAGACGAATGGTACAGGAAGAAGGCGTGTTTATTTATGAGTATTAATGTAGGTATGTCCATTCTAAAATTCTGCCTCATATGATAATTGATAACGGCAAAATTCAATAACAAATACCTACAGCACAGCATTGATAAACACAAAACAAGGAACCAATCATTCATACATTGACTTTACTAATTGCTAAAGTATAATCCTATTGACTAAAAGATAAATACTATAAAAATTCTTTCATGTTAAGGCGCGCCTTGTTATAGATATACAAAGGTAGTATTGCATAGTTTGAATACAGCAGTGTTTACAAGTCAATGACACGGAACAAAGCCTTTATTGCTGTGAAGATAAGGCTGATATTGGCCGCTATTACGAAGCAATACATTTCCATTTTGTTTGTCATAGATAGTGATCTTAAAACATGAACTAATATTACCTATTCTGTAAAACTACTAAACTATTTACTCACGTATTTTATAATTAAATTCTTATCATAATATTAACAGGAATCAGTGATTGAAAAATAACTAAGCAGATTAGTCAAGTCTTGTCGGTTAGTCGACACTTCGACAGCATATCAAATGTAACACAAGCCCCTTACATGGCTGCGTTACGACCTAGATTGCAATTAGATTCGAAAAGGTTGCTTATACACCCTATTAAACAGAATTCCTCGTAAGTATTAGTGTATGAGAGCTTGGTAGCGATGTGGTTTTCCGTTGTAGAGGCCCAGGTTCAAACCCATGTATCAATAAGTGTTCTATCGCTGTTGTTTTCGAAAGAAAATTTACGTACATTTACAGAATGCTCTCAAAAACGTGAAGGATATATCATGAGGAAACCTGCATGCCTGAGAATAATAATAAAAACCTAAGACATGTGTTAAACCATCAATCCGTAATGGGCCCGCGTGGCAAATTGTGGCCGCAGGTCCCTCCGCGTAAAAGACATTGCCACATTTCAATGGAGCTTTGCCCCACCTACAAAACTACGTTACCATTTAAGCTGTACCTATCATTTTGTTGGGGACTTATTACAGGTTTCATATTGCATAATCAGTATCATTTTCTACTACTCTCGCAACTCCTATAGAAGAATAACAAAAATAATGAATAATTCGCTTCGATTTCTTACTATTTTCTGAATTCTTAATTAGGCTGTTTTTTTCGACTCGCTAGATGTACAAGACTTTGTTTTAAACCAATAATTTTAATATAAACGGAGATATTTTAACATTTATTCGTTATCTTGTACAACTTGCTGTTGATGGTGGGGCAGAATCTTGCATGGTCATTTTACACTGTATGTGCCCCAAAGCAGTGGGGACATACATAAACTCACACCTGTAGGAGTAGGCAGAGTAATCGATGTTGTTGTTTTCACATTAAAAAGATCAATGGATGGTATGTTTAACAAATCCACATTTGTTATTAAAAGTGAACACCTAGTAAAATCTTTCACGAGCCGCCACTGGCAGAGAGAATGGACTTCCATCTGCTGCTATCCTGGTACCCAACTTTCACTTCCTCCACGTTCAATAATATTATCAATAATTCGTGCACGCTCTTCGGTTTGTAGTACCTAGACCGCACAGCACAAGGACCTTTTTCAAAACATCACCAATTTGGTCGACGTACATCCACCTCGGTCTACATCTGCTGGCCTTTCCATCAACATTCGGTCAATATAGATATTTCTTTCGTTACTTTTCTTTCATTTATCCGCTCTCATGGAGGACTTACCTAATTAAAAAATAGAAAACCCGACTGCCAAAAATTTTGCCAGCTTTCATTAAATTTTTATAGCCTATGTCACTCCTACAATCAAGAGGAATCTAACGACATCTCATTTGTTAAAATCCTGAGGGCGTGGCAAAGAATTAGACATACATACATCCGGAGCCTAAATCAAATGTCTTATTTTGTAAACAAATATGATCGTCTAATTACCTGTTGTGATGTCCCACTGAATGAACTGATTGATTGAATTAGTTCATCATTGTGAAAATAAAGTAATCCGATCTAACAAGGTATAAATAACTATGCAGTAACCACAGAATAGATTAAAATGTTAGTGGGGGAGGGTAGTTTTTGTTTATAAAATAAGACACTTGATTTGGGCCTCGGTTTACTTACATAGTGTCGAAAAACATAACCCTCCTTCTTTCGCAGTCGGGTAAAAATAGGCCGATATCGTTAGTGCGGTGTCGAACAGCTGACTGTTCCATTAATTCTAACAAAAATACGAGTTAAGCATTACAAAGGCCAACCAGCTAACACGCGTCATCAAAAAACCCGAACATCCAACCAACCAAATACATTTGACATTGGATTTTTCAATGGTGACACACACCAATTCACTCAAGCAGTCAGTTATACCTACATCCTTCACTTCACGATGTAAGTAATTATCCGAAAACTGGAGCGATTCAGGTGTTTATTAGGAATGGAGGTTCTACATGAATCAATACCAGTGATAATTGCGCCCTAATGGGGAAGGCTCTTCATTTTCACACCCAACCATAAACGAACAATGGAACAAGTTCAAAACACGATGTTTAAACAAGATAATTGTTATCTTCGGTAATGAAATAACTTATCGCAAGTTCACAGGTATCTATCAAAATACTTGTATTAGCAAATACTGTGAATTACTGTCACGATGAATCATTAACAATATCGTAATTCGTACCTATGGCGTGTTGTGTGTGTAGGTAAGTTACATCAGGGTAATTCATAAAAGCATTATTTAATACTGTATAATTTTATTATGGAGAGAAATGTTTTACTTGTTAATTAAAATCTAAAGCATTGGTGTTTGTGACAATGACATCCTGTAAATACTAATTGATGAATACGATTCTAATAGAAAAGTCTAGGAACCGATGTAGTATTCGTAACTAAACCTAAACTAAAATGTGGAACAGTGTGCTAAAAGTAACTTTGCACAGATTCTTTATTTTGAATTGCAACTCCATCTGACATCTGCTTTTTACGCTCGGGCATATAATTTGCCAATCACAGAATTCACAGATGTGCGGTGAATCATACTGCTAAAATAAATACGCTAACTATTGCAAGATTAGCCTTAACTGGCCATGTGTGGTTTGTAACAATTTACTATGAGGTGAAGACTCTTGGCGCTGAGGTTAGGACACCGGATTTCCGTTGCGGAAGCCCGGGTTTGAAGTCGGCTATATGTACGGTCTAACACGGAGAAAAGTGTACAGGAGAGTTTTTAAGGCTGAGATTATCTCAAAAACTACTTGACCTATTGCAAGAATTCTTTCACTGTTACATAGATAAAAGTATGTAACTGTAAAAGAATTACTCACTTCGGTCCAATAGTTTTTGAGAAAATCACAACCCTATTGAGGCCCCCTAAAACTTTTCTCTATTTTCGTGTGTACGTACAGTCAAAGTACTGGACCTAATTTAATAATTCTTTTACAGTAACATAGTTTTCACTTTTATCTATCAAACAGAGAAAGAATTTTTGCAATAGGTCAAGTAGTTTTTGAGAAAATCTCAACCTTAAAAACTCTCCTGTACACCTTTCTCTGTGTTCCACCGTAACAAGCATTTTGAAATCATGAGTTCGAAAGAGACACATCATGACGTCACAGTAAAATACCACTTTGCTAATAAAAAGAGATGAATCATTCCCCACCACTTGAAATTTACCATTAAATATCTCTGGTGTTGGGTGTTACCTAGTTGAAACTGATTTTTTATATTAATTTCGATTCTGTTTTCATGATATCTGTGTTTACTAAAGCATTTACCTAATTCTTGATACTTGTCAACTCTATTGAAATCAACACTTTAGTTTGTAGAGTATTCTTTAGGCACAGTCATAATCAGAATCAAAGAAAATATATTATAAAATCAGAATGCATCACGTTTCGGTACATTAGCACATGATATCATCAAAGCAGAAGGAAAAAGGTAATTATTGCATGAATAATTTATGAGGCAGTGTTTTTCAAATATAAATACTACGTCATATTGTATACTTGAGAAGGTAAATCAGGCAGGTAATTAAATATTTCCTAAATAAATATTAGGTTGGAACGAATCTCCTGAGCAAAAATTCTTTAGAGATTTCATTTCACATTTAATAGGTACGGTCTAATATGGTGACGCGCCGGTAAATCCCGGGAACTCATGACCACCATCAAGAGGAGAAAAGTGGTCTATCTCGGACACGTGCTGAGACACGAGAGGTACCAACTCCTCCAACTCATAATGATGGGCAAGATTGATGGGAAGAGGCGGGTTGGCAGGAAGAATCGTGACTCCGCAATATAAGGGAGTGGACAGCGTCGAAGAGCTTTTTCGACTGGCTCAAGACGGAGGGAGATATGCGGAGCTGATGGCCAGTCTTTATTAGTGGAGAGGCACTGCAAGAAGAAGGATATGGAGACAGGTGTAAAGGAGTTTCCAAAACTACTTGACTGATTTTTTAACATTCTTTACAATTACATAGGGTGTACTATAACCTATCTACTAGTAAAAGAATTTTTATAATCAGTCAAGTAGTTCTTGAGAAAATCTCAAACTTATTGAGGCACCCTGTATACGTATCTCTGTCTTCGTGTGTACCTTAGTAAGTACCAACCTCTGAATGACTGTGTGTTATCTGTTTGACCCTTACGATTTAACGTTTAGGCACTCACTTAGGCAAATCCGTGTGAGCTAAAGATAACTGGAGTTAAATCATAATACCTCAATAATGATCACTGAACAATTGAACATATTATAATTATGAGATAAAACGGAAATATGCCATTGAAATATTGGAAGATCAATCTCAATGTTAAACATAGTAGGTATTGGCAGTTGTTTTGGCCAAATTGGTGGATTTCTTATTAGCGGGTAATCTTGTTAACTTGAGGCTCGCCAGTCCCTGGCCACCTAGTGCGGGAAGAAGAAGAGTATAATTTAAGAAGATTGCATACTAAGGAGATGCTTGTCAGTCTCGCTTTGGCAGCTCCTGTGGCGACATGTAAATGTGCATTCGTACAGTAAATCCGCATTAAACCCGCATTTTACCGCATTGTGTGTTGTGATATATAACTTTATGTGTGACCGCTTACTTTCTGTGCATGAATAACTATATAACTCTTTATCCGATGTGTGAGAGCTGAGAGTAACTCAATGGTCCGGCTGCAGCCCGATATAAACGTGTGCCTTCGCTTTGGTGGCTTCGCTCTGAGTGCGCCTATCTATACGTGACAATCAGGTGAGTCAAGGGTTTTACATTATTGCCTTCTAATGGGAAAGGCACCAGTCTGGCCATAACTTCATCGACGTTCCTCAGCTCCAGAATCATACAGCAGTATCAGTAAGTATAAATCCATTATCTTGTTAAAGTTTTTCCCACATAGTAGCGGATTGCGGCCTAAGCCTCAGATCGCTACCTACTTGACGTTAACTACGGAAGAAAATGGGGCGAGGCATGCGATTCAACTGGCCGCAGGCCACAAGCCAGGTTAATTCAGGCTTAATTTGTTTCAAGCCGGGTTCAATGCGACGTGTTACGGTGTTACAAGACGCCGTAAAATCCGATTTAAGGGCGTGGCGTAACAATTTTCTTTGATAAATCGGTTACCAAAACATGTTACGGAGTTTGGAACACCGTAACACGTCGCAGCGGACCCAGATTCAGAAACATGTCATTGAAATATTGGGTGCTCCCAATATTTCAGGGAGCTCAATTCTCAATCTCGTTAATTTGTTTCAAGATCTGGGTCTGTAAATTACCTACCTAAACTTAAATATTGAATTTAAAAGTTTTATGTGACAAAGGCCTCGAAAAAAACCTACATTAAAAAAGTTGTCAGCTTTTTCTAGAAAAAGAAACTAAACTAAGTAGGTGACCCAGGTGCTGGCAAAATTCCTAATGTTATGATTACAATTCCCAAACTGTTTGCTAAACACTAATTACGCACGCTCATTTAGTGGCCATGTGTGAATAGAATCTTATAATGATGTGTATTGCTACTAAAGCCTTGGGGCAGACGCATGACGCAAGTTGTCGGTGACTAATCAAATGAGATAAGAAATGCAATTACAATTATTTCATTTATGTCTACAGTAAGACTCTAAAGGAATAATTTGGCTCACTGGAAACTTGTAGCTATTGAGTATATTAACGCCTTTTATGTACAGCCACCTGGCTATTGAACAGACATTATACTTATAGAGAAACTGTGTGATAGGTGCCTCCAGTGGCGGATTTACACATTTGCCGCCACTAGGCTATTCAAATGACAATGCCAGATTCTGCCCCACAATCTTGTACAACTTGTACGCAAGTTGTACAAGATAACGAATAAATGTAAAAGTATCTCCGTTTTTTATTAAAATTATTGGTCTAAAAAAATACAGCTTAATTAAGAATTCAGAAAATAGTAAGAAATCGAAGCGATTTATTCAATTTTTTTTGTTATTCTTCTATATGAGTTGCGATAGTAGTAGAAAATGACTATGATTATGCAATATGAAACCTGTAATAAGTCCCCAACAAAATGATAGGTACAGCTTAAATGGTCACGTAATTTTGTAGGTGGGGCAAAGCTCCATTGAAATGTGGCAATGTCTTTTGGCGCCCCTATCGACGTCTACAATTCGAGACCAAAGATCGAGTGAAAGGGATAGCAACACGATTTGAGGAAAGTGAGGTTTAAGTAGGTTTATGAATAACAGTATTAGGAGTTAACACCTGAGCCAATTTTTGATAATACTTTCTATCATCATTCAGGCTTGATATTTCAATATCTGGGTTATATTTAATTTCGTAGGTATTATGAATTTCTAGCTATCAAATTAATTGACCTAATTTATATTCCATTATGAAACTTGGTATGTACAGTCTAACGTAGAGAAATGAAACTAGGTAGATATTTGACTGATCATAAAAACTATTTTACTAGTAGACAGTTTCTAGTGCAGTTAATAGGTGTGAATCAATAATGGCCCCTAAGACTAATCTTAAACCTAAATGCAACTTTCACTGTCACTCATATGCTACATCACGTAAGAGTGAGTGGGACGTGCCAGCGACGAAAAAAAAAACTTCGACACTATGGAACTAAACCGAAGCCCAAATCAAGTGTCTTATTTTGTAAACAAAAACTACCCTTACTAACATTTTAAGCTATTTTGTGATTGTTGCTTAGTTATTTTCACATTATTAGATCGGATGGAACAAATTCAATCAATCAGTTCCTTCAGTGTTACATCACAACAGGTAATTAGACGATCATATTTGTTTACAAAATAAGACACTTGATTTAGGCTGCGGTATAGACATATACCTAATTATAATTTTATAAAAATGAAATTTTAAAAATCAGACTAGAATTTTTAGATAAAATCAAAACCTTAAAGACTCCTGTATACTTTTCTATGCATTAGACCATACCTAGGTCTAGATAGGTAATTCTTTGCACTTGTTTACTGTAAGCTTTCTATAAGATTAATGTACTCGCTCCTGCCTGGCTCACGTCAAGGCTATTAGTACAAAGTCCAACGAGAGTTAGTCATGCTCGTATATGATGATAGGATAGCTTGATTTAGCTATTATAAATCACTGAACTATTATAAATCACCATTCCATACCTTATAACTATAATGTATGGCATGGTGGATTAGATTTTTAATAGATTTGTTGAATTTTCTATTTACATAGGTTCATGAATACTCTAAATAACTGTACATTGGGGAAATCGTCGGCTTGTAGGGGCTCGTAGTCCAGTTGCGAGTAAACGTTGAAAACGACAAGTTACGCAACGCTGGGCGAGGTCAGTACCTGGATGGGACCGCTAGTGACACTTTCGTCTGAGCCCCTCCGTGCCTCGGAAAGCACGTTAAGCAGTTGGGCCCGGTTGCTGTCACTCGGCAGCAGTCGTTAGGCCACGTCAGAGGCCTACAGGCAGCCTGAATAACTCTGACAAATAGGTTTAGTCACTAAACCACACGAAAAAAAAAATGGCGAAATTACCTCTAGGATAAGAAAAAAAAAATAACAGGGACTGACGAAAAGCGTACGGTGGTAAGCTGTTTTGCTGTAATAATAGTACTTATTTAAATAGCGACACCCGCGCACAAACTTCTTTTTCAACTACTCAAGGGTTGACTGGAAGAAATCCCCTGAGCGGGATAATAAAATAATACTTGGGGCAGCTGAAAACCAGCGCTGTGGCCTCGGCCACAGCATTATGCTGAGCTGACCGCCCTTTTTATACAACACTACACCACCAAATGTTGTTTCATATGTCTTTAGTTTATTTTTAATTGTTGTTAAGTGTGTGTTATAATTAATAAACGTGTTTTCATTTCATTTCATTCATTTCATTTCATTTCAAGTCCGCCTTTGTACAACTATTCTATTTATATTTTTGTTAAGTGGTAATGTAAAATTTATGTACAATAAAGAGTTTACAAACAAACAAACAAACAAACAAACAAACAAACAAACAAACAATAGCTGGATATCGCATTTTATTGTCTCTGCCGGGGTAGACATAGGAGACAAGCATGAGTCTATGACTTTTATATATGGTAGGTGTCGTATTTAAAGATAGGAGGCCTACTAGGTTGTGTTTAGAGAAAACCTAACAGATACCATGACTACATCATAAATCAGTAATGCCTCTAAGAAAAATTATAATATTGATAATATATAATATCTATATTATCACTTTTTAAACTTTCACAGTTTGTATACATATTAATTAGATAAAACGGGAATTACCGTGTTAAACATTTATTATTGATGTCTCGATATTTCGACAGCATTGCAGCCATCATGGTCACGAGTAGACTGTGGACATGAGTAGTCTACTCGTGACCATGATGGCTGCAATGCTGTCAAATATCAAGACATCAATAATAAATGTTTAACACGGTAATTCCCGTTTTATCTAATTAATATCTATATTATAATATATAATATCTATATTAGATTATAACTTATTACTTAATTGATTTTTTTGTAAGCTTATGTAATTGGTGTATGGCAATAAACATATTTTCTATTATATCTATATTATGATTACCAAAAAATAATCCAGTTTTATCAGTTGGAAAACAAAGACTAATGGTTGCATAAAAAACTGGCTGATATATATGAATCCAATGTAACAGTCATTATAAATAAATTAGTCAGCATGTAAACATTATACATAGTGCAGTAAATAGGTACAAATATTATTGCAGTCCCGCTTTAAAAGGAGTTATATCAATGGAATATTTATTATGTCAAGCTTTTAGCAATAAGACTGCCAAAATTGTACATGCTTCTCGTCAATGTAATTAATACTGTATTATGGTGCAATAAAGTGTATATATCTTATTTTAAAACTAATTCAATAATCTACTTATAACTAAATTATCCGTTGAACCTTCGTCAATAATAATTGATTTAAAAAGAAATCTTTGTTTTATGTGGGACACACAACCTTGTCCATACCATATTATGACACCTACTTGTGTCTCATCCTTCCATTATCATAATTATTTTATTAAAACACTGGTGAATACCTAAATGTAAATAGTGTAGGTATATAACTTACTATTAAAGCCTTATATTATCTTTTAGAATAATTACCTACTCAAATTATATTCATAGAGCAACACAACATCACCCAAACTGCCACAATAACTCATGCTCAATGCTGACATTGGCCTAATCATCAGATAAACAATATATCTAGAATTAAGCTGTATATACATCTTATTCCATGTAATCAACTTTGTGTACCGAATTATATTAAATTGGACTTGGAAAGCATAAACCACAACAATAACGGTTACAAAGGAAGCATAAATAAACCACGGCAGGAAATCTCAGGCTCACAAAGCCACAATTACGTGGTGTTTACTAGGCAAACATGACTTGTCACTTACCAATTGGAACTCTCTCCGCCTGTCGTATGCTCGTTTTATGGCCCTGTCCAGCCAGAGGGAGTGTATGTGCGGCGCGTAGTGCATGAACAGGCGGTTGTCGAGCGACGACGTGCTGTTGAAATGCAGCGCTTGCTGCCCGATGTCCAGGTTGCGCGGGTTCTCCCACGGGATCGCGAGCTTGTCCCGCGCGTCCACCAACACCTGAATCCCCTTCACAATGTTCTGGTATATCACATGTTGGTACTCCCGCAGTAACTCTGCCTCAAACTTCACTTTGTGAATGATTCTCATCTGCTTCAGGAATGTTGACTTTCCGCTTTCACCCGCGCCCAACAGCAACAACTTCACCTGACGACGTAACGTCTGCTTGTCCCTCTCCAGTATCCTATCGATCTCCTTGCTCCGGTACCTCTGCTCTATCTCCTCCGGCGACAGCTTCAGCCGGAGCCAGCAAGTCAGAGCCTCCGTACAACAGGTACATGACCACAAATCGTTGGCCATTTTGCATGATTTTAACGCATAGAATAAAGAAACTGAGCAACTGATGTTACACGCTATTTAAATAGTTTACTATGTACACATTTTCGCAATATCACTACGTACGAACTGATAAATAAATTAAAGCCAAGATCCGGAATTTGGAAACACGCATTCCACTAATCACCCCTCCCAACCAAACTCAATTGAAGAAACGAAAGAGAGCAAAGCACAGATAAAAACAAAGGAAATCTTCAGAAATTAGTTCTATCCCTCTCATTTCCCATATGATGGACAAGGAACAAGATATCGAGAAATCATATTCGACTGTACGAAAATCATGTAAACGAAGCATCGTAATCTCTATGCACCACAGACGACATAACGATAGAGGGACCCTAAACCTTGTTTTATAATCGATCGACTAATTGTGTAACGACCCACGTCTATCGGCAACACCACAAAGCGACACAACACACGAGAATAATGTGAATCTAACCATAGTGATTCCATTATCCATAGTTCAGCGGGACTAGCACGAGTCGCGCTAGCGCGCTATCGGCACAACGCTGTCAAACTGACGGTATTACAAGGCGTTTGACATTAGTTTGACAGTTCCGCGACTCGTGCTAGCCTCGCCGTTCGTGACCTCCTCTCTAGATCTATAAATAACACTTGAGACATTAAAAACCCGTAAAGCTACCGAAAAAATAGTAATAACAAAACGCAACTTCGGTTTTGGAAAAAAACGTCCCATGCCTAGCCCGTGGCCCGTGGACATAGGTTTAATCTGTGCGTGGACGGGAACGTGGACGTGCCCGTAACTGATTTTTTAAAAGATGGATTCTATTCTCTAAAGCTATAAGGAATAAGGTTTATTTTAGGTTAACTCGATGTCAGCCCCGTCCACGTTCCCGTCGTTGTAATGTGACCTTTTTTTTCATTCATTCACGAGTTTCGTTTTGCGCACATGTTCTTTTACGTATTTATGTCGCATAAAACTATATTTTAAAAGGTGTAATTTATTAGAAATTATAAAGGGATATCAAATTACAATATATTTACTTTCAAGGGACTGATTACTATCAACATTATTACAATGTAAGCCACGTAGTGAGCGATGTCCAAAGAGGGTTATAGTTCTGAAAAAAAGGAAAGTGATAGCAAGGTGGTTTTAGAGAGATTGCAGTCTTATTTAAAGGATAAAAGGAGCTCTGAGGGTGTGGAGCCAAGCTTCCACTACAGTAAACCAAGCACGAGTTTCGATCAGAGTGCACACGTACTGCCAGCGTTTGAGGATAGCAGCAACATACTGAGGGAAGTTCTCAACCATAAAAAGGCCGAACTACTTCGGCACCCTGAAATAGTGACATTTTTAAAGTCAGTTGCGTCGGATTTAAAGAAGTAGCAATGGCAGTGACTGCACAGCAGAATGTGGCATCTTTGATGCGAAAGACTTTAAACCGGCAAGCCGCTTTGACTCATATGAAATTCAGGTTTAAGAAGAATCAAGTTGAGCAGATACTCGTGAGCTATGTGCGTGATGGTAGCCTTGGACCGTACACTGAGCTAATAAAAATACTAAAAGAATATCCATTAACTGACGAGAACTACCAGATGTTATTCGAAGACTGTTTATCGTGTGTAGTTTTGTTGGGTAGAGAACTGAAGCAGTTTGTTGAAGCGCTGTGTAATGTCGAGTGGGTGAGCCGGAGAGAGGACCTTGTGGAAATGTTCAGCAGATTTGTGCTAAGTCTTGTAACTGCGCACACTTACCACTGCCCGCGGGTCATGTCTTGTTTAGTGAAATTATTTAGAGGTAAGTTTGTTCTGAAGAAATTTAATAAGTGTTTTTATATTGGTGGTAAATACCTAGTGTAGATTTGATAATCATAGAATCAGGCAACCATGATGGATTGATTATCCTAATGCGAATTTATTGTTTATTAGCCAAGGGTTTCATAATTATTATTATTAATGTTACTCGTCATTTCTCTAAAAAATGCAGTACACTGAAAGTTAAGTGGTTACTTTTCATTATTATGACCTATTTTTATTGTATTTAAAAAGTATAATATAGGTATATATCTACATATTTCGAAAGTTGTGCAACACTGTAGATACTTGCCAACATCAGATATTTATATGCAATTTAAACAACAATTTTAATATTTGCTTTTTTTTTCAGGAGATGGTGATAATTGGGAAGACAATCCTCCAGATGAAACAGTGGCTGTATGGTCCAACATTCACACAATTATTGCACAAATTGTAGCTATTATGCCTATGTAAGTTGTTGAAAGTTATATTTCTACCAGAATATTTATTTTTTAATCCTATTTCTGCCTCTTATATTCTCCAGTCTAGAACAAGATAGATGGTACTCTGTATTTCATGAATCTTGTTATAACTTCCTTCATAGTCTGTTGTGTAATTTTTACGCGACTGCGCAAGAAGGGTTATGTTTTTCTAGTGTGTGATGTATAATTCTTTGGCACACCCTACAGCCTAAATGGCTTGATGGATTTTAACATATGAGGTGTCGTTAGATTCGTATTGATTGTAGAAGTGACATAAGCTATAAAAATTTAATCAAAGCGGTTTAAATTTTTGACAGTCTTTTTTGTTTCTTTAATTAATTTATGCTTGTTCTATGAAATATTAAATTTTTTTGGTTAAATCAAACCTGCTTTTGATCTCAATCTCACCTGATGGTAAGTGACAATGAGGCCGATGATATTGCACGCGGGCACAGTAAACTGCTATTGGCTCTTGCCTTAAAGATCCCAAGGTATCAGAGGAAGCGTAAACACCAGCAGTGTGTTACAATCCCTAGGCATTCGTATGATAAAGGATTGCCCATACAATATGGGTATTGATTTTCTCATTAAATTACCAATGCTGTTATTCATAAACTTAGTTAAACCTCACTTCCTTTAAATCGTGTTGCTATCCCTTTCACACTTCGTTAAAAAAGATTAAGATAGAAAGGGACAGGCTGGCTAAACAGTGGCGCAACTTCATCACGTTTATGAATACACACCTAAATGATTGAGATTTTTAGTGTGTGAGTTGTCATAATAAGCCAATACTCTACGCTTCCATAAAACCAAACGAAAACCCGTAGACAGCTACGCCAAAACCGCTCTCTTCTTGACTTCTTCTTGATGTCATCCGTCATGACAAATTAAAAAAAAAATCAAATACTTATTGAAAAAAGAATCCATATGGCGATCACATTAGATTCTCCCTCTACGCATACAGTAAAGAAACAGTGGCGTAACTTTAAATCATGTTTATAAATAACAGCTTATATCTTTTGCACATTGTATATCTCCTATATATCCCCAATTTAGGTACTTTACTTTTTAACACTACGTTTACCCGTTCATGGCCTCCAATCGAGAACTCGTCTACCCCATCGGTTATTGGATCTACAACAGATGTGACCAGCCCACTGCCACTTCAGTTTACTGATTCTGTGAGCAATTTCAACCACTCGATGCAGAGGGCCGAGAGTAGTGTTGAGTGGCGCGCGCCTTGTGAGAGACCTACGTCCGGCAGTGGACTGATATGGGCTATATATGATGATGAACTTTTAACAGATGTTTAAATTGAATAAATTTACTTTCTCAGGACCAGTGAGCTGCTGATGCAGACAGTGATAGACCAATTCCCATACTTCAAGGCCGGCTGCTGTGCTAACCGCACATACATACACAACCTTATCTGGATGACTAAATACATACCGTCACTCAGGGAACAGATCATGGCTGCTATTATTAATAGGTAATGTATAGAATTATTACCTACTAGCTGCTGCCCGCGACTCCGTCTGCGCAGGATTATAAATTATAGCCTATGTGTTATTCTGATGTATGAACTATATTATTGTAAAGTTTCATTAAAATCCATTCAATAGTTTTTACATGAAAGAGCAACAAACATCCATCTATCCATACAAACTTTCGCGTTTATAATATTAGTAGAAGTATTGTACACGGATTAAACTCACTTGCTTGGTTGAAGACTGTGTTTAGACCGACAGTTTAGACCGCGCCACAAATGCTTCGTCGGTCGCGTTCCTTCGCGAGCTACGGAGCAACGCTCTATGGGTGCGTTCGGAAATCACTGGTACCGCAGTGCGTACCCGGCCCAATATATTAACAGTTAACACCTAGTTTAACTCTAATGCTCTTATTCATAAACCTAGTTAAACCTCAGTTTGCTTAAATCGTGTTGCTATCCCTTTCACACTTCGTTAAAAAGGTTTAGATAGAAAGGGACAGGGTGGCTAAACGTAGGCGTAACTTTAAATCACGTTTATGAATAACAGGCTAAATCCAGTAGCTTAAATGCGCTACGATAGATACAATAATTAAGTCAGAGTCTTTGCAAAGGCACCTACAGATCTTTTGAAGGTGTATCTGTGATAACAGTGACCTATTAACATATCACCCCCAGATATCTTCTTCTTCTTCTTGACGCGGGCTATTTTCCGCACTTGGCCGCATGAGTGGCAGCCATTGTGCGTGAAATGGTGCAAAACCGCACTAGTTGAGCCAGCCCAGCTCCCTCCAGAACGCCAGCAGCCTGCGGATGCCACATGCGGCCTGGGGGAGGGACCCTGGGTTGTTCAGGATCTGGGCTCGTTGTTCTGCCAGCCCTCCGCACTGCAACAGTACGTGGGCAGGTGTTTCCTCAGCCTCTAAGCATCCCCTGCAAATTGGACTGTCTGTTATACCCATATTGAACAGGTGTTTATTTAGTGGACAGTGGCCTGTGATTGTACCTATCACAATGCGCAAGTCATTTCTGCCTAAGCGCATTAGACTCTTACTGAGACGGGGATTTGGAAGCGGTATCGCCGCCTTTGTCTGTTCGCAGTCAGTTCTGTCACACCAGGTAGTGTTGTGTTTGTTGGAGGTTCGTTTACGCAGCCAAGTTCTTATTTGATTGAAGGGTATTGGAACGATGGGCTCCGGGCCCAACACCTGTGATTCCGCCCCTCTTTTCGCTAATTCATCGGCTGCGTCGTTTCCCAGCGAGCCACTGTGCCCCTTTATCCACTGGAGGGTGACTCTGTTGGTGTGCGAGATGTCCTCCAGTGCATAATGGCACTCGCGCACCAGCCCTGATGAACATATATTGTTCCTCAGGGCGTGCAGCGTTGCTGCGCTGTCCGAGAGTATCCTGATGCCAAGATCAGATACTCCTTTGTTAAGTATTGCTGTTGCCGCCCTTGTGATGCCGATACATTCTGCTTGGAATATTGAGTTGTATCTGCCCAGGGTTGTTGATATTTGTATGTTCAGGTCTGCGGAGTAGACACCAACTCCCGTACCTGTGTCGGTTTTAGAACCATCTGTGTAGACGCGTACCTCGTCCACTCCAGAGTATTCTTTGTTGTTCTCGTGGAATTGTACCTTGTAGTGTCTTTCGAAAATGTATTCACGAGGTATACGATCGCATGTCGCACGCATGAGTGGTCGTTCTGACAGAACGTCCTCCAGAAGTTTGCTGTGCGGTGTATACTATAGATATATTTTTTCACTTTGTTTATCTGCAAGCGGCTTCATAGCCATAATCAGATGATTTGATTCTCTCCTGTGCCGTTGTTGAGATGAGTGATGCTCCGTTGAGCATAGTTTCATTGCCTCGCATACTTTATGCCATGTCAAGGTTCATGATTTCCCATCGCTTTAAACGTCTCAAGTTTCCGTCTGGTTCCATCAAATCTCTGGTCAAAAACTTTGGTGTATCTCGCAAGTCTTTCTTTATATTGTTTGCAGAAACTATTGACTTCGTCTTTTACTGTTAGCATTTCCAGGTATTCATGTATCTCTGTGTTTCTCGTATACCATGTTGCACCAGATTGTATAAAAATAAAATATAAATTACCGTATTTACCTTACACATACATCTATTTGTTTCCAGAATGGTAGTAATGGATGTCAACATAGTAGACCGTGCCAAAAGCAAAATGCATATTGATATGATGTATGAAATGGACGTAGAAGAGGATACCTCCAGCGAGACCTTGGACTACTGCATGATGGAGATCCTCAAATGGCTGGAGGACGAACGGAACCCAGCGTTGGAAGTCATGTGCAATGTATTCGAAAGAGTTGTACTGCCCACATACGGCATTAGGTTTGTTTTTAAATTTTTTCTTAACAAGTTCACAGTCCAGTGCCCCATATATGGAGCACGACGAACTAGCTTCAGAAATCCATGCCCCACATAAGTGGCACGATGCAAAATGTGCCTACCAGATCCGCACTAAGGGTATATTTTTTTTTCTGAAGGTAAGTAAATATGTTGTCCTTGGTGGATGCTGCTGTCCTATTGTCTTCAGAAGAGTGATCAGAGTACTCCACTTAGTGTGGAAGTGCTCACATAACAAAATTTATGTATTTCGACATGAATAGAGATTGAAATAATAGGTGGGACTTACAAGGAAATCAAAACATTTTTTGTACGGGGACTGTGAATGTGTTAATTATTTTTAGCCTATTTTTATGACTCCACTGTGACACTTACCGAGCCGACTAGGAAATGTTCCAAGCTGAGACCAGGCACCATGTTTTTTTTTGTGAATTAGGTTACTAGAACTATCCCATGGTGTGCTTATTCATCTTGGTACTGGTTGAAGTAAATTTTTAATTAATCACCACCCTTAATACCTATAGCAGATGCCTAAAAGTAGGATGAGGCAACCTAGTTTTTGTCTTCTTGATGACCTTCAACTAATGTGCCAGGTCCCAAGTTGGTACTCGATGACATAAATTTTGCTAAAAAATCAACACTCAATTTACCTTCTATAGGAAATGCTTTGCGCAGACAAACCCTGTAAAACTAAGAAGTATATCCCATCACCTAACCACAATGGGTTACTGCAAATAAACCTATTGTCTGATCAATTCTTTCTTTATTAAGTAGTTATAAATCGTTACACTTCAACTTCCGTAAATTGTGTTGAATCTTAAAATTGTAAATCCGTCATTGGCAGTATGTTATACTAGTAACATAAACTGGAATGTAACTTATTCTAGTACTGTGGATTTTGTTATGACGAATTTAAAAAAAAAACATTCCTTTCCAGACATGTTCAATTCCTGCTCCTATACACGATATCAATAAGCCAGCAATGCGCTGACCGAGTGCTAACAAACCTATGGATAGTAGCTGCCGGCCACCATAGTTTGGGCCCGGGAGCCCTAGCGACCAGACGAACCGCTGCCAGCCATTTAGCAGGGCTCCTAGCCCGCTGCATCCGAGTCCCGAACACAAGACTGATCAAATACCTGCGGAATATGGCAGAGTGGTGCCACGCGTACGTCACTGCCGCACAAGAATCGACAACAGCTAGTGATCATACGAAAGTGCACGGAGCTTTCCATGCGATATGCCATGCTATTTTCTATTTGGTAGCGTTCAAGCATCATAATTTGTTTATTAGTAAAGAAAGTGAGTATTTTTGATATCATCATCATCAGTCTATTTATATTGCCCCACTGCTCGGGCACAGACCTTCCCTTACATTGAGGGAGCTGGGGCCATGATCCACCACGCGGGCCCAGTGCGGGTTGGCGGATTTCACATGCCTTAGATTTTTTCTTCTACGACATGCAGGTTTCATCACGATGTTTTCCTTCACCGTTTTGAGAGCACTCGGTAAGTGTACGTAAGTTTTTCCGTCGAAAAAACCGAGGATAACTCATTGGTACGTGGCTGCCCTGGCTGGGAATCGAACCTGGGACCTCCATATTGCAAGTCCATTGACCCAACCACTGAGCCACCTAGCTCTCGCTTTTTGATATAACTTTTCCAATATTCTCTGTACAGTCTGTACTTTAACAATTTGATGTTATGAGTTTAGTTGTAGTATGAGCCAACTAGCGCCGCCAATCTTTGAACAATAATACTTAGACTAACAATAAGACCTTCCCTTACTTCGAAACGAATACTCCCGTCCTTAAAGGCCTGACATGAGCCAACTAGCGCCGCCAATCTTAAAAAATACAATCTTTCGAATTAATCAATTTTATTAAAAAAGCTATGTACAAGATCTTTATTACGATAAATACTATTTTTTAACAGGGTTGGTAATTATCAAGATAATTATGTGCGTTGATAATTATCCGATAATTATCTGATGATGTCCGTGAAACAAGTATAGTATCTTCACGCTAATCCCTTACGGGGTAGTCAGAGGAACGACAGAAATGTGATTCCAACTTTTCACCATAACAATATTGTGGATACATGTGTTAGGTGGTGAGCCTTTCGCTGTTTTTATTAGGTTATCTCAGGTGTATGGGTTTCCTCACCCTGTTTTCCTTCGCCGATTTAGATCAGTCGGTAAAATAAATGAACTTAACATTTATTTTACACATGACATGACGCCGTGTGATAATGTACATCAATGTATGCAGTAAAACACAAATCGTTATTATCTTGATAATTATCGTTGATAATTATCCGTGCCAACCCTGTTTTTCAATATACAATACATGGCATAATTGCGACAAGCTAAGTATCACAAGGCAAGATAGGAAAGCAAAGTATGAAAAAACAACAGTACATGTTCCATATTTGTTCAAAAACTAACCAAAACGAAATCTTCCAGACATACTATTCGTGGAATCGCTAAACCTGCCGCGACTAGTGACGTGCGTACTCAACCCGCTGCGCACGTGCCCGCCGCAAGTGACGCGCGCGTTCTCCTCAGTGACGCGCGCGCACCAGGTCGTGTACTGCCAGGCCATTATAGAGAAGAACGCGCGGCTGTCACTGCACGCGGGACAGCAGTACGATGAGTGGTTCCCGTATGACCCGTATACGCTGCCTTTGTAAGTATTTGAGTACAAAAATAGTGATTTCCAGACAATTATTGCATTAGAACATGATGAAAAAATTCTTGCCGTGGGCAGGACTTGAACCTGCGACCTTGTCATCCGTGACACGCTCTTACCAACTATGGATGGTCGCAGGTTCAAGTCCTGCCCACGGCAAGAATTTTTTCATCATGTTCTAATTTATTCACCGAGCATGGATAATGCGCAATTCAAATTCTGAATTATTGCATTATATCATAGCAGCATTACTTCAATAATACTTTGTTATTTCGTACCATGACGATAAAAAGATTTGAGATGACGTCCTTAATAAGCTTACTTTGAGGTCGTCATCGAAATGAACGATCGTACGGTAGAGCACAGAGAAAGATGTACAGGAGAGTTTTTAAGGTTGAGATTTTCTCAAAAACTACTTAACCTATAGCAAAATTTATTTCACTGTTTGATAGATTAAAGTAAAACCTATGTAACTGTAAAAAAATTATTAAATTCGGTCCAGTAGTTTTTGACAAAATCTCAACCTTATTGAGGCCCCTTGTATACTTATCTGTCTTCGACTGTACAAGTTAAGCAACGTTGGGCGAGGTCAGGACCTGGATGGGTTACCGCTAGTGACACTTTCATCTAAACCCCTTAATTTATTTATTTATTTATTTATTAATGCCTCAGAAAGCAGGTTAAGCAGTTGGTCCCGGTTGTTGTCGCTTGACAGCAGTCGTTAAAGGCCTACGGGCGGCCTGAATAACTTTGACAAATAGGTTTGGTCACTAAACCACACGATAAAAGAAGTCATGGTACGAAATAACAAAGTATTATTGAAGTAATCCTGCTATAAATCATGGTAAGGGGACTGACCCCAGTGTATGTTTGCTTCGTTATATAACATTGGCGGCCGCATTCGATGCCAAATAAAAGCATTGAATTGACTTTTGGTTGCAGATCCGGAAAAACAATATGGCCGCTGTGCATAGAGTACAAAGACTTCACGTCACACGGCGACAAGACCCAGTATTCTGGCATGAAGCGGAAGCTGGAGGCCGAAGACGACGACTACCTCACTATGGTCAGCCCGTCCGAGAGATTAGCTAGCTCCTTATCCAATTGCATCTCGCCAGGCTTCAAAACTAGCGAGAATACACTAATGTAGGTGATTTTACGAATTTATCTAGGTACGTCTAACTCAGAGACAAGTGTACAGGAGAGTTTTTAGGGTTAAGATTTTCTCAAAAATTACTTTAAGGGCCTTCCATGAGCCAACTAGTACCGCCAATCTTAAAAAAAATAATACCTTACAAATTATTAATTTTTATTAAAAAAAGCTATGTATATAATCTTTATTAGGATAAACACTATTTTTTAATATACAATATCCGCATAATTGCGACAAGCAAAGTCGTAGTTGTCAAATGTGCCAAAAATTACCGTTTTCGCAATTATGCGAACTACAACTTACCGACATTGAATTACGTTATAAATAAGCATTTAAAATTAGTATTTATCGTAATAAACATTATGTACATAGGTTTTTTAATAAAAATGATTAAATTGGAAGATATTATTTTTTTAAGATTGGCGGCGCTAGTTGGCTCATGTCAGCCCCTTAAGATTATCTCAAAAACTACTTTAAGAATTCTTTCACTGTTAGATAGATAAAAGTTCAAACCATGTAACTGTAAAGTATTTATTAAATTCGGTCCAGTTTAGTATAGTCCAGTATAGTTTTTGAGAAAATATCAACCTTGTTGTGGCCTATTGTATACTTTTCTCTGATTTTAAACCTAATTGGGATATAATATTAATTACTTGGCAAGCCATAGCCAGTTTGATTTCTAATACAACTTTCTTGTGTTATTCTTTAATTAGCAGGGATTCTGGTTTGTTTTCTAAATTAATTAGACAGTTCTGAAAATACTATACAGTATTATTTATACACAAAAATACTTGAAAAGACGATCTTCAAGGTCAAGTAAAAAGCTAGGAACAGAATCGCTACAATTTGAAATCTAATACAAGAAAAACGCGGAAACTTGTGCTAAGTACTGTTTTAGTTAATATTGTTACACTAAGGCGCGTATTCATAAACGTGATTTAAAGTTACGCCGCCGTTTCGGCCCTATCCCTTTCTATCTTAACCTTTTTTAACGAAGTGTGAAAGGGATAGCAACACGATTTAAGGGAAGCGAGGTTTAACTAGTTTTATGAATAGCAGCATTAATGTAGATTTTTTATTTATTTAAAGCAATATATTGTTATGCTTTTTGTATATAGGGTTAGCTTGCACTATGTAGAGGACGTGAATTTGAACTAGATGGGTTGGTTGGTATTATAAACCTTGAGCTAGATAGCGCTTAACTACCGACGTCTTGTACACTAGTTCGCAAAATGACAGGTATAAGATAACTCACTTAACCCGAGCAAAATGTATGTACTTTTCTTCGATATTGCAAGGGACGCTAAGGGCATCTTAGCACTCTCTAGTAGTAGTAAAATATTTCTTACAATCGGTCTAGTAGTTCTTAAGAAAATCAACCTTATTGAGCCTGTATACTTATATCTATATTCGTATGTACGACCGTCGACCTGCTCAACGTAGTGCAAGCTCTAAAGTCGACCCTCTGACCATATTTTATCGTTTTCCGAAAATAATAATTTAATTAATTGACCGATTTTTAAAACATCTGAACTAGCATAATATATAAATTATTTTTGGAAAACGCTATTCACGATCAACCCAAGAGTGATAGATAATGAAACTGCCTAGTAAATATGTAAGCGCAAAATATTTATTAATAAAATATTTACTTATTGCAACCAAATGTTTTATTGTACATTCAATTTCATTTAGATATTATAAATAAATACACTCAAAAAGGTGTAATTTATACGAATACATTAAGAGATCACGGTAGTTTTCGACTCTATCGAGTACCACCAGAGAGATTTTTGTTATATCAACTTTGATATGATATTTTACGATGTTTTCACGTCATGCGAAGTGAAACAGTAAACATTAAATACAGACTTAAAAGAAAACACGTTTTTGTGTCTTCTTTCTATGTCCTTAATATGACTAGTAATTTTTTTTAATCTAGGTTTTTTTAGGCTTTTGTCACTCGGTGACCATGCCAGCCTCATTTGGGCCTCACCAAATAGCCCCCATTAGACCCCCACACACACACACGACCAGGAAAGCCCTTTCCCTGGACCCCTAGTCTAGGACTAGTCATGAATTGATAAATTCATGACGGGTTCGAATGTTGTTGTTTTTTTGTTATCGTTTCTGTGTTGTTGTTCAGGGAATCCTAGTTTGGGTCTTAACTATGTGTTATTATTTCGCTTCTATAATTTTAAAAGAAGTCCTATACTATTTTACTATCACATGCTCTCATGGTTGTATTCGATGAGATGAGTAGACTACCGTCAACTCTTGACTTACGACTATTTATAATTAAAACATTCACATACACACATTAATACCATTATATTAGCAACATTTATAACTGACTCCAAACACCTGCTGTTCGATCAAACAATACGATTAAAAAATAAATTATTACAATCAAATTTAAATATTTTGGAAGTCGTAACAAAACAGAAATTCCAATATCAAAGTTCATCTTTAAATAGATTGAACACAATAGATGGTATTAAAACACGAGTAATTTAATATCATCGAACTTGATTAATACTTTCAGCAATAAGAAATAAAACGTACAGAATAACACAGAGAAATGTGTACAACCACCTTACCATGAAGTCTTATAGCAGGATTACTTCAATAATACTTTATTATTTGGTACGGTGGAAGACAGAGAAAGGTGTACAGGGGAGTTTTTAAGGTTGAGATTATCTCAAAAAATACTTGACCTATTGTAAAAATTCTTTCACTGTTTGATAGATAAAAGTTAAAACTATGTAACTGTAAAATAATTATTAAATTCGGTCCAGTAGTTTTTGAGAAAATCTCAACCTTATTGAGGCCCCCTGTATACTTATCTCTGTCTTCGACTGTACCATGACGACCTTAGTAAGCTTACTGTACCATAAGATCGTCATGGTACGAAATAACAAAGTATTATTGAAGTAATCCTGTTATAAGACTTCATCGTAAGGGGGCAGGAGTTATTAAGGTTCAGCTTTTCTCAAAATACTCGACTGATTTTTGAAAATTCTTTACAATTACATGGTGTATGCTAGTAAAATTATTTTTACAATCGGTCAACTAGTTTTTGAGAAAATCTCAACCTTATTGATACCCCCTGTATACTTATCTATGTTTCCAACGGTACTTCTACTTATAATAACAAAATCAGATCTGTGGAACTATTACAGTTCTCAAAACGATCAAATGATTGTCATGGCATGACAGAGATAGCTGGTATAGCATCCTCTCTGTTCCCATTCCATGATATGATTTCATCGTATTGAGAACGGTAATAGAGGTCTGATTATCTCTTCTTATGATAAGGATGTCTCCTTTTAAATGAGGTGGTAGACTTATGAGGAAGTTGGTGTTGCTTAGTTTGGTACTGAGTGATGATGGGAGCCTCGTGAGCTGCCAGTTTGTTGACGACGAAGCCGTCTCCTGCCTTCATGTTCTCGAGCATCTTGAGTTTGGCTTCGATGGACTGGATAGCGGTCTTCTTGCTGAGTTTCAACTCTGGTTTGGCGCCGGCTAGGGCTGCGATTCCTAGCTCTGGTTTCGGCTTGTCCGAGTCATCCTGGAATGGAGGAGTTGGCCGTATTACTTTCAATTTCTTTAGGGATCTCTTGGAACGGGATGTCTAATATGGGTGCAATTTATCATCGGGAAAAGCTGCAGTGGTCGAGTCACTGGACTTAGGATACGGAGGTCCCAGGTTCGTTCTCTGGCCAGGTCAGCCATGTACGGACAACAGCAGATCACTGGTAACACTTTCAGTACGAATTCGACTCTTATGACGCAGATAATAATAACGGTCCAGTGTTACACTTGATCTGCTGTTAGCTGTACCAATGACACTTCCTTGGTTTTTTTTTTTTTCGAAGTAAAAACTTATATACATTCGGTAAATGTACGTAAAGTTGTTACGCTTTCAAAACGGTGAAGGAGAACACTGTGTTGAAACATTAAATACTTCGACCAAATTGGCGGTGTTTTAAAAAAGTTCGAATTCTACAACACTAGGAACATACAATGAAAAGATTGAAGATCTTGGAAGAAGATAAAATGGAGTGCCAATTTTACTGCAGATTGAAGTCTATAGTATCTGCCTCTATCAGAAACAGGTATAAGTATATGGACTAATTTTTCTGTACTAATATACGAGACTACTTATTTTAGAATTAAAACTATAGTGAGCCATTACTACAAATTATTATATATAAACGGATATCACTCACTTATATTGTTAAAGTCGGCAATTAGACCGACAGTTTCGACCGATTTCGACGGTCTTTTTCAAGGTGAGCGCGCCACGCCCGCGTCGCCGTTGACGTCAATGCGCGAAGAAACGTCAACGGAGACTACTTATCATGAAAAAATATGAGATCGAATGTAATACTCACAGATGCATTCTTAGCAAATTTGACGGATATCCTCCTGAAGCCAAGCAGTTGTCCGTCGAGCGAGTTCATCGCCTTGATAGCGTCGTGCCTCAGCTTGTACGTGACGAATGCGAACCCGCGCGACTGCCCCGCGTTGGGGCCGCTCCGATGGAACAGCATGTCAAACTTCTCGATGTTTCCGTACACACGGACCATTTTCAGTAATTGATACCGGTAAAGAGAAATGGTGTAGTTTATTGAACATGTTCAGTATAATTTACTTGTAGTTTTCTTTTTTGCATGTGTACAGTGGAAGACAGAGATAAGTATACAGGGGGCCTCAATAAGGTTGAAAATTTCTCAAAAACAATTCACGATGTATCCATAAAAGGCATAAGTTTAAATAAGAATGAATGAAATTTACTAATACACAGCCTACTTATCATGAAGAAGTTACTGGGGTGAATTTAATAATTATTTTACAGTTACATAGCACATATAGACGAAGCATGGTACAGGGGTGCCAAATTAAAGAGATGCGTCCATGTCGATTATATCTCTAGGTTACACTTGTCGCGAAGCAATTTTGCGCTCATGTGCGGGCAGACACTCCTGTTACAGGTCCATGGGGTAAGTGGTCTGTGGGTCAAGTAGTTTTTGAGAAAATCTCAACCATAAAAACTCTCCTGTACACCTTTATCTGTGTTCCACATACATATACCATAACTCAAAACGGCTTACACACCCCTATGTGGGCCATCGTGTGATGTGTTATGAACCTTTTCAGAACAGTTTAGATATACTTGGTCTCATAGTGGTCCCATGAGTAATGTACCTCATCACCACAGAAAATCACTAATTTATCATTCCCTACATCCAAATTACAAATAACGATACTAGAGAAATAGCAGCAAGCTAGATATATGATCAAGGATTTCTTAGGCACACCATTTTTATTAATTAATAATGAATGTTGCGAATTTATATTATAGAACCTCCTTATAAGTAATTTAATGTGATTTGTTACCCTGCTAAATGAACTTGAATCACTTCATCATCAGCCTATTTATATTGCCCCACTTCTCGGGCACAGACCTTCCCTTACATCGAGGGAGCTGAGGCCATGATCCACCACGCGGGCCCAGTGCGGATTGGCGGATTACACATGCCTTAGAAATTTTTTCTTCTACGGCATGCAGGTTTCATCACGATGTTTTCCTTCGCCGTTTTGAGAGCACTCGGTAAATGTACGTAAGTTTTTCCGTCGAAAAAACCGAGGATAACTCATTAGTTCATGGCTGCCCTGGCTGGGAATCGAACCTGGGACCTCCATATCGCAAGTCCACTGCCCCAACCACTGAGCTCTTAATCTTGAATCACTTAATCCTATGAAAAAATAAGATAAAATAGTCATACTCATTAACTCTCGAGTCCAAGTTCCCGATCCATAGTCTTTTATCGCAAACCTCACCGGCTTGCACCGGCTCCAGGTATAAAGGCACCTGGAAGCAATAATATTTTTTTTTAAATTGGATCTTGTCGCTGCTGGCTAAATAGTTGTTCAGGTCTCTGCGAAATGATTCGGTCAGAGTAGGTAGAGACGAAAAATTTCGATCCAATTTTTCTAGCTTATTTCCCTCAGTGCTCACTTAGAGACTCTAACAAACGACTCTAAACTACTAGTTCTATGATAATTTCTCATTGTTATCACACATTATGGTGCATAAGGCACTATCTCACTAGGACACCATGGTTGCGACACCTAATTAGTTGCGCAACCAAGCGAACAATAGTTGGGGTCTCGAGGTACCCTCCATACAGCTGGTATTGGTGCCGCGACTAGTAACTACCTAAGGAGATATAGCCCTTACATATCTTATTCTTCATCATCAGCATACTCCAGCCCACTCCTGAGCATATGCCTCTCCTTGTAGCCCGATCCCAGGGCTCTGATAATATATTAGTTATTTTATAAATGATATACGTGATTTGTTATGTTACAAACACTCACCGTAACGTCTTCCATTGTGTAAATGAATAGCAAAAAGGATACAATATGCTATCACGAGTACAAACACATAATTTCTATCATCGCAGCAGCTCAAAATAGTAAAACAATATTGATTGATCACAACGATGGCACACAGCAATAAACCAACAATTTGGTTTACCGTTTATATCTTGTAGCTTTAGTGATAATTTCTAGTTGAGAAGCATATAGCACTTTACTAAATCTTCGTATCCCTCGTTTATACTCTGCGAATTTAGCTATTTTTCGTCCAAATAAACGCATAACGCAAACATAGACAAGCAAGTTCAATACCCAAATAGAGAGGTGCTTCAATTAAAACTTCATATCGATAAGAATAATCTTGTAGCCATTCATTCATTTGTTTATATTGTTTCTGGCATTAAAAAAAATGTAGTAACCTCAAAATCTTTGGGGAAGTGGTTTTCTTTCACTTTCCCATTATTTTATAAATTGATATGACTGTTCAAACCATGAAAAAAATAAACAAGAAAATCCCTGGATTGTTACCGCAACCACCTAAAAGTGAAGTCGATGGTAAAGTTCCCGATTTGAAATGCAAAAGCGTTCCCGAGCTCATTGAAATTCTAGATAGACAACTAAAACTGCTAAACAATAAACATTTCATTTCTAAACTTGCTGATAAAGGTGCCAAAATACAGGCTTTCCATAATAAAATCGTACATGAATTAAAGATTAAAGAGGAGGAAGAACAAGCTTGTGGTTTGTTTAGTAACTTGAATCTAAGTGGGGTCGATGAAAATTCGCTACAAAACGTAGAATGGGAAGGTAAAATTAACAAAAGAGACGCTTGCCTGGATTCTGACGACGACAGCGACCCTGAAGATGTAATGCACATCTTAAGCCAAACTACGGCACAAGAAAAAAAGGTAATAGTTCTCGAAGCAGACAAACCACTTATAACTGCTGAAGATTTAATAAAATTAGGTGAAATACCACATGTTAAATACTTAGTTGACAAAACTGAGACTAATACTAAGCCATCAACCAGTGGGCAATTCAAACCATTTAAAACAACTATATCCGATGTACACAATCCAGAGAAAGAAAAGCTTAGGAAAAAGCATAAAAACTGGGAAGTGACTGCTGCTACGCCACCACCCAGCCTCCACGGTGCAGCCAAAGTCCTTTGTTTGGAGGAATCCTTGAATCTTCAAAGAGAATACAACACTCACTTAAAGGAGATTGAAGCTCAACATGCAGCAGATAAATTGCTAATACGAACTGGAATAAAAATGACTGAATTGCCAATTAATACATCTAAGTTTGGGAAGTACAGAGAGGTTGACAGTGATGATTCTGAAGCCTCGGATGCTGAAGGAAGTGACAAGGAGGTGCATGATGAAGAACCCGATAGGGGCGGAGTCGTGTTTACTGTTATGAAATAGGTACCTAGTATATTTTTATGCAAGATTTTATATCATAATCTATTTATTAATAGTATATCAAAGTGCATCGGAAAGTATGACAAAGTACACCTAATATACATGGTAGGATAGTTCCTCTTTGAGGACTAACTTTAATACACCATACCCTATTTCAGTCACATGCAAATGACCTATGCCAAGGTTTATCTACAATGTTTTACTTTACCAATTTGAGATAAATGAACTATAGTTTTAGTTATATCTGCTTTTGATTAGGTAAGTACCTTTGTTTGTTTGAACATTGCAGCCTGTAATCTGTTTAGCAACAATATATGTTTGCTAAAAACGAAATAAAGAAAAAGTAAATTATGTAATTGCAATTATATGATAGGATAGAAAAAGATTGATGTACTAAAGATATCAGGATATTTAGATAATCTAGTAAGCAGAACGGAAACTGATATAGAGTTGTTTATTAGTAGGATTATTATATTATAGTGTTTTAAGCTTTGATTATTAATAATAAATAACAAAATAAGTAATAATTTTAAACTTTTGCATTGGTTAGGTACCTGAGAAAATGTCTTGTGATATATTTATAATGAAACCTATATTATGTATTTTAATATTAAATTAAAAATTCAGATTTTTGACCATTTTTTTCCAAATAAGTACAACTTTTTTTCAAATAATTTATGCAATTTCTTATAGGTACATACCTTTCAATCATTTTACGTTTAAATTAGGTACTTCAGGTTATCATATTCTGTCTATGCATCATTCAAACGGATAATTTATCTAACATGAATCCTTGACACTTGCAGCATTGTTCCTAAAGATTCACAAGGTGAACTACAATTTAGAACAAAATCAAACAAAAACCTCTTTCCTGGATGTTTAGATTTAAATAAAGAAGTAAACTGGATGTTATCTACTAGATGTTAACTTCTAGCACCGCGTAAACTAGCGATTAATAAATACTTATTATAGCGTACATACGCGCATATTTTCCCTTCAACTTTCGATTTCGTATCGCAACACCCGTCAGTCATTCGCGCGCCGGCTCTCGTAGGCGTAACACGCGGTCCGCGTTTCCTTTTCGATTTCTCGCAAAACAAAGCGCGACAGTTAATTCAATTGTTTAAATTCATTGTGCACAATGGCCCCAGTATCAAACAGTGTGGTTGGAATCGACGATGACCAGCGTATGGCATTGATGAAGGTATGTTACAGACATGAATTTAAATGGAAATGATTGTTTGTTTATTTTTACTTTCAGCTATTTACGCTCTGATATAATCTATATAATGTGGCCTATTATTCTACGATAAACAACATATTTTTAGGTAGGTCCGCGACGTATTAGCAATCGTTTGAATTTAACATTGGGGTATGATACTAAATCTGAACCTTAATGACTCTACTGAATAATTTCAATGTGTTTAACTGTACTATAAGGACCTGTAGTTCTCATAAATTCACTGTACTATGTACTTATATTTCCAATTAGATATCTATGTACCTAGTACCTACTAAATAAATATAATATCTAAGTATTTAATTAACCGCGGAAGCATGCTTATCGTATCCGTAATTTAACGAACTGGTTGGTAATTCTTTGCTGCCATTCACACAATTTTTTCGTGTTTGTTTCTATTTTAAGCTTAGGTAAATTAATATTCTTAATTGCAGAAAAATGTTTCGTGCACTATTATACCTTATATACCTAGCTAGTGTATCTTCATCGCTGTCTGATATTCTTCTTATCATTACCTATGTTTGTGATATGAAAAATTCAGTGCTGAAAATGTAAAAAAAAATATATTCATCATCGATGTATTCATTACAAAACCTTGGGGTTTTGGGACGTATCCCACCAACTTTGATGTTGTCGGTACGGCATAAATTACACTGGTTTTGTGTAGATTCATGTGCTGTCGTCTGTACCTTATTGAATTACCTATTGGTTCAATGGCAGGGTAACTGCAATCTAATCTGAAAAACTTTGTTTAAAGCTGTTTATTTTAGAGTGTGATTTTAACCATCTTTTAAACATTTTAATAATGTTTATTATTTATTACGAGCCTCGAAGTTGGCCTGCTCTCATATAAACAACTAAGTAGATACACAAAGGTCTTACTAAAACAATTTTAAAAACGTCCAAATAAGGGTCCATTGTTAACGTCCAAATAATGTCCAATAAAGCAAATGATTCCATTCATCCGTTTAGACCTTCTTTGCGCTCGGCCATTTTTAGAAGGCAGACTTTGTATCTAGTTGTTTATAGGAGATCAATGGCATTGATCTCTAATATGTGTACCTACAGATAGGTGTGTTTAAGGATATTGATATCAAAGACCTTGATTCTTTGGCCTTTTTTCGCGAACAAAAAATTAATTAATCCGTTCTTACATTAGTTAGTCTACCTATTTTGCTCATTCGTACAAAAAAAGTTAGAAAAAGGATAAACGGTGTACCTACCTACCAAGACTGGTTATTATAATTCGCTTTTAACATTGCAACGCGAGGGCGAGAGATGTTGACAGTGTTTATTTTTTATTAATTTTACAAATTAGACATAAATTGAAGCTCAACTGTGGAAAAATAATTGAAATTAGTTGAAAAATATTAGGCATTTGAAATTTGAGAATGGGTAAGACGTGACGAGACGATTTGTCTTGCTTGCCTATTTCCATACAAACTCCTAAGTTTTTACCATTGACTTTAATCTTCAGATGTAGGTATCCTTGATTACGTTATTGATTAAGGCAATAAAAAATTAGTCAATTTAGTATTTGCGAGTAGTCTTTTCGATGTTTTCTAATGTGACTTTCGTCAAAAAATTATTGAGCTAGTTTATTTCCGACCTCTAGCCTCGAGGGGCGGGCTTATTCCACTAATCCCCGTTGACAATCCCCGTCAACGGGGATTAGTGAACTTTTTGTTCATTAATCCCCGTTAACGCCAATTGGAGCTTATAATGGGGATTAATGAACTAAAAAGTTCATTAATCCCCATTACATTAAAAATAAATTACTAATGTAAGAATCAGGTACCTTCTATTTATTATTGGATAAGAACTCACTTATTGATTATTTTTATAATTAAATTAAATTTAAGCCTGATTACAATACTTTAAAAAAATTACAAAAAAATTAAATCAGAGTCACAAACGTTGCTATCAACTATTATATTACCTTTACTATTTTCGGTACCTAATTCCAATGGTTTGCTCAGTCGCCTACTCACCATAGATAATACATATCTACTCACAGCAGCATTGCAGAAAAAAACAATGAAAAGCATTAATCGCGACAAATGACAATGCCAGATTCTGCCCCACCATCAACCGCAAGTTGACGAATAAATGTAAAAATATATCCGTTTTTTATTAAAATTATTGGTTTAAAATATAGTTTTGTACAAGTTGCGATTAGAAAAAAACAGCTTAATTAAGAATTCAGAAAAAAGTAAGAAAAAAACAGCTTAATTAAGAATTCAGAAAAAAGTAAGAAATCGAAGCGATTTATTGATTGTTTTTGTTATTCTTCTATAGGAGTTGCTAGAGTAGTAGAAAATGATACTGATTATGATTATGCAATATGAAACCTGTAATAAGTCCCCAACAAAATGATAGGTACAGCTTAAATGGTCACGTAGTTTTGTAGGTGGGGCAAAGCTCCATTGAAATGTGTTGCCATGTCTTTTAACTATTAAACTGTGATTTTAATACCTACATAAATGTAAAATCTGTGATTACTTGAAAGTAATCACAGATTTACTGAAGAAACCTAACTAATAGTTAAAAATCTGATTTTATTATAAATGGTGATGAATCGGTTGCTCAGGCTCTGAGGAACTCTGAATGTTTTTAAAATAGTCAAGGTAATATAAAAGTTGATAGCAACGTTTGTGATTCTGATTTTTTTTTTTTGTAATTTTTTTTGTAATTTTTTTTTAAGTATTGTAATCAGGCTTAAATTTAATTAAATTTGATTATAAAAATAATCAATAAGTGAGTTCTTATCCAATAATAAATAGAAGGTACCTGATTCTTACATTAGTATTTTATTTTTAACGTAATGGGGATTAATGAACTTTTTAGTTCATTAATCCCCATTATAAGCTCCAATTGGCGTTAACGGGGATTAATGAACAAAAAGTTCACTAATCCCCGTTGACGGGGATTGTCAACGGGGAATAGTGGAATAAGCCGAGGGGCGGAGGGTATGTTTTCTTTCGTATTTGCTTCTGTACTTACCTATATAGGATTGTGGCGGTCGTCCTTCATTCATCCTTCATTCTTTCTTTGCCACGCCAGGTTAGGTAGCGATGTTAGGTAGCTGACTATTCTACATGAGTAGGTGGGATAGTCCACATAGTTACCTAATTACTTAATTTGTTTTTAATTGTATATCTAATCGTATTAACTTTTATGATATCACACTTAATCAGTTCTAATCCGTTCACTAAGTACATTACACCTATCTATCGAAAAATATATAAAATGTACCAGTCCCGGATTTAACTCATATTGTACCGGTGTTGAATCCCAACTAGGTACAGTCGAAGGCATGTCAAATGTAGACCCTTTTGGACTTGATACCGTTCTTATTGTCTGCGCCATAAGAGTTGAAATAAATTCAAATGTTACCATTGATGTGCTGCCGAGTGCAAATGAACATGAATGTTGTAAACGCGAAATCCTATTCGTAATTACTAGCTTCCTTTCTGTTCATTAACTACCGCATCTATCAAAGGCTTGAGGTCGTTGTAGTTTAATAACAAACGTGGTTTTAATAACACCTAGTAATCAGCGTCTGTCTAGAATCTATACTGTACCTAGATTATCATTACTTCTGACCTGTGAGATTGTCTGGCCTTCGATCATTTCCGAAGATGTCTTCACGGACAAAATTTTAAAACAAAGCTATTTATTTATTAAGCTAAGTTCACAATAACGATGACACACCGTTTTTGCCACGATTTTTACGTAAACCATATTGGACGGCACGTTTCACGCCATTACAATTTTGGCGATACTTGTGAAGGCAAATTATCAATGTCTCGCAATATAAAAGATAATAATGGATTGCCAATTTTAATTAGAAATGGTCAAACCTGTTTTATCAAGCTTCTAGAACTTTAATCTTGCTCTCTTGCCTAAACCGGTCCATTTCCATTATCTAATACGTACAGAATGTTAATAATAGTGATATTGTGATCGTGATCTCCCTCAAATAATTAGAGCAATTATTATTTATTTGCGGCATGAGATTGAGATGACCGTTGCAAGTTCGAATCATTTTTGCAATATTTAAAAAAAATATATTCTTATTTTCATACAACTTTTAATATGAACTTAATTGATACTACCACCATACTATTACAGCAAAATATAAAGAAGAGTAGGATCATGTAAAATAGAATCCTTTAAATTAGATACCTATATATATTTAAAAATATTAAAATTAACGGGAAATGCACATTAGGTACATATATTTTAATTCTGAATTAAAACTAAGGCGCGAAAATTTAGATTATCACGAGTTCCTTCTCAATTACAAAGTGTAGGTTCCATCTACCTACTTGATTAGGTTTACCTTACCTACCTACTCTATATGCATTAACATGTTATGTAAATAGATATCACCGATTTATAAATGTAAATAAATGCGATGCGGTTATCAGTAAGTAAACTCGACAGACCGCCGACCGATTAGCATTCATTATTTATCGTGAAAAAACAAATACAAACCTCCTCTGTAGATAGAAGTCTTCGTAGTTAAACTACAGAGAGATCTACTTAAACCATATCGATTGCCGATCTAGTTCTTTTCGCAGGGCTTGGGGTATCTACGGAACGCACCCCATAGCGCATAATATAAACCTACTCTGTAGAAGTCGTCGTAGTTAAGTGTACAGAAAGACGATCTAAATACTTACCTACACCCCCTCGATGGCATATCTCGTTCTTTTCGGAAGGTTTTGGGGAATCTACGGAACGCAACCTGTAGCGTAGCGCTTACCGATGTCAGTCCCAGGAGTAGTGTGCTACACTTCCCAGAACCAATGGCCATCACACGCTACCGCCTAATCCAAGGTCACTGCCCTGCCCCCCTATTCTGCTAATATATTTGGATTTAACAGAGTCTGACCATTATAAAATGTTACGAGTATAAGCTAGCATGTCGTCATGGTACGAAATAACAAAGTATTATTGAAGTAATCCTGCTATAAGAACCTCTTTATTAGTCGCCTTTTATGATAGGCAGGGGTTTCCAATATTCTTCGCCTGAGACTGAGACGCGGTACATATAACGAACGCTCAAGCCACATACCTAAAAGCAATATAGCTGTCCTAGCTACTCTGTCGCAAGACCTAATGTCGGCCCTACCTATCTATAAATAAACATGTAGGTTTACCTTTCGTCCCACTTGGCACGTGACGTAAAATAACTGCAGTGCCGCAACGTCCTTACATTACATAATGTCATGGATGGATGCGCAGGAGTTCGTATTCACGTGAGAGGAATAACAAACTTGTAACATCGTTGGCAGTGTCAATGTTTCGATAGGAATAGCTAATCCAAATGACCTAGCCCATGGATTATAATATTTATAATTATGCACTTACTTTTGAGGATGTAAACTAAATTGGGTTTCAATTTAGAAATTACCAATTAACTTAGCTCTATTGTGGGGTCCGATCATTCGCACTATCTATTCACTAGATCAACTATGGATAAGTAGGTAGGGTAGGTACCTAAATAAATTTGACTTTTTCGCACTAAGATTCAATTTTGAAAGTTTACGTCTGGAATGGATCTAGAAATATTTTCTCAGTATGATCCTTAATGGATCAACGATGTATTTAGTGGTAAAACTAGATCCCACTCTAGGTAGAGTGTCCTATGTGTCTAAAGAGACAATTAACAAGCGTATGTTTCATTACGACTCGAGCTAGAGCGATTATATCTACCTACTCGAAACTACTTACCAAAATATAAGTACGAGTAGGTAGGTAGGTACTTAATACAAAAATACAGTCAGGTTGCCTTACTAAACTCGAGGATGTACCTATGTAAGTATTTAGTTGATCTTCTTCGTAATCATTCCAATCATTATGCAAATGTTTATTATAACCACAAAAGGAATCCCCGGCGACGTCATACCATGTTGAATTTGTTGATGTTAGGGATTTTTAACCGCAAAGAAAATATCCGGTTTCCATTTTCAGCTCTTAATTTATCTTTTTTTTGTACAAGGTGACCCCTTTCCAACAGACTTGACTCATTGAACTTTCCGTAATCGAGCCATTCTTATCTTATCAATACTTATTATGTATGAAGGTAATGGGTGGAATAGATACCCACAGTCGACAGCACATTAACCTACCAAAAACCATTGCAATCCAGGACGTAGAGCTACTACGGAAATCTTAATCGCATACCTAATTACTTACCTGCCTACTTACATTATTTATCAACTGGTAGGTTATCATCATTCATTACATTACATAAGAACAGTGATTTTGTTTTGTTTGTGCATCAAAATAATGACGAATACATAATATTCGGATACCGCAAACCACACTGCCAAGCCAAGGTAAGTCAAAAGCTTTAGCTAGGATAAGTTCACACTGGTGCGGCGCGGCGCGACGTCAACCGACGTAAGCCGCCCGTTAGAGACAACGTAAAGGTTGATGTGAAAAAGGTCTATTCGGACTGACCACACGACATCGACAAACCTGTCACCGAGCTAAACGCGACTGCAGTTTCATGTGAATTTCGTAGCTCGCAACAATTATAACGACTAAAGAGTAATGGTACTTGTAGATGTCATTTTCAATGACAAAAACAAATCGTAGTTTTGCGTCACCTCGAGGCGATTCACGTTCGCCTCACGTAACTGTGCGTAACTAAGTAGGTACCTACCTACTTTCAAGGAAATGCTTATATATATACAGTCGACTGCACAAATGCATTCTAGGCCGTATTTTCTATCACATAGAGTGGTCATGTGCTGAGTACCGACTGCTCGTTATGTGTAGAAGTTTATATTCGATTACCCAAATACCTATCATTTTCATGACAAACAGCGCGATGAGACGCATCGCATACCCAGTATGAACTTACACATATTACCCATACAAGCAAGCAAGATGCATTTTACTTTCTATTTTCACATTATAATACTATTTCCGGGCAATATTACTGAGAATGCTGTGTCGTTAAAATGTACTTATCTAGCAGAGGTTATTGTTTATTTTCTTTAGATTACGTTTTGCGTAACGCTCGTGATTGTTGCAGCGAAGTTTTTTATATTTATTTTGAAGTGAAATTTAACGCACCGTCAATATCGTAATTAACGTTGTTACTACAGAGGCTCATTTTTATTACGTTGACAAAAATTTAACGTCGAAAGCACATCAAGTATCTGACACTTTTGCTTTTATTCATAAACCTAGTCGTCTTAACCTCGCTTCCCTTAAAGCTTGTTGCTAAGGGAAAGTGGGAAAGGGATTTCACACTTCGTTAAAAACGGTTAAGATAGAAAAGGACAGGGTTGCTAAACGGTGGCTTAACTTAAAATCACGTTTATGAATAACCTGGGTTTTCTAATTTGTAGGTTCGGGAAAGGCCCGAGCAGGACATAAAAATAGACTGATGATGATTGTAGAGATACCGAATCCACCCGTACTGTATCTCACACATCAAAATGTTACCACAATGTCGCGAAAATTACAGTAATATTATCACTGCTGCACAAATACGCAAGCTAAGCAAACAGAACGGTCTAAGTAAACCGCTGGACTGGACTGCATTGTTTGTTTAGCAGTTAACGGGTTACGACACAAGGTCACGGCAAACGTTGCGTGTGCGGATAGCGTCAGCGATAGCTGCGCAGGCGCAGGCCCCGAGCACCAAGCTGGATTCAGAATGTCTAAAACCCGCGTCTTTACGCAGAAGTCTAGCACCCTGTATTCTATGCGGGCCTTCCTGACGTGCTGTTCAACCTACAGCACCTTCGCACATTTGATCCGAATCTGTTAAAAATACATTCCGAAGCACTCGAAGCAGCCGCAGATGTATTTGTATTGTAAGTAAGTACTAATCGGATTATAGGCGTATACCATTGATCTCCTATAAACACAATAAAAACACAATGGTCAAGCCACCTTCGGGAACCACTAGCTTCACACACGAACGTGTATGTGTCAGAGTCTAAGCCTAACATTTGTATATCGGCACATTCCAACTGCTCTTCCACACAAAACTCCCGCAGCTCCCGCCCAAAGAGGGCGCAGGGGTGTGCATTAAAATCACCCAACACGTAGGCCATCTCCGTCGCTTGCATAGGTGTAATGTACCTTTTATTTGCGAAAAATAAATGATATGATATATGATATGAATAGATAGAGTTTGAGTTTGGTCTTACCTGTCGTAAGTGCGAGATCGTGCTCAAAACTGTATACTTGCAGCCTTGAATTCATTCGACAAAAAATGGAGGTTAGGCTTGTGACATACATTAATTCTGCACAGCGTTTAAGTAAATTAAACTATTTGGGAAAATAAAATAAAATATTTACTTACAACAAATTCAACTATCAAAAAAATCATTAATTTGATGTGCATCGTTACTGTGCTTTTACATTTTAAAGTATTTTTAATTTATTGCAACAATTTCTTTCACTGGAATTTGACCTAATGGTCATTTCTAAGGTCATTGTGTGACTTGTGACACAAGTACTTAGTTTAATTTTTTGGCAGTTTTGATTTACTAAAAAACTTAAAAAACCTTACCAATTGAATATTTTTCATGAGTAGGTATAACCTCCAGTTTCAATTTGTCGAATGAATTCAAGGACACCCTGTATTACCTGTATATGACTCCACGATGACATTATGGTACCTACGTATAGTCGAAGACAGAGATAAGTAGACAGGGGGCCTCAATAAGGATGAGATTTTCTCAAAAATTACTGGGCCGAATTTAATAATTCTTTTAGTTACATAGTTTTAACTTTTATCTATCAAACAGTGAAAGAATTTTTGCAAAAGGTCGAGTAGTTTTTGAGAAAATCTGAACCTTAATATCTCTTCTGTACCTACACCTTTCTCTGTGTTCCACCGTACCTACGAGTACATACGACATATCACTGGCACCTTACAATTTCAACTCTCACGGCGCAGACAATAAGAACGGTCCAAATTCCAAAGAGTTACACTTGATCTGCTTTGGGCTGTACATCACGTAAAGAGTTAAGATGACGCTAAGCGACGGTTAAAAGACATTGCCACATTTCAATGGAGCTTTGCCCCACGTACAAAACTACGTGACCATTTAAGTTGTACCTATCATTTTGTTGGGGACTTATTACAGGTTTCATATTGCATAATCATAATTAGTATCATTTTCTACTACTCTCGCAACTCCTATAGAAGTATAACAATGAATAATTCGCTTCGATTTCTTACTATTTTCTGAATTCTTAATTAGGCTGTTTTTTTTGACTCGCAACTTGTACCAAACTTTATTTTAAAACAATAAGTTTAATAAAAAACGGAGATATACATTTATTCGTTATCTTGTACATCTTGCGGTTGATAGTGGGGCAGAATCTGGCATTGTCATTTAGCGTAAGTATCGCCACAAGTGGTTGGTTACATACTTCTGCGATGTCCAACCTTCGTGAGTAGTGTTGCCCAAATTCAGTCTTGGTCTTGCAGTCTTGGTCTTGTTCTTGCGTTTTTGCAAGACCAAGAACAAGACCGCGTATTTTTAGCAAGACCAAGACCAAGACTGACCGTGCAAGACTTGAGCAAGAACAAGACTAAGCCTGCAAGACTCTTGCGTCTTGCAACTAGGACTTAGCGCTATTTCACGGAGTAGTTAGGTGTAACAGTTCGGTGTATAGGTACGCTTAGGAATTCTATGAGACGCAAAAAACTGTATCAAAGAGTATGAAAAACTGGACCTATGCGCATTACGACTAATACCATAAACATACCTACATAGCGAATAAAAAAATATCCATTAAAATCAAACTGAGTGCATGCATAGTTATGTTTTAACCATCGGCACTTTGATAATGCGGCATCAAAGGTTTTGTACTTACTTCTCAAAGAAATTTGCCGCTTTTCGGAAGTACATGGTTATAATACACGCGCCGGCGGCTTCTTTTGAAATCATATACAACAATCGTTGCCGCCGCGCCGAAATCACAACATTTGACACTATTAGATTGCCGCCACAGGGCGTAGGTATACTCATGCAAAATAATTTCGAATTTTAAGAGTACCTACAGGTGTTCCAAAGAATGGAAAACGACATATATATAGGTCAGTTGATTTTTCGACTTTCTTATCAAATCTTCAGTTATTTATTAATCTGATTGATCTTTACTATGGCTATGTTAATTCAAGCTCACAATGTTCCAATTCTAATACGTTTTTCTAAGATTTAAAGTAAACTTTAATAAATAGCAATAGACTAATAGGTAATTGCAAGACTTGCAAGACTCTTGCTGCAAGACCAAGACCAAGACCAAGACTGGGAGCGCAAGACCAAGACCAAGACCAAGACCAGGTGTATTGGCGCAAGACCAAGACCAAGACTGGCTAAGTCTCGTCTTGTTCTTGCATTTGGGCAACACTATTCGTGAGCTTTCACTTAATTAACTGCATCTTGCTAATTCCGATATAACCTTCCTCAGCTTACCTCTCCACTGTTTTGTGCAATTCGCCTTTACACAACTTATAATAAGTATGTATAAGTACTTACAAAATCATTTCACAATTACTTAGCAACTGTTGTTTTATTCTCAACACAATAAAATTGTAACCATAATACGTCAAGCCGACAGTTGAATCGCATGCCTCGCCCTTTTCTGCTAGTTTTCGGCCGTGATCCGCGGCCTAGGCCTCAGATCGCTACTGGACGTTAGCGACGGGAGAAAATGTGGCGGGCATGCGTTTATGCGTGCAGATCGCGCCTGTGTGGGAAGACTTTAAAAAGTTTCTAAAATGTCGCCAAAAATTGTACCTACAACGGCTCGGGCATTGCCAACGTTTCATGCCAATCACGCATGAAATGTTGTGAATAAACCTTTATGCTCAGATTTCGGATAAGTATCTACTTAGATATCCGAAATACTTAGGTACGTAATTATGCGGATTACCATTGCGCAGTAGAATAAATCAAACCGCATTAAGTTTTATGAACAAATATTAATGTAGGTAATGTAAGTGAACGGAGATAAATATTGTTTTAGAATTAAGTAGCTTACCTACATTAGAAGCACCACAATATACTCGGACATATTGATTTAAATATTTTTTTAATAAATTAGTACCTAGAAGCCAAGTAGGTATTAAATTGATTTTTTTTTATCACGAACAAGGATCGGTAAAAGTTATTACCTCTCCCTTCTATTTGAAATCCAAGTTTCAACTTTTGTAAATCATAAAGATAAAAGTTGAAACTTCCGAACTCCTGTCTAGCGTCGTTAAGGGCCTGATATGAGCCAACTAGCGCCGCCAATCTTGAAAAAATAATATCTTCCAATATAAGTAATCAATTTTATTAAAAAAAGCTATTTACAAAATGTTTATTACGATAAATACTATTTTTAAATGCTTATTTATAACGTGATTCAAATTCGGTAAGTTGTAGTTTGCATAATTGCGAAAAACGGCCGTTTTTGGCACATTTGTGAACTACAACTTAGCTTGTCGCAATTATGCCATGTATTGTATATTGAAAAATAGTATTTATCCTAATAAACATTTTGTAAATAGCTTTTTTAATAAAATTGATTATATTTTGAGATTGGCGGCGCTAGTTGGCTCCATGAAGGCTCTTAATATGTTAACGACTTTACCTTAGTGAGGAAACAGTCTCGAGTAGGCCGAGATTCAGACAGAGTCACTTAAAACTCGTGCTTAAAAATTTCTCTGCACTTTATTTAAAGACAATATCTAATAAATTATTTTATGTAAGTACCTATTTAGATATAAGTAGTTACAAACAATTATTAGGGCCGTATTTAATAAATGTCCATTTTAGTCTATTATACTGTAATTATCTACGTAATAGATCAGGAAGTGTTTTAGAATTGAATTTCATATATTTACATAGACATAGGTCCTTACATACAATATATCCAGTACATAGTTGCATATTATTAGTACGAACAAGCAATAACTACAGCAAAATTACAGTGTAACGGGCTTCAGAGAGATTCAAATTATAGTTTATGATATAAGTACTTTGAGTGTAACTAAATTCACTTAGGAAATATCGTGATAGCAACTTGCAAATTGCTGGTCAATTAGGAAGTACCGTTTTATGGCCAGGATCGAACATGAGACCTACGTATCGTAAATCCACCTAATCCAAACACTGCGCCACCGAGATGTTTTCCGAAGTCCGGGGAACATTATAAGGTAATAATTAAATAAGTGATTATTAAATAAATAATGCTGTAATTTCAATCAAGATTTTTTTGATTGATGTTTTATACAGCAATGTGCAAAAGTATCGATTAAAATTGCAACGGGTGTTGTGAATTTGTGACCACTTTTATTGGGCGAGAGCTTTCTCATGCCGAACAAGTGAATAGCTAATTTGTCGCTATTCAAAGTACATTCAAAAGCACAGCCACTGAACGCGTATTTTGTACTGTTCTACAATAACATCAAATCGTAAATCAATTGTTACACTTGTTACCAATAATACTTATAGTATCTACCATCTCGCGTGTGCTTACACACACATTCTACCTATATTTACGTACCTAGTTACTTACTTTCTTCTATTCTCTCTACATTCTACTATAAAATTAAGTAGGTAAATAAGCAATTACGAATTTTGTAGTTCCTTTATAATCTAGGTACCTACCTACCTACCCATACATACACAAAGGATGTAATTTGGATATACGCTACATTACATTCTCACTTACAATTAGCATTTAACTAAAATGTAACGTAGGTAGGTATATGTTACAAAAATTACAGACCATTAATGTGTATAAACTAAACAGATAGATACCTACCTACGTATCTACATTATGATACGTCGTACAAGGTCACTGCAATGTCAAAACTATTATTTAGTTATTTGTATCATCATGATGATCATGAATCGTGATGATGCATGAGCGAAATACATATATTTGTAACTACAAACAATGTTTTATTTAAGTAAAGCAGATTCATTAAAAATAGAATAACTAAACTACTTATAAAAGTTATTGTTTCAACTTTATCTTTTCAGTGGCAAGGGCCAGTTTGCGTATGTTGCACAAACAGCCAGCGGACGCCTCCTGAAGTATAGGATCTTTGGACCCGATCGTTTCTAGTAGGAATTGGACCACACCGGCCTGAAAAAAAAGAGTTTTAGTACCTACATATCTTACCGGCACTTAATTCCTAGCAAAGGGTGACTTTAGTTAACCCTATAGTAAGAACAGAAAGATAAATGTATGGGTATTTGCTTTATCGTTAGCAAATGTCAATCCCGTTCACTTGTCTTTTTGTCATTACTTTTTACCGCTAACTAATGTACCTAACTTTGGTAGGGGTGCTTGCATTACGTTTTAACAATTAGGTATTAATAGGATTGACTTCTGCTTTTTACAGTGTTTATATGCCATCGCCAGTAACAAAGGTCATATGCGCGTTTAGTCTCATAAAAAAGCATGTCTACAGTGTTTCCACAATGAGGGGAAATACCCCTTTGGAGGGGAAATTAGGGTCCAGAGGGGAATAAAAAGGGGAAAGAGATGAAAAGGGTAAATCATGGGTAAAACCTAATCAAACAAATAAAAATACCTCGCCATATTGAGGAAAATATTGGGACTAATTTCTGTAAAGACTATACTTATGGACTATATTTAGTCCATACATAAATTAGTTCCGAAATTTTCCTATAATTAGTCCATACTTACAGAAATCAGTTCCGAAATTTTTCTCAATGTGGCGAGGTTTTTTATTCTTTTATACGGTAACACATAGGTACCTAGTAATTTAAATAGATAAAAAGGGAATTTCACGGTTGATAAGTGACCGTTGAGCAAATTTTAATTACTAGTGCCTAAACTATAGCAGAATAATTTTTGAGAGGGAAAAAGTCCTGAGAAGGGGAAATCTCAATTGAGGCGTGGGGAAAGGAAATCATTAAAGTGGAAACACTGTGTCTATAATAATTTTAGAAAGCTACAATCATAAACCTGCGACTATGACAAATCACATCCGATACTAACCACACAATGACCACGAGTCAAATTAATATCTTAGCGACATAATCTATTAGCAAACCTTTCATTTCCACTTACGGCATGCATTGTGACGCAATTGATGGAGTAGAAAGACAGGTGGTAGAGAGCCAGCGCTGTAGCTCGATGAACATCAGGGTCCCGTGACGTCATGTAGTTGACTAGTGGAGTGATAGCGCCTCTCCTACCAAACTCCTGGCGATTCTGCGCCCAGTCGCAGCAGTAAGCAATGGCAACACCCAAATTGGCTCTGAGGCGGTCGTCAGTTGTGCTCACTAGAAAAAATGATGACAAAAACTTGTTTACGTTGTTGCGGGAAAACCGGCAAAGATAATTGAGGCTGTTCTAATCTAAAGGGCGTGGTCAAATAAATTGTTATCGCAGCTTTCGTATGTTTGGAGACTGATAATTGTTAACACCAAAAAATCGAGTTGCAGGATCCTACCTACATCGATTTTTTAATAAATTCCAAGCTCTTAGTCTCGTATCGATAAACGAGACTTAAAAATTAGCCGGTGGTCTCATTTAGATTTTCACTGGACATCGTTCGTTACGCAAAATCGACGTGTTGCTAAGAGCTCGAAAAACTATTTTTGAACTAGTTTTCAATTCCTCATTTACCTATATGCAAGCAAGTGTAGGTAGATCGATTACCAATATTGACTAAGTTCGAAATTGAGGTTGCGATAACTTTATATCGAACAGCATCTCTACGTTCCTCTTAATGAATCATAAGTTTGGTTTCTTAGCAGATCCATGCGTCAATAAAGAATTCTAACAATAGCAATACTAATGATTATTCTTACCAAGTTTAGAAAGTTTAGCTACGACACCGTGATCAGAGATAACTGCCAAGTTTTCGTGGTCTCTAGCTATAGTCGCTATAGCCGCACACACCGCCGACAGAACGTTATGGTCGTCAGAATCCAAGAGATCTACTGTCAGTTCTAAAGCTCCAACGAAAGACCGAACCATCTCGCCAGAATCAGCTGCGTTCTGGACGCAAGGACTCAGTGCTAAAGCGGCGTTGGTCTGAACCTTTGGAGAATCATTCTTCAGCAACGACCAAATCAATCTGACTCCGTCTAGTTCATCGATTTGTGACATACAAGTCTGTTCTTTTGCGCATTCCATTAATACTAACGGAACGTTTTCTAATAATGGCTTATGAGTATTGTTTAAATGATGAACTGTAATATAAGACAAGACAATAGTCAATTTTAAAACATTCATAAATTATACGCGGTATAGTTACTAAATTGAATAACTTACTTAACATTGGTATTCCACCAGCACTTCTAATTTTGTCCCTATTGGGTGGATATTTGGCGCACTCCGCTAGAGCTCCTGCCACGTTTGTCAGCACTCCATCATTTTCATCATCCAGTAGTCTCACCAGAATTGGTACAGCACCGAGTTGATCCAACTTCTTTACGCTAGGATCGCTATCGGCACATTTCCATAAAGCCCCAGTCACAGCCGCCATTAGTGGCTTATTTGTTCTATTTGTAGAGTCCTGTGCAGCCTCTACCAGGAGTTCTAGGCCGCCAGCCTGACGGATCATATCTCTCGTGACGGGGTCATTGGCACATTTGTATATCGCTAGACTGCAATACGTCTAAAAATAGAATATGTAATTACGTATTACGTTATGTATCCGATATTCTAACTTTTCCATTTGCGTAAAAAAGTATTACGTTTAATTTAAACACATAATTACCCATTTACGTCCAACTTGGAGTGCAAGCTTTGATTAACGTTAGCGATGTCGACATCGCATCTGATGTGTCATAATATAAACCTCATTGTATCATTCCGCTCCACAACAATACGGAGTTCACACGCAGGGCTAACTCTTTCCAAAGCAATTTTACTTACCTTCAAGTCTTTGTCTTCGTTACCCAAGTGGTTAATTATGTCTCCAACCATTTTCTCGGTTTGAACGGCCAGTTGAAACGATGTTTCGTTTGCGCACATTTGCAGCAGGCCGATGGCTGGCACAGCTACGTCCAGGTGGATGGTCTTGAGCATTTTGGCTATCAGAGGCACCATGCCGTACTTCCTCATGGCTTCCCGGTTCCTCTTCGAGGCAGACATGGACCACAGAGCCTTGGCACCTGCTCGAGCGATGTCTAAAAACTGTATTTCGTCGAGATTCAATTCCTCGCGGGATGTTAGTAGATACCTGCGAAGGTTCAATACCATAGCTGTGATTAATTTAAAAATTTCTTTAAACAATATGGAGATAAATCGGTTTAGGTAGGTACCTTTCTTTTATGTCAAGTAAATCTATTAATTTCGGTATTCCACCAAACTTCCTGCAAAACTTTCTACTCTTGCGAATCCTCCCTAAATTAGCTATCGTTTCCGCTGCAAGTATTTGTACATCCCTCGCTGGATCCGACAATAATCCGACCAGCAGAGGTATCGCTCCCAAGTCTGTTACCTTCTTCCTTATCTCTATATTCGGCGTTATATCCTTCAAGACAGCGAGTCCGCCGAGAATACAGCACAAATCTCTCGTCTCCAGTAAGTTGACGAGGAGTTCTAAGCCCCCAATTTCTTGAATAGCTCTCTGGTTCACCTCTATCGTTAAGTCGTGGTCCTTTAAACATGATAAGGCAACCATAGTCGCCGTCTGGTTGCCTGCCTTCATATATTTAACGAGTTTCTGTATGTGCCAGTATTCGGGGGGTATTTCGGAGGATTTGATAAGGTCTGCCCAGTTGTCTTCTGATGGAGAAGTGGACGATGGCGATGATGCTGAGGTGTCCGAGCCCTCGGTGACCATCACAATCCGCGGCAGGCCCACAGTGTCCTGTCCGCCATCGACGCTGAATGCTGATATATTGTCGCCCTCACCCGCCATGATTAAATTACAAAATTACCCTTTATTTCTAAATTAAAGCAAGCAAAATGTGATGGCAAAGCTTGAGGATTTGATTGAAGTTTTAAGTAGTTTTGTCAATGGAGTTGCCAAGCAACGGCGGGGTTGTTTATGGCATAAAGTTTTTCTATAGACTGATTTAAAAAAATATCCACCAAGAAGGCCTCGAACGTCTATATTGACCAAAACGTTAGCAAGTTAAAAGTTAAATTTTTATCTGAGAGTTTTTACTTATTCCTTTCCAAAGAACATTAATACATAAGGAATAAATAGTATGTAGTTAAAACACCGCTATCATCTATGGATAATCTGTCTACGGCTATCATACACAGGAAACTTCATAGTAGAGTAAACTCAGAGGTAGGCACCACCTATATCTGCAGTGGGTACTTAATTATGTAATTACAACACAAATTATCTTGTTTCAGTTCCGCAGGAGTGTGCAAGACGTTCTAAAGCCGGAACATAACGACCACTTTCTATTGCGATGGCTACGAGGTACGTTGACCATCGTCCTTATAAATTGCTCGCCTATTATTGTAATACTTTCATTACCAACATAAATGTTTTGTTAAGGAGAGACGACAAGACATAACAACTTCCGTTACGAAATAACTTATTTTGATTCTTCATTCTCATTCATACCACGCATAATGGGCCTTGAAGAAATGTTATTTTTGAGTTTTTATAACGTAATGTAGAAAGTGAAGTTAAATGTTTTCATTAATGATGCAGCTAAAGTCACTTCCATTGACTGTGCCTTATAAAATGAACTAGTTTCCATTTCCGAAAAACTGGTTTATTATGAGAGGTCACGGTCGAACTGTAACCGTGAGGAATACAATTAACACGCACAGTCTCGAACATACGTATCTAGGCGTTTGATCTGTAATCGATTTGACCTGCATTTCCTGATCATAACGATCAACAGCCTACATGATTGACCGTTATATTGGTTCAAATACGATCTGCACCAATGACGACCAATTAGAAGCCAGCTTTTCTATCCGGTGCTCGTAATAAACAGTGAAGTCGTTGTAATAGGAAATGTCGCTATACATTATACAATCAAGAAAATGCACTATTAAATGCGAACTGTAAGTGCTTAATAATTTATGGTGATAACACAAAACGATATTCATTTATTCTATCCTCACCACAAACATTATAAATACACAATATAGTCAGATGGATTAATTAAGTTTGTGTGAGGATGGCGTAAATGTGTTGTTGAAGAGTTCATTTTAATTCTGATTAATGTTTCAGCCAGACAATGGAATCCAGACGCGGCAGAAAAAATGCTGCGAGATGTGAGTAGTTTTTTCATTGACTGTATTGTACTTAACTATAATGGTCCTAAATCCAGAGAGAATATAACGCTACACTAAGTCCTAAATTTATCTGATGATATGAAAAAGAATAACTGGCGCTTACATGAGTGAAAGAAGAGGAATCTTTGAATGAAAGTCACACTAGATACAGAAATTACAAGACCAATGCCAATGTCCGAAGATGCATGACATAGACCTTACGTCATAATTACAGCAGAAATCATAGTCAGGGCATTTAATTCTTTGGTTAGTTCAGTCAACTGGGGAAATAAACTAATTTAAATAGGCACTCTTCAACTTCAGTCTGAACGCCTCTCAAATGTAGCAAAAAATATCGCCCTTATCACCTTTGGAATTGGCTAATGTAAAGGTTACTTCCGCAGTCCATGGCATGGCGCGAGAAGTGGGGTATCGACACCACGCTTGCAACTTGGCAAGCTCCAGAAGTGCTGGAGGCGCACTTCCCCAGCGGTTCCACTGGCTTCGACAAAGAAGGATCACCAGGTATTTTCTCATCATTGTCATTGAACCAAACAATAACGTTTATTGAAGAAGACGTTATCTATTTATAAGGCAATTGAAACTTGTGGGTGGAGTATAACTGACTCAATCAACATAAAGGTGACCAGTATTTTTATTTTAATGGGTCACAGAGAACTTTCAACAGCGAAAGGTGTAGCATTGACATTGATATAACCTCCAAATTTTAAGGTCCTTTAAAGTCCGTGACATTCATAATCTGAACTCAGGACGTAATGACTCTGCCAACTTTTTGGGTCTTCTTATCCGACTGCCTGAAGGAGAAGGGTGATGTGTTTCGAGTGTATGTATGTCGGTTCTTTTGTGACCTGTTGTAGCACGAGTCAGCGTTAGCGATCGACGCAACGCCGCGGAGCTGTCAAAGTGACATCATTACAAGGCGTTTGACATTAGTTTGACAGCTCCTCAGCGTTGCGTCGATCGCTAACGCGACTCGTGCTAGCCCCGCTGGTAGCCTAGAGGACTTAGATTTCCCTGTGAAGTGGCGTTTTTGTCTTCATAGGATAGGATGCATTTTACGCCAAAAAAGCAGTTGGGTTTGGGCCTACTTAGTTCTTTTCCGTTATTTATCCTCGATGATAAGGAAATCTAGCCCAAGCCTCGTTTTGTTCCAGTAATAATCGTCCCATTCGGGGGTCTGGATGTATGGGGCCTTCTGCACGCGGTGACCAAGACTGAGATACTGCGCATGGTGATACGCCACTTAGAAGGCTACTTGGCGTCCGCAAGGAAACAATCTGAGACCCACGGAGCTGCTGCATTGAAGGCAAGGACTAGAGATAGGCATTTGATATTTTAATAAGACCTCTGAACTTAGGCGCGTATTCATAAACTTGATTTAAAGTTACGATGCCGATTAGGCCCCCTGTCCCTTTCTATGTTAACCTTTTTAACGAAGTGTGACAGGGATAGCAACACGAGTTAAGGGAATTGAGGTTTTACTAGGTTTATGAATAACACGGGGTAAACCGACTTTTAGACAGACTCTTGTTTACAGTTCACGATCTAACTGTCCATGAATCATGAAACACTTATGCTGTTATTCATAAAATTTCAAATTCAAATTTCAAATTCATGTATTCATTCACAGTGCATGAAACATTACAGATATTATGCCTAAATCGTCACATACACAAAACCTAAACCTAGTTTAAACCACACTTCCCTTAAATCGTGTTGCTATCCCTTTCAAACTTAGTTTAAAAAGGTTAAGATAGATAGGGACGGCCTAAACGGTGGCGCAACTTTAGATCACGTTTATGAATACGCGTCTTATTGTGTGAAAGTGGCTCACTGGCTAGGAAGCGAATGACTCTTCTGGGGCCTATTCGGAAACAGAAGATTACAGACATTTCCCCATGAGCTGCATAGCTGATCTATTTTTTTTTAAACATCTAAGAAATTTTATTAAAATAAAACTAACTAGGTACTATCTAAAAATACATTATTTATAAAATAATAATAAAAAACTAAATACTAAAGGACGAACACGTCGTCAAGATCCCCGTTTTGCGGAATGCTGCTCAGGACGCTGGCAGCATTTCCTCGCTGTATCGCAATGCTTAGTCGCTGAGCGAGGTAGCTGCTAAATGTTCGCTGATCTATTGAGTTATATCTTTAGGGAGGAGGAAGGAGAAATTGGAGAGCACAAAAGATCCCAACGGGTCGAAGTATTCTTATCAGGATAATAAGAACTGTCACTCTTACTGTAGGTCGTGGTGATCTTCGACATGGACGGCTGGAACATGCGTCAGTACGCGTGGAAGCCAGCAGCAGAGATGGTGTTCACACTGCTCCAGATATACGAAGCCAACTACCCCGAGATACTGAAGACTTGCTTCATTGTGAATGGTAAGATTGGTTTGTAATATTGGTCCTTCGTTGGTTATCGTACCGGGCTAGTTCTAGGCTCAAAAAGGTTTTTTAGGCTTTTTGTATTTCCCCCGATATTAGTTATAAGTCGCATGTCATCAAAATTATCAATATGCGGATCTTTCAATTCCTTCCTCAAAAAGTTAAACCTACTCCTACTTATACAAAGCTACTTACTTCCGGTTCTTATACACATATGTCACGTTATTAAACCAATGGAATAATAAATGATCCCCTGTTGTATGGGGGGAAGCCCCTTTAGTGATGTATTAAGCTGTCCCTGATAACTTTTGCTATTCACTTTCGTAGGTAGGTACCTATCGTAAACGTACTAAGTGCTTCGATATCTCTTCACTCATTAATTCGGCACAACAAGCTTTATTCATCTTATCGACTTCGCATCGTAGATATCCCAGCTGCTTCGTCTATATCTCTTCACCCATTAGTTCGGCACAAATCACTGAAGCAAGCTTTATTCATCTTGTCGACTTCGCGTCGTAGATATCCCAGATGCTTCGTTTATCCCTTCACATTGGTTCGACACAAATCAAACTTTATTCATCTTATCGATGTTTTCGTAAATTTTCCTTTAAAAATCTTGGTCATTCAAACCGGATTAAAATGTGCACTTCTTCTTCCAGCGCCCAAAGTGTTCTCCTTGGCTTTCTCCGTGATAAAGAAGTTTATGCACGAGTACACGATCTCCAAGATCAGGATCTACAGCTCCGACACGAAGAAATGGCACCCTCAAGTGGTGGCCATGGTGGACGCAGAACAGCTGCCAGTGTACTATGGAGGCAGTATGGTGGATGCCAATGGCGACCCGAAGTGCGGACTACTTGTAAGTGTTCCGTATGTCTTTACTTCTTTTCTTGTCAGAATCTGTCATGGGGACATTTAGCTGCACATTAGAGTTTGGGACTCTTTTGTAAATGGCGGGAAACGACGGTTGCGAAATTATATGGGTTATTTTGTATTTATTACCACGTTAAATTAATCAGAAAATGTTCGCGAATGACAATATGGTAAATTTATTGGATGACTTGTGCAAGATCTGAAGTTTCGAGCTAGAGTCAAGAGTAGGTACCACTACGAGCTCGGGATAATGAACGTGACTGACGATCTGCTTCGTCTAGAGTGACGACTCTACGGCGACTCCTCTGGAGGAAAGACTATGATATTTTGAATATTCTGTAACATGACATTGGCAAATGACGAACTGTAGAGTCTGTTAATAAAATAAATAAATTAGAGTTTGGTCTTTTGTGACTTCGCTGTTGAGATTCGCAGCGAATATTATGGAGCTTTTGAATTTAAAATTTAAATTAGGTAATGATAGACACCGGAATATAAAACGAGACAGCCGGTTAAGGTCATTGAAATGCCGTCCATTGAACCGATTATTTGATCATTCGTTAATTATATCAAAGATGATAAAAACACGTTTCGTCAACAATAATAAATAGCGCCCGCCGTCACATACTTACCTAAACATCGCAGTGCGAAAGCACATCAAGTGTGAGACATTGGGTTTAAAGGTTGGAGAAAAAAAAAACAATAGTACAAAATAACCCTGAGAAAAGTATAAGCACATGCGGCTGAATTGATTTTATTCGTTGCACTACCAGTATAAGTTGGTCCGGGTAGCCGCGTTTTCATGTCTTCATCTAGAGGAGACGCCGTAGCGTCATCACTCTGGATAAAGCAGCTCGACAGTCACATTCACTCCCGAGCTTGTAGCGAGAACTCTTGATAAAAGCTTAAAACTTCAGATATTCCTCAAATTATCGAATAAATTTACCATACATTTTGCGAACATTTTCTGATTAACTTAACGTGATATAGCCACTAACAAAATTTATCAAAAAATTATGCAACCGTCATTTCCAGCCATTTTCAAGAGAATCTGGAGGGTTTTTAAAAACAATTTGTTCGTTTCAGGTAAAGCCCGGAGGCAAGGTCCCTAAAAGTTGCTACATAAAGAAAAGCAAGGATGAGTCAGAGAAGGAGTACAAGCGTATCACGGTCAAGACTGGCGACGTTCACGCGGTCGACTTGCTGTGCGCCGACATGGGGAGCGTTTTGAAGTGAGTACACACGCTTATCTTTCAAAGTGTACGTACTTGAGGGCGGCAAACACGAAACAATCATTTCTTGACAATTGTACTCTTAAGTATGGCAATTTGTATTTCTGGGGAGCGTAGATAATGTAAGTTGGTAAAGGAAATCCAGGATGGTCCTTTATCGATTTATCCAAAAACAAAGGACGATCGTAGAAACAAATGAACCGTAACTTTTTCTTAATTTTAAAGAATATTATTAATACTTGTTTGTCACTTTACTTAGTGTATCTTATTACTTAGGTACTTAGTCGTCCATTTTATTCGGCCAGCATGCAGCTAATTCCTATGGTTAAGTATACCAAGGAGGTTTTATGCGCTGAATAAATAATGTCGAAAACATTTAGTTTTATTTTGAATAAAGCCAGTCAATCTATATTCCATTTAAGTACAGCTAGTCTCAAAATTGACAATGGATTAGCAGCGGGGCTAGCACGAGTCGCGTTAGCGATCGACGCAACGCCGCGGAGCTGTCAAACTAATGTCAACCGTTGTAATAATGTCACTTTGACAGCTCAGCGGCGTTGCGTCGATCGCTAATGCTGATTCGTGCTACAAGTGCAGCGCTTGTCCAACTGTAATTTTTTCAAGTTTGTCTTATATAGGTGTTTATTTTGTATGTTTTGGTGTCTGTATATTTTGGTACCTACCTAATAAAATAACATACTAAATAATGGTTTTTCAGATGGGAATTCGGTTTGGATAGTCACGACATCATGTTCAAGATTACGCGTCGGGACGAGGAGGGCGCCGAGTCGGTCGTGCACGGGCCCCGGAAGGTGACCTCCAGTGACCCGGTGGACGTCGGCGTCATGTCGGTGGACGGACCCGCCACTTGTGAGTTTATCATCGACATATTCAATAGGTGGAGTGGATCAAAGAAAGAAAGCCATACGTTAAATCTCTGATTTAAATCCACATTAAGAAGGAGTCGCAGCGTGGGAATACTCCTATTTTTGTGCACCACTGCACGCTTAATGTTCGGTTACATCTACAGACATTGATCGTGTCCGGCACGTGGCGTGGCAGACAAAATCATGCTATTTTATACAATGCGTCTGTTCGCGTCTGCGCGGCCCGATACGGTAGATATGAATACATTCATACACATTGTATCTTCTTCTCAACGTTACTCTTCTCATCGAAGGTTGGACAACATCATGGCAATTTTCACCCTGAACGGCTGCCCGGAACAAGGAACCGGTGCTGCAGCCGAACCAATCACGTAAATTCTTCAGCCAAGAGTGTCTTCTCCTGCCAACGCTCTTCTTTCCACAAATTTTGCCCTGGATGATTAATTGCAGCAGGTTATATCGGGGGTTCCGCATAATATGACCGAAATATTGGAGCTTCCGTCGCACCTCCTTTAAAAGTTCCAACTTTTTATCCATACCTACGGTTCAACACCACAACATTTGTCACCCTGTCCCGCCACGATATCTTCAGGAGTCTACGATATATCCACATCTCAAAAGCCTCGATTTTCCTCATGCTCGCCTGCGTGAGAGTCCACGTTTCGACACCATACAAGAGCACAGAATATACGTAACAACGAACGATCCGCATCCTCGTGACGAGTCGCAACGTTTTGCTTGTTAGGACCTTGCTCATCTTGAAGAAAGCACTCCGAGCTATTTCAATTCGGACTTTCACCTCCTGGCAATTATTCATCTGCTCATTAAGCCAGCTCCCTAGATACTTGAACTGAGCCACACTCTCCACCTTCTCGCTACCAACGAATATTCGACACATTGTATAGAAGAGTTATATTTCGTCTGCCACGGCACGTGCCGGGCACTTCAGTGGTCCCTCATCATCGTCATCAGTCTATTTATATTGCCCCACTGCTCGGGCACAGACCTTCCCTTACATCGAGGGAGCTGGGGCCATGATCTACCACGCGGGCCCACTGCGGATTGGCGGATTTCACATGCCTTTAGATTTTTTTTCTACAGCATGCAGCTAGGTTTCATCACGATGTTTTCCTTCACCGTTTTGAGAGCACTCCGTAAATGTACGTAAGTTTTTTCGTCGAAAAAACCGATGATAACTCATTGGTATATGGCTTGAATGAATCGAACCTGGGACCTCCGTATCGCAAGCCCATTGACCCAACCACTGAGCCACCGAGCTCTTCAAAGGTCCCTATTTTCTACTTTCTAGATATATAAAAACCTAGTTCACAAGTAAGCCGAATCTTGTTCACAGATTCGATAGTATTCGACAACAAGAACACTCTACATAAGACCAAGAAGATATTTTACGACATCTTAATCGCTGTACCGACCCGTGACATGAACATCAGTACCGACTTACCTGAGGAGGCACCGGCTGCAGCCAGTACCTCTACTACACTGTAATATAGTATATATTTAACTATTAAAATAAAACTTTAGCCCAGATTTATATAAACCGAAGCCTAAATCAAGTGTCATATTTTGTAAATAAAAACTACCCTACCGTACGAACATTTTAGTAAAGTAAAGTAAAACAAGTTTATTTATCACTAATAAATAGGTACACAAATATATAAACTGTTATAGATAAAAATAAGCAAGCACATATTAAACTTTAATTTTATTTAACTTTTTAAGCTTTTCTGTGATTATTGCATAGTTATTTTCACATTATTAGATTGGATTACTTTATTTTCTCAATGATAAGCAGGTTCGATCAATCAGTTCCTTCAGTGTTACATCACAACAGATAATTAGATGATCATATTTGTTTACAAAATAAGACACTTGATTTGGGCTGCGGTATATAGGGTGCAATGGGCCTACTACACGCACAGGCTTCACCACAGTTTTGCCTGCGCAGGCGAGTTGGTACAGTCGAAGACAGAGATAAGTATACATGGGGCCTCAATAAGGTTGAGACGTTCTCAAAAACTACTGGGGGGTGACCGCGACTTCAATCGTTTTCGTTATCATTTTGACACTTGAACGATATACATTGCTGCGTTTCGTTGTCGTTTGTTACAACTTGCAAAAACATAACAGCAATGTATAGTGTCCATGTGTCAAATTGAAAGCGATTACGATAACGATTGGAAGTCGCGGTCACCCCACTGGACCGATTTAAATAATTATTTTACAGTTACATAGTTTTAACTTTTATCTATCAAACAGTGAAATAATTTTTGCAATAGGTTAAGTAGTTTTTGAGATAATCTCAACCTTAAAAACTCTCCTGTACACCTTTCTTTGCGTTCCACCGTGCGGTGTTCAGTGTACCAACTGGTCTGTTGAAGTTATGAACAAGATAAATCTGCCAATCTAGATTAGATGTAGGTATTATATCCTATGCTAGATATAAAAAACATTACCCCCTCCTTCCGGTAGCAGGGTAAATAAGCAACAGCATTTTCTGTGATATTTCAACATTGGACAGCGTTTTTTAATCAGAATTCATAATTAATTTCCTGCATTCTATTCCTTGGCTGTGAAGTTAATTAAATATAAAACACGCATAGTCTGCAAAAGAACCGGTGTTTAATGATAGCGATAAGGAAACAAAATCCATTGTATAGACCATTGCTGGGGCGCTATGCCTGGAATTGAAATGCTCTAATTAAACTCAGCAATGGTATTTGAAATGAGCTTCCTTTACTTGTCATTGTATTCTGGTGTAATATCGGGATGGTTTGATATCGCCGTATCAGTAACCAAATGACATTGCCACATTTCAATGGAGCTTTGCCCCACCTACAAAACTACGAGACCATTGACGCTGTACCTATCATTTTGTTGGGGACTTATTACAGGTTTTATATAGCATAATCACAATCAGTAGGAGTTGCGAGAGTAGTAGAAAATGATAACAAAAACAATGAATAATTCGCTTCGATTTCATACTATTTTCTGAATTCTTCATTAAGCTGTTTTTTCGACTCGCAACTTGTACAAAACTTTATTTTAAACCAATGATTTCAATAAAAAAACGGGAGTTATTTTTACATTTATTCGTTATCTTGTACATCATGATAGTGGGGCAGAATCTGGCATTGTCATTTAGATTTCGACAAATTCCATCTGCCATTTCATATCGCGGCGATAAGGCATTTAGAGCGTGGACATATCGCATTATGACCAGAGGCTTTGAAATGATCACTGTATTTATTAGGAATTTTATTGTCTAGTCTAAAATCGAACTGGACATTTCAGAGATTAGGAATGTGATGGATTACTATAAATTAAGGTATTTTATGAATAAGGGAATTTTGTTAATATCTTTGCGTGTGCTTATTGTAAGTCAACCATTCAGTTACGTAATATTTAAGTAAAATATTTTGTTTGTTATGTAAAAATCGTGATTTATTTACACTGATATCCTATAAACAACTAGATACACAAAGGTCTTACTGAAACAATTTAAAAGACGTCCAAATAAGGGTCCATTGTTAACGTCCAAATAATGTCCAATAAAGCAAATGAGGGTCCATTCATACGTTTGGACCTTCTTTGCGCTCGGACTTTTTTAGAAGGCATACTGTGTATCTATAGTATGACCGTCTAAGTCGGTCTTCGCCTGCGCGGTACAGGGATGCGGGGGTATGACGACAACGGGGACCGAGAGCGGTGCGGGCGGCAGGCGCATTTCTGTTACAATACATTTCTGTTCGCGCGCCCGCCCCCGCACCTCTCTCGGTCCCCGTTGTCGTCATACCCCCGCATCCCTGTACCGCGCAGGCGAAGACTGATTTAGACGGTCATACTATAGTTGTTTATAGGAGATCAATGTTTATTTAGGTTTATTTAGGGAGGGTTTAGATTGTTACGTATACAGTTGATAACAGTACAACATTAGTCTGAATAGGTAAATAGGGTATGTTGAAATGGTGTACATTGTATTATGTAATGCTCAAAGTTATATAAATAAAGTGTTTGTATGATTTTTACTAAATGCTTGGGCTGTTTTATTTTACTTTACATTCGCACGCCTGTTTGTCGTAGCGGTAGGCAGAAATGATGGACTTTCATCTGCTGCGATCCTACCACTCTCGCTTCCGTCGCATTCATCAAACTCTTTATGCACACTCAGCCATTTGTAGTACTTATACAACAATTGTCCCATTTTTAAATTATTATACATAAACACATTACAGATAAAAAGAGTACCTACATTTTAAAATTTATTGATATAAAGTAGGTCCTACTTACTTTTTGGCCATATACAAAGAATTCATTATGGTATTTTTGTTTCATTCCAAATCTTTCCTCGACAATGATACATTTAATAAAATAAAAAAATCTTAGCATTTTTCTACTCGACCGTTCTTTATTTGTTAAAATTCGAAACGTGTCCTTTGGCGACAACTAAGAACTTCTTAGTAAGAAGTGATATAATTCATGTGGGACCAACTGGACACGCGTATAAATCTTAGTGTGTCCAGTTAGTGACATGATAAATGTTATTATTTTAACCAACTGGACATGTGTGAGTTCAGTTTCTCGTGTCCAGTTGGTGACTGACCCATATTCATAAAGAGATAAGATAAGATAAATATTCTTTATTGCAAAAAAAGGAATTACACAAAAGAAATATGCTAATACAGTTAGTATCACAATTGGCGGTCTTATCGCTTAAAGCGATCTCTTCCAGACAACCTATGGGCAGAGAATTCAGCGAATGAATAGGTAGCTTGTTGAGCAATAATTAAATACCTATCATTACCTAACTGGTACTTAAATACATAGAAGTAACAATAGATATACTACTAATAAAGAGAATAAAAATATAAGAGTTTTGTGTACGAACTGAGTTTGAGTTCAACTGTCAGATTTCATACTTTTGACAGTCAGAAGAGCAAGCTCACACTGAGCTCATGCTCAAAACTGTCTATGGATATCAGTCCTAGTGAGCTAGACAGTAATTTAAAATAACAATCCCTTGCAAAATAATATTTATTACTTCCTTACGATTACAATATGTACAAAATATGATTATGTGTAATATAAATGCAAATCAAGTCTCCTACTTGTCTCTCAATCTTCCTCTTCGAAGAGCAATTGCAGTAGATCCCTCTTGTTGCACTGGCTCCCCTCCAACCTCTGCACTCCCTTCCATTTCAATATCGTGGGAATGACCATCAGTCGGGTACGATTGTCTGTTCTGAACGGGCAGCTGGTATCCTTCCAGCTGTACAAATAATTAAATAAGGTTTAGACAAGGACAGTAATATGCCAGTCCAGCACTGGCTAACCACTGGGTCTGTGTAAACACTTGTCCAGTGGTAACCGGGCAGCGAATGTGTCTCCCATCATTTCTAGAGTTTCTGGAATCGCACATTCGCATAATGGCGAAAAACGGCCGTTTTTGGCATATTTGTGAACGACTACTTAGCTTGTCACAATTATGCCATTTATATTGAAAAATTGTATTTATCGTAGTAAAGATTTTGTACATATCTTACTTAATAAAATTGATTAAATTGGAAGATGGAGTAGTAGTATTGCGTAGGTGGAGGGACGATATCGTTAGATACAGGGATGGGTGGCTGCAAGAGGCTCAGGACAGGGATGGATGGAAGAGGAGGGGGGGGAGACCTTTGCCCAGCAGTGAGACAATTTATAGGTTTACAAGAAAAAATTGGAAGATATTATTTTTTGAGATTGGTGGCGCTAGTTGGTTCATGTCAGGTCCTTAACCTAAACTCAACAACTTAACTGTAACATTATGTCTAATGTGGAAATTGTACATTATACTTACTAGTCTCTGGATCCAACATCAACATATGCGAATATAAAATTCTTTTCAAGCTCATTTAAATAGGCCATGACTATGGGTTCCGCTGCAAAGAAAAATGTCACTTGATAATTTTAATTTACGTGTTTTTTTCTAAATTATCTTAATGCCTTCGATTCAAGTAGTTTACATTACAAGATTCTGCACTGAGTATATTACAAATAAAGACCAGGGTGAGCGAAAATAATAAAAATATATATCAACATATTTTGTATTCTGTATGAGATGGTGCGAAAAATAGATATGGTTGACTGTTTTATTTATAATCCTACAAGGACTGTTCTTTCACCTAATTGGCAATAAATGCACCAGCTTCTGCCATTTTCCTTCTTTTTCCCAGTGAAAAGAAAATACACTTTTGGCTCCTTTGTTGGTAATTTGTCCACAAAACTTGTGAACTCCTCATAGTTGTTTATATTGTGAATACGAGGTTTATTTTTAACCATGCTGATGTCAATGAAGTGGCTTGTAAACGCAATGGTTTTGGTAAATTTAGGGTAATAATAAATAAAATCAATAAATTCATGTAAAGCACTCAATTCAAATGACATTAGAAACATTAAAATCTTTTTAGAGATGTGAGTGCACGAGGATCGTAAACGAGGATGCTAGTTTACGCAAAGAAGATTATTTACGACCTTGCCTTATGATAGCTTGCATTCGTAGACACTGACTGAGGGTACTTTTATTAATTTACGACACAAGACAGACTGATCTGTTAATCCGCGAAGCAAGAGGTCACAGGTTAACAATGTGAGAATGAATTAAATGTAGAAAATAAATAAATAAAATATTAATTACCTTCAACACAGTCCGGGCACCAACTCACCCCATTCGATAATTTTTCACCACTAAAGTAAAAGTATACTGGAGGGCCATTGGTATCAATACTCTCTGTATATTTAGCGAACTCTTCGAATCCTATTAGCTGTACTTTAGAAACCATTGTGTTTTATTTATTCTAAATAAAATAGAACACGAAGAAAAACACCGAATCACCGAAAAATCCGTAGAGAGAAAAATCCTACTACCTACTGTCAAATTTGACATTGACAACTGACTAGAGACGCCAATCCAATACATTCTCCCATTGTATTCATTCGCTATCGATAATAGAGACGTGAAAGTTTACGTTCTCAGCCCACCAATGAATCGATTGAATCCAACCAGAGAGTCGGAGCCGTAAAGTATTTTAAAAAATTATGACGTTCCATTTCACGTAATAATCGTAATATTGTATTGGAGTTTTGACGTTTGTTCTTATATTTGTGTACGAAAATCGTGGATTGGAAACGTTTTCAAACGCTCAACCTCAACGCCCAACGGTTTTGTTGACAGTTGCTTGAATTTTTGTTTGAAATCGTATATTTTGGTTCGGTGTTTGTTTTATTATAGGTGGATGTAGTTAATATTTGTGATAATGGAAGCCTCAACATCCAAGAGTAAATCTTTCACGCAACCGAGGCCTATATCAGAACTTCTACCAGGGCTAAGCGGTAAGTTTGTTTACGTATTTCTAACTTGATGAATTTTGTATGTTAAACAAATTCGACTTTATAATTTCGTCATCTTCTTTCAGGCATATTGTCTAAGGATGCAATTCACACACTCACAGTTAAAAAGAAGCCCCGACCTACAATGGTGCAACACACCCAAACTGCGGAAAAGGTTTTCAAACCTTTGACCATGGCAGAAATGAGGGCTGATATTCTAGGTAGGTACATATGTATAAGATTTAGAGAAAAGGAAGCACCTTATAAGGAAGTAGCAAGGTCCGATTCCTATCTCTAGTGCGCAAGTGTCACCTCTGGACCACTCCTATAGTCGATGGCACATCAAGTGTAACTGGTCTTTGTAGATGTCTATAGGATTTACCATCAATGTGCTATCGAGTATACAAACTTTTGTAACTAAGTTATAGTTGAAGGGGTTAATGTGAAATACCTAATTATAGCATTTTTCAGAACCCCTAACTAAACTCAAACTGGGATTATTGTGTTTATTCCTGGCATGGGATCTTGGTCCCCTTTTTATCCGCCTATTTATCTTTGCTTATTATTAAAAAAACGCTTTATATTATCCCATATAGTATACTTATGTAGAAAATTGCGTTAATACAAAATGCAATAATAAAAAGGAAAGATTTCAGAATTTAATTATACCTGCCTATATATTTTTTTCAGCGTTAAAAGCCCCGTCTCCCAGAAGATTCGCTCACGCACCCTCCTCCAACAAGAAGGGCTGGAACTCATCTGTAAAACTTGAAAACAAGACAATCAGCCACACGGCCAATGGGCAAATGAAGAATAATCCTGTACGAAAAGTACTGAACTTTCAGCAGCCAAAGCCTAAGGTTAGTTATACTCTTGCGATAGCCGACGGTTAGCATTTGACCCGGGATTAAGTAAGAAAAATGTATGGGATTGTCATGTGTTGACTCGTTTGGTGATGAAGTAGAAATATTATGTCGCAGAGTGAGTCGCTGCATCTCTTTTGTTTACACAGAATGTACATCAATTGTACGTTTCACCCATTCGTTATTAGCCCATTTTTACTCGCTTACTTGCCGGTGGTGGGACATCTGCCTTTGTTGTGCAACTGCCAATGTTTAATTTTTATAATTAATTCCAGACTGTTGCCAACCCGAGAATGACTATGGCCAATAATACAGAAACACCGAAATTTCCTAAACCAGAATTTAGACCAAAGAAATCATTGCATCTCCAAGGTAAGAAAAGAAAGTTACTTCTCTAGCTCAACGATCTGTAACAAGTCTTAGCCTCCTTAACCAGACGACAGTCATGCTGAGTCTGTACCAATTTGAGCACATGCCAGCAGTTGGTCCAGACCAATGAGATAAAGAAAGTTACTACATCGATTTTTAATGGAAATGTTTTTCAATGTACCTAATTTAACATTTATTTTACAGTAAAGAACAGTGTAAGAATCAGTGGCATATGCAATATACCTCAAACACCAGTGGAATCAATTAAGCCTATGAGAAACAGATTGACTATGGCAAACAAGGAGAATAATTTGTATCAGGGAAACATTAGCAGGAAAATACTTCCACCAACATCCATGCTTACAAACCACAAGATTGTGGTCCCTAAAATAGTGCCTGACACTCCTCATACAGTGTCAAACTCCTCATGGAAATCTGGTAGTGACACTAGCTTTTTACAGAAAGAAAAAGAGATACATGATATAGAGGAAAAAGTAAAGGCGATAGTTGAAGAACGAACTCTAGAAAATATTGCTGAAGTATCACCACCTGTGTCAACTCCTTTCAAGGAGTACAGAAGTGTCCAGGAGTTTTTTAATAACTCAAGTGTGATTGAGAACTCTGCTTTATACAATGACACTATAATGTGTTTTGGTAAGCCTTCGATCTCTATTACTAACGATAAGAGAGAAGAAAGTGTTATTCTAACATTGTGCGAGCTCCTTAACAAGGCAACGGTAACAACTGCTGAAAAAAAGGAGAACACAGAACTGGATAATCTTCTAGAAGTAGAAAAGCAGGCAGAGAACCACATTAAATTAATTGAAAATGGTATTCAAATGCTGACTAATATTAGAGAGTCACAACTGAATTCTTTGCAACATGTAAGGAAGTTAATCGAAGAAAAGAGAAATATTAAATCTTCTGGAAATGAAATGGACATGGACAAAACTTTGGTTGAAGCATGTACACCAAAAGTAAGTGATAATAATCCAGAAATAAGCCCTATTATAAGTAGACCTTGTTCAGTGATCAAGAAGTCTCCGAGCTACAAGATTCCCAGAAAAAGTTTATGTTTAAGAAAGAAGGTAGTTAGTAAGGCTGTGTTAGATGTTTCTGTGATAACCCCAGAGAAGGATATAAAGGGCAGGGCACTGTCCGAGTACATGCATATGAAGGAGCAAATGAATTTCTTGACCACTCCGAAGGTAAACCGCGCCTTGCATGTACCAGACACCCCCGCCGTGACGTCACACAACCTACAGAAGCAGTTAGATAAACTATACAATGGGAGCTGATTAACAACATTACAGAAGTGAAAAAGACTATTGTAATTAACAAGAAATACGAATATTTACTTTATTCTAGACGCATAGGGTATATTTTTTATTGTAAAATGTATTGTAAAATTTCGCTACAGGCTGGCAAGCAAGTAGGTAACTTAATAATATTTATTTTATAATCAAATATTTTTTTGTTTAGCTATGCTTGAATTGAAATGTAAATAACTGCCGATTATTAATAACAATGTAATATTTCTGAAAACTACCACTTCATTTATCTCCTCTATTTCATTCACTCTTTACATTTCATTCATTCTTTAGAACATCTGTGCTGTGGTTGGTGCTCAACTTTGTTGACGTTTGTTGATAAGCCAGTTTTGAGCCAGTCAGTTGATAAGAAATATCTTACTTTTCTTTGAGATAAAGAAGTGTACAGCAATATAATTTACATGTAATCCTCGATAAATATTAGATAATTACTGCCAAGACTGATAACTCACTATTACATCCGCAAGAAAGCTGAAAATAGGCGAAAATGTCTCTATCAAAACCCGTGATGAATTTAGTGGCATCATACTTACAGAACTTGTATTTACACCCAATTAAAACAAAGGCTATAACGAGGTAAGTTATTTTAATGTTTTATTAAATGCATTTAAGCAAAATTGCTTAGTATTGCTCATAAAATAGGTTATGATGTACAAACTTTGTTCATGTACAAAGTTCATTTGGATAAGGCTAAGTACATTTTCGGGGTCAATAAAACTATAAACTATACTGGAATATTTAATTTAAGAAAACTTAGGAGACACCTTGATATATTGTATTTGCAAAGCAATCAATAAATCCTTATTGAATAACGCAATTTGATACTAATTGAAAAGTCTAATCTACCAACCTTCTAACAGGATACTTGTAATTATATGTTGCAATTTTTGCTGTTATTTTTGTGTAGTAAAGTTGAAAACATAATTCACAAGATGGCTGAGTGTTAGTGGCATATTTTCTTTCATGCCTTGCCATGTTAAGCAGTTGATCCCAGATACTGTCCTCGATATTAGTTAATGTCAGAAGCCTACGGGCAGCCTGAACAACTTTGACAATAGGTTTAGCCATTAACAGAAATATCAAGGTTCATGATATTATGATATAATGTGCTACTTTCAGCTGTGTTCTGGGCACGACAGCTAGTGCAGCGTCTCAGTTGGTTGCCGGAGAGTCTCTTCGGCTAGATCCAGTACTAGCTTTTGGCTTATACGGGTAAGTTATAAATACTTCAATTTCAAAGCTTTTAATGAAATGAAACCCATTTTAAGTTTTACCAACTTAAAATGGGTTAATGTAATGTGTGAATTTAGTCTGCTATCTCACCTCCTTCGAGTAATTTCTATTCCCCTGCTGTACCCAGGAGTTTAGAATCATGATTTCAGATATGTCATAAAGAATGTTGCATGCTGTATAGGTATTTCTCTTCACTTGTCTCTTTCTTGACACAGATTAATGCTTGTTTGATTTTCAGATTATTATTCGGCGGCACAATACCACATTACTTCTACGAATTCGCAGAAAGACTATTCCCCGAAGATGTAGTCTCATTCTCCTTAGCAAAGAAGCTGATATTCGAAAGATTGATCTTTGCACCTCTCATGCAAGCGTTCTCACTCTACACATTGGCCAGATTTGAGGGCAAAAAGCACTCAGCTGCCTTGAAACAGCTGTTTGCGTTGTACCAGCCGGTGTTGGAGGCCAATTGGAAATGGCTGACGTTGTTCCAAGTGATCAATTTGGCTTTTGTACCTCCTATGGTGAGTTGACTGTTGATTGACCACATTTTTATTATAACATCCTGCGTTTTGGGGCGAAGGTAAATGCTGTCACTTAATCCAGAAAATGTTGCTATAAAATCCTAGTGTAAGTCTACTAGGTAGGTATACACTTGACTTTATAGTAACATGTTCTGTATATAGGTAACTTTGCCTCTAGGAGGTAGGTATAAGTAACTTTGCCTCTAACGAGTTACACTTATTCTCTATTAGCTTTTAGTCTTGCGCCGTGTTATTATGTCCAATTCCATACAAAACAACCCTGCCTGTTGACCTTGACCGGCTCATTTCCTATGACACGTGTATACCATGCAGTTCCATCAACTTCCCAAAGTAATAATTATTATACTTACTGCCTTACCATCAAACTCTCACAAGACAGTGCTATCTAGCTATATCTGTAGGTAAATAATTCCTTACTCACATCAGCCCCAATTCTGCTAAGATATTTAGATCGAACGATTACGTAGCCTACATAAGATGTCCCAGTTGACTTCGTCATGCAGTCGGCTTATACTGGTTACGTCATCGTTCGACTCTGTTCCAGCCAAATATCTTAGCAGCATAAGAGGACTGGACATCTTTTATCTATCTACTATACAATTTCCTTGTTACAGCTCCGAGTTCTATTCATGAATATCGTAGGATTCGGCTGGGCGATGTTTCTGGCCACTAAGAGGCGGCAACAGGCGGAGAGGAAGAGCAACTGAGCGGTGTAGACATAACGGATAAGTGATAACGGTGGTGGATTACAGGGCAGGTACACTGACGTTCAATATTTTATAGTAATACAGTAACACGAACCGCGTGCCAAGATATAACACCGTGTTAAGTGCTTAACTCTGTGTAAAATCTTAAGTCTTGCACTATGACCTCATATAAAATTTTAAGATAACACTTGTTTGTCAAACTTAATAGATTAACACTGGGTTAAATACGTTAGCATATAACACAAAGTTCCAATTTTGCAATCATCAAATTGTATATAGTAACTATTTGTAAGGGAACTAAAAACGATTTTGTAACCATGACATAAGACATTCCATCAATATTCATTGATTACAGTTCAATATTGCTGATTTTAAACGATTTACAAAATGTAAAATAACAGTAGGTGAATAATATGCAATGCAAGACGATTAAATATGCATGACTGATAACTCACCGGGGTTGGCGAGTTATTTCCATCGTGATCATAATGTAATATGCGTAGAGTAGGTATATCTATGATTGTTATTATGTTACACTGTATCTAGAGGTGAATGTGTCATTATACGATAAGATTATTTTTTGTATATTTTTATACTTAGCTAAAGAGAACTCAAAAAATAATGGGATTAGGGATTTAATACGCTTAAGCACATATTAATAATTTTAGTAAGAATAAGACTCGTTAGTGTGTTAGGTACTTTATTCGACAACATGCAATTGGGTCCATTATAATGATAGGTATTGATCTACGTACAATACATATTTTTGTGAAATTGTCTAAAAACTATTGTCTTGTTATAATAATGTAAAATAAAATGAGCAAATCAATTCTTTATGTGCATTTAGATACCTATTTCGAAGTTGAGATTCTTCCTTACAGACTTTTGTTTATTTATAAACTCCGATACTTTAATAAAATGGTTTTTACTGTTAAAATGAGTATTAATTTAAATATCGTTATTCACATTTCAATTATTGCTTTACTGAAATATTTTAGTCCTCATTTGTTATACATACAATATTTACCTAAATTCATCGCTAGGTATCCTACGTTACATTCTAACAGTAGATATATTATGCAACGATTATCTTAAAATTAGTAATAAATAGGAAATAAATTAAGTAAATGACTAGTATTTACCGAAATAAATTAGTGTAAATATCAGATGTCAATAAATATATTGCACATTACTCTAAATTATTCTAAAACTTACTTTAAAGACTAGAGAGTATTTTTGGTACTGACAAAATCAATTTTCAATAAAAAAAACGCAATAATATTATCAACAATTCAAAATAAAATAAAAAAGCAACTTTAAAAATAAATAGGAGATCACAAAATTACTAAAGCATTCAATTGGAATGTTTATACATAATTTTTGACTAGATAAAAATAGATCCTTTATCGTTATTCATACACGAAACTACTTATCACTTGATAACCGTTTGCTATACGAGTAAGTTCGTAATCGAACTCGAGTTGACTTGACGCATAGATGGTTCCTTGTAAACATCAACAACCATATAGAAAATACGAGTAAGTATATAGGTATAATTAGGTATAGTTTAAATAGCTACTCGTGTCGTGTTTCAGAGGGATTACAAAATGCTTAAGCTTTTGCAATGCAAAAGGGCTGTTAAGCATTATGTGGCTTCGGAAAGAAGGTACTTGGAACACGATGTTAGATTACTATATTCTTATTTTTTCATGCATAACTTTTAATAATAAACTCATATCCATGTAAAATTAGAATCTCGGAAAACACTTTGTAGAAATAATCGGATTTTTTTCAAGTGTAGAAGTATACATGTAGAACTAAACGGTACAGGCGTTTTAAAAGTATACAAATACCTCGATCCTCAAAATATCTTTAAATGCGGTGAAAATATAAGTACTTACTTTATATTTTAATTTGGTAGTCAAATTGTGGCACGAATTCAGTATTAAAATGTTATGCAGTGAATTAAGTAGATATACAGAGTGTGATTTACGAACAAGCCGAAGAGTACTTAGGTATGTTGAGTACCTGCAACTAAACAACTTTTGTTAGACGACTTTTCGATTATAAGCAGTTATTATTACTTAAATCAATTTCTCGTCAAATCGAAACTGGAAGTTGTAGTATAAACGTTATTCGTATACCGGTACTGAACACCACCCGCTCCTTTCAACTTATCTACACCCCGTAAAAGAGAAGAATTTATTAATCGCCTTACTTGCTTAAAAAGCTCGTCAATAATGTGTCGTCTAATATTGCATAGTAGTTGGCAAGGTAACAGAGACTGCAGTGATTTCTTTTGGCTGAAACCCGGTAGTTTTCTCCATTTAGTATTTAGATTTCTCGTTTACTTGAATCCCGGCATTTGGAAACTTAGAGATTACACGTAACGGGTCTTTCTAGTTATTGATCAATATTTTAGTATCTTTTGATACGTATCGTATTCTTGTCGGAACAAGACTTCATATTTAGATAGTTTGTTAATCAATTAGAATGTCATTAAACAGCTCACATGATAGATATTGTAATAATGAGCAGGACGTATCGTTAAAGAGATGATTAAATTTAACGTGTGACACCCAGAATCGACATTAGCATGTCTTTTTAAATCAGAATAGCCCAATCTGCTAAACACAAAATAGCTGCATTGTGTTTCTATTAATTCGCTTTTTCAACTTACACGGTTTGTATAGTTATTAACGGGATAAAACGGGAATTACCGTATTTAACATTTAACATTGACGTACCTATATTTCAACAGCATTGCAGCAACATTGCATCGGTGCGTACTGCATAGATACTTATAAACGCTGAACAAGTTTATTCCAAGGTTTAAGTAAACTGTCCACTTTCTAACCTAAGGTTTTTTTAGGGAGTGTGATGATGACTGACGACAAAAACACGGTTTAAGAGAAGTGAGGTTAAACTAGGTATATGATTAACAACATTCATAGTCAATGCTGTCAAATTATCGAGTCCTCAATGCTCATTGTTAAACGCGGTAATTTCCGTTTTAATTCGTTAATTTTTATTCATTCGTTTAAAGCGTGGCTTCGATTTATTCGTGTTCTGGCTCCGGAGTCCTGGACCAGCTGCGGTGCGAAGACCCGCTGCTGTAGCTCCCGCTGGACTGACTCGACGGCGTCGGCCTTCGGTAAGGTATCGGCCGCTTGCGAGCGCTGCCATGTCATTGGTTAGTATTAGTAAGCATGGAGTTAGTCGTATTATTATGAGAAAGACATGCTTATATGAAAAATACATGCATCTTTGAATGGTGATGTTTTAATTGAAAATAGTGATTTTAAGTGAGTGTGAATAGTAAAAAAACATTCCTCGTTACTTACCTTGCATAACGTACTAGCGAAATAATGAAAAACACAATATAAATTAGAAATTGCTTGTACATAAGTAACTTTTATGTATACAATTTCACAATGATAACATTTTGTTGTCAAGTATTTACATCAAAATTGTATCATTGTGTGAAATATTACAGTCGAAGAAAATTTTATTTTAGCAATGGTACCGATTCTGGTTCGTTTTCTATTTTATGCTTGACAGGTCTAAAACATTACCTACATTTAGACACGTCAAATTCAGTTTAGAGAAAATAAAACATAGGTGCATTCACAACCAGGGATTCAACTGCACATATTGATGTTCCTTGCTTGATTGGTTTGAAACGTTGGCAATATCCTCTGATTGGTCGAACGCTAAAATTGGAACCGAACCAGTATCGCACTGTAATTGGCTGATTAAAATAACGAGAAAATACGTTAAAAATCATTTTCTTCGACTGTCTTTAATTCAAAACAGTGACACGCGTATTCGAGCTTTCTACCATGCGGCAAAACGAAAAATAAAAACAACAAAAACTTTACAATTAACTTTTAATGTAATACATAAGTCAAACTGAAATACTATTGGAACAAAATACAGTCAAAATAAAAAGGCTTCTATGAATATAGCACAATGTGTACATCCGATGTTCTTCACTTTGCTTTAAGAAATGTTTTAAGAACTATCATCTTCGTCTGGGTCTGAATTTGTTATGCTTGCCTACGTCTATTACGGGTGCGCTACGGAGGAAAAGATATTTCATTAATTTCCTTGTTTCTATAACCAGTAGTTAATTTAAACACCCAAGCTTTCTCGTAGTAAATACATTTTAGTAGCACACCCAAGTTAGTAATTTACACTCACGAATTTACAAACAATTCTATTTAAGAGAATGGTAGCGATTCTGCTGAACAATGTAAAATTCTTAAAAAACTACTTGACTAAAAGTAGCTACTACTTCGTTCGTAAAAGAAAAAAGATATCAGTGCTTTTAGACTTACCAAATTTAGTTTTAATTAGAAAATACAAAACAGAATCGCTATCAGTGACCGAATACATCAAATAGCCCAAGGTGACTATTTCATTTCTATTGCAATAAAAAGTAATTATCACAAAAACTCTAGTCAGAACCCAGTTAATTAGTAAGTTCAAATGGTACACTCGACAGCACAATGGTAACTCTTAGAACTAATAATTCAACTCTTTTGGCGCACATAATAAGAGATAGCAAAGTCGAAGTCTAACATTTGACGTGCTGTCGACTGTACAAGCAAGAATTACTCCATATTAGTGCATTTATAAAAAGTATACTATTCAAACATCCCACATTGCACTTCGAAATGCAGGCTATAAGAAGCTATACCGCCACATAATGTTCTTTCGAAACATACCTATGTTAAGGTATACCAGTCATAGTGGATACTAAAAATCTTAAAAAAAATTCGTACCTGCTAATAAAATAATTCTTATTAGAAAGCCATTGTAGCAAATATCTATATTGATAAATACTGCTTTTAAATACGCAATAGACAATTTATAATTGCGAAAATGTTCGCAATCGCTGGCATAAATATAGAGTTACTGAAGTTTTCGCAATTATACTATCTATTGTTTACTGAAATTGAATTGGGTTGTATGTATTGTATTTTAAAAATGCACGGACTAAGAGAAAATATAATGAACCGAGACGTCATTTACGAGTAAATACGCGTGGCTATATACGGGCCTCGGTACACTATTCGTGGAGATATCTTCCTGACAGAAGGGGATTTTTCAACTCTCTTCTGACCCCCACAACTGTGTGACACTGTTAAGAAGTTACAGCATGTCCTAATAATTCCGTACGCCGTGAAATGACAGTAATTTGCGAGTATGTACGTATACCGGAGGCCAAATCAAGTGTCTTATTTTGTAAACAAATATGATCGTCTAATTACCTGTTGTGATGTAAAACTGAAGGAACTGATTGCTTGAATTTGTTCATCATTGTGAAAATAAAGTAATCCGATCTAATAATGTATAAATAACTATGCAATAACCACAGAATAGCTTAAAATGTTAGTGGGGGAGGGTAGTTACTGTTTATAAAACAAGACACTTGATTTGGGCCTCGGTATACATGTTTGTTTCCTTGTTTGCAATGACTTTATAATAAAACTACTATTATAATACAAGTTGCGATTTTTTTTCAAGATTACGCCACTTGGCTCCTTATTGCCCCTTAAGAATCTAAGCGAGGAGTATAGCAGTAAATTATATTATAAAAGTGAATCTTATATAGGAAAATAATACAATACATAAAACTTATGCTAACGCTTGCTACACACTAGCGCTTCACTAATCGGAGCTACTACTCGTGTCGCCAGAGCTCGTGCTATATTTGCGTGACTTTTTTCTATAAAAGAGAAAACAAAAATATATGACACAAAAGAAAAATAAACTAACACTATGCCATACCGGATATGTTACACTTGGACGTATCGTAAACTACTTTATATTTAAAGGTTAAGTTGATAGTTGCTGAACCACCGATTTAAACCACATTGATGGCAATATCCAGATAAATCGAGTTTTAATAAACTCGTAATAATATACGTAAATCCTTAAACAATTACTTAAACCATTACGTAACTTTTATACCGCGTTGCACGAGTCTGTATGTATTTTATTTAAACTCGACGTCAAGCTCCCTTATTGAATCAATAATAATCAGTCATCCTTACGAACAAAGTCGCAGGAATAAGTGAGTTTTAATTACAGCTTTGATAAATCGACTTTTATCGGACCTATTATCGGAAATTATGTAAAGTTGATAAGTTAACGTTAAAAACATATCGTGATATGGCATGTGGCAAACGCAAATTAAAGTAATCAAGCACAACTATTAATTCAGCGTAAAGGAAGCGACACACGAAAAAAAATGTTAAACATCTAACACACAGCAACGATGACATTTATTTAGTTAAAATTCAAAACACAACGGTAGCAATTCTGTAGTGTTTTCTAATTTTTAACTAACTTTGACAGTTCTAAAAGTGGTGCCATCATTTTTATAACTACGTATGGAAAGATTCCGCCATCATTTTGGAATGGCGGATTTATTTATTTAATTTTCTATTTACATGAATACTCTAAATAACTTGACATTGCCGAAAATATCTCTTGAATAAGAGTAGAAGCCATTTTAATAAAAATAGAATAGAACAAGGTATGGGTAAATGGGGGCCAGCATTTTTAGATCTGTCAGATTTAGGATAGTTAAAAAAAAACAGAATTACTACCAATATCACTCACAAAAAGTAATACCGCGTAAATAAATGTCATCAGATTGCTTGAAACACTCCGTAGGTTCGATGTACAGTGCTTTTGGTGGAGTAGATATTGTTAGGTGAATTTATAGAGACTTAAAAACAAGAATTATTAAGTTAATGGGACTTGTAAATGCCCAAAAATTGTCGTTAATATTTTATTTATTAAATAAAGTGCCATAGTATGACATTTTATTCACATTACGATCTAGCCTAAATACAATAAGACTAATAAGTAATTTGATTTTGACCTAAAATTCTATAAATTGAAACTTATATCTAAGAGTTAGTCCAACGACATTACTTTGAGTCTATTAAGGGCGATCACTTTGTTCACGTGTCTTACATTCGTGCACTATCACTACGAATTGTTAATAAAAATGAAAACTAAACAGTGGTTATGAAAATGTAATCGTATGAATCATATTATAATACTTAGATCAGTATTTCTCAAAGTGGGCAATGACGCCCTCTTGTGGGCGCTGGAAGCCTAGATGGCTCCAGAATTGTTTTAGAATGTAAGTTTAAACTCCAGACCAGACTAATATAGCACAAATTAAATTTATCAAAGTAATAAATGTCATTGTGGTTTTAAAACTGTGGTAAAGTAAAAAAAAAATGGGGGCGCTGAAAAATAATTGACAAAGTGAGCGGTAAACGAAACAAGTTTGAGAATCTCTGACTTAGATTGTGTACCTATTAAAAGAGTATTTCAAATACACAAACATACTCACTCACGCCGGGCTAACTAGTAAGCAGATACGACTGAATTCTATGCAACCTTGCATCGCTCCACTTACATTCATTGCAGCAAAAAAAAAATATTCCAAAAAAAAAAAACACTTTCGCTTCGGCTTTAGCACATCCGAGCTTGCTTAGTCGGTAATGTGTGGGCTTTTTGTGCAAGGGGATCTAAGTTTGATTCTCAGCCTGGAACGTGGTGCATATACCTAGGGTATAACTTCAGTGTAATTTTTTATGTGTTTGTCTCTGCTAGAGTCATCACAGAGAATTCTAGTTTGAGCTATGAGCGTGATGTTATTTTTACCTGCGTGCCTCAGAAGGAGGGTAAAGTTTTTCGGGTGTATGTATGTCTATTCCTTCCTGCCATCCTGTAGCCTAAACGGCTTGATGGATTTTGGTGTATGAGGTATCGTTAGATTCGTCTTGATTTCGGGAGTGTAAATTTTTTATCAAAAGGTGATTTTTTTGCAGTCGAGTTTTTTGGTACTATACTATTATATTTTGTTATATACTAAAGGTATCTATAAATATTAATGTATTTCTACTACTATAGTACGTCCGCGTTAAGAAAATAGTGAAAAAAGAGCACGTCTATCCACGGTTGACAAATTAGATGACTTAGACAAATGTGCCATAAGAAGGAAAGTTCAATAAAAAAAATTCAACTTTCCTTCTTATGGCACATTTGTCTAAGTCATCTAATTTGTCAACCGTGGATAGACATGCTCTTTTTTCACTATTTTCTTAACGCGGACATACTATAGTTGTAAGTAATTTGTAAGTAATATTAACATATTATGAAATAATTTATTTATTCACAATTATTATCCTATAGGTACTAGTATACTTACACAATTTTCGTAAATTAAACGCTACGTTTGACCAAAAGCACTGTACAACTATGGGTATCCCATATACCTCGTGATGCGTCTCCTATCCAAGAAACTGGGCGAGCCCGCGCGCCGCGGGATCGACGGCGAGCGCGACCGCGTGCGCGGGCGAGTCTCGCTCGATCTACGGTAATCGGCGTATACGCCCGTCATTGTTCTGTTCGGTACGTATGGCGCATGCATTCGGTTCGATATATTTGTTCGGTTCATTAGCGGAAAGAGAATTGGAAAACAAAAAATAAAGTTAATTATTGGAATTGGTTTTTGATTTAAATGTTAATTTAAATAAAACTCGAACAGAAGTATGAGACATGTATACCTAAAGGCTTGCTTTACTTTGATGCACATTGAAACTAGTGAAATGTAAAACCATAATTTTTTACTCATCACAGTTTGGCTTTATCTTATTTCCAAAAGTATTTAACTAAATTAATGTGTAGAAAACTTCCAAAGGTGTTACAAACCTGGCATTGAGAATTGATGTTCAATAAGTATCTGTTTAGTATTAATAAAATAGTATGGTAAAATAATTATAACAATAAAAAAAACAGAATAAAAAAAAAAATTACTTAGGCAATGTGATTCCTACAATTTTTTTCGTTCGTTCGGTAAAAAATTGGTAGATAGACGACATGTCTCATATCTGCTCAAGTTGTAGATGAGATTTTCGATTGAAGTATTTTAAGTGTAAATGGGAGTTTACTCTCTACTATTCAAGAATCAAATTCTGTGGGTACATAGAAAAACTTCGATCGAATTAACCTCATGCGAATTAAAATTCCAACTTCAAGTGTATTGTAATTTGTCGTTGGAACCTTGTCAATAAAGTGTATATTCACCTTGAAGAGCGCGTGGACCTGGACGAGCTGCGCGAGGACCGAGAGGAGCTTCTGCTGCTGTAGGAGCTGGAGCGACTCGAGCGGGAACGTCTGCAATACGGACAATAATTACTTTCCTCGGAATTTTAATAAAGAGAAGCGAAAATCGATAAATAACCAGCGAGTTCGATTTTAGCCAAGAAAGACGTTCTAATAAACATTTAGGCCAGTGATACCTAAAGTGGTATATATCGACCCCCAGGGGTCGACGACGATCTACAAGGGGTCCATGTGAAAAAAAAATGCGATTCCACAGATGTAAAGGGTCCACGATTATTCGATCTCATTTACTTGAATTTTGAATTTGGTGACAACAAATAATGCATATTTTCCCGTTTGGTCTGACTGACTGGAAATGAGTATCATATATGATTATAATTTATAATATAAGTCATAATAATAGTGCTCTGAACTAGCACAAGTTTTCAGTAAGAGTGGAGGACAAAATTATTAAGACAGTAATATGGAAAAAATGCAATTTTTCTTTATAAAAAAACAATACCAAAAACTTTTTAAAATCTCACCTTGACGAAGAATATGAGCGTGATCTCGAACGGGACGACCTCGATCTTGAGCGAGATCTCGATCGCGACTTTCCGCGGGACCGCGATCTCGAAGACTTCCCTCTAGACCGCGACCGCGAAGACTTTCCTCTAGACCGCGACTTCCCGCGCGATCGCGACCGCGATTTCCCCCGCGACTGCGACTTAGAACGCGATCGCGACCGTCGCGAAGAAGACCTCGACCAAGTCCGTCGCGAACCGCTGCGGTCACGCTTCTTCGGAGAGCTTTCTACAACAACCGGGTTATCCTTCTTCGGGCTTGACTTTGGAGGACTATTTTTCTCAACGACTGGAGATTTAGACTTCTCCTTATCGAGATCAATGATTGGCCCCATTACTATATCTCTGTCGTCATTAACTTTCGGATTGGTAACTTGCGATGTCGAGGGGCCGTTGGTTTCCTCAATTCGTGCCCTTTCTATAGACGCTTTAGCCATCTGAGTCAGTTTCTCCTTCAATCTACTCAACTCTTTAAGGTCTAAAATGTCTTGTCGAGCCCGTTCGTCGAGCCTCAAGAAATCGTCTGGTGAATCATCGTTTTCACTGGAAGAGCTCCTCATGCAGACGGCTTTAGGTTTGAAATTCCCTACATCTTTCTTCTTCTTTTTGGGTTGAAGATCGGATGGTGATTTGATGTATTTGCGCTTGTCTTTTTCGGGCAACTTGTCTATGATATCGCGATAGCGTTCAGGGCTTCGTCGTGCGGGTGAATAGCTGAGACTAGATGTGCTTCGAGACCTTGATTTCTCTCTGTGCGAATCTCGTCGGTCGCGATTCCTCTCCTTCTCGTTTCTGTGATCTCTTGGCGACGAAGTACGTCGTTCAGGTTTCTTGTTTTTCGGCGTTTCGCTTTTACGCTTGTCTTTACTTGCGGGTTTTCGCGCAGGGCTCTGTGATTTCGATTTGCTTGGGGACTGTCTGTGTCTCGGTCTCTCTGGTGAGGGAGATTTCCTCCTCGGTCTAATATTGTCTACTGGTGTAGGAGATTTCCTCCTCGGTCTAGGGTTCTCCACTGGTGTAGGAGATTTCCTCCTTGGTCGAATATTCTCAAGTGGTGTAGGAGATTTCCTCCTCGGCCTAATGTTCTCAACTGGTGTTGGAGATTTCCTCCTCTGTCTATAGTTCTCGACCGGTGTTGGAGATTTCCTCCTCGGCCTAATGTTCTCCACTGGTGTAGGAGATTTCCTCCTGGGTCTAATGTTCTCAACTGGCGTTGGAGATTTCCTTCTCGGTCTAATCTCGCCTCTACCTTCTTCAGGTTTAGAGTTCACTTTATGTTTATCGGATTTGTTATTAGTCGGAGGGGATTTCTTCCGTCTGTATTCTGGCGACGGACTCCGTTTTCGTGGATCCCTTTTTGGCGGAGATTCACTCCTATCCTTGTAATATCGAGATTTACTTTTGTTTTCTCTTTCAGCTGTCTTCTTTGGGGGCTCGAGTTCGGTTTCCGATGACGACGAGCGTTGCGGTCGTGAGTTTTTGTAACTGTTCTCTTGTTCTCTGCGCGGCTCTTTATTTCTATAGGATTTTACGGCAGATTTTTCTCTAGTCTCAGGCGATGGATCTCTCTTATCTCTTGAAGGACTCCTATTTCTCCTTGGTCTCTGGTCATTTAAATCTCTATCCCTTCGCTTAGGAACATCGTCTTCATACCGGTCATACCGGTCGTGGTTACTCTTATCTCTCTTATCAACTCTGTCGTCTCTTTCATTCCTATCATAATCCTCTTGTCTTCTCTTTCTATAATCGGGCGATTCGCTTCTTCTTGGTATTCTTCTATCTTCTCTTATAGGACTACGATTCCTGTTGTCCTTTGGTACATCTCTTCTATTGTAGTAATCTTCTCTCCTTCGGACTTCTGGGGATGGACTCTTCCTGCGTCTCTTTTCTGGTGGCGGAGAGGAGCTTGGTTCTCTGCGATATCTGTCTCTCTTCTCTGCCCTTTTGGGTGGCTCTTCTATTTCTGATTCGGAGGAGCGTTGGTCTTGTTTAGTGCGTTTGGGCTGTCTTTCGGAGTTATCCCGCGATTGGTCGCGTTGTCTGTTGTCTATTTTGGTGACGTATGACTTGCGTGTGTACTCTGGTGACGAGTCTCGCGCCTCGGTTCGTTCTCGGGACGGGCTGCGTTCGTCTCTGTTTCGTCGTGCCCCGGAGTCGTTCTGTCGTGAGTTCCTGACCGACTCGTCTCGGCGATCAACCTTTCTGTCGCGCTCCTCACGCTCACGATCTTTCTTTCTAATTTGATTTTCATTGTCTCGAACTTCACTCGTACGCTCCCGTTGTCTGTTCTTACTTAACTTTACTGGCGAACTGGAAGAAATAAGTTTTTCAAATTATGTATTATTTTTTACTAGGGTTGTGTGCCAGGATCGCAGCAGATGGAATTCCATCGTCTCTGCCTACCCCTACGGGAATCAGACGTGAGTTTATAAATAAATAAATTTTACTAGTAAAAATAATAACAAAAAGCTTCAGGTTGTACGGTGGAACACAGAGAAAGGTTACAGGAGTTTATAAGGTTGAGATTATATCAAAAACCGCTTGACCTAATGCAAAAATTCTTTCACTGTTTGATAGATAAAAGTTAAAACTATGTAACTGTAAAATAATCATTAAATTCAGTCCAGTAGTTTTTGATAAAATCTCAACGTTATTGAGGCCCCCTGTATACTTATCTATGTCTTCGACTGTACATGAGTCTATAAACGTGTGGAGGACGTGCGCTTTAAATACGTCGCCTTTAAAGACAAAGAAAAAAGATGGCTAAAGTTAAATAAAAAGTATAAAAAACATATTGTTAATAAATTCTTGCACAATGCAATCGATTGTTACTGGCCTGTCGTAATTAATAACAAATTACAAAAAAAACTTATTTGCACAAGTGATAAGACTTGGGTTTATTCATCAATGCTAATTTATTACAAATACGATCTCACATATAAAGTCGTATTTGTAAAACACTTTTTTTTATTTCGCTCGGGCAGATAGGTAGGTATAAGAAGTGGTTCAGTTAGCGATACTGAACACCCTCCCTTCGGCTTCATATACCCTTTCCGTTACACCCTGTATACTATAACTTATGTAATGCAAAACTTATATAAAGTAAAGGTCTCACCTCTCCCGGCTGGAAGCTGGACTGCTGCCGCGTCGCCGGCTACTCGACTTTTTCTGTTCAACATTCAATGTCACGACATAAATATTGGTGTTCAAACAAATTGGAATATAACACCAGTGCCAATACAAGAAGACTATAGTGGTTACGGCAACTAAATATACGTCATACTAAAATATTATACTTGGAAAATCCTTCAATGCCTCGAATTATTTAATACTCTGAGAAACTGAAGGATTTGTTAGAAAAACGAAATAAAATAATCACTTTCACGCATGCACACTAATAAAGAACCATTGAGAACTCAAGTTTATTCTTAAAAAATAAAACATAAATATAATATAAAGCTACAATATGGAAGCAATTATAAATAAATAAAGTGATGATAATTAAATTTTATTTATTTATTAGAATGTTATTTAAAAATGTATCCATAACATTCTCATTCGAATCTAAGAGAAACAAAATAACGTATATACATACAGAGGAAAATAATAATTGGTTTTTTGGCACCAGTGGATGGTTTTTTATTAAAGTAGTTGGTACGATTCTGCGGTGGCCGCTAAATCTAAACCTAAATGCAACTGCCACGGTCACTCATTACTAGATTGTGTAAGAGTGAGCGAGGTATTACGTTTATTGACGATTAAACTTAGCGTGCGTCACACCGGAATCGTCACCAGAATGTTAGTAACACATTACGATGTCAACAGTATTCTGAACATAATGTAATACATAAATACATGTAATACACAAAAAAATCAGTAATAACACTTCGGGAACGTACCTTATTGTACTAGCGGTGGTGGTATTTGATACCATTTAAACATGTGGAGCATCCTTAATTAGTTTTGGGTCAATGAGAAGAGGGAGAATGTTATGGATTAGTTACATTTCAATCAGTTCGGACATTAACATTGAGATGTGCGGTACAAAAACGTGCCATCCGGCTCGAAGGAACATTTTAGTACACATTTGAAAGACTACAATGAGTGTTCTCCGCGATTATAGATAAAATATTATATATAAACGCATATCACTCACTTATATTATTAAAGCTGGCAATTGGACCGACAGTTTTGATCGATTTCGACGGTCTTTATTAAGGTTTATCAAATGTGTCACTGTGAGTTCAAAATTAAAAGATTTGCATGAAAGGGAGTTGGTCAATTATGGTCCCGCAACGCCCGCAAGTCACGTTTTTGTTGCACACACCCGTAGTTCATAGCGCGCGAACAATATAAACCCACCGCCTGTCAACTACAAACACCATGCATGTAAACAGTGCACACTGAAACCTTCACAATCGCCCATTTATACATTATACTCGTGTATCTCATATAGTTACAGTTAGTCACAGTAGCTCACAAATCACGGAGACAATTTTAGTATTCACCTAACATAGTGTTCTTACTGAGTGTTATTGTTTTGTGATATACTTACAGTATACGTTATTTCTTCAGATAAAGATGGCTATCCTATGAAATGATGCACAGTTAAACAGATAATTTTTACTGGCTATTTCTTGTATTTACAGAAAAAATCAAATAAAAAGAAGTAAGAAGACAGTGATATTTAGGAGATAACTTTGCCGCATGTGTGTAGACACACGAAAACGTGTGGACTTGGCTTTGGACATTGAAGCTCGGGGAGACAAGCTATGTAGGAACAACTAAGTGACAACTAAAATCACAGTTCGGCAAATTACTAGAGAATGTTCCCAAAATCAGACGCAGATACTAGGAGCTAAAATGTGTTTCGATCAAATATAAAATATCGTAACGTAAACAATCATAAAGGCCTTGAGTCAAGGTAGAATAGGCGTTAATACCAAAGTTGATAGCTATGACTTTTCTTACTCCGTCAAATCATTCATTAATATTTGGCAAAAAAACTAAATGTTGGAGTTTGTGCTTGTTTCAAGAGTTAGATAATTTTAGTTTGAGATGTAAGTTTAATTAATATCAAAATAACTTTTTCCTCACCGAAAAAATTCATAGCATCATAAACAAAAGAGATCCGTTGTCATTTCACAGAAAGAAATTAAATTGACTTTTGCACAATGTGTGTCAGCTCTTTTAAACACGACTGTACTAAATCGGAACGAAGAAAATTATTCGTGTACAGCGGAAAACATGTCAAGTGTAACACTTACCGTTCTTATTGTATATTGCTATAAGAGTTAAATTCGTACTTAAAATACAAAATTGATATGATGTATTTATGTAGTCTCCTAGTATCATCAAACTTTGGAAAATTCTCTTAGTAATTTGATAAACTATACAAGGTGCTACAAATTACATATATTGATCGTTTGCCGGGACGTAAAGTATCTATAATTGATAAATTAATTTAAAAAATAACATTGATATTGGACTTTCAACCTTTTGTAGGCTAATCAGACCCCAGACACAAAGATTATGTCTGTTAGAGGGTGGGCATGTAGCCCACATAAAAATGCCCATTGTCCTTTATCAAAAAAAATATAGACCATTCATACAGTTACTCAGATTTATATTTACAATACATAAGTTTTGGCGATACTAAACGTGCTTGTAAACTATCAGTACACGTAGTTTATTACACCTAGTAGATAACGACTAATTCAGAAAAGGGTGACCACAAGACGGCGTAGAAACAGAATGAAGGTAAAGCCCTTGTCTTATGCAAAGGAGAGTGCTAAAATCGTTCAGAAACGGTACCATTCGTGTTCAATTCAAAGTACATCATTGACATAAAGGTAAAGCGGTGTGCTATTCAGTCTCAGGTCTCTGTTAAAGCTATTCCATTCGTTCAAGGCACAGGTATTTGAGTAGGGTGGTGAAAGTGTTGGAAATCCCCAGATGTAGCGTAAACGTGTTTATTATAGGTACTTATTTTTCTAAAATAATCCCATTTAAAAAATCCCCAAACAAATACAAAATAAAGAAGTGACCATTATGTTAGATTAAATTTAAATAATTCAAAGATTATACGCGAACGTCGATAAGTTGAAATTGATTCATCAAATTAATCAAAAAATCCATGAACATAACTGAAAATAACTAAATGAAATAGTATAAATGTTTTTACATTTATAATTATAAATCATGAATACAATTTATTAATAAGTTGACAACTCGGACTATAAAATTAAAAAGACGGATCGCATTGAACAAAAAGTGAAGCCGCAAAAAAGTGTAACCTTGTCTAATTAGATCAATGAGCCGTTTTCTTTCAGAATTCATCTTCAAAACTAGATGGCAGCACGAGTATAAAGAAAAAACGTCAAAGTGAAATAAAGTGGCCCTTCTCAATACTTAGGGGGCATTACTTGGCCAGAGTAGTACACAATAAGTTGTAAAATGTACTAAATGTAATTTGTGAATTCAATTACACTTTGGCCGATGGCAATGGGCAATGCCATAATAAATTTATAAAAAAATGACTTTTGTTTATTGGTATAACAAAATAATTGGTAGTTTTCATTCGACTACGACGACGTCCAGTCGGGCGTCCTAGATATCGCTGGAGGGATGACATCAAGACAGATCTGGGCCGACTGCAGGCACACGTGGCGCGATACGGTGCAGAACCGCAATGACTGGCGTATTCTCGTTTCAGAGGCCAAGACCCACTTCGGGTCGCTGAGCCAGCGGAGTAAGTAAAAAAAGTTTTCATTCTGGTATCCAATGCGATCAATCTATAAGTCTTTAGACCGCATAATCTTTGAATTATGCCATTTCTATAGTGTCGTAGTTCCAAGGTCTATAGCAAATGAACACAGAGCTTTAACTCTAAGGGAAGTGTCAATTACCTTTTTCTTTTTTTTCTGTCGTTCGTCGTCGGTGCTTGCCGTCTCGGTGCCCGGGACCGCCTCGGAGTCGCTCGAGCTGCCACTGTCAGGGGACTTTGAACGCTTCTTCTTTTTCTTGCTACTCTCTTGCCTAGGAAACGATATACCGATGAATAAGCCGATGCCAAGATAGATAGATTCATTTATTTCAGATTACAATGTCATTTTTACAGTTATGTCAATACTTAAAATACACATAACTATGTATAACAACATTATGCATTGCATAAATGATGATTTTAACTTTAATAAGTCAAATTCCTTAAAAGAATACAATTCGCTATACAATAAAAGGTATTTTAGTCGTCGATCAAACGTTTCGTCATCTACTTCACCACGTAAGTCTACGGGCAGTCTCTCATAGTAAGCGGGCCCTATGACACGTGGGTTCAAGGAGATTGAACAAATAATTTATTTTTCTATTACACTTCTGCTGTATTAGCGTTCTCACAACGATGAAATCATACCATGTCATGGCGCGCCGAACAGAGACGGCGCTATACAAACGCGATAGCACTGTCCCTGTCACGCACGATATGACTTGGTATGATTTGATCGTTTTGAGAACTGTAATAGCCACTGACCATAATTAAAATTCACGTATATGTGTATGTGACATACAAAGGGTAAGGGTAGTTAAGGGGTAGAATGTATTAGGATCTTATAATTACCATGTCAGCTGATTATGCAAGTATCAAAATTTTTTTATTTCTCTTATTCTAACATAGGCATTTACAATAGGAGGGATACCTATATCTCGCCTGCAAGATTTTATTATTTGGACTGGTTACAATGCAGTTTTTTATAACATTTCCTGGCTTAGTTCGTCTCTAGTTAGTTTTCCAACGAAATTGAGTTCTTGTAATAACCTCGTTAAATAAGTCGAGTACATGCGTAAAAGTATTAATATTACCTGTGCTAAATTGCGAGATAATGTTTACTATTCGAACAACTGTTTAAACAATTCAGTTTCATGTTTATCATAAAAATTAATTTTCAATTATGCAGTACAAAAGATGTGCAATCAATAAATCTTTTTTTTATCATTAGACTGTGTTTATCATTAAAGTTAAACAATGTCTGGGCTGGAAGACAATATATTTTTTTTAGCAATACTTAAAAATGTATATTATGTATAATTGTAATCATACCTACTTAGGAATTTCCACAACATTTTTCTTTCACTGAAATTACGAACATAAAATAAGTAAAATAAACTTAATATTAATTAATTTCTAAAATAAATCAAGTAAAATTCCGTACTTGCCTCTTCGATAACTGTAGCGTCATCTGTCTGGGTTTAAACGTAACACTATGAGATCGTTGGCAATATTTACACAAAACATCAGAATACATAACAAACCAGAAAACACGGATAGGAGCTAAAAAAGTTAAAAAAAAAATCGGTTATATCTCAACACTACCAAAGAACCGTATTTCAATTCCATTGGCGGACGCAGAAAGGACCGTTTTATTGCAAATACGCAATACACAATGTGGTAACAAAATTATTTAACATAGACTATTTTTGTCACTGTCTAAATACTACTTCAAGTTTCTTTAAATTCGACTGGCTGGCTTACTTCTGTTTATTATGTATTCTGAGTCAAAAACAAACCAAATCAACAAGTACAAGAAATATCAAAACAATACTCACTTGTCTTTTTTGTTCTTCTTGGACTTTTTCTTCTTCAACTTCTTTGCATCTGGCGACGCACTGCAAAAGAAAACATACCATAAGGACAATGTAATTTAGTCTCAATTTAAATTATGACTGTTCTATAGGAAATATGTTAATAGATATGTTAATGGGCATGGCGTGTCGTTGAAGAATTCTTCAACTGTCGAAAAAGTACTTGATGTAAGCTTACCTATACAATTGACTTGTAAATGTATTATTTTATCAATAAACGATTGTATTGTAATAAAGAAAAATAATAACAAATAAAGATAAATGCAAACAAAAAATAAAGGCAAACGATGGCGAGGCGCAGAATAGAGATGAGTGGAAGGTTTGTGAAAAGGTCTTTGCTCAGCAGTGGGGCATTACATGCTTTAAAAAAAATAAAGATTTCGACTTTGAATTTTGAGGCATAACGGCAACCTCAACTCTTCTCTTCTTCGTGACCCGACAGTCGTTTATCTCGCTTTCTCCACTCACCTTCTCTTCTTCTTCTTCTTAGCGCCGTGTTCCCTGTCCTCTCGCTCGTGGCTGGGCGTGCGCACGAGCGGGTACCGCTGCGCGTGCTCCCGTGCGCGGCGCTCGGGCTCCAAGCTGGTGCCCTCCACGAACCGGGGTGAAATACCGAACGCGTCACGCAGACGGGCGTTCTTCTCTTGCTGTGCCTCGGCGATTGCATGGGTTTCGCGAACACTGTAGAATAGATCATAATTAATATGATAATGATAATAAATAATTTGTATTTTTTCAGGACAAAGTAGAGATCGACAGTCGAACAGAGAAAAGTATACAGGAACCACTTCACCGATTGTAAAGTTCTTTCACTAGAACATAGCTTAGAGCGCAGACTATGTAATGTAAAAGTATTTAAAAAATTGGCCGGATACTTTTTGAGAATATCGCAATTAAAATGATTCTACTGTATACTTTTCTATGTGTTAGCAGATAACTTATCGTATACCGCAGCCCAAAATCAAGTGTCTTATTTTCTAAACAAATATGATCGTCTAATTACCTGTTGTGATGTAACACTGAAGGAACTGATTGGTCGAACCTGTTCATCATTGTGCAAATAAAGTGATCCGATCTAATAATTTGAAAATAACTACGCAATAATCACAGAACAGCTTAAAATGTTAGTAGGGTAGGGTAGTTTTTGTTTACAAAATAAGACAGTTGATTTGGGCTTCGGTTTAGAAGATCACTGCGGTCTAACTGCTAACACACAGGTTGAGATTATCGCAAAGTGTAATCGGCCCATTTTTAAAATTATTTTACATTCCATACGCTCTAAGCTATCTCCCAGTGAAATATTTTTTTCAATCGGTCAAGTGGTTCTTGAGAAAATCTCAACCTTAATGGAACCTCCTGAATACTTTTCTCTCTGTTCAACTGTACATTGAGATTCATGTTCTAGTATATGCTTTTATTCTATGTGGTATGTGTATATTACAACCATGAATTTATGTTCTCATTTCAATGTATCAACGCGTTTGGGTCAATCTTTTATTTCTGTATGCTTTGCCATTACATTAATACCTGTTTATGTTACTGAACTATCTAAGTAAACCGCTGTTTTCTCGTGGACCCACTAAGTTGACCCACTAGTGGGACCAGGAGGGAGACTTATTTCTCGTAGACCCACTGATTGATACGGATACAATTCACATAGGGCATTGAATCATCTTCAGTTTTGTAGGACTTTGCATAATGTGTCGTGTCTCATACTTAAGTACTTTTAGGGATTACTTTTTTACTTTACTATTACCATTATGTATATTTATGTCCGTGATTTTTCCTTTGATTCAGGGTACACATATTATCAAAAGAAATAGCCACAGTTGTACGGCGGACTTTGGTAAGAATGAAGTGGATGAATCTATTGGTAAAATGAAAGTGGAAACTCGTCTTAGTGACACTCCAGTCCCACAAATATACAAAAAAGCAATAAAGGCATTAAAAGATGACGGTATACAATTTGTTACGAAAATACCTGATTAAAAAAATATACAAACCAGTTTGTATTCTCATCGTAACTGCACTAATTTTAAAGAGATACACAAAGTGACCATCCCGTCCACTACACTACACTTTATTGAACATCTTTCGCGAGCAAGATGATAATGTATCAGAAGCATCATCACGCCGCCAAGAATATATGGAACAAGATGATAATATAATGAATAACCAACTCCAACTTATTCACGGAGAAATATCATTAGGTCATTTTCTTGATAAAATGCGTTAGGCCATTCACAAACTATAGCTGCTTAAGGTAGTGGAGTAAATAAAGTATTGGTTTAAGTAGTAGTAAGTTTTCAGCTCTTCAACTACTCGGGAAGTATACTTTGACCGATCCGTAGTCACATCTTATGCTTTGTCCTTTATCGACAGTAATCGAATTCAGACCGATGAAGCAGTGGGTCTACGAGAAATAAGTCTCCCTCGTGGTCCCACTAGTGGGTCAACTTAGTGGGTCCACGAGAAAACAGCGAAGTAAACTGGCTTTATAGACATAACATGTCAGATTACGGCGCTTGTAAAATCTGGCCTAGCAGCAGCGCCTTCTGTTTTATTCCCTACTCTGAGGATACAATATGGCGGACGAACACGTCATTGACTTAGTTATGAGAAGTAATGCCTTCACAAAATTAAAGCGCATTTTACTAATAATACGTGTAATGTTATGGATTGTAAAAGCTTCAAGTAATACTAACAAATAATTACCTGAAGAGCACCTAAGTGCGCTAAAAATAGGGAAACATTAAAATAATTTAGCAACATGTGACGATTCGTAATCAGAATCAATTTTCTAATAAATCAAATCGGATCATTATTTACTCTAACCGACTGTGAAATCGTTCGGAATCCAATTAATATGGATCCAACGAACTTGCAGCTTTTAATTAACTCTCGGGAGACTTATACATACAGTCAATAGCACATCAAGTGTAATACTTGGCTTTCTGCAGTTCTTACTACATGCGCCATAAGAGTTGAAATCGTCCTGCATTATATTGACGTGCTATCGACTGTAGCGACCCAAATACGTAACAAAGGCGATAAGTAAATCAATAAGAGGGCTTGCACACCTTATAACGGACCGCATGGACTTCCTCTCGTCATTGGAGAGACAGACCTGCAAATTGTCGTTAATGCGATCGTTGGAACAATTACACCGGCAACAGCAGCCCCTCAAGCCTGCTAGAATGGTCCGGAGGGCCGGCTCCAGGCTATCGGCCACGTGCGAGTGTTGAGGCATGGCGGGGACCATCAAATCCGGGTTTGGATCGTGCGAGGACGCGCGGTCTCGCCGTGGCGCGAGGACGGCTTGGAACGTGCCTCGCCAAAGGCGTTCAAATACGACTCTGTTGTTTTCGCGACGCGACGCCCTACCCCTTTGCATCTTAAGCTACTTATTACTAATGGAAGACTTGGTTTCTTAATGTTAACTTAATGCTAGTGGCGGTGTTACCGCTGGAAGACTTGGGGTGTGAGGCTACATGGCATGCGGCCGGCGCGGGCCGGCGGCGCTACTCAATGCCGCTGCCGCCGGAGGATGTAGACGCGCGCAGTCTGCGCAAACATCGGAACTGCGCGGCGCCTCACAAAGGGGATGTTTCACCCTCGCCCTTTGTGAGGTAACGAGATGTTTTGCAAAACGAATTTGCGACCAACTTGATATTTTCACCGTCTAGGTTTATTATTCCGTTTTAATATTTTTAAAAGCATGAAAAGTGTATTAAATAATGTAAACTAATTTAGATATTAGGTAATATCTATATACTTTGCTTATATAATGGATGAGAGTATATGGATTTATGTCCAGTCTATAAGCTTATGTCTCCTCCAATTTGGCTTTATTTATTTCATTTTATATAACCTTGTATACCTATTGCCTACACCTACAACAAGTCTCTTATTTTGTAAACAAAATATGTCTGTCTAATTACCTGTTGATGGTGTAACATTTACGTAGTCGCTAGCGAGCTAACTTACTGTAACAACTTGTTGCGGAGCGAGCAGTTTATTAAAAAATAGATATATAGTATGGGTATATTTTATTTTAGTTCAGATTATTTTTTTATCATTAATAATAGTACAAGTAGTAAATTCCAATATTTTTCATCTCCATCCGTCATATAAGTCAAGTCACAGTTTTTCTTTTTTTAAACATTCTTACCATTTTTAAAGTTAGGCGGCCAACCACAAGATGCGGCCAAACGAGACCGCATCGTAACAAACTCATGACAATGTGTAATTTATTTGTTATTATGAAGGTCCTTTAAGTAAAAAGAAAAACACATGTACGTAATGCGATATAAGAATATGAAGGCTCGGAAGCTCGGATACATCGTTTTGCAAATTGATTGATCGTGGGCCGTGGCAGTTATCATTGATGACTGTTTCGCTGATAAAATGTAAGAATATGAAATGTTACAGACAATAGATGTAGATACTAAATTAAACAAAACCTTCATCATCCCTCCGACCAGAATGGAAGGATGCAAAAATACTCATTTATTCGATCTTTGTCACACTATGGAACAGTTGCGTTTTTTACAGAGCTAAATGTTCTTCCATATCACAAGGCTGGGTGAAGTGAGAGCAAAGAGCAGCAAAGAATTCATTCATATAACGTAATTCTAATGCATTAGTTCTCTTTCTTCCTTTTTTAAATGTACCTTAACAAGCACACCATACACTATCACAATAAAAGACTGTCATAATATTGTGTAAGGACAGGCTGAATAGCAGTGCTGCGTGTCCTACCAGCACTATGCCGAGCCTGCTGCCTATTGCATGAAATAGTTTTTATTCATTACTACTTTTTTTATATGCAATAAAAATATTTGAGTTGATTATGGTATATCAATACCTATTACAAGAATTGAAAATTGCAAAATATCAGGGTTACCAAAAGCCGATAATTGTGTTAAGTGGCACGCCTTGGGAGAGGCCTACGTCCAGCAGTGGACTGATACGGGCTAATGATGATGATTATCCTTTTTCAATGCTCTCTTTTATTATTATTGTGTGTTGATAAGAATGCGAAACGCAAATCTATGAATACAGTACCACTGAGTTGAATAGATATATAAAAACAGATGAGTAAGCCGTGTTATTGGTCTTATTTATCTTGGGTATGTCTTGAAAATAACGAGTGGCATGTATTTTCGTTTTTACGCCTACGCTTTGAAACGGTTGAATATTTTGTACACACTAAACTTAGAGAATTTACGTTGGATACGATAATAAAAACTTCATTTTATAATGAAAAAAAGCATTTCTTCTGGATAGTTTCGAGTATGAATGAAGTGTGATTTCGATCTTACAAGTCTTACAACTGGCAGTCTTATGCAATTTTGACCGAGTCGCAAGTGCGAGATCACGCTGAGTTCGTGCTCAAAACACTCTATGACCTCTATGACTTTCGGCCTTAGACCGATAATGTGAAGTTCGAACTTTCTTACGTGTTTCACTAATCGTACTTTTCCGCCAGCATACAATAATTCTTAGATCAAGACTTGTATAAAGATAATTATATTTTATTTATCTAAATCTAAAGTCTCCGAGTTACCGCTGCATAGGCGTCTCCATTCTGAATACTCGACGACATTAACGTTTTATTTCCTAATGCTAAGTGGGGCGTAGTCATAGTTATGGTTGACTTATAATCAGATCAAATGCCAAATTATATTGTTATGGTACAAATGACAAGAATAATAATATCCAATGAAGATCGATCAGGTTGGCATCTTGCCAATTAGCTCGGTGTCGCAGTAGTTTACTAGACTACCGATACGGTCCCAGGTTTGATTCCTAGGTCAAATAAGTATGTATAATGGTGGCACTTCACTTGGCTATTGGATGTTTGTCGTATTTGTCAAATACTTGACGCACATACAAATAAAACGAATATTTTGTCGAACATACCAACCACACATGGCAATTATGACAAATACGCAAATACAAATAGCCAAGTGAAGTTGGAGCATAATTGACAGCACTTCCACGATATACTGTCAAAAAGGGAAGTGTGTTTGTGGTGCAACACTGAAGGAACTGTCTAATAATGTGAAAATAATTATGCAATAATTACAGAAAAGCTTATGTACCTAGTCGTATTTTTTTTTCCTAAAATTAGTCGCTTGCTGTGGTTATTATTTGGTTTTGTAACGATATATCAATTCCATGATCAAGACAAACTTATTGAAGCCAAAAAGGTCAGTCATACATACACCCAAAGACGATTTAAATCTTTGCATACACTAAAAAACATTACCTTCCTCTTTCCGGTATAGTCGGGTATATCGCCACACAAATCTCGCCTCATCTCTACAAAGCGGATCATATTAGAATCGTACATGATCCTAATAAAATAAATGCCGTAAGCCACGTACTGGCACGTTGTCATGTCAGCTGACGGGCAGTGGACAGTCCATCCGTAGTGAGACACGGCGACGTCACGTTACACCGTCACGTCACGTCAACGGGTGAATGTGAGATTTTACTGTTCAAAACTTATTGGTTTTTCAACTAGCATGTGCAATGTGCATTGTGCGCGCGCTTCACCAAGATTGATTTTACCAAGAAGATACTTTTTAAATTGTCAATAAACCTGCGATTTTATTGGTGATAGGTAGGGACTCCATCAGAGAAAACTACCAAATTCATAGCATTTAGTTAAGACTATTTCAGACAGTTGTAAGAGCGAGCTCACACTAAGTTCACGCTCAAAATTGTCTGTGAATATTAGGCTGATATTCACACTTCTCCTTCTTACCTCTGCACTGTTACGAACATTAGCGAAAACGTCGACAAAATGTCAAAAGTTTTTTTTAAAATTTTCACAAAGGGAAAGACAAGGCCAACTAGGGTATGATGTTATATCTCTGTTTTATTATAGATACATACATATATACGAAGATAACCTAACCTAAACCTAGACACAACCCTCCCAGACCCCTAAACGAAATAACTCAACGATCCACGCCATCACCGAGTTATGCAAGGAAACCTTGCTAAGAGCACAAAGCTTTACAAACACGACCTCCTTCGAGCCCTTCAATTAATAGAAACGTTCGGGGACATCTACTGATTAACTTAACGTGATCATTAATCACTAAATACCACGGAAACTATTTAATTAGAATTTTCATTAAAAAAGTAGATAATGTCGTTTCGCGCGCTTTTCAAGGAATCCTCATAAGTTGTTAAATTATTGAAGAACTACCTACATCAAATGTGAAAACTGATATTTTATGATGATTAATATTGTGGTCATTCGAGCCGGATTTGAACCATTGACCGAAGGAATATTATTATTACCATCAGTGACCCGTCTGTATGTTTGTCCGTAACTCATTGTCATTATAATAATAGCAATACAACCTCTATAAAACAAAGCGAGCTATAAGACTAATTTGAAACCACAGATCAATTTGTGACAGAAGTCTCACTCATTATCGACATTAAACACTTAGGTCCGTTCTAGACATGCCTAGATATCAGAGCACTAGACGCATAGTGCGTGCCAAGCGGTCGTGTATCACTATCTTTAGCTGGTAATCACTACGCGTCGTAGGCGCGGTTCGGTAGTTTGGCGTGTCTCCTTATATCAAACCCTAGTCCAATACAGACATGGTGATCTGTACAATGATTGATTTTGTGTACAAACGACAGTGGATCAATGGATCTTGCAGTAGGATTTCATATCATACGACGCAGATAATAAGACGGTGTTACATTTGATGTGCTTTGGGCTGTTCTGTAAACCTTGACTTTTGGATAGCGCTTCGCCGTTTCAACAGTTTAAGTTTGTGTTATTCGTTCAATATAATTATACAGGAGAAAATAAAATAGAGAAACGTATAGAAGAGATTTGTGAAAATCTTCCTAAAAAATAGGTAAGGCTCAATACTTTTCTCTGTTTTCGAGTATAGGTACAGCTAGCTAACAGCAGATCAAGTGTAACACTTTGGACCGTTCTTATTATCTGCGTCTTAAGAGTTGAATTCGTACTGCAAAAGTTACCATTGATCTGCTGTTGTCCGTACCAAAAGCTTACAAGCTCGTATTTAAGATTAGTATTGTATAGCTTTAATTTTTTAATTTTGGTCTTCAACCACTCCAAATCTCCAACTAAGCTTAAATTGTATATAAGAGTAGCCTTAGCATCCTTGGCTTCCATCATAGAATCTGAGACGCTTTAGGCCGCAGTTTTATGCCCTACTTAATTAACAATCGGGCCACATTAAGACAAAGTAATTTGAGAAGGCCAACAACACAATTTAGAGAATTCCCTAAGCTATAAGTTAATATTATCATGCTCAGGTGTTTACTGACATAAACATAATTATTCAGTTAAGTTGAAGTGCTTCACTTAGTTAATTATCAGGCGGAGCCTCGAGGTTATTGATTACTTCGCTAGACAGTTCCCAGCTTATTAAAGTTTAGGGGCGACTGCGTACAATTTAAGCACCTTCCTTCACATTTATATTTAAGTACTTGATACCGATCACCGATGGGGTAGACGAGTTCTCGAATGGAGGCCATGAACCGGTAAACGTAGCGTGAGACTCCCCTCGACCAGATGGAGGGAGTTTGCAAGGTGGCTGGCAGAGACTGGATACAAAAGGCCGAGGGTCGGGTTGAGTGGCGTGCTTTGGGAGAGGCCTACGTCCAGCAGTGGACGGGCTGATGATGATGACTTGATAAACCAATAACGATATACAGTGTGAGCTGTATTTCCTAAACCTGTAACACCCCTCCTCTAGAACCATGGTTTCTAACAACGCCACCGGACTCGGTCGCGGCTGTTAATTACAGCACACATTTCGCCCGTCAGGTTATATTAGTTAGTTGATAGCGTGATTAAGATAGTTTAGTGCTCGCTTTGTTATTATTATTATAATAAATTATCGTCATCACATTTTAACACAATGAAAACCCACTTTTAGCGTAGCATGGCTTTGCCCAGCTGTAGGACATCGAAGGCTTATAGTATATTTTTATTGTTTATCTGTAATCAGTCCATTTGAACTTTTATCAGATGCTCCGAGTGTCACAGTTTATGTGCACCTTCAAAGGTGACTACTCGGTAAATAAATATAATATAGGTGTTAGCGACTGGCCATTTAAAATCTTATAGTTTATTTTTAAAATTATGGTTCTTTTTATATTGTCAGTTTAGTTTCGTCTCCGGCCTCCTAGAAAATAGTCTATTTACGTCAATATATTAATTTTTCATCACACTTTCAATCGTTTTCATTTAAAGCAATCAGCGAGCCTCTCCTCAATAATAGGTGCAGTTTAACTAAACCATAGAAAAGAATTCGATTCCCAGCTAGGGCAGCCATGTACCAATGAGTTATCCTCGGTTTTTTCGACGGAAAAGCTTACGTACATTTACCGAGTGCTCTCAAAACGGTGAAGGAAAACATCGTGATGAAACCTGCATGTCGTAGAAGAAGAAAAAAATCTAAAGTATGTGAAATCCGCCAACCCGCACTGGGCCCGCGTGGTGGATTATGGCCCGAGCTCCCTCGATGTAAGGGAAGGTCTGTGCCCGAGCAGTGGGGACATATAAATAGACTGATGATGATAGAAAAGAATCGAATGGTTAATGTTAATCTAAGGTTACTGTAAGTTAACAACAAAACATGTCGTTTTCGTAAAAATAAAACAGTTTGTTGTCAATAACTAAGAAGTTGCAAAGCTCGAATTGCTAAAAAATCTATAACCAATAAGTTAAAAGTTTTAACTATAACTACCGATCAGATTTTAATATCGTTGTGATAATATTTTGGGGACGTAATTGACGACTCCATGCGTCTCAAAACATCGATAACACGTGTTTCTAATTTAGACAACACAATCTATTTCTTAGTTTACACAGTTGATGTCACTAATTAACATGTTCGACGCTACATAAAAATTTAATATAGGAAACATGCTCTATTCTCTCTATTTATTTAAGTAGTTCAAACTTCAAACTAATACAACGGAACATGTAGGCTTTCTAAGTTATTGGAGGGCCTAACCTACATAGAGAGTGACATATTAAAATCCTGCCTCCCCCTTGTAGGGGAACGGTGTGGGTGCGGACGTCATGCACCCCCGACCTCGATCGATAAATAGGGTTGCGCGAAATTGGGCTTACGACCGTCCAAATTATTCAGACGCTTTACATCGCTGCTGTTTAAAACAACAAACCCGAAAGGTTACATAAAAACGGTCAACGTATTGTGAACTTTATAAATAGATTTGCCAAACTTAACGTTAAATGCTTGGTGGCGTGATATTTACAGTACAATACCCCGCTGGGTTGTTTATAAATCACGTATTAGCCGTTATAAAATAAAAATAGAAAATCTAGGTCGCGTAGGTCGAAAGTATCGTTGACATTTCATGTATTTGTTATGAAAATATCTTTTTATAGTCGCTTATTAAGTTAGATAAGCGTTATTTCATTAAAACTGACAAGCGGTAAGAATTGAATTATACACTGGAAAGTTATTGGATAATAAATGAATAAAGGCTGTTTACGAAACGAATTAAAATTTCTTTTCGACTCTCGAATCATATACATACATATGAACAAATATTTGTCTGTTAGTGAAAAACCCTACTCTGAAACGTCAAATCGGAAGAATAATTATGTTTGTCGTCGTCGATATAAAAAAGTACAATTTGTCAAAGTTTATGGTTATAAAAGACATACTCAAATAAAGGCGAATGAATGTATAATTTAACCCGATGCTTTACACAGATGATAATTATGGCAATAGCAAGTGTGCGCTTGCGCACGTCTTGCGTATGCATTGTCTGTCTGTGCGAATGGTTAATTAGTCATATACCTCTTTAAAAGGCATCAAATGCTTATTATTCTCATCATTAAAAGAATAATAACGTCCTAGTAAACTGAAGCTAATTACCAACCTATATTTTAAATTAAAATACCTAATATAATCTATAAAATATTTAAGACATGTTGTTATTCGAACAAATTATTTTTGTAAAGCAAATGCAACGATAAATGAGTAAAATATAATATTTATTATACATAACACACGAATACAGAGAACACGTATACAGGGGGCCCCAATAAGGTTGAGATTTTCTCAAGAACCACTGGATCGATTTTAATAATTATTTTACAGTACATAGTTTTAACTTTTATCTGTCTAACAGTGAAAGAATTATTGCAATAGCTCCAGTAGTTTTTGAGAAAATCTCATCCTTAAAAACTCTACTGTAGTTTTCTCTGTCTTCGACCGTACCTAGGTTTGATTAATCTAAGAAACCAATGACGTCGTAAAAGCAATTACTGTAATTCTAATTAGAACTTAAAGCGTCAGCTTACATAATTCTATGCAAGTCGTGAACGGTAAAATACGGTTAAAATGGATTGCCTCTCTATTTACCGATCGTAGTGGTCATTTTAGTTAGTGTAAAGGAGCAAAAACGACTACCACTTGCGATTGGTAAACAGAAAGAGCAAGCAACTTATTACGGTAGAGTTACGACTGGCGCAAAGTATTTATTTACAACTAATGAGACTCTGACTGAAAAAAGCGCCTGTTTCGTAATTACAAAAGGTTAATAAACTGAAAGAAACCTAAAAACAGTTTATATCACCAAGTTCGCATTAACTTTCCGTCCTTGAATAACTTGGCAACCTTCTTAGTAAAAGTTATGTGTGAAAAAGTTTATACTTACGCAATTCTCCCGAATTCGTCCCTGGGCACGTCCTTCTCCCCGTTGCCGGACTCCGCGATCTTCGCCCTGAATGCGGCCACTCGAGCTGCTATCTCCTCCTTCGGCAACCTACGTAACCACACCATAGACACGCTCATTATTATTTTTCGTTATTTTTTATTCAAAAAATTCCCGATGCCAGCGACATTACTGATTACCGCGCTGTATGGCCTTTGCCTTTTTTAAACAAAGTATTGCCATTAGTAATAAAAAAAATATTTCTTATTAGATACAGGGCATTTTATTTCGTAGATTTAAAACAAACAAAACACAATCAATATTACATTTAAAAGAGCAATAGACTAGTTTAATTCGCGCTCCGAACGCGCTATGAATATAATATCGAGACGTGCACCGCTCAGTATGAAATGAAATGTAATGAAATCTCAAAATAAATAGTGTACTCAAATCGTCACAGTACACCTGAACCTACCAATGCATTGCGAGTTACGACGCTGTTATAATCGCGTCAAATTACTTTTACAAAACAATAAAAACAGCGCGATAAGACGCGCGCGACGTTTGCTTGTCGACTGAAAATGAAAAGGGATGTTGAATATTATATGTGGGGTTTCGCTCCGTTGCATTATTGATTTGACTCCGGCGCAACAAGGCATCGCCCCTAAACGAGGGTGCGAACGATCGCCATTGTACACACGACAGAGGGTCTAATTTCTATTATAGAAAAAAATGGAACAAGAGTATTGAGTAATAAATCGATAACAACACGTGACTTTTGAGAGCATGTGCAATAAAATAGCAGTAAATTCGATAAACTAGAAACTGCAGGTGGTTTTGAGGCAGGTTGTCAAGGAAGTCTGTGAACTCAGATTTAGTATAATAAAAAGCGTTTTTTATTATTAGCAAATGTTTACGAATTCCACAAATGATTATTTATTAATAGTAGATTTGAAACATTTTCCAGCAAGCAGGATTACAGAAGGACAGAATGTCTTGAAGACCTCCTTGTGTCTTTTTATCACACACAAAAAAATCATATTTATTCGGACTACGGTGGCTCTTTAGCGAATTTAAAAATTCAGATCAATAAAATAGTACTGAGAGTGCAATGGGTATAGAGAGAACCGCAGGTCCCATCACGCTAGTAGCTATCGTTATACCAACGCACTGGGACTGCGTAAACGTTCGTCTCTCAATCCTCACATAGATTTTGACATAGATTCTCACTTATCTTGCCATACTGTAGGATAGTCCACTCAGTTGACTGTGACATTGAGCAGTAGGGGTTGATTTGATATAATTACAGAATACATAATAGCCATGTAAGAGCATTGCTGAAAACAGGGGCTATTGGCACTACTACTCAAGTTGGAGAAACATGCTAGTAGGCAAAGCTAGCTAGTTGGCATTCAACTGCTACTCCATATTTTAAGACTAGTATTGTAGGTATTTATGAGAATAAAGTTCATATTTTATTTTAATTTAGTACCATGACATAACCCAGATGTTATACTATTAAATTAGGTAATAAGAAATCGAAATTAACAATGAAGGATAACCTACAATAGTCAATAAACTGTTTATTTATGAGTTAACATCAATATTGTGGTTGGGTGTCTTGGCTCCATGCCAGAGCATAGAAATATTGCATGCTTTACAATGGACTATTTATTTCTTTTTCTATTTTGCTACTGTACTTGTAATTTTATTTACTGAAAGACATTTTATTGAAGTAACAACTTATGAACAGGCTGTATGGTCACAGATCCTTGCCTGCCGTGATGAAGGCGAATTTAAAAACAATAACGACAGTAACATTGGGTCATTGACTTATACCTATGGACATGCCCTATTCTTCTATATTACTATTTGGTTATACAAATATCATGCATTTCGACGTTGAACTCTTAAATATAATGCTATCTCTTTTTAACTATCATGAATTTCAATAAGTGGACAAGGACGACGCTAGTTGTGTCAGTAACAATTTTGGCAACACTTATTATGTGGCGTCGCGACCCGTGGGAAAGTGCCCAGTCGCCATATTTGTTGAAACATTTGTTGAGTACTTCATGTGTCAATTTGCTGTTTTGATTGTGATTTTTAACTAATTAAACCTTGTTATCAAGTGATATAGCGCATAAAAAGTACAAATTAATGTAAAGGAACAATGACTAAATGAAGTGTAATAGGCTGTGGTTCGAGGAAGACCAGGAATAACCGAAATTTTAATAATATAACATTTCACCGGTAAGCAAGACATTTTGCTATGATATATCGTCTAATTCCATATATTTCCACTTCTTGTTTTCGAAATTCAAAGCAGATCCTAATTAAGTACATTTTAGATAGGCTAAACTACTGTTCTAAGCCATATTTCAAGAGAATTTGACTTTGTAAAAATAGCAATAGTTGGACGATAGTGTTGTTCTTTTGTTATTGTGAAATATCGATATATTCATTTTTTTCTCTGTTTTTGTACTCTAATGCAATATATTATATAACGAATGCGTTTTGTTTGATTTCAGGATATTTCTTTTGAGAATCATAAGAAATTGAAGCAATAATTATGTATGCTTCAAGGAATAAAAATCAAACGATTAACTGAGAAAATTCGCAGGTAGAATAGATTTTTCTTTTTAAATATTACGAAAGATTTACGCAGACGGAATTTGTTAAATAACGAGATTTCAATTATTGAATATTTACAAGGAAAGACTTCATTAATTCCTTAAAATCTAGAGGTTTGCCTGTGGAAAAACAATATCCGGAAGATATTGAGCAGAGAGTAGAAGATTTGCTTTGACCCTTCATTTTTTCTTACATTTAACGTTTTACGGACGAGATTTACTGTCGGGTTATTCAGAGTTACATCATAAAAAAACTTGAATAACATTAATGAATTGTAGTCACAGTACTTGAACACATATCTAAATTAATTAATCAATCATGTACGTAGAAAGGATGTGTAGTGTACCTAATTAAGTTAATAATAAATCATATTTCTAAACTGTTTTTTTATTTGTCTAGATCGTTATGGCCTACGCTCGAGGACGGCACAGTATGGCTTGGCACGGCACAGTATTTATTTCTGATCAAGTTATTTTAAACCTTATTTCGATGATTTAAGGATGATAATAGAGGTTAGATATAAAATCTATGGGGAAACTGTATTTACCGTCTCCGGTCAATATCGATAAAAGTTATCGATGAACATCGAGGCTGCACTACGACAATCCGCCATATTTGTTCCCCACAAAGTTTAGGTAGGCAAGTTATTTTCGTAGGTATGCCATGTCCATAGGTATAAGTCAATGCATTGGGTGGGTGTGTTACCTGACATCCACTCGCCAATAATATTATTTAGGTAATTATGACTTGTCAGTATCACTGATATATTTATTTTTCGATTATCTTATTGATTTTCTTATTGACGATTGTATAACCTTTTCAGGAATTGAATTTTCGATATTTCGAGAAAACTGGGGATTTCGGACCACTTTAGAAATTGAAAATTAGTATGGTAGGTATAGTAGGCAATATAAAAGGAATCTAATAAGAATGATAAGATTTCTAAGAGGAGGAACATATTCCTTTAAAATACTGGGTAATATTTTTCCTCTAGGGAGGGATGGATGGTTGGAAGAGACTCAGGCCCCTTACTGTGAAGTCTTATAGCAGGATTACTTCAATAATACTTTGTTATTTCGTACCATGACGACCTTAAAGTAAGCTCATTAAGGACGTCATGGTACGAAATAATAAAGCATTATTGATGTAATCCTGCTACAAGAGTTCATGATAAGGGGGCAGGACAGACATGGGTGCCCAGCAGTGGGACCATTTATTTGTAGGTTTATAAATATCCTCTAAATTCTAAAGAATACTGGTTATCTAAACAGAACTAGGGAAATTTTCGAGCAATATGAAACATTGAAACCATTTTGGTGAAACATACCTAATTACCTAACTAACTTTGGTAAAAAAAAAATTGATTAGTCAGACTGTCATGAGGTACAGTATAACACAAAGATAGGTGTACAAAAGTTATTAAGGTTGATGTTTTCTCAAAAAATACGAAATGATTATTTTATATTTAATTGCCATGTATACAAAGTCATCATTTTTGTATGTATACCAATCTAAATTACACAAATATGACGTTTAGATTTTTAGGGGTAAGTAAATGCACAAATAACATTTCCCAAACTAAGATTTGCTGTATCATGTGCCCAGAGAAAGAACATAGGGTCCGACCTTCAAATGCACAAAACTTCCAGTACACCTTTCGGAAGGAGTCAGTGGCACTATGTGCAGATCACCGTTGTGGAGTCAGTACATTCTCTCACACGTTAAGAAGAATGATGGTGCAGACAAAGATGGATGAGGTATATATAGGTAAAAACAAATACACTACACATAGAACTTTAATCCAGAAGCAAAATAACTCAAAAAACACAGATGGGTATGCCTTAAAAATGTGGTTGTACACAAAAGTTTGTGACTATCTCTGTTATATATCTTCTGTTGTACCAAAAAAAAACAAAGATATGGGAGTCAGAATGAAATTACATAGTACAGTCGAAGACAGAGATAAGTATACCGGGGGCCTCAATAAGGTTGAGATTTTCTTAAAAACTACTGGACCGAATTTAATAATTCTTTACAGTTAGTTTCAACTTTTATCTATCAAACAGTGAAAGTTTTGCAATAGTTCAGTAGTTTTTGAGATAATCTCAACCTTAAAAACTGTACAGGAGAGTTTTTAAGGTTGAAACCTTTCTCTTTGTTCCACTGTACATAAAACCCAAACTAAATACTCTTTTTTGAGCAAAATTGGTTGGTGTGTCCTCGAGCACACATCACCACACATCACACGAGGACAGAGAGAACAAATGCCAGTGGCCTGTTTCACAGTAACACTCCAATTTGGGTATTTCGGCAGAGGCTTTGGTGAAGGAACATTTATATTGTTACTTGATCTCACTCAGATGGGATCATGGGACAGGTATGTTATTTTAGGTTACATTTTAAAAGCCTCCTTCTACTTGTAAAAATGTTATTTATAGCCTTATCTTTAAAAACCTGTACGCAGCATTAATAAGACAGATACTCAATGTAAATTGGGGGCAATGCAATTACAAAAACTGGCAAATAAACACTTCTTAGTATTACATCACAGTCATACACTACTTAGTGAAATCTGATATTTATATGCATGCATTACATGTTATCTATAACTTACCCCTGCTCCTCCAAACTGTCCTCTAATTCGGCACATTTCACTTCAATTTTCCTCTTCCTCTCATGGTCAAGTATCTCTCTGTTTGGTTGTTTATTCGAAGCAGAATCTAACTTCGCTATCTCTTCATCTGTGCGATAGTTCACAGAATCTTTGGTTTTCCGGACTGAAGCCCAGTTTCTTTGCACGTACCCGTTAGTACCAGAGCCTCGTGGTGTTGTGAGGCCGATGCCATTGTACATATTGCCGGTTACTGTATCTAAAACATACGAATTAATTTCATGCATGAATTTCAGAAGCCAAACTCAGACGCAATTTGTTACGGTATACGATGAAAGGCCGGTGATAAGAAATTTCCAATTAACCAAGTAAGATCAATTACACATACGAAATTGAGCAAATCTATTCAATAACCCGCCATTTACATACCTTTTATAAATTAAATTCCCACTCAAAAACACACGTCCATTTTGGTTATTTTTGCTGAATGAATGAACAAATTGGAAACAATAAACTAAGAACGAATGAATGAATGATTGAATTAATTCAATTTTTGTTTCTGGCAACACTGACATAAATTGTCTATGGTAGTTGGCAAAAACTTTCAAAAAACAGTCTATAGATGGCGTTGAGTTGAGATAATTCGATTGACAAGATTCGTCACTTTCGAGAAATAGTCAATAGATGGCGCTGGATTTATTTTCTGTTTTTGAGGTTATGTTTGGTTGTTTATGTAAAATATTTGTTTTCTTTCATTCTATCAAAAAAATAATTTAAATAAATTTCCTATCACAACCATTCAACCATCACGTAAAATGCTTGACAAAATTTTATACAATACGGTCCTGTGCCAAACATTCTCAACTTGTGGAAAATACTTGGTTGCCGGTAATATTTATGGACAAATTGCTGTATTTGAGTAAGTATACTTTATTTATAGCTTTTTATTCTGTTGTACTAACCATTTCATCCACTGCTATTCATCCATTCCGGGGTCTTACTCGTTTCTTTTGATTATTGTTTCAGTTCTGAGCTTGTAAAAGTAATCCTTTATCATCATCAGCCCGTATCAGTCCACTGGTGGACGTAGGCCTCTCCCAAAGCGCGCCAATCAACCCTACTCTCGGCCCTCTGCATCCAGTCCCTGCCAGCCATCTTGCGAAGTTCATCCCTCCATCTGATTCCTCCATTTCAATCCTTTATAACCACACACCAAAAGTACCTAGCAGAACATTAATAATGCCGCATTATACTTGTACACAGTGGGACTCTGTCGACTTGTTACAAAAATGTCGACGCTCCTTGGGTCGAGCTAGACATCGCATGTTCCCGTAACTCCATCCATTTCGGTTGCTTATGACGGCCTGCGCAGACGTACCTGTGCAGGTACACCTCTCCGGTAGACCGTAGCGTGTGTGGGAATAGCCCTGTGCAGTGTTTTGAACGTGCGACCGGCTCAAGATCGAAAATCAATTTTTTCAAATGACACCGTACGGTGTACCTGTAAAAGAACTGAAGACCGCTCCGAAACATCCCCATACACACACTATACGGGAACGTCAGCAAATTCCAACATTGAAATCCTACAGAGATTCCAGTCTAAACTGCTGCGTATGATCTCTGGTGCTCCGTGGTACATCACAAACAAGCAACTGCATCATGATTTAAGAATCCAAACAGTCTGTGAGGAGATTACAGCAAGAGCCAAAACCTATGCAACCAGAACTGAGAACCACCCAAACAGATTAGCAACTGGCCTAATGCGCAGTAGGAGAGTCTTCAGGAGATTGAAGAGGAAAGCTCCACAAGATTTGCTGCGAAATTCAACAGCGGACTAGTCACTGGACTCGTACCGCGCAAGCCAATGGATAAATTCATAAAGTGCAGCTGAATGTCCCTGTGACAGATTGCGGCAAGAAAAGAAGCTTTAAAAAAAAAATACACACACTGGTTGCACAGGCAAACCTGCACATGTGACCTCTCTGGTAGACCATAGTGTGTATGGCTTACATTAGAAACATTATTAGAGCGTGCTATATCATCTTATCATATCATCACTAACCAACCGGCTATGTATTCTTATAGCCATTCTACTCTACAACAACTAACCTTTTTATATTCTTTTTTTACAGTCTGGATCGTATACTAAATCCTGTTTTGGATCTCCTTACATCAGACTACAATAAACCAAAATACAGCCACACATTTAAATCTAACGATCAAATATGCAGTTTAGCGAGCACTGACAAATTTCTAATCATCGGAACTGCTAATGAGATCTCGGGATATAATTGGAAGGCTGTCGTCAGTACAAAGATTGGGAAACCAGCATGGGTCATGAAGATTTCTTCTCGTTCTATGGAAGAAGCTGATGTAAATTGTCTATGGTTGTCTGAGGATGAGACAAAGTTGTATGCGGGATGTGGAGACAATCACGTTTATGTGTTCAATATGGAGGATGGGAGACTAATGTCTACTTATGGGGGGCATAGTGATTTCATTCATTCTATTCATGGCAGGTAAAACTGATGCTGCTTATAAGTTTGATTGATTAGGTTTTATAACGTAGATGCTGAATCTCTGCCAAAACCTGCAATTTCATGCGAATATTGTGACAATTTTTTTTAAAGATTTTGTATGACATATACCTAGATGGCTGCAATGCTGTCGAAATATTGAGACATCAATAAATGAATGTTTAACATGGTAATTCCCGTTTTTATCTAATTAATATGTATACAAACCATGTAAGTTTAAAAAGTGATAATTGTTTTTAATGCTTTTTCCTGCTATCAAATGGGGTTCATAAATGAGGAGATGGCAATTTGAGAAACAACATACAAGTTACCTACAGACCCAGAGCTAAATTGTGAACAAAATCTACAATTGGACAGTCAATCAAGTGTAACACTTTGCACTTTGAACCGTTTTGATTATCTGCATTGTAGGATTGAAATGATACTTGAAGTGTTAGCACTAATCTGTCGAGTCTACCTTCACGAAGTGCTGCCACTTTGTCTCAACTAGAGCGTACCTTACACAATAATTCTATTTATTTCATTCCCACAGAGGCAATCAACTAATCTCAGCTAGCGAGGACGGCTTAGTCAAGCTGTGGGATACGAGGACTGGCAAGAGCCACAACAAGCTGGAGCCTCATAGGAACAGCAAGGTCAGCCGGCCCGACATTGGCAAGTGGATTGGCTCAGCAACATTGGGAGACGATTGGATTGTGAGTACACTACCTTATCTGGCAGTATAGTAGAACATCAAGGTATAATTTGGACTTATTACTTGCGGGGGCAGGAGCGATGACGCTTTCTTCAAAATTATTAGATTTTTTACATAGAAGACATAAATGTATGTAGATTGAAATTAGGGATATTTGAAAATCAAAACTTACAAAAATGAAAAACGTACAAACTCCATACATTATGCCGGGCCGCAGCGTATCGAGGCGGAGCGCAAAAATCCGCTCAAATCGCTTTAATACAATTTGTATGAACTATCGCACACTGTGGCGGGCCGCAACGGCTCGCATTATTGCGAGGCGGATTTGCGTCCGTGCGATGCGGCCCGCCGCCGTGCCCCGCTGCGCCCCGACACAGTATAGCAAGCGGATTGGAGTTCACGCTCGCCCGTGTTCATTTTACGATATCTAGCAGTACACTGTACTCAAAATCCGTCAATGCGCTGCTACCCGGCCCGGAACTAATGTGCTAAGTAAGCATTTTGCGCTGCGTCAACTACTCAATTGAATATTAACAATTTTGTTTGGCCTTCAACTTTGGCCCTTAATTCATGCTGCTTTCATCGCCTGTGATGTTACAGGGGCGTAGGGCGTGACGTTAGAGAGGGATAGTGCGACGCGCGGCCAACGTGCGAGAGTAGATCACATTGCAATATCACCCTCGCCCGCTTCCCTGTAACGGCGCAGGGAGAACGGAGCACTGACTTACCTATGTCATAGAATACTTTATGTTTTCCACCTAACATAGACTAAAGAATAACACCTATTCCAGGTCTGCGGCGGCGGCCCACGATTATCCCTCTGGCACCTTCGCTCTCTAGATGCTGTCACGGTATTCGACATACCAGACCACGGGATCCACGTGTCATTCTTCCACGACGACTGCGTGGTCGCCGGAGGAACAGCCAAACACTTGTACCAACTCAGCTACTCCGGTGAAGTGAGGGTCGAGCTGCCTGTATCGGCTACTACAGTGTACTCTGCAGCGTTGAGAACCAACCCTAAAGTACTGGCCATTGCTGGATCCAGCCCACAGATAGATCTGTGTACGTCGTTTAATTATAGAGATCAAGTGTTGCATTTTAGGTAAGTTTCTTTTTAGCTATGTACAGTTGAATAGGAGGTAAGGCTGAAACACAGCAATGGAAAGGCAATGGCCCCGGAACGGCAGTGGTAATGTATGAAACCATGAAATATGATAGCCTGCGGGGTTACTCGCGATTTTGTTCAGTTTAGGAACCTAAACTGGATCGCTATAAGAGGTGAGAGTAACCCCACTGAACGCAACGCGGTTGCCGCTCCCTTTGCCGCTGACGCACCATTGCTGCATTCATGTAGTCTTCTGTCGTGGACTACCGCTGTAGTTTGCTCTTTTTAATGTGTTTTCAAGTCTTCAATGGAATGTTCTACAAATAATTCAAAAATGCGTTACATAAGGCGTTTAACTTAACTTTAATTAGGGCCTGCCATTGATCTCCTATAAACAACTAGATACAAAGTCTGCCTTCTAAAAATGTCCGAGCACAAAGAAGGTCCAAACGGATGAATGGTTTATTGGACATTATTTGGATGTTGACAATGGACCCTTATTTGGACGTTTTTTTAAATTGTTTTAGTAAGACCTTTGTGTATCTAGTTGATTATAGGAGATCAACGGGGATTGCGGAAAATACCGCGTGTATCTGTTTACGTACTACTCCTGTTCAGATTTTAAAGAACTAGACCTCATTAGGTCTAGTTCTTTAAAATGAAATGAAATGAGGGCAATGGCCCTACAAATGTGTAAATGATGTGCGAAGGATTTTTATAATAAATAAATGTAACACAGCAAACAACTTTATTATTATTATCAACAATTGTATCTAAGTAAATGCAAATTATGCGATATCTGTCCACTAGGGACTTAATTGAAAATCAAATGCAAATTACATTGGGAAGCTTTATACAACATTAACCAGATGTAAAACTATAGTGATCCATTACTTCAAATTATTATATGTATACGGATTACACTCACTTTGATTGCAGCCGGTGTTTAGACCGACCGACAATTTCGACCCACAGTGCTCCTTGAAAAAGAGCGTCGAAATCGGTCTAAACTGTCGGTCTAAAGTCTAAACCATGTCTAAAACGAGCGTAATACATACATATATAATAACTTAATGTCGTCATCATAATATGAGTCTTCACTTTTCGAACAAAGGATTCCGTTAGAATGAATCATCAACTTATCAATATCCCATATTTAGGGATACCACCTACATACTTTTACATTTTTTGCTCCAAAAATAATATTAGTCCCAAATAACTTGAAACCATTGTTCATTATTGGTAAATGGACAACTTTTGTTCTGCGACTTTTCGATTAAACAGAAACACCTAATAAAAATATTCAAATTCTAATAGGATAGGTCACAACAATTTCACGCAAAAATTGAAATTGAAAAGCTTTTGAACAGAAGTTGTTCAGTTATTGATACAGAACCTCCTTTCAGCTTTACGTTACACCTAAGATTTTCCAAAAAATCACATTTATCTATGTCCTTTCCATAAAACTATCAAATATACCCATGTCCAGCAGCCGCTGCTGGTATAAACCCGTGACTTCCATCTCTCTTCCTCACGTAGAACCACTCGGCATCCACATCAGTCTCTACTCCTCCCCCTTGCACTAATATCACTACGTCACCTTGTTGCACCGACAACGTTTTATTCAACTCACTGCCAATATAGTCACTATTCACTACTAATAGGGTCTGTCTTTTAGTTGGTTTGTCAATCGTTGGTTTGTTCTCTTTACCGGCCCTGTCAATGTCTGTAACCGATTTGGTTTTTAAATATAGTGTGTCGAAGTTTTTCTCGGCGCACGAGTTGGTTTTCTTCTTAGGTTTGTATCGGGATTCTGAGCGGGTGCGCCCGCGCATTTGTTCCTTCTCGATGTCTGTGAGGTTGCCGCAGGGCCGCGGGTATATGTCGGTGCTGCTTTCCCAGCACGGGGTCTTCTTTTGGGGAGATGCTCTGAAACGGTTAAGGGTGAAATTAGTAATACTGAAGGCAAAGTTGTGCCTTATCCTTTCCATTTTAGTTTGAATAAAGCATTAGCTGTTATTCATAAACCTAATTAAACCTCACTTACTTTAAATCGTGTTGCTATCCCTTTCAGACTTCGTTAAAAAAGGTTAAGATAGAGAGGAACAGGGTGGCTAAACGGTGGCGTAATTTTAAATCACGTTTAACAGCTTCGCGACACGTGAAACCTAGAGATATTATCGACATGGACTCATCTCTTTAATACGGCACCTCTGTCCCCCGCTTCGTCTCCATGCGCTCATCGTTGACAAAAAATTTCGCTTGCAAATGACATTGCCAACTTTCAATGGAGCTTTGCCCCACCTTCAAAACTACGTGACCAATGAAGCTGTACCTATCATTTTGTTGGGGACTTATTACAGGTTTCATATTGCATAATCATAAGCAGTAGGTGTTGCGAGAGTAGTAGAAAATGATAACAAAGACAATGAATAATTCGCTTCGATTTCTTACTATTTTCTGAATTCTTAATTAAGCTGTTTTTCGACTCGTTTGGTGTACAAAACTTTATTTTAAACCAATAATTTTAATAAAAAAACGGAGATATTTTTACATTTATTCGTTATCTTATTCATCTTCCAGTTGGGCAGAATCTGGCATTGTCAATTTCATGTCTATTGGATAAATGGTCTGTGTATTTACCTGTTAGGCAGTATCCCTAGCGGCAGACAAGCGCTGTACAGCACATATCCCTCGTCCCCATGTGGCGTCTGCGCATACAGCCACTGTTGGTTCTTGAACACAGCGTTGACGACCGTCCCCAATGCCAGGGCCAGCTCTTGCTGGGTCTCCTTGTGGGTTTGGTATAGAGTGGTGGGGTACGCTACCACTACAGGGATGTTGCCGGGACGGTCGATTGAGGCCTGTAAAAGTTGGAGGGTTTCGGTTTAAAAATACGTATAATTGTAGGTTCTTTATGAGTAAAATTACTAAGTAAAAGTTTATTGTCGAATTTTTTTAATTGATTTAGTTTTTAAATTAATTGTGTAGGTATAAAACTGTAAGTTATATCTCTAAATACATACTTATAAGAAAATGAGATAAAAAGTTAGGTAAATTAATTACTTTTCACCTCATATAAGGTCATTTAAGAGTTGGTAGTTTGTACGGATAACTTGCAGTAGGTACGACTTTCAATCTTACGACGCAGATAATAAGAACGATCCATAGTCCAAAGTGTTACACTTGATCTGCTGTTAGCTGTACATACTCTTAGATGGGAACTGCGAAGGCACATACATGCCTTCATTTTTAACCATTTCAATTTACCTATTTCATTTTCATTTATAGCTACCAAAATAATAATGAAGCTTTAGCTATTAGTCATGAAATTCAGTCCCAAATTCACGTTGAGACTACATACATAATATTAGAAATAACTAAATTAAAATAAGCCTTTGTCATTTAACTACATTAATCTACTCATAAATCATTCACTTCGTAAATGTTACAGTCATATTGCAAAATAATTATTTTAGTCGTTAAAATTAACCGATAATTTCACAGCCCATAATTTAAGTCCAGATATTTATATCCAAGGGTCAAATGATATATCGTGTTACTTTGAAACTTTCTCATATCAACATCACATTACGTTAAGTTACGAATGAACTGGTGCAATTATTAGCACCGTTATTTTTAATTTATATGCGAGATATGCTGTTGTTTTACATACACCGCATTGACGAATGGCCTGTCCACATGAGATTACGGGCACAAGCTCGACTTAAAAGTGCCTTGTCAGAAAGAGTGCATTATAAAGTTTTGCAACGGTCTCTAAATTGTAATTGATGTCCAATTTGTGCTTTCTCCATTTAATGTTGCTAGATCTACGAGATTTCGGGTTGGGTTTATTACCTGACTACTGAAGGGAGGAGGGTAATGTTTTTCCAGTAGTGTATGTATGACGTATGTGTGTTAGTTGCCTTCTTTGAGAATATTGATATATCGTTAGATTCGTCATGCAATACATTTTATCAAAAAACGGTCAGCTTTTTTGTTTATTTTTGTAGTAGGTGGACCTAATGGTTTTTACTTTTTACCATTGATAATTAACTGCCCGACATAATATGTTTAATAATATGAATATTTCTAAATTGGCGTTAATAATTATTTATTTAAGTAGGTACTTACATAAGTAGGTACAAACTAATAACACTAATTTCATTTAAATAAAATCTAACACTACCTAAGTAAGTATGTTACCTAAATAACCGTAAGTATCATAAAAACCACTCACGAAAAGTCTGTTTACTCCTCATTTAGTTAAAACGACTTTTTATTATTCTTAAGTAAAACTTTTTTGGAATAAAAAGTATAATCAGGCAACATCGACCAATTTCGCGCCAATTTCGTGGCCTGCATTGTTACAATCGGTTTGTCGCTCCGAGGTTTAATATAAGGCACAAAAACCGTGATATACCTTTGCCATAATGTCATAATAATATCGCAGACATGAGTAATGACCGAGATTTACAAGTGCATTTAAAATTCCTCTGTAAAGAATATCCGTCAATAATCGCTGAGATTGCGCCGCATACGAAGAATGATGAATTACGTTTTTTCGTAAATTAAAATATGATATACAATTGCACTCTTAATTATTTTTAACTTAAAAGGTTTTGTGTACAGTTTGATTTATAATTCCACACCTTATTGTCTCAGTAATGAGTTTTTACAGTACCTAACTTATCAATTTTTTAGAGGTCAGTTACTTTTGCAGAGCGTTTCTCTGATACTTAAAACACTCTAAATTTGCAATTTGTTACACCTACTTACCTACGTTTGTTGTCATACTACCTATGATTAATTGATGACTTTTTACGAAATGTGCAGCACCCGGTAGGTACCTACATTTTTTTGTCAATGCCGAAGGCCAAAGTTGAGTTATATTATATTTTTTTGGAAAAAATAATAATTAACAATTAAATCTTTTTCCTCACAGTTCCCGAATATGTAAGTAATTTAAAATTAAAGTATTTGGTATACCAAAAAAGGCAGATTTCTCGAAAAAAAAGTCTAAATCTCGAAAACGGTGACACTTTTGCTACAAATCAGGTCAAATTTATATCATACCCCACCCTACTACTTACGGTACAGCCTATATACCTTAGTACCTACTTAATATGTACTAAGGGATACAGGATGTCCCGTAAGTACTACTTATGTATTCCACTCACCTCACTTAAAAAGCTGTCCAAATCCCGAATGTCATATCCGAACTTGGCGCTCGAGTTCCTCTTCTTCCTCCGATGGCGGTGCCTGTGCCTCCTCCTGTACTCCTCGGTCCCCACGCTGGTGTCAGAGAACGTCTCCTGGCTCACGAACTCCTCGCACGCACTCTTAAACCTATGGATATGTATTTAAATTATTATAAACTAGCGTGATAAATGTAGCCCATGATACTTAGGGATAATGTAGCATTGTAATGGTGAAAGATATTTGAATCGGTCCAGTAGTTTTTGAGTTTATTCGTTACAAACATACAAAAATACATCATAAAAAATACAAATCTTTCCTCTTTATAATATTAGTGTAGATGTAGTGTAGATAAACAGATATGGTAGCTAATTCTCTAGCGGCCACTAAGACCTAATCCTAAACGCAACTGTCACCGTCGTTCATGTACTACATCGCGCAAGAGTGAACGGGACGACTCGCTTAGTGACGACCAGTATAAGTACGCAATCTAGAATTGCTACAATCACTCACTTATATTGTTGAGTATTTAAATTTAATAATTTGCCAGTCAAGTTAAAGATATTATATTAGTAGGTAGTCGTTTCTTCCTCCAGAGGATCCGCCCAAAGCGACTGTAATCCTGGACGGAGGAGAGTAGTCCACATTCACACCAGAGCTAATGTAGTGGAACTCTTAAATCTAGCTTGATACTGCCGATTTGCATATAATTATTCGAAAACTCCAACATAGTGATAAAAACGTGACATTAAACACCAAACCACCACCAAAGTTTAAATTATCAACTAATTAATCAACTGTCACGTTCCCCTGCCATTTTCAACAGTCCAAGATTGTATAAGTTTGTTTCTTTTCTTAGCTAGTTTAGCTATTAATCATGCAGAAAATGTGTTTAGCTTAACAAAGTTAGGCAAGTTTTTGTTACGTTACACCTTTGTTATAAAATTATAACCAGGTAATAAATACTTTTAAAATTGCTGTTAACTAGCCTGAAAACTGTTGTTGGTCATTTCGCTTATAAATTATTGATGTAGGACGAAGTGTTAAATTCGCTTTGATACTTAACATAAACTAAAATCTTTAAAACGATAAAAACACAAACAAACCTGAGGTTGTGATAGTATTCGTTCCGTCCTACGACGCGCTCTTTCACTTGAGATTGAGACTTGCACTTTCTATGACGCTCGTTTTCGCCTAACTTCAATTTGCGTTGGTACCTCTCGTCACTAGCAATCATAGCTTTCAATTTATCGTCTTTAAGTTTCTCCGGCTGCAGTTTAGTGCTCTCCAAGTTCTCTTTTAACACCCACGTGAGCGATATCTTGGACTTGTGTCGATGCGCCAGAGGGGTCGAGTGCCAAAGACCCATTTCTGGGATCTCAGCGTATTCTGCCTCGGATTCACTGTCAGCCACTATGGGAGGGATTTTGCAATTCGCGAGCAAGTCTAAAGCGTCACATGGTGCATTTATCTAAAAATTATAGAAACTTTTATTAATATCACTGTTCGATTTCAAAAACTTGATTTGTAGCAAAATTTATTTACCGAATTATGAAATTCTCGCGGCTCTATTTCGATATCAGCATCGTTTTCCCGGTAAGGCGGCGGCAAATCTTTGAACGTGAGTTCTGGAAGTTTTGAAAGACAATCAGTCGTAATTTATCCGATACAATTAACACCGCGATTTACAACGATACAATGCCGACGTGTGCACAATGCGAGTGGGAGTATCGAGTGCGCGAGACAATGGTGTCCCGGGGGGTTGTGCGCTCCTGCGCTACCCGCCTGCGCGGTGTGGCTGGTGCGCGCGCGCAGATGCCGACAGCCCCCGAAGCGCGCGCCGCCCACCGTCCGCGGCCCAGCACTGGCCTCACTGATACACTATCCACAGCGCCCACCTCTAAAAAATCTCGGAACATTCTCACGAGCGCGTTCATGCGAAGGCAACTACGAATAAGCCTCAGGACACGATTTGCAGCCGCCGCAAACCTTCGGTCACGATCAATTCATTATGCATTCTTTTGCGTAACTAATACTGACGACTATTGTAGAGTAGGGAAGCGTCGGAAATTCATCATCTAATGATGGCGAGGTGTTAAAAGTCAAACAATAAGCGTTAACTGGCGAGCGTGGCTTTTAACACTTCTCACGCTTTTGAATTTATCTGTTACAACACCTGTGTTTGTAGTTCGTTAGTTTATTGTTCTTGGCTTATCAGAAAACTACACTAATTTGTTTGTTTCATTTGAGAATTTATGCTCTAGTGATTCCAGCAAGCACGTCTTCCACGCTTCAAAACAAGGAGCATCTTTATACTAAGGTATTATAGGTCCACTGTCCAGCTTTGAAATTCAAGTTGAACTTTGCATTATTAACTTATGTCAAAAGGTGTCCTAGCCAAGAGGTTCTTACTAGTATTCTATTTCGAAAGAAAAATGTATGGTATTGACATTTGCTTTTTCGTTTATAAATGTCAAATTTCTATTCTATTAGCTTCAACGAAAGTCAAAGCCACTCGGCTAAGGGGGCTGTACGTATGGACAACAGCAGATCAATAGTAACCTTGCAGTACGATTTTAAATCTTACGACGCAGATAATATGAACGGTCAAAGTGTTACACTTGATCTGCTTTTAGCTGTATGTGCGGTAATAGATAGAGACCTAAATTAAATTTTGTTTGTATAGTTGTTATGCTGTAATGACAAATTTTCGCATAAAATCAGCACCACCTTCGAAAGGTTGAGCGCACATTACTCGGACGTTACCGGCCGGCGCGGGCGCCGCGGTGCAGCCTACTGCTATTCATCAACACGTGGTTAATGATGCGCAGGCGCATAACGCGGCGCAACACGCACTATCGCACGCAACTCATAAGTTGTGCAAAATCCTTTGTGTCTGGTTGGACCAGTATACCTATACTAAATCTTCGACAACCTAACAGTCCATAGATTAATAAGCAAATTACGTTTTTATGTGCGCCAACGTTACAACACTGAATTTATTCGTATTTTTGCTTCTTAATGTGGCAGAATTACTTACTCGAAATTCACAAGTGGTTCATATTAGAACATTATTAGTGGTTATATTATTTTTGGTCTGTATCACTGTTTTACATACATAGGGGTAGACAGAGACGATAGTATTCTGTCTACAGAGATCCTAGCACACCATCACTTTCGTTTATTTCACACTACCTGTACCCCGCAACTTCGTTTGCGTAGAGGAAGAGGATGGAGGAGATCAGGAGGCAGATATTCATCTCTGGATCCTTGTTTACACATCACATACCGCCATTGCTTAGAGCCTATGAGCTGTCCGGATATTTCAGCTATCTCCTATTGAAACTCCCATCAAAATCCCTTCAGTAGTTATGGCGTGATACTTGCACAAAGTCACAGACTAAAATTCTAAAAATTAGTGTTTTGGCATCAGTATCGATCCTAAAACACATTACAATTATTCTTTTTAAAAATATCCAATGTACAGACAACATTTTTACAGTCTTATTATATGTAGGTATAGATTACTCAATTTGTGCGTGACGCACACTCGACGAATATTGTTGCAAATATAACGATAACTACTTTATATTATTATACCTTTCTGTATAATACGTACTCATTGAAGTCAAGCGAATTTATTATTGCTAAATACAGCTTTTACAGTTCCGTCATATTGATAGGCCCGAGTGCATTTTTGACCTAAGGGTCAGAAAAAATGGGCATAAAATTACACAGTTCGACGTTCTCCAAAAGCTCTTGTGAATTTTAACAAAAGCCCGCACACAAACCACAGGTTACACCGCAATATTGACGTTTTCAGTTGCCGCAAAATATATTGTTATACGGGGCGATGAATTTAATATATTTGTCTTACGGGAAATATATATTTGTAGATAGAAAGTAGACCCAGTCAAAAATCCGGGATAATTTCAAACATGGATAATTTTGCTATGTTTGATAGTTCTACAAGTACTAAGTACCTACCATCCTTTTTATATCTTCGGTGTAGGACAGGGAGGCATCATTTTAATCTTTTAGACCTGTTAGATTACGTTTCAAAAACAAGCCAGACTTATTGTCTATCTACATTTTACTGGACCTAATTTTTGTCCTCACTCTACAACCCGTATTAATAGTCTGAGCTCAAACCCGCCCTCAAGAGCGAATTCATCTGATACACTCTCAAGACGTGATCACCATCTCAAGTATGTCATTTATTAATAAACCAATATCGAGGGCATACGCACGTGATGTCTTTCTCAAGTCGCGGTTCGCTTGCAATCAGCAAATACGTTCTCAAGTTATTAATACGGCGTTACTCACGTGATACCCGATTCCTAAACGCGCACCTAAGTTACGTTTATTACCTAATAGGAACGCCATCTTGAGGTCGTTCTCAAGATTGACTTTGAGCTGAGTGAGAGTGATTTATTAATACGGGCCTAAGACGGATAGGTCGAATTACCTGGCACCCTGTATGTTTTTACAACTCTTTTAGTTTTAGTGAGTATAAAGTAATAAAATACGTCGGCTATAATAACTTTTACGTGGTTTTTACATTCCTCAAAATTGGAAAGTGAGACGGTTCGGTTAGGCCTGTCGCTATCTTCCCGCCAATTTCGCGGTGCGCCGGCGCAGCGCTCGTTTCACGGCATCATTCTCTCGTGATAGCGTTCGATTGTATATTACTTGGCTTGTATAATCTCTGTTATTTCATACGTTGAGTAATTATTAGGCGTATACATCTTTATTTATAAGTTTCTCTTTTTCATACAGATTAACTATTATGTAATTGAGAACGAAACGGTTTAATTGGAGGTCTTAATGAGGAATTGCGTATTAGATTTGTTCTGTCTCGTGTATGAACACGTACGATCGATAGCAGATCAATGGTAACACGCAGTTCGATTTCAACTCTTACGTCGCAGATAATAAGAACAGTCCAAACTTGATGTGCTTTAGCTGTACCTACCTATTATATCAATAGCCTTTTTTTCCCTTACATTAAGGGAGCTCTGGTCATGATCCACCACGAGGGCCTGAGGATGGGTGAATTACATAATAATAATATAAGAATCATTTTATTAACGAATAACAAAGATTCAATATTTGTTAGTAGGGTCTTATACACTATATTATAATGCCTTATTCATTTATTTATGTTCTAAAGTACTTCGCAGGTTTCTTCGCGATGTTTTTTCTTCATCATTTTTAGAGCTTTCGGTAGGTACCTAAAAGTGCATAACTAAGATGATCTTCAATACCAACGAGGATACCACATTGATACAGGGTTGATCAACTGGCAATCAAATGGGACATTCGTATAGCCAGACCAGTGTCCCAACCAAGCTATGACGCGACGCCGACCTCTCATATGCCTGTAGAGATAGGAATCCGGTTGTAAGGACCAAAAAAAGCTGGAAAGAAGTTATCCATCCATTTTAACATTTGTTCAAAGATCTGTTCAGGCAAGTCATCCTTTACCAATCTTTACGAGGCGTGAAAACGGAAGACAATACGCTTAAAGAGGATCGCACGAGCATATCGCTATGAAGGGAATGTGTTGGCACCAGAGAGTTAGCGCTGGAGACGATTACGCGACATGGTGACAATTGAAAGAACAATTATGGCCGCACTTCACTTGGCTATTAGTATTCGCTATTGGATGTTTGCCGTATTTGTAAAATACTTGACGTACATACAAATAAGACGAATATTTTGTCAAGAATATCAACCACACATGGCAATTATGACAAATACGAATAGCCAAGTGAAGTGCCGCCACAGATATCACTGTATGTATGGAATACAAACATCAAACAGTAAAATGCGATATCAATCAACTTTAATTATTAAAGGAGAAACATTTCGATCGAATCAATTCGGAGTTATACGTGGCGCAAATAAAAAAAAACTGAAATTGATTTGATTTGTATTGCCACAATATGATAATGATTTAACGAGAAGTAGATACAATTACAATATTGTAGGTACCGATAGATACAGAATAAGTAAATACTTATTTACCCACAATCTATAGGTACCTACATCAGATTACTGATCTGAGATCTATACCTAGGCAAGAATAACGATACAACGCCCAAAATGTTACAATTATAATGCTTTAGACCTATTTAGGGTCATCGAATATTACCTACTTTGAGCTTTACGTAATAACAACATTCTCAAGAACATTATGTTCTTATAAGGGTTCAAATAAAGGCGTCTCCGGTTCAAAAACATCCATGGTCCGCACTGTAGGGGCGGAATGTAGCGACGCAGATCACGACTGCCGAAAACGTGCGCACACGCATCCCGCCGTGAGTACCGTGACACCGTGCACGCATTGCTTTTGTTGTCCAGACGAAACGAATGTAGGTACCTATATTATGTACTTTGGAAATGCCTTTGCGATTGGGTCAGTCCATCGGCATCGTAGAATTGGAAAACTATTACATTCGGATTCTATCTCTCAAAGAAAATTATTAAATTTTTAGTAGTTTTCGATTTGCGCGACAAAAAGTTACTTTTCAAGTTTTCATACATTTTGTAAAGATCAACTGATACGAGACGAGACACCAATTTATTTTTATATTTTATACGAAACGTCGTATACTTGCATGCAGATGGTTAGATTCTGTAATGGTTTTATTTGCTTCTACTCAATTGAATCTTATTTTCAAACTTATTTTCTATTGTTGAAAAAGATAACCGGTAAGTCTGTGAAGATTCACAAAATCGCTTAAAAACTCATCCACGATTCGGCCATCTATTAGCTTAGGCATATTATTACGGAGATCATTATCGGAAAGTTATTATGTGCGTCCACAAACCTATTCTTTGTAACGTAACGCCCACACGAATTAAACACAAACATTATTAAGTTTCGATAATCATCAGATAGATTTTACGGCCTCTTAAAAGGTGCTAAGTCAAGTTGTACTTACATGAAGTTTATTAAGTATAGATTGCATTGTTTTTATCTAGTTGTTGACGTGCAAAAATATACGTAATAAATATATTTACTTGCAATAAACTGTACGTATCTAAATCTAATCTAGGGTGATATGTTGATGATATTTTAAATTTTATTGATTATCTTGATTATTCCATACGGATTCCAAAGTAACTTCTTAATTATCTAAGATGGTACAGTCGACAACAGATCATTGGTAACACTTGCAGTACGATTTGAAGTCTTACGACGCGAATAATAAGAACAGTTAAAAGTGTTAAGATTGATCTGCAGTCGACTGTACTTTATTGCAAAAAAAAATAATTACTACAAAATCAAACTAACTTAATATCTAAAAAAATAAAATCTATCTAAGATAGATAATTAAGAAATTAAATGATACGGCAAAAAAAAATACCCATCCCACCAATGGGTTAAAGTGGGACCAAGGTAGGATTCCGTACTTCAAATAGATTTTAAAAACGGAATTCATATAGGATTACTTTTTGATGTCTGTCAAGACCCAGTTGTCTTAATATAACGAGGACTTTGATAAAACCTTTTTTGCGGGGGCTTTTTAAAAATGGCGGGAAACGACGGTTGCGAATTATTTAATAATTTTTAGTTTAATGTCTACAGTGGGCGTTTTGTGTTTAATATCAAGTTAAATTAATCAGAAAATGTTTGCGAATGACAGTATCAGTAGTATTTGTGGTGGTGAAGTTATTGGAGAATTCAAGCAGGATCTGAAGTTTGGCGCCATGGTCAAGATTCCCACTACGAGCTCGGGAGTGAACGTGACTGTCGAGCTGCTTCGTCCACAGTGATTGACGCTACGGCGTCTCCTGTGGATGAAGACAAGAAGACGCGGCTACCCAGGGTGATGACGCTACGGCGACTCTCCTGGAGGAAGATAGAAGACTATTATACATTGATTTTTTGTTACATGACATTGGCAAATGACAAACTGTCGAGTCCATTAATAAAATAAATAAATAAATAACCTTATTTGCGATTAAGTATACTATGGTATTGCGACGAATATCGCCAAATTCACGACAAACTACGCCGTCATCGACTGCATCCACCAAGAGACGTTAGACAATATATACCCTACTAAAAACGAAGAAACGCTAAGCAACTATAACAATTTGGCTCTAATGTAAACTTGCAAGAATCTTAGAAACTCGCACAATACAAAACTCACAACAAAGAATTCAGAACTGAGCGTCTGAATTGGTAGGAAGGATGAAATTAAGGGTAAGTGTAGGCAACCGATAATTGCACCGTGAGAACGCGGCCTGCGTCTGCCTGCGCGGGCGCAGTGCGGTGCACAACCGACCGGCCGACAGCATAACAACCGAGGTTGAATTACATTTAGGACTACCTATATTGGTAGTAATTATACCATGCGTTTTCTGATTATAAAAGCTAACTTTGACAGTTCTAAAAGTAGTGCAATAAAATAAAAACACATTTCAAGGTTTGAATTTTTCTACATACCTATATCCACTATGCGAAAGGAAAAATCTACATCGATTTATATGAGACGTTATTATTATTTGATATCAGGGTGTTGGTACCCAAGAAACAGTAAAAGGAGTAGAGGTAGACCATACAGACGATGGGATGATGAGATTTCAGAAAGTGGGAAAGACGTGGACAAGGGTAGCGTTGGAGAAAATAGAGTGGAGAAGACTGGGGGAGGCCTTTGCCTGGAGGCACACAGAAAATCTAGACTAATTTGGTTACCGTAGCATATAGGTACTTAGCTTTAATTCTGTAAAGAGGCTGTAATAAATAAAAATCAGGGTGCTGGTACAAGCCCAAGGGTCACTGCGACCTCAAAGGTCTATTGTAGCCAAACGACGTTAATTTATTTTATCTTTATACAATCTAACGGAAATAAGAGTCGTTGAACACATACATTGTACAGTAAGAACTCACTGAACATTATCCTTACGGCAAACTTTACCTCCTGTTACCTTTTAAGTTTCACACTTTTTTAACAGGAGTCTAGTAGCTAAATCCTAACACCTTTCATACGACGGTCAATTTAATAATCGAAGTGCCAATTGTATGTCTCACTCCACTCATTATTAGTTTGAATATTAAACTCACGATTTTTACGTTTAGGTAGTTTAGCGGTGAAAGTTATTTGAAATTATGCGCACGCGTCTATTCGGCAATGACATAACCAGTATCTAGCGAGATACATAAACAAGAATGAGACTGCTACTTACTTAAATACCTCTTCACACAAGTGCCTAGAAGTAACTATTTTTTCGCGTATACAAACCACTAGACATTAGATAACATTTTATTCCGACCGAAAAGAACGTTGCATTCTGGCAGAACACAAAGGACAATTGCCAACCATGGTCCACTAAAATTATTTTTCTAAAAGCTTCTGTAATAAATATCTAACCTAATCTTAGCAAACTTCATTAACTATCAGCTCTAAAACCAATAAAAAAAATCCTAAAAATACTTATTCTAACCTACGATAATGGTTGAGTCAAACAATCATCATCAATCTTTTCTGCGGGCAACGACACTAACCATTTGCGACATTATGCATTGTCCTTAACAAGTCACTTATAATATTTCCACGGTTTTACTGCAACCGATGATTAGGCATTCGCCTCGTCTGCCGACCCTACCCCCGAGCACTGCACTGCACGCAGCAATCGGCGAAAGGGCCAAATTGCCCGACACATTACGATGCATCACGGCGCCTTAACATAGCAAAGGGTTTATTATTGGTACATAGTCTGTAGGATTGTACAAAAGTTGCGAGCATGTTCCGTACAAGAGTACAATATGTTACGCTGGTAGGTCATTTAGAGCAGATGAATGAAAGAAGAGTAACGAAAGAATTACATAGAGCGAAAAATAGGTAAGTACATAAGTTTTTCGATTCAGTATCTTAGGAGATAATTAGCAACCCTCGATTAACTGTTCCGTATAAATTAGAGTCACAGGTGGTGTCTACTTATTTATATCTTATGATAGATCCAGGGTTTGAATCTTTTTACCAATCACGATTAACCCAAAACGAGTCTATATCTAAGAAAGTTACTAGCAATTGCCAAACGAGTTTTACTCAATATATCTACTCTTACATGACATTGATTGATTATTATAAAATTTACAAATAGATATTATGTAGAAAGTGACAATGCATTCGCTACTTGAAGCCGTAGAGCCTAGTATGTAACACGAGCTTTTGTGAGAATGACGGACGGTGCTCTGACTAAAGGAGGCTTATCTACACCAAGGATCAACGCTTAAGCCCGTGGTACATTTTCACGGGATAAGTCACGAGCGTAGGTGGAGAGACGTTAGATACAGGGATGGGTGGCTGGAAGAGGCTCAGGACAGGGATGGATGGAAGAGGAGGGGGGAGACCTTTGCACAGCAGTGGGACAATTTATAGGTTAACAAACAAAAAAAGTCACGAGCTCTCGGGTTATCTTTTGATGCAAGTGGCCAAGCAAGTTATCAGACCAGTGGTAGGTATAACTCGCATCGATCACGATAGTGTTTCATACGCCCCGTTTCAATGTGCTTTCTTGCGATAGATTTTTTTTCGTGTGGTTTAGTGACCAAAACTATTTGTCAGAGTTATTCAGGCCGCCTGTAGGCCTCTGAAGTGGCCTAACGACTGTTGCAACCGTTAACCATCTGCTTAACGTGCTTTCCGAGGCACGGAGGGGCTCAGATGAAAGTGTCACTAGCGGTCACCCATCCAGGCATACCTCGCCCAACGTTGTTTAACTTGTACGATCGTTTTCAACGTGTACTGGACTACGATAGATAATGCTACTTGTTAGCGACTGGCCATATAGGTTATTCTAGTTTATTTTTAATCTTTTTTAAACCTATTGTTCTTTTTTATTTTTATTGTCAGTTGCGTCCCTGACCCCTACAAATTTAGTATATTTTTACCATTTTTATTTAATATATTCAGGTTTCATCAGTTTTTAGCATTTTATTTACCAGCGAGCCTAGCTCCTCAACACTACTCTTGCGATAGATAATACTTAATTATTGTGACGTCACCGGCGACAATAAGGACCCCTAATACTTGTCACCAGTTTAGAGATCCCAATAGACAATAGAAAGCGAAACTGGTAGAGGTCAGTGTTTCTGTGGAACGCTAAACTAACGCGACGTCGCAGAACGACTGTGACTGTGTCGAATACGTAATCACAACACTTCACGTCACACGCAGTGCGATTCGTCACGCGACTACCGTTCGCACGACTATGGAAATCAAATAGACGAGGCATGGAGGGTTCAGGGTAGAGATCGCAAAAGCTCCTGGAGGGAGCCGCTAGGTCTTTTTTAGACGCTGTCCTGTCAAAGTTTGCGTGAACGAAATTTTTGTACTATTTTTCGCCAAATATCTGATTTATTTTTTGCAATAATACAGCAGTACTTAGTCGTTTTTGTTCACATAATAAGACACTTTCTCTGGAATGAAGTATACAGGGTGGCCTTGAATTCATTCGACAAAATTAAATGGATGGTTAGGCTTGTGATATAAGTACCTACATTAATTCTGTAAGCGTTTAAGTAAAACAATTTGCGAAAATAAAAAAAATTACAATAAATTCAACTATCAAAAAATTCTTTCTGCAAATTAGATCTGCATCGTTATGTCCATTAGAATTTTTCACATTTTAAGGTAAGTATTTTAAATTTTTTTGCAACATTTATTTTACTGGAATTTGATCTAATGGTTATTTCTAAGGTCAATTGTGTGACTTGTGACGTACTTTTTTTAAATTTTTTTGGGAGTTTTGATTTACAAAAAAACTTATCAATTTAATATTATCATTAGTACAAACCCCAATTGCTGCCAGCGTCCTGGGCACCATGCCACAGAACGGGGACCTCGACGACGTGTTCGTTTAGTTTATAGTTTTATTTCATAGGTATTTTTTTTTTTAGATATTATGTAGTTTTATTTTGTAGTAGTTAGTTTTTTTGCAATAAATTATTCACCTACTTAAAAAAAAAAAACCAATTTAATATTATATTATGAAAACCGGTTGCGCATCAATCTTGGTATCGTCGTAAAACATGTATTTTATAGCTATCGCTATCTTCTTTTATAACATGACAAATTATTACACTTTCCATTTTTATTATGGTGTGAAATTATGCGGCCATTCATAATCGTTTGAATTAATTATAATTTGTAAGTATAAAACGTATTTTAATTTGTGGTTATGGATACTTATCTAATTTGTAGGTTTCACTTTGTCAAATTAACATTTAGTAGATGACGATTGGGATTTTAAGGTATATGCGCAAGGTGGCTGGAAGAGACTGGATGCAAAGGGCCGAGAATCGGCGTGCTTTGGGAGAGACGTATGCAGCAGTGGATTAGTACGGGCTGACGATTATGGAAATTAATAAGATATCTATTTTAAGTTACCTATATTCATTTTATAGAAATGACTATTTATTTATTTCATGTAGGTACAACTGACTGGTACAGTTCGCACCAAAGCACCAAGTCAATGGATAGTTTTATAAAATGAAGGTTTATTCCACCTTGGTCATATCATAGTAGACTTAGGTCACACCTTGGAATGCTTCCACGTACGTCACACCTTTTAATGATTAAAATATTACTAGTCGACTTTGGTCACACCCACACTTTTAGATTATAGTTTACCTACCAATCACGGAAGGAATGCGCAGCGTTTAGAATTTAAAAAAGGACCCAAATTCTGTACCAGATACTCCTTAACACTTCACATTCATAGCTCATTCATACTGTCCATTATAGCCTACTATCATCAAACTACGTCAATGTTTCTTATCAAGTTCTCAAAAAGGAAAAAAAGGCCTTCTCTCATGGATGGCGGAGAGAGACGATGGACTTCTACCTGCTGCACTCGGAATTAGACTTATTTGAATTTGACTACTCCCAATGGGTTTTGTACTTTTGGTCCTATAGGTACCCACTCATGATTATTACATCTGTGAAATGTTAAGACGTATCATTAACAATTCGCCGTAGCGATGGTATCGTGAGGCGATCATCGCCACTCGCCAGACTCTCCTCGCGGAATTCCACAAGGGTCCGACACACCACCGCGCGCCGACATTCAGGAAACTGATTAAAATTTCACTAAAAACAGCCTTATGGACAATAATTTAAGGTCAAGAAGGAGCAGGATTAGGGATGTACACGATACGTCGAGGTTATTGAAAAATATCGAGGTTTGAGCCAAAATTATCGATGCATTATTTGGAGCGATGTTTCATACTTATCGAAGTTTGGCAGAAGATGTAGATATAAAATTTGGAACAGAATGTATGTATGTATGTATTTATTTATTATCTACCGATAATAAAATTATTCTGCGGGCGTTTTTTTAAAAGGAACCTGAAGTCCTGAATCTAAAAAAGCTGCCTCTCTTACATCGAGTTATAAATATAACTTTTAGGCCTGTCAATACTAGCTGTCGTGGCCAGATCGTTAATTTGACCATACCTATTATGAAATGGTCGACTATTTCATGATACCGCGGACGATGAGATATTTTTGACATTAAGTATTTTTTTTTGGAAACATCGAACGATCGATGTTTTTATTGAAGATGCTTGCATCTCTAGCACGATCTCTCCTCGGTGGATAAAAATTATTTATTTGCGTGGGGCGCAGCAATTACGGGGGCGGGGCGCGTCTGCGCGCGCGACCTCTCGACCCTTGCGCGCGCGCGCGTCGCCCCGCACCCCGCGCCCTGTCACACTGACGACCGGGGAAAGAATTTCGAAATATATTCTTATGGTGCCGTCTTTCTATACGAAGGTTGGCCATTATGACAATCAGCATTATGCCCTCTCGACAACGCCGCACGGAACAAAGACCAGCGGGGTTAGCAGACGCAGCATTACCGATCGGCGTAACACCGTGGGGTTATCAAACGCTTTATAATAACGTCAGTTTGACAGCTCCGCGGCGTTACACCCATCGCTACCGCCGCTGAGTTGTGCTAGACCCGCTGGCCCCCATAACCAAGGTGGCTTTGACTTTCGTTAACGCTAGAGAAATGCTAACGAAAAATCAACTGTCACTTTTTCTATTCGTATTCTACTAACGGTATATTCTATTAGGTATACGTTAGTGGACAAATGCAAGTTCCAGAGCTATGACACAAACTTTGTTCGAAAATTTAAAGACCTTTTCTCTTATAGGTACTTAGTAAAATTACAATTCACAATTATTATTATTATGACACATTCAATTTTGTGAATACTTATGTTGTCCGCCGTTTCGTATATTTATATGTCATCCCATTGGTGGGCGAAGACCTCTTCCAGGTATTTCTTTCGACCTTTCGACCCTTGCCATGCGCCGCGCCCCGCCGCCCGTTGGCGTCCTGTCACGGGTGATGGCGAAAGAATTTCGAAATTGCACCGCCTTAAACTGTTGGACACGATTTCCCTCGTAATTCTGCAAAATTTAAGGCACGGAGCCGTCAATACGTCACAATTCTTGAACCTTGATCGATACAAGTTTTCAGTAGAGCCCCAAAACTGTAATAATTTATCGACTCTGATGTAGGTTAATTTGAAGTTTTTTACATGGTGCAATCGTAATTTAATATGTATAATGTAATCTTATCTGCTCATAGAGTAATGGTCCTATCGAATGAGCCTGGGTTACCTATTACCGAACTCGTACATACAGAAATGATGCCGAAATCGTACACCAAAAATCTACGAAAAGCTTGGTAAAAGTCACATATTAGCCGCGACTCGTGGTCCCACCTACATTCCCACCACTAGCCTGAAAACCAGGTTCATGATCCCACATGAACCCGATACTTAGAAGGGATGGGGATACTTAGAAGGGATGTTAGTTTTAGTTGGGATGTTATGTCGCAATATCTCTCGGTTTTCTTCTCAAAACACCGGCCAAGTGCGAGTCGGACTAGCGCACCGAGGCTTCCGTGCAACGCAACGTACCTAACTTCGCTCTAACGAAAAGATAACCATTATCTTTGCCATTATCAAAATCTTTGTCCATACATCGACATACTCCCGAAGTCGTGATTAGTTGATCATCTGCAAATATAAGTTTGTAATAACAAACCAAAAAAGTATTTTGGGGGAGATGTAATTTCAAATTTCCAGTTTTAGGATTTTTCCTTTACTTGTGCTATAAGACCGACAGACAGACGGGCAACAAAGTGATCCTATAAGGGTTCCTTTTGAGGAACGGAATCCTAAAAATTTGCTGAAAAGGGCCATGTGCGGTGCGGTCTAATATACAAAGGATCGTGCATGTGTAGAGGAAGCCAGGATGTGCAGAAATGAATGTCCATCGTTTCTGCTTATCCTATGGGAAACAGTTTAGAGTATGTACCTATGTATTGTCTTTAGCTATTATCCCAGGCATTGGGTCTGTGGTCACTTATTTTTATTACATTCCGCAGATGCAATTACCGATACATCGTGTATCGGTGCGCGCACGCATGCTACGGGACGACGAAAGGTAGGCGGCGGCGGCTCGAGCAGAAATTAACCAGACGCTAGCTAAGTCTAGTGTAGCAGATGTGAGGGACGTCTGCGAAGGTTATTTTAAGGGGGGTGGCGACTAAAATCAGCACATTGGTTAATTTATGCAAAATTTGCCACTTTTGGATGAAATTTTGGCACGTCACTAAAGAGTCTTTTGTGTCTTTTATGTACAATAAAGTGTATTTGAATTTGAGTCTTTTAAACATGAAATAATGTGGAATATAAAATGTCTTAAGTCTTGACGTAAGGAAATTGGGACTTCTTGGATTGGGTGGGACATTTTAAAACGTAAAGTCTGCTATGCTAATTGAAATTTAAACGCATGGAATCGTTTACGAATCGGTTTATTATTGGGCGCAAAAGGGATATTCTAAGGGTGACTTGCTCAAAAATATCCCCGGGTTAAACAATTAACCCAACTCAAATCTCAATCTTTTAATAGGTATACCTAACGTGTCACTTGGTATGTTTTTTAACTTGAAACTTGATTATAGGGCTAACTTGAAACGTATTTACTAACCCGGTTATATTAGTTAACCCGAACTTTAACAGTTAAGTATCAAAATAATTGACCCCCCTTCATATAAACGGCCAAGGAGACCCGCTGCCTGTTCATAAACGTCGTTATAATCCTTTTGTCGGCCTGGGCTATTGAGTATGATTAATTTGCGTGATACATGGCCGGGCGGCCGGTGCCGGGCTGATGTGATGTCTAATCATAGGGAACATGCGCAGGAGATGTCCAAATGCACTTTGCGATTTCTATGGGCATTGGCAGTCTTCGTTGTTCTATGATATATTTATATATTAGTAATGACAAGACATGGGCTCAGGCTACTCTCCCAATTTCGTACGGAGGCCTTGGCATTCGCTGTGCATCGAGCCTTGCGCTTCCGGCCTTCCTGTCCTCCGGCCATAGCACACTCACCCTCATCGGCACGATCTTAAATAAACCTGCAGCCGATGTTCAGGTGATGTGCTTGGCCGAGGCCCTGACGGCCTGGCGCGCAACATGCCCAGAGGAAACTGTTCCAGGCGAAGTTGGGAGACAAAGCTCGTGGGACTTACCTCACATTAAAATCATCCATTCCTCCATTGTATCGAATAGTACAGATGACACCGACCGCGCCAGGCTTACAGCTGTTTCGGAGCCGGAATCGGGTCACTGGCTCCATGCGCTCCCTTCGGACAACCTCGGCACTGTCCTCGACCCCAACTCCCTACGTGTGGCGGTCTGCCTGCGACTGGGTGTGAAAGTGTGCGAGCCTCATCGCTGCCCGTGCGGCAGTAGTGTGGACCAGTCGGGACACCACGGGCTCTCTTGCGCCAGGAGCGCGGGCCGTGCATACCGCCACTGGGCCCTCAATGATCTCGTCAAACGCGCTCTCACCTCAGTCTCCGTGCCTGCCACCCTGGAGCCGTGCGGTATGCTACGTGACGACGGAAAACGACCAGACGGGGCCACGCTCGTCCCCTGGTGTCTCGGCCGCGCCCTCGCCTGGGACGCCACCTGCGTGGATACCCTGGCTCCCACGCACGTCAGCAGCACGGCTCGCAAGGCCGGAGCCGCCGCGGAACAGGCGCAATTTTTAAAACGGCGTAAATATTCCCAGCTCAGCGCGCACTACGAATTTGTCGCGCTGGCTGTGGAAACACTGGGCCCGTGGTCGTCGGATACAAAATTTTTTGCAAAGAGTATGTCCAAAAGACTGGTCCTCGCTACAGGGGATCTCAGGGCTGGCGCTTACTTCGCTCAACGGCTGAGTTTAGCCGTTCAGCGAGGTAATGCCGCCAGCATCCTGGGAACCCTGCCGCATGGGGGCCACGTAGGCGATATGCTAATTATGTAAATATTACTTTTTTATTATTTGTATTATTTTAAGTTTTTATAAAGTTAGGTAGTTGTCCTGTTCTATGATAAATTGATAGGTAGATTATAGAGGTAAAACAACAACAAGGGATTGTTATTCTGGGAATCTATATTACTCAAAAATGCATGACGACGAGATGACGATTGGTATGACGACTAATCCTAGGATCTGCCGTCAACGTAAGGGGACATCAAATGTAACAATCTACGCGATGGTAATTGCAATGATTTTGGTAACGTCGAGGGAGCTCGGGGCCATGATTCACCACGCGCCGCCCAGTGATGATTGGTGTCTTAACCAGAGTTGAATCACAAAAAGATATTTATGTAAGAATACCTACCTACCTCAGTGAACCTGTAATAGAGGACGAATATATTATGGGTAAGTAATCTTAACCCGTAGTTTATATGAGCAAACACCAAGCTCTTATCTACACCATAATAAAGCCAAAATCTTTATTTCTTATTGGAATGGTTGTGTTGTCTATTAAACCGCTTATTTGGGTTCCATGACAGTCCAATAACAGTAAACTTGAGTTCATATCTGCGTGTGGGTGTTTAAAATGCACGCACGATCGTAATGTGTTTGCGCGAATTGGAAACTGCCAATTTGGTTAAATCTCTCATTTCATGGCCCGTATACTTGTTGAGTATTGTTTAATCTTTGGGTTTGTATACCTATGCTTTGGCTTGTATTGATGAACTAGATTTAAAAATTACGCAGTGGTTCATTGACCAGGCCAATGCAGCAGACTTTCTTATCAATAAATACGATTAGCTGAATTTCACCTACATAACAACCAAATAGGTACTTATTGAAATCGGTGGTTCAGAAACTGCAATTTTGAACATTGCCATAAATAAAGTTTCATTTAAAACATCAACACTAATTATAAAATAAGTAGGTAAGTAATTAAAAACTTTAACACAAGTGGTGGACCTTGGGAAGAAAATTTTCTCATGGTACAGTCGAAGACAAAGATAAGTACACAGGGGGCCTCTATAAGGTTGAGATTTTCTCAAAAAGTACTAGACTGAATTTAACAATTTTTTTACACATACATAGTTTTAACTTTTATCTATCAAACAGTGCAAGAATTTTTGCAATAGGTCAAGTAGTTTTTGAGAAAATCTCAGCCTTAAAAACTCTCCTGTACACCTTTCTCTGTGTTCCACCGTACCTACACCTGGGCGCGAATTCATGCATATTTTTGATACTTAGTTGAAGTTTGAATCGACTGACTGATTTTGGGTCCTAGTTTCACTGCCCCGCTGCTAACACTTCGCCTAAGCTACACATAAGTATTTATATTGTAAGAATAGATAACTTTATGCATTACCTATATCTATATTGTATAACGTAACACGAGTGCGTCGTGTAACTCGACCTATAGTTCGCTGTAACATGTGTTACTCAGTTTATGTGCCACGCTCGAGTCGCGATAAAACTCGCTTTATTATTATAATAGTTAAGTTACATACAATGCTATCTGAATATTGTAAGTTCTATGGATACAGTAGTTTTCATCGCATCGAATTTGTCTACAGGGTGTAAAATAAACGAGAGTGTTCAGTTAGGTTACTCTCACCTCTTATTATTATTTATTTTATTAATGGACTCGACAGTTCGTCATTTGCCATTGTCATGTTGCAGAAAATTTAATGGTCTCCTATCTTCCTCCAGGGGAGTCGCAGTAGCGTCTTCGCCCTGGGTAGCCGCGTCTTCATCCAGAGGAGACGCCGTAGCGTCATCACTCTGGACGAAGCAGCTCGACAGTCACGTTCACTCCCGAGCTTGTAGCGGGAACTCTTGATAAACTTCAGATCTTGCGTAAATAATCCAATAACTTCACCGTACTGTCATTCGCGAACATTTTCTGATTAATTTAACGTGATGTTAAACACAAAATAGCCACTGTAGACATTATAACAAAAGTTATCAAATAATTTTGCAACCGTCGTTTCCCGCCATTTTCAAGAGAACCCCCTCTCACCTCTTATAGCGATCCAGTTTAGGTTCTAACTGACAATTTGCTACAATGACGTTTGACATCGTTGTAAAATTGACAGTTTAGAACCTAAACTGGATCGCTATAAGAGGTGAGAGTAACCCTGTAGATAACTGAACGACTTTTGTTTGTTCTACTTCTGTTTTGGTCAACAAGCCAATGCTACTAGTCAATGTTAGAAAGATCCCGTAATTTTATTCTACGTTTATAAACACGCAGCTTGAACTCAATTTTTCCTCTTAATCTCGACCTAAGGCTGCGTTTCCACTGGGGCAGAGCTGAGCGGTGCTGAATTGACCAATCACAATGGAAATATCCGCTCCGATTCAGCGGAAACGCAGTCTAAGGTCATTTATGTTAGTCGAATATGTAATACAGCACGCCGCAACGATACATCATCATCATCAGCCCGCAGCAATCCACTGCTGGACGTAGGCCTCTCCCAAAGCACGCCGCTAAACCCGACTCTCGGCCTCTTGCATCCAGTCTCTGCCAGCCACCTTGCGAAGGTCATCCATCCATTTGGGCGTCCCACGCGTTTACCAGTTCGTGGCCTCCCGGTGAGTATTATCAATAATATAAAAAACAAGAAAACTTACTCTCTTTGAATCGCCTCAAAATTTTCTTCATGGCCCGATCTTGTTGCAATTCCCGCAGTGGTAACCAACTTCCGGACAGGTGGCGTTCGATTAACCAGGGGTAGTGAACAGGTGTTAGCTGGCACGCGCCTTCCTCGCAAATGCACCCGTCCACGGCACGTGACGTCCCCGTCACGCTTGGCTGCCGGACGGTAGCGTCACGGGGTGGATAAACTCCGTATCCCCATACAAAAACAATGCATGCTTGACTCACTCTTATCTTTGCATCTGAGTCATTAATGAGACGTTTCAATTTAACGGGGCGATGCCTTGTAGGGACTCGTAGAGGTCGAGAATCGAGATTCTATTAATTTGGCTTAACGAGGTCGACGTGTCAATCGTTAGACGACCTCCTAACTTAGTAATGCGCCTGCCTTTTGAGCCAAGGATTCTGGGTTCGATTCCCAGTCCAGAAGGAGTTTGGTAGTAATTAACAGCGAGTCTTTTGTGTTTCCTAATGGTCAGCAAGCGCTACGCAAACCTTCCTTGCCGCAAATCGCGTTTACATTTTATTTACACCAATGGAAAAATACGTCATTGCTGGAAGAAATCTCTCCTCAGTATGAAATTGTGTGTTTTGTGTACAAATAATACCTCTCAACGCCTTTTTGCTTATTTCTTACACCTCTTACGTAGGTACTTGTTACAAAAAATATATAGCCATGATGCAGCTTTTATAAGTGATTGTAACTGTCCGATTCTCGATTCTCCAACGTAATCCTAGAGACGCCACTAGCAGGAAGCACGCTTGGCAAAGCACAACGTGCGATATGCTCCACGAAGCCATATAATGTACGGCTCGGGTCGGGTTCTTTATGCAATTAAGCTCTATATACATAAGGTGTCATGACAGCCGTGTTTGACTGTGTAAGTATATCGAGTACCTAATGAAGGACTTATAATTTCTGATACCTATTTAATAACAGGTACCTTATCGTTTAATAACTAGTTTTTAGGTATTCGGTGCTAATAGGTATGTAAATGCAAATGTCGACAAGCCTGCTGCTGATTTAGATGAATGAGACAGCGGAAGTGCCAGGATAGCAGCGCATCAGATGGAAATCCATCATATCTGCCTGCGGTAGTACCCACCCCTACGTGAATACGATATGAGTTATGTATGTGCATAGGAAACAAACAATAGCTATTTTTGAGTTTAATTTATAAAACCTTTTTGGATTTCCCTGTCAGTGCCAGATTGTGTTTATTCCGTTTATTGTTATTGAACTTTATTGTAGTCCTATTAAAATTAAGTAATTTATAAGTTATATTGTATTTATTTCTACATATTAATCTAAAAATGTCGGATCAAGTGTCTCGTAGTACGACTATAGATCTGGCCAGCCTCAGCAAAGCCAGCATCAGCGTCCTCGAGGTATCGGCTTCGAGAAAGCGCAACCCCTCATACTCCTTCATGGACAACCGATTAAATTACCGCGTAATCGTTGAAGACTTAGACATGACTCCTGATAATATCGTGGACCCCATGTACGTTACGATGGAAGAGCCGTTTACCCACGCCGCCTTCGAAACCAAACACCTCAAAACAGAGAAACAAACTCTCAAAGACTCAACCAAGTCGAGATCCGGCGATTTAGGAATGAAAGTGTACGCCACGACTATAAACCTTGACGACATACATATCGATCACACAATAAACACCGAGGAGGGATACGCGCCAGAAGATATCGACCTCGACCAAGCTCCATCCGCGTACTACTTGCCTAAGGAAAGAGACCTCATGTCGTACCCTCCACAAATATTCATCCCTCTCAAGGAAACCGATACTGTCTTCTTGTTCAGTTTGCCCTCGTACTCCTACGACAAGAGCACCCCGAGCGGAGCATTAGCTGAAGAGGAAAATGAGTTCTACACTTACATCACCGTTGGAAAAGGGAGGAATCGTAAGATGGTTAACGAGGAAACGCAGACGAGGCAAACAGTAACCCAATCGAGACATACTACAGCTGTTAGGCCGAAGAAGAAGAACGCTTCAGCATTCGCGTCGCTGTGGGACATGCACGATACGTACGCGCAACTAGCTAAAAAGGAAGATATTGAGGAGGAGGATGAAATGGTCATGTACCAATCGGCTGCGGCTTACTTGTTGCGCAAAAAGAGACTGAAAGGTGCTGGTCGCAAACGAAGAAATCTAACGTTCGAGGAAGTGGGACAAACCCCGGAATTCCTCGACGCAGCTTTATTAGCGGAACGCGTGCTCGCAGCTAAAGATTACACCGATGCGCAAAAGAAATTCCGGGGCCTCGTAAGCATGAACCCCCTGGCACTCGACCTAATTTACATTTACACGATGAAACCTCTATGGACTTTCGAATGCGAGGAGACGCTCGGTCAACCGATTACGGGCATATCCTTCAATCCCAAAAATCCAAACATATTAGCCGTAGCCCACGGGAAGTTTGGATATGCAGAAAAGTTTAATGGTATAGTTTGTATTTGGTGCACGAAAAATCCTTGCAAGCCCGAGCGACTGTATCGGTTCGAAACACCGATTACGTCTGCAGCATTCTCTGAGAAGCATCCCAACTGGCTGTCGTGCGGCTTTGCTAACGGAGACGTGTGTATTTTGGATATCACTTCGTATTCAATCAAAATGATAGCGAAAAGCAAACGGGATACAAATCCTTGCTTCGAGCCGATTTGGGTGACGAAATGGTGCGAGGCGGAGAAAGGTGAATACGTCATGACGGCGTGCCAGGACGGGAGAATCAACCGGTTCACGAACACGAAGACCCACGATTTCATATGCGCGCCTATGATGCGGATATCGACGGTCGAGGGGAAGATGAAGGGATTGGAAGCGACGAAAGCTTGTCGTAAAGTAGATGTTCCTATAACGAGGTATCCGGCTGCGTTATGCATAAACTGGCACCCGGTGGTCTCGCATCAATACCTGGTCGGCTCTGACGAGGGTTGCATTCACAAGTGTTCCGCACACTACCTCAACCAAACCGTTGATGTTTTCAAAGCGCATACGGGTCCTGTCTACAGCATGGAGTACTCCCCATTCATGAAAACGTTACTAGTGTCCTGTGGCGCAGATAACGCTATCCGATTGTGGATAGAAGGTTTGGATGAGGTTATAATGACGTTAAATTGCCCAGCTGCGGTTTATGGAGTGTCTTTTTGTCCAATAAACGCGACTATTCTGTTATCTGTAAGTGGGAATGTTTTATCGGTTTGGGATTTGCGACGGAAGACCCACGTACCTTGCGCGGAGTACACGTTTCATGCCCATGCGGTACTGACTTATATAAAATGTACCGAGTCTGGGGAAAACGTTTTCGTAGGAGACTCTATGGGACGAGTCCATACCTTCCATTTAGAGGATACGCCTATACCTCCGTACTATCAGCACGAAATGTTAGACGATGCAATAAAACGAGCGTTATGCACCAGACCGCATCTGTTGAAACAACTGGAAAAGTTGGGAAGATTTAGGGACAAGTTTAAATAACTGCATTTTTTTGTTGGTTACGTGTTTTTATCTATCCATTGTGATGACGACGGCTTTTTATCAGATATTATAGTATGTTAAAATCATACGATGTCTTTAATAATTTATCAATCTCGTTTATTTATCTTATAGATATTTTAAATTACATACATATTAATTAACAATACTTACGTATGAGATACAGTAATATGTACAATCAAAGCGCATTATATATATTTGTGATATACAATTATGTATTTTATTTTTTAATAAATGACTAGGATTTGTTCGAGAGCTTTTTGAATTGGTATTCCCTCTTCAGTTCTTTTAGGTTCGTTTCTAATATCGCCACCTGAAAATAAATTAGTCGTAAACTTTACGAAGCCTGGTTCGAAATGACTGCTTCTTAATTCTTTTTAACAATAATTTTACACATTTTAATTAATCTAGATACAGGGATGGGTGGCTTAAGACAGGGATGGATGGAAGAGGAGGGAGAGACCATCAGACCAGTAGTAGGGTTTATTCAATTCAATTCGATTTATTGCAGCCACAATGACCATATAAGTGTTAGTAAGTACTTAAAACTATGTTAGTGTTTACACGAGGTGTATTACGCGCTATAACATGCGACTTAGGTCCGACTCCGAGACCCCGGGACATGTAAGTGTACCCAGTGGCTCAGAATCGGACTGTCCATGGTATCCGCAATGCCCTTCAGGATGCTGTTAGGGCTGCCGCGAACCCGATGCATCAGGGACGCGACTCTTTTGCGTATGATGGCATGGATTTATAGGTTAACAAAAAAAATTGTAAGCCTCGTCAAATTGCAAATTCTAATTACACATCGTACATACCTCTTCAAACCTCAGCTCCCTCCTCGCCTCTTTGATATATTCTCTTATAATGTTCATTTGCTCCAACAACGGGTCGTCATCGTCGTCCCGGGTGTTGTCCACCCGGCTGCTGGGCCCCGGCGCGTCGTCCCCGGCCTGCAGCGCGCGCTCCGTTCGCTCCCGCTCGAGCTGTACCTGCCGCTGGGCGCGCTCGTAACGCTGACGTCGCACGTCGTCTATTTGGGCTTCGGTTGGGAGCTTTCGCAGGGATAGGAGTTCTTCCTGTAATTTAAACGAGAACATGCATGGTATGTGTCGCCGGTTCCGCATGAGGGATAAAGTGTAGATTACTAACAATAGTAATAGTTGTGTAATACCTAGGGGCTAGGTATTAAGTAATTGTGTAATATTATATTATTTTAAAAGATGTGCTGCTGAGAGTTTTTTGCCACTTTTTCTACTCAGCGTTGGCACCTTTTCCTTGCAAAGTGGTGTAAATGTAAATTCAAAAATATGTTGACGTGCAAAAATGTACACAACGTGCTTACTTGCAATAAAGAAATTTGACTTTCACTTTAATGTTTATTGTATCAGTAACATTTGCAAATGTTTTAAACCGACCAGTACGATGCAAGGATCTAATTCTTAAATAATTTTGCAACCGTCGTTTCCCGTCATTTTCAAGAGAACCGACTCTCAGGTTTTCTTTTATCAAGTGCACCACAGAGTAATAAAATGAAACACGCACGTCAAGTACGCTATTGATTTTAAAGGGCTGTCAAACTCGAGCGCGAGACAGAAGATGTCCCGCTGCGGCGGAGTGAAGAGCACGGCACAATGACTACATATTTGTATTTTTATTAATTTTGGCAGGGAATTAAAAATACGCCAATAAGTCTGATTTTTTTTTTAAACATAGGTACTCTCGTACCCTACATTTTGATATATATTTTGTACGAATAACTATTTCGGTTTGGACATAATTTTCATTTTAAAAGACATGGAAGTTTTTTTTTCTATCGAGCGAAGTTTGTCCAATCGTGTATCGGTATTCATCAGTCTCTAAATAGACACCCCAAGATTGCTATATATATTTTTCAGACGTTTAATTTTACTAGTTAGTGTCGTAGCCTTCATGGAAAAACTCCCCTGTCAACCAGTCCTACCTTGATATAATGCACAGCGGCCTGTCGTATTGAGTTCTGCAGCTTGGCTTGCCTCGACATTGGCTCCGCGGGGAAGGCTGCTATCTGCTTGCTGAGCAGGTCGACTCCCTCGGCCAGCTTGCCGATGCGGCCGCGCATTGCGTTCACGTCAGCCAGGCTGTATGTCGTCTCGCCGTCGAATAGGCTTTGACACATCTGTGGAAACGATTTGACACCAGTCAGTAGGGGAGTCGTTAGTTTATTTTCGGCAGGTAGGAAAAATCGTCTATTACCGTTATCAAAACGATGAAACCGTGTAATGGCGTCCCTCTAGGTCAGTGCTATAACGGGTTGGAAGTACCTAAAAGACATTGCCACATTTCAATGGAGCTTTGCCCCACCTACAAAACTACGGGACCATTTAAGCTGTACCTATCGTTTTGTTAGGGACTTATTACAGGTTTCATATTGCATAATCATAATCAGTATCATTTTCTACTACTCTCGCAACTCCTATAGAAGAATAACAAAAACAATGAATAAATCGCTTCGATTTCTTACTATTTTCTGAATTCTTTATTAAGCTGTTTTTTTCGAATCGCAACTTGTACAAAACTTTATTTTAAACCAATAATTTTAATAAAAAACGAAGATATTTTTACATTTATTCATTATCTTGTACAACTTGCGATTGATGGTGGGGCAGAATCTGGCATTGTCTTTTCAGTACAACTCTTTTCGTTTTACCAGTAGCAATTCTTAATATAGATATGTCGCAGTCAACTGGTTAAGTCAGCTGTGATGTTCAACGTTTTATGCGCCATAATGAATCAACCACTAAACTAGAGGTTTAGTTAAATGGCGTCGTTCAATTAAAGTGCTAGCTGTTCAATCAAACGTCCATTTCTACCAGTTGACTGCGACAGATATAGAAGCCATATTGTCAAGAAATAGTTGCGGCGCTAAAACTGCATTTTCTACTTTGGTGTCTTCAGTCATACTAAAAAAAGTTACCAATCAAAAAGTCCCAATTACCTTTTCATACATAGCAACAGCCGGTGTGGCCTGATCCATCAGACTCCTCATTTGTTCGTAGCCAGTCATCAGCACCGACTTGGCGTTCCGGCTGTCTTGCACCTGCTTCCGGAGCTCCACAAGGGAGTAGCAGTGCTCACACAGACGGAGACCTGTCTTCTCCAAGGTCTCCTGGTCTGGTTGTGATGATGGATGTGGGGCTGACGGGTCCACTATTGATTCTGGAAATTATAAATAAATAAAAATCATTTTATTCAACTAAAATGTACACAAAATTAAAGCAAATAATAATTGAACATATGGTTAATGGTCGGTCAGGTCCTCAGCATTATGTTATTCTTCAGGCTCCGTCAGATACTTTTACTGCTACTTATACTTTAACCCAAAGGTTCTCAAACTTTTTCGTCTACCGTACACTGAAAATTACACATTCTCACAATCTACATTGAAAATCAATTATTTTTCATCACCCCCATTTTTTGTTTGTTTACCACAATGACATTTATTACTTTAATAAAAATTTGTGCTATATTAGTCTGGTCTATAGTTTAAACTTACTTTCTAAACGAGAATCTGCGAGTAATTAAAACGCAACTTTATAATATTAAGTAGATGAAATTACAAATCAGCCATCGCCACCTAAGACATTTCAACACCCCCCAATTTTTTCTGGAGCCCTTACCGCCCTCTAGGCCTCCAGCGCCTACAAGTGGGCATTATCGCCCACTTTGAGAAAGACTGCTCTAACCTTACCTAATTTTGGCTAAGTACCAAATAAATTGTGAAACCAGTATTGGATGTCACTTTAAATCATTGTATTGTTAGCAGCAAAATAAGCTCGCTGGTTGTTGGTCAAAGAATCTGAATTTAGCACCTTGTAACATTTATTACTTGATATTTGTTCATCAATTTCATATGCAAGTACGTGTAATAAGATAATTGGACTAAGTACTCAAGGATGTAGCTTAGAACTATACTTACTAGCTACATTAATGTCCAGAAACATGGAGCAGTTGTGGCACAAGATAGAGCCGCACAGCCGGCAGTGATGTTTCCTCCTCGTCAGCTTGAACGACTTGGCACAGTTCGGGCAACGGTCCACGGATGTCTCATCGAGCCAGGGAACTATCTGAAATCATTGTGATTTACTAGTTAGGCAAAGACATTTCCATGCTAATTTTGCTTATCTATTTTCATTAATACCTTTAATACATAGTCATAATTTTGTAGATTGTACTCGGCCTCTTTTTACAGGCTAATTAAAGATCCTACAATTTCAAGGTGTCTTCAGCAAATGCCACATAGACTCGGCTATAAAAAGTAATAGAAAAGAAAATCAAATAGTGTTGCCGGTGCAAGCAATACTTTACTCCAATGATAAAAGACCATATAGAAATTGTAAGAATTGATATTATGGATGAAAAGAAGATTTTTATTTGAATGGTTTCTACTCATATTTAAGAGAATTTCGCCAATGTCAAGTTATTTAGAGTATTCATGTAAATACAAAATCCACCTTGATCAATTCCCAAGCTTGATAATACAGAAAAAAACAATAATAAAAACTCACTTCCTTCTCATGCTGTTTCCTCTGATTCGGTTCACTGGGCATGTTACACACTAACTTATCCAGCCTTATCAGCAGCTTATTGGTCTCCGTGGCGAACCGCTCAAGTCTGGCAGACCTCACACCTTTCAAATAATCCGTGGAACTCCGCGACACACCCACGGACTGTTCTTCGGCATAGTACCGATCTTGATAACTAAACTTTAACGCGCGATCAAACGTTTCCTTCAACTCTGTATCCTCGTTATTATTCAATATAATCTTCTTCGCTTTACCGAATATATCCTTCAGGGACCTCAAGACATCCTGCTCCTCCTGATGTTGGCTCTCGAAATGACTCGTGAGTTGCGACGCCGATTTCAAGTCGGTTTTGCAAATTGGGCACAGGAAACCTTCTAAAATCTCGTCCGCGTAAGCTGCTGCCATGGTTGTGCTGCGATTTCTAATTGTACATACTGCTAATGAGGAATAATTGGAGCTAATTTACGCGGTGAGAATATAAAATACACCCTTTCTTTCCCATAACAATCAAGCAACTCACTGCGTTTTGTTATTGCAGTTTGATGAGAAATGTCACTCATACTGTCTGCCAATGTGCAATATCAAAACGCATTTTTTTTTAAATTTTGGCCTGGTTTCATAGCGCTATTGCAGGCAGACGTATAGTGCTTTTGGTTTACTCGACGGGTGGCGCTGCTAAATGCTTTGGCTATTTACCTAAAAGAGCGTTATATCTGTCGTGGCATTTCTTGTAAAGTAATTTACGTGACTGCAAATGGCCATGTGGTCTCCGTTATCAACTACACTGATGGAGATCGAAGAAGTATATTGATAGATTGGAGACACAAACCCTTTACAACCACTTCTCAGCGTTTAATTTATAAATGAGGATCTATCTCTTGTTCTTTGTAATATTTAATAATTTATCACGTAAAGGTCAAACGACAGGGAGGAACAAAAAACAAACACCTTATTACATAACCGATTTCATATATTCAGTAACATTAGTAAACCGTTCCCGCAACTCTTCCAGAAGGTTCTTTGTGTCCGGCCAGTCCTGTTTCTCGGCCGCCCGTATGACCGCCTGGCCGGTGAGACGAGCCGAGGACAGCTGTTGATCAGCCTGAAACCTGTCTTTCTCTTCGGCCTCTTGTCGGGCCTTCAAGCTGTACTCCAGAACAGATTGAGCCAGTTCGATAACCTTCTTGCATGTTTCAGGACTATTAGGCCAGTTGCCGTTCTAAAAAAATTAAAATCAATTTGGTTGATAAATCATCTAATGAAAATTTGGATTTGTAGCTTTCTTATTGCAAACGTCATAAGGGTTGAAATCGTACTAAAAGTTGTAATATGTACTTTCTGCGTCTTTGTAGTATGTTTGAAAGCAAAATCAATCAACAAAGGAAAAGGCAAAGATTACTAAGCCCATACAGCCATGTCTGAGGTTTCATAAATATTTCCTTCTATGTATCGTTGAGTAGTTCGTATCGCGCACAAAGATCTTTTACTCTCGATATTTACACTCTTATACACTCGAAGGAAGCTATCGACATGTGACTACGAAATATAAGTACCTGTGTAAATCCCCTATATGCCTTGAGAAGTCGTTGGGCCCTCAGCAAATACGTTGGACTGATATCAGAATACAGTTGCCACAACTCTGCCTTGTTCTGATGCATCGATGTTATTCTTCCAAATAATTCGAGCGCCCGTTTCCGTGACCTGTGGCAAATAATATTACATACATGCATTTAAAAATAGCATTTATCGTAAAAAATATTTGGTACGAATGACAGATCAATGGTATAACACTTGCAGTATGTACAGTCGACAGCAGGTCAGTGGTAACACTTGCAGTACGATTTTAAGTCTTACGACGCTAATAATAAGAACTGTCAAAAGTAAAAAAGTGTTACCATTGATCTGCTGTCGACTGTACAACTTGCAATACTGTTCCCCTCGGCGTCTTTAGTGTAAACACGACTTCCTTGCAATATACTCTCCTGGCAACACCGTCCCCCTCGGCGTCATTAGTAAACACGAGTACTTTGCAATATACTCACCTGGCAACACTGTTACTCTCGGCGTCTTTAGTGTAAACACGACTTCCTTGCAATATACTCTCCTGGCAACACCGTCCCCCTCGGCGTCATTAGTAAACACGAGTACTTTGCAATATACTCACCTGGCAACATGTTCCCTTCGGCGTCTTTAGTGTAAAACACGACTTCTTTGCAATACCCTCACCTGGCAACACTGTTCCCCTCAGCGTCCTTGGTGTCCTGTACGATTGCCCTCACGAGTAACGCCAGCACCTCCGTATCCTCGAACTTGTGCTGCAGATCCAGCAGACGGTGGCAGCCGCGGATCACGTCGTCGAAGTGGCCAGTGTCCATGCTCACTATGACTACGTTCTGCCATAGCTGGGGGAGAGAATAGCATAAGGGGTTTACAATTAGCCGACTTTCTTTGTAACGCAATACCGTGCGATGCCATTGGGTTACCTGGTACCAATATAAATGCCAGGATATGTGTGCTATTATATGCCAGGATGTGTGTGCTATGCCAGGATATATGTACTATTGTATGCCAGGATATGTGTGCTATTGTATGCCAGTATCGCAGCAGATGGAAGT